>FR989933.1:1495988-2991977 GCA_905404155.3 Plebejus argus | reverse complement strand
ACAATACCCTGAACAACAAAGGAAAAATTTTGGTAAATCGGTTTACAAACGGCAGAATAATCGTTAAACATACTTTTTTTTGATGCGCTGGAGAAATGGAGAAAAATGCGCCTCAGTTAAGCTGCAGAAGCACCCCGGGGGTATGTGGGACTCCCGACGAGAAGCGTCGGGCTTACCCACTAAAACCACCTGCGGTTTGCCTTCAGCCGTATACGGAGGGATGTCCCGCATCTGTCTAACACAGGACTCCCTCCACGAACGGCCGGTCTATCTCAAAAGGGACCGGACTTCCACCAAAGTAAGGGAACGCTTCGGCAAACTGAAGCATTCACCCTGGCACCGGGACTAGCTAAGCCGGGCAGGTTCCCATCCTGACCCGGAGTTCTGTGGGACGGAAGTTATTGGAGGTTCGCATAGCGACGCTTCCGCACTCCCGTCCTATGCCGGCGGAGCGAAACGGATGAAGGGTCATCCTCTCTGTTCCGCTCCATGGCCTCTTTCTGTGAAAGGAAGAGCGCAGAAAGCAGAAAGAGACCGCCGCCTGCCAGGTCTCATCACTCTCGAGCATGCAGCGCACCATGCTCGGGAATGAGAGGTCTCCGCCTAGCACCGCCACGAGATCGTGGCGCTGCACGGCCCAATGCAGCGATCGCACACCTCGAGGGTGTGTTGGGCCGTGTCCTCCGCAGCGCCATATTCATGGCAGGCTGGCGTAGGCCCTCCTACAAATTAATACTTGCCCTTAAATTATTAACAATATTTTAATGGTTGAAAATTTTCCGCTCTTTTGAAATTTTGCCATTTAATTACAATAAAAGTAAAAAAGAAAGTATTTTTTTTAGAATCTGCACTTTGGTGATGATATTAGTTTTGTTCTAAAGATCAAAAAACGATCCAAAAAATTAATTTAAAATTAGTAAGTACTTAAGTTATAGATGTACGGTGTACCATGACTGTACTTTGTGAAAGTATGGATCACGACGACGACAGGCACAGTTGCAGACTGAAATTTTGGTGATGATCGCGGTCCACGGATAATAATAGGTATACCGTTAGATTTTGAGGGTTCCCTGCCGGCCTAGCATACTCCAACGAGATATCTCTCTCTACATGTTTCTCGATGTTTGATAGTTTGTATCTTCATCTCTATTGACCCTAGCATGACAAACATTTTTTCTCGCGTAGATCTATCATCGAAATAACACATTTTTATAGAGTTTTGTCGAGATAATGTCGAGATTTTGACATTATGAGACGAGTAGTTTTTAATTATCTCGAGAGTGAGATATCTCGTTGGCGTACCTATGCTAGGCCGGCAGGACTCAAAGTATCTCCATAGCGAAATTCATCTAAATCGGTTAATGGTTTAAGCTTGAAGAGATATACAGACACACACATGGATAATACAAAATATTATAGTAACCTCAAAAATATTTTATACAATCCATACCAATATTATAAACGTGAAAATGTGTCTGCTTGTCTGTCTGTTACCTCTTCACGCCCAAACCGCTAAGCCGATTTTGCTGAAATTTGGTATGGAGATACTTTAAGTCCCAGGAAAGAATATAGGATAGTTTTTTAACTTCCTACACGAACGAATTTTGGCGCAACGGAGTGGCGGGCGTCATCTAGAACTTACTAAAATCCTTCACTAAAAAGTGATGCTGCTTCTTTATCCAGTCTCGCAGGATGTCTATCGCCTCTCTTCTTCTATCATGATCCTCAAGGTCCACTTCTATTCTCAGCTTCTCCAGGGTACGTGGCTTCAATTCCAACAGACTGCCCTCCATGACAAATGACTATCTCCGTGTAAATCCCAGACTGAACTGTTTGTTGCATTTGTCAGAATATCTGCAACTAAATAATCAAAGCGCAGGGAAGTGCGCAGGCCTAGTTCCAGCAGGCCGCACGCATGGCGTGCACTATTTACACGAACCGCTTCGACGCACTTTTGACCCCCCTGTAGCTCAGTGCCTATTGCGAGTGCAAAGATAAAATTATACCTACGTAATTATATACTAGTACTTAAGCAGTATACCAAATTTCATCGAAATAGGTTCAGTAGATCCTGAAATATGTCTCTGTAAAAATAGCTAATTTTGGCACTCACTCACTCACTGACCGGTAATCAAAACCTCTAGGCCACTTCCAATTGTCCTAGCGTTATAAAATTTGGCACAAAAAATTCTGTTAGAAATCGTTCAAGAGCGACTCACGGTTCATCTACGAACTTCAGAGGTTACTTCCAAATATCCTAGCGTTATGAAATTTGGCACACAGGTCGTGTGTTATATTATATAATTTAGATTTGAAACAAAAAATTAAGAAATTTTAGAAATCGGTCAAGCGTGAGTTGGCACCTTTACGAACTTTAGAGGCCACTTCCAATTGTCCTAGAGTTATGAAATTTGGCAAACAGGTCGTGTGTTATAAATTATAATATATAGATTAACAAAAAATTAAGAAATTTAAGAAATCGGTCAAGCGTGAGTCGGCTCATCAACGAACTTTAGAGGCTACTCTCAAAATATGCCTTAGCGTTATGAAATTTGGCACACAGGTCGTGTGTTAATGTATTTTAAGAAATTTCAGAAATCAGTTAAGCGTGAGTCGGCTCATCTACGAACTTTTAAGTAAACAAAATATATTATTCTACCTTCATTACAATTAAATATTCACTATATTAATTTATCATAATTATTATTGTTGCACAATAAGCACAATCATTTGATATTAATCTTACTGCGCAATTGTTGTGTACTTTGAAAATTGACTTTTTAAGTAACTAATTCATTTTTGAACATACAATATAATTTATTTAAAAATAAGTTAAAAATATACATTTCAACTTTTATAGCTTCTGTATGTACTATTATGGAAGTTGATTCCTAGGCTGATGTTTGATCAAACCAATCCGACCTATCTATCATATCTAACAATTGACATAAGCCGACCAAATGAAGTAGGTCCGTCAACTGTCTATGAATAAATTTCTTCACTAGCACAATTAGAAAAAGTTGAAGTACCTACAGAAGTGATAATAATTTAAAGTAAGTACTTACTAAGTACATAAGTAAACAGATTTAGAGTTCGCATACAAGATAGAAATCAGATTTCTCATGTGGTGGGCTAAATTTTTTTTTTAAAAAGTACTAAAATGTCATCGGACCGTCAGATTAAGATAGGGGATGCTTAGTATACCCCAAAGAAGCTTCCATATAAAGCACTGATGATTCAAAGGTTAGGTAAGCCTGTAGAGACATTTTAAAATATAAAAAAAAGCTTCATAATATTTTCCTAACTAAGCTTCGCAGACATTTTATTTTGCACTTAAGGGCCCGTTCTTCGTAAATTAGCAGGTCGATTTCTGTCAGTGCGAATATCGACCTAAATATCATTAAAATAACATTCATATCAGCGCGCCTTGTACGGTGGCGGTTACGACGCTCGCCGCGTCCATGATAGGGCGAAATAGGAGAAAACCCGTTTTACTTAGATACAAATATTACAACTAAACATCTATCCAATGATTTCCCTATTAAATTTTAATAGCTATCGAACTGTCCAAATCATTTTTGATTGAGTCTTTGTAAGTCCTATAAAACTCAAAATGCTTTTAAAATCGATGTTGTTTCGGATTTTTTTTATCGAGCCAAATTATCTGTATTGTGTTTCTATCCAATGAAAGCACTAGTTAAAAGATGCATCTATACATGTATATATTTTTAATTTTTTTTGAATTCTAGAAACGTGAATTTGGAAGAACCGGCCCTTAACTAAATGATTTAGTCCTTGTTGTCTAAAATAATATATTTACAATTTAAGTACCTAAGTCAGCAATTTTCTGAATATATTTTCTTTTTCAAGATTTTAAAATGGCTGCAGTTTCTGAACCCAGCCTAAAATAAAAAATGTTCTTATTAAATTTTTTATCAGTTTTACCTAATGTAAAAAACCTACTAGGTGTCCATAGTGCCATAACCATGACGCTCGAGTGACTACTCAAATAGCACCCTCCCCTCCCCTACTATATTGTATCTTTCTCCTAAGTCGAACCCATAACCATACCGATTTTAATAAATCTTATTTATTTTCAATGAACAGAAGAATAGTTACCTACCTACTTAATGATCTTGCATTTAAGAGTAGAAAATAAGAATACTGGTCTTAGATCTTTATTTTTCTTGCTAACTTAAACCTTTATCAACATAAAAACTTTCAGGAATAAAGCCACTCCCTTTCAAAGTTTATAAACTTCCAAATTATATTATAGTCTATAAGTCAAATATTTGCATGTCCAATTGTGATGGTACTATAAGTAATTATTGTCAACTCTACTAACAGCTTCACTAACACACATTTTGCAAACAAAGAAATGGAATTGAATTGAACTTTTCCTCTCTTCTCCTCTTCCTCCCCTTTTCTCACTCTCTCTCCTAATCCACCTTCAGAAACCGGAATGTCCCCTCCATGCCGGCGTATTGCTCGCTGAACTGGCCCATCGGCCGCAGTGACTCGTCCGTCCTCTCCTTGCTCCTCTGTTTCAACATCTGCATCATCTTCGGTGATGATAGCTCGTTCACCCATTTTTCTGGAATCAGAAAATATAAATTAAAAACGTTACATTAAGAAATTTAAAAACAACCCCCGATACAAAAATTAATTTAAATCAAACTCAAATTTCTCAGCACTGAGCGGGTTGACGATGATGAACTGTAGCTAAGAACACGCTCGATATTATCAGTTTTCAAACAAAAAAAAAAACAGATGGAATTTGGTCCACTCGTTTGAATGCTGTTTCACATCTGTTATTAGCAAAAAGGATAGAATCTAATCTTGTTAATTATTTTAAGAGTAAATGTAAATTCCTATCCCACCAAAAACATACCTGTTAAAATGGGGTCAAGTTCCTATCAGCAAAATTTTGGCCTAAAAAAGAGTTGAAATCCAATCCAATGCCAAGTTTAGATGCACTTCATCGATCGTAATCATCTTCATCAACAGCCTGGTCCATAATACTTCTAAATTTGAACTTGGCAGGTTTTCGTGCTATACGTTACACTCGATTAATTATTGTATAATTAGATTATATTTATATAATTAAATTAACCTGCCAAGTTCAAATTTAGAAGTATTATGGACCAGGCTGTTGATGAAGATGATTACGATCGATGAAGTGCATCTAAACTTGGCATTGGATTGGATTTTCAACTCTTTTTTAGGCCAAAATTTTGCTGATAGGAACTTGGCCCCATTTTAACAGGTATGTTTTTGGTGGGATTTCAATACTTTTTCCAAGAAATCATATTATATATAAATAATTATTTATTTGTTAAGCTGTACAGTGTGCATTATACATGACAATATATTTTTATACCCCTCCCCCTTGTCCTCCCACCCTCCTTATCGTTGTACATTGTATCACTGAATTTGAAGTTCGTAGATGAGCCGACTCACGCTTGACCAATTTCTTCAATTTCTTAATTTTTCGTTAATCTGCATATAACACACAACCTGTGTGCTTTTCATAACGCTAGGACAAATAGAAGTGGCCTCTAAAGTACAAAGATAAACCAACTCATGCTTGACCGATTTCTAAAATTTCTCAATTTTTGGTAATCTACATAATTATAACACACGACCTGTGTGCCTTTCATAACGCTAGGACAACTGGAAGTGGCCTCTTAATTTCATAGATGTACCGATTCACGCTTGACCGATTTCATGAATTTCTTAAATTTCTGAATTTTTTGGTAATCTACGTATAACACACGACCTGTGTGCTAAATTTCATAACGCTAGGACAATTGGAAGTGGCCTAGAGGTTTTGACTACCGGTCAGTGAGTGAGTGAGTGCCAAAATTAGCTATTTTTACAGGGACATAATTCGGGATCTACCGAAGCTTTCTCTATGAAATTGGGTATACTGCTTAAGTTCTAGTGTATAATTACGTAGGTATAATTTTATCTTTGTACTTGCAATAGGTACTGAGATACAGGGGGGTCAAAAGTGCGTCGAAGCGGTTCGTGTAAATAGTGCACGGCAAGCGCGCGGCCTGCTGAACTTGGCCAGCGCAATTCGTGCGCTTTGATGCACGGCAAGCGCGCGGCCTGCTGAACTTGGCCAGCGCACTCCGTGCGCTTTGACAAGCTGTTGATGTGCCAAAATAATTCTCGCCGTTTTATGGAAATCGGTTAAAAATTTTTCGCTTTATCATAATAATATTGCAATATGAACTCAGGTGCCCAAAGAAGCATTTAGAAGAACATGCTCCAATCTGCGTTATTGCTACTAATCAAGTTAAAATACTATCATGGCTTCTTTGATGCTTGAGACTTGATATTCGATTCGAAGACTTGTGATTAACTTTAACCAACACAGATTCAAGTTTGCCTTATTCGATGAAGTTTACGACTTCTAAGAGGCCTTACTATTTATTGTATGCTATCTATATCCAGGGGCGTAGCTACCGCCGCCGTATATACCGTATCCATTATACGGGGCCCCCGATTAAAATTTAGTTATTGGCCAATTTTAGTATTAAAATATTCGTGGAAGTCAAGGGACGACTTACGGGACGGAAATTATACTTTACCTACTCCTCTAGTGATAATTATAATTAAATATATATTTTATACCTGTCCTATTGATCACACAGAGGCTGTTTGTAAAAATATATCATGTAGGTCAGCCATTAACATTATGTATGGTAATATTATAATTTAATTTCAATTTCTTAAAAATTTTCACGTTCATTTTACTGTGCCCACATTTTCGCTGCACAATTTAAACATTACTTTAATATTCTGTGTGTGTGTCTGTCAACGGCACACGAAATTACGATAAGCATTAATTTAACATACATCGGTGCAGTTATTTCGTTTCCAACTTTGTTGGAAAACAAAACATTTAGTTGGTTTCATTTTACACATCCACTGTATGACTTTTGACTCGGCAACATTGTTTTGACATTTGCGTTGTGGGAATATCTTAATTTGAGAGCCTCAAAGGAAGATCTTCTGAGCGAGAGGAGTTGTTAGTTATGGTTCAGACAGTAATGACAACTCATTTGAGAACCTCCATAGACCAAAATTCGATAGCACAATTCAGGATTGCTCGCTGCTGTAACGTTATTTTGGGTATGAAATCAAATTAAGGGCCCGGGTTACCCTCGAAATTTTCATACATTCTTAATACCAAAATCATTTTCTCATACGAAAATATTTAACATGTTTTAGTTATTTTTCAGCTTAAGATAGTAATTACCTAGGGTCCTGAACAAATTTTTTTTACAAAATTTATTTATTTATTTATTTATTTATTTATTTATTTCCATACTTATTTCTACCATTACAGGTTTACCCCAATGCGATAGAAACATACAAATAAAAACTTACCACTAAATAATATTCGCAAATGATTGCACCTTAATTAAACCGAACAGTAACTTATTTTATACATAGCAATCCTTGTGAGTTCACTCTGAGCACAGCAGAAAACGTCGGTTTCCGATGCAACTACATTAATATAGCGCAGTGCCCGCGTCAGCGGCGCCTGCTGCAGGAGGTTGGTGCGGGCACGGGGCTCCGCGAGCAGGGGAGGTTGTCTTCGCCGCCACACATACCTGTCTGGCACGTTAAAGTTTACCCGTGCTAGTATATCCGGGTTGTACTGAAGACCTCTCATAATCCGGACCACAAACAAGACCAGTGCCAGTTCCCTTCTGACCCGCAGCTGCGTATACCCTACCATACCGAGTATATTTAAATACTAAAAAAAAATTTTTTGTGTTTAAATATTTTTTAGTAAATTTAATACTAAATATTTAAACACCAAAAAATAGACAAAAACACTAAAAAATATATAAATAAATAGTAAATTTACTACAAAATATTTAAATAATAAAAAATATTTTTTAAAGTTTAAATATTTTGTAGTATATTTACTATTTATTTATATATTTTTTAGTGTTTTTGTCTATTTTTTGGTGTTTAAATATTTAGTAGTAAATTTACAAAAAAATATTTGAACACAAAAATTTTTTTTAGTATTTAAATATTTTGTAAAAAAAATTTGTTCAGGACCCTAGGTAATTACTATCTTAAGCTGAAAAATAACTCAAACATGTTAAATATTTTCTTATGAGAAAATGATTTTGGTATTAAGAATGTATGAAAATTTCGAGGGTAACCCGGGCCCAAAAGTTTTATTAAGTACAAATAATTTAAACAGATGCATTTAATTTTATACATTAAGATAACGCTCTCAAGACGTTGCCGTAAAAATTTTGTAGGCATTGGTTTTTAGTATCAAGTAGCCAAAGAAAGACATTTACAGAATATTTACACGGTCTAGAGCGAATTTACAAACATACCTAATGAGGAAATCAGATCTCAAAGGGCTAAGCTATCGAGTAGTGTGGCTAGACATTGCGCTCGGCCGAGCACGTCCATATAAAACATACCGAGTGATGGACCGAGCTCGGCCCATTTATATCTATTCTGTACAAATAAGAAACTATATTATGTAGATTGTAGGTACTATGAGAGAAATTCATTTATAGGCATAGTGAACCTACGTAATTTAAATTGGGACTGTATATCAAGCCTAATAGATAAATACGACTGACATTTCTCTGAAATAAAGCGACCAAATAACATAAAACCAAACCCACCATGTGCTTATTATGACCACAGTAGAAATGCGAAAGAATTGAAACACTGTAGAGATAAACTGTTTATCTCTATAGTGTTTCAATTCTTTCGGATTTTTATTGTGGCCATGGTAATGCCGCAGATTGCCTATAAATCAATTTCTTCGATAGCACATAGTTTTAAAATTCAAATATTATACCTTTCAAATCCTTGAAAACTATATTTTCATCACCACCGTAGTCCTTCGGCAGGATCTCTCGTGGGACGATTTCCCTCAGCTCCTCGTGGTTCCTGATCACCTGTATCCTCTGTATGATCTTCGGTTTGAGGAGCGTCTTCAGTATCGACAGCAGTGTTGTCGCCAGCTTCGATTCAGTCATAATCAGTATCTTCTGCGGTTTCATTCTGAAGCCTTCCTGTGGAATTTGGAGACTAACTATTCGGCGCTTATCAGGAAGTGGTGAAACAGGCCCTAATATTTCTAATGTTGAAGAATTAGTTCAGAAGCAGTCGTACGTAATTTGTTTGGGTTATGTCAAGCCCACTCGATGACTCATGAATTCATGATTCTCGACTAACATTAAAATATCATACCCAAACAAGTAAGTTTCATACGGAGGTTCTTCTCGCCGGGTTAGTTCCCGAACCGGTGGTAGGCATCATGTAGATTGTAGACGTTCAGAAAACATTTGCAATAAAATTAAATTAACGGCCGCACTCAGAGATGTCAATTAAAGCTTAATGCTCATTTATCATGAAAAGTCCCTCTCAGAGATGACAATAATTAAAATCGCTAATTGCAGAGTTTGATGTTAAAGTTTTAGGTTATTGAATATTGAGGTTACCTATTTCTTGAAAATTTTTCAATTTTTTTTTTTAAGTTGTTACAAGGATTCTTTTCAGGTTTTATCTGAAGTGTTAATAATTATTAATAATAATATTATTAACACCACAGTAAGCATAGAACTCCATAATTATTGTGATAGTAAGTACTAAAACATATTTTTTGTGCAATACCTACTGTACCTATGTCTACTTAGAACAGCTGTTTTTCTAATCTCTTGCAAATAAATAGAAGTATTTCACGTGAAAAATAATATTATATTCACAGTCATACAAACTAAATATACGAAGAACATTGCCACCAAATTGTGAAATTATTGAAATTAAAGTATGTTTACTATCATGTACTTAGTTACAATAGGGATAATGACAAGGTCAAAGATTAGCGAATTTTGTTAATAAAATAAAGAAATCACGGTAAAAAATAAGTGTTCCCAAAATTTCAGCTCGATAGCATTTGTATTTTTTTTTTGTTATGAGCCTTCAAAGTTAGACAATCAAGTAGATTTTTTTTCAATTAAATTTCTTAATATTTGTATACCATTCGATAACTTATGCAATTAAAAGCAACTTTTGTTATGAAACCACTTTCATAAACGCAATATTTAATATACCTATCGAACAAAGTTCTCTCCCGATGCATACAAACTAAGAAAGAGTGACGTCAGTCTTTCGTAGCACTTTGTATGGAGCATTTTCGGGCAGGTCTATTTTTTGGGATGTTTGAATTGTCATATTATCTCGGTGAATTTTTATGCTATCAGAGTCATTCTTTCAGCGATGTTTCTATTTCATAAGGGTCTTTCAATTACCAATAAGAAAAAAAATAGTCATCAAGCCTATTATGAAAAATTCCGGTAAAGATTTCCAAACCTACCCCAAGATTTATGGGGAGCGTGGGTGGGGGGAGAGTTGGAGGAGAGGTTAACACCCCCCCGTACCAAATCCACACTGAGGAACCCCCCAGTTTTGGAGCTACTCACCTTTGAAATTTTCGGAATCCTGAGGATTGTTTTGTGACGGTCGCCGACTGCTGCCGCAGCACAGTCACAGTTATAACCTAAACTACTTTTGGACTTTCTGAATTGTGTTTGTTGTTATTTTGGATGGGTTGCTGCGCCCCCAGAGCCCCCCTTTTATTTTGTGACGGTCGCCGGCTGCTGCCGCAGCACGCTCGCTGCGCTCGCTCGACTCCCTCTGTGTTGTGGTCTACGTTCTAACCTAACCTACCCCCCCCCGCCCCCTGCTTTGGTAGGTACGGAGGCACTCCCTAGTAAGTAATACATAAACACCAGAAAACAGATGACCTTATCTCAAGATTACGTAAATTTCAAATGTGAATTTCTACTAAATGGGGGGTGGAGGGGTTTTCCGGGGGTGGAAGTGGAACGAGGAGGTTTTTAAAGTACTGATGTATAATAAATATTATAAAAAACAATAAAAAACACCTTTTGTTTGTAACTGTACATCAACTGTAGTAGCTGGTACTGTGGTTTGAAATAAAGAAATTATTTTAGTAGTATATTGTTTATTATTATACCCCATCAGTTAATTTGATTTCTTGTTTCTTTCTACTATTTTCTGCTTGGCACTGCTGTACATTTTCACTTCTTCTTGTCCAATATTATAGCTTGCAATTCTGCGGTTACTTGATAAATTGTTAACTAAAATAAAAGTATGTGTTTTAAAAATTGAAATTTGAAAGTTGAAACTGATATTATGTCGGCTGTACACTCTCGCCGAGACACAGCGAGGCGGCCCGAGTGCGAAAGTGTAAAATATGGGTGCGCTCGCCTCGTCTCGCCTGTCTCGGACCCTCTCGGTCCGGTGTCGGTATTGTTAGAATTATGGAATTTATTTATTTTTATCAACTGACATTTTTATATAAATTCAAGTAACATGAACTTTATTTTTAATTTCAAAACAAATGTTTAATTTTATTTTTATAACAAATAATGTGCATTAATTATTTTATTAATTTTAGTACAGTAATTTCTGTCTATAGAGATTTATTGGTTGCTATTCGAATTAAATTATTAATAAATCAGTACGATTGCTTGATACAATAATTGTTAATTTAAACTGATAATTGAATAGTTTTAATTATGTAAACTCATATTTTTCTGTAGTCTGATTATGTATTACTATTAATTATTTTTAGAGGATGTTCAAGTTGTCAATTGATCATTTTTCTAGTATAAAAGAGCGTGCTGTCATGAATTATATTCATTCTTGTAACGACTGTTGGTAAGACGTTACTCTGCTCAAATAAATATTGAAATAGTAAATCTCTGCTGTTTTATCCTGGATTTCATGGAAGTTATGACTTCGGTGTATTAGTGTTTAACGGTGAAAAAGTTAAAGTGTTAAATAGTATAAATAAAGTGAATATAGTGAAATGTGTTAGTGTGAATTGTAAAGAGAGAATCATTGAATGAATAAATGAAGTGTGTAGTGAGTTTGATAGTTTTATTTCAGTATTTTGCGCCCGAGTCAAAGGGTCTCGCGAGGAAAGCGAGCGCATTACTGTACACTCTCGCGTTTTTCACAACTAGTCGCGCCGCTAGACATGCAGAATAGAAAAATAACAATAATAAACGTCATTATCAGTCATTATCTGTGAGAAATAAAATTAAATATGATTATAGGTCTTTGGATTAGAATGATATCTTTCGATGCATGGTGAATGGTGATCATTGATCGTAGGTACGATTTCGCCATTTTTTTTTATTTTTGTATTTTTATTGTGTAAATATTTGATAATTACTAATTATTTAAAATAGCTCATAGCATAGAGAGCTACGGCAGCTGCAAGAGAAGTGTTTTCGTACATCTCATAGAGAAAAATAATGGTCCATCTTCTCCGAGTTCATAACTGCGATTGAACTAAGCGAGAATGTACATGATCGCACTCGGGCAAGGGGCTCTTGCACGAGACTCTCGCCCGAGAGCTCTCGGCGAGAGTGTACAGCCGACAATACAAAACATAATTTATAGTTTATATGTAATATCAAATATGTACTTATATTGACTAAAGGCACTATTTTATGAAATGCCTCAATTTACTTGCTATAACCTAAACAAGAACATGGCTTATTAATTATTATAATATCATAGGCTTCCTCTGCAGTTCCACAGTTATCCTATTCAAGGTGAAAAGCTGAGCAAGCGGTCTCAATATCTAGCTGTGCAATAAATCATAGAATCATTCTTTGATTGAATCATCATTGAACCAGTTCTATCATAATTTCAATACATTTTCAGCGGTAAAAAAGTTTCTTGTTTTAAACTTTCCTCCTGACTCACTAAACATATAGCTTCCATACATATTTATGTACAAAAAATTTATCCTTCCCCCTTGTTTGTGTTAAAAAAAATTAGCAATTCTCCTTAACAAAGTACAAACTCAGATATAAATGAAATGGTTGGACCATTGTAGTTTGTGTGTATCTACCAAAAGGCACCAAGACATTAGCAAGGAAATATAAGCATTGTTATCTCCGAACATTTTGACCAGTCTATCCTTTGCATAGGTGTGAATGTGATAATATCATACTATTGTAATAGTACAGCATGGAAAAAAACACCTTTCTTGTTTGTATTGTAGTTTTACTTCAGCATCCTACAATGGTACAGAAATCAGTACGCATTACAAATTATGTAATGCGGTAAATTGTAATAGCAAACACATATTATAATAATTATAAATCATACAACCTCGCCAACCGATAAAAATTACAAAACAAAATAAAAATTACTAGAGTCTGGCTAACGAAAGATGAGACTGGAAAAAGGCGGCAAATTCAAAAAATCGACGTATAATAACCCTGTCTATAGCCAGAATTATAGTTTTGATCTACGAATTACGAATAATAAAAACTAAGGAACTTTATTATTCGTAGTTCATAGATCAAAACTATAATTCTGGCTATAGATGGGGTTTTTATACGTCGATTTTTTGAATTTGCCGCCTTTTTCCAGTCTCATCTTTCGTTAGCCAGACTCTACTAATAGTACTTACTACTTCTACTTTTTTCCTTCTTCTTCTTGTCTTATGCCGCTCCGGACCTACGAACATTGTAGCCAAAGAACTATAACGTTAGAAAAGGCATTCCATACAATCGTCAGCGCGAAAATGTGTCACTCTCGAGATGAGTGAGCTCACTCATCTGTGACCAGTGAGCCTTAGGACGCGATGACAGTCAGACATGCTCAATTAATTGTTTACTGCGTTGTTTTTCACCACATTTCGCTTCAGAATGCCGTCGTGTGCCTTCCGAAATTGTAATAATAACACCAGAAACACAAATAAAGCCAAAGGTGTAACATTTCACACGTTAGAACTATGATTTAATTAATTATTTAATTTATTGTCGGCCATTTTAAGAGAAAAATTTTAGCAAAGCGTAAAATGAACGAAAGAGAAAGTAGTATATGCTATTACTGTAAGTCAAAAAAGGACGACAATATTTTCTCGATACACATTTTGCTTTAACGTTCAATGGGCTATGACCAATATCTTGTGACCCCCGGTTGTATCAACGCTCATACTAATAGGGATCATTTTACAGTGGACATCAAAACGGGTAAACTTAGGTACCGTCAGCATACTCGAAAGTTATTTCAGCATGCAACCGAATACCGTTACGTTACGAGTAGTGATTTTTGTAACGATTTTATTTACGTATTTATGTAAAGTTTTAAGTTACCGTATTCGTTAAATTTCTTGAAAATCACGTAATAATACGTAACAAATATACAACAAAACTAAGTGATAATACTTTAGGATGTGTACGTGTTTCTTGTAAAGAGTTCGCTGTGAAAGTAGCAGCGCTGAAAGACCAATTTTTTTTTTCACTTTTCACAAGAGTACTTTTTTTTAAATGTTACGAATCCGATTACTTAAGAGTCCGTATACGAAATTTTGCCGATGAATATGAAATTGCAAAGGTTTTTTTTTTCTTTTTTATCGAATTGGATAGAATTTTATTCTATAGATTATTTCTGTCGTTTTCTTTTTATGAATTACAAGCTCTAAGTTGCCGAAATTAACAGCAATTTTTGCCCATTTTCTCTAAAATTTTGCCGAGTTACATATTTTTTTACTCAACTATTTCATATTAAAGTGGTAAAAAGTAATTCCAACATTGTATAGACGACTTTCTCAACAGTACATTGTATTTTTTTCATACCGTTAAGACGTCAATACAATCAATAAACAGGTGATATCCTAAATCTTTTACAGCAAAAATTATAAAACTGTCGCGGGTTTGAGTTGGATTATTTAAAAATACTTAAAAAAAATCTAGCTCCAATATTAGATTATAATTGAAATGATCTTACATGTTTAGCATTAAAACTTATAGAAATACTGTATTTTAACTGTTAAATCACGTCTGTAAAATCAGCGAAATCGGCAAATTTCGTATACGGACTCTTAAAACTGGATCACTCGTTTGTTGCTCGATTTTCAAAATTCTTTTTTTGTTCTATAGTGCTTAACTCGAATTTGGTACCACGTTCATTAAAGTTGTGACCATGATGGGATCTATGTAATCGAGGGAAATTTACCTATAGTAGTACTATCGAACCATGCATGTTATTTTTTGAAAATAAAAAATATTTGTATGACGTACTATGGAAACTTTATGCCGATAGGCGCGAGTTACTATGGACCCGACCGATTTTTTTTTGATTTGAACAAAAAAAACTTTACAAATCTATTGTACTACTAAGATAGAATCATTTTACTGCGGGAAAACAACCATTTAAATTTCACACCGTATATATATATCGCCGTTATACCGCGAAAACCAATTAACTACGCGAACGTTAGTTTTGAAATAAATGCAATTGAAATTTTAACTTGTGTAGTTTCTTTTATAAACCATGATTATCTTGATTATTTAGGTAATAAGACGATGGTTATTTTATTTATTACATAATCGCATCTAAATAATTGTATTTTTTATATAGTTTTAAATAAAAAAACATCAAAACGTTCACAAGGTAGTCTAATTAATTGGTTTTCCCTGAATATGTAGAATTTTAATTTATTGTATTTTACCGAGAAACAACTTGGTTAATGTTATTATAAATGTTATGTACAAATTCTATATAATAATATAGTGGTTACCAATAGTAAATTGAGATGAAATTAAATTTGTCTATGAAATTTGACATAATAACAAAAATAAGAAAATTTAATTGGTTTTACCTGTCCCAAAAATGGTTTTAAATGAATTTACCCCAAATGAATTAATAACAAAAAACTTAGTTTTGTTGTTTTTAGGATTTTAGGAAATTAAATAAATTATAAATTAACATAATAATAATAAAAAAATATAATAATATTAAAAATAGAATACATAAAATATTAAATTACACATTTAAACTCAAAAAATACAATCAAAGCGGTCAATACTTTTGCTATACCAATACTTACTTACTCATTTGGAATAATCAGATGGACTAAAACGGATCTAAAATCCCTACAAACAACAATTAATACCGCATTTACAAAACATAGAAAACACCACCCAAGAGCCTGCATTCAGAGATTAACATTACCTAAAATAGAAGGGGGTAGAGGACTGATAGACATTACAAATCTGCACAATAAACAAATCACACTTCTCCGAACATACTTTTACAACCGCTCTCAGGAATCCCTAATACATAACGTCATATGCCAGTCAGACACATACACACCACTCTTGCTAGCCGATCATACTAAACCAATCACAACCATTACGAATCAAGAAAAAATTGATGCATGGGCCCAGAAGTCACTGCACGGCCGCCATCGTACGGATTTAACCAACATGAACGTTGACAAAGTAGCGTCAAACGCTTGGTTAAAGAGAGGCGAGCTGTTTCCGGAGACCGAAGGCTTTATGATAGCAATTCAAGACCAGGTTATAGATACAAAAAATTATAGAAGGTACATCATTCGGGATAGCGGAGCAGGAAGCGACCACTGCAGACACTGCTACAGACAACCTGAAACGATACAGCATATTACCGGAACCTGTTCATCCATAATACAAACTGACTACAAGCATAGACACGACCAGGTAGCAGCAATCATACACCAGATACTCGCACTCAAGCACAACCTCATCAAAGAAAAAACCTCATGTTACAAATACACGCCACAAATAATTCTGGACTCACCTGACTACAAATTATACTGGGACAGAACTATACTGACAGACAAGACCGTACATCACAATAGACCAGACATAACTCTTCATGACAAACAAAATAAAACAGTTTACCTCATTGACATCGCTATACCTAATTCACATAACCTCACAACCACACACACAAATAAACTAACAAAATTCAGTGTATTTTGTTATAGAAATAAAAACGCAATGGAAAGTTAACACAGTCAAAACAATACCCATAGTCATCTCAACCACTGGCATTATACCTAAGACTCTACACACCTCACTCAAAACACTCAACATACATCCACTCACATACATCACCTTACAAAAAGCTGTCATCCTCAACACATGCCGTATCGTCCGTAAGTTTTTAGCCATTAACAATTAATCATCACATCACCTGAAGTTGTTTGGCCACAAGCCCGCAACTTTAGTAGAACCCTATAAAGGAGAATAAAAAACCTTAACACAAAACATAATAATAATAATAAAATCATTATAGTTAGTAAAATGAAATTTTAATGAAAAACATGAAATCAAAATAATAATAGTAACAGAAATCCTTTAAACTTCATCAGAAGACGTTGCAGGATCTTCATCCGAGACAGTGCAATGTAAAATGTCTCTGCATGCAACATTGGTATTCAAGCCTTGAAACCAGGCATGAAATTCTTCCGGAAATCGCCTTTTTCGCAGAGTTGCAGCAAGTCTTTTTTTTTGGCTACACTGATGCTTATAGGAGTTTTGTAAAGCTGTAGAAGTTCGTCAGGAAAATATTTTGTTGTGCTGGTTTCGGGTGTTACTGATGAAGTATTTTCGAGAGTCTTTTTCCTTTTATTTCTCGTGCCATAACCATGATCTCTATGTGTTTCCGGTTCTATATTTGCCCAATCAGTGTTTTCTTTTTGCCCGAACTTTTTAGTAACGTCAATCGTGAAAAATTTCTCGGACATGTCGTAATTGTAAAAAATCTTTGACTGTCCTTTAATATACCTCAATCGCTTTATTTTTAACCATTTCAGTTGCTTTCCCTCTGTATCTTTAGTAGTGTTTTTCAGAATTTGGTTCGTTAGATCTTTCAAATCTTTAAATTCAAAATATTTAAATTCTTTGACTTTATATGGCTCTTTCACAACTTTTTTGTTATCTTTTTAGATCTTGCTCTTTTGAATATGTTAATCCAATCCGACATTGAATAGATTGCTGTATTTTTCTGTGCTGTTTCAATGCTGCTATGCATCGAGTCTGCTTGCATGTACGAGTGTCCGCTTTCTAAGAACTTTTGTTCAATGATATTTAAATTTTCTATTTTTTGTACAGCCCATAGTAAAATTGCAGCCACGTTTTTATTGCGATTTTGACCGCCACATGTGTCCGAGAACATGCTTACTTCAGTCACATAATTCGGCATGTATTCGGATAAATAGTTGTACAAGATGGTCCCTATTTCTAGTGGTTACGAGTTGAACTGGCGTGTAATATTCACAGGGAAAACCAATTATTTAGATAGACTTACATTTTTTTCATACTAGTGCCATTTCGCAGTAACATGATTTAAACTGGTATAATTGTTTTTCTCAGTAGAAATCTAAAGTTTTAATATCGTTATTATTTTCAAAGAAAACCATTTATTTAGATATACACTTTTTTCGTAAATGAAGTGTTTTGTTTGGCGTTACTTGAGTCCGTCGGGTAAAAACAATCAAATCATAATAATTGTTTGTATCTGTAGTCTGCATAATAATCTAACTAAATTATGTGGTTCTAAATGATTGTTACTGAGAAAAAAAAACTAATAATATAAAAGCTGTCATGGGGTAAAACCAGCTATATCGATGTAAGTTAGTGTCATCGGAGAAAAATTTTTGGGAGTCATAATTACGTCTGGTTACTTTTTTCTGCATGAGAAGTACTCTCGGAAGTGTTCGAAATAATTGGTCTTCTTACGGACTATCTGAAAAAGTATGCGACATACGTCTTAATGGGTTTTCGCAGACGAAATAGCACGAAAAATAGAGTAGGATTGTAATGTTTAGTTATTTTTTACAAAATCTCGAGATAATTGGTTTTCGCGGTATAACGGCGATATTATAATTGGATTTTCAGTACATAGGGGGTTTAGCCAAAGCCAAGTACCGGGCCTATAGCCAAAATGTTTTCGTTTTCGCTTCGTAATAGAATCGCCGATGAAAATGTATGGAATTGACATAAGCGTTCGTTAATATGACGTTGACGTTCAACTCGTCTTATGTCAATTCCATACATTTTGATCGGCGATTCTATAACGAAGCGATAACGAAAAAGTTTCGGCTATAGGCCCTGTACTGGTTGCTCGCTCCCATATTATCGATATTTGTACCGATAATCAATATCGGTATAAAAAATATACCGGCATTACAGTCCCTGGTAACTAGTGACGTGAAATAACGACCACCCTTTTTTGCTGACCGTACCACGCACACACACATTAGTGTGGCGCGCGTCGCTATTTATCTAACGCACACATGCAAAAACATTGCTATAGTTTTGACGGCACACGTCGTATCTAAGTATTTAGATATCGTTGATTGTAGAGCCTACACGAAACCGAAAGATTTATATGGGACATAAATTAATCATTTATGGCCGTTCCCTATATTCAATCTATCTCTAGTTTGACATACAACCGATCGCAGCTGACATAGAATTGACATAAAATATATGGAGCTAATGTCTAATGTGAGCTATTCCTATCTCAAGTAAGAGATAGATCAAATATTGGGAACGGCCGTTAATTAGTATTGTCTCTGAGAGGTATCTGTTTTGAAAGCATTTAATTTAAATTTAATGACGTTTTAGGTTATTTTTTAATAAACGGCTCTGACGGCTGCAGTCACGGGCTCACGGCCAATAAAAAAATATTTTTGGAATGTACAGTCTGTCACGAAAAGGTTTTCATATTTAATATTAAATATGTGATTTATAAAAATTCTGTACAGTTTCTACCATAAACCTATAAGTATATTATAAGTCTATGGTTTCTACATGGTTTTACACTTTTTGACAATAAATCAAATTATACCACTTCACTCTGATACTGGCGACTCACAAAGGAGAATAAAAAAAAAAGAAGAAGAAGAACATACCCCTTTGACAGCAATTTCCACGATTAGAGACTCCAGCCGGTTAAATGGTGGTTTTTCTATATTTAAATTTATTCGCCATTTTGACATGTTAATTTATGATTATCTGACTCTGAGAGGGAATTTCATGTTTAATGAGCATTAAGTGTTGCAGTTTATATGGGCGGCGGTTAATTTTAATTTTTTAAATATCGACGCCCCCACCGAATAACCGGACAATGTGCTATTGTGGGGTTTTTGCTGTTATGCGTTTTTTGGCATCTAGAAGTCAAAATACATCATGTGAATTTTTTTCAGAATTTTCCTATGGATATTTACAAAGATATAAAAAATTATGTGTTTATTCCATAACAATACTTAAAATTGTATTTTACACCAAAAACTGGGCAATATGCTATTGCGAAAAAATATGTCAAAACGATTTGACGATAAACGAATATTGCACGGTTATTCGGGTAAATACATTGCTGCCTACTGCACATTTCCACTCCTGCACATCCCACTTTCATACTCCTTCCACTCAGGTAGCCACTGATTACCCGCCTCAGGTTCCCCAGACACCTAACTTCAGCTAACCGAACCATTACAGCTGGCCACCAAGCATTGTTGAAGGCCTCTCCTGTGTCCAGCGATACCATAATATAAATTTTCTCCTTCTCTCTCTTCTTTCTGATGTGGTTCACTAACCTATAGAGGGCGTATTCGGTGCACCTTTGTGGCATAAAGGCATATTGGTTAGGTTTTATTTTGGACAACTTGTAGAATCTGAGTCGAACGACCATCATATCGCGGTGATCATCTCAGTCCTCTCACCTCCAGCCTCCAGTCTCAGACCAGCATCAGATCAGTAATCGCAGAGGTTTACACGGGACCCAAGAGTCAGGAATAGTGAGACTTTTTTCATTAAATAATAAGAATGTCTGACTGTCCCTGGCTAGCTTTTTTTTTAATGTCTGAAGTCGTCATAGACGTAAGAACGACCAGCGATCATTTTGGAAGACATCAAGTGGTAAAGTTCTTCCTTACATTCGTTAAATTATGTACATTTCTAATATTAATATCATAATCTGTTTCGATTTTTGTAATGAGCATGCGGGTTTTCTCACAAACAAGCATGTATGGGCAATACTTGCTACAAAATAAACTAAACGTGACCGATAAGCAGCGAGATTTGTTACAAATAAACGAGAACGTATTTGGATATTTTCTTCTTTCGCAAATACTCCTAAGAAGTGCTTAAAATTGTCACGACAGCACTTGTTACAGCTTCACGCCTGCAAGCAGCTGTTGTCAGACAGTCAAACGTTATTCATGGAAGTGGTCCTGCAGCCTGCAGGTCCTAGTGGGTTCCAACTCAGTATTTAATTAGGAATGCGATTCGAGTGTGTGTATTGTATTGTAACTTGAGAAGTTTTTAACATAGTTTTGATCCTGATTACATTGAACTGTACTACGATGTAGATAGAAGTCGACGATTAAACCACCATCATATAAGAAAAGGCCTACGATCCTCTCGGAATACTGTCTAAAGCAAATTCCTGCCATTATCATTCATTTTATTAGAACATAATATGATATTGATTATTGTAACACCAACTCAGGTGGCGATGAGGGTTATGAATTATGACTAACGTTGTAATTAACTGCAATGATTATAAGTACTATTAAAATGATAGAGCCAGTCTCCAGAGTGTATTTTTTCGAATCTAGAGCTGATTCGATTGCAAGAATGTCATTTATGACATCAAATAATGAATGTATTTAAACAAAAATACATATTATTTTTATTTTACCTATAGTAGAAAATCATTGGAATAAACCACAATGACTATAATTATAAAGTGTACAATATTTTTTGATCACCGAAAAGTAAAGTAATAGGTGTTTACCAATATTTTTATCCTAAACAATTTCCCCGAATAATATTGCAATGAGATATTATATGTGCATTTTATTACAGCCGAAACGCAAAATTACCCGAATAACCATGCAATAGACAATGATGATCAGAGCTTGGCCTACTCCAGAACGATAAGTTGCGTTTTGCTTTATTAAAGAAAAACCTTTGGTGGCAATTAAATATTATTGAAATAGCAAGATGGGCAAAAAAATTAGCTTTCATTTGAGATATAAAAAGTCTTTGAAGCTTTTTTTTTAACGGAGTTATTAACAAAAATCAGTTTTTTGGCTCTCCTGAACATTTTCATTTTTTTGATTGTCCGGTTATTCGGTGGGGGCGTCGATATTGTTTAGCGCTAATTTAATCAACGACTCTGAGTGCGGCCGTAAGACATTTAAAAAAACCCCCGCCAAAAAACTTTAAAAAGTAATGAAATAACATTTACTGATTTTAAGTTTAAATCATTCCTATGAGTAAAGTAATAATATTCTAGTCCATAATCGTTGTCAAGGTGTGTCGGGGGACCGCCAAGGCCACAACAGCGACTTTTGCATTTTGTATCGCCATAATAGTCGCTGATTCTCTCGATTCAGGTCGCTGTGTACTAACCCTTAAACTATATTGTTATGTGAAATCAAACATCTAAATTAGCGGTCCCCCGACACACCTTGACAACAATAATTATGGACTAGAATATTATTACTTTACTCATACGAATGATTTAAACTTAAAGTCAGTAAATGTTATTTCATTACTTTTTAAAGTTTTTTGGCGGGGGTTTTTTTTAATGTCTTAATTTTATTTTATTTTATGCTTTTTAAACTCCAGGTGATGCTGCAGCAGCAGCATGCAAATATTTACTGTTTATCTACGTCTTACTGGTTGTCGCAATTAAAATGAGCCCAAACACGAAACCTCTGCTCTAAGTTGGTGAGGAGTTGGGTATCCTATTGATTACCAGGTGATGCTGCACCACCAGGTCAACTTTCCAATAATGTGTATAATATATTCATAAGTGTCACAAACCAGGATGCTAAATATAAAACCCATCAAACGACTGCAAGTTGCTAATCGTCCTATCACGAACCAGATATACCGTGATATTTCAGCAATGAGCAGGCTTATGATGGTGAACTATAGCTAAGAACACTCTCCGTCATGTCAGCTTTAAAACAAAAAAAAACTAGATCAAAATCGGTCCACCCGTTTGGATGCTATGATGCCACAGACAGACAGACAGACATGTCAAACTTATAACACCCCTCTTTTTGGTCGGGGGTTAAAAATAAATTCTGAATAAAAAATTTTTGAGTTTGAGTTTTGAGTTTGAGTAACGTAGCCCGTAGGTCCACCAACTCTTTATGCATCAATTTTTCTAATGAATATTACATTTAAATCAAAGAAATCGACTGACATAGGCTTTACTTAGGCTATTACATAGGCTACCTGCCTATAAATAAAATATTTCTTTGGTAGTAACACACATCAAACATCTGTAGGTCATACTAATATCTAGCAGTAGGGTACCAATTATTTGAGCTACCCTACCCTTCTCTCAAGGATCTTCGTTTTATAAATGGCGTGACATGACGTACTAATTAAACAGCCCTTGCACTTACCAGCAAGACGGTGGAATGCCGCTTGAACTCCATGAAGTCCATGTCAGTGACGAAGCTGTTGAGGTTGGCGCTGAGATAGTCGAACACGATCACCGTCTTGTTCAGGTAGTCGTGGTACATCATGTACTCCGCCAACTGATGATATAAAGAGACTATCAAAATGACGTGACTCGGCACGGAAATTCGTAGAGTTTTGTACCGTTTTGACTTTATAGTATACGTGCTTTTGCCCGCGGCTTCACTCGCGCTAAGAAGTATTATTATTAGACATCGGATTATATGCATTTGCATACTTGCATATGCAAATGCATATAATGGCACTTTTAAGGCGTTTGTGCATATTTTGGCAATTTTTCGTTGATAGTGCATATTTCAGTCATTTTATGCGGCCTCGTAGTCTCCAAACTAGCTATCGTGATACACACTGATGTCACGAAATAGAGGTATGATAGTTCAAAATAAGTACTTCAATTATGTGGCCCCATATCTATTTACTTCCGAGACATCAGCAATACACCCGATACGACAGACAGACAGACAGACAGACAGACAGACAGACAGACAGACAGACAGACAGACAGACAGACAGACAGACAGACAGACAGACAGACAGACAGACAGACAGACAGACAGACAGACAGACAGACAGACAGACAGACAGACAGACAGACAGACAGACAGACAGACAGACAGACAGACAGACAGACAGACAGACAGACAGACAGACAGACAGACAGACAGACAGACAGACAGACAGACAGACAGACAGACAGACAGACAGACAGACAGACAGACAGACAGACAGACAGACAGACAGACAGACAGACAGACAGACAGACAGACAGACAGACAGACAGACAGACAGACAGACAGACAGACAGACAGACAGACAGACAGACAGACAGACAGACAGACAGACAGACAGACAGACAGACAGACAGACAGACAGACAGACAGACAGACAGACAGACAGACAGACAGACAGACAGACAGACAGACAGACAGACAGACAGACAGACAGACAGACAGACAGACAGACAGACAGACAGACAGACAGACAGACAGACAGACAGACAGACAGACAGACAGACAGACAGACAGACAGACAGACAGACAGACAGACAGACAGACAGACAGACAGACAGACAGACAGACAGACAGACAGACAGACAGACAGACAGACAGACAGACAGACAGACAGACAGACAGACAGACAGACAGACAGACAGACAGACAGACAGACAGACAGACAGACAGACAGACAGACAGACAGACAGACAGACAGACAGACAGACAGACAGACAGACAGACAGACAGACAGACAGACAGACAGACAGACAGACAGACAGACAGACAGACAGACAGACAGACAGACAGACAGACAGACAGACAGACAGACAGACAGACAGACAGACAGACAGACAGACAGACAGACAGACAGACAGACAGACAGACAGACAGACAGACAGACAGACAGACAGACAGACAGACAGACAGACAGACAGACAGACAGACAGACAGACAGACAGACAGACAGACAGACAGACAGACAGACAGACAGACAGACAGACAGACAGACAGACAGACAGACAGACAGACAGACAGACAGACAGACAGACAGACAGACAGACAGACAGACAGACAGACAGACAGACAGACAGACAGACAGACAGACAGACAGACAGACAGACAGACAGACAGACAGACAGACAGACAGACAGACAGACAGACAGACAGACAGACAGACAGACAGACAGACAGACAGACAGACAGACAGACAGACAGACAGACAGACAGACAGACAGACAGACAGACAGACAGACAGACAGACAGACAGACAGACAGACAGACAGACAGACAGACAGACAGACAGACAGACAGACAGACAGACAGACAGACAGACAGACAGACAGACAGACAGACAGACAGACAGACAGACAGACAGACAGACAGACAGACAGACAGACAGACAGACAGACAGACAGACAGACAGACAGACAGACAGACAGACAGACAGACAGACAGACAGACAGACAGACAGACAGACAGACAGACAGACAGACAGACAGACAGACAGACAGACAGACAGACAGACAGACAGACAGACAGACAGACAGACAGACAGACAGACAGACAGACAGACAGACAGACAGACAGACAGACAGACAGACAGACAGACAGACAGACAGACAGACAGACAGACAGAAGTGATTTTGATTGTGCATATTTTTTGCATATTTCGGCCATTTTTCGTGCATACTTGCATGCATATTTCGGTACTTTGATCGTGCATATAATCCGATGTCTAATTATTATATACAAACTTTCATCCCATATTTGAACCCCTTGGGGTGGGAATTTATCAAAATCCTTTCTTAGCGGATGCCTACATCATAACATCTACGCAAAATTTCAGCCCGATCCATCCAGTGGTTTGGGCTTTGAGTTTTATTTAATACTAGCTGTCCCGGCAAACGTTGTTTTGCCATTTAAAGTATATTTTATCATCAGTTGATACATGTTTTACCCCCTCTTTTGTCCCCTAAGAGGGTGTGGGGGGGAAGGTCATACACCAGATGTTAAGTTGAAAAACACAGTTAATATATAATATGAAGTAAGTCCACTAAAGAAAAAAGTTGTATACAAAATCTGACCCCTCTTTGGTCCCCAGAGAGGGTTGAGAGGGGAGGGGGGGAGGATTTTTATACACCAGATGTTGAGTTGGAAGAAGACAAATATAATATATCTGTGAAGACCGTATGCAAATCTGTGAAAACCGTATGCAAATCGGATCAGTAGTTTTCGTGTTAAAGAAAAAAGTTTGATACAAAATCTGACCCCCTCTTTTGTCCCCTTAGAGGGGTGGGGGGAAAAAATTTTATACACCAGATGTTAAGTTGGAAGAAGATGAATATATCTGCGAAAACCACATTCAAATCGGATCAGTATTTTTCGTGTGATGCTGGAACAAACATACAGACAGACAGAAAGAGTGACAGACAGATAGACAGACAAAAAACTAACCACATTTTTGGCTTCTATAACGATGTAGTGACAAAGGTGTAATTTCGGGTGTCATTTCATATCTTTTATGTACAGAATTTTCATTTCTACAACAGAATATTGTTATATATTCCGTGGAATATTGTCTTCCTCCCGCACGCGCTTTGGTGACGCCCACTATCGTAATATTTTAATTTCGCCATAATTTCAAAACCAAACGTCCAATTTTAATCATTCAAAGACCAAATATTATCTACATAAACTGTACTTAGTGATAAAATAATTTATTTTGATAAGGATTAATAGCGTGAGTAAAATATATCCGTTTAAATTTAGTCCAAAAAAAATTCAGGATTTTTAAATAAATAAATGGTTATTGTGCCTCACTCGACATAGATAGGTATAGTGTGTCGCGGACTTTTTTGTAGATATTTATAAGATCTACAATTACTTAGAACATTTTATGGTTCTATCTTTTATAGTTTAGGCAGCGTACGCAAAATAAGTAACTTTTCTAGCTGATTTTTTACACCTTGCGTCCGAAAAACTCAAATATCTTACGGAACCCTACTTTTTTCCAAAATAAAATGTAGCCTATGTTCAGCAGAAATAATGTGAGATTCCAATAGCAAAAGAATTTTTCAAATCGGTTTAGTAGTTTCGGAGCCTATTCGACTCAAACAAACAAACAAACAAACAAAAAATCAAATCTTTCCTCTTTATAATAGTATATATACACCACTATTTTTTAATTAGTACAAATACTTTAGGGGCTTATCAGGCATGCCATTATTATCATATATGTGAAGAAATAATTGTATAATATCTAAAAATAATAAAGTTATTGCAATTTCTTTTTTTAATAAATCTACCATAAAATTATGGACACATTTTACTATCCATTGACTGATTCATTGATAGTATTCTGTCTTACTCATTTTTGTTTTCTCTCTCTCTCTGTCGCACCTGTGACGTAGGTAGCCTCGACGCGAGTTTGCCGAAGATTTATCAATGGGATGCGGCGAGCGCATACGCTAACCAATAGGAACTTACTACACATACTAGTATCTAGAGGCGCGCTTCGGTCATTGAATTAATTATGAATTTACCAAATATTACGTATTTTCGTGGACAATTTTGGGTCTGCGTTTTTTTATGTTTTAACTAAATAAATATGATCAGTTAGAGGTACCTAATAAGCCCCTAAAGTATTGGTACTAACTAAAAAATAGTGGTGTATATATATAAATATATATATATATATATATATATATATATATATATATATATATATATATATATATATATATATATATATATAATATAATATATAATATATAGTGTAGAATATTAAATAAGATTTTTGATTGGCTTTTGTTTTGACGTAACCGGTATTTTATTCCGAATTGAAAACGTAAGTGAAACCTGTCATGATTCTCCTAGCCTCGTTCAACCAAAGTTTTATGCATTTGCTCACGTAGGGAAAGATCTACGTTCAAATTTAGGCTGATTATGATGATGGTGGCGTTTACTTGCGAAATACAACCTCCCTAGGGTGATAAAATGTTTATTTTAAGTTATGATAGTGCATTGCTACGTTAAAATTATACCACATATGCATGTTAATGAGAGTGCAAATAAATAACTAGTTATAATTATTTAAACTCACAACGACGACGTATCTTAGGAAGTCCACAAAGTAAGTCTTAATGTGATCCTTCTCGAAGAACTTGACAAAGTAGACTCGGATGTCCTCTTCCATGACCTTCGGCAACGCATAGCATATTCTGAAATGAGCATGTGTGAGTTAAGACTATAACTAGGGCCCGGCGACTTTTTGTCTATACTAACGCTTATTTATTGTAGTAGTTATGGGCAACGGTTCAGTGGTTTAATCATGAAGAGGTTACAGACAGACACACTTTCGTGCTTGTGACATTAGTAATGATGATTATTGATTACCCGTTGTCGAACACATGCGCGAAGTGTTCTTTCACATTATAAACGCCGAACAGCTGAGGGTTCAGGGTCCTTAGTGTGCACAGCCGGTCTATCACAATCTTGGACTTCTCTATAGAACCTCCGTTGGTCAGCAGCCTATATTCCAAGTAATGGTCACCTGAAAACAATTGGTTTAAATTCTGAGTTTAAGTTCTGAGTTGTCTGAGAAAAGTCGTTGACGCAGAAATTTGTTTATCGTCTAATCGTTTAATTAAGGATAAAAGCATCATAATATTATTATGTCCTTTCCTACCAAAAATCCATATCGGTTAAATCGTTTCAGCGGAAAGATACATGATACAGATAGACAGATAGATAATATTGACAATAAAGGCCGTCACAGACTTAGCTATCTATACAATATATTATAATAAAACTGTAGAAATGAAAATTCTGTACATTTTAAATATTCAAAAAATAATAAGCGGGGGGTGTCACTATATCGCTATAGAAGCCCAAAATGTGGTTAGTTTTTTGTCTGTCTGTCTGTCTGTCTGTCTGTACCTGTATGTTTGTTCCACTATCACACGAAAACTACTGAACCGATTTGAATGCGGTTTTCGCAAATACATTGGTCTTCTTCCAACTTAACATCTGGTGTATAAAAAAATTTCCCCCCACCCCTCTAAGGGGGCAAAAGAGGGGGTCAGATTTTGTATCAAACTTTTTTCTTTAACACGAAAACTACATACGGTTTTCGCAGATATAATATTTGTCTTCTTCCAACTCAACATCTGGTGTATAAAATATATAACAAATATACTTAAAACAAAAGAGGGGGTAAGATGTTGTATCAACTGATGAAGTAGAAATACTTTATAATGGCAAAACAACGTTTGCCGGGACATCTAGTAATATAACCTGTACTAAATTATATAATAACTAGCTGTCCCGGCAAACGTTGTTTTGCCATTTAAAGTATTTCTACTTCATTAGTTGATACAAAATCTTACCCCTCTTTTGTCCCCTAAGAGGGGGGGGGGATTTTATCAACAGATGCTAAGTTGGAAAACGCAGTTAACAATATGAAGTAAGCCCAAGAAAAAGTTTGATACAAAATCTGACCCCCTCTTTGGTCCCCTTAGAGGGGTGAGAGGGGGGATTTTTATACACCAGATGTTGAGTTAGAAGACGACAAATATATCTGCGAAAACCGTATGCAAATCGGATCAGCAGTTTTCGTGTTAAAGAAAAAAGTTTGATACAATATCTGACCCCTTTTTCGTCCTCTTAGAGGGGTGGGGGAAAATTTTTTATACAGCAGATGTTAAGTTGGAAGAAGACAAATATTATATCTGCGTAAGCCGCATTCAAATCGGATCAGTAGTTTTCGTGTGATAGTGGAACAAACATACTGACAGACAGACAGACAAAAAACTAACCACATTTTTGGCTTCTATAGCGATGTAGTGACACCCCCCGCTTATTATTTTTTAAATATCTTTAATGTACAGAATTTTCATTTCTACAGATTTATTATATGTATATGTATAGATATCCAATAGGCTTGGAAATTCCGGGAAATTTTTATTTATGTAAGTATCTCGTTCGCACTTGTTTGTCTTGCGGCTTGCCGTCTTGCTTCCGAGCAACAATGTCGTCCATAGTGAGCGAATACTGTAATGCTCGTGTAGGACAGTATTGCCTAGTTGATGAAGTTGCGCCATATCGTTTAATATTGTGTTGCGAAATATTGATGCTTGTTAGTTGTTGCCATTGCCGCAAATTGCTTGATGTAGTCGTGACGTCATAGTCGACGAGTAGTGACTGGAATTGAGCAATTTTAGGTGCCCGTATAAGCGCACCTTTAGGATTGCAAGAATTTTTACAGCTATTTTTTATTTTATTATAATGTGTAATAAAAAGTATTAAATTAATTGCACAGCAATCCACAAAAAAGTTATATCTCAAGCCACTTGAAGACATAAAAATATGATAAAAAGTTATTTATTAAGGTCATTATTTTATTATAATGACTAAAATTAATAGTTTCCCTAAATCATTAACAATGAATAATTAATCGTTGAAAATTTTCCGCTCTTTTGAATGTTTGCTATATTTGATTAGAATAAAAGTAAAGAAGAAAGTATTTTTAGTTTTTAGAACCAACGCTTTGAAAGGTTGTTCTAAAGATCAAAGAACGATCTAAAGAATTAACTGTAATTTAGATCATGGATGTACTACTGTGTGAAACGATTGATGACGACGACGTCGACGATGGGCGCATAGTCCGGTTAACGACTCAATGATAGCTGATAGAATGCGTGAGCAGTGAGCACCTAAGCAATTTCTGCTGGAACTTATTCAGGGTGATTAGGGACAAAACACACTAAAAGTACTGACGTCTAGGAGGTGAGCTGGAGGGAGGGGGGGGGGGGGGGGGGCAAAGGTCTCAATTTTTGGTTCTTCCCCAATAACTAATAATCGGCCAAGTGCGAGTCGGACTCGCGCACGAAGGGTTCCGTACCGGTATAGAACTATAGAGCGAAAGTAGACTAAAAAAGCGGCCAAGTGCGAGTTGGACTCGCCCATGAAGGGTTCCGCAGCAGCAATAAGGTTTATTTTTATGAAATTAAAATGTTTTTGATTTATTTTTATATTTCAGTCGATTTAATGAAATTTAGATTAAGGTTTACTATTTATGACATATAAAAAAACTACCGGCTAGATCTCGTTCAAACCAATTTTCGTTGGTAGTTTTTATAGTAATCTACATCATATATATTTTTTAGAATTATCATGCCCCTACTTTCGAAATTAGAGGGGGGGGACACACATTTTACCACTCTGGAAGAGTCTCTCTCGCAAACTATTCAAGTTAGATAAAAATGATATAAGAAACCTCAATATGATTTTTGGAGACCTATCCATAGATACCCCACACGCATAGGTTAGATGAAAAAAAAATTTTTTCGTTTCAGTTTTTTTTCGTTACCTATGGGGACCCCTAAAATTTTTAATAATTTTTCCAATTTTGCATCAAAATCTTAATGCGGTTCACAGACTACACCTACTTACCAAGTTTCAATAGTATAGCTCTAATAGTTTCGGAGAAAAGTGGCTGTGACATACGGACGGACGGACGGACGGACGCACGGACGGACGGACGGACGGACGGACAGACAGACAGACAGACAGACAGACAGACATGACGAATCTATAAGGGTTCCATTTTTGCCATTTTGGCTACGGAACCCTAAAAATGTGTTTTTACTTTTTTATAAGGAAGCCCCCCGTAAATAATTACTATATTTTAATTTTGCTATAGATGGGGACGACCTGGGGAAGTTTTTCTTTTTATAATTTTACTGTCTAAGTTTGTATATATATTTGTATATTTTATTTTAGTCTGTATTTTTAGTAATGAACTAGCTGTCCCGGCAAATGTTGTTTTACCATATAAAATATTTCTACTTCATCAGTTGATACAAAATCTTACCCCCTCTTTTGACCCTAAGAGGGGTGGGGGGATGGGGATTTTATACACCAGATGTTAAGTTGGAAAACACAGTAAATAATATGAAGTAAGTCAAAGAAAAATGTTTGATACAAAATCTGACCCCTTTTTTTTTGTCCCCTTAGAGGGATGGGGGAGGGAAATTTTATACACCAGATGTTAATTGGAAGCTGCAGACAAATATATCTACGAAAACCGTATGCAAATCGGAAAAGTAGTTACAGCGGTTCTTGAGTTACAGCCTGATGACATACAGACAGACAGACAGACAGACAGACGGACAGACGGGTAGACATCGAAGTCTTAGTAATAGGGTCCCGTTTCCACCCTTTGGGTACGGAACCCTAAAAAACTATGCGTTGTAATACTTCCATACTTAATATTATAAATTCGAAAGTGTGTCTGTTTGTCTGTCCGTCTGTCTGTCTGTCTGTCTGTCTGTCTGTCTGTCTGTTACCTCTTCACGCCCGAGCCGCTGAACCGATTTTGCTGAAATTTGGTATGGGGTTACTTTGAGTCCCGGGAAAGGACGTAGGATACTTTTTATCTCGAAAAAATGTACGGTTCCCGCGCGATAAACGAGTTTTGGCGAAACGGAGTTGCGGGCGTCATGTAGTTCTCTATAATTCAGATTCTATTTAAATCTATACAGTTTTTCCAAATTCTCATCCGTTTTCGAACTACACACTCAGGAAAAGTGAAAATTCTCACGCATTCTACAATTTATATACTTTGTTGACTGAGTTGAGTTGCAACTTGCAGCCTGAAATTTTGATGATGATCACGGACAATAATAAGTACTTATACCCAAGTCAAAATCTTAAATAGTAATAATTACTTACCTAGGTTTTGATAGAGATGGAGAGATTTGATGGAGATACTTTGGGTAGTAAAGTATCTCCATACCGAAATTCATCTAAATTGGTTTAGTGGTTTAAGCTTGAAGAGATTAAATACAGACACACACATGGATAATACAGATTATTGTAACCTCAAAAATATTTTACATAAACCTTGTCTGTCTGTTACCTCTTCACGCCCAAAACGCTGAACCGATTTTGTTGAAATTTGCTATGGAGATACTTTAAGTTCCCGGAAAGGACATAGGATACTTTTTATCCCTGAAAATGTACGGTTCCCACACGATAAACGAATTTTGGCGCAACGGCTTTGCAGGCGTCATCTAGAACTTACTAAAATCCTTCACTAAAAAGTGATCCTGCTTGTTTATCCAGTCTCGCAGGATGTCTATCGCCTCTCTTCTTCTATCGTGATCGTCTAGGTCCACTTCTCTTCTCAGCTTCTCCAAGGTACGTGGCTTCAATTCCACCAGACTGCCCTCCATGACTAATGACTATCTCCGTGTAGATCCCAGACTGAACTGTTTGTTACATTTGTCAGAATATCTGCAACAAAATATAATATTTTCAAACTGTGAGGAAAACCTTGTTTATGTTTCCGCTGGTGTGCTTTTTTGCACATTTTTTATTGTCCCGTACCTTAAGAGTTAAAACGGAACCCTATTACTGAGACTTCGTTGTCTGTCCGTCTGTCTGTCTCCAGGCTGTATCTCAAGAACCACGATAGATATTTAGCTGAAAGTTTCACAGTTTTTTTTTTTTATTAAATAAGGGGGAAAACGAGCAAACGGGTCACCTGATGGTAAGCAACTACCGTCGCCCATGGACACTTGCAACACCAGAAGAGCTGCAGGTGCGTTGCCGGCCTTTTAAGAGGGAATACGCTCTCTTCTTGAAGGTTTGCAGGTCGTATAGGTCCGGAAATACTGCTGGTGACAGTTCGTTTTACAGTGCGCGGCAGAAAGTTACGCGAAAACCGCATGGTGTAAGACTGCCACTCATCAAGGTGATGAGGATGGTATGTTTTTCGCGTGGGACGATGGCGAAAAGTTGCAAGTGGTATGATTCCGAACAATTCCTCAGAGCACTCCCCGTGTTACAACCGATAGAGGATGCAGCTGAGTGAAGCGGTACATCTCGGCTTGATTCCAAGGGGTTCAAGCTGTTTGAAACACTATGGCAGTCAACAATTCGAGCGGCCCTTCGTTGGATTCGATCCAGAGGGAGCAGTTGGTATTTTGGCGCGCCTGCCCAGAGATGAGAACAATATTCCATATGAGGCCGAACCTGCGCCTTGTAGAGTTGTAGGCGTTGGTCCGGATTGAAGTACTGACTCGCTCTGTTAAGAACACCAAGCTTCTTCGAGGCTAACTTGGCCTTATCCTCTAGAGTCTAGATGATATCCGAACTGGACTTCGCTTGATATGTTGACGCCAAGTATCTCAATGCTAGGGGAGATGGTTAAAGATGTGTCCTCGAAACGAGGATTAGGAGGAGGAGTATGTATTTCTGTAGCCGCCATAACAACAAAAAAACAAAATAAAAGTAATATTACAATTTACAACAAATGTGATTTTTTTGCCTTTTCCGCTTTTTACCAATATCAACGTGAAATATTAACTACTTGTTAAATATAATTAATATTTAAGAGGGGCTCTCATACAAGAAAAATATTATCTATATTATTAATATAATATCCTTAGAGTGCAATTCCAGCTCGCACTTTAGATTTATATTTTTAGCGTCAACGTAATAATTTACAAGGCAGTAAAAAATATCTATCAGTCCATTTTATCAATTATTTATGTGATTTTTTTGCCTTTTCCGCTTTATACCAATATCAACGTGAAATAAAAACCGGCCAAGTGCGTGTCGGGCCACGCTCAATATAGGGTTCCGTAGTACCGCTAGTTTTTGAAAATTTTTGTATGGTCAATGAATGTACATTTATAACATGTTTTACACTACTAACAACATCATCTCAGTTACTTTCAAAGAAATTTGAACGAAAAGTTCCTTTATACTTAGCCGAATACATTTTTTTTAGTTGATCGACTATTATTCAATAACTTATGAAGTCTTCTTAGCCGTGATAGATTTCCTTTTAAATTCAGCATATTTCCTACTCCCGTGAATTTTTTACCCGACTGCCAGGAGGGTTATTCACATTTCCAGAAGCAACCGTTTAGCTCGTAGAAGGGGGGGACACTGGACTCTAACGATTTTTTCCACTTTAAAACATAATATTTCACAAATGGATCCCTAAATCGAAAAATGATCTATGAATACTCATAATATTTTTTAAAAACCTATCCAACGACACCCCACACGATGGGGTAGGCGGGAAAAAAAAATTCAACCCCGCTTGATGTGTAGGGGGTACCATAAAAAAATATTTTTTAAATATTTTATGTACCATTTTGTTGGCATTATTAATATGTGTATTCATTAATATGTGTATTCAAATTACAGCTTTGTAGGTCCTATAGTCTCTGAGCAAAACCGCGGACAGACAGACAGACGGACAGACGGACGGACAGACCGAAACTATAAGGGTTCCTTGTTGACTACGGAACCCTAATATTAACTACTTATCTACACTACTATTATAAAGAGGAAAGATTTGATTTTTTGTTTGTTTGTTTGTTTGTTTGTGTGTTTGTTTGGGACGAATAGGCTCCGAAACTACTGGACCGATTTGAAAAATTCTTTTGCTATTGGAATCCTTTTTTTTTTTTTTCCCGGAGGGGGAAATGCATTACGCATACCACCCAGGCGCAGGGGGCGACCCGAGCGGTGATGTGGGACTCCCGTAGTTAATGAGACCACGGTATACCCACTAAAACCCCCCCCCATCTTCCGCCACGCCGCCTTTTGACGGGGCCACGGGAACGATACACACATCCGCGACCCCGCCAGCGGTCCGAAGACTCCACGATGGGCGCACAACACGTGCGCCCTCCTCCTCGGCCCCCACCAGGGCTGTAGCAGACGCCCCCCGAGTCTGCTACTTGGAGGCCATGTGGCAGATCAGGTCTGTGGCTCTGCCACCGACGACACCTCGGCCGCAGAGGATAGGGCAAGCGGCGCACCGCAATACCTACTTGCCTCTTCCTCTGCGGCCCCACCAATGCCGTTCAAACGGAACGGCCAGCTCGCAGGGGGGGTAGGGAAAGCGGCAACCTACCACAATGCCTCTCCCCCCCGCGATCCGTCCTCGGCCGCAGAGGATAGGGCAAGCGGCGCACCGTAATACCTACTTGCCTCTTCCTCTGCGGCCCCACCTCGGTGCGCATCCGCAGTGGACTCCTCCAGTCCGCTGGGAGCGCCCTCCTCGGGCCAGGCGGCGACACCGGCCGGCCCTGGTTGCCTCTTCGCTTCACCGCGGTTGTCCAAGCCGCGGTTACTAGAGCCCCACCGCCACGACAAGGCGAGCAACCATCGGGGGGTGCTATTGGAATCCTACATTATTTCTGCTGAACATAGGCTACATTTTATTATGGAAAAAAGTAAGGTTCCGTAAGATATTTGGAATAAACGCATATATTTTACTCACGCTATTAATCCTTATCAAAATAAATTGTTTTATCACTAAATACAGTTTATATAGATAATATTTGGTATTTGAATGATTAAAATTGGACGTTTGGTTTTAGTGCAGCACGAGTCGGCGCATGAGTACCGAAAACTATTCCACCTCAATTTTTTTATGCGATCCTCTTCAAATTGCCCTCCTGATGATATAAATGCATGTTGCCAAGGCGCAACCCGGTGCCATATTGTTTAAAACAAAATTGTTTAAACAATTGCAAGGAATTGTTATTTTTCAACCGGACAAATTTTTTTTACATTCTTTATTGAAGTACCAATAAAAAAGGTCCTATGACTTTTAACGATAAAATTAATATTTTTAAAGATACTAATGTTTAAAGGTTCGAAAAATCTCAAATTTGGGTAATTTCGACCATTCGTACAAGTGAAATTGCCACTATCCTTTAGTCTATTTTTAGATACATTTTGCTACGATAACCATTACATGGAACAATAAAATCGCATGCGTAAAACTGATTGTCTCTAGAGTAATTTAGTGCAATTTCCACAATTCGCACGTAGTACCTCCCGAGCACCACAACCATAACAATATACCGATTTTTCGGTTTTATCACTGCTATCACTTTTGTTTAACACCTGGCTAGTAGAAGTATGAGAGGACCGCGGGGGAGCCGCAGCAGGCGACCCTCAATCAGCCTGGCCTTCTCGACCAGCTGATCGGCCCTCGATACTGGTCTCGACGTTACCATCTGGCTAGTATGAGAGGACCGCGGGGGAGCCGCAGCAGGCAACTCCTCAATCACCCTGGCCTTCTCGACCAGCTGGTTCGAGTTAGAATAATATCAAAAAGCAGTGAGGCAAAATGCAATTTCCTACGCTCTTTCATCTTCAGAAGGTTTGCATTATTGATGTAAGGTATTACATGTGCACGTGGAGGGACTGTAAAACAGAAACGGACACAAGCATTTTGAACTCTCTGTACAAGCTTCTCTGTTCTGGCAAGTATGTTTACTCCTATAGCAGTGTCCGCATAGTTCAACTTCGAAAGTACAAGTGTCTCACAAAGTCTGATCCGTATGTCCTCACTAAGATATGGTCTAAACCTATAAAGACTTTTAAGGCGGAAGAAACATGTGCCGACAACATCCAGGATGTGTTGTTCGAACTTCAGGTGCGAGTCCATTATTACTCCTAGATTACGAGCAACATTTACACGTTCAATTTGCTGTCCCTTTATTGAAACAAAAGGTTGTTTATCCAAGATATCAGCAACCTGCCTCTTAGAGCCTAATATCATGAATTTTGTTTTCGTAGGATTTAGGAGCAGCCCACAAGATTTAGACCACTCTGATATACTTTCAAAATCATCATTTGTCCTATTAACAGCTACTCTTGTATCTTGTGGATCAAAGCTAAGATAAATTTGAGTGTCATCAGCGTACATATGGTGTTTACAGTAAACCACCTTTTGAGACATATCTGCACTAAATAGTGAAAATAGTAGAGGGCCCAGAATAGATCCCTGGGGTACACCTTTGTGTACTTCCGCACAATCAGAGAATGTCTTAGTACCATCACTAGCTGTAACTTCCACCTTTTGTAACAAACCTTCCACCTTTTATAACAAAAACTATCCTAGGTACGTCCTTTTCCGAGACACCAATCATCTACCTACCCACCAAAATCGTTTCAGTGATTTTAGCACAAAAAGTTACAGACAGACACACTTTCGCATTTATTATAAAGTTTGGATATAGAAGTGTAATGACATTGTGTTCAAAGTAATAACTATCTAATATTATATTTTTAACCCGTGACGTAGAAACACTAAAAATAAGACGTGCTATTTAAATCAATTCAGTTCACGTAATAATTCTGTGGACTCTGGTATACAATTCAGATAAGTGAGAGTACTAAAGTGAAATACAGTTATTAACAGAAATGGATAAAGAAGAAGAAAAAAGAGAGGACATTAGTGAAACTACAGGCGCAGAAAATACGAATCAAGAAGTCGTACAAGAAGTGATAATGGCGAAGAAACAGAATAATACTGAATGCGTTATTGGCTTTGGAAGATGTCCAGATGGATACAGAAGAGTTGGAAATATGTGTATTGAAATCGTACAAAGTGAAGATGAATAAATAATATTAAAACTATGACAAAATCTTTTAAATCTCTGGTGTTTTACTTGTGTCTTACATTGCTACTGTTATTAATATTAATAGGTGTAGAGTTATAATAGTTATATTCTATATTGGCTATTATTATATTAAATGTAACTACAGAAGTCGTAGGTATATAATACACAACACAGTTTTTCCAAACGTAATAACAAGCGCCTGAAATAAAACAATTCCTAAAATAGTTTCATGCAAAACACAAGTATCTATAATAACTTTTCGAGTATTACGTGTGTGTCTTTATGAAAAATACAATAACAAGGGCACGAAAACTGACCCTTGTGGCACTCCGAAAATGAACGGTAAATTAAAAAGTAATAATATTAAGAATGCTCCAACTTTTTAATTAGCAGGTCGGATGTCTGTCAGTACGAATATCGACGGTAATGACATTAAAATAAGATTCATATTAGCGCGCCTTGTACAGTGGCGGTTACGACGCTCGCCGCGTTCTTGATATGGCGAAAATGTATGAAAAAATTTGAAAAATTTTCTTATTTTTCTTATAACTGGAAAAGTTGTTTATTTTTATATAAAATTTTTAGCGGACTTTATAGAGGACTAAATAAGCAACAATTTTTTTGTATATTTATTTTCCTCAGTTCAGTGTATTTAGATATTAAGGTACCTAATCAGACCCCATTTTTTTCATATTTTGCTATTATTGTGATGGTTAAAACATATTTTATGTGAAAATTTTGTATGCGGCTATAGAATTTTTATGGTACAGTCGTGGAGATGAATATATTATCTTTCATTTGAAACCAAAATATCCTCGCAGTTTGACTCCTAATTCTTTAAGGTACCGGAAAATCGCTGATATTTGTAATAGCGTCCATAAGGGCCTATTGTAGAATACTTTATTGTTACTAAAAGTGCCTCAATCCGAAATAAGTTTTTTTTAATTTATATCTAAACTATAATATTATAAATGCGGATAGTATGTCGGTAATCGGTATGTCTGTTGCCTTTTCATGATTAAGCCACTGAATCTATTTTATAAAATGAAAATATTTAGTCCGCCAAAGGCCATATATATATAATGGAAAAATGTACGGCATTTGATAAACGTAGCAACAGGCACAAATTGTAATACAATATTTTCATAAACTCTTTAGTATATAATTAGTATAATATCTATCGGTGTATTTTAGTAGGCAATTCGCATTAATTTCGATATTATAGCACCTGCAGCGTTGGCCAATATTTCCTAACCAGTGTCCGGCTTGCATCAAGTTTCTGTTGCAACACCCACTAAAGTGTGTTTTACACATAAAGTTAATATACCCGCTAGTTATATTAACTTTATGGTTTTACACTGCGCCAGTGCATAAGGTCAAAAAAGTATTAAACATGGAAAATTTGGTTTGATAAAATATGTAGAGCAATATTACTGTACGAACAACAAAGAAATGGCCTATTTTTAAGGGGAAAAGACAAAATTATAACTTATAGTCTACTTATAGCAAAAAATTTTAAAATGTTGTCGCTAAAACTGACAGTATTTTCTTCTGTAGGCAAAACGCAATGCTACGGATGATGCTAATAGCTCAGAGCTAATAGTGTGCTTGTATGTATCATCAATACAATAACTTCTTCCTGGCTTTATATTTTAACTCAATATTATGTGACAGTAGCTAATGACAATTCGAGAGAGTTTAAGGCCGTCACAGACTTAGCTATAATATATTATATTAATGTACCTTAATATACCGTACTAAACACACTGAGACCAGAAATATATATTATAGCTAAGTGTGTGGTTTTTTTTTTTTTTTTTTTTTATTAAATAAGGGGGCAAACGAGCAAACGGGTCACCTGATGGTAAGCAACTACCGTCGCCCATGGACACTCGCAACATCCGAAGAGCTGCAGGTGCGTTGCCGGCCTTTTAAGAGGGAATACGCTCTTTTCTTGAAGGTTTGCAGGTCATATAGGTCCGGAAATACTGCTGGTGACAGTTCGTTCCAGAGTTTAACAGTGCGCGGCAGAAAGTTACGCGAAAATCGCACTGTGGAAGACTGCCACTCATCAAGGTGATGAGGATGGTATGTTTTTCGCGTGGGACGGTGGCGAAAAGTTGCAGGTGGTATGATTCCGAACAATTCCTCAGAGCACTCCCCGTAATACAACCGATAGAGGATGCAGAGTGAAGCTACATCTCGGCGTAATTCCAAGGGGTCCAAGCTGTTCGAAACACTATGGCAGTCAACAATTCGAGCGGCCCTTCGTTGGATACGATCCAGAGGGAGCAGTTGGTATTTTGGCGCCCCTGCCCAGAGATGAGAACAATATTCCATGTGAGGCCGAACCTGCGCCTTGTAGAGTTGTAGGCGTTGGTCCGGACTGAAGTACTGTCTCGCTCTGTTAAGAACACCAAGCTTCTTCGAGGCTAACTTGGCCTTACCCTCTAGATGATATCGGAACTGGACTTCGCTCGATATGTTGACGCCAAGTATCTCAATGCTAGGGGAGATGGTTAAAGATGTGCCCTCGAAACGAGGATATATGACCATTGGTGACTTTTTAGTGGTGAACGCGCAGACTTGTGTCTTGGCGGGGTTAAATTGGACTAAGTTACGTCTACCCCATTCAGAGACTTTCTCCAATGAATTGGTCACGCGAAAAATCACGGTTGGGAAAATGGTCACGCGAAATTTGTATAGAAAACATTTATTAATATGCCTAGCTATAAATATATTAATATATATTATAGCTAGGTCTGTGACGTCCTTTATGTACATGTTACGTATTAAATCTTTGACCGATAACGCACAAACCGCCAACATGCGTTTCCAGTTATCGTGACGATAGACGATCTATCTAATAAGAATGTGATCAATCAATCATTGTACTCGGCGGGGATCGAACTCACGACCCTGAGGTCGAGAGTCTCTACTCTCACTGTAACAAATGATAAACTGGCACGGTGCGAAGCCGTCTTAAAACTTGTGTTTTGTGAGGAGATACAACCTTAAAAAAATATGTACAAAATCAAACAAATCATTTTCACTAGTATAAAATGTTATGATTCCATTTAGGTGCACGATTTGGGGTATTTTTGTCTCATAAAATCATACTCGACTAAGCACTTGTGTAGTGTAAAGTAGGCTAAAACGGTAGGCCATGGACTATATTGACTTACTTACGTTCCTCTCGAGTCTCGTCACGAATGATCGATCTATTTTTATTTTTTATTCAAATTCTACGAAAAATGAAACCTAAAAGTATAACTATTTGCAGTGACATTTCGTGAACACGTATTAATATGGTACGTACGTTTCTAATTAGCAGCCAAGAATAACAGGGATAAACATACTTTATCCAAGAAGGCACCTGTTACCTATCTGGTAATTTGGATCCATGCAATGGTAATGCAAAGAACTTTCTATGAGAAAAACGGTCGCTTGTTTGTAGAGTCATAACATTTTCTAATTAATATTCTGTATTTTTTTATTTTAATAGCAAATAAAATTAACGAGTTTTATTCCTACAAATTAATTTTTAATAATTATTATGTAAGTAACATTTTTTTCCATCGCGCATTGCGAAGTTCAACTCAAAATTAAAGTTCGGCCCCTCTCCCCGCCACCAAAAAACTTTCAAATCCTTTCACCGTTTTTGTGAATCAAGCTTTAGTATTTTTTTATATTTCGTGTGTAAATATTGTGTATAATTCGTTATTTATAATACATTATTATAATATTATTTATTTGTGATAAACAACATAAAGAACGCTACGAATTTGTATCTTTAAAATTTTTGCCGCGACTACACGTACGGTTTCTACGAAACAAGAATAATTGTGTTATTTTTATGAAGTCTTAGTTACTTAGATATTACTGCATAGTGCTTCAGCTATCTCCCTGGGTGAGTTCTCTAAAAAATAATGCTTAATTTTTCTTAACATACAAGACGTGTTCAATAAATATGATTTAAGATTTTTATTAATTTGCGAGAACTCAAGATAAAAAATTATCTAATAATTACTATTTAAGATACAAACAGATAAAATAATTTTCTTAGCTCTTAAATAAAACACGTTTGAAACGAAGTATAAAAATCGTTTAAATGCTTTAATGTAACGCTTTAGTGAAGCTGTTGCACCTGTAAAACCAAAATGGGTCAGAAGAAACTGCTGCTGTTCAAACCAAACATGATACACGAGGTTCGGAAAGCCTTTAACCTGGAAGGACCAGGGAGGATGGAGGCAGCAGTTGATCTGCTAGAAGAATGGGTGCAGAAGCAGAGACACTTCACTAAACATGACATTCGTAAGTTTTTAGTATGCTTATTATTTATGGGTCCTAGTTTGGATATAGATAAAGATATCTTGAGTACATTGATCATAATATCTTGAAGTAACCAGAAACTTCTAAACTTCTTTTCTGTTCCAAATTACTATTTGTATACGCATGTGTTTTTGGGTGGATTTTGTGGTTTCATTGATATTATTTATCTGTTCAATGGAAATCTACGGTACCTACCTATTTAATATTTTACTGGCAGCCTGGTTTCATTGAAACCGGCTTTCGTGACCACAGCACATTCATTGTTATGAGTTGTTATGTAAACAAACGCGTAATGTTACGTGCCATTTACATTTCTTCAAATACTTATCAAATTGCGCTATTGTCACTGCCTCGCCTCATAACATTATTAGGGTGGATTGCACCAGAGGCGCAGTTAGCCCCCCGATGGTTGCTCGCCTTGTCGTGGCGGTGGGGCTCTAGTAACCGCGGTGAAGCAAAGAGGCAACCAGGGCCGGCCGGTGTCGCCGCCTGGCCCGAGGAGGGCGCTCCCAGCGGACTGGAGGAGTCCGCTGCGGATGCGCACCGAGGTGGGGCCGCAGAGGAAGAGGCAAGTAGGTATTACGGTGCGTCGCTTGCCCTATCCTCTGCGGCCGAGGTGTGGTCGGTGGCAGAGCCACAGACCTGATCTGCCACATGGCCTCCAAGTAGCAGACTCGGGGGGCGTCTGCTACAGCCCTGGTGGGTGCCTAGGAGGAGGGCGCACGTGTTGTGCGCTCATCGTGGAGTCTTCGGACCGCTGGCGGGGTCGCGGATGTGTGTATCGTTCCCGTGGCCCCGTCAAAAGGCGGCGTGGCGGAAGATGGGGGGGGGGGGGTTTAGTGGGTATACCGTGGTCTTATTAGCTACGGGAGTCCCACATCACCGCTCGGGTCGCCCCCTGCGCCTGGGTGGTATGCGTAATGCATTTCCCCCTTCGGAAAAAAAAAGAGGCGCAGTTACAGTTAAGGTTATCGTTAAACATGGCGTCCATAATGGACTTTTACTAGGGATTTGACAGTTCATCTGACTTTTTGTTATGGTTAAAGTTATAGTTAAAGTAGGTCGGTGCAACTCACTCTTAGTATATCTAATTTCTAAAAGAAATCAGAACTTGTCACTTTCCTATAATGATTCCTGACAGAGCCCTTAAATGAATATGAAGGGGTGAAAAATAGTTTACTCCACACTTTTCACGCCTTTCATTCCAACAACATCTTAAGATGCTCCCTCACTGGAAGCATTCGCTTGTATTCGTCAGTGAGGTTAGGAGAACCGAGCATTACAATGCGCACCTTGTAATAATACAATGTGTAATATTTTTGATACAACTTGTAACATCAATACTACGTCATACGTGACAGTGAAGTCAAATCTATAATGTTACATTACACGGGAATGTAACTCCCGGTGAGGGAGAACCTTAATCTATAATATTAGTTATTCACAAAAATTTTAATCTTTGTTCTTTGAATTTATCTAGACAGAACCGTAACTTGGAAACAAGCAAAGTATTGATTTTTGCTTGGCGGAAGCTTCATATTTAAATCTGATTCTCTGATTTCAACCTCTCACTAGGTACTTTAATTTATAAAACTGTATGTTAAACTGTTTTAAATCTGATTTCTCCGATTTTAACTCATCACTCCCTAAATTTTGTCCTGATTTTGATCATCTACCTTGATTATAAACCATACCTCTGCTTTTAGCTCGTCACTATCTGGAGACGACGCTGATCACGTGCAAGGGTTCTATGGAGCGGTCGAAGGCGATGCTGGACAAGATCTGCACCATGAGGACGCTGGTGCCGGAGTTCTTTGGGGAGTATGACGTGAAGAGGGACTTCCCCGGGCTGAGAGATTATTTGTAAGTACTATCAGAGAAGATGATTCCTAGGCAGATAGCGGACCTAAGTAATTTCGTCGCGTGACAAGCCCATCGGACCGATTCATACAGACATAAGCCGAGAAAATGATGGGTCCGTCAACTGCCTAGGAATCAATTTGGCACATATTTTTTATGGTAGCTCCAATGGAAGCATTTTCTCCTGTTTGTTTGTACTTTTATGATAAGTGCGGTAATTTTGAAAACAATAATAAGTACTAAAAGTTTGTAAATAAAACAATGATCAAGAAACACGGAATTATTCTTGGAACAGTATTTACTAGAAGTTGGAATGTGAACGATTAGATGTTTCCCCGATGTTCCGATGGGGACATTGATCCGCAATCTCTAATCACATTGTGTTCGAAAATTCAGATAAATTAAATGATCCTGGCTAGCACGATTCAAAGGTACAGAAGTCGCTAATTTCCATGGTTATCTGTGGTTATACTTTCTTAACATAAATCAAGTGTTAATCTGAGTATTTTTAGTATAAAAGAGTTGAAGCACATAACAAAAGACGCCGTCTAATTAGATATGGACAAAATAAATGTCCATAAATGCCTTCCCATCTATATAGAAAGATAAATGTATATCCCAGGCGTTTACCTTGGTTTAATTTATCTAAAAGGCTAATAAATGTACATTTTACATGCAATTCGGTAGGAAGTTGTAAGCATACCGCCTTTAAACGCTCTCAAATAATTGCTGTAATTTGGATAGACGTATTTCCTATAATTTTGTACGGATTAGAGCAATCAATACGCCATTGGCTATGTTTACTATCTGTTACTGTTGCTACATCGATTTCATAAGTTATATTTTACAAGGTTTCACTGAATTATAATTTCGTCTATGGAAGCAAAGGCACAATAATCAGTAAATTGATTCATAAGCTATGGTGTGGTGTACCCTAGATGATTGGTCTCCACCGCGCGGAGACCAATCATTAATCTAAAGGCCCCTCTTCAAGATGGGCCAGCGTAGTGGGCCATCACGATGGGCCAGCGTGGGGAGGGCGTAGTGGCGTAGGATGGCCGATGGCGCCAGCGATGGCCGTGGAATGGCGGCGGTGTCGGTTTTTCGGCCGCACATCAAAGGATGATGGCCCAGCGATGGCGGTACGCCTCTACACGTTGGCGATACGACAGTCGACGCTTGACCGCGGTCGAGTGAGGACGTCGTAATTCGTATTACAATTTACGAATTTCATTCAAAATGACGAGTACGTGGTCTCATAATGAATAAAGCTATATTAATATGATAAAGCCGAAAGTTTGTATGGATGTATGGATGTTTGTTACTTTTGTTACTCTTTTACTCAAAACTACTGAACGGATTTTAATAAAACTTTACAATAATTATTATAGCTTTTACATTAAATATACATAACTCCTAACTTTTTAAAGATAGGTACATGCTATTATTACATTCATCATTGTCATCATCATCATCATCACTACCATAAACCATTATTTTAATTTTAATCTCGAAATAATTATTTGTAGAATTCAAAAGAAGGTTCATATTAGGAGGGAGGTGATACGAAGTTCACCGGGTCATCTGGTAAAGTCATAAATTATTAAAAATGCACGTTTTGCATTGCCGCAATGGCTAATGCTTACACGTCCATCTTGAACGACGCTTAGATCACAACTGAACACGGCCATCATGTAGAGGCGTTGCGACCATTGCATCACCAGGCCCCTCTTCAAGATGGGCCAGCGTAGTGGGCCATCACGATGGGCCAGCGTGGGGAGGACGTAGTGGCGTAGGATGGCCGATGGCGCCAGCGATGGCCGTGGAATGGCGGCGGTGTCGGTTTTTCGGCCGCACATCAAAGGATGATGGCCCAGCGATGGCGGTACGCCTCTACACGTTGGCGATACGACAGTCGTCGCTTGACCGCGGTCGAGTGAGGACGTCGTAATTCGTATTACAATTTACGAATTTCATTCAAATTGACGAGTACGCGGTCTTATAATGAATGATAATGAAGCTATAATTAGTTTTTGATGTTTGTTACTCTTTTACTCAAAACTACTGAACGGATTTTATTGAAACTTTACAATATTATATAACTCCTGACTTTTCAAAGATACAAGTTTAGACTTGGGAGTTTCTGCGTTGTTTTAAGAACAGAAAGCATATTATGCTATTATTACATTCATCATTGTCATCATCATCACTACCATAAACCATTATTTTAATTTTAATCTCGAAATAATTATTTGTAGAATTCAAAAGAAGGTTCATATTAGGAGGGAGGTGATACGAAGTTCACCGGGTCATCTTGTAAAGTCATAAATTATTAAAAATGCACGTTTTGCATTGCCGCAATGGCTAATGCTTACACGTCATCGATTACACGTCCATCTTGAACGACGCTTAGATCACAACTGAACACGGCCATCATGTAGAGGCGTTGCGACCATTGCATCACCATCGCATGCGCCATTCGATGGGCCAGCGCTGGCCACTGTTGTAGAGGGGCCAACCATCGCATGCGCCATTCGATGGGCCAGCGCTGGCCACTGTTGTAGAGGAGCCATAATGGCCGCTCTACAAGATGGGCCAGCGTAGTGGGCCATCACGATGGGCCAGCGTGGGGAGGGCGTAGTGGCGTAGGATGGCCGATGGCGCCAGCGATGGCCGTGGAATGGCGGCGGTGTCGGTTTTTCGGCCGCACATCAAAGGATGATGGCCCAGCGATGGCGGTACGCCTCTACACGTTGGCGATACGACAGTCGTCGCTTGACCGCGGTCGAGTGAGGACGTCGTAATTCGTATTACAATTTACGAATTTCATTCAAATTGACGAGTACGCGGTCTTATAATGAATGATAATGAAGCTATAATTAGTTTTTGATGTTTGTTACTCTTTTACTCAAAACTACTGAACGGATTTTATTGAAACTTTACAATATTATATAACTCCTGACTTTTCAAAGATACAAGTTTAGACTTTGGGAGTTTCTGCGTTGTTTTAAGAACAGAAAGCATATTATGCTATTATTACATTCATCATTGTCATCATCATCACTACCATAAACCATTATTTTAATTTTAATCTCGAAATAATTATTTGTAGCATTCAAAAGAAGGTTCATATTAGGAGGGAGGTGATACGAAGTTCACCGGGTCATCTGGTAAAGTCATAAATTATTAAAAATGCACGTTTTGCATTGCCGCAATGGCTAATGCTTACACGTCCATCTTGAACGACGCTTAGATCACAACTGAACACGGCCATCATGTAGAGGCGTTGCGACCATTGCATCACCATCGCATGCGCCATTCGATGGGCCAGCGCTGGCCACTGTTGTAGAGGGGCCATAAGGGTGTACCAATGTAATTTGGCGGTCTGTTAAATCAGTGCTATCTAGTCGTTATCTGCCAGGTTGGGTTGACACAACCCGGTCAAATAATGTACGTTCTTTATTTGCTTATGTATCAATTTCTCTGAGTTTGATGGAGGCATAACATTTAGATTCTAGTAGTAGCACTAGATACCTATAATCAGATTTTAATGCGATTTTATCAGTAGTTAGAATAAAAAATATAGGTAGGTATCGTGAGATAAGAAAAATAACCTGAGTTTTGGGTTCCTTATATTTTTATTGCTTAGGGTAGGTATAGCAGGTTGAGGTCATAAGGAAAAATATTACTCCTAAGCCAACTGCAAAAATCAATAAAATTCGATACTAAAATAGTATTTATTAATTATCAGTTAAAAATCTAGGTACTAAAATTTAAATATTCTTCAACATCTGACGAAGTTACAATATAAGAAACATAATATTTTATTTCTAACACGTTTATCTTAACCGCCAAGCAAAAAGTAATATTTTTTTCTTATTCTCGTTTAGTATTATCATTAATTATTATTAACTGCGAAATAAATTCGAAAGTTTGTCTGTCTGTCTGTAACCTCTTCACGCCCAACCCGCTGAACCGGTTTTGCTGAAATTTGGTATGGAGATACTTTGAGTCCCAGGAAAGGACATAGGATACCTTTTATCCCGAAAAAATGTACGGTTCCCGCGCGATTTATTAATTTTGGCGCAACGGAGTTGCGGGTGTCATCTAGAGTAAGGTTATAACTTTAACTGTTATTACAGTGTCACAGTCCTCCTGCCCAAGCCGACTGCGGACCTCTGCCGCGTGTATGTCTGCAAGATCTACGACAATGGCTCCATGAAGAAACACGCCATGAACGCCCTCCGATATCTTACCATTGTAAGTTTTATCAGCTACTTTTGTATATACCATCGAAGAGATTGATTCATAGGCAATTGACAGACCATCGTCATTTGGTCGGATCATGTCAATTCAATGTTAATTGTGATCTATCCGCTGGGTTTGTGGTAACGCGACCAAGCTACGTAGGTCCCCCATTTGCCTAGGAATCAACTTCTCTGATAGTACTCACAATCGAAGAGTCAGATGCGAGACCTACGAGTTTGGTAGCGTTATGTCAAACTCAGCCGAGAGATCAATTCAGACTGCAACGCGACACGACGTAGATGCACTTCTGTGCAGAATTGACAGATTTGAATTGCGTGAGACGTCTTGCAAATCTTTCAAATCCATACAAATTCAGAAATGCATCTACGCGTCGCGTTGCGGTCTGAATTGACCCTTACATTGAATTGACATAATCTAACTAGATGACGTAAGTCCGTCAACTGCCTATGAATCAATTTCTTCGATGGTACTATCAGTGAGATTGATTCATAGGCTGGTGGACCTATAACGTAAAGGCTGTCACACACAGAGCAGGTAAGGTATATTAATATACATTACATCCCGGGATCTATAGCTTTACATTATATTAAGGTATCACACACACAACAGGTAATGTAATGTATCTTTCCCTACATTTCAATGGTATACGCCGCGCTTGACGCACTTTTCAGCTGCTAAGGTGTTATACAGGCTGTTCTTATTTTTAATGTTGTAATACTATGAACCCTTCGAGTTGCTTGCTATTAGATTTACTAGATGGTTCATCAGAAGATGATTCGGATTGTGATTTTGATGCGCGCAATTGCTACAATATGTGCTCAAAACAGAACGATTTAGATTGAAGATATTTGATTGAAAATTTAGTCTCTGGGGAACAGACTGCCTGCAGTGTCTGCTGTGAGGTACCTACTGTGCCGAGGTGGTAACGCTGTGTGTCTCCATCTATCATAAAATCATCATACATTAAATCATAGAAATGTTTGAACATCCTATGAAGAGAAGAGATATTTTAAAACACCGAAATGTATTGAGATGTATTAAGATGTATCAAACTTACTCTGTGTGTGACACCCAATTTGGTCGACTTATTACGTAGGTCCACCATTATACGCTCATGCAAGCGTCAGCCAATTCCGTCAATCATGAATTATGTTTGACTGATGGTGACTGATGGACTGACGAATGTATCCAGATTTTCGTCAATCAGCTTCATGCAACCGTCAGTCACGCTCTTACACGGTAGGTTACCCATCAGTCACAGTCATGACTGTGGTAAAACTGACAGCAAAACCTACCGTCTAATGGAAACCCAGATCGTGTAGGTCCACAATCTACATTAATAATTAATGAATCTATTTCTGATAGCAGACAGACCGATCTGATAGATCAGACAACTGAAGACTGATATAAAAATAAAGTAGGCATAAATTTTCAAGCTACAAAGTACGACCGTTGACGACCATCGATTAGATTGAGAATGATCGAAACGGTTGATCACAAATATGTGGCCTTTTAATCCATACTAATATTATAAATGTGAAAGTGTGTCTATCTGTCAGTTTGTTTGTTACCTCTTCACGCCTAAAACGTAACGGATGGAACTGAGTTGCAGACTTCATCTAGTACAGCTATTCTTAATGAACTTATACTGTCTAATTTCGGAAATTCTTCCTATTTCCAGCTAGCAGACTACGTGAAACTCAACGACTACCTCGGCAAGGCCATCGTTATCGTGGACCTTATGGATGCCAACCTGTCTGACCTCATCGGGGGTATTGATGTAGTGGACATCAAAAGACATTCCTCCATCATCATGGTGAGTTGATAAAGAAAAAAGATACTGGACTAATTATTGATGTCCGCAACAATGTGGTGCAAAAATTCGTTAATCGCGAGGAAGCGTACACTTTTTTGGAATAAAAAGTATCCTATTCTTTCCCAGGATTTAAAGTATATCCAAATTTCATCAAAATCGTTTCAGTGGCTTAAGCGTGAAGTGGTAACAGACAGACAGACAGTCAGATACACTTTCGTGTTTATAATATTAGTACGGATGTTGTCAACGAGAATTTTTCGAACTAAGAACTATCCTTTCTTCTTTCTTTGAACTCAAAGCACGTCCAATGTCCATACCTAATTTTATCAAAATCGATGAAGAGTTTGTAGGTTCCATTGGCGGTTACATATTATACAAACACAGACAAGTAGACACGCTAACGCATAATAATAGTAAGGATATAAAATGTCGATAAAGTTGATAATTATTTATCATTTCCTTGTTCCAAAATTCGAATACACCGCGTATTCAATTTGCCTAAAATATTTAAACACAAAGTAACAACGACTGCATTACATTGTGTAATTAATATATGTCCGTGGCGTATCAGTAAAAATATAAAACAATATAAAAAAAATTCTGACCTCACGGCCTCTTGGGCTCTTCTGCCCTTTTGGGTCGGGAGCCCGTGGCATTTTGCCAGCCTGCTACCCAGCTACCCTATAGTTACGCCACCGTTACATGTGAAACTAGAACCCATGCAGTCAAGAGTTTTATCGAATTACTTGTATAAAATTTAGGCTAGTCGTAAGGACTTCGATGACATAGGCTCTGTGCATAGGCTACATTAATTACGATCAGCATGTACAGCTGCTGTACATGCTGATCGTAATGATTCTCCTTCTTTATGTATCAACATCTAAGGTGCGGTCAAATGCGAAAGATGAGTAAATTGGAATTTATATGTCTACCAGAATCTGATGGCAAAAAATGAGAAAAGAAATTGACTCTAGAAATACCGGGGTAATTGGAATAAAACATTTTGATCCTTTTTTTGCCTTATAGCTGCTGATTCTATGAGTGAAACATGCAAATATAAAAAAATGTCTAATGATCAAGGACATTTTTTGAAAATCTGCCATCAAAATTTGCCATCAGATCCTGGTACACCTATACAAAAAATATAATTTATAAATGTTGCCTAAATCTTTCGTAAACTTAAAATAAAACTATACTAGAGTAACGAAATAACACAAATCTGCTCATGATCATATTTTGTGTGTAATTACTCAACAAACGCGATTTCTTTTCCGAGGGCATGATACTTTCAAATTCGCTGTGTACAAATCAGATGTTATATAAACGTATTTAATATACATACAGGTAGTATTGCATGAAGTAATATAGAATTTTTATGAAACTAGATCTTAAGATTCCGATGTTTCCAAAATTGCAAAGAATTTGTATAGTCCTAATAAAGAAGAAGTCTAGTAATCTACAAAACGATTAGTTAAAACTTTGTTTTCTTCAAAGTGCTGGGGGGTTATTATGAGCTCTTATATCCAGCCAGTTTACAGGCCAATTTACAGGCCATTGCATAGACACGGCTTGTAAACTGGCTGGAAACTGGCTGGATATAAGAGCTCATAATAACCCCCCTGGTCGTTATTCTGTAGTCTGTACATGACTTTCCTGTTTGATGACTATCTTTTCCCGTGGCTTACTCTATACCTGTGTCAAATTTTATTTCAATCGGTCAAGTTACAACAATAATATACTCGTAATACTGAAACCAAAATGTTCTGATATTTTTAAGAAGCAAGAATATATTTTGTTTTCCTCAAAAACCCACTCTCTCACCTCACAAAATTTTATAGAAATACTTGAAACCGTCACTGAAAAACCGATTATAAACGTATACCATCAGAGAAGTTGATTCAGGCAGATGTCGGACCTACGTAATTTTGTCGCTTAATGTCAAACCCAGCCAACACATCATGTCTAACATTGAATTGACACAGCCTGACCAAATGAAGTAGGTCTGCTATCAGCTGCCTATAAATCAATTTCTTCGATGGTACAAAATTCGATCATTGCAAGATCTTTGATAAAAACGAGTAATTAGTGTTAATATCTAAGCGTTGGACCTTTCAGGACGGCTTCGGCATGCGGCCCCAGAAGGTCTACGTCCTAACAGCGTCCAAGCTGGTCTGCACCCTGATGACGCTGATGAAGTCGGCGGTGAAGCAAAAGGTGGCGTCGCGGATGGAGGTGGTGAAGAGCTGCGATGAGCTACACAAGCATCTGTCGAGGGAGATACTGCCGATGGACTACGGAGGCAAGGAAGACTCCATCAGGGATATTCAAGGTTAGTTGTTGATAGCACTTTGAGAGAAGCTGTTTCATAGGCACATGGACCTTCGTAATATCAGGTAATATGGTCGCGTTATGTCAAGCCCAGCCGACAGAAGACAACATTGAATTGACATACCACCAAGATACGTAAGTCCGTCAACTGCCTATAGATCAATTTCTTCGATGGTACATTGTATTGCAGACATTATAAGCCAGCCAATCAAATGGCCCTTCGTGAGAAATGAACCCATACATATACGCAAAGTCAAAGTGAAAAGAATGTAGCGGGAATGCTGGCAGAAGTGAAAATCGAAATTACATCAATCACACAAAAGCCATTTTAAATACACTATTGACTATGCTATGCAATAATAAAGGTGCTTATAGTTATTTAACATTATTACGTAGGTAAGATTGCATATAATATAGTGCATACTTTTTCACCATCGGAATTTTGTCTGCAGATTTAATTATTATTCTCGTAATGGTACGCTCGGGTAACTATTTGATTCATGCATTTTATTAACCTAACTTTTGCATTGTTTACACAAACGATTATAAAATACTTACCTGATATTTTGGAATTTGTAAACAAAAGTATAATTTACATTAACGATAACTTAATCTTAAAAGAACGCTCAGAAGATTCAGGAAACTCACTTCTCGGACCTAGCAAATAACCGTATAAACCTGAACTAATTTATAAAGAATTTGGTTTGAAGGTGCGTAAACACCTGGAAAAGGTATTAATTTTGCAGTGTTTTGCGACATACGGAACATTGTTTATTACTATATGAACAAATACGGTACGGTACGGTAGAAAACGGTAAAAACAACTTAATTATAAATTTGCAGCATGTTACTACATTTTTTACCCTTGTTAATAACAAATTTCATTGTTTTTTAATAATAAACAATGTTCCGTATGTTGCAAAATGCTGCAAATTTAATACACGTTAGAAAACGGTAAGAACAACCTAATTCCAAATTTGCAGCATGTTACTAATTTTTTACGCAATGTTATTAACAAAAAACCTTTTTTCACCCCCTTTCAACCCTTTCCGTACACCCCAGAACGCTGCAAAATCACACGGCAAGTTATTTTACCTTCTTTAACAACCCCCTAAAATTTTATCAAGTTACTAATTTCTTTCGGGTTTTGGCTTTAATGACTGGCCTAAGAGGAACGAGTGAATCTGCGCACAAAAATTATCACGTTACAATCTCAATGTAATGACCAGTATGTTCTTAGATCTCAAATAATCTTTAGATTCTCTTAAGCTCTATGACAAGTTCTATTTCTGGCATTTCCATTTTCCAGATCTCTGGCTGGATGCTTTATCAGAGCAGGAGTTTCTGGAATACCTCCGCGAGATGAACACGGCGAAGACGAACGAGGCGCTGCGGCTGAGGGCTGACTTTAACCAGAACTACGCCGGCATGCCCGGTACCTTCAAGTACTTGCATATCGATTAAGGGTCTGATTACCGAGTAGAGTAGAGATAAGTGCCCTCAGCTGATCTATATTAAATGAGTGCAGTTGAGAGCAGTGTCTCGCCACTGTACTGGGTGGGCGTGATCATGGCATTAGGATTAGGGCGATTTCCAGGGAAAAGGTTCTATGCTTGTTAAGTGATGAATAATGATACTTTTGAAAGAGACATCATTGATTACAGTAAAACGTGAACGTTGACCTAGGATCTTGTCTGTTTTCATCGTGTATGAAAATACTCTCTCGTTCAATCGCTTAACTGTAGGAACGAGATAGCATCATTGAAAGAAAAAGACAAAAGCGTCAGATCCTACGTTATCATTGTATCATCCTACCATCGAAGAAATTGATTTAAGGCAGTTGATGGACATAAATCATTTGGTCTTGTTTAAATATCAATTGAATAAATTAAGTCGCGATCTAACGGCTGGGTTTGACGTAACGCGACCAAATTACGTTGGCCCGGCATCTGCCTATGAATCAACTTCTCTGATAGGACCTCCGTGATTCGCGACCGGACTTTAGTTGGGTAATGGGGTTTGCTCAATTTCCAGAGAATTTTAGGATTCTATGATAACCCTTAGCTCTACTTTTTAATCGGTATCTAGAATGTACTACTTAGCTTAATAAATTAGATTGCTTCTGATAGGCATAAGATGAGTAAAGGCTGTTCTTGGCTTTCAGATACTGAATTTTCTTATTGAAAAATATACTTATCTCCAGGCCATGTATTTATAGTGTAAATATTTTTTTCTATGTAGCTTTTCAAGAGAACCTTCTTAATGTTTAAAATAAGTTCTTATTTAAGTAAAGTATAATAAATTGTAACCTTTGAAAACAATATTTATTTGATTTGGATGTGGAGTGAAAATTACTGTAATTTATTTTCCAACAAAATCGATTACATTAAATAGGTACAAATATTTCTATTTTCTTAAATCATTTTTATTAGTTTTTTAGGGTTCCGTACCCAAAGGGTGAAAACGGGACCCTATTCATGAGACTTCGATGTCTGTCCGTCTGTCCGTCTGTCCGTCTGTCCGTCTGCAGTCCGTCTGTCCGTCTGTCTGTCTCCAGGCTGTAACTCAAGAACGGTAATAGCTAGAGAGTTGAAATTTTCACAGATTGTGTATATCCGTTGCCGCTATAACAACAAATACTAAAAGCAAAATAAAATGAATATTTAATGGGGGCTCCCATACAACAAACGTGATTTTTTGGCCTTTTTTACTCTTTATCAATAATAGCAACAGGTAGGCCCTTGAATTTTCCACAAAATCCTTAGTTTTACTTGTACTTTAATATTTAATAATAATATTTAAAGAAATAAAAAATTAAGGGGGGCTCCCATACAAAAAACACAATTTTTGGTCTAATTTTGCTCTATAATGGTACGGAACCCTTCGTGCGCGAGTCCGACTCGCACTTGGCCGATTATTGTAGCTTTCATTTATATTTTATACACGTCTTACATAACAGTGGAAGATTTTTGAAACATGTAAATTAGAGATTTATTATATTATGTATAGTGTAATAGCTTTAGTATTTGTGGTTTCTACTAAAGTTGGACTTGTCACCGGCTGCTGTGATGATGGATCCCGTCTCGTACCTCCCCAGCGAGGCAAGACCGTTTGCCTGGAAATAATGATAACTCTTATAACATAAAAGGCTATAAGTAACTACTATCAGCAGTGGTTCAGAGTTCAAACATTGTTTTAAAGAAAAAAAAATACGTATGGCATTTGAGGACCACCGCGGTAAAGATATTGCATAATATTTTTTATCAACTTATACAATTATTATAATTCGCATACGTCTAGTAAGCTTTAGTCGCACGTACACAAATACCGTGTCCGAAGTCTGGCAACGCCACACGGGACATGGGTTCTTTTCGTTACGGAATTTCTTGACGTCGCACTCAAAGCCGATAAAAGCTATGCAATAGCTTAAAAAGTTCGTTCTTGTCCCATATTAATTTATAAAAGTAGCTAGCGATATAATTTATCCCAGCAAATTTTACTGCACCATAGCCATCCCGGCTATGGTGCAGTAAAATTGGTTCAGCTGTTAAAGGCCGTCACAGACCTAGCTATAATATATATTAATATATTTATAGCTAGGCATATTACTATATATTTTCAATACAATTTTCGCGTGACCACACACTCAGCTATAATATATATTTCTGGTTTCAGTGTGTTTAGTACGGTATATTAATATATATTATAGCTAAGTCTGTGACGGGCTTAAAGCAGAAATGAAAAACGAACATACTTTCGTATTTAAATATTTGGGTTTTTTGCAAGCATTGCTTTCGCCAGCACTTGACGATAACGTTATCAGGGGCCTTCATTGCTTTTTAACAGTCAAAAGTAGGTTTTCTTGCTTGATTTATTTCAATGTTTTCTATTTTTTGTATACAAATAACCTATGTTGTTTATTTTCTTGTTATAAGTTGATCATTCGTAGTTAACTACAAGTAATTATTTTTTACGTAAATCGTTTAGCCGATTCGTGGCGCTTGTTTGATAATTGAAATTCTGTGTTGGGTACGGTTGTGACAGATCTTGTGGGTACGGTTGTGACATACATTTATCCTATATATTTTCTTAGATGTCCTAAAACTCTTGCAGAAGACTAAACGAGCGCAGGATATTATCAGTCAATACGAAAATACTTACGAAGAAGTCAAATGTAGGACTTACTTACAGATAACGGCGAAATTCATCAAATGAATCGGATGTCGTTGGTTTGGTCGATAAATAAGTTTAGAAATAGACTATGTTTTTATACGCTAGATGAATTTGTTTAGAATAAGATTATGATGTTTTATGGTACATTTTTATTGAGATAAAAATCATATAAAACATTTTTTTGTAGATGTCACTACTGACCCCAACCACTGTCACAACCGTCCCTGGGTTGTGGTCGGTTGTGACAATTTCCCTCTTTCTTTTAAATTTAATTCCATGGCTAATATATCGCATTTTGGCATGATATATTAGTATTTTTATGTAGACTAATAAATAAACTATGGTTTGTGATACAATTTTCCTAGCTAGCTGTATAATTAACAAAATTATTGGCCTCCAAACCAAAATTGTCACAATCGTACCCAGTCTACCCTATAAGGTTGTATGCCTACTTAACCGGTTCACCTACCTTGAACACTGAGCCGATTGTGATGAAAAAATTGGGCTCAAGGGATTTTACTGAGCATAATTAATACAGAATGCTGAGGCCTGACGCAGGAACCCCAAGGGAAATCCGGGTTACTCATATTTGGACGACTTGTGTTGGACAGAGACAGGTTACATAAATACAAATTATTATGACACTGTTTCATACACTTTTAAGTTCTAATATTATTATGATTTACTTACGTAGTTATTTATAGCCATAATTGCTATGTTAGAAACAAGGAAACATTTAGTACAAGGCAAACGTAACGTCAATACGATAATTTTGCTACAGTTAATACAGAAAAATAGCCATGTACTGGGTACATAGTGATCAGAGATTGCGGTCCATCAACCATGGGAATATCGGGGAAACATCTAATTGGCGCCAACTTAGACCAGCTTGGCGAGACTGGCTTCCCTGCCTCGTAGGACTCCAAATACAATATTATAATTTCGTTAACAGACAGTCAGAGATGATCAACAGACAGATGGCTCTCTCTACGTTATTTGGGGCTAGTTTCACCACTTCCTGATAAGTGCCTGATAGGCTATCCACCACTTAACTTGACAGATATAGTATGAAGAATCTGTCAAAAAAGTTGTGGATAGCCTATCCGGCACTTTATCAGGAAGTGGTGAAACAGGCCCTTAGTCGGGTCAAGTCAATTTCATACTAAGTACTCAACCAAATGACGTATTTAATTATATATTTATCAGCCTATGAATAAGTTTATCTGATAGTTATACAAAATATTATGTTATTGCGCCTTTGAGATTTAAAACATCGAAAGCAGCGAACCATGTGTAGAATTCATAGCAAGGCGCTCTAATTTTTTCATGTTCAACATTCAATTCGCAAGTTTTGCAATAAATATTCAGTAAAATGTTAAAATGGCTTATTTTGATTTGTAAGTAAACTCAATGTCCAGACTAGTTGAGTTTGACAAGATTTTTCAGCTGATTCACTACTATTCAATATTGTCTCATGTCTGTCTGTCTGTTGCGTCTTCAAACTACTAAAACGAATATTATGACGAGTTCAGAGAACTTTTGAGTTGAGTACCGAAAAAGACCACTAATAGTTTGTCAAACAACAACATAATATTATTTTGTTACAGTTCCCGTGTAATTTCTTTTCCAACAAAATTGCAAACAATATTAATTAATCTATAATAATTCCATACCTTTGCCCTTTTCAGCAGTTCCAATTGGGCTTTAGGTACGTTCTGCGGTTTGCCAGCCCAGGTCTTCCAGACGGACGCCTGGAGAGCCCTTCCGTAGCTGAAGGTCAGAGCCCAGGGCTTGTACAGCTTCACCTGGTTAATGGCGTTGAGGTTCAAAGTAGCTTCTTCCTCTGACTGACCACCGGACAGAAAAGCGATGCCTGGAAAGTGGAGATATAGATTAGTTACGGTGACGTCAGACCTGGTAGTATGAGAGGAATTGGTACCATAAGCAGATTGCCGGACATATTTCTCTTGGTCGGATTATGCTTGTGTACTGGGCTTGATTTAAGCCGACCACATTATGTAGATCCGTCATAAGCCTATGAATCAATTTCTCTGCAAGATCATTACAAAGTAAACATATTTTCTGCAACATTTCTTATTGTTTGAGATGAATTGATTCAATTATAAAATAATTTAAGAAATTATTGACTATCGTCAAATTACTTGGATCGACCTAGAGCTTAAGTTAGATACACGTTCTTATTATATAGTATTTAATTTAAACAAATGATTAGCAACACGCCAAACTGGCGTATGTGCATAAAATTCTCGACTTGATAATAACCTGGTACAGCAGCTGGAATAGTTCTCCGGAAGGCAGTGACGGTTGCTGCGGCGATTTCTTCTGCGGTGCTTCTTTTCTTGCATTCCTTGCCTGGGGTCACCTAGAGTTTAGGAATAAAAAATTAGGGCCGTAACATCCGTCGTAGAAGATTTGTTACAGTATTCTCCGAGCGAAGTTATAGGTAAGTTAATATAGCTCTTCAAATACCTGCCGCCTGGAACATGACATAATTTTCAGTTAACCACTCTTTAGCAATATTAGCTATAACCACAGAAGCAGCAGGATAATAGAGACCAGTAAACAGTACCTAATATGGACCTTTTAGTAATTAGTAACCTATTGGTCATCGGTCAATGAGTGTATAAATGTATGTTACAAACCACGTTACTCACGTTAGTCATAGTAACTGTGTCGTGTTTGTTTTGGGATTTTTATAGTGAATCACTAAGGGACTCCTCAGTGTATTTCGTCAGCCATTGACCTGACAGTAATAGATACTGAGTACTAACATAACAATAAGAGCGTGACGTAAACGTATAAATTGATAGACAAAATAGCCACATTGTAACCTGAAATGAATAATTGAGTTTCTTGTTCATATTTCATGAGAAAACCATATTTTTATAGTAGGTAGAGTTAGGTGCAAACTGAATAAAAACAAAATCGAATCTGCATCAACGTTGTGTTTAAGGGTCAATTCAGACCGCAACGCGACGCATTAATTCTAAATTTGTACTAAGGGTGAAGCCAAACGAGCGCAATTTGTGAGTCGTGAGCCGCAGAATTTCTGCCGGGCAGAATTTCTTATCATACAAATGACAACTCATTTTGAGTCGCCGTGTGAATCAAACATGATTTTTGTATGAAACTGAATGCAGCAGAATTCTGCCCGGCAGAAATTCTGCGGCACACGAGTCACGACTCACAAATTACGCTCGTTTGGCTTCGCCCTAAATTGACAGATTTCGTGAGCGTGAGACGTCTTGCAAATCTGTCAAATCCATACAAATTTAGAAATGCATCCACGCCGCACGCGTCGCGCTGCTAAAGGTCACTAAAGGATTTTCTATCTTTTGTGCCACCAATATCTTAGAAAATTCTACTCACCATGTTAGGCTTTAAGAGGGTTCCTTCCAAAAACACATGATGATCATGCAGCGCCTTGTACACGGTCGCTAACACCACTTCTGTCACTTTTTGAGTTCTTTCGATGTCATGATCGCCTAGTAGCACAGACAAAAACTGTTAGTAAGATTTTATGGTAGTTGCTTATTTTGTTACCTTTGGACACATGGACATAAAAGAGAATTGTATTTTACAGACGAGTTTTAGCGTAAAGAGATAACACGCAGACAAATAAATACTTAAGCATACTGTAGCTCTACCGTGAGTTTAAAGCCATAGTTTTTATCGATACTCAATACCGACTACGTAAATTTTTAGTATGGCAAAAGTACGTAATGCTAAATGGTCTCCCGTCTCCGCGAGTCTGTTGTGCTGGTTTATCGTACATTTTTCCGAGATAATAACTATCCTTTGTTTTTCGTCGAAGACAGACGGAAAGGTTGTCTTAGCATTAGTATAGACACCAGTAACCTCAAAATGCTTACCATCTAACAGTACGTCTGGCTCCACAATCGGCACCAGACCCTGGCTCTGGCATACCGAGGCGTACCTCGCCAGGATCTGGGCAGTGTCATTGATAGCCCTGACCGATGGCGTGTGCTCAGATATCTTCAACGGACACCGCCATTTTGCAAACCTACAACCCAACTTCTTGTATTCGGAACAGCGTTTGGCGAGGTCGTCTAAGCCTGAAAGAAAAGGATTACTATTACTGTATGAAATTTCCCACTGTTAAGCAAATAGCCTCCCCTCTTTACTTCCACACGTTTCCATCTTTAAGTGTCTTTGGCCACACTTTACTTACAGCGTCTAGTTCATCGCTCCACCTTTTCTTGGGTCTGCAGTCTGCACTTTTTTCGCCGACCAATCGGTAGCCACTCCGTAACTAGACGCGTCTAGCTATCATATGAAGTACTAGTTTAAACTGTTTACTAATTTTTGTTATTAGGTATTGGCAGCGACTTATAGCATATCTTCTTTCCTTAACCTCGGAACAAAGCTCTGCTGTATATGTATAAGTCAAGCAAAACTTTAAGATCACTAGGCTATGGCAGGGTAAGGCATAAAATTATGAATTACCTCACAGAACACCAGGGATCGCGGTGTATACTGTGATCATCACCTGAGTGGGGTCCTTTTCGGTGGAATTCGCATTACACTGCATTGTAGTTTGTAATTTGTACCCAAATAGACACCGATCTATAAACATGTCCATCTGTGTATCAATTCTAATATGTTTTTTTTAATGTTATTTTTTGTTTCTTATATGCTTATTGTCTTTTATGTGTTTTTTAAATGTTTATTGTAATGTGGTGTAATGTGTACGTATACCGAATAAATGATTTATTATTATTATTATTATAATTATGATCAAATATTTATTAACCTCTTAGGCGAGAAAGGAAGCTAGGTCCTCGCAGGCATACGCTATTGGTAGATATTATACGCATTATGCATACGCTGATTCCCCTACCGCTTGGCTGATCTTAAAGTTGTTTGTGGCCTTAAACTATTGTTTATATAACACTAGTGTATTGATTACCTTGCGTAGACACTTCATCTTCAGACAGAAACAGGTCCACTACATCTCTATCGATTTTTATTCCCGGTATTATGTTATTCTTCTGGAGAACTTCTATGAAGGTTCTACAATCATCAGTCTTCTGGTGCACCGTCTCATCAAATAGTATCACAGCTGATACATGTTCTGAAAGCTGACAGAATATTTCGGAAGTAGGTAAGGATTCTACTATTGAATCAAAATTAGATTGTGTTTGTTTTGCTCGAGGAGTGATTCTTTAACCTTGACACATTGTTATCATTAAAGAAACATAGAATGAGCGATTAAGCGAGATAGATAACTTGACAAAAGATTATTCACACACTAGTTAAACACTAGTTAATGCCTGCAACTCTTTTATCGCGCAGGAACCGTGCGTTTTTGTGGGTTAAAATGTATCCTATATTCCTTTTACGGGAAATAGAAATAGAAAATAGTTTATTAACAACTTCACATCTGTTACATAATACTACAAGTACAAAACAAATTGTGTGGAGTCCACAGACAATTAGTATCCCTAAACCAAATTTCAGCAAATTCGATTTAGCGGTTCCTTTGTGAAAAGGAACAAACACTTTCACGTTTATAGGTAATGTAAGTATGGATTTCGCAGCACCTTCGTTAAGCATGTCACCTATACAAAAATGACTTACATTGTTAGTAGTGAAGACGAGTTGTCGATATTTTCTGCGGTTTTCCTCGCTGTTGTTCAGTCCCACTGAGGCTAGCAGCTTGCCGATTCCATCTGAAAGTGTGCTTGATTTGTTAATGACAATAATTGACAAGCAATTCCAAAAACCTCTAAAATCTAAATGTTCCCCCTTAAATTATTTTCATCTATTTATTTACTGCACAAACGCGGATTTAATTATGACATTCTTTTTTCATCACTTCGGCATTGATCTTTGGTCAATGAATGTTAATGGTTTAAACAGTGCAAGAAAATTATTACATTTTCCATCAAGAGCCTATCTATACATCTATACATAATATAATAAAACTGTACAAACGTGAATTCTGTACATTAAAGATATTCAAAAAATAATAAGCGGGGGTGTCACTAGATCGCTATAGAAGCCAAAAATGTGGTTAGTTTTTTGTCTGTCTGTCTGTCTGTATGTTTGTTCCACTATCAAACGAAAACTACTGATCCAATTTGAAAGCGGTTTTCGCAGATATATTTGTCTTCTTCCAACTTAACATCTGGTGTATAAAAAAAATCCCCCCACCCCTCTAAGGGGGCAAAAGAGGGGTCAGATTTTGTATCAAACTTTTTTCTTTAACACAAAAACTACTGATGCGATTTGCATACGGTTTTGGCAGATATATTTGTCTTCTTCCAACTCAACATCTGGTGTATAAACTTATCCCCCCTCACCCCTCTAAGGGCACCAAAAAGGGGGTCAGATTTTGTATCAATTTTTTCTCTAATGGACTTACTTCATATTATTAACTGTATTTTCCAACATATCATCAGGTGTACACAAATTTCCCCCCCACCCCTCTTAGGGGACAAAAGAGGGGGTAAGATTTTGTATCAACTGATGAAGTAGAAATACTTTAACTGGCAAAACAACGTTTGCCGGGTCAACTAGTAGTACAATAATATAGAAACCATTAGTTTCGTCAACAGCCAGAATTCCCTTTCCAGGCGTGACGATGGCTTCGGCAGTTCTCTTCAGTTCCTCCTGCAAGCTCGCGTCAGGATACGAGAAGAAGGTGGCCATGATTCTGAAAATTACGTTTGCTTTGTCACTTTGGTTTTATGGCTGGTTTAGACGTATTAAGTTGATAAGTAGTCAACTAAATATAAACTAAATATAAACAAGAATATCAGTGCAGCGGGCTTGCTTGCTGCGTTTGCTGAGCTAGGGCCAATTTTTGGCGTCACACAGCATTATGGTAATTTGATTTTAATTTCATAGTCCCTGCATCACTGCCAGTTTAATATATATTATATTATGATTTATTGTGTGATGCTAAAAATAAATCTGTTCTTATTCTTATTATTCTTATTCTAAATTTTAACTTAATTTTAAGTGACTTAATTGCATGTAATCACAAAATTTAGTAGCAAGTAAGTACTAAAAATTTTGTGTTTTCATGCAATTAAGTCACTTAAAATTAAGTTAAAATATAGTTGATTACTTATCAACGTTGCACCGGCTTACTTTAACTATAACTTTAACTTTAACCATAACAAAATGTGAAATGAACTGTCAAATCCCTAGCAAAAGTCGCCATATTTGACGTCGATAACCTTAACCTTAACTTTAACTACGCTACCTTGACCTCAAAATATTGATGAAATTATTGTAAAAACGTAATATTTGATTATATAAATGACTTTAAACTTATGGCCGAATGTTTGTAGCAGATTATTTAGCACTTACACTAATTGACAGTCGGTGACACTATGAACACAAATATCTCTCTGATATGAACATTAATTGTTTAAATTGACGGATGTGGAGGTTATCAGCTACAGAGTACAGACTAACAAGGCTGTTTTGGCGCCTATCGCAGCTAACAACGTTATACTGTTGAATGTAACTTGAGATACAATATAGACACTAAGGTTTTTTTTTATTAAAATTAGGGGGCAAACGAGCTGACGGGTCGCCTCATAGCATAAGTAACCACCGCCGAGACCTGTAATAAAAAGCCTTTTAATAGGTATCTTCTTGAATGTTTGCAGGTCGTAATGGTGCGTAAATACTGTTGGCAACAGCTCATTGCAAAGTTTTACTGAGTTTTCCTGTCAATGTCATCCAAGTATCGTTTTGCAAGCTGCTGGAATGTAAACAATCGTTGTCAAAATTTTAAAAGATAGCTGCTGCCTGCTTCACATTTGCTATTTCGTAACAATATTATCGACGCGCCAAAACATGCTGGCTAGTCTTTATTTATTATTACGTTGCGCGTCGGTATCATCTCTTATTTTAAGTAGTAGGTAAGTACTTTGTAAGTAGAAGAAATTAACAAACATCATAGTAACTTGAATAGTCAGGACATCATGAGCATCAGGAAGTATCGTTGAAAAATATTATATTATATAGCTGTTCGTTGTTTTTTCCTACGTCGTATTTTTCCACAGAAAAAACAATTAACGAAGAACATTACAAAATTGCCACTGCTGATGTTCAACATATTGTCATCATTAAAGATCTTGGTTGTGATCGTGCTGATAATGATGGTGCACAGCTCAGTGATAAGACAAGAACCACCAGGGAATATAGAGTTACCGGTAAATGATGATGGTGATAATAAGAAGGGAATGATTTGCGATTACTGGAAGTATTTGAAAATAACTGAGATAATGATGGAGGATTCATTGCATTTTGTATTTTTGTACCAAACTTTTACTAAATGTTAGTGGTTGTCCTCTTGGATGCTATCGACTTAGAGCACGTTGTAAGGGTGAAGCCTAACGAGCGTAATTTTGTGAGTCGTGAGTCGCAGAATGTCGGTCGCGTAAAATTATTTCATACAAATCATGACTCACAAAATTACGCTCGTGTTTATGTGAAACTGAATGCAGCAGAATTTCTGCCAGCCGAAATTCTGCGACTCACAACTCACAAATTACGCTCGTTTGGCTTCACCCCAAACCCACGAGCTCCGAGTCTAGAGTCACGCTCTAAATCTCTGGACCACGGAGATGTTACCCGTTACATTGATTTTTGTAGATTAGTACCTACATGGTTATTGGTTAATAATAATTATTATGGTAAATAAATGTAAGCAGTAGCGGGTTTTCCTGTCCATACTAATATGACGCATAAACGCTCGCACGCGACACAAATACCACTATAATTACTTGGGTATTTTTGAAACCCAAACTGGTAATTCAAAATTTTATAACCTTTTTTTAGTGCCCGTTTTTATCATCTACCGCTTCCTAAGCAGTTTTTAATCGAACATTTAAAGGCTCACATTATGTAACAGAGAGAGCCGAGATGCGCATGATGGTAATTGGTACCCCTGCGCATCGCGGTGCCCGCTGGGCTTAGAATGGAACTGTGATGAGTCTGCGAGATGCAGATATTACAGTGGTTTGATCGTGCCCGAAACTGTGAGTGGAGCACCATGGGCGGTTTGTGTGGGTAGATGCCACGTTTGCGGTCCCTGATCCATCAAGGATCCGCAAAGATATTCCCCATGCAAAAAAGTGGTCAACCTAGCGAAACCCATAATTTATTTGAATTTTTTTTTGAAACCAGATCAAATTAAAAAAAATCAAGCGGTATAAGCATTAGATAATTGTAGTGCTAGTGTTAGCGATTAGGTAAATGGCCCCTTAGACACACGTTTTCACCAACACTATTATCTGTTTTCTTAGTTCTCAGGTCCTGATGACTAAACTTAAAGGTTAGGCACAGAATATATGGGGGCGGTACCGGCTCCTCCTCGTTGGTGTCCCTGGGCTCCTGGGTACGCCACCCCGCCCTTTACACGGGGTGAGGTACTTAGGATGGCTAAACGTCGGTCTTTCCTATCTTTCATTCTTTTTTTTTTTTAGTTTATTCTTGTATTGATTTGTTTTAATTTAAGTATTCTATCTTTTCACCACCTTTTCTAATCTATCTTTCCTTTTTATTTACCTCTTCTATACAATAGTGTGTGTTTGTGTGTGCATCTCTGTGAGTGAGTGAGTGATGGATGGACCTGTGGGTCCCCAACCCTAAGCCGAGTAACGTCCGGTGACGGGGTGCATGGCGAGTGGGAGACTACGCAACTAGGACGTGGGCCAGAATCTGCCCCAAAGATCAATCATGGCAAGTCGCAATATGAAAAGTAATCCCCGGGTGGGTCCCAGTGCTACTGGAGAATCCCACACTTCCGCTTCGGCGGGAGTCTGGTCCTCGTATACGGGGGGGCCACATACTGCGAATACGGAGGAGAAGAGAACGGAGAAGGAAAACGACGACACTGGCAATGTTTCTGCGGAAAACGATAGACATGGCGATTCATTAATAATGATAACGGCAAGTGAGGGTGAGGGAGGATCTCGAGTGGCGACGCCTGCATCCACCTCGCTCTTCACGAGTAGGTTTTTTGGAACCGACACAGAGGGGGAGAGCGGCAGCGAGTCCGCTGCATACCAAAGTCTAGACAGAAAGGAAAAGGAACGGGATAGGTTTTTGCGTAAGAGACGCGGAAACGAAAATAGCCCGGAGAAAGACAAGGATATGCCGAAACCCGCCTCTAAGCGAGGTAGAGGACGCCCTCCTATTACACGACGTACGTTCGAGGTGAATGACGAGCAGAAAAGTACTTCGGACGTCGAACGTGAAGTACTTGAGTCGGCAAAGAGGACTCCACAGCTACGGTCACACCGGCTGTCGGAAACCTCTGATTTCACGGATGTGACAATAGCGGTAGAAGAGGAGATTACAGCAGCAAAGCTGGGCGCTATCATCACTGAGAGTCTCGGGACGATTACCAACCTGGCCCAAAGGTCTAAAAACCTTAGGGGAACGTCAGCCGCGGCAGTGAAGAAGGCAACGGACGCTATACAGGAGGCTTGCTTTACCCTTCTAAAGCGGACAGCGTCGATGGAAACGAGGGCCTTGGAGGCAGCAAATACACGCCTCTCCAGGGAGCTTGAGGAAGTAAAGCGGGAGCTAGAAGCCGTCAAACACAGATTGGCGGATACGCAACCGCAGACCGCTTCTACAACCAAGGAGTTGAACGTAGAGGAGTTGGTGCAGCGTGCGGTGCGCGAGGCGGTTTCCTTGACGAGCGCTAGGATGGACGCGCGGCTTGAGGGTTTGGAGGCCCGGCTTCTTCCAGAGCCGCGTCTGCGCCCTCCTCTTGCTGCGGATAGAAAAGAGGCAAAAAAGAACACCACTGAGCCGGAACTAGCAGGGTTAACTTTGTCGCCTCAGCTTAATCCCGGTCCGGCTCAGAAGCAGAAAAAGAAGAAGGCTATAAAATCAGCCGTTTCCGCGGAAGCGGTGGCCGCTATGCACGATACTGACACAACTCCGACAACGTCGGGACCATCTGGGACCAAAACGTGGGCGCAGGTTGTCAGCAAAAATAAGGGAAAATTACAGATAGGGAAAGAGGAATGGAAGAAGGTATCCAAGAAAAAGAAAAGAAGGAGAGGAAAAGGTGGAAGTCTCCGAGCTCCCAAGACTGCTGCTGTGGTGTTAACGCTGCAGCCGGAAGCAGAGCAGCGGGGCGTCTCGTACAAAGACGTCCTCGCGAAAGCCAAGGAGCAAATCGACTTGGCTACGCTGGACATTCCAGCGGTAAAATTCAGGGTGGCAGTCACCGGGGCTCGAATGCTCGAAGTCCCGGGGGCTACCAGTAAAGAAAAGGCGGACAAGCTCGCCGAGAAATTGTTGGAGGTTATAGGAGAACAAGATGTTCGCATCTCCCGACCCCAAAAGTGTGCGGAGCTCCTCATCCAAGGGCTGGACGATTCCGCCACTGCAGCAGAGATAGCGCAGGCCATCGCAAAACCAGGTGGCTGTGCAGCGGGTGACATCAAAGTGGGCGAGATAAAGAGAGACCGAAGCGGCCGTGGTACGGCATGGGTGAAGTGCCCGGTCGAGGCGGTGAAGAAAGTGACGGCGCCCAACACGAAAGTGTATGTTGGCTGGACGGTAGTGCGTGTGGTGTTGTTATCCGCGCGCCCCATGCGTTGCTATCGCTGTCAAGAGACTGGGCACACGATAGCTACCTGTTCGAGTGAGGAAGACCGCAGAGGACTTTGCTTCCGCTGCGGTCAGCCGGACCACACTGCTGCGCAGTGCAGTAATACACCCCATTGCGCGCTGTGTGCAGCTCATGGAAAAAAAGCGAACCACAGTGTGGGCAGCAAGCTCTGTGGGAAGTTTGCACTGCTGAAGGGTAAAGACGGCCCTAAAAAGGGAGTCCAAGCGCCAAAGACAGTCGCCGCATCAACTACGGCGGCCCTCGGTGCCGGAGCGGAAGTAATGGAAGCCCAATAACGGCTACCTATAAGTTTATGCAGGCCAACCTGAACCACTGCGCTCGGGCGCAGGATCTGTGGATTCAGGAGATGATGAAGCGGACAATCGACGTTGGAGTGGTAGCCGAACCATATCGCGTCCTTTCAAGGAATGATTGGGTCGGCGACTTAAATTCGACGGTGGCCCTCATCTTTGGCCCAGGAATAGCTCTTCCAACTTCTAGGAGCATAACCCGGGGTCATGGTTTCGTCGTCGTGGACTTGGGGGCCCTCACTGTAGTGGGGGTCTACTTCTCCCCCAATAGACCCATCGCTGACTTCGAGTCATTTCTCCTGCAGATCAGCACTTCCGTGAGCACTGCAGCTAATCCCGTTGTCGTTGCCGGTGACTTTAACGCGAAGTCTACGCTATGGGGCTCACCGGCAACAAATGCGAGAGGCCATGCGGTCGCAGACTGGCTTACAACAACCGGCTTAGTACTGGCCAATAGAGGTGCTGTCAGCACCTGTGTTCGGTGGCAGGGTGAGTCGATAGTAGACTTAACTCTTGTAAGTCCTTCTATCGCTCGTCGAACCAACGGTTGGCAGGTTCTGGAAGGAGTCGAAACTCTCTCGGACCACCTTTACATTAGATTCGACATCACCGCTAATACGCCCGAATCAGTCCGCCCAATTCCATCTGGCGGTGGCCCAAGGTGGTCCTTAAAGAGAATAAATCCGGAGCTTCTTGAGGAAGCCGCAATTATTGCGTCTTGGGCGCCACTGCCCTCCGACGACGTGGACGAATGCGCGGAATGGCTGAGAGGGGCTATGTACGATGTCTGCGATGCCTCTATGCCACGAGTTAGGCCTTTTAGACCACGACGCCAAACATATTGGTGGCGTCCGGAGCTACATCACCTGCAACAAGAGTGCACGGCAGCCCGTCGCCGTTACAAGAGGTATCGCAGACGGCGTAATAGAAACCAGCAGGAGGAAGAAGCGCTGTACGACGCGTACCGCGCGGTCTGCAAAACCTTCCGCGACGCCATTTTCCAGGCGAAGACCGACGCTTGGCAGGAGTGGATGAGAACCCTCGAAGAAGATCCATGGGGTAAACCCTACAAATGGGTGCGCCAAAAACTGCGACCTTTTGGCCCTCCAATAACGCAGACCATCGAACCGGAGCTCCGAAACAGAGTACTGTCGGCCCTGTTTCCATCTGGGGCCGAGTTGTCGCAAGCATCGGCACCACTAATAGAGGAATCTGAGCCTGAGGGAGAGCAGGAAGTACCAGCCGTAACGCCAGCTGAGCTAGCATCGGCGGTGCTTAGAATGGGTCGTAAAAACACGGCCCCTGGTCCTGACGGCGTGCCAGGCCGTGCTTGGGTCCTGGCAATGAAGCACTTGGAGTCGAGAGTACTCACCGTTCTGACCAGTTGCCTGGTACAGTGCCGAGTACCCCGGTTATGGAAGACGGGTAAATTGGTCCTTCTTAAAAAGAACGGGCGTCCCGAAGACCAACCGTCCGCGTACAGACCTATCGTCTTATTAGACGAGATCTGCAAGATTTTGGAGCGAGTTCTTGTGTCTCGCCTCGTACAACATCTGGAGGGCATTGGGCCGAATCTGAGCGATAATCAGTTTGGTTTTCGCCAGGGCCGGTCTACGCTAGGGGCGGTTGCTCGGCTAAGAGACATAACGGAGGAGGAGGTGAGCCAGGGTGGTGTAGTGTTAGTTGTGTCTTTAGATATTTCTAACGCTTTCAACTCCCTCCCCTGGCCCACAATAAAAGAAGGCCTACGACACCACGGCGCTCCGAGGTACCTGCGGAAAACAATTGACAGTTACCTCTCGGAGCGATCAGTGCAGTTCCCGACCCAGGAGGGTTGGGATGAGCAAGAGGTGGAGTGTGGCGTTCCGCAGGGTTCGGCTCTCGGTCCGACTCTGTGGAACATTGGTTATGACCCTGTGTTGAGAGGTATCAACCTTAGCGGCGCAGAATTAGTCGGCTATTGTGATGACACGGCTGTCGTCTGTCGTGGAAAAACCTACCGTGAGGTGGTGTTACGTGCGACGGCGGCTGTGGCGCAAGTGGTCCGTCGGATCCGAGCACTTGGCCTTAAGGTAGCCCTGGAAAAATCCGAAGCCCTGTGTTTTCATAGGCCGAGGAATGTGCCACCACCGGATTTGGCTGTGGTTGTGAGTGGGACTTCAATAAAAGTCACGCCCACACTTACCTATTTGGGACTTGTCCTCGACGGTCGATGGTCCTTCAAGGAACATTTTCGTCGGCTCTTTGAAAGAACCACCAGGTCCGCGGGGGCCTTAGCTTCGCTGCTCCCGAATCTCGGGGGCCCAAACTTGGCATGTCGGCGTCTGTACATGGGTGTTATTCGTTCCATGTCCATGTATGGCGCGCCGATTTGGGCTGGGAGACTGTCGACCAGCAACAGGCTCGTTCTGGGACGACTTCAGCGAGTGATGGCGACGCGGGCGGTGCGCGGGTATCGCACCATCTCTCGAGATGCGGCTTGCCTACTCGCTGGTAGCGTCCCATGGGACATTGACGCAAGGGCCCTTGCCGACGTTTATTGGCGTTGCGCAGCGGTCCGCGAGGGGGGCAGCAACCCTCTACCGGACGCCGTGCGTCGGTGGAGGGCTGAATCTAGTGAGAGGTCGTTAGACCTTTGGGCGGAGCGGTTACAAGAACCGCTGGTAAGCGTCGCCCTGATAGAGGCAATCCGGCCACTATTTAAAGAGTGGGTGAACCGGAAACACGGTGCACTCTCCTTCCATCTGACGCAGATGCTCACCGGGCACGGCTGCTTCGGTCAGTATTTGTGTCAGATAGCTAGGAGAGAAAGTGACACAAGGTGTCACCATTGCCTTCACGAAAGGGACACGGCCGAGCACACAATGACGACGTGCCCTTCCTGGACGGAGCAACGTACGGCTCTTACGGCCGTCATTGGCATGGACCTCTCACTGCCAGCGATAATCCGGGCAATGCTGAGCAGTGAGATCGCATGGCAGGCAGTAGATGACTTTGCCCAGGAAGTCATCACCGCAAAAGAGGAGGCCGAGCGCAGGAGAGAACGGGAGGCGTTCGACCCTTTGAGACGGCCGAGGAGAAGACGCACGCGACGGAGTGGCCGCGGCGACTTACATTAGCCAGGTACTCAGGGCGGTGGTGTGGGGACACCGCCGCCCATTGCACCGAGTCCTAGAGAGAGAGCCGTGATGCGCAAGGTGTTCCTGCGCATCGCGGCCCCCCGAGTAGCGGAGTGGTGTCGCGTCTGCAAAATGTAGACGATCGCTGGTAGAGTTGCGGTAGGTTCTATCGTACCCGCAACTCTGCCTCAAGCGATGAGTGGAGCACCATGGGGTTTTAGTGGGTAGTCTACCAGGAGTCCCACATACCCCGGCCGATATCCCCAACCTGCCGGGGATGCGTAAAGCATTTCCCCATGTAAAAAAAAAAAAAAAAAAGGCACAGAATATATAATATTACTCGGTTACCTAACCGAGTAATATTATATATTCTGTGCCTTCCTGTTTGGGGTAGGTACCCCAGGGTATTTTTCCTTTCTTTTAACGATTAATTTATCTTCATTGCTACTAATTAATACGAGGAGCTTATCTCGTCATAATATTAACTGTATTACTTTTTGCATATTTTATTGATTTGAAAGTCTACTTATTTTTAACAAATTTTAGATTCCAGAAGATATAGATATAAAAAATCTGGTGTAAGTATCGGTATATTTATAGACAAAATCATGTCTAAATAATAATATTTTAGTCTTTTCATTATTTTAATAGATAATATTATTTCAAACAGGAAAGCCAGTAAAATAAAAATAGAGTTACATAATTAATTATGATTAACGTTATTTATTTAAATGCAACAATTAAAATATAACAACCACATAGTTTTAATGATAAATACCATATTACTATTACCTATTAATAATATAATATATTAATATAATATATATTTTTCAACAGGTAATACAAAGTATTGTATTTATTTACAAAGTATTTAAAGCAGCCAACATTCATTCCCGATTAATATCAATAAACCCTACCTAATATCACATTAACGTATTATAACAAAAACACATTTATAATATTAATTATTATTATAGATCTATGATTAATACTGATAGTTGATACGTTAACAAAATATCTTGTTAATTGTTATAACACAATCATCATTATATCCAATAATACAATTGCTGTAAGTTTCACACCTAGTTTTGAAATTATTTGACACCAGTTTATCTAATCAATAGAGCTGTAACTATTTTTAAAAAGTCAACTTCACAACCTAAAGCAGCATTTCTGTGATTCGTTAAAAATGATGATGTGCCTGGAATATAGAAAACCTCGTTTGTATCAGCATAATAATATTATTAAACATAGTACTATGTACGATAATATTATTGTACATAGTACTATGTTTTGAAAATACCAGGATTTCATAAAATTCTTCTATTCATCCAATAGATTTTTCAGAACTTCTTCTGTTTATCTTCCCGCTGGAATACAAAAGCGACCTTTTCTTATTCTTCCACTCCCACATATATCGGTTCCTATGCCAAATCTGTTTTCAAAATTGGGAACTTCTTCTTTTTTAGGCGTCGTTTCTTCTTCTCTGGCTCCAGTAGTCGTAGGAGTGACATTCTTGCTTTCAGAAATTATTTTACCTAAATCGAGAATTGGTAGCACTTCTTTAGATTCCTGAGGTTTTGGTGACCCACTCAACGGGTTACTTAGATGTAGTCGGAGGCGATTGGGCGGGGGAATTTTCTTTTTATCTTCAGATCTCGATTGCGATTCGTATATGGGTGGTTCTGGGTCGTGTTTAATATATTTTGGTGGTTCCTCTGGTTCTATTTTCTCCAAATCAATCTTAATTGACGCGATTTTACGGCTCTGATCACTAGATCCTTCCTTGACTACGATTTTCATCAACATGTCGTCACTTATCGGTATCTCCTGTATTTTTATCACTGAACACTGAACTGTCAACACCACAGCGGCGAGAATTAGACACTTTAGAGACATGGTGTGGTTTTTAGAGAACTGTTGTGTCGTGATTTATAAAGTCTTCAACTATTGTCCAGAGTGGGACCGCCCGGTTCAAAGTCTTGGAAGATTGTGTCAGTTACTCCTGTACAACGCCAATTTATACCTCACATTTCCTCGTTTTGATCAACGTACTATGAATGAATGCAGGACTCGTATAAATGACGTCATAACACCAATGACACTAATCCTCAGCGAGGAATCCCAGACTAAAATTTGCATAATGTAATTATAATATTATGAATAAACTACATAATAAAGAATACGTTGGGGATTTTCTCAGTAATTTGATACATATTATTTGTACTTTACGCATTTTGTGTCTGGCGGTAAAGACGATACAAGAATACGATATATAATATTATGTCTGTGAATACGATGATAATTGATATGGCTATCTACTACTATATCAAAGAAGTTGATTCCATGGAAGGACATGGACACTATATAGGGTACACCAATAATTAATGGCTGGTGAAAACAAAAACAAAACTGTTTGCATTGGGCCATTGTCTGCAGGTATTCTCGTACTTTAAATTAATATGTACCATATTTTACTGTCAATAACATTAGTATAAGTATTTACAATGTTTTTAACTTTGTATTATGTGTGACGATAACCACCTTAACTTTAACTACGCTTCTGGTGCAATTCACCCAAACAATTATTGTAACTTTCAAGTTTCAAGTAATTGTACCTACTTCGTTGCAAATGAAGTTTTGGCTAAGGTTTCCAAATTTGAAAAAAAAGTTTTAATCTTTACGTGACATTTTTGTTCAATCAAAAAATTTGCAAAAACTCAAACTGTACTTATACAGTGTGTGATAATATTATAATATTATTGTTTAATGTTTTGATGTTTATAATATTATCATTGAATAGTTTTAACGCGTTTTCAGTGTGGTTTTCGCGTCTTTTTAGCGTGGTCTCTAGCTATGGCATCTAAATCGCCGTGTCCTCGCAAGGATACGTGTACCTCGTGCAAGCGCTGCAGTGGCCATCATTGTGAGTAGAAATACCCTTAAGGAGGTCCTTCACGTTTGCCAAGTGCCAACTCATGTAAACTCATGGTAAAATATACAGGTAAACTCATGGTAAAATGAAATATGATTTTATCGTGTTTGTGAAGCTGCAAGCATTTACGATGGACATTGGACATCAATCATAATAATTGAAATCAACGAATATGTTTGCTGAGACGTTCGTGATCCATTCGTATTGGTCTAATATGGTAATGACCAATATGGTCATTGTAACCCTACAAGAGTTTTTGGTTCAAATTTGCTATAGAATGCTCGTTGCTTCATTCATGTTCTTTTGGACTTATTTTCTGTTTTTTTTTTTCCCACATATTTTATTCGCCTAATGACCTATCAGGGCTATCACTTTCATGCACGCTAAATATTGATATGTAGTTTTCTAGCATACTTTATGTTGTGAGAGCAACTATTTATTATAAGTATCATATAATAATATTGTATAATGTATATTGTACTGTAAGTAATGAAGTTTATAATTTTGATGTATTTTATAAGGCTGGCATTGTCGAATTCGACACAAGCCTAATAAATAAGAAGAAAAAAAAAAAAAAAATGTATATTGATAACATAATATTATTTTTCGTGTACGTGTAGAACTTTAGTTTTTAATCAAAGATTTTCTACGCATGGAATTCTCTCTATGAGATAGGATTATAATAGAAAATACTATGAGATATGATTTTAGTTTTTACTCAAAGACACACCTCTGGGCACATCCTTAGACCAGGCACATATTAATATGAGTCATAAGGAGTATTTGTAAGCTGTACTATGTAGGCTTGCAAGCGCCCCGATTCTGCTTCCTTACTCCAATAAAATCTATAGGTTCAGTCCGGATTTTGTCAAACATCAAATTGGGTTCTTTCAAGCCAAACATTGTGGCCAATAAAAATGCGTTTAACGATGATTGGCCAGACTGACGTGGTGTGAAGCATCCATGGTTACTTATTATTATTTTTCCGAGGCTGCATCAAATGCGGCCTCTTCACGTCCTTGTTGAACAAATAGATACAGGAGATATCATGGAATGCTCATGAACGACGTTGAGTGTGCACCTAAAGACACGCCTGACGCCTCCGTGGTAAAGTGGTTTCGAGGACGAGGACAGCTCTTAACCCGGAGGTCGTGGCTCGTGGGTTCGATTCCGACATTGGAAACATAATTGCCAAATTTGGTTACAACGATGCGGGCTGACCACCTGATTGTCTGAATAATCCATGCCACTTCGACGAGAAGCATGTAATAGAGTTCGGTCCTACGCCTGATCTCTCGTCAGTCGTCAGTCGTTTCGGTCATCCGTCCCAATGCGTTACCTATGAGAGTAAAGGAAGAGAAAGCTCTAATGTACTGCGCAGTGCGCACTCACTTGGGCAATATAGAACTCCTGCGCAACTGGCATAGTTTCAATAAAACCGACCACCTTCACCGAAACCGGTGGTATTATACCAGAGACTAGATAATAATATACTAAGGGCCTGTTTCACCACTTCCTGATAAAGTGCCGAATAGGCTATTCACAACTTTTTTGACATATTCTCTATACTCGATCTGTCAAGTTAATTGGTGGATAGCCTATTTGGCACTTATCAGAAAGTGGTGAAACATGCCCTAAGTCTCTGATTATACTGAAGACAGCTGTTGCAGCTGCTACAATCAAGGTAGCAATCATGGCTGTTCATCGTGGGCCAACTAAATAGGGGTCTAAAACGATATCGAAGCTGTATATCAATGTTGACTTAAATGGCAGAATAGGGTTACTGTGACAGGTTCTCTGCATCATCACATACAATCACAATATTGTGAAAGTATGATCTCATCTTTGTGACTCAGTAGCACCTAAATTGTTACGATTTTCCGGAATCGGGACCAAACCGGGGCCTTATTAACCACAAAACCTGAGAAGGGTTTAATAGTTACCAAGAATACCAAGCCCTAATCGTGAGAATAATTTTAGATAATTTTTCAACTCATTATCATTTACCTGTTTAAAGCAAAATAGTATTTTCACATACGTGGACGGTGGAGGTATTTAAAGAAGTACATTTTGGAATGTCCATCAGGTTGCATAGAATGCACAAAGGAAAAGCCAGCGCACGCGTACACTTAGGTAATTCTTACCTCTTCACGCCCAAACCGCTAGACCGATTTTGCTGAAATTTGCTATGGAGATTCATTGAGTCCCGGGAAACGGCATAGGATACTTTTTATGTCGGAAAAATGTACGGTTCCCGCGCGATAAACGAATTCTGGCGCAACGGAGTTGCTGGCGTCATCAAATATTACCCAATGAATAATGATAATATTGTATTATAAAAAAAGCGGCCAAGTGCGAGTTGGACTCGCCCATGGAGGGTTCCGCAGCAGCAATAAGGTTTATTTTTATGAAATTAAAATATTTTTGATTTATTTTTATATTTCAGTCGATTTAATGAAATTTAGATTAAGGTTTACTATTTATGACGTATAAAAAAAACTACTGGCTAGATCTCGTTCAAACCAATTTTCGTTGGTAGTTTTTATAGTAATCTACATCATATATTTTTTTAGAATTATCATGCCTCTACTTTAGAAATTAGAGGGGGGGGACACACATTTTTCCACTTTGGAAGAGTCTCTCTCGCAAACTATTCAGGTTAGAAAAAAATGATATGAGAAACCTCAATATGATTTTTGGAGACCTATCCATAGATACTCCACACGCATAGGTTAGATAAAAAAATTTTTTTTGTTTCAGTTGTACCTATGGGGACCCCTAAAATTTTTAATATTTTTTCCAGTTTTGCATCAAAATCTTAATGCGGTTCACAGACTACATCTACTTACCAAGTTTTAATAGTATAGCTCTAATAGTTTCGGAGAAAAGTGGCTGTGTCATACGGACGGACAGACAGACAGACAGACATGACGAATCTATAAGCGTTCCGTTTTTTGCCATTTTGGCTACGGAACCCTAAAAAGTATTTACCTATTATAATTTATTTGTATAATTTATTTTATTTGAATAAATTAATTAACGATGTTGGTCTGTCCTTGGGGGATTCCGCTGCACCAGTTGGTTGCGAGTTGCGACCACAGGTTGCGACTGATGACACATATTACGAAATGATAATACCCCACGTCATTGACATCACTGTAGACCAGCTATTCCCAAAGTGTACTCGGCGAAGCCCTGGCTCCGCTAGCGATACAATAAACTATTGTTAGAAATGTCATCAAACACCAGAGGCAACAAATTTCGTCATCGTTTTTAACTAAAGATACATTGTCTAAGGGGGCTGGAGACAGTTCATTCGATAAAACATTTTTGAGGGTCTGTTAAAAATGTCACTTTTTAAAAGGGTTCCAAAATAGTTTGAGAACCGCTGCTGTAGAGTCAGCCTTCAATTAATACAACTAGCTCAGCACGCGTTACGGGATGCTATATTGTTTTTCTACTTCAAAGTTCAAGTTTTCTTAAATCACGTTAAGGTGACGCCGCGTTAAAGTAAAAAACCGTGTTGGATATGTTTTAGATTGCTTGTTTTGAATTGTTATGAGAAGCCGGCTCGGCCTCTCATAGAGAACAAGAAATGGAACAGCAAGAAATGGAAAGGGCGTAGGCGACAAAATGGTTTTTGTCGCGTAATTTAAAAACCGTAAAATATAATATAATATTTCATATAATATTATAAGCTATAGACAAATTAAAGTGTATGCTTGAAACAATCTATATACAAATTTTGGAAGCTTAAATCACTCTCCTCTGTTGGCAAAATTAGAATCCCTTTTTTTACAGAGGTCTTTTTGATTAATTATTCTGGGTTATAAAAGTTGACCAATCTTGTTATGCTATGGGTAATTCAAAGACAAGGATATGATGAATACCGACAATGAACTTTAATTTCTTAGCTTTCGCCATTGCTGAGAAAAATCGACATCGCTATTATAACAGCCAAATTATCAAGGCGTCGCGTCGCCTTAATTTCGATCTTCATAAATTATTTTAATCACAATAATAATGTTATTAATAATTAATATTCGTCTCTGAGTGCGGTAGTATAGTCTGATTTATTTTTATCTATTATCTAGGCTAGGCTTGCCTAAGCTTAAATCTGCGCAAGCTGGCCTCAGAGAGATATTTTTAATCGATACTTTAAAGGTATAAATTACACAATATAACCTCTAACTGGCACCATAGCCTGACGTGTCGTGTGGGTTCAGTTAAACCATATAAAAATCCAGTTTTGTGTTTACCAAAACAGTTGTGATTCTCACCCAAGCGAGTGTAACCATGTCGGCTGCTATATTCTTATTTCTCGCAGCTGTGTTAAACGTACAATGTGCTACTACGAAAATGGGACCAAAAAAATTGCCAGAATATGTTTATAAAAATACATCAGTCGATAATATTGATCGAGGATTTGTATACGATTTACCAGCGTCTAATAATGTACAGGTCTTCAAAGACTGGCCTCCTCCGCTGAGAAAATCGAGGTCTATAATACATTCAAGATTTGGCCTCGTCCCTGGGTATTATTTGTTGAGGACTGGCATCGGTTCAAATGTCTGCCCCGCTGGGAAAGTGAGGAAAGGACCCTATTGTATTTAACGTGATCAAGAAAGTATGGTGTTAAAATCGTGTTAAATGGCTGTAGGAAGAAAGGCAGATGGACATACGACAATATTATATTGTTATGGTTGACTGTTGAAGACTTGAAGACCATGAGAGAAACGACAGCTGACATCCTTAGGATCAAATCACAGTACAACGCAACGCGTTGAGATGCTGAGCTGTATTTTATTTCTGGGCAGCCGTGAACGCCAAGTCTGACAATTGAATATATTGTATATTTTTCTTGTGTAGCAGATAAAGTTCAGTTTCGAGGACCTCATTTAAAAATTCGTCGCATTACATCGCTGCGTCACTTTGCTATGTACCTAAAGTCTAAACGTATATTTTATATTCCAGAATAGTTGTTAAGTAATTTTGTAAGTGGGTGTACGGTTTACCAGCTAACTAGTATTTTATGACATAAGAACAATTAATAATTATTGCTCATTTTTTCAATTTGAACAAAATATCTTATAAGTTATAACTTACCTAGGTACTTCATCATCTGGCGTTCTATAGACCGTACCTAATATTACATGGCTATACATAAAATCTTTTTTTTTTTAATTTCAAATTATATCCTGGACCTGAAACCTCGATTTATGCAAAAAAATCGGCCAAGTGCGAGTCGTACTCGCGCACGAAGGGTTCCGTACCGAAGAGCAAAAATAGGCCAAAAATTATGTTTTTTGTATGGGAGCCCCCCTTCAATTTTTATTTTATTTAAATATTATTGTTAATTACTAAAGTACACACATATTTAAGACCCTTGTGAAAATTTCAAGTGCCTACCTGTTGTCATTATTGATATCGAGCAAGAAAGGCCGAAAAAATCACGTTTGTTGTATGGCAATTGGCAGCCCCCCTTAAAATATACTTATGACTATTATTTTGTTTTAGTATATTATTTGTTGTTATAGCGGCAACAGATATTATACACAATCATTGAAAATTTCAGAAGTCTAGCTATAGCGGTTCTTGAGATACAGCCTGGCGACAGACAGACAGACAGACGGACAGACAACGAAGTCTTAGTAATAGGGTCCCGTTTTTACCCTTTGGGTACGGAACCCTAAAAAATGTCAATTTTAAACTGTTATTTACCTGATTCATCCACTGACATCATCATTGTTGTGATAATAATTATACAGGGTGCAGTTAAACCTTCCTGCCAAATTTTTCCCAGGGCTTGAGTTTCAATCAAACATCAAACAAAATCCATTTAACCAAAAAAAATTGGGTGTTATTTTTTTGTTAATGACATATTTTATCCGATTTAAAATCGTTGCAGAATGCTCACTCGCGGCGGTGGGTGTGATCGGGGGTGACGCGGGGCGAGGCGCGCGCGCGGTGGCAAGTCACACGCGGGCGACGCGTAGTGTCCATTAATTGTAGTGTCTTTTAGGATAACTTTCGGAGGCTATTTCTCAACATTTTAGTACTGAGTGATTATAAAAGAAAAAATACGTGTATTTTTATTTTTAACAAGGATCAATATATCAAAATTTGGCAGGAAGGTTAAATTGCACCCTGTAGAGCTGCAGGCATCGCATTTAATGAAATTACCTAGAGTAGCTCCACGTTGATACGTCATTATAAATTTTGTTTTACATAAAAACATGCTTTTATTCTGTTACTAGCTGTGCCCCGCGGTGTTACCCGCGATTTAAGTGATATAATATAATAAAATACTATGAACAGTACCAATAATAGGGTCAAAACGGGACGATACATGGTTCTATATAATGGTTTATGGTAGTGATGATGATGAAACTTTAAAAATATTTTTTATTATTTAAATATTTTGTAGTAAATTTACTATTTATTTATATATTTTTTAGTGTTTTTGTCTATTTTTTAATGTTTAAATATTTAGTAGTAAATTTACTAAAAAATATTTAAACACAAATTTTTTTTTTAGTATTTAAATATTTTGTAAAAAAAATTTGTTCAGGACCCTAGGTAATTACTATCTTAAGCTGAAAAATAACTCAAACATGTTAAATATTTTCGTATGAGAAAATGATTTTGGTATTAAGAATGTATGAAAATTTCGAGGGTACCCCGGGCCCTTAAGCTGTATTAGTAATTAGGGTAATTAGGGTAATTGTAAAGTTTCATTAATATCTGTTCAGTAGATTTGCGTGAAAGAGTAACAAACTTCCATAATTACATACTTACCTTATATCTGTGGCCCTAGTGAAAAGGGGTTTAAGTCTAAAATTACAACTTTACAGGAGAGGCAAAAAACATTCAGCGCGCAGAAATTTCGTGTTTGTCCTCGTGTAGCTTCTTTAAACTGCTAGCTAAATAATACATGTGATATTTTTATTGGTAAACAAAGTATGCTCTTTATTATTATTAAGTTGTTTTTTATGTAAATTTAATATTTTTCGAGATAATGACTTATACCCACGAAAAAATAAATTCCTCAAGGGTATAAAATAACTTATACCCTTTATCACATAAGTAAATTGTGAATTCTGTTATGTGAAAAGGAATACGCATTTGGAATAACTTTTATGATAAGTAAGTAATTAAAAAAACATTTAATGGCTCACTTAATAAAAAGTATACAGTGTTTGACTGTGTACTTTAATTCGACTCAAAAAAAGTCAAAATTATGAAAAAAATATCTTAGCATCTTTTTCACAATGATTTTATTCGTGGCGTGTGGTATATCTAGACTTATATTATGAACTACTTTGTGCAACTTATATCCATGATTTTAACAAAAAGAAAAGAAAAGAATACAAAATTAATATACTTACTTACTTATATTTTGATATTTTACAAAATAATTAACTTAAGATAACGTAGTTAAGTAAGTCTCTTTTGTAGTACAATACAAAAATAATTTGAGAGTAACTCGCATTTCTCTCAACTAAAAATAAAATCAATGTTATTTAAATTAATGGCCTGTTTCACCACTTCCTGATAAAGTGCCGGATAGGCTTATTTGACAGATTCTCCATACTCTATGTGTCAAGTTAAGTGGTGGATAGCCTTATCAGGAAGTGGTAAAACAGGCCCTTACACTCACAAAATCACAAATTGAGTTGAAAACAAAAGAAAAAATGCTCCTGAAAATGTTTTTATAGTACTTATCTATAACCGCTTAATGTAGAAACGATCCGTGTAAAAGATAGTGTCTGAAATTATGGAAAAAGCTAAATAAATCCGTAATTTACCGTATTTAAAGCCTTACAAACTCATTATTTGAAAGCTACAAAGTTATAATAAAAATACATCAACAATCTCCAGTATATCAACATTCCTTTCCCCGTTTTATTTTTTATATTTTTGTTTATTATAGGTACTCATGATAATATGAGCTTCCAAAGTAAAACCAATTTATTAAAATTTAAGCATACATTCAGCATCCCCTTAGGATTTACAAATTACTTTTAATTGAAACACACGCCAATAGATCGACAATATCATAAACTACCTTCGATCACTTATAAACTACACATTCCCCGTTTTTTAGGACAATTTTGAACTAAGATGAATAAAAAAATAGGGTTTTGGTGGGATCTCGGCAACGCGGCAAATGTATGGCCAAGGTTGTTTGCTCGGGGGACGGCCTTAAGTTACAACAGTCATACTTGACTGTGGTAACTTTAAAGTAAATTACAACAGTCAAAAGAGTTTTCATATTGATTAAGTTTATATGGAAAATTATTTATAGCAAGTTAACTAAATAAAAATATTAGGAAATCTCATCTGAAATTCATTCATCATTAAGAAGAGGATGCTGATCATCGTTATCATCACTTATGTCTTATTAGATTTAATAAGTATAAAAAGATCTGACACTCATGGGTTTATTAATGGGAGAAGACTAAGTCTCGCTTTTCTCATTAGAAATTGCAAACGGCCCATCATAAGCGGTGACTTTCCACATTTTCAATAAAATACTGACTAAGAAATGACCAATATAGAATTGAATGATATATCAATTTCTTCCTGTTCTATCATTGTATGTGGAAAAGAGACCTACCTGTATAGCACTGTATTTGTTACAGGAAATCCCCTGAAAGACTTCGCACCTTTCTGTGTTGCCAGTTTTGAGTTCTGTAGAACCCAAGAGGTTTTTTATGGCATTGATACTTGCATTTTGGATTATCATGTAAGACTGTTCCATAATACCGATTTTCTACCGAAATCTACTAAATGATTTTACACTACTAAATCAGTTCAATTTGCCTCCAATCAAAAAAAGTAGAAATCTACTAAAAGTTGTCACGCTGGCGCGGGCGCACCGCGCAATGCACCCTCCACACACCCGGTGCGGACCAGTCCCCCGCATCGACGATTTATATCGTTTTACACGTAAAATGAATACCATTCGTAGGATAGCGTATTGTGAATACTGATCTAAACTGAGTTATACTGGACTTTTGTCATTTATTTTGGTGAAAACAGATTGATGTCCAGTAACATCATTACTCACTAAGTCATTTTTAAGGACCAACTCTTGTTGTATTGGTAAACACCAAATTTTATAAAAAGGAAGGTAGTTTATGTTAGTTTAGATCAAAAAACACATTTTTTTTTAATTTTTTCAGTTTAAAACAATACAGATGTACTTGTAGTTTTTTTTGTGTTAGTTAGACCCATATACACCAAGAAACTTTTTTGTTTTTAAAGATAGCTTAGATCCGTTTACACCAATCGATAGAGCATTTATTTCTCATCATTTTGGTATAATAAACTCATTTTCGACAAAATCGGACTTGTACCCCTTTTCACTAGGGCCACAGATATATTCTATGAGCTTACCGTCGGGTCGGGTTACTTTGACTACTTTTTTCTTATTTTTTTATAAATCTATCTGGTATAGAGGCGCTGGATGACTTATAACTTTGATATTGATTTTATTTGGTTGATAAGGATATATGCTAATTATAAATAAATGATATATTTAATAAATCTTTATAAGTATACAATTATTATTTTTTTCAAATTGAGCCAAAGTTGATCTGTAAGAAGGGCGACTTAGTCTCTCAGATTATTTTTAGCAGAAAACTTTTATTTATCCTGACACAGAGCTAAAGAAACTCGCTTAAATAACAGGTTTAACAATAATAGACATTTCGACACCAAAAATTCTATATTTTTATCAAAAAAATTATAAATTTTAACAAAAACTTAAATTTACCAACAGTCTTATTGTTGAAAATCATCTTAAGTAGGTTTTTTAAAATAATAGTATTTTACTTACAAACAAAATATTAACTTTGAATATATATCTATCAAAATTATTAACTTTCTTAATTATGTAGTAACTATAAATGCTTAAAAAATAATCATATTATGGCGTTTATGATTGCACAGCCTTCTTATTGAGATCAATCAACATCAGTCATCGATTTGTTTAATTATCTAACTCAGGCACTGAGAAACAACCTTTTTTTTTAAATTCGGGAACATTAATCTTACAGATAATATTATCCCAAGCATAGAGCTGCTCGTCCTTGCAGACTGGCCATCGCCAAAAAAGTTTAGTTTCTAATTCAACACTTAAATTTTCAATGAATTTTGTTATATCATTTTCTGAAACCTGAGCCCTCACTCTCTTAATATTATTGGCCATACGTTGTGATAACTCTTTGTGCCGATTGAAGAAAGATCGTACCCAATCCTTGCCAGGAATGTTACCATTTTTAAACTGTGGAACATGTCTCCCTTGAGCTGACAGATAATCTCTTATAATCATTTTTAAGTCGAAATCGGTCAGAGGAAATCCGTATTCAGATAGTGCTGTTATATGGGCAACGAACGAGCTCTCTTCTGCCTCTGAAAATATTGTTGGGCGACCTGGTCTATTATTAAACTTATTTTTTAATTTGTTTTTGATGGTGCTCCATGGAATATTATATTTAGCGGCAGCTTCTCGCTGAGGCATGGCCCTGGACCTCACAACATTCAAGCATTCTTCAAGTTCTTCACTTGTATAATCGATATAGCGACGACTATCGGGTTTACGGCGATATTTTGATGGCCTTGTGAGATCTGAAATGTAATGAATTCAATTACTAATACTGTCGGGCAACTTTGGCTCAAGAGTCAATATTACCCGAATTTACGAGGCAAAATATCCCCACACTTTGTAACTAAAGTTTATCAATTAAATCTCGTAAAAAAGCAATTGTTTCTATAATCTTTCTAGTCCTTAATATATTTCTGACCTGATTAAGTATAATATTAAACGAAACTCACCGTAATATTTCAGTTTCACTATAAAGTTTGCACAAGTAAATAAAGCACATTGTTACATGTCCGAACTCCGACATAAAGATGGCCGTTTCATACCTCGCAAACAAGTGCCCAACAGCCCAACCAATTGAAAACTAGCGCTACTAATGCCATCTAATGAATCCCGCTTGAACGAAATCGAGTGCTGCTTTAGCAGCAACGTGGCGGGAAGTTTAAACATTTTTCCGATTTGAGTCAAAGTTGCCCGCAGGAGCTAAAGTAACCCGATCTTACGGTACCTATAACATAGTACATCCAAACTTTCACCTTTATAATTATTTATAGTAGGACAACTTTCCAGCCCTGGGTTTATACTTTATAGGCCGTATAGGCCGCAGCCTAGGACGGCAGCGTCATAGTTATAAGCTCTCCTTTTACTATGGCAGCGTCCTTGGGTAAGCGGCAGATTTCGTTCATGGAGGGCGGAAATAAAGTGAGTGACCTTATACTCATTATAAAATATTATGAATCCATCACTGCAACTTCCGATCTTCTTTTTAACTATTCTGAAGTAAAAATAATCGGCCAAGTGCGAGTCGGACTCGCGCACGAAGGGTACCGTACCATTATAGAGCAAAATTAGGCTAAAAATTGTGTTTTTTGTATGGGAGCCCCCTTATTTTTTATTTTATTTTAATATTATTATTAAGTAAATATTAAAGTACACAAACAACTTAAGACTTTGAGAAAAATTTAACCTGTTGCCATTATTGAATATTGATATAGGGCAAAAAAGGCAAAAAAACATGTTTTTTGTATCCAGGGAGCCCCTCTTAAATATTAATTTTATTTTGTTTTTAGTATTTGTTGTTATAGCGGCAACAGAAGAAAAATTTAAGTACCTACCTGTTGCCATTATTGATATAGAGCAAAAAAGGCAAAAAAACACGTTTGTTGTATCCAGGGAGCCCCTCTTAAATATTAATTTTATTTTGTTTTTGGTATTTGTTGTTATAGCGGCAACAGATATACATAATCTGTGAAAATTTCAACTCTCTGTTATTACCGTTCTTGAGTTACAGCCTGGAGACAGACAGACAGACAGACAGACAGACAGACAGACGGACAGACGGACAGACAACAAAGTGTTAGTAATAGGGTCCCGTTTTTACCCTTTGGGTACGGAACCCTAAAAACACGCACATGGGGACGGGGATTTTTATTAGAATAATAATTATTGGAATCATAGTGTACTCTACAAATTATAGTTATTCTATTCAACACGAGATGGCGCTTTATCATTTGTAAAGCGCCATCTATTTTTTTATTTACACTTTGTTTATAGATTCAGATTTACTCCGCTAGATAGCAGTAACAGTTATATTTTATGTTGAATATTGAAGTCCAGGAACTCATAGAAACAAAATAATAGGTAATTAATTTTTATTTTTATTGTTCCTCAAAAACTAAGCTATGTAAACTAAACTCGTTAAAAAAACCGCTCAGAAAAATGCGTTTTTAGCTGTCAACCAAGCTGTCAACTATACGATTAATGTCAACTGTCAAAAATGATTAGTGAGACCTTCATTTGACCTTTCCTCGTGTGCAAGTAGAATTTCCCGATATTTTTGACAATTATTGACAGTTCACTGTAGAGCAGTAGAGGAGTGAATAAAGTTCATAAATAAATGTAAGTAATATTTAATTAAATCTAAGTGTTTCTAAGCTAATTAATAGGAATCTGTGTTATTTGTGCTTTTTCTAGTTTCTAAAGCTTAGGTGAGTATGGTGATGTAATAATAAAAAATGTTATTTTTGTGGTCTTTTCTAAGACGATTTTCTGTAAAGTGTAAAATTACCAAAAATGATAATTATATTCTTTCAATATTACATGTATTGACATTAGAGTTTTGTATTGCACCTAAAAATCATGTAAAAATTAAGAAAATGTTAAGAAATCTTTGAAAATTCTAATGAATAAAAATGTTTTAATAAAGGACGTACTTACTTACTTTCTTCTATAAAAAGTAGTGTAATTTTCATGAAATGAAAACTTAGGTTTCTACAGTGATATCATAAATATACAAAAATCTTTTACATAATTATTTGTTATTAGAAATAGATGAGCTACTATAGAGCAAATACTTTACAAATGTCTCTCTAAAGTATAATATAGAATCTTGGTTTTGTTCCAACTTCCAAGGCTACATTCATAATGTGTTTGCACTATATTCACTGTAAAACGTGCTTCATCTCTTTGCGGCGTATTTTGTGACCTTTCAAGGTCAGTGTGACCTTTTCAGAAACCAAAATAATCTTGCGTTTTATAGGATACCTAAAATTCAAAATTATATCCATAAAATATAAATTCTTAAAATGAAGATGGGGATTGTTGATTTCAAATAAAAACTATAACTAGGTACCTACCTATATTATTCATCATCATCATTGGCCTTTACGTCTCTGTCAAACGATTTTCGGCGTATTGGTCTGTGTTACATTACAGCTCTTTTCATCATGATAATATAACTTAAATGGGATTTTTTTTTCCTGATAATGATGATGAAATTCAAAGCAATAATGACAAAAATAGTTGAACTTTTAAATCATTTTAAATTATGATTTCTTTATTAACTATTATTAAATTAGTTGTAAAATTTAAAGATTAGCTATTATACTATATTTTATGAATTAATTAAGTACCTATAATTAGTAATTACTTATAATAAAATAACAATGCAATAAATATTGGTACATTTATTTTCTTTTTCTGAGGATTCATGATTCATGAATAAAACCTACCTTGAAAAATAAAATGTTTCAAAATGTTGAAATAAGAAGTGACAGTTCAAAAATAACAATTTTGAAAATCATGATTCAGAAGTAAGAAAAGTTGGATAAAAATATGTAAAATTTAAACAATAATAAATAATTAAATAATAACTATTTGAAACTAAAATATATTTTAATGAACCTAAATTACCTCTGAAAATGGCAAAAGGAAAAAAGAAGGCAAAAAAATCTGCAGAATCAGGATGGATGCCGGGTTTTGGGACAAGGGGTATAAAATCCTAAGATTTTCTGTTTGTACTAGAACGCTAAACATTCATATTTCTATTCATATTGATAATTGATTATGATTTTCTAATAGTATGTATTAAGTACAATAATTATGATTATTAGTTTATTAGTACTCTAATTAGTAATTACCAACATTCACACATAGTTTTCCTTTTTATCACTTGCTTACTTATCAGTAATCAGTATAGTTTGTTACGTTAATGTTGTAAACATACAAGTGTTTTTTACTATACTTTCTATAAAATTGTTCAGGTTTTTGTATATTTTTTTCTGATAATCTGATCTGAAAAAAATATAAAGGTGTGTCTGCTTTACGTCAGCAACTTTAATTTCATTTAATAAATTATTACACACCCACCAAATAAATATTCAAACCAGTTATTCCTTAAATGTTTTAAATATTATGTACTTAACATTTAAAATTTGATATTTTAAAAACAAGAATGTGTTTTTCACCAAATCTTGTTTTGATACTCGGACACAATATACTAAAGGTCAGATTTATAATCATTATCAGCCTTACAATTCTAAAAATATGTAGGTGTTAACACAAGGCGAGATAAAACTTCAATCTATTAAATATGTTACATTATACATAATACATATATAATTAAATTGTGTGATCTGTCTCATTATTGAGACTATATCTTCTCTGTTATAGTCATATTGCCTGTTACATCTGTGTTACTGGCTATAATTATTTGAGTAAAATCTCCATTAAAGTCATATTAGTCATATTACATCTCCGTTACAGTCATATTAGTCATGAAACATGTCTGTTACAGCCACAATGACCACCTACTTCAACTACCCCACCCCCGAGCTGCAGGAGGAGCTGAAGAAGATCGCCAATGCGATCGTGGCTCCGGGCAAGGGCATCCTCGCTGCTGATGAGTCCACCGGTATGTACCTACTAATCATTTCCAAAATTAAAATGTTTAATTCTAAAATTAAAATGTCTTATTCTAAAATTAATTTAAGCAGAAGCTGGAGCATCAAATAAGGCCAGGCACCAATACCATGTCTATTCCGTGTATTATGGTCAGAAAGTTCAAGGTTCTGGATGATACTGGTACCATTGCTACTTTCTGATCTTGATACACGGAATGGACATGGTATTGGAACCTGGCTTTATTAAATCTAGCTTCTGGCTAATTAAATTGTTTTAGAATAAAAAAAAAAATTTTAGTAATGATCACAATATATTATAATATAACTTATTCCATAATATTGTTTAAAGTTGAGGTAGTATGAATGTGGAAACTAGAAGGAAAGTCACAATCTAAAATACTTACATGTTCATTGCACAAAAGGTCATTGAAATAACTGGGGTCTTACAGCTGATTCAAAAGTAGCTTATCAATCAAATGAAATCAGCCGTGTGCACAATTAATTCTAAGTGTAGAAGAAAGTGATGCGCCTTTAATTGGTTTTTTATATACCTGTTTTCAACAAAGTTAACTTATAGTGTTGTTCTCCAAAATTATTGAAATCTTATTTTTTCATTTGCTTTGTATCGAGGGTACCACAAGGGTTAATTTTAGGGTCAATTTAATTTTTTTTAAATATTCTAGCAGCTAGCTCATTACTTCCTTGCTACTTCCACTGTATGGGTGTACTACAAGGATCAGTTTTGGTGCCATTATTTAACCTTGTTTTACTTGTTCAGCTACCATGGGCAAGCGTCTGACAGACATCGGCGTGGAGAACACGGAGGAGAACAGGCGCCAGTACCGTCAGCTGCTCTTCACAGCCAACGCGGTGAGTGTTGAACACCGAGATATTAACGAGTACATACTTTTTCTCGACGTTTCGGCCGTGTTGCGGTCACGAGGGGACTGACCGAGATATGTCGTTTTTAGGGTTCCGTACCCAAAGGGTAAAAACGGGACCCTATTACTAAGACTTCGTTGTCTGTCTGTCTATCTCCTGGCTGTAACTCAAGAACGGTAACAGCTAGAGAGTTGAAATTTTCACAGATTATGTGTATCTGATGCCGCTATAACAATGAATACTGAAAACAAAATAAAATTAATATTTAAGGGGGGCTGCCATACAACAAACGTGATTTTTTTTTGGCTTTTTTTGCTCTATAATTACTATAATGACAACATGTAGATTGTAGGTACTTGATCCCTTAATCTTTTATTTTATTTTAATCTCATAGAAAAAACACAATTTTGGCCTAATTTTGTCCTATAATGGTACGCTTCGTGCGCGAGTCCGACACGCACTTGGCCGATTTTTAGGGTATTTTTTCAAAGGTTTTACGAAGTTTTGAAAGACACCAATTTTGTTTACTTAAAAATATGCGTACCGCGGAAGTATCTCTGTCGTGGAAACTTTGCAGTAATGTTGGCTACATTCTATCCCGGCATTCCCACCGCCCACGGAGACGGGAACCACCGCGCGCTATAAACTGATGTCCACGCGGACGGAGTCGCGGGCAACAGCTAGCTTATTATAAATTTACCATTAGGTTTTTTCATGATATTACTCCTCCAATTATACTATATTAATTGTATAACTTTATTGTTGTATAACCCCCTGATATCTTTGAAGTTATTGTTTCGTTATTGTCTACATTGTTATAGGAAGATTATAAAGTGAATTACTGTTTATTTATTCATCAAGTCACATATCTACGCTGAGTTTTCATCCTTGGGTATAATTTTGCTGCAGGCTAAAATTGATGTATTAGAATTCTATTGTTAGTCTATTTTATTTAAATTTGGCAATGTTTTTCCTCCGGTAGTTTGGCAATGCTTGTAATATTTGGAATTTGGAAACCCTCTACAATTATTATTAGATTATGATTTATGGTACTACATTGGTTAAATTTAAAAGATACGTTAGCCGTACGAAGAGACATGTTTTAATGATTACTTTATAAACTTTATTTTAATATCCCTCCACTATTGTGCGGCGTCGCAAATATCTTAAGCGTAGACAGTAAAAGAAAATTTTAAGATAATATTGTATATTTTTTATCACGGGCGGCGCGGCGACCATATCAAGAAATTCCGTAACGAAATAACCTAACCTAACACACCGCTTTATCGCGGCAGTCCCGAGTACCATATACAATAGCAACATTCTTTCAACTTGTCTTCTCTCCTCAGTGCGTCGCCGAGAACATCTCCGGCGTGATCCTGTTCCACGAGACGCTGTACCAGAAGGCCGATGATGGTACACCCTTCGTGAAGCTGCTGGAGAAGCAGGGCATCATCCCCGGAATCAAGGTCGACAAGGGTGTCGTGCCGTTGTTCGGATCGGAGGACGAGTGTACCACACAAGGTGGGTTGATGTCTGATGATGATAGGAGATTTGCAGTAGTTGATGGGTTAATGCTTCAAGAATCAAGCCCCAAGCATTATCGACCGCGATAACAATAGAAATCTGTTGTGTCTCGTTTTTCCACGATCGAGGGATTAATAATTGTAATAATACTAGATAACGCACACAACTTTTTTTCGCGCCGGGACCGTACATTTTTCCAATATAAAAAGTATCCTATGTCCTGACCCGGGACTGAGAGTACCTTCATACCAAATTTGAGCAAAATCGGTTCAGCGGTTTGGGCGTGAGGTGGTAATAGACATGAGACAGACAGACACACTTTCACATTTATAATATTAGTATGGATGATGATAGGAGATTGGTAGTAGTTGATAGGTTGATATTAATAATAATAAATAGTTGATTAGTTGGTAGTGCCAGTTGATTAGTTGAAATCAGTCGTTCGGTTGACAATAGTCACTCGGCTAACAGAAATATCACCGATAGACTGAAATCAATCATTTGGTTTATAACAAGAGGGCTTGTTGTGCGAGATAGTTATGATATATGATAGATTTTTATGATATACCGTTAATAAAGCTGCAATAAAATCAGATCGCTTGCCATTTATGCCACAAAATGGCCAAACTATCTAATTCTCTTGCAGCTTGGCATTTGTCTTCCTGCATGTCAAAGAGTGGCATAACACACATCGGCTGATAAGTGACAATATTCGATCGGCAGACTGTGTTTGTACAAAAGACGTAATCGGCATCTTGCAACGGATCAAAAGCATTTTATCGAGACAATTTCAAGGGTAATAAGAATGACTAATGTCAGTCTAAATCCAAAGATAATGGGAATAAGATAAGATAATATTATGCACATTGGAAATGTTTCATAATTGAATATCGTGTGCAAAGACAAACGAGATACGTCTGTAGCCCTAGCGGCTAGCATGGCCACGCTAGAAATGTGAAAGTATAGAAACTCCGTTGTCTGTGGAGATAAACTGGAGGTACCGTGCCGATATTTACCACGGCTATCCGCGACCGACGAAAAATCATTCCCCCTGTAAATGCAGTACACGGGATACACCATTTTGACCATACCACTATTTCAGCAATAAAGTTCAAAATAAGCTTGTTTATAGCAACCCCGGATTTATAAATTCTCGTTTTGATTTTTGACAACCCATAAAAATGTGAAATTCTGGTACTTAGTGTCTAAACAGTAAACAAACTAGGCCGAAGTTACGCGGCGTAAATTCCGCATGATTACGTCCGCAATGTCAAATGCATACAAAATACGGACGGAACGCGACGGAATAGTGTGTCATCGGTAATTTAAAATACATTGCGGGCGTAATTATGCGGAATTTACGCCGCGTAACTTCGGCCTAGTGTGTTTAGACACTTAGGATCTGTTGTTTTCCTTTGACTATACCTACATTTGACTATTCTACAGTGCAACTACTGAATTAAAATAATACTACATTTTTGCCTAAGAGAGAAATAAACATGTTTTTAAGTGACTTTGACCATGATAAAAATATCTGTTTGCGTTGACCTGAATAGTATTCGCCATTTTAGCACCAAACAAGTGTTCATAGTTAAATAATATGAACTTTGGTACCGGCTAAATTGCTCAAATAAATTCGCGGTGATGAAGTCCAATATAGATGTTTACTGTTTAGCAAATAACTATAGATGTGAACCATTTAAGAGGATACACTAGAGCCGTTTTTCCATACAAACGTTGCCCCCTGTTTCCTCCCTGGATAATGCCGGTAGAGTTATATTTTTTTCCTGAATATCTATGGCCACTAATACAATGTCCCTATGTTTTCTTTTTTTTTCATAATTGAGGTAAGGGAGACAGCAATAGATATTACAAGTACTTTTTAGGGTTCCCTACCCAAAGGGTAAAAACGGGACCCTATTACTAAGACTTCGATGTCTGTCCGTCTGTCTGTCTCCAGGCTGTAACTGAAAAACGGTAATAGCTATAGAGTTGAAATTTTCACAGATTATATTGTATTTCTGTTGCCGCTATAACAACAAATACTAAAAACAAAATAAATTTAATATTTAAGCGGGGCTCCCATACAATAAACGTGATTTTTTTCTAACATTTTTTGCTCGTTGTCAATCATGATTCATGACAACAGGCCACCTGAAATTTTCACAAAATGCTCAGTTTTATTTATACTTTAATAATTAATAATAAAATTTAAATAAAAATTATTAATTAAGGGGGGGGGGGGGGGCATACAAAAACACATTTTTTTCCTGTTTTTGCTCATCATAATTTTTTTATTTTTCATTTCTCTAGCCCTTGGTGTATCCTCTTAACTTTATTCACCACAAATGAAGACTTAGATAAAAATTACAAACTTGCCACTAGATTGTAGTATTGCCTCACTTTCTAATTTGAGTTGTCCCTAAGCCGTGCTTACATTATATTCGTTTTCTCACTCGTGTGAATGAGTTATTGGAAACATAATATGAGTGGAATATTATAATAATATTTAATAGTTTGTCGAAATTATTACATCATTTTGTTCAAGACCTTTTATCATCACGATACTGGGGGCTCGGCAGCATTATCTGCACTTCATAAACACTGTTCTCTGATAAACACATGTTTTGCAATGTTATCTGAAAAAAATATAGATATAACAAGTCATAATAGCCTGGCAACAAGAAAATCTTACTACTAATATAATGTTAAAAAGAATTTTGTTAATATTGTTTTAGTCTAATCTCTAATAATCGTAATATTTATTATAAAATATAATATATAAAATACTATTCGTTTTAACTCTCTTATTATCTATTAAAGCATATATATTTACAGCACTTAACAATTAAAGTTTAAACTTTGTCTGCCATGAGATGTTACCAATAGGGAATATGCCAGAAAAAAATAGGCCAAGCCTATAGGCCTATTTGTACAGTTTTTCGCCGCCCAAATATTTTTGTAAGGGGTTAGACTTCTGTCTTTATAATATTTTCGTTGTTATAAAGGGTTTTAGTTAATCTAATTGAAGAGTCTTGACTATTATCAATGATTCATTAGTTATCACTTATCAATAAACAGTCAACGGATGGTCAAAGACCAAAGTGTTGTACTTTGATCGTCTGTAATTAAGTAGTAAGTACACTATTTAGTTATCTATTCATTATGTCAAACATTTGATGTAGATAAATTGTTACTGAGTTGTGGAATATGTTCGGAGGAATATTCTGATACAAGTTATGCTCATGACTTTGAAATGGGGAGTTTTTGTCAACTTCGATGCGTCACTGGTCTGTCGTAACATAATATTGAGGTTCTTGAGACCTTAACCCATCGATCGTTGGAAAACGAGACACATTAGAATATCTATTGTGTCTCGGTCACCGGTGACCGTATGGGGCTTGATGAATTAAAATATTAATCAATGGTGTAAGATGGAACTGTACTACATTATTTATACCTATACTATTTAACACAAAAATGTTTGTCTGTCGCCACACTTCATCCTTAAACTGCTGAACCGACTAAGACATATTCGGTATGGAGATAATATATCGGAAAATAACTTAATAAACTGCCAAACGACGTTACGTGCGATATCTAGTTGTCTATAAACCGTCTAAACCGCCTTAATTGCTCATTCCAGGTCTCGACGACCTCGCCCAGCGCTGCGCCCAGTACAAGAAGGACGGCTGCCACTTCGCCAAGTGGCGCTGCGTGCTCAAGATCGGCAAGAACACCCCGTCCTACCAGGCCATCCTGGAGAACGCCAACGTGCTGGCCCGCTACGCCTCCATCTGCCAGAGCCAGCGCATCGTGCCGATCGTGGAGCCCGAGGTGCTGCCTGATGGTGAGTGATGAGTGTGATGATGCTGTCAGTAATGCTGGTGTCTCACGGCGTGTAATATCACGTACCGCGCCGCGCCAGCTCGAGCCACGCGCCGTGTGAAGGGCGTGGCTCGAGATGGCGCGGGCTGGCTCGAGATGGCGCGGGCTGGCTCGAACAGGCGCATCCGATTCAATGCGGCTCGTGATATTACGCGCCGTGAGAAGCCAACATGAGAGTAGACTGTCGCGCCTAAGATATGAATTTGTAGACTATTGAATAATTAGACGTCTAGTAATTTCTAGAAGTTTTGTAACAAGCTATGGCCGGTATAACTAGTCAGTACTCAAGATGCATCTCGGTCTCAAGACACGGTTCAGGCTCTGTGATTGGTTGGCTGTCAAAATTTGGACCAATCACAGAGCCGAACCGCGTCTTGAGAGCGGGTTGCATCTTAAGTACTGACTATTTATACTGGCCTAAGAGTGAGTTGCAACATATCGATAATAATCACAGCTTTTGTTTTACCTCTAGTCTAATCTCGTTCTGTTCTGTGTACAGGTGAACACGACCTGGAGCGCGCGCAGAAGGTGACGGAGACGGTGCTGGCGGCGGTGTACAAGGCGCTCAACGACCACCACGTCTACCTCGAGGGCACCCTGCTCAAGCCCAACATGGTGAGTGCTGCAGCCCTGCAGGTATATCTTGATACCAGGACCTATAGGGTGCGGTTTCACATTCGAAAGGAAGTTGGGTTTGAAGAAGAAGGGTTTGAAGTAGACGCAGAACTTTTTTATGATTATCGTCATTAGGGATCTTGATTCGAACCAAATTAATATGGTGAAACCACTCTAACACACGTTAGATTTATTCGGCAAAACTATTTTATTAGGACTGCGAAATGGTGACTCCAATCTAAAATTTACTTGGCATGTCCTGACTCCTGTTGCTGTATATTATGTATAGTTTTTGCTCGTTTTTGTGTAAAATAATATTATGTTATTATTGTTACTAACAATTTCCTCCACAATTCCAGGTGACCGCCGGCCAGAGCTGCCCCAAGAAGTACACACCTCAGGACGTCGCGCGCGCCACCGTCACCGCGCTGCTGCGCACCGTGCCCGCCGCTGTACCCGGTCAGTGCTCAAACCAGTGCTCAAATAACTCAAACCAATTACACTTGACTAACAGCAGCCTCAGCCAGCCGGATTAATAAATAGGCTGTTATAGGCCACGGCCTAGGGGCCGGGCGGCAGCGTCCATAGAGAGTACATACATGGGGTGGCGAAAAAAAGTGGCCTATTCTCATAAAAATATCTGGCTTTAGCATGATAATAGTAATACGCGGAAAAATAGAAATACTAAATGGTTTTGATGACAAAATTTTGTTTTGTATGTACATAAATTGAAAAATAAATACACACATAATGGGGATGGCTTGCAGTAGCCTAGCATGGACCATTGTGAAAAGGCACATTAATAAATAATTAAATTGTACGTTACAGGCATCACATTCCTGTCCGGTGGCCAGTCCGAGGAGGAGGCTTCAGTCCACCTGAACGCCATCAACTCGGTGGACCTCAAGAGGCCGTGGGCCCTCACCTTCAGCTACGGGCGCGCGCTCCAAGCCTCCGTGCTCCGCGCCTGGGCCGGCAAGAAGGAAAATGTGGCTGCTGGCCAGAACGAGCTCATCGCGCGTGCTAAGGTAATGTGGACTCAAATGATGAGGTAATAGGAGCTACTGCAGATTGCAGTGCTGACCACCTTGGCCTACACCAGGGCCTGTGATTACAAACATTTTGGAGAAATGCTTTAGTTTTCGATTTAAAATAAATTGCAGGAATCTTAAGCGCCACCTCTCGGTGAGAGGCGTAAAGAGGTTACAATAGTTTTAACGCCATCTCTACGCAACCTGCGTTACTAGTTTGCAGAAAACATAAGCGCCATCTCTACGCAGATAAGAAAAGAAAAAGAAAGGATATGTGTTTGCGTAATACCATGTTATAATAAGTACGATTAGAATTTAAATTTTAATTAAATCAAGTAGATTTGTACTATCAATTTATAACAGTGCAAAATGAAAAAAATTAACGATTTCTGTTTTTTTTCCAGGCCAACGGCCAAGCGGCCCAGGGCAAGTACGTGGCTGGTTCCGTAGCGGGAGTCGGTGCTCAAGCCGGCCTCTTCGTCGCCAACCACGCATACTAAATTATGAACTCGTTACATATTTATATCCAATATATTACAAAAAAGAAAGTTTCTTTCATTGACGATAATATTAGCACAAATATCGTAGATCCACAAAATGGCGCGCGTTCGCAAAACAAGATGGCGCCATCGCAAAACAAAATGGCGTCTGTTACGTCACAACTCACAGTCTATTTTACAGTTTTAAGTACAATATTTAAATGTTTTCTCGAATGTAATTTTGTAGAAGTGTTGTCTTTAAAATTAGACTCATGTAGCTTCATCTATTTGTGCATCATGTAAAGAAATTTTATGGAATCAGAAATACTATAGACTATTTATATGAAATGTTTTATTATTTTAGGTATGTATTAAATTTATTTTGATAATTAAGAAAAGTGTTGTATAAATCGTGTAGTTTCATTTTTAAACTCCATGTCATGTTATTTTAGTTATCAGTAAAAAGAACAAGACATTAGAAATCATTTAAAGGCTTACATGTAGAATGTTTTTAATTTTTAAATTGCATAATTTTGGCAAAATTTTAAAGTAATAACCTAGAGCTAATAATTACAGGAGCCTATAATTTTCCTCTATGAAACTCTTCCACACTGCCCTTGTCACTGTCGCAGTCATCTGGTTCAATCTGTGATTCGATTGAATGACTAGCGTATTCATTGAATGACCGAAGGACAACTAGTCAAGACGTTGACTGTAACGTTTAACGTCTTGACTAAACGTCATCATAGTGAAGTCGTTAAATGGAATGCTATGATTTTTTTTAAGTATTTGTTGGTGGCGTAATAATAGGTTAATCTAGATTCTAATTTGATTCTAAAACTGACTTCAATTATGAGGCGACGGCTATTTCTGGGTGGTTTACAAAAAATAACCATGGTGGCTGAGGCGGGACGTAGCGCAGTGAAGCTCCCGCCTCAGCCTAACCTAACCAAATCAAGTCGTATTGGGCCAACACGGAGCAATATATTGCTATTAATTACCTAAAAATTTTATACCTACTGTTCTTATACATTTCCTATTCCGTTAAAAATAAGTACATTCAATTACCTGACTGATTTCATGTCCGCTCTCTTCACAGGGCTATGTTACAAATCGCTAACTAGTTGGATGTTGAGTGACGATTGTTCAATCAACGTTCGGCCGAGTCATTCAATTGAATGGTGTCATTCTATGAATGCGCTAGTCATTCAATCGAACCGAAGATTGAACTAGATGACTGCGACAGATACATACTGAATAGATATAAGAGTAAGAATTATAACTCATAATAGCATGGCGGGCTGTGTGTGACCAAGTTGAGCTTAAGGGCTTACTACAATAGACAGAACCTAACTCACGCTGGTATAAGTATAACGTAACGTATACAGTGTACATTAGGATGTAGGATCTTTTAGTAAGATTAGGTTGTATTAAGGCCGTCACAGACCTAGCTATAATATATATTAATATATTTATAGCTCGGCATATTACTATATATTTTCTATACAATTTTCGCGTGACCACACACTCAGCTATAATATATATTTCTGGTCTCAGTGTGCTTAGTACGGTATATTAATATATATTATAGCTAAGTCTGTGACGGCCTTTACCTATACCCGCTAAAATGTGGTCACGGGCCACGGCTCACACAGTATTTCTTACATTGACCCGTCGCTAAAACTCTTGTATGCCTTCGTTTCCACGCTATGGCCAGGTTTGGCAAATCAATTTTTTTGAGACTCAAAGAGATAGGTCAACGAATTTCTATGAGCTACTCGACCTGACTAGCTAGTAAGCACGTATATTGTATAAAAAGCAACGACCAAAATATTAAAAAAGGGGTTCCAATCTCCATCCATCCATACTATATTAATATTATAAATGCGAAAGTGTGTCTGTCTGTCTGTCAGTCACCTCTTGACAAGTTGACACCCAAACCGCCGAACCGATTTTGCTGAATACGAGGGCTGCTATTTATGTATCCGGAATTAAAAAAAGAAACAAACATATATCATTTAATATGGTTTTATTGCTTTTCAAAATATTCGCCGCGATGATCGACACACTTTTGCATACGCTGGAACCAATTTTCATAGCACTTTTTCCATTCTGATTGAGGTATCTCCAAAACGTGCATTTTGAACGCATCAACAGCCTCTTCGCGGCTCGAAAAACGTTGACCACGTAATTTGTTCTTCGCGTATGGAAATAAAAAGAAATCGTTAGGTGCCAAATCAGGGCTGTACGGCGGATGACCAGTCAATTCGATCTTTTGACCCTCCAAAAACTGAGTTGTTTCAGCTGAGGTGTGACAGCTAGCATTGTCGTGATGTAATATGATTCTGCGTTGTCGGTTGTCCTTTCTTATTTCTTCAAAGACTTCTGGTAAACAAATGGTCGTATACCATTCAGAATTAACCGTTTTACGATTCTCTAATGGCACTGTAGCCACATGTCCATTAATTCCAAAAAAACAGGCGACCATTTGCTTCAAAGTACTTTTTGCACGAGTAACTTTTGTTGGTTTCGGCTCATCTTGGAACACCCACACCGTTGACTGTTGTTTAGTTTCGGGGTCATATGCATAGATCCAAGATTCATCACCTGTGTAGATATCATAAACGGCTTTTGACGTACCACGGTTGTATTTTTTTATCATTTTTTTGCACCAATCGACACGAGCCCGTTTTTGATCGATTGTCAAGTTGTGCGGAATCCAACGCGAACATATTTTTTTTACAGCCAAATGTTTGTGTAATATCTTATGTATGCTCGTCATACTTATGCCTAAGGACGCCTCTATCTCGCGATATGTAACATGACGATCACGCATTATTAGTTCCCGCACAGCATCTATATTTTGTGGGACAACAGCTGTTTTTGGGCGACCTTCTTTATTTTCATCCGTGAGCATAGACCGCCCACGATTAAACTCACTGTACCAGTGATAAACAGTGGTTTTTGATGGTGCTTCATCTCCAATAGTTGCGGTGAGTTGAATAAAGCACTGTTGTTGATTTAGCCCACGCCGAAAATCGTAGTAAATCATTGCACGAAAATGTTCACGCGTTAAATCCATGGCAAATGAAGACACGCAATTTTCAAAATGACGCCACAATGGAAAAATAATTGACAGTCACATGAAACAAAATGTATTCTTCAACCAAAGAGTTATATTTTCAAATGTTGTAATTACTTTTTAAATATTGTTCTTGTAAGTGGCCAGTTCCGGATACATAAATAGCAGCCTATGTAATTTGGTATGAAAATACTTTGAGTCCCGCGAAATGACATAGATTACGATACTTTTCATCCCGGAAAAATGTACGGCTCCCGCGAAAATATCGAATTTTGGCGCAATGGAGTTGCGGGAATCATCTAGCCTGCCTTTAAATCAACTTGATAGAACAAGTGCAACATACTGCGGTAAACAATAACAGTCGATAGATGAATGCTAATATTTTCCACTAGACTGGAGACGAGACGAGACAGTAGCTGTACCGGCTGTACCTAGCGCGGCGAACAGTATGCAAATTCCGATACAGTGTCGCCGACCGCGTGGCGTCTTCGATGAGCTCGATGTAAATATAAGGACGTTTACATTTTACGATACGATAATAATATTGCGATTGCGGGTCTCGAGATAATCTTTTTTTATAAAATTAGGGGGCAAACGAGCAAACGGGTCACATGATCAGAAGAGCTGCAGGTTCGTTGCCGGCCTAAATAAATATCTGAAGATGCAATATAATTATTATTATGGCGCGACGCGAACGATCATTTTTAGTTTTTTTTTAAGGGTCAAAACTCCTGAGTCCTGACTCCTGAGGAAGGATTTTTAAATAGTTACGTATTATTATTTTTACCATTTTAGATAAAATTAATAAAATTAGTATTAATAATAATTGTTATTATGATACCTAATGAGGTAGACAAGGGGGGTAAATTTAAAAAATTATAAAATGACATAAGTACTGTACAATAATTACTTATAGGGACCGTGCAGAGCGACGACACTGCCACAAGTGGCGAATAGCCGAAACTTTTACGAAAATTTTACTGTCAAGCTTTAATGAAGCTACGGAAAATTAGATTTATTAACAAATTCTGAGTATTTTCAAGAATTGAAATGTATTGTTCTATTCCCGGATGTTAAAGGAAATATGAAGGCAAATCGAACGATGTAAAATTTTACTATTTTTCTGCCAAAATATTCACATGGCTTTGCTTATTGAAAAACGAAAGAAATGGATAAAAGGCGGTAAAAATATACGTAAGTATTTAAAAAGTTCCATGAGTGTTATGCGTAGACTAGTAAAAACACTAAATTTTGTAGATTATAACCGTAAATTCATTTTTTATGAACACAATATGAACATAACCTATAACCATTGCTTTCTTTCAGTAAACATCCAAACTGGCTTCCATCTTAATTGATATACATACATAGGCACGGCTCATTTAATTGGCATAAGTTGCATCAAAAGTAAGGATAATTTGGAGAAGTCCTGCCAGGAATTCAACACTGAGGATAGTATTGAACTTGAACCATCTTGTCAAAGTGTTGGTTCTCAAAAGGATGATTCTTGAAGTAAGAAAAAGATTAGTAGTGCAGTCTTTGTATGTTATTTGAAGAATACATACTTAAATGGTGTTTACACTTATGAGATCCAGACTGAAATTAGTTAAAAATAGTGACAGACAAAAGTTGTGAAGATGGTATCGATCGAATCGCAGAAGGTTGAAATAAAAGCATTTATTTTAGTGAACTTGTTTTATTTTATTAATCCACAAGCATTTTCAGTAATTAATATAAGTATTTTTGCATAGCTTCATTATTTTATTGCAATATTTATCAAGTTTTTACTTTCTATGCTGATGGATGCTATTAATTACTTTTTCAGATATTATTTTCTTAGTTAACTAGATAAGCTTTATACATTTTTATTCACTCTTCCATTCTTTGTTTACGGGTAGAAAGTAGAAACCCTTATATATTATATTTAATATAAAAATATACTTAATATTATAAATGCGAAAGTGTGTCTGTCTGTTAGTACTTCACGCCCAAACCGCTAAACCAATTTTGCTGAAATTTGGTATGGATTTACTTTGAGCCCCGGGAAAGGACATAGGATACTTTTTATCCCGGGAAAATGTACGGTTCTCGCGCGATAAATGATTTTTGGCGCAACGGAGTTGCGGGCGTCATCTAGTCTTTAACTTTAATATTTCGATCGCGGATTCTTGGAAATCTGTCATTGTTCTCGCGGCCGCATGTGGCCACTTGGGAGTGTAAGTATTATATCATTTTATAGTGTAAAACATAAAAAAACACTCATAAACTAGCCAGGGTCAAGGAGAATGCGAAGTCAAAGTCACTCACAAGTTACGTCTTTTACTCGCATCGCGGCGCTGCTGTCGAATTACGACGCCCTCTATAGTTTCTGCACGGTCCCTATATCTCTTTGTTAAAATTTAATTAATCAACACGTTCATTGAAGAAATAATAATTGTGCTAACGATATCGTATCGTTGCATTTAAATAACGACGTTACTTTGATTAAAAGGTAACTTTCCGCAATGAATATAATATTATAATATTGCATAAAAGAAAGCCAGTGCCATACTAGAATTATATTGTTCTTGTTCTCTCCTTACCCAAAACGACATAATATTGTTATTTATATAACTGTATCTTTTTAAAAAATTAAAATAAAATTTATAATAACTGTATTATATAAAGATAAAACCGACTTCAAAATTGGAAAATTAAAACTTCCTATCTCCAAAAGAACCGATTTTGATGAAACTTGCACTGTTCCCTAAGTTGAACAATACCTTGTACAACAAAAAAAGAATCACTTAAATCGGACTTGTAGTTCCGGAGATATGCGTGCACAAACATAAAAACATACATACATACATACATACACTTTTGAAATTTGGCACATTTGTTTAGAAGCTGTTATAGATTAACATAATATACAAAAACTGAGCAGTTCTGGAATATTACATACATATACGCGTCGAATTGATAACCTCCTTTTTTTGAAGTCGGTTAAAAAGGCGATGCCTTGAATCTTGACAATTAGACTGTAGCGATATCGATTTTCATCAGCAATTCATACTAAAGCCACACTAAAGCTAAGAAATTAAAGTTCTTTTTCAGTATTCATCATTGAGTCATGACCTTTTTCTTTGAATTACCCATAGCATAACACGCGATTGGTCAACTTTTATAAGTAACACAGAATAATTAATATGATATTGAATGTACTGTCACTTCTTGGTGGAAATTCATGTTCAATTAAATAATTATATACTTTCCTTGCACTTATTCCACTTTATTTAAATAAAGTGGAATAAGTGCAAGGAAAGTATATAATTATTTAATTGGACACAGAATAATCAATCAAAAAGACCTCTGTAAAAAAAAGGGATTATAATTTTGCCAAGAGAGAAGAGTGCTGAGTGATTTAAGCTTCCAAAATTTGTACATAGATTGGTTCAAGTATACACTTTAATTTGCCTATAGCTTAAGTAAGTTTATGAATGAAATATAGGTAGGTATTTATGGTTTTTAAATTACGCGACCGCAAAATCATTTTGTCGCTTAGGTACGCCCTTTCATTTCTTGCTGTTCCATTTTCTATGAGAGCCGGGGCCCGGGCCGGCCTCTCATAGAAGGAAACAAGCAAACATAATATACAACACATTTTTTTACTTTAACGTGGCGTCACCACCAGTATCCTATGTCTTTTCCAGGGACTCAAAAGTCAAAGGATCTCCATATCAAACATCGAAACGCAGTTGCGGGATCTAGTATTTAGCCTACTCTGTCTTGAAGTTGTAACTTTTTTTTTCGATCGGAACAGCTCATGATGACGAAGATATTATGTGTAAAAGTGGATCACCTTATCATCAGGGTTTGTTTACATTCTCCATTGTAAAAGTCATCAGCCTAAAAACGTAATGGTGTTTGAATGGGCAAGCGTATTAGTAGACGATAAATGGTGGTATACTTGTGAGTAGTCTATTATCTAAAAAGCATAAGACCTCTGCCTCGAATACAGCGGGTAGCGAAACGATCGCGGCAGCGGTGGCGTCAGCGCGGGACGCAAAGATGTGCTGTTGTACACTGTGGCTTACAAAACCTGAAGAGTAAGCCCACGTTCCTGTGAAGTTAAAAGAATATTGTATGTATTACGTAATTGTAACTTTATCGATCAAATTTATGCTAGTTATTTACCATGATTGGGTAGAGGAGATGTTTATCCCCCAGGGCCTTATTGTACACCTACCTAGTAGAGTGGCGAGGCATGTGCATTGTGCAGCAGTGCATTTTATTTGCCGACAGGCGACAGCACCATACAGCACTGTCTCGCCGCAGTCTCGATACTTGTATAAACAAGGGCCTCAAGAAGAAGAACGCAATATTATGTTCACGTATTAAAAATATAACGCTCGCGCAACCGCTTCGCCACCACGTGACACGTCGCTTAACTCGCCGCTCCGCTGCCCGCTGGATTCAAGGCAGAGGCCGAGGCCTTAAGGGGATACACCAGGGGCGAGAGAAATTGATAATAGGTATTTGAAAATGTATTGCTGTCTCACCAATCTCAAGTCTCACACCGCAGAGCGCGATAGAGACAATACGACAAAAGTTCTAACAACAAGAAAGTTCAGAACACGAGAGTCAAGCGTTCAAGACGCAACGCAGCACATCATTTTTAGCAGGGATGTTACGAAGCTTCGACTTCGGCTCCGATAAGTCGGAACCTCCGATTAATATTACACCGTCGGTTCTGACTTCGGCTCCGATGCTTTCAAATCGGAGGTTGAAGCAGAACAAAACGGCGCCGGCGGCGCGGCTGCCCGCGTGAACGGTGAACGGTTATAAACAGATTCTGATTCAAACATGTCGCGCGAGGAACCCCCACCGACCTCCGCTGGCCGCTATGTGCGTACTTTCGTCTATATTTTTGTTCGTGACTTAGTCATGTTTTATTGGCCCTTAAAACAGACTTCTCTCCTGCCACCACTTCTGACCCTACCTCCGCCTTCGGGTCCGACTCCGACTCCGGTTCCGATAAGTCAAATTTGAAAACTCCGACTCCGACTTCGGTTCCGATATAGTTACCTCCGTTACATCCCTGATTTTTAGGGTTCCGTACCCAAAGGGTAAAAACGGACCCTATTAAGTACTGAGACTTCGATGTCTGTCCGTCTGTCCGTCTGTCTCCAGGCTGTAACTCAAGAACGGTAATAGCTAGAGAGTTGAAATTTTCACAGATTGTGTATTTCTGTTGCCGCTATAACAACAAATACTAAAAACAAAATAAATTAAATATTTGATGGGGGCTCCCACACAACAAACGTGATTTTTCAAACATTTTTTGCTCGGTATCAATAATGACAACAGGTAGGCACTTGAAATTTTCACAAAGGGCTTAAATATATGTTTACTTTAATAATAAATAATAATATTTAAATAAAATAAAAATTTAAAAGGGGGCTCCCATACAAAAAACACAATTTTTGGCCTATTTTTGCTCTATAATGGTACGGAACCCTTCGTGCGCGAGTCCGAGTCGCACTTGGCCGATTTTATTAAAACAGCTGTCATTTAATCTAAATTGTACTATAAATTCTACACAAGAAGGTTCTTTTAATGCCAGAGTTTTTGAATGGCGCCCGCTACATAATCTATACCATACATATAATAAAACTGTAGAAATGAGAATTCTATACAATAAAGATATTCAAAAAATAATAAGCGGGGGGTGTCACTACATCGCTATAGAAGCCAAAAATGTGGTTAGTTTTTTGTCTGTCTGCTTGTCTGTCTGTCTGTCTGTCTGTATGTTTATTCCACTATCACACGAAAACTACTGATCCGATTTGAAAGCGGTTTTCGCAGATATATTTGTCTTCTTCCAACTTAACATCTGGTGTATAAAAAAATTTCCCCCCACCCCTTTAAGGGGACAAAAGAGGGGTCAGATTTTGTATCAAACTTTTTTCTTTAACACGAAAACTACTGATCCGATTTGCATACGGTTTTCGCAGATATATTTGTCTTCTTCCAACTCAACATCTGGTGTATAAACTTCCCCCCCCCCCACCCTTCTTAGGGGACAAAAGAGGGGGTAAGATTTTGTATCAACAGATGAAGTAGAAATACTTTAAATGGCAAAACAACTTTGCCGGGTCAACTAGTAATTAATATGAACGTACCTAAATAACTTATGAACCTTAGGTACCTACCCGGTCGCGATGTAATCCTAACCATATATTCTTATTATGTTTGTGGTGCAATTTTTTCCGCATCGGAAATGTACTGGAGCCGAACAAACTGTTTATGAGGTGGGTGCGTTGAACTTTCATCAGTAATTTGCATTTTATTTGTCGCTCGGAATTAACCTGGTTACGTGCAGGGGAATCCCGAGGAAAGTTTGCGCATATTTGTGCGTAGATGGCAGACATCAGTTTATACAGGGTGTAAATTCAGTGACGGATTAACCCTTAATCAAATTAAGCAATTGCTTAGGGCATCACGTCAGAGGGGGCACCAGAAGAAGGGAAGGACAAAAAACATCCGTCCTTAGGGCATCACGTCTCACTCTCACGGCACCAAAAACCACACCAAAAAAGTTTCTAGGAAAAAACTAATGTTTTAGGTGGTAAAAGTTTAAAGACCGATTCTAGTTGACATATTATGGATAGGGAGGGGGGGGGGGGGGGACACATGCTTTAGGGCATCAAGTAGTCTTAAATCTTAATCCGTCACTGGGTGTAATAAAACTAAGTGATAATACTTTAGAGTTTAGGGTTTGTATAATATGATGTCCCATAATAAAGTTCACTGTGAAAGAAGCAGCGTTGAAAAAGCAAATTTCTTTTTTTAGGATTTGTGTCAGAAAGCGCCCGAGCGTCATGAGTTTTCCCATACAAACTTATAAAAGTTACTCTTTCAGCTCTGATTGTTTTACAGTAACTCGATATTGGGTACCCAATACACCCTAAAGTAACTAATTAGATACACACAGAATAAAATTACACTTAGTTTTGTTACATACTGTATATTTGCGCCAATCTGCTAATTCTGTCATTAAGAGGATAAACTAAGGGCTAGAGAAATGAAAAAAAGTACTTGTAATACAATCTACAACTTAACTTGAGTCTTGACAGATAGATTATGGAGCATCTGTCAAATAAGTTGTGGACGTCTATCTGACATCTTAAGAAAGAGGTGAAACAGGCCCTTAAGAGGATACATCAAGGGCTAGAGAAATGAAAAAAAAGTACTTGAAATATCTATTGCTGTCTCCCATTACCTCAAGCCTATACCGCAGAGCGCGATAGAGACAACTGCAGAAAATCAACAATTCGTTGTCCCCTGATTTCTTCTCCAAAACTTAACCGAAAAAGTACTTTTTAGTTTTTTCATTTAAAAATTAAAGCAAGGTTTGAGCTGTGTTCCTATGTTTTTTTTTTTGTTTATACAAAAAAAAACATAGAAACATCCAGAAAACTTTGGCTAGATTATTCTAGCCAAAGTTTTCTGGATGTTTGAACACAACGGAAAAACTGGCCATTTTTTGGGTTTTTGAACGTTAACATCTTTTTTATAATTAAATTATGAAAAAAAAAACAAGGACATTGTATTTATAGCAGCCGTAGATATTCAGGAGAAAAATTAATAATTATAACTCTACCGGCATTATCCAGGAAGGAAACAGGGGACAACGTTTGTATGGAAAAACGGCTTAATTATTATCGTTATTCGTTACCACAGATTATAGAAGTAATGTTCTGAGTTCGTTACATATCGTATTAGGCTTAATTATAATAGTTCGTTAATCTTTAGTTTTTTTTTCTTTTCATTCAATTTTTAAAACTGACTAATCCACATCATACCTTTAGACCATAATATTTTAATGACTATGTTTTGTACATTTCGTGTACATTCCCTTTTTACGATTGCTCCTACTTCCTCGTATTTGTTGTTGTTGGACCGTCAGACGTTGTTTTGTTAACGTTAAAATCGTTAAATTGTATCACTACATCATCGTAACTCGTGATTATCTGTCATGGATCAAAATAATCTTACAGTAGGTGTAGGTATTACGATTTTCATTTCAAATGCCTACCTGATTTTTAGGGTTCCGTACCCAAAGGGTGAAAACGGGACCCTATTCATGAGACTTCGATGTCTGTCAATCCGTCTTTCTGTCTCCAGGCTGTGTCTCAAGAACCGCTATAGCTAGAGTTCTGAAATTTTCACAGATTGTGTATTATCTGTTGCCACTTGCCGCTATAATAACAAATACTAACAACAAAATAAAATTAATATTTAAACTTTAAAGGGGGCTCCCATACAACAAACGTGATTTTTTGGCCTTTTTTGCTCGATATCAATAATGGTAACAGGTATAGGCACTTGATATTTTCACAAAGACCTTAATTATAATAATATGTCTACTTCAATATTTAATAATAAATAATAATATTAAAATAAAATTAAAAATGAAGGGAGGCTCCCATACAAAAACACAATGTTGGTCTATGTTTGCTCTATAACAGTACGGAACCCTTCGTCCGCGAGTCCGACTCGCACTTGGCCGATTTTTTTGTGCGTATAGAACAATAGTATGTATTTATTTTATTGTTATTAATGTATTTATTTTATATCGAGCTTCTACTCATCAACTTAAAGCATAATAATAAAGTAGAATATTAGCATATTATCTAAGTAACAAATAGCCCAATACAAAATATGATTTGGGCGGTACTGTGGCGGTACTATGATATTTATTTAAGACACATATTTTGCAAGCGCAATTTTGCAAACTCGTCCCAATTGAGTAAGCAAGCAGCTCATCTCAATACCTAATAACAGAGTAGATAAAGATTAAAGACTCGTTACTTTTTAGGGTTCCGTACCCAAAGGGTAAAAACGGGACCCTATTACTAACACTTCGTTGTCTGTCCGTCCGTCCGTCCGTCCGTCCATCCGTCCGTCCGTCCGTCCGTCCGTCCGTCCGTCCGTCTGTCTGTCTGTCTGTCTGTCTCCAGGCTGTAACTCAAGAACGGTAATAGCTAGAGAGTTGAAATTTTCACAGATTATGTAAGTATATCTGTTGCCGCTATAACAACACATACTAAAAACAAAATAAAATTAATATTTAAGGGGGGCTCCCATACAACAATTTGATTTTTTTGGCCTTTTTGGCTCGTAATCAATAATGATATTAGAGGTAGACACTTGAAATTTTCACAAAGGCCTTATATAGGTATATTGTGTTTACTTTAATAATTAATAATAATATTATTTAAATAAAAAAAATTAAAAGGGGGCTCCCATACAAAAAACACAATTTTTGGCCTATTATTGCTCTATAACGGTACGGAACCCTTCGTGCGCGAGTCCGACTCGCACTTGGCCGATTTTATTATTTGCCCATATTATTATTATCTCATTTTTTACATAATATATTATATTAAGGACCTAACCTATAATGATGATGGATCAAACAAAGATGGATAGTCTTCACTTTACCCCTTTTGTGGTTCCTTATATAAGGGGTAAAAACGGGACGCTGTTTAAGCGAACGTCATCATCATAGTAACTGCAATCTTTAATTTCAGTTTAACCAGTCGAAAATCTAATAAGATTTATACAAACTTTCATCCCTTATTTTATTCCCTTAGGGCTGGAATTTATCAAAATTCTTTCTAAGAGGATGCCTATGTCATACTTCATAGTAGCTATACGCAAGCAAAGTCTCAGCCCGATCAGTTTAAAATTGACAAAGTTTCATACAAACCTTCATCCCCTATTTTATCCCCTTGGGGGTAGAGTTGATCAAAATGATTTCTTAGCGGATTCCTACGTCATAACATGAACCTACATGTCCAGTGGTTTGGGCTGTGCGTTGATATAGATCACTATGTCAGTCAGTCAGCCAGTCAGTCAGTCACGTTTGAGTTATATAAAAGATCGAAGATTAATGCCCGGTATCTGAGGTTTTTTGACTGGAGTTTATCCTTTCACTAGCGTTGTTGATTGGTTAATTTTTTGACGCCAGCCAATCAAAAGCGATAGTGAAAAGATAAACTCCGGTCAAAAAACCTCAGAAACTGGGCATTAGAGAGGTAACTAGATGTAATAGGATGAACATTAACAAAGTTGTCATGTAGTTTATATTAATAATTGAAAAAATCTATGAAAAATAAATTTAATTATTTATATTTTTAAAATCTTATGTAAAGTTATCAGCTGTTCAATAATAAATGAAGGATACACGTGTATTATAAAAATTAAAATTCATAATATTCAAATAGTAATCGTTATTACGATACAATAGGCGAATACATAAACGTAAAGAACAATAGTTTTATTGTACATAATCGCAAAAATCTACACTACTATTATAAAGAGGAAAGATTTGTTTGTTTGTTTGTTTGTTTGTTTGTTTGTTTGTTTGAGTCGAATAGGCTCCGAAACTACTGGACCGATTTGAAAAATTCTTTTGCTATTGAAATCTCACATTATTTCTGCTGAACATAGGCTACATTTTATTTTGGAAAAAAGTAGGGTTCCGTAAGATATTTGAGTTTTTCGGACGCAAGGTGTAAAAAATCAGCTAGAAAAGTTACTTATTTTGCGTACGCTGCCTAAACTATAAAAGATAGAACCATAAAATGTTCTAAGTAATTGTAGATCTTATAAATATCTACAAAAAAGTCCGCGACACACTATACCTATCTATGTCGAGTGAGGCACAATAACCATTTATTTATTTAAAAATCCTAAATTTTTTTTGGAATAAATTTAAACGGATATATTTTACTGACGCTATTAATCCTTATCAAAATAAATTATTTTATCACTAAGTACAGTTTATGTAGATAATATTTGGTCTTTGAATGATTAAAATTGGACGTTTGGTTTTGAAATTATGGCGAAATTAAAATATTACGATAGTGGGCGTCACCAAAGCGCGTGCGGGAGCCGGGAGGAAGACAATATTCTGTTGTAGAAATGAAAATTCTGTACGTATAAGATACGAAATGACACCCGAAATTACACCTTTGTCACTATATCGCTATAGAAGCCAAAAATGTGGTTAGTTTTTTGTCTGTCTGTCTGTCTGTCACTCTTTCTGTCTGTCTGTATGTTTGTTCCAGCATCACACGAAAAGTACTGATCCGATTTGAATGTGGTTTTCGCAGATATATTTATCTTCTTCCAACTTAACATCTGGTGTACAAAAATTTTTCCCTCCACCCCTCTAAGGGGACAAAAGAGGGGGTCAGATTTTGTATCAAACTTTTTTCTTTAACACGAAAACTACTGATCCGATTTGCATACGGTTTTCACAAATTTGCATACGGTTTTCACAGATATATTATATTTGTCTTCTTCCAACTCAACATCTGGTGTATAAAAATCCTCCCCCCCTCCCCTCTCAACCCTCTCTGGGGACCAAAGAGGGGTCAGATTTTGTATACAACTTTTTTCTTTAGTGGACTTACTTCATATTAGGTATTAACTGTGTTTTTCAACTTAACATCTGGTGTATGACCTTCCCCCCCCACACCCTCTTAGGGGACAAAAGAGGGGGTAAAACATGTATCAACTGATGATAAAATATACTTTAAATGGCAAAACAACGTTTGCCGGGACAGCTAGTATGTTATAATGACAGGTCTTTAAACTTAATAGGTACAGTCAACTACTAATCGTGTCTGGTTACTACTTGCCTGCCAGTTGCCAGTGGCCACCTTTTTTTTTTTTTTAGTTAACATTTAAAATAAAATATGATTATTTTAAATGTTAGATATTTAGATTCATAACATGTTGTTTTTGAACATCTAATTTAGAATTTAGTTTGTTATTATTTTTAGCAATATTCCGCGAAATAAACCTCAACCTTTAAGTAAATGAGTGAGTGCACGCATAGGCATGCGTACAGCACCTCCCTCCTCTCCCACGCTGCCTATGCGTACACTCGCATGCAAGAACCTGCAAACACCACCACCACACAAGCAATAATGTTGGCAAATCCGTGCAAGGCCCCTCACCACCATGCAGGTCGAAAACCTCGACGCGCGTTTCGCCCCAACACCGGAGCATCCTCAGGATGTGGACTCTACGAACAACGTTCGTCAAGACTTGATTTGCCAACATTATTCCTTGTGTGGTGGTGGTGTTTGCAGGTTCTTGCATGCGAGTGTACGCATAGGCAGCGTGGGAGAGGAGGGAGGTGCTGTACGCATGCCTATGCGTGCACTCACTCATTTACTTAAAGGTTGAGGTTTATTTCGCGGAATATTGCTAAAAATAATAACAAACTAAATTTTAAGCTATGGTTTTCCGCAAAGTAACGCCTGATTCTATTAACTATCTAATTTAGAGGTATTTTCCGGGATAAAAAGTATAAAAAGTAGGTATTCGGCAATCGACACTGGACGGAGTAGTCAGTTAGACGGACATTCGTATAAGGAAGCCTAGCATTTTTTTAGCCTTCATAACCATATTATCCATATGCGGTTGAAAAGATAGAGAACTGTCAAAAAGAATCCCTAAGTCACGAATCACAGAGACTCTGTCTAGACGAGATCCATTAATATGGTAAACATAATTAATATATATTTTTTTATTAGTGAACGTGATACTTCAAGTGCCTACATTATTGTTATCATTGATACCGAGCAAAAAATGTTTAAAAAATTGGCCAAGTGCGAGTCGGACTCGCGCACGAAAGGTTCCGTACCATTATAGAGTAAAATGAGGGCAAAATTTGTGTTTTTGTATGGGAGCCTCTCTAAGCAAGTAAACATAAAACTAAGAATTGTGTGAAAAATTCTAATACCTACCTGTTGCTATTATCGATATATAGAGCAAAAAGGGCCAAAAAATCACGTTTGTTGTATGAGAGCCCCCCTTAAATATTAATATTTTTTTGTTTTTAGTATTTGCTATATTATATCAGCAAAGGACATATTATACAATCTGTGAAAATTTCAACTCTCTAGCTATTACCGTTCTTGAGTTACAGCCTGGAGACAGACAGACGGACAGACAGACGGCCAGACAGACCGACGGACAGACATCGAAGTCTCATGAATAGTGTCCCGTTTTCACCCTTTGGGTACGGAACCCTAAAAATTACGTTTGTTGTATGGGTGCCACGCTTAATTTTTCATTTTATTTTAATATTAAGTAAGTATTATTAAATATTAAAGTACAAGTAAAACTAAGGATTTTGTGAAAAATTCAAGTACTTAGGGGGCGTCCACAAATTACGTGACGTGTTTAGGGGGGGAGGGGGTCGAGTCAAATCTCATCTAATCTCACGTTGGGGAGAGGGGGGTCTCGGCAAATCTCACGTAATTTTTTTCTCAGCAAAAAATACTATTTTGGTTCATTTCATCCAGATTTATGGCCGTTCCCTATATTCAATCTATCTCTAGTTTGACATACAACCGATCGCAGCTGACATAGAATTGACATAAAATATATGGAGCTAATGTCTAATGTGAGCTATTCCTATCTCAAGTAAGAGATAGATCAAATATTGGGAACGGCCGTTAACGTATGCTTAATCGTATTTAAACGACTACTTATTTTGTTTGTAAGTATTTGTTGTTATAGCGGCAACAGAAATACATAATCTGTGAAAATTTCAACTCTCTAGCTATTGCCTGTTACCGTTCTTGAGTTACAGCCTGGAGAGAGACAGACGGACAGACATCGAAGTCTCAGTAATAGGGTCCCGTTTTTACCCTTTGGGTACGGAACCCTAAAAACAACTGCCCTATCCGCTTTAGCACACACAAATAAACAAGTAAGTAGTAAGTATGTAGATTGTAGAGGTAGTTACCATTTCCACATTGCATTCCAGTTAAAATAAAAGGTATCTCTCTAGCACGCGCCCCTGCACACCTGTTGGACTATACCCATCAATATATTGAACGGTTCGATCCATCGCCTGCAAGCCCATGTTATCCTGGTACTTTCCGATACTTTTTCTATTATTGGCAATTTCCAATACCCTCCCAATCGGTGGTAATCGAATGATTACTACCCCAAAGTGTGCCGAATCGCACCCCTACGATTTGTACCTACCGTCAGAGACATAATTTTTGTCAAAGAACTTTTTGTGGTGATTGAAAATGAAGTGGTTATTGAAATCTCCTGAAATGAACCTCTTTTTTAAGTCGGTTAAAAACACAGTCCGATATACTTTTTATTTATTTTCATGGGTCCGATTTTGTTTATACTCCAGGAAAATTAAACATATTTTGACCTCGGAATAATTCGCATAGAGCTAAAATTGGTAGAGACGTTAAATAAACCATTATAAATAAAACCTCAAAAGTCCCCGGCGATCCTCCTAGTGCAAAAATTTTTATTCAAGGTCAAATGTAAGAAAATGAGATTTTTCCTGTTTATTTTTCAAATAGATGAAGATGTGAAAAAAAAACAGAGGAAACAATTTGAAAGGGCTTATCTCACGAACTGCTAAAGCAATTTTTATATTATTTGGCACAGTTATAGAATAGACCACGTGGAAGGACGTAGGCTATTTTGTTTTTGAGAAAAATGTACGGTTTCCGTGAAATTTATAACAAACGCGGGTGGAGCCACGCTTAACGTCTAGTAATACATACTAGGGTTATTTGACACGTTCTCGGCCTGACATACTTATGAGTGCCTTGCAAGCGTACTATTGCTCTTCGCGACTCGAAAAGATAAGATTTGGTAACGGTAATAAGTCACGCAGAAGTATTTTTGACTGTGAAGAGCCCTCGTATGTTGTAGTACAAGAAGTTCCGCTCCGCCCTGTTAATTACGTATTTCACAGAACCGTACATTTTCCCGAAAAACAAAATAGTCTGTGTCCCTCCATGTGGTCTTCTTTATATATGTGCCAAATAATATAAAAAATGCTTCAGCAAAATATAAAATATTGTAATTTCAAGTGAGCAATTTTGGCTTTAAAGTTAATTTGACGATGGAATGTCAGTTAAAAGTTCTCACCGTTGCGTTGGTATTGTGGTTGATGAAAACAAGGAAGTCGACTTGTGGAACCAACGAACGTGGGAATTCCAACTCCTCCCAATCTATGCGATCCTGGTACCACCGAAGAAGTTAGTTTCCGAATTTCTCACGGTTCCATTCCCTATTTTATGGAGAGAAACCCGCTAGGAGAAAACTGTTTAAACTCTAAGACGTACAACAAAAAGTCCATAATGCAATGCGCTTTGAAAATGATTAAAATATGTAATAATCAGCTGTTTAGAATCAGCTGGCTCCTCTAAATATTTTACGATCAGCCGGCTTGAGGCTACACGAAAGTGGACTCTACTCTCTATTATTTTAGGCCTATTATCCTTATCGGGGTATTGTCTCGTATTTAGGGGCGTCCCGTTTCTGTCTCTTTCGCACTTAGGTCATTGATCGTAGCCAGCTGGCGCATCCGTTACGAAGGACATAGCGCAGGCGTTGGAATGCGAGCGTCTCCTATGAACCCATGCAAGCCTGGTAGTTGTGGAGGCTTGGAGCGTTTTTGGAGCCAGGTGAAAATGACGTTGGAATTCCTTCTCCCTGACTATGAACATTCCATTCAAGTAAAATTTTCATGGAATAACCTTGCATCTGTAACTTGGGAATTAAGTTTAATTAATACTTAATTCCTTAATGGGAATTATGTCCAATTAGGCGTAGGCTGTATGTGTGTAGGTTTCTAATTTATTATTTAAATTAAAAACGTGATATCGCAGATTGTTTATTATCCAGATCATAAATTATTTAGGTACTATCCTGGACAATTAGTGTACTAAAGAGGTAAATAATGGTCCATAAGTGTTATGTACCAATATAGTGTCGAAAAAAGTTATGTCCAAGTTCAAAGATCATACAACATTCGGTTACGACCTGAGGTTACGATTAATTTACTTCTGATATTATGGTCTTATGCCTGTTGGCATAAAAAAGGTCTTGGAAAGAGGTAAAAATACGGATGATTTATTTCATTGAAACTTTGAGGTGGATTAAATTTGAATGGACTCTACATCCATAGTTAGTAGACTCCTGATATAAATCATACCACACATTACAAAAATATAACATTAACGAGCTTTTGTCCGCAGCTTCGCTCGCGTTCATCCCCTATTTGAACCCCTTGGGGTGAGAATTTATCAAAATCCTTTCTTAGCGGATGCCTACGTCATAACATCTACCTGCTTGCCAAATTTCAGCCCGATCCGATATAAAGATAATAATTGTTTATCTGAAAATGTTTTTGTCTACAGTCTATCCCTCTTAAGCCACTTCGCTGAACAGATTTAGATTTTGTAATTTAATACAGATACTTTGAGTTCACACTTCCACTTCCCAGGTATATTTAGTATTTACATTATTCCAACCCAGTGATCTAATCCAGCTCTTTTCTTGCTAAATTGCATTACAGAGCTTTCCAGTACTCATTTACCTTTCAATAGTAATCCAGCGATGGATTACTAGATTTTAATAAAGTAAATCAGCCATTACATAAGAGGTTTTCCCCCGCGATAAACTAATCCCTACGCGAAATTGTAAGAAACATCCAGCTAATGTAAGAAAACTTCTAGCAACATTACGTAAAGCCGTCAGCGGAGAAAATAGCAACAAGGTCGAGGTGCTAAACTCAATACAATTAATTAAGGAGCACTCGTACGTATTCATTTATTAGAGCTTTCTAGGCCGGAGTATACTACAAGAGATACGATACGATAAACAGCTGTACAATCTATCTATACGTATATTATAAAATAATCGGCCAAGTGCCAGTCGGACTCGCGCACGAAGGGTTCCGTACCGGTATAGAGCGAAAGGAGACAAAAATTTGTATGGGAGCCCCCCTTAAATATTTACTTTATTTTAATTTTATTATTAATTACTAAACTACAAATATAACTAAGGATTTTGTAAACATTTCGAATTCCTAGCTGTTACCATTATTGATCACGAGCAAAAAAGGCCAAAAAATTACGTTTCTTGTATAGGAGCAACCCTTAAATATTAACTTTATTTTATTTTCAGTATTTGTTGTTATAGCGGCAACACATATACACAATCTGTGAAAATTTCAGAAGTCTAGCTATAGCGGTTCTTGAGTTACAGCCTGTAGACAGACAGACAGACGGAAAGACGGACAAACGGACAGACAATGAAGTCTTAGTAATAGGGTCCCGTTTTTACCCTTTGGGTACGGAACCCTAACAAAGTCGCTTTTTTCCCCCTCATGTCCCTTTGTTCCCTTTAATCTTTAAAACTACGCAACGAATTTTGATTAATATTCATTCAGTGTTAGATAGCCCATTTATCGAGGAAGGCTATGGGCTATATTTTATCCGGCTAAAACTAATGGGAGCGAAGAAATAGAGGAAAATGTGAAAAAAACGGGGAAAATTATTTGAAAGGGCTAACTGGAACGCGCTAATCTTAGGCACTACTGGTCCGATTTGAAAAATTCTTTCAGTGTTAGATAGCCCATTTATTGAGGAAGGCTATAGGCTATAATATCTTATCACGCTAAGACTAATAGGAGAATATGGAAAAAACGGGGGAAATTATTTGAAAGGGCTTAACTCGCGAACTGCTGGAGCAATTTTTATGTTATTTGGCACAGATAAGAAGTAGACCATGTGAAGGATAGGCTGTCAATTTTAGTCATTTTTTCAGTGGCTATATATTTCATACCCGTGCGACGCCGGGGCGGGTCGCTAGTAGTCAATAGAATCAGTAGGTGTGCTTTTAAAAATTCGTGAAAAACGATTAATATATATTAAAAATACACTTTTGTCTCGCTGGATATTGCAAAATTATTGCCTTTAGTACATTTTGCTTTAACAACTACCGTTGCAATGTCCTCTCCCGAAAATAATATAATATTGTCCTTACTCGCTTTAATTAGATGTAGCAGTTATTTTATTAGTATGGGATATTCATATTCATATTACCTGTATTTTGTCATGAATTGTATTGAAGCGAAATGACATTACCGCAACATTACTTTGTAGTTTGTTGAGTGCTTTCGTAGCATAATAGCTCGTAGGCCGTAGCTCGTAGCGTCTACGCGGCGTAAGAAGAAAAGAAGCGTAGATCAGCGTAGACTCTATACGCTGATCTATCTATACATATAATAAAACTGTAGAAATGTGAATTCTGTACATTAAAGATATTCAAAAAATAATAAGCAGGGGGTGTTACTAGATCGCTATAGAAGCCAAAACTGTGGTTAGTTTTTTGTCTGTCTGTCTGTATGTTTGTTCCACTATCACACGAAAACTACTGATCCGATTTGAATGCGGTTTTCGCAAATATATTTGTCTTCTTCCAACTTAACATCTGGTGTATAAAAATTTTTCCTCCCACCCCTATAAGGGGACGAAAGAGGGGGTTAGATTTTGTGTCAAACTTTTGCTTTAACACTAAAACTACTGATCCGATTTGCATACGGTTTTCGCAGATATATTTGCCTTCTTCCAACTCAACATCTGGTCTATAAACTCCCCCCCCCACCCCCTAAGGGGACCCAAAAGAGAGTCAGATTTTATATTAAATTTTTCTTTAATGGACTTACGTCATATTATTAACTGTTTTTCCAACTTAACATCAGTTTTCCCCCCACCCCCTCTTAGGGGACAAAAGGGGGGGGGGGGTAAGATTTTGTATCAATTACTGATGAAGTAGAAATACTTTAAATGGCAAAACAACGTTGCCGGGTCAACTAGTCTTTTTATAAAAACTTTTTTCTTCTTAAAAAAACTTTTCATAAACCTATTTTTTCTATGCCCTCAAAATAAATTTTCTGAATTGTTATATAGACCAAAAAATAATAATTTAGTGTTCGCAACTTTTACTTATCTTCTTTTCAGTTATCTTTATAGCAAAGTATAGCATTATGTGGTTTAAAAGTCATTGATCGTTCCAATTAAAGATTTCAATTAAGTGGAGAATACCTGCGCAATTCACAACATCCCAGCCACAAAAGTCGACAAGTTAATTTCAATTCTAAAAGCATATTTGCTCATGAATTTTCTCAAACTGAAGTTAAAACGTAAAGTAATTACTAATTAATAAAATACAACGTCTGCAACCCTGTAGTGCCAAAATTCGTTAATCGCGCGGGAACCGTACAGTTTTCCGGGATAAATAAAAGTTTTCCATGTCCTTTCCCGGGACTCAAAGTACATGTCCATAGTCCATACCATATAATAATATCAGGAAAATCAGTTTAGCGGTTTGGGCGTGAAGAGGTAACAGACAGACAGACAGACACACTTTCGCATTTTTAATATTAGTATGGATAAACGAATGCAGTTTTTATAAGGACGAACCCTCGGTTTCTAGCTAGTTAATATTTTTTTATACTTGCAGTTTTGGGACGTACTTGATCTTATTTGATGAATGTTGATAATCTACCTTTTTGGAACTTTCCTCTTGACAAATGGTTTAATCATTAATTACTTCATTTTAGTGCTAATTAACCCTTCAAAGACCAAGGACTTTGTCAGACCCTGCAGCCTGTAGGCCGTAGGTTCGAATCCTGTTAAGAGCATTAATAATTAATCTATTGACCTTCCAGTTCCATGCAGTTATTATCTCCTGGTGTCCCGATCCAAATTGGACTGGTTCACGCTTGATTGTGCAGTGAACCATGACAAAAGGGGATCGCACAATAATATCATTAATTTGAATCAACCTTATTAAAATAACTAATAAGATTATAATGGTTAGGTACTATCAAAGAAGTTGATTGATCCTAGGCAGATGGGGGACCTACGTAGTTTGGTCGCTTTACGTCAAACCCAGCCGTCAGATCACAATATTTAACATTGAATTGACATGATCCGACCACATGAAGTTGGTCTGCCAACTGCCTAGGAATCAATTTCTTCAGTAGTATACATAACAAGTAGGAATCATTTATTATTTTCTTTCAAGTTATGATGAAAGATGGTGCTGACTAGAATAAAGGTATTTTTATTAGGGTTCCGAATCAAAAGGGTTAAACGGGTTACGGGATCGACTTCGATGTCTGTCCGTCTGTCTGTGTCCAGTCTGTATCTCAAGAACCGCTATAGCTAGACATGCGACTAGCAGATCGTGTATTTCTGTTGCCCAAAGGGGCTTCTAATACAATAAACACAATGTTTTGCCAACTACAACTTTCGCTCCATAACGGTATGGAACCCTTCCTGCGCGAGTCCGACTCGCGCTTGACCGATTATTATTATATATTTTTATGCAAATTATTAAATACGTTCCCAATAGTTTTTACTTTGAATCAGTAATTAGTCATGATGTAAATTTCATTTTATGCGCCTAGCAAAAACCCTATTCACTCAAATTAGCAACAAACTTATTCAAACAACACAAATAATTATATTATCGAACTACAAAAAATGTGATTGAAACACCAATAAGTAAGAGTTTTTCAATAAAACTTACCTTGCCTTAAGAAATTCAGAATGAGCCAATAAAAATTCCCCTCTACGCCTGAATGCCTTTCCGATCGGTTGACCAGTGTCCAGTCCCGATATCGGGGGTATTGGCAATCATCGATAATGGACAAGTGATCGGAAAGTACTAAGGCAGCATGAGCCGTGTGGAGCTCTTCCGAACCGATCAATATTCAATATCCCATCCCTCGCAGGTGCACACAACCGTAGGGCACTCCCAGCGAAATGGAACGTATCTGTTGAAGTGAAACGAAGCATGGTCTCTCATCGTTATTTATCGCTAGAACTTATGTCGGAGAAACAAAAAAAATCTTAATGGTTTTTAACAAAAATAAAATCTTCCTATTTTTTATCTTAATAAAATAAAAATATGAAGCAAATAGTTGTCATAAGTTTTTGATGGTTTGCGTGTCTACAGGTGATACGAGTGATAGGACCGATTGGAACCATCGGCCTTCTCGTTTATCCCTGGCGGCGCGCGGTACAAATAATTTAGTGCAGTCGTTATTACATTAATGTGCTTGCAATTTTCCGATATGAATAATTTTATTGCCGATTCTTTGATGTTAACATTTATAACTACAAAGACGACGATTTTATGGTGCTTTTACTAGCAGCCATTATTTTCATAAAAGCAGGAATCCTCTGGCAATAACTGTTTTAAAAACCCCTGATAGAATCTAGATTTTTATAAACTTCAGAAATCAGAATATTTCTTAGAAAATCTAATAAGTACAAAGACCAAAAACAGTATTTTTGACAACCGGTCCAAATAGTCCACTCTAGGAATAAAATATCATTCGTAGTGTTTTTAATAGATTCCCTAGACTAAGGAAAATATACTGGTCTGTGACTCTATACCTCTACTTTTGTGTCAATGTCTTTGAGGAAGCGCGGCTTTGCTCGAAGAGCGATTTTTAGACATAAAAATTTAATCTTGGGGTAAGCAGCAATCCAATGCACTAATATTATAAATGCGAAAGTGTGTCTCTCAGTCTATCTGTTGCCTCTTCACGCCCAAACCACTGAACCGATTTTGTTGGGTATGGTCTATGGAGATTGGAGAGTCCCGGGAAAGGACATATTATGAAACTCTTTATAGCGGAAAAATGTACGGTTCCCGCGCGACAAACGAATTTTTGCGCAACGAGGTTTTTTATTTACTTATAATAAAATTACAAAATAAAAATAACAAAAATGCGAGCGTTTTTATTAGTTAATAATTCCCGAACACTAAGAAATTGAAGAAAGAAAAAATACATATTATCAAACTTTACGAGTAAGGGGGCGTCCACAAATTACGTAAGGTGTTTTTTTATTTTCTGACCCCCCCCCTCCCCCCTGGTGAAATTTCGTGAGAACCCCCCCTCCCCCCCACAAATCTCACATGAGATTTTCAAAATGTGGGTTTCTTACGTAAATGTTTGGTTTGACAGTGATCAGTAGATTTTCTTTCGAACGAATTTGTGAATGATCTTAATCGTGTAACGATTACGCTTACGATTAAATCTACAATCTGGATGAAATGGACCAAATTATTTTGTTGAGAAAAAAATTACGTGAGATTTGCCTCTCCCCAACATGAGATTAGATGAGATTTGACTAGACCCCCTCCCCCCCTAAACACACTAATGGAGAAAACAAGTTACACGGTTGAAAAACCCTGCTCACTGCTCTTAGTGATATTATCAGAGTCTCACGTATATTTTCTTTGGTCTCACTGACTTACCGAAGATATATATTTTAATTTTTAATTGAAGGTCTTTAATTATCTAAAATCTATTCGATGATCACAATTAAATTCTTTTTGTTTCTGTACGCCTGGTCACAATAAAAATTGTTGACGAAAAAATGTACAAAATAAAAATAACAAAAATGCGAGCGTTTTTATTAGTTAATAATAATTCCCGAACACTAAGAAATTGAAGAAAGAAAAAATACATATTATCAAACTTTACGAGTAAGGGGGCGTCCACAAATTACGTAAGGTGTTTTTTTATTTTCTGACCCCCCCCCCCCCCCCCCTGGTGAAATTTCGTGAGAACCCCCCCTCCCCCCCACAAATCTCACATGAGATTTTCAAAATGTGGGTTTCTTACGTAAATGTTTGGTTTGACAGTGATCAGTAGATTTTCTTTCGAACGAATTTGTGAATGATCTTAATCGTGTAACGATTACGCTTACGATTAAATCTACAATCTGGATGAAATGGACCAAATTATTTTGTTGAGAAAAAAATTACGTGAGATTTGCCTCTCCCCAACATGAGATTAGATGAGATTTGACTAGACCCCCTCCCCCCCTAAACACACTAATGGAGAAAACAAGTTACACGGTTGAAAAACCCTGCTCACTGCTCTTAGTGATATTATCAGAGTCTCACGTATATTTTCTTTGGTCTCACTGACTTACCGAAGATATATATTTTAATTTTTAATTGAAGGTCTTTAATTATCTAAAATCTATTCGATGATCACAATTAAATTCTTTTTGTTTCTGTACGCCTGGTCACAATAAAAATTGTTGACGAAAAAATGTTAAAATATTTTATTTGTTTTCCAAAAACATGAGCGCCTGGTAGTTTATTTGTTTTGCGGTTTGCGTTAGGCAATTTAATTATTATTTGGCAGTTGGCACGAGGTTATCCGATTTAACTATGCGAACTATCAACTATAGCTATAGTTTGTGCGTGTAGATGTAGGTGATAATAATTACTGACTAATAGGCTACTTGACCTATATTCAATTTCATTGAACAAATGCATATTTCTAGTAGAACTTTGCGTAGGAAACCGTATTTCACCCTTATCATCAAATAAAAGCTTATGATTGATAAATAAAGTCGATTTGAAAATATGATTTTATGAAAATATGATTTGTACTGACTAAAACGCTTTTGCAGTACTTCCGATTTGGATGTGACGTCATCATGTTCGTAATTTAATATATTTTATTTATCGCGCTCGTTATGTGTAAGTTTATTTGTACATAAATAATAAGAATAAGCCTAGAAAGATTTGCAAAATATATTTTCTTCAGTAATTCAAATAAAACATCAGTTTTATATATTATCTCCATTTATTGTAGACGGGAAATGAAATGGCCAAGTTTTCTCCAAAAGTTTTCAACATTACAAATGATTTCTAATTTCTTATTTAATTCTTTTATAATTTTTGGGCACCTTAAGACTCGTACATTTAGCACATAAAAAAATGTTAAATAAAGAGACTCTAAAATACAAAACATATGACGTCATACTATGGCGGACAATGTTTTCGGCGCCATTTAAAAGGCGTATTTTTCAATCAACATTTTTATGGGTTTCTACTGTGTAAAATATTAAAATATTAGTTTATTTTGTGAAAATTAATGATTAAGAAGCGATTAGCATGAAGAAAAAAATTAGGTCAAGTAGCCTAATATTAGTGCCCGCAACTCCGTCGCGCCAGACTTCGTTTATCGCGCGGGAACCGTACATTTCTCAGGAATAGAAAGTATCCTATGTCCTTTCCCGGCACTCGTATCTCCATACTTGACAGCGAAATCGGTTTGACAGTGAACTATGAAGAGGTTTAACAGACAGACACACATTTTGCATTTATATTATTAGTATAGATTTTTTTAACAAATGCTTTTTAGTGATATTATATCATGTAGAAAGTAAATTAAACTTCATAGTCCACTCACACTCAATAAATGCTTCCAAATTACGTGCGCAAATAACGCAATAAATTAAAGGAATTTCGCAGGGCTACCACATAAATCAAATCACCAACCCCTCGAGACAACAAAAACGAAAACAACAGCTACCAGGGGCGCATAGGTTGTAGGCGGTGCGGGAAATCTATTTTCCATCATGCTGCCCCCGTCGGTTTGCGCAGTGAGCGCTACGGCGCGCAATGCCGCTTACATAGGTCACCGACCTCCACGTCCCGCCCCCAGTTACACAGTTGCATTGGGCGTTTTCACAATCACTGAAAGAATTTTCATGAAAGTTACGACGCGACGCTAGTGTACGAAACGTAAATAACCATGCTTGATTTCAGTCAATGTGAAAAGGTCTCCTGTAAAACCACCCCTTTCAAACTCCTGCTATCCTGGTACTGGAGGTCGCAGCGCGGGGAGATTTTTCTGGGTAACACAGGTAGGGGTAACCACACCTACCTACTAAGTACCTAGTGTCTAGTTAGATGTATCATGTAAGTACATATTGACATCGTCGGTTAGGTCATAGGTGTATATTTTTTATTTTGCAATTTGGGGCTATCCGCCCATCTCCTTTTTAGGGTTCCGTATCCAAAGGGTAAAAACGGGACCCTATTACTAAGACTTCGATGTCTGTCCGTCTGTCCGTCTGTCTGTCTCCAGGCTGTAACTCAAGAACGATAATAGCTAGAGAGTTATTTATTATTAATTATTATAATGATAAAGAGCATGTTCATTTTATTTGTATGTGGTGTCATCTACGAAATCAAAATAATATTATAAGTTATTATAACAGTGCAAAAGAGTGGCAAGTATAAAAAAACACTCCATATAAGATGCATCAGCTCTAAATTGCATGAATTTCTGAATAACGATGAAAATTCTATTTTCATCTTATTTAAAGACGATATCCAGAAACACAAAGCGTTAGCTTTAATACATTTTCGGATGACACAAACCTCATTGTTTCATTATCAGCTAAAGCGTTTTACCAAGATAAAATACTTAGCCATAATCACAAGAAATTTCCGCGTACTGGTTAATCTATACATATAATCTATTAATAGAATATTTGTGTTTGTGTATCATATTGCATCAGCTTTTAATGGGAAAATTAACCATGTGGTCCCATGGGTGCGGCACTCATCAATTGAATGGTTCGTGGAAATCTTCGGGAAATGTCTCCATTCACTCACGTCACGATAACTTGAAACTTCTTTAGGTGCCTTGGTATTGTGAGACCGTGAATTGAATCCATCTTGACGCTGAGTGCATTAATATAATGTAGGAGAAAATGCTGGCCTGTGTGCAATTGTTTCAACTTCTGCCAGCACTATAATGCGATTCTACGTCAATCAACGGTAGTCAGCGGCACGCGTTGGCGGCAGTCGACGGCAGCCGTTTACAGTTTATGACGCTGTCACGCTTGCAGAGTGCCTACCACGATCTTTCCTAAAACTATCATGTTTCCAGAACACTTTGTTGTAAGATTACAATAACATTACTTTGATTCGTACCAATAAGCTTCTTATAGCTTAGGAAAATAATTGTTTTATTCCTGCTTAGGGATGGGAAGGAACGAACGACGTCAAATTATTTGTTCAAATTATTTTGCTATTGGTGAAATGCCATCCCTAAGCAGGAATAAAACAATATTGTTTTCATACACTTTAAGAGCTCATGGTACGAATCAAAGTAAGTAATGTTATTGTAATTAATTTTTAATAAAGCTGGAAAGTGTTCTGGAAACATGATAGTTTTAGGAAAGGTCGGGTAGGCCCACGGCAAGCGTCATAAACTGTCAAGGGCTGCCGTCGACTGCCGCCGACGCGTGCCGCCGACACGTGCCGTTCGTGTGTAAGCGCTCTAATAAATGAATAAAATATAAATATTCAGATTACAGGTATATTTTTTTGTTTTTATAAACTTTTAATTATTATTATAATCTTGGCGTCAGATCCAGTGGACATCTTTGATACACGCTACTATGTATGTCATTATGTATTACGGAGGTCACAAGGTGCACATTATGTAATAGGAGCGGCAGGCCACTACAGCTCCCACTACTCCGGGGTCACTGGTCGAACAAACAAATAAATTCTATGTACCGTTTCCTTTGTTTGAAATATATTTTGTAGTAGATATAAGTATTATATAAGTATGCAGGGTGCAAGTTGTAACAAAACTAAATGATTTATTTATTTCACTTTAAGGCGTATGTGTGTGTAAGACAAAACAAACGTAGCTCTTTCAGCGCTACTTTTACAGTGAACTCTCTACAAGGAAGACATTAGACATACACATCTTTTTAGGGTTCCGTACCCAAAGGGTAAAAACGGGATTACTAAGACTTCGTTGTCTGTCCGTCTGTCCGTCCGTCTGTCTGTCTGTCGCCAGGCTATAGCTAGACTTCTGAAATTTTCACAGATTGTGTACTTATATCTGTTGCCGCTATAACAAACAACAAATAAGGTACTACAAACAAAATAAATTTAAGGGGGGCTCCCATACAAAAAACACAATTTTTGGCCTATTTTGCTCCACAACAATAATTACGGTACAGAACCCTTCGTGCGCGAGTCCGACTCGCACTTGGCTGATTTTTTTATTGGTATTTGGGACTCTTACCCACTAAAGACATACACATTACACACCCTTTTTTAAGGATGCGAAATGCATTACGCATCCCCCGCTCCTTCGAGGGAAGGGGTAGGGGTATGTCGGACTCCCTCCGCAGAGGTTTACCGACTAATTAAACGAGGGCATGGGGGGGGAGGGGGACTAATTAAACCCCCCTCCCCCCATGCCCTCGTCAACGCTACATGCGGAGGAGCGGGACCGCTACGCATTCTACCACGTCTTCCGCAGACCGCAGCGCTTGCCGCTTCCGGCACCACAATCACTGCAGCAGCCTAAGCCGCCGCCACGTCTGCACCGAGAGGCTCCCCAGCCTATCTCCTCGGGGCCTATATTGTGGGCGGTGATCCCTCGATCAGCCGCCCACAAGCCTAGGCTTCCACCTCCATAGCGGGGGCGATTTCACTCACACGAGCGAAGCTCAGAGAGCTTCAGAGCCTTGGAGGGAGCCTTACGCTTCTGCCTCGTGCCGGGAAGCTTGCTGGCTGCTGTGATACAGCCGTTAGTCCCCAGCAAGTGGCCGCTCTCTCTGCCGAGCTCAGCGCAGAAGAAGCAGCTAGGCTCCTCCGCGCAGTCGGTGGCCTTGTGCCCCGGCTTCCCGCAACGCGACGGAAGCAATTCCCGCTACGGTCTACCGGGGACTGGCAGCTCGATGCCAGGTGGCCGGTGTCCAGACATCGGTAGCACCGCTTTGGCCTCGCGGCCAGCAGAATCACCTTTGTCAGGACCCATCCCATCTGTAGCCGCCCAGAAGCAACTAACTTCTTGGCGGCAGCATTAGGGACGATGGAGCCACACGGTCCGTTTGCCCCTTGGGCCCACCGTAATTCTGCCCGGGACCGGATGTCGGTGGCCGGGCAGCCGCCTTCTTTTGGCGCCGCCTTAGTGACATCAATATTTTTTATTCAATGACCATCAATTGCCTTTTGTCATAGAAACCGATAACCATAATAGGTAATTTATTTATTTATTTCTGTTACGTCTTTTGTAGAACCCAAATCTTTTGTTTATCCTCAAACATTGTCCTTAAACGCTCATAGAATACCGAACACAAGGTACTTTACCGGAATTGCGTCATATAAGTACACGTCTTAAAAATCTAAATAGGTACATTATGGCGTAAGTTCTTGTATGACCTAAGTAATTGTTAACTTTAAGGTTTTTTTATGCTGTAGGCATCATATCTAGAAAAAAAAATATTTCGAAACTAGCTGTCTCGGCAAACATTGTTTTGCCAATATAAAGTATTTCGCCCTTATTATTTTAGTGACTAAATCTGGGGGCACGGGAGTGCCCCCGCCAAGATGATAAGTATGTCACCATGGCAACGTCCATCGCTAAATCCGTAGCATGTAAACAATGGTCGCCGTCAGTCTCGAGTTGTAATAATTTACTATTATTTATTCAACAAAAATGCATATTTTATCAATATAAAAAAAGCGGCCAAGTGCGAGTTGGACTCGCCCATGGAGGGTTCCGCAGCAGCAATAAGGTTTATTTTTATGAAATTAAAATATTTTTGATTTATTTTTATATTTCAGTCGATTTAATGAAATTTAGATTAAGGTTTACTATTTATGACGTATAAAAAAAACTACTGGCTAGATCTCGTTCAAACCAATTTTCGTTGGTAGTTTTTATAGTAATCTACATCATATATTTTTTTTAGAATTATCATGCCTCTACTTTAGAAATTAGAGGGGGGGGGGGGGACACACATTTTTCCACTTTGGAAGAGTCTCTCTCGCAAACTATTCAGGTTAGAAAAAAATGATATGAGAAACCTCAATATGATTTTTGGAGACCTATCCATAGATACCCCACACGCATAGGTTAGATGAAAAAAAAATTTTTTTGTTTCAGTTGTACCTATGGGGACCCCTAAATTTTTTAATATTTTTTCCATTTTTGCATCAAAATCTTAATGCGGTTCACAGACTACATCTACTTACCAAGTTTCAATAGTATAGCTCTAATAGTTTCGGAGAAAAGTGGCTGTGACATACGGACGGACGGACAGACAGACAGACAGACAGACAGACAGACAGACAGACAGACAGACAGACATGACGAATCTATAAGGGTTCCTTTTTTGCCATTTTGGCTACGAAACCCTAAAAAGTACCCAGTAGCCGATTCTCAGACCCACTGAATATGATTATAAAATTTGGTTAAAATCAGTAAAGCCGTTTCGGAGCAGTACGCTAACTAACACGAGAACTTTATAATTGAGAAGAAGATAATACCGACAAAAATAAAAAGTGATACTCCGACCGTGACAGGACTCGAACCTGCAATCTTCGGATCCGAAGTCCGACGCCTTATCCATTAGGCCACACGGTCTATACATTGCGATGTGAAATAGTCGATCTCTTACCGCGTGGCAAGCCTCCCGCGGTGACGTCACTATTACGTAACGCGGTCGTTTCCCGACCTTGACTGCGCCCTACGTCTATGGATGACTCTTATCTCCACGCTTCATCGCGTCGTTCCAACTCCGATTCAATCCATATTCCATACTAATATTAAATAATATGCGAAAGTGTGTCTGTCTATCACTGTCTATAATGTCTAGCTAATAGTATTAGCTCTCCACACCCAACCGCTGAACCGATTTTGCTATGGAGATACATTGAGCTACGTAGTAACTATGTTTTATTAATTATAATATTATGTGCTTTTAGTCCCGGGAAAGGACTGTATAATTATATAAATCGATGGGCTGGCGTCAAAAAATTAACCAATCAACAACGCTAGTGAAAGGATAAACTCCAGTCAAAAAACCTCAGAAACCGGGCATATTTAGTTAACTCGCAAAATATGTATTTCTTTATTGTGCAGGTGCTGCGTGATATTTAAATTGGTAGCATTATGCCCACATTGAGCTTTGTTTTCATTGAAATCAAAATTATTTGAAATGAAGTAGATACGTCTACCAAATTTAAGTAAGTACATTTAGAGTGGGTTGCACCGGCTTAAGCTGCCACGTGCGTAGCCTCTCACGGAGAGGCTGCGCACGTGCGTCAAGATTCGCTTTGCAAGGAAATATAATATGTGACTGTGTCCACTGCAACCACGAGCTATTCGAGCAAGCCACACGTGGCTTGCTCGAATAGCTCGCGCCTCGCACACGTAGCTGAACGCTGGCTACGCTACGCATGCTGTGCACGGGATACACGGATGCGTGTACATAGTATTCAAAACTGTGCTGCGCTACAGTTGTACATAGTCGTGGCCGTGTGCGTAGCGTGTGTTGCAGTGGAAACGTTGACCCACGTAGTCAAACTAATAAATCCGTGCGCCGCGTAGCCGTGCACAGCGTGCGCCGCGGTGGGTTGGCGGCTTTACTTTAACTATAACTTTAATTTAACCATAACAAAATGTTAATGAACTGTCAAATCCCTAGCAAAAGTCGCCATATTTGACGTTAGCCTTAACCTTAACTTTAACTACACTTCTGGTGCAATTCACCCTTAATTTATATCATGTATTTATGTCAAAACCTCTCTCAGAGCACAGAAAGGTATCTCAGAATGCGCACAGAGCTATAATAGTCTTTTTATCGGAAAAACCAATGAATATACGAGGAACTATAACAGACGTACATTACAATAGGTAGTACCTATTGATTATTGAATTACAACAGTTGAATAAAACATGTCTGCGTTCCACTTTGTATTCGGACGATGTTGAAAAAAAACCCTAAAAGGAGGAAGGAAAACGTATGTGCTATATTGTAGGGTACTCACATGGGCGCCGGCGGGGGGTGCCAGGTGGTGCACTTGCACCACTTCGGAATCTCGGGCTCAACAGCCCCCGTAGACAAGTGGCAAAATGCTAACTTAAATAAGTTAATTAGCCACTTGTCTACAGGCCCAGGAATGATTGAAATAAAAAGCCATTTTGTAACCCCATACATTACCATGCCGTACAAAGATAGTTCGTGATGTTTCGTCACTAAATGTATTCTGTTGACGTAAATAGATAGTCACTGTTGTTCGTAAAAAGAAAAGAAAAAAAAACTAAAATCTGCACCCCTTGGAAATTATTTCTTACGGCGCATATGGGTACTCACAATGGCTTTGTCCACATTGTGCCTTTTTCTGTTCGTCAAGGGCATGCGTTATAGCGCAGTCAACAGCGAACGTGAAGCATGCCCGACACTTTTCTTTCAAAGCGGATGGATTTTGGCGCATTCAATTATTGAATATGCCAAACGAATGTTGAATAAAAAGAAGATGACGAAAATTGAAGATGAAATTGCATAATGTGCTATTTGCGGGACATAGCAATTTAGGATGACCAATGCCCATAAAAATATATGTCTTATGCTTGTATTTGGGAGCAGGAGAAAAATCTGGAACGAACTGTCGCCAGCTGTATTTCCGGACCAATTATGAATACAACAAAAATCAAACGTGGAATATTGTGTAGTTAATGAAATTTTCTATCTATATTCTATTGTCGTGTGTTTCAAATAAACGTACTTTGTAAATACTAGGGAGATGCTGAAAATATGCTTGAATTTTAATAAATCGGTTTTACTTTGGAAGCTGATATCATGAGTATAATAAACAAAAATAGGAAAGAGAAAGGAATGTTGATATACTGAAGATTATTGCTGTATTTTTGTTATAACTTTGTAGCTTTCCTAAGTTTTCATGAGTTTATAAGGCTAAAAAATACGATAAATTACGGCATCTCTGTAGGAGAAACGCTTTAATAAATAATAATTATTATTATCATTTAGAAACAAAATAGGATTTTTTCCATGATATTATGCTTAATTTATTTGAGGACAAAATAAGACGTAATTCTTGTTCATTAACTATAGGTACATTATACAATATTATTTATTTATTACGAGCTATCGTAAAATATAATAAGTTATTGTATCGCAAATAATATAACTTAATTTATTAGAGTCTTGTCAACAATTTGTATTGTGTAATATTTAAGACATTTTAAATATTTTAGTGGCTTTATGATTTTTCCATGTAACCTTTTAACATTAACAATAACCTATAAACTTAAACACAATATATTATTATCGCTTGGCTTATCTTGGCGGGGGCACTCCCGTGCCCCCAAATCTGCAGTATGAGACGTCATAGCTGTAATAATTAATATAAGAAAAAAAGTGTCTACTGTCTATACCAGCCATTCTCCAAAAGTGCTGCGCAAACCTCTGGGACTCCGCAAAAGCCAAAAGCTCCTCGAGCGATACACAAATTGTTTTAAGAAAATATTATTTTTTTGGAGATCCGTCAAAAATTGCTACTTATTTAAAAAGGCCCGCCATTATAAAAAAATTGAGAGTCGCTGGTCTATAAATTATAATGAATAGGAAATATTACCTAATTTTGTTTGTTTATATCGAAAATGCTCCGAAACTACTTAACCGATTGCGATTAAATTTAGCACAGACATAGAGTAGTCCACGCAGAAGGACATGGGCCACATTTTAGTGCAGGAAAATGCACGGTTCCCGCGCGATTTCATATTGTGCGTACAAGGTCGCGTATAGTCAGTAATAAGACAATAAACAATACGCCTTAAGGGCCCGGGTTACCCTCGAAATTTTCATACATTCTTAATACCAAAATCATTTTCTCATACGAAAATATTTAAAATGTTTGAGTTATTTTTCAGCTTAAGATAGTAATTACCTAGGGTCCTGAACAATTTTTTTTTACAAAATATTTAAATACTAAAAAAAAAATTTTTGTGTTTAAATATTTTTTAGTAAATTTACTACTAAATATTTAAACACCAAAAAATAGACAAAAACACTAAAAAATATATAAATAAATAGTAAATTTACTATAAAATATTTAAACTTTAAAAAATATTTTTTATTATTTAAATATTTTGTAGTAAATTTACTATTTATTTATATATTTTTTAGTGTTTTTGTCTATTTTTTGGTGTTTAAATATTTAGTAGTAAATTTACTAAAAAATATTTAAACACAAAAATTTTTTTTTTAGTATTTAAATATTTTGTAAAAAAAATTTGTTCAGGACCCTAGGTAATTACTATTTTAAGCTGAAAAATAACTCAAAATTGTTAAATGTTTTCGCATGAGAAAATGATTTTGGTATTAAGAATGTATGAAAATTTCGAGGGTAACCCGGGCCCTTAATTATTATAATAATAATATGTTATTGAATACAATATATAGTAATTTGTAGAATAGGTTAACGAGTAACGATATACTGTGCAAGTCACTTTGTGATTGACATAATATTCAATTAAGTAGGTTCAAACCTAAAGGTTAATTTAATTGGGTTAATATAAACGGATTTCGGATTTCACACTGTGAATAATGTAACCTCTACTGTAAATAAACCAAAAATAGTCAATTATAGAGTGTGAATTTCACACTCTATAATAATCGACTATTTTTGGTTTATTAAATAATCTACATTGTGCCATTCAAATAATATTCTTCTAAACCAGTTAGCTAAAATATAAAAATATATTAAATTACAAGAAGTATTTATGCTGGCCTTGCCTTCTCATCTCTCTTTCTCTATCTCTACTCCTAGCTAAACTCCTTCGGTCTTGTATCCATGTATAAAATAATCAGGCGATCTGTTTGCTCATACTCCTCCTGTTTCTATAATATCAATAAAATGCTTTCTTGCTTCGTATTTTCGTTTCAGTACTCAGTAGCACTATACTATACCTCCTTCCGTCCTTCACCGGGATGTATAGTGTGCGCTGGGCACTAACATCTGGAAAATTTGTAGTTAGATTTTTTATCAGGGTTTTTAATGTCTTAACTTATCTTTAAAGGTCGGCAGACGGTAACGGCCGTAACGCACTTGCTTCTAATGTTGCGAGTGTCCATGCGCTTGCTTTTCGTCAGCTGACCCGTTTCCTGGTTTACCCCCCCCAGTTTAAAAAAAATATTTTTATGTTTTGGTATAATTGGGGCCTGTATCCTTCCTGATAAATTGCCGGATAGGATATCCACAGCTTTTTGACAGATTCTCCATACTCTATCTGTCAAGTTAAGTGGCGGATACAGGATTAGGAAGTGATGAAATAGGCCCTTAATGTCCTTCACCGGGATTGAGTAGGTATCGTATGCGCTAGGTACCGAAAGGCGGAAAATTTAAAATTTTTTATCGGATTCTTTTTTTTAATCTCTATGTTTTGTTAATGTCCTTTACCGGGATCGAGTATAGTGTGCTCGGGCCGGCGCCAGTGATAACCCCCAAGTATCGCGGCCGTAGTAGACGCTTTATCAATGGAATATTTCTCTATTTTTAAACGACAACGGAAGTAACGACTCATTGTAATAGTCGATTGTTATTAAGGTGACGCCATGTTAAAGTACAAAACCGTGTTGGATGTGTTTGAGATTGCTTGTTTTCTAATGCGAGGCTGGCCCGGCCTCTCATAGAAAACAAGCAATGGAACAGCAAAAAATTGAAAGGGCGTAGCGACAAAATGGTTTTTGTCGCATAATTTAAAAACCATAAATACATTTCATATAAGCTATGGACAAATTAAAGTGTATACTAGAACCAATTTATGTACAAATTTTGGAAGCTTATATCACTCTCATCAGTTGGCAAAATAGGAATCCCTTTTTTTACAGAGGTCTTTTTGATTGATTATTCTGTGTTATAAAGTTGACCAATCGTGTTATGCTATGGGTAATTCAAAGACAAAGACATGATGAATACTGACAGTGAACTTTAATTTCTTAGCCTTAGTCATTACTGAGAAAAATGGACGTCGATACAGCCAAATTATCAAGGCGTCACCTTAAGAGCGTTTACACCTTTCACGCTCAGTTTAGCTTAAAACTGTAGTTTTCCAACTTGAAAAAATTATCAACCACTTATCTTTATAAAAATGTTAATAACTTATTTTTATAGAAAATTTCACTGTCTAACTAGTTAGCAGAGAAAAAAATGGGATTTATAGAGTATTTGTACATTAAATCTTGATACCTTAACAGAGGTTTTATTAAATTCCGTTTTAGTATCAGTTTCGAAGCTTTTAATTTACGAAACCAGCGACAGATCTAATTATAAAATAATAATAACCTATTGACAAGATCCTTAAGCAAATAGTTAGCAGAAAAAAATATTTCGTTTAGGTATTTAATTTTATGTAATTTAAATACAAAGAATGAGAAATATCAAAGAAATATCAAGGAATTAAAACTTTTTTATTACCTATTTATTTAACTTAATTTAATATAATAATATCTTCATATCATAGAAGAACACTTTAATTACAAAAATTGTTCTTAAATATCAACAAATCATTTGTTATTTTTTTTTCTACAAATATTTTAAAACTACTATAAATCGCTGCGCGCACAGCAATTCCATAATAGTCCGCCGCAGGTTTGTATGGAAACTTGAAATTAGGTGTAAACGCTCTTAATATTAAGTTAATTTTTAGGGTTCCGTACCCAAAGGGTAAAAATGGGACCCTATTACTAAGACTTCGTTGTCTGTCCGTCTGTCTGTCTGTCTCCAGGTTGTAACTCAAGAACGGTAATAGCTAGAGATTTGATATTTTCACAGATTATGTATATCTGTTGCCGCTTTAACAACAAATACTAAAAATAAAATAAAATGAATATTTAAGGGGGGCTCCCATACAACAAACGTGATTTTTTTGGCCTTTTTTGCTCTATATCAAAAATGGCAACAGGTAGGTACTTGAATTTTTCACAAAATCCTTAGTTATATGTGTACTTTAATATTTAATAATAATATTAAAATAAAATTTAAAAATTAGGGGGGCCCCCATACAAAAAACACAATTTATGGCCTAATTTTGCTCTATAATGGTACGGAACCCTTCGTGCGCGATTCCGACTCGCACTTGGCCAATTATTAATGTCATTATTATAAGAAAGTAGAAACTGTCTCAACAATTTATTCACTGTGTACTATGTGTTTAGAAAGACACTTTATCAATCAAATGAATTTTAGAGTTAATTTTTTTTAGAAAAAAATTCTGAGCCCAGGAACTATGCAGGTGCCTACCACCGCGCCGGTTCCTTCTAATTTTTTAACTAACTACGCGCTACGCGACCTATACTTATGGGTAAGTAATGGGTATTTTTTTAATGGAGGGATTTAAGGGGAAGGTAAATTATGAATTATTATATGTGTGATTTTGCCTCAGTATATACTAAGAATAAAATATCTATCTTACTGAATCTATTAACTTAACCGAATATTTTTATAGCGACTAAAAATTATTTACTACCTAATATACAATATAATTTTTTTTAACCTTTTGAAAATCGTCGGTCCGATCAGTCCTTCGACTACGACGAAGTTCACCATAATACTAGGAGCACAGATAGATTAAAGAATTCAATTCGTCGAAAAAGATTCGAATTCGAATTAGTGAGTTTTCTGCGATCGAAATATAATTCAGAATTACACTAGGAGCGCAGAACTTAATAAGTTATAGATCTGTACCTATTTTAAATAATTAATAATGTTATTATTTTATTTTTAATACAATAATTCTGATTGCCATGATACAAGTTTTACTTTGTATGGGATTAGACGACGTGATGTACGCTACCTTGCTCTTATACTATTGTATATTATTGAATGATTAATAAAGAATTTGAATTTGAATAAAGAATAATTACTTATTAATTATTAAAAATTAAAAGATAGGCGATGGTTTTGTGATCAAATATAGTTATCTAATCAAAAAGATGATTTAATGTAGAGGTAATAGAGCTGTCAGCTGTACATGCATAACAAAAGACCCAAACCATATTTTTGGAAATTGGTTACAAAATAAAATGTAAAATCATTTTAAAATATAATGTTTTCCAGTCTTAATTATTAAGGGTCGCTTCACATTGCAAGTTGCAACGTGGCGTGGATATACGATGCATTTTAATTGACCTATTCGGAATTGGTTGTTCAACACCGTGGGGACACGCTTGTGAATTCAATGAGTGTCTTTTTGTGTAATAAATACAATTAATTTTTGAATTACTCATTTAAAAATGCATCGTCTTGTCACGTTGCAATGTGAACTGACCCACTCCCGTCTTTAGGTCAAGGCCAAGACTCACTTTAAAGGACAAGTTTATGGAATTCGACCACAAGCATTGATGCAATAACTTTCTTTGTAGCTATCGTATTGACCTAGTAGCGGGGATCAGCGAAATGACCTCAGAACAAAGGACCAGGGCCGGTGAACTTTGACGACTAATTAAGGTGATTTAGGGCGCTCAAATAGAGCAGCACATTACGTCTTAATTTCGTTAATAATTAAGGCGACGATGCGACGCCTTGATAATTTGGCTATAGCGATATCAATTTTTTTTCAGCAATGACCAAAGCTAAGAAATAAGTTCATTGTCAGTATTCATCATGTCTTTGTCTTTGAATTACCCATAGAATAACACGATTGGTCAACTTTTATAACACAGAATAATCAATCAAAAAGACCTCTGTAAAAATAGGGATTTTAATTTTGCCAACAGAGGAGAGTGATTTAAGCTTCCAAAATTAGTACATAGATTGGTTCAAGCATACACTTTAATTTGCCCATAGCTTGTATGAAATATATTTATGGTTTTTAAATTACGCGTCAAAAACCATTTTGTCGCTTACGCCCTTTCCATTTCTCGCTGTTCTATTTCTTGTTTTCTATATTCTATGTTTTAGATTGCTTCTGATTAGATTGAATCTAAAACATAATATTATCCAACATTCCAACACGGTTTTTTATTAACGCGGCGTCACCTTAAGAAAGGTATACGGGCAACAACACTTATGGCCTGTTTCACCACTTCCTAATAAGTGCCGGATAGGCTATCCACCACTTAACTTGACACATAATTTATGTGACATATCGCATAAAGTATGGAGAATCTGTCGAAAAAATTGTGGATAGTCTGTCCGGCATTTTATCAGGAAGTGGTGAAACAGGCCCTTAGTAGAGTTCACGTACTACTGCTAAGAAGGTTACAAAATACAATAAACCGTCAATTTGGAATACACTGTGCAAGTACTGTGCTAGTACTAGACTCCAAATAATAATCAGCCAAGTGCGAGTCGCACTCGCGCACGAAGGGTTCCGTACCGTTACGCGTTATAGTCAAAAAATAGGCAAAATTTTGTTTTTTTTGTATGGGAGCCCCCCTTAATTTTTTATTTTATTTTAATATACCTAATTATTAATCATTAAAGTACACGTCATATAATTAAGGATTTTGTGAAAAATTAAAGTACCTACCTGTTGCCATTTTTGATATAAGTATAGAGCAAAAAAGGCCAAAAAAATCAAGTTTGTTGTATGGAAGTCCATATTAATTTAATTTTGTTTTTAGTATTTGTTGTTCTAGCGGCAACAGATATACACAATCTGTGAAAATTTCAGAAGTCTAGCTATAGCGGTTCTTGAGTTACAGCCTGGAGACAGACAGACAGACGGACAGACATCGAAGTCTCAGTATTTAGGGTCCCGTTTTTACCCTTTGGGTACGGAACCCTAAAATGAATGGTGTTTTAATCATTTAAGCAACGATTTTGGACGGCAACATGACTCAATGCTCTTGCATCACTAGCTTTAAGAAGGAAGACTTACAGCAGCAATTCTTTATTACGCATTTCATGATTTGCGCTGAAAATACAGCGGTTACGTTGTTGGAAAGTTCAACACGTCTTCGCGCGTCCTTTGTGTCGGATTATAGAGAAGAGCTCATGCCACGTATTCTCCCTGCCCCTCCTGATCCCCTGGTGATAAAGAGTAACTTGTATTGGTTATAAACAAGTTGAAAAGTTAAACACAATGCTCCAGCTACTTTTGGGCTGAGTCCTTTGTGGTATGGGTATGCTTAATTTCTTAATTACTCTTGAAGAAGTTTATTAAAATCGATTCATAACGTTTTGCATCAAAGAAAAATATCATTGTATTCTCAAAAACTTTGGTACACATAATACAATTTAAAATGTTATGTTTCGTATCATTGACAATACATTTTCGAACACATAATATTATGTTAAATCATAAATGATAATGTTTTAAAATTTAAAGTAATAATTGGCCAAGTGCGAGTCGGACTCGCGCACGAAGGGTTCCGTACCATTATAGAGCAAAATTAATCCAAAAATTGTGTTTTTTGTTTGGGAGCCCCCCTTAATTTTTTATTTTATTTTAATATTATTATTTAATATTAAAGTACACATTAAACGAAGGACTATGTGAAAAATTCAAGTTCTTACCTGTTGCCATTATTGATATAGAACAAAAAAGGTTAAAAAAATCACGATTGTTGTATGGGAGCCCCCCTTAAATATTAATTTTATTTTGTTTTTAGTACTTATTTGTTGTTATAGCGGCAACAGATATACATAATCTGTGAAAATTTCAACTCTCTAGCTATATTACCGTTCTTAGTTACAGCCTGGAGACACACAGACGGACAGACGGACAGACGGACAGACAACGAAGTCTTAGTAATAGGGTCCCGTTTTTACCCTCTGGGTACGGAACCCTAAAAACGAAAGGACATACCTTGAGAGAGAGAGAGAGAGAAATAGTTTTCACTTTCATTTGATCCGAATTCCGAAAGTCTTTCGGCAAGTCCTGTTCTCCTAGTTATCAAAAACGAAGTGTTCCGTAAAGCTTACGCAAAAACGACTACGAAACGAGTTTTTGTGCCTTCGTTATTATGTGAGCCTAGTTTAAGATACGAAAAAGTTCGATTTTGCGGCATTTTTGCCCAGTTTCGAGGAAACACGATTCGAATTCGTACAGCGTGTCGAATACGCTTTTAAAACAAGGCACTTATTTTCGAAGATTTAATTTAAAATAACGAATTTTTTGTAGAGAGCTTAACCAATGGACCATTGTCTGCAATAAAGATTATGTATTGTTGTATTGTTGTAAAGCAGCAATTTTATTATTGTCAAACTTTATAAAGTTGATGATGCCCGCCGAAAATCGTATATATCGCCCGGGAAACATACATTTTTCCGCATCAAAAACTCCTATACTATGTCCTGCACTCTCTTAAAGTATCTCCATATTGGGGTATGGACTCGTCCTTTCCATTTCTTAAAGCTTTAAGTTAAGCTAGTTAACCATGAAGATGTCAGACAAACAGACAGGCATATTTTTAGGGTTCCGTACCCAAAGGGTAAAAACGGGACCGTATTACTAAGACTTCGATGTCCGTCCGTCTGTTCGTCTGTCCGTCTGTCTGTCTGTGTGTCTCCAGGCTGTAAGTCAAGAACCGCTTTGCAGCTAGACTTCTGAAATTTCCACAGATTGTGTATTGTGTATATCTGTTGCCGCTATATCAACAAATACTGAAAACATAATAAATTAAATATTAAAGGGGATTCCCATACAACAAACGTGATATTTTTGCTATTTTTTCAATAACGGCAACACATACCTAGGCACTTGAAAACATATTCACAAAATACTTAGTTGTATTTGTACTTATTCTATACAGGGTGTAACAAACATAAGTGATAATACTTTAGGGTGTGTACTGTGTACGTGTTCGTTGTAGAGAGTTCACTGTGAAAGTGGCAGCGCTGAAAGACCAAAATTTTTTTCACTTTAGTATGGGGAAACTCGTGACGCTCGGGCCCTTGCCCTTGCCCATACAAAAGTGAAAAAAAAATTCGTCTTTCAGCGCTGCTACTTTCACAATGAACTCTTTATTAGGAACACGTACACACCATAAAGTATTATCACTTATTTTTGTTACACACTATATACATTACGCTTGATTAATAAAATCAAAGTTAACGAGCAACCTTTTTTTTCATTTCGTAATTTTCTCATATAGCCAACTTTCCCGATTTAACGGATAACGGCCCATATAAGGGAATTACTGGTGATATGTCAACTTCAAATACCTTCAGATACCTTTTATTACCGCATCCTGTAGATCTCCAAGGCCACGCCAAGGCCAATGGATTTGACCTTTTCTTATCACATGCATCGACATGAACGTTTCTCGTAAATCCCGATTAATTTGGACAAAATACCTGATGGATACTTGGCTTTGAGACGTGTGGTTAATAAAAGAACCTATATAACAGGAACTAGGAAGTAACAAAACATAGTAATAATTAAATATAATGCTTTAGAGTTTAGAGTGTGCATTGGTCCCCTGTTCGCTGTGAAAGTAGCAGCGCTGAATGAGTATTTTTTTAAATTTTGTATGAGAAAATTAATGATTCTTGCTCATACAGATCACACTGGACTCATACACACCCTAAAGTATTATCACTTGGTTTAGTGACAGACAGCTTAAGAGTAGGAGCTCCTAAATTTTAAAGATAATGGAAACCAAAACAAGTTTTTTATGGAGCGCCATGAAATCATCTAAAATCTAAATGGTTTCTTTATCATTTACTGCTTTGTAAAATATTTTTCAAAGCGGAGCTATAAATGGACCATTACCTAGAGACGGTGATAAAGTAAATTTTGCGAAGGTAAGAGAACGGTAGGTATTGCAGTTTTGCTGAGTTTATGAGGACTGCGTCCACTTAACAGGACACAATACAATAATTATTCATCACGGAAAGATATTTCTCGTTTTGTGAAGGTAAAAGGACGGTTTTGCAGTTCTGCTGAGTTTATGAGGACTGCGTCCACTTACCAGGCTGTACAATTCATCACGGAAAGATATTTCTCGACGTAAAAAGAAATTATACAAAGTAGAGGATAATATCAATTCTTGTAAGAAATATTTTGATGTCTGTTTGTATGTTTGTAAGTTTCTTGTTTGTGAGTTGTGACGTGATCGTTGTAGTATGTAACTAATATTTCACTCAGCAGCAGCATTTCTGCCGCTTCGTTGCCAAAAATGCTTTTTAATGGAAAAGCGTAATTTAAAGGCGGATTTACGTGGAAATTGTAAAAATAGCAACAAGTTTACGGGAAAATCAAATCCCAGTAGGAAAAGTTTTTATACCGTAAGTTAAATTGTAGGTATATTTTTTATTTTATTTTCCATCGTTAATTTATATTATTATAGCACCAACTATAAGTGACAACGCTACCAAATCTATAGCACTGAAATTCGTTAATCGAGTAGAAACGATAATTTTTAGGGTTCCGTACCCAAAGGGTAAAAACGGGACCCTATTACCACAGTGTAAATAAATTGGTATCTTTTTATTACGCTGTGTTATTACTAAGACTTTGTTATCTGTCCGTCTGTCCATGTGTTCGTCTGTGTGTCTGTATGTCTGTCTGTCTGTCGCCAGGCTGTATCTCAAGAACCGCTATAGTTAGACTTCTGAAATTTTCACAGATTGTGTATAATATTATATTCTGTTGCCGCTATAACAACAAATACTAAAAACAAAATAATATTATTATTTAAGGGGGGCTGCCATACAACAAACGTGTTTTTTTTGCCTTTTTGCTCGATATCAATAATGGCAACAGGTAGGCACTTGAAATTTTCCCGATTTTTTTTTTTCAAAAAGAAACAAACTATGTCCAATCGCGTCCCTTACAATAACTCTATACAAAATTTAATCTAAATCAGTGAAGTCAAGGAAGTAGACAGTTTCGCATTTAAATAATAATAAGTAAGGAAGTATAAAAAACGCCTCCGTGGTCTAGTGGTATAGAGCGCGGCTCTTGACTCGGAGGTCGTGGGTTCGATTCCCGCGTTGGAAACATGTTATTTCCAAGTTTGGTTAGGACAATGCAGGCTGATCACCTGATTGTCTGACAAGTAAGATGATCCATGCGTCGGATGGGCATGTAAAAAGTCGGTCCTGCGCCTGATCTCTCGCCGGTCGTGTCGGTCTGCCGTCCCACTGGGTTATGAGAGTAAAGGAATAGAGAGTGCTCTTGTGTACTGCGCACACACTTGGGCACTATAAAAATACTCCTGCGTAGCTGGCCTGGTTTCAATGAAACCGGCCACCGTCACCGAAACCGGTGTGGGAGCTATTATTATTATTATAAAAAACAGTCAATAAATTATTATCAGTGATCAATGTAGAAATATTTTACTAGAAAAATCTCTTTCCAAGGGTTATTGACTCTACCATTCTCCCCTCGCTAGCCCCACTTTTAGTGCTGGTATATTATGGTGGTGGTGGTGGTGATCACGCGATCCAACCCTTTATATCGTACTAATATTTTTTTTCTTTAAGTTTTAATCGAGCAGATTTATAACACCCACACACGCCAAACACCAAACAATCTTTAATCAATTCTATAAATAATTTAATAATAATAATAATAATAAACATATAACCTCCTCCTTTTTGGAAGTCGGTTAAAAAATAGCTTCCTATGTTTTGTTCTAAGTGATAGTTGACAGTTAATTAACTGCTAAAAAAGAATGGTGGTGGTTCCACTACTTCCTGATAAGTGCCGGATAGGCTATCTACAACTTGAGTCTTGACTCTTGACAGATAGAATATGGAGCATCTGTCAAATAAGTTGAGAACGTCTATCTGGCATCTTATCAGAAAGTGGTGAAACAGGCCCTTAAGAGGATACACCAAGGGCTAAAGAAATAAAAAAAAAGTACTTGAAATATCTATTGCTGTCTCCCATTACCTCAAGCCTGTACCGCAGAGCGCGATAGAGACAACTGCAGAAAATCAACGATTCGTTGTCCCCTGATTTCTTCTCCAAAACTTGACCGATTTAAGTACTTTTTTTATTTAAAAATTAAAGAAAGGCTTGAGCTTTGTTCCTAATTTTTTTTAATAATCTATCCAAATTTGTTTTCTGGATGTTTGAACACAGCGAAAAATCTGGCCATTTTTTGGGTTTTTGAACGTTCATATTTTTTTGGTAAGTAATTAAATTATAAAAAAGGAAACAGGGACATTGTATTAGTGGCATAGATATTCAGGAAAAAAATTATAACTCTACCGGCATTATCCAGGGAGGAAACAGGGGACAACGGTTGTATGGAAAAACTAAAATGTTTATTAATTATACATTTCATGTATAAAATATCAAAAATATAATGGGGCAAGAGGATCGGCTCGACGAAATACAACCTTACTGGCGCTATTTCAGTGGTTTTATTTATAGAAGAAGGTTTAATAATTATTATGATGTTAAAATAAATTGTTATTTTTTACTGTAGGCAAATTACGATAAGAACTTTAGCAAATATATTGGCTGACAGGGACCACTGTGGTTTGTATATCGTCAAATTAAAATAAAACGGTTTTATATAATTACTACCTACGTCATACGTGGTACTACAAAAGATTTAAACACCTATTAAACAGTTGATTACAAAAAATCACTACATTATGACCGAAATAAGAAAAAATCGGCCAAGTACGAGTCGGACCCGCGCACGAAGGGTTCCGTACCACAATAGAGCAAAAATAGACTAAAAATTGTGTTTATGTATGGCAGCCTCCCATTATTATTTTATTTATTTCAATTTTATTACAAATTATTGAAGTGCAAATAAAATTCAGTATGTCTTGAACATTTCAAGTGCCTATTGTTTGCCGTTATTGATATCGAGAAAAAAATATGGGGCTCCCATAATTATAACAAACTAGATTTTTTTGCAATTTTTGCTCCCTTTAAATATTTAATTTATTTTGTTTTTAGTAATTGTTGTTATAGCGGCAACAGATATACACAATCTGTAAAAAATTCAAAAGTCTAGGTTCTTGAGTTACAGCCTGAAGACAGACAGACAGACGGACAGAAGGACAGACATCGAAGTCTTAGTAATAGGGTCCCGTTTTTACCCTTTGGGTACGGAACCCTAAAAAAGACCGAATGTGTTTTGGAAACCCAAGCTTTGTAGTGTGCTTAATCGATCCCTAGATGGTAATTTAGCTGTCAGCATGACATGCGTTACGTGCTGTCAATTGTCATGCACGTATGATCGTTTATTGTATCTATTGATTGATGCGAATGACATGCAAACTACGTGCTCATTGATTGACAAGTTGTTTGATTTTTCGTCCTGCAATATGTGCATGACATGCACGTATGATCGTTTCGCGATCGGCATGACATGCAACAATTAAAACTGTCATGTAAATGCATGCTGAATTACCGTCTAGGGAGCGCTCTATCTGTGTTTAGTTATTTACGTCTTAACAAAAAACTTTCGTTTAGCAACTTTTGCACAAACACGAGAGAAAGCTCCGCTGACCATGAGAAAGTACTAGGCCAGCATAACTCGGCAGAAGAACAATAATTAAAACGGAAATCACTTTATCGGCCGAGCCTTGGACCGTCGATGCGAGGCCGAGTCAACAATGCACTGACACTCGAGGACGAATGTTTACACCGTAACGAACGTTCAAAATTGGTGACCCAATTTTTTTTACTATCCGTACTAATATTGTAAATACAAAAGTCTGTCTGTCTGTCTGTTCGTCCTTGCCTCTTCAAACCGTTTAAATGATTTAGATAAAAGTGGTATGAAGGTGATTTGAGGCATGGAAAAAGACATAATTTTGTTCCGAAAGAATAATACGGTGAGAACCATTAAATAAACATCAAATGTAAATAATAATAATTCAGTATTATATGTATAGATTATAGAACATCAGCAGACCCGGACAAGTTTGTCAATCTTTTATATTTATATTATAAGTTATAACCGGCTAAACAGTTAAAAATCGCCTTCAACTAACCATAAAAATTTTTACAAGTCTATCGCGAAAACAATTTACAAAGAAAACATCATAAATCACTGATTTAAAATCAGGAAATAATATAGAAAATATAGTTATAAATCAAATAAAAGACGGAAAACATATTGTCGGAAAAACAACTAAATATTCTGTTAATAAACAATTATATTATTGTTATACCTCCGAAACTATTGTAAAACGAAAACAGGTTACATACATTATTAAATTTAGAATTAAGTTCCTCGCGGCTTAATAAAGAAAACAACTCGTTTAGTTTTGGCAGAAGTTAAAACGAAACAACAGTAAAGGCAATGTATTTTCGATGCATCGTAGCTAGAAATGGTTTCCCAATTCCCGTAATTTTCATCCACGCACAATAAAACTATTGTGACGAACTGTCGGCAGCAGTATTTTTGGATCATTACGACCTGCAAACCTATCAGAAGAGAGCGTGTTCCCTCTTGAAACGCCGGCAACGGACTTACAAGTCTTTTAACGTGACGAAAGTCCATGGGCGATGGTAGTTGCTTTCCATCATGTGACCCGTTTGCTCGTTTGCACTAAAGCACTAAAAACACATACTATACCTATGCTACGCCGGCGGACTACTCTGCCTCAAAAAAAGTCCTCCCTCTAAATCGACCAAGTCACAATAGGTATTATGTCCTGATGCGAAAATAAAAAAATCTTTTCCCTCCTAAAATAATAACAACACCGCCGCTTACAAAATTGCTTCGATATATTTTTTGTACGTTCGTACTTTGTGACTATAATTTCACTAACATTACGTTACGGTGTAAAGGTGGACTCGTTATAGAAAAGTGAAATATTATGTTGGCCGCACCAAAAGCTTCCACTCGCCGGTCCTTATACCCCTCGGGATTAGGGCTGCCAACGACAACGAAAATTTAAATAATCGGCCAAGTGCAAGTCGGACTCGCGCACGAAGGGTTCCGTACCGGTATAGAGACAAAAGTAGACAAAAAATTGTGTTTTTTGTATGGGAGCCCCCCTTAAATATTTACTTTATTTTAATTTTATTATTAATTATTAAAGTACAAATACAATTAAGGATTTTGTGAAAATTTCAAGTGCGTAGCTGTTACCATTATTGATTAAGAGCAAAAAAGGCCAAAAAAATCACGTTTCTTGTATGGGAGCCTCTCTTAAAAATAAACTTTATTTTATTTTTGTTATTATAGCGGCAACAGATATACACAATCTGTGAAAATTTCAGAAGTCTAGCTATAGCGGTTCTTGAGATACCGTCTGGAGACATAAAGACAGACGGACGGACAGACAGACGGACAGACATCGAAGTCTTAGTAATAGGGTCCCGTTTTTACCCTTTGGGTACAGAACCCTAAAAAAGAGCGTGTGTGCCGAGCACACGTGTCAGAAATTTTACTCTCAACGCGTCTTAAGAAGTTTCACTTCAGAAATAGTAAAACGTGAAAGAAAAAAATTGCCATCTAACCTAACCAAATCCAATCGTATTGGACTGACGGAGTAATAAATACATTGCTATTAATTACTTAAGAATTATACACCGTTCTTATACATTTCCTATTCCGTTAAAAATAAATACATTCAATTACTTGACTGATTTCATTCCGCTCTCTTCAAAGGGCTATGTTAAAAATCGCTAAAAACGATCGTCCCTCAACGTTCAACTAGTTAGCGATTTGTAGCATAGCGTTTTGAAGATAGCGGACATGAAAGCAGTCAGGTAATTGAACGTACTTCATTTTCTTCCTACTGCGGCACTACTAGTCAGTAAAACAAATATGGCGTCAAACAGCTCGCACAGCTGATAGCACTGTGTTGATATTTTATCGATTACATTTACTTTAAAGTGCTTTATTTGTAATAACTAATAAAATAATATGAAAGCGTGGATTTACCTATAACTACCCCTTCAACGGCTACTTGAAAAAAAAATAGCATCCCATTTAACGACTTCGCTATAATATGACTTTAAGTCAAGACGTTAAATGTTACAGTCAACGTCTTGACGAGTTGTCCTTTAGTCATTCAACTGAATGGTGTCATTCAATGAATGCACTAGTCATTCGATCGAATCGCAGATTAAACCAGATGACTGCGACATATATACGGTAACTAGAAAAATATGCTAGAATAATTTATAATTTAAAAAATGTTTTGTATTAATTATTGTCTAATAATTTAGTGTAAAGCTTAATACATAATTATAATAATAATTATAGTTAGTTTAATAATTATTATGTACTATGTAAAATAATCATGGTACAAAAATGATTTTCTTGTCCGGCTAAGCAGCTAAACATAAATAATTATATAAGTACAGCTTATAATTTGGCTCTTTTAATCATAAGTATTATTCTAGTAACTATAAAGCATAAGCAAAGTCATAGGCTCCACTTAGTAGCATTGTAAATATTCCTGAGCTGCGGACCCGACAGCTCACAACAAAAAATAACTGTATTACATACAGTTCTACGAAAAAAATCAACAAATTTTTGTCTTTTATTCATTCTTTCGAAAATCATTTACTCTTCGTTGCCATCCCTGCTAATCCAAACTTATGAATTGAAGGAAAACTACCGTCTTCAGGGCTGCGTAATTAGTGTCATGGCTGCCGGGGGAGAGGGGGGTAGGGTAACTGGTAAACATCGCTGACAGCTCTGCTTTAAGCTATTGCACAGTAATACACACTTTTCCATGCACTTTAAGCTATTGCTTTTGTGTGCTGAAAAAAAACTGGTTTAAAAGAACACATTAACAGTTGGAAAAAAATTTTAGCTCCTTTTAATAGATGGTAGGTAACGAAAGCTCCCAAATTATTATCGCACATGATCTCTACATTTTTGGGGATAAAAATTTATGTTACGTCTTTTTCCAGGACTAAAAGAATTTCCACCTATCTAAATCTGTTATAAGAGCGTGAAGAGACAATAGACACACTTTATTTTTATAACTTTATGTACCTATTATGGATTGCAGCGACAAGCCGACAACGATATTTTCGTGAGAAGGAGACAGACAGCCATGGTCCAATTTCTTTCCATCCGCGGCGACCAGACTTAGCCATACCTAATAGATGGGTCGCCGGATGGAAAGAAATTCGTATATTACTTATAGTTTATATCAACATAGTCATGATGAGGATGTGTGCAACAAATTAACACAATACAATTTCATTCATAACGCTGTAAGTATTTATTGTTGTATTAGCACAACTAATACACGACCACGTGTGAGAAACACTAGCTGTGTGGACCTAGCATTAGATACCGTAGCAAAATATAGCTTGAAGTTGAATTTCGTGTGCGTATAAATTATACTGTGGCGCTGGAAACGCGGAAATCTTTTTGTCCCTTCCCGGGATTATATTTTCTAATTTCAATCAATATCGGTTCAGCGTCAAGAGCGACAGACAGACATATTATTTTACATTTGTCATATTTACTAATATTGGTTGGATGACTTTTTTCTTATAAAGGCATGGTGCTACCATGTGCTACCTACTATTTTAGGCAATTGTAGTTTGTAATTTGTGATCACACCGTAAAATTTGGTGCCAGTAGAGTTGTAAAATGGTAGGTAAATTTTACGAGTTGCTTTTATTTTATCTGCTGAGAAGTTGCAACTTTTCAAATATTGTTCGTTTTATTTATTCTTCCTTAAATTTTCCTCGTGCTCATGGATACACGATAAATGCTATCACTAACCAGCATTTACATTATTCGTAACAATATTCATTTACATAGTATTTATAATTGATAAAAGATATCGAATCATCCGACATTACAGCGAGCGACAAGGCCGTGCGTCGACCCGCCGCGCCGCTATAGTCGCTACAAACCAAAACATTACGAGAATTCCAAATTCAAATAAACATCCCGTTTCCGATATACACAGGAAATACAACATTTTGATTTCTATTATATTCGTCATTCAAAAATATTTTAGTGACAATCGAAATTAGACACTAAGTTTAAGTATTTAGGTCCATGTTCGCACTAACCAAATTATGGGAGTGAACTCTGAGGTTACTTACATCATAATATTTTCTTTCTTATAAAATTTGAAAATTCTAAAAAATATATTTTAAACTCCTAATTAACTCCTGCGTTCCTCCTGGTCCACACAAACTGAATTCGGTGAAAAATTTCAAACGAACAATACGTCTTCATTACCGTAAATCACGTAGATCACGTAGTGGTACAATATAAAACGTAGTCCACGTGAATAATTACCACGTTACGGTACGTGTTGTCCTTTAAGTCAAGCGCGAGAGGAGCCTCGTGTTTGAGGCCCTGTAGCGGGTGCTACGAAAACTCTACAAACACAAATTAACCGGCTGTGCTAGAAAGAAGGTTATGTTCTTCAAGTCAGAATTATAGACAGAACTAAGAAGTGAATTCTATATCACGATCGCGTCTCTGATTTTGACAAAATACACCAAAAACAGTCCAAATTTTATGATCCATTTGATCCCTAAAACCTACCCCAAAACCCATAAAATAGCACACCTTGTTTATAGGGATTCTCAATCTTCATTCTAGATGACATGTACCTTGGGGCTAGATAACATTAAGACGCGATGCATTTTTAAGATTGAGATAAAAACTACTTCACAAGAGGATTTCAAGAAGGGAAGATGTTTGGTTATGAGTCCCAATATCGAGTTGCATCTTCTGCAATTTATAGTTGAAAAGAAAAGCAGTTCAGCGGACCTAAAATGGTCACATTTTGCAAATCGTCTAAAATAAGAAATGAATTAATTCAAGAGCCTGCGACGGCCAGTCCTTCCTCAGTATCGGAAAGCTGACAATTTACCTGTTTGTGACCTTTACAGAGGTAAGAACGACCAGCAACTATGGAGTTTCGGTCGAAAAGTCTAATAATTTAAGAAAGTTTGAGAGTTTGTAGCAGTGGGAAGCATCAATCAACTGTCAAAAATGTCCGGTACTGGAAGACGAGATTCTTCCACTTACCGCGAAGAATATAAGGCATTAATTAAATTGAACTTTACTCTTTCTCGAAGGTCAGGTAGACCTTCATAGCTGGATACATCCTAAAGCAACCGCGACCGAAACTCCATAGTTGCTGGTCATTCTTACCTTTGTAGAGGTCACAAACAGGTAAACTTTCAGCTTTCTAAAGTGAGGTATGTCTGGCCGTCGCAGGCTCTTACTCTATAATTGTAGGTTTAACTTATTTGAACTTGAAGAATATTATAATCTTTGTACCGTATGTATACCTGATCTAAATATTATATAAAACTGAAAGGTGACTGACTGACATGGTGATCTATCAACGCACAGCCCAAACCGCTGGACGGATCGGGCTGAAATTTGGCATGCAAGTAGATGGACGTAGGCATCCGCTAAGAAAGGATTTTGATAAATTCCCACCCCAAGGGGTTCAAATAGGGGATGAAACTTTGTATATAAAAATACTTCTTAACGCCAGCGAAGCCGCGGGCAAAAGCTCGTGGTATACAACATGACTGGTGAGACTGAGGGTGAGACATTACCGATACTTATGGAGAGTACTTTGTAATTGATTCTCATTATAATTATGTAATAAAATTAGGTTCTTAATTTTTTTCCGAATTTCCCAAAAATAAATGAATCATGGATACTAAGTAAATTACGCGGCTAGGCAAGTAGGCATACTATGCGGCCGGTGCAGAGGCGTGCGCTACCAAAGAAACACCACACAACTACCCCTCCCGCTTGCGGTGTCCATGCGTTGTGTAAATAATTATACATTTACTCAGTGATCAATTGATATTATTTTTTTATATTATTTTTTTCCAACTAATATAATAGCCAAATATCACGTCCTCGAGTATTGAACATGTCTTACCAGTCACGCAGTATATTCACATAATATTTAGGACATTTCATTCTCAATATAGAGCTACTTTGGAAACTCCTATGCCCTATATACAGAATATTTTTATAAAAATATTGTGGTCCCTTCAGGGCACAGATGCAGGGCACGACGCGGACGTAACTTCTAATATTACAGGACTACTGGGTCCCTAGCCCTGGAACTTTTATAACAAATCTAGTTATATTATTTTCTGGAAGATTTATCCTAGAATAGAAATCACGCGGAAAACATACTAAAAAGGTATTATATGTATACTAATATTAATAATTTCGCAAGTTAATAACTATGCAGAGTGGATTTTGTAAACGGGCATGGTAGAAGAAATCTGAAAGTATACGAAATGGCGAAAAATATTGTAGTTGCGAGCTTGATTTCGATAAAAACTAAAACTGCATCATCGTTGAGCATTAGGATAACCATCATGGCGATTGGCGAAGCTGTCTGTATTCTAAATACCTACAATATGCGACACCGATCATAGTCATTGCCCATTGGTCAATTATAGACGAATATGCCCAAATTTTTTTTTAATTAAATAAGGGGGCAAACGAGCAAACGGGTCACCTGATGGTAAGCAAATACCGTCGCCCATGGACACTCGCAACATCCGAAGAGCTGCAGGTGCGTTGCTGGCCTTTTAAGAGGGAATACGCTCTTTTCTTGAAGGTTTGCAGGTCATATGGGTCCGGAAATACTGCTGGTTACAGTTCGTTCCAGAGTTTTACAGTGCGCGGCAGAAAGTGGATCCATCATTGACAATCCTAGAGAAATGCTCCTAAACTCTTAATGCGGCCTAAATTCTGAGTTTCTGAGTCTGAGCATTGATCTAATTAGTCAACAGATGTGCCATTTATAAACATAATATTTATAGATTTCGATCAGCAACTATAGGAAAGTGAAGTAAATTTCCACTTTCATTGATTAACGAAGTTGGCAGTGCTGTGCGTGTCACGGTTCATTGACCCCGGCTTAATATACTTCGAACGTATTTATCTTTTAATCCAGTTCAAACTGATATCTAAACCCGGCTAACTCAGACATGATTGATTGATCAGAAATACTTAAACTTATATTTAGTATTTACATTCCGTAGCGGAAAGATGCAAAATGTAAGTGGATCTATTTTAATTTTCTTTTATAAATTAATCTAGAAAATCTTTCTCTCTACAAGGAACACGTACACACCCTAAATTATTATCACTTATTTTTGTTACACCCTGTATAACGTAAGTAACCCGTATTCCCACATTTCCCTAGAGACCAGAGTCCCGGAATCCCGAATACACGGTCCTTAATTCACCAAATGTGCTCCATATTATTCACATTTCACAATCTCATGAATTCGTTGAAGAAATTAAAACAACTTTCGCCTAATTTGATGATGTCTACAGAATAAACAGAACAAAGTGATAAAATTAATATAACTTTTATTATATCGAGTTTACTGTAAAGTAAAAGCGCATGAGACAAAAGTAAAGTCTCTTTTACTTTTGTCTTATTTCTATAGACTTAGACTAGCCTTTCCCAAAGTGGGTGATAACGCGCTTGTTGGCACTGCAGAAGGTCTGAAGGGGGGCGGTGTGGGACCCAGAAAAAAATGGGGGTGTTGTGTAGAGGCTTGGGGAGTGATTTATTTTATCAGGATGCATTTTAAATTAAAACAATGGGTAATGATGGGCGCTAAAATCTAATTTATTCTTAAAGTGGGCGGTAGACAAAATAAGTTTGGGAACCTCTGACTTAGAGGATGCTATAGAATATAGCTATGCTTATTCCCTATTCAACCGCGACACGGTGGACCGCCGACTTAAAGAAAGTGGCTGGAAGCGGATGGATAAGGGCTGCCCAAGACCGGAATGGTTGGTGCTCATTGGGGAAGGTCTTTTTTTACGTTCAGCGGTGGACGACAATAGGCTGATAATGATGATGATGAAATCGTAAGGGCGATGAAACGAGCATGTGGACGATGCCGATGCTTAGAATTCTATTTTATTTTGCTTTCGACAAAATTATAGAAAAATACCTCATAATGTATTAGGATCATTGTTAGATTAAACCACCGTTTTGTTTTTTTTTTACATTCCGTGAACATTAATGTTTACATTCGATAATAATTAAAAACTAAACGCATGTGAACTATTTCCTAATACCTAATATCAGGTTTTAATGACCAAGTAAGTAATACTATAGAATTACAGCCGGCGCCTGGCCTATAATAATTCGCTGGCGTCGCGTCGCGTCTTCAATACAGGTGTAATCAGCATGGTTATAATATTATAGTATAGGTGATGGCAAAATTATTGTACCTAGCATTATGGATGATAATTGATAAGTGAATAGTAAACTGAAAACAGGCTTAATAAATAATATTTTATACTTTTACAAAGATCGCAATGTTATCGTTATATTATAATACGAGTTACATTATTAAATTACCTAGCTAGGTATTCAATGCAAAAACTAATGATGAATGATAAATGAATTGTAGAACAAAGGTTCTACGTTCATGTATTAGTGATCCAAAATCTTATTACCTAGCGGGTAAAAAGTTAGACAGAAAGTTTATTTATTTTGACTCTAACTTTTTTTAGTATTTAGATGATTAAGAACTTTTTAATAGTATCAAATAGGTAGACACTGGTGATGACTGATGGCTGTTTCCTCCTTAGCTTCCGGAATTCCAGCTACTGTTTATTCCTACATGATTCACTTATTAATCGTCCTTACGAGTAGATAGATAATAATTAATAATGTGTCACCCCCTGGACTAGGTGAGTAATAGCGGAATATAAATAACATACAGTAGATTATTTTTACGCTAGAAAACTTTGTGGACACGTACATATTTAAAACGTGATTTTAGATAGCTTTAAAAAATATGACAATGTTGTTTCGCGGGCTATCGCGAAAAACTGGTAAGTGGTATAATTCTGTCTACTCTGTAAGTGGTATCTGTGTTGAGCGATATTGATTTTATGAATTCGCCTGAGTCGCTACTGTTTATATTATAAAATTATTGCCATAGTATAAGGTATCGACCAGTACGATTATTATTGATCATTCTCGAATCAATTTTTGAGCAATGACAAAAAATACGCGCTTGCGATACTGCAATGTTATGCTACTTCAATTTATCATACTGACATTATAAGTACTTATGACACAAGAGCGTCATAATGTCATTATAGTGACGTCAAAGTGGCACAATTATGGCATCATTATGCCACCATAATAATTAATTACTTGTGGCACTCGCGGACTGCCACTGTAACGCCATAGTATGCGCTTTTTTGCATAAATTAATTGCATAACATTATTTATCAACTTATGATATTATTATTCGCATACTTACGTCTTAACAACACGCACACAAACATCATGCCGAAGTCTGGCAACGCTGCAAAGACCAGGGGGGTGTTTTTTTCGTGACCGAATTTCTTGATTCCGAATTTCTTGACACCGAAAACTATGCAATAGAACTGCTTAAAATCTTGTGTATTCTGCGTGTAGATCACTCTGTGTATAAAGATGGTCTACTCTATACTTACATTATATTATGTCAACGGGCACAGTAATCTGTGTTACACGCGCCTAGCCGTTAGTGCTTTGTCCGCGGGTTTTGTGTTGACACAGCGACTGTCTGGCCTGTTACTAGCTGGTCGTCTCGATATAAAGGGGGTTGTACATACTACACGCAGAGAAATTGATTCTTAGGCAATTGTAAATAAATAAATAAATAAATAAATTCTTTATTCGGAGCAACTAAGGCCCAAAATTATTAGTAACAATGGTGATGTTGTTATAGAAGTATATTTTGCTCGTTATATCAAATTAAGAATTATGGAGCCTTAGGAATTAGCAGGAAATAAGGCCATTTTTACTTCTTAGTAACTAACTTATAGAGCGAAGATTTACAATTTTACACCAGAGCGTTTCGTCAAGATGCGTTATATTTAGAAATGTCACTTGGCGATAACTTGTGTGACTCGGGTTCGAATCCCGCCGACGGAACAAAAAGTTTTCAAAGTTCCTGGGTCATGGACGTGCATTAAATATGTGTATCATACAAATAAAGATCTTAAATAATATAATATTATGTATAGTATAAAAGTATTATTATATTTTTCCGTTGTCTGGTACCCGTAACACAAGTCCTTCAGGTACTTAGCACGGGTCCAGACTGACGTGGTATGAAGCGTCCATAGATATTATTATTTTATATTTATAGCACTGATCTTCTTCACTGGCAGAAGAAAGAGACCTGAATGATTCTCTTTCAGCAGATATTCCAGACAGAGAATTCTTCCTTGCTTCTTCGCCAACGTCTGTGACACTAGCTCCATTGTAAAAGGCTCCTTATTATTATATAATTGTATGACATTCAGTAAAACTATAACATACCTACACGTGTGCCTAACTCGACAGATCTATTTAGAGGTCGGTGCTGAGTCAGCTGATCACGAGAACATACACTGATTTGGACACGGCCGTGAAATCAATGAATTAATTATCTTATTGTCTTGAATCATATGATGTATGTACATTGTACCATCAGGAAAGCAGTAACATTGAGATATCCATTCATGGGCAGATGGCCTACGCAATTGGGTCGGGTTATGTCAAGCCTGACTAAAAACTTAGGACAGCAAAATAATTCTACTAAATTGGTACTAGGTACCCGTATTTAGCAGAATCATAAATAATTGTTGTCTTCTAATTCTACGACTACTGTAATTTTGAGTTCTCAAGATCACCTCTACGTTTCTGATTTCCTGGTAGCAGCTCCAAACCTCAGTATCGTCAACGTGATCTGACCGCAAACAATACAAAGTACGCAGCTCGTAATAATATAATCTTCCATAGACATTGAGTAGGTAAATGACTTATCGGAATATTGAATATTATGTATATTGAATTATTATTGTGTATTTAGCTGTATTATTTTAGATTTACAATAATTTGTTGACTATTTCCTTTGTAGTTAGTTACATACCTAATTCGGAGTTTTTATTTCAGGCTATTTTAGTGTTAGAAACAATGGGTACTTATTCTTATCTAGGGTTAGTAAAACAAAAATGTGGTTAAAATCTATACTAATATTATATAATAAAGCTGAAGAGTTTGAACGCGCTAATATCAGTAACTACTGGTCCGATTTGAAAAATTATTTCAGTGTTAGGTTAGATAGCACATTTATCGAGGAAGGCTATAAAGTATGACCAAGCATGGACAAGCATCGAATTTTCTGGAGGAAGGCCCTGTACCTTTGAACCTCAGTTCAGTGACAGGTTGTACTTGTGTCACGCCCCAGCTCTCAGATCTGAACACTGATCTCTATTATACAAGTACGCTGGATCGCTGATACAGACCTGCTTTTTGTGCCTATTTGAAGCGCAATCAGCGCCCCCATTATTCGGGTAGAGAACTAAATTTGACGTAACCACAACCAATAACAACAGTTCAACAGATGTCATCACTAGTATTGATCCAAATACTCTCACTACTGCTATCAGCGCCAGTATGGCGGCTTTCAAACGTCATTTTTACGTCAGATTTATAGCTAGGCATATTACTATATATTTTCTATACAATTTTCGCGTGACCACACACTCAGCTATAATATATATTTCTGGTCTCAGTGTGTTTAGTACGGTATATTAATATAATATATTATAGCTAAGTCTGTGACGGGCTTTATAGGGGCGCTGATTCCGCTTCGAATAGGCACAAAAAATAGCTGTCATTTCAAAGGCTATCAGCAATCCAGCGTACTTGTATAGATATCAGTGGATCTGAACCTTCGTATACAGGTCGCTAAACACGGGCCCGGAGCCCGCTACAAAGTAATATTATTGCTATGTAATAAAAGCTTTTACAAATCATCTTTAGTCTTGTAAAATTAATATTCACCTCGGAAAATATATTTGTACTCAGTTATTAATAAGTACCTATAAATAATAGGTAGGTATACAGGGTGTAACAAAAATAAGTGATAATACTTTAGGGTGTGTACGTGTTTCTTGTAGAGAGTTCACTGTGAAAGTAGCAGTGCTGAAAGACCAATTTTTTTTCACTTTTGTATCGGGACACTCGTGACGCTCGGGCCCTTGCCAATTGTTCAAGCCCTATCCAGTTGTTGAATTCACGTCCTGAAATAAATACTAATATTATAAAAAATATAAAAGCGTTTATGTCGCGCCCACAAACCGCGAACAGTAATTCATCATCAGCTCGCTGGAAGATTTGGGTTCACGTGAACGGTTAAAACAGCTCTATTAATTTTTATCAGTTCAATATTTTGGGTTCTGATATTTTATAACAATTATTAGCTATGACCTTTGTATCGGAGGCTGTTTTTACATTTTCTAATTTAACATTTCAACCAAATATAATATAAAATACATTCAAACAGAAGCATCAAAAGTGTTGCCAACCTTGTAAAGCCTTTCGCCCTTTATAGTAAGCTGCAGCTTCTGTACTTTGACCCTTGTATTTCGTGACCCTTGTACTTCCGTGTTTACGCCAAGGGTCGCCTCCCTTTACCCGGGACGACGGCCCATAATATCTCGACAGTTGACACCTCCAGGATCAATCACGTTCGAGCGCGCTACATTTACGTGTCAACGCTTCTCAATATTGACAGTACAAGATTCTGTGATACAAGTATCAATGTTAACAGTTAACAATTTTGGGATTAAAGGTGTTGATCGCTTGATCAAAGGTTTAGGAAATGATATTGTAATTTGTATTTTTTTGTTTATGAAGAATCGAATTTCTAACGACAAATTCGCAGGCACAAGAGACTATTAGGCAGCTATACTCAACCTGCAGCCCGCCGGGACTTCTCAGTGGCCCACGTGAAGTTAAACCATTTTGAATTTTACGTCTACTGGAAAAATAAGGTTTTAAAGACCACCAAGACCAAAACGTGTTTGTATAAAAAAAATTGAGTAGCACTACTATTATAATAATATATGGACTGCCAGCACGCCTAACGCCTCCGTGGTCCAGTGGTTTAGGTGGCTCTTGACTCGGAGGTCGTGGATTCAATTTCCGCGTTGTCATGTTATTTCCAAGTTTGGTTAGGACAATGCAGGCTGATCACCTGATTGTCTGAGAAGTAAGATGATCCATGCGTCGGATGGGAACGTAAAAAGTCGGTCCTGCACCTGATCTCTCGCCAGTCGTGTCGGTCGTCCGTCCCACTGGGTTATGAGAGAGTATAGGAATAAAGAGTGCTCTTGTGGACTGCGCACACACTTGGGCACTATAAAATTACTCCTGCTTATCTGGCCTGGGTTCAAAAAAGCCACCATCACCGAAACTGGTGTGGCAGTTATTATAAGGACTGCATCAAGTAAAACGTAATATCTATAAATTGAAAGTCAGTCTTCTATTAACAACACTTTCATTTGGTTTTGTCGCGGTTTTCTTTTGATACAGCTGAAACATAAAACTCTTGGAATATAGATAATATTCTAAGTATTATTTTTAATTTGATTCCTAAAGGACTAATATCTACTTTTTCATTTAAATTAGAGAATGGCTTATGGGTTCCAAATTTTTCTCCAAAAAATAGTTTCGTAAGATCTATTAGACGAACAGAAATCTGATTTAAAAAATTCTTGGCGTTTTAACTTTAGCGATTATGTGACTTTGGAATCACAATAGGCCATTTAATATTCATATTTTGTACATAAAATTGAATTTATTGATGCACAATAGGAATTCTTTGTGGAATATTTTATTGTGTGCCGAGAGTGATAATAGGATTCTGGAAATAAGGTATTTCCAGAATCCTAATATAACTAACTTCTATAGCAATTGACCCTCTAAGGGTGCCCCTTTGTCGAAGCTTGTTACATTCAACTGAGATTCAACCTAATAAGAGGCCATACCATACTAATATTACAAATACGAAAGTGTGTCTGTCAGTCTGAAGAGGTACTCTTCACGCCCAAACCTCTGAACCGATTTTGCTGGGTATGAAGATACTTTGAGTCCCGGGAAAGGCTTGGAAAGGACATAATATGACTTTTTATCCCGGAAAAGTGTGCGATTCCCGCGTGATAAACGAATTTTGGCGCAAACGGAGTTGTGGGCGTCATCTAGTTACAGATTAATATTATGCAGGATAGCAGCTTGTGAAGGGGATTTTCCGACCCTCGCAGTAAGCGACCTGCATGACCTACAGCGGTGCAGCGTTTCCAGACTTCGGCACGGTGTTTGTGCGCGTGCGACTAGATGTATGCGAATTATAATTGCATATGTTGATAAAAATGCTATGCAGCTTTACCGCGGCAGTCATCAAATGCCACACGTATTTTTATTTTAAGTACAGCAAAAAACTATTTCCCGGGTCAGCTGGTGCCTGGTACCTACAGATGAACTTGAACACTCTTGACGAGGTCAGGATTCATTAATATAATATTTAATTATTATTTAATTTAATTAAGGTGCACACTGCACAGGCTACATAGCTGGAATAGTTTGCGACTTAAATATACAATTATCGCCGTGCCAATGTGGATGTATAATATTATGCGGGAGCGTAAATGAATCACTTACGTCAATCAGTCAATTACATAAACTGGCATTATATTAAAAATTGATTCCGATCACTTTTTAGATGTGGATCTTTGTGATCTCTCTCTCTCTCTCTCTCTCACCTGCAAGGAGTGGGACTGTTTACGCACTCGACTTTCAGTGTAGCGAGAAAATTCAACGTAGGTACAGACGAACAAACAAACTCAGTAGTACTGTCAAATCCATTACTTATTATAAATGCGAAAGTGTGTCTGTCTGTCTGTCTGTTACCTCTTCACGCTCAAACCGCTGAACCGATTTTGCTGAAATTTGGTATGGTGATACTGTGAATCCCGGGAAAGGACATAGGATACTTACTATCGCGAAAAATTGTACGGTTCCCGCACGATAAACGAATTTTGGCGTAATGGAGTTGCGGGCGTCATCTAGTATATTATTATTATCCATTGTCCATGTTCTAGCTGATGGCTCAAAGCAGCCTCTCTCTTAAGCCATGATGATCACAAGCGATTACGAACGTCAAACGTGTAGTATACATCTATGATTGCCCTTAATAGGGATGATGACAAGGTCAAAGATTAGCAAATTTCGTTATTAAAATAAAGAAATAACGGTTAAAAATAAGTGTTTCCACAATTTCAGCTCGATAGCTTTTGTATTTTTTTTGTTATGCGCCTTCAAAGTTGGATATTAGTCGAATTTTTTTTCGATTAAATTTCATAACATTTGTATACCATTCGATAACTTATCTAATTTAAAGCAACTTTTGTTGTGAAACCACTTTCATAAACGCAATAATTAATATAGCTATCGAACAAAAATTTCCCGCGATGCCTATAAACAACTCTAATGTGACGTCATAATCGAGTAGCATTTTGTATGGAGCGTTTCGGGCAGGTCTATTTTATGAGATGTTTGAATTATTAATATCTTGGTGAATTTTTAAGCTATCAGAGTCATTCTTTCATCGATGTTTCTATTTTTTAAGGGTCTTTCAATTACCTTATAGTCATCATGCCTCGATTGTGCATATTACAAGCTATAGCCTCGCAATCATGGCTATTCTTTACAGCCCAACGAAGAAGATTTAATGTGCTCTACCGTCTCGTCTACGTACTCTGCCTAGTGCAAGGCTTATTAAAAATGGGCGTGGTCATACTGTCTATACCTATAAGTATTTAATATTGTTAGGCCTGTTTCACCACTTCCTGATAAGTGCCGGATAGGCTATCCGCCACTTAAATTGACAGATAGAGTATGGAGAATCTATCAAAGAAATTGTGGATAGCCTATCCGGCACTTTATCAGGAAGTGGTGAATCAGGCCCTTGGTCTCGCTATAACTCGTGAACGGCTGAACCGATCTACCAAATTTTAGTCTAGAAAATATTATATTTGTGATAGTCTAGGTTTGTATGGTTAGAAGGAGTTAAGTTAAGAAGGAAGGAAGGAAGTTTGCGCATCTATAGTAATATTCAAAGTAGACAATAATATAATAGCCGCTATCTTCGTACATTGGATTACATATTCAAAATGTCACCATGATTAGCTGATCTGGATGGTAATTTCAGTAATTTATGTTTATCGGCCGGATGTGGTAACTATCATTTGCCGTCTTTCGATGACATACCAATTATTGTCAGATCACTGGAAACTACTCAACACTTGACAACGCCTGGAAAAATCGGCAGCGTCACAACGCTGGCGATTTTTCCAGGCGTTGTCAAGTAAGATCGTCAAAATTTAATAAATGCCTTTTAGAAGATAGAACCGTCTGAATCAGGATTCAGCCATAAGTTCCTGCAACATGCAAATATAAAAATTTATCCTATGATCAAAGATATTTTTTAAAAATCTGGTGTCAAAAATTGCCATCAGATTCTGGTAGACCTACCCTGCGTTACGCGAACTGCGAACGCGGGGCTATATAAATAATTGCATTTTTTCTGTCATTCTGACGTCAGTTATGCGCACGCGAACGTATACTTTTATTACCTTTGTGTAAATTACACTAACAGGTTGAATATGGGTTACATTGACGTTCGAAAATAAAAATACGTAAACGATATTTGATAGTCATAAAAACGATTTAATTATACCTTCATATTTCAATTCTAAATTATTCTAGCTATAGTTCTGTAAAAGAAAATGTGTTTGTTTGATTGGTACAGTTTATTTTCACTCAGATTTCAGAAGTCAATAAACTATCAAATAGAATAGATTCTATAATTCTATTCAATTATATTTAAATGTATCTTTATTGAGAGAATGTAGAGTTACATAGTCCAGCAATAGGTCCATAATACATATCCACACTAATATTATAAATGCGAAAGTGTGTCTGTCTGTCCGTCTATCTGTATGTATGTCTGTTACCTCTTCACGCCCAAACCACTGAACCGATTTTGCTGAAATTTTGTATGGAGATATTTTGAGTCCCGGGAAAGGACATAGGATACTTTTTGTCATAGAAAATTTTAAGGTTCCCGCGCGATAAACGAGTTTTGGCGCAACGGAGTTGCGGGAATCATCTAGTTTAAAATATATCGCCTTTGCACACTCTGCCATGCAGAATTTTATTGTTAACAGTAGTTAGAGTCTACTGCCTGAAGCGCAAAGTCATAAGGAAGGATCATTTATGCTTTGATTTATGTTTCGATTACTTTATGGCTTTGCGTTCCGTTATGCAACAGTTAATAATTATAATAACTTAGGTAAGTTTACACACACCTTCGGTTTGCATTCGAGAGGGTGCAGGTAGGTCTACTACGAAACCGTTTTGAGACTCAAACAATCGAATGATAATGCCGCGGCCTGTTTTAATTATCGTTTGAGAGTAGAGTTCGAGTAGGACGCGACATTCCGATTCGTTCGATTGAGTCTCGAAACGGTTTCGTGGTATGACCCCAGGTTCGTTGTTCATTCCTTTGGAGTTTTGGACTAGGCCGACTATGTAGCGAGAAAAACGTATGTGCTTTGGCAACCATACTTACATTTAAATCTTCTCCCAGGCACTATATTTTATAATACAAGGTATTTGAAGAGTAGTTAATACATACTAATTATAAATGCGAAAGTGTCTCTATTTGTCTGTCGCTCTCTCCTCTTCACGCCCAAACCGCTGAACCGATTCTGCTGGGTATGGAGATAGGTACTTTAGAGTCCCGGGAAAGCACAAATGCTACTTTTTCCCGGAAATATGTACGGTTCCCACGACGCACGCGATAAACTAACTTTGGCGCAACGGAGTTGCGGGCGTCATCTATTATTGTATAAAGACGTATTAAACCTGAGATTAAACCATCTACAACGGATGTAAAGACCTAAGTGATTTGCCTCTTCAATCTCTATATTCTATCATGTAGCCTCGCTTAAATCCTTGCACTTGTGAAGTGACATTCGATAGAAGGTGAAATACCTCGATAGTTACCTAATATATTGAGTAAGTTGTTAGACTCATGTCCACATAACACTGAAAAAGATCATAAGAATCAGTGCGGGTTTTACCACTTCCAGCGCCCTGGGCGAAATTTATTGGGTGCTAAAAAAGGGCGCCCATTTATAATTAGCGCCCTGGGCCAGTGGGCCAGTGTCGACACCCCCCCCCCCCCTTTACTTACCTTTTTTAGACCATATTATAGTACTTACTAGCTACGTTATCATGATAAATATTTTATGCGTAGGTATTATGAATTTATGAGTAATAGGTACTATTAGAATCATATATTGGTAAATTGGTAGGTAGACATAATAATGACAAAAAAGATGATTACAGCTGGTGCAATACTTAGGTACCTATTACCTAAGGAGTAATAATCCTAATTTGGAGCATACATTTTGTATGTTCAGCAACATTTTGTTTATCACTATATATTTTAGAACCACGTCGCGATCCGATTTCACCCCCATTATGTGAATACGATATCAAGATATAGTATTGCGATATAAAAATTGAATGTCGTACAGCGTACTCCTTATTAGATAGACATAAAGTCGAAAATGGCCCAGCAGTCTACAAGGTGACGACAAAGTTTGGTTGCTTCAATAAAGTCATATTATTGTAATGCGAAAGTGTGTCTGTCGGTCTGTCTGTTACCTCTTTAGGCTTAAACGGCTGAACCGATTTAGATGATATTTTGTTTGGAGGTATGATGAGGGACGGAAAAGGACAGAATAGTTTTCGTCCCGGAAATAATGTACGGTAAAACAAATATAATATAATAATACTAGCAGTCCCGGTGAACTTCGTGTCACTTTAAAACCTTCCCTGGACTTCTACGAATATTTCAAGACTAAAATCAGCCCAATCTGTTCAGCCGTGTTCGAGTTTTAGCGCGACTAACATATTTGAAAATCCATTTTTATACATAAAAGATTTACTTATTTGCAATTAAACCGCTGATCCGATTTAGGTAAAATTATCTATGGATATCCGATATAACATACTTTGAGAGACGAGCAAGGATATAGGATAGTAATTTTTGTTGCGAAATATGTACGGTTCCCACCAAGGGCGTCGCCAGCCGACGGCGCAGGGGGGGGGGGGGGGCAAGTTGACTTTACCTACTACTACACTTCCCCTCTCCCGCTTCAACGATAGAGTAGAGCAGAGCGTAGTTGAGCGTACGGAGTATTAGGAGTAGAATTGGTGAATTCATTCGAGTTTCGACGTACGGGAATGATTGTTCAAGGCTTGAACTTCAAGCAAATCAACTTAAAGACTGGTTGCATTATATTTGGCAACTTTTTTAGAATCTCTAGGGGGGGGCAGCTGCCCCTCCCTGCCCTCCCTTGGCGACGCCCTTGGTTCCCACGCGACACGGCACAACGGAGTTGCGGGCGTGATGCAGTACTAACTCATAATTTCCAAAGCGTAAATTGTAATTCACAGCGTGTAGAGACGATACCCGGTACTGATTTGTCAATTGTTCTAGAAGCATTTTAATTCCATTGTTTGTGTGTATGTTTCGTACATGGTGCAGACGATACATACATGATACGTACAACCACTCAGTCATCGATTTAATAAGTCTATGCACTCAGTATTAAAGTTTCCCAAAACAAAGACAAAACACAAAAAAATTGTAAAATGAATGTGTATAATATAATATTAGAAAAATTGGTGAGAAAAGCCTTCACTACACTCAGTTCCCTGGTGTATTATACAAAAATAACAAAGTAAGTGATCCCATTTACAGTATTTAAACAATATTTTATAAAACTGCTGGGATAGAAATTTAACCGATTTATGAAATACGGTGCAGATTTAGGAACCCCCATTTACCCCAGCAAAAGGCTGGCTTAAAGGCTACTTTTTAAGTTTTTACAACGGAAAAATCTACACTTCCCACGGGATTTCACTTTAAGCGTAGGTACAAAGTCGTGGAAAATATTAATATGTAAGTATGGAGTTATAACTTTTTTCGCCAAAGAATTTTCTGCGCAGATTGATGAAATATGAAAAGTCGCAGCCGTAAACCAGAAAAAATATTACACAATAACAATAAATGTGTTTACAGCTTTTCCGTACAACAAAAGGAAAATATTTGTGAATTTCTTAAACAATACGTATTTAAAAAATCGTAAAATTAATTACTATGTTTAAAGTCATAAAAAATTGTTAATTATGAAAGTATGTCAATAAACTGCTTAAATAATTGATTTTATATTTCTTTAATTATGTAGATATTTTTTATTACCTACGACTCATTGTTTCTGGGAAAATGAATCTCTTGTTACGTACTTAATAGTTGTTGTCTCAACTTTGTCCGTGAAAAACACGGTCTAAATGAACTATTTTAAAAGGGGAATTAGAAAACGAGCGCCACCAGCGCTGGATTAATATAGGAATACTTAATTTAAACAGGCACTGGAACGCAATTATAAAACAAACACAAAAAAATATATAATGACTATAATAATTATGGCTCTCTATCATAATTAGTAGAGACACCTAAATACAATCAATTTATACATACTTATAATCATAAATGCGAAAGTGTGTAATTGTGTATGTCTGTTGGTTACCTCTTCACGCTCAAACCGCTGAACCGATTTTGCTGAAATTGGACATGGAGAATGGAGACACTTTGAGTCCCGGGAAATGAATTTTACGGTTCCAATTTTATACTTATATTATAAAGGTTTCAGGCACTACATTCATAAAGTCAAAATTACTGTAAACAAGGTCTTTACCACTAAATCTTCTTTACGAGCGCATAATTTTATTCCGCGGCAATTTTTAATCCCAACATTCAATTTCTTACGGAATAAAACCTCTGGAAAGTTACTTAATGGAACAAAATTATAAAAATACTTAATATTTTGTTTTACACGTTTATTAAGAAAAATTATTTAATTCTTGTTTAATTATAAAATTTAAAAAAGTAAAATTGGAATATATAAATTTAATTTATTTTTATTTTAACAGTTTGAGTCATACAATTTCCCAAACATGTAGTAAACAAATCAAATATCTGGATTCCCCCGAAATAATAGCGAAGCAGTAAACATGATAACACTAAATCAAAATCGGTTAGTCAACTACGGCTGCGAAAATGTGTCTGTCCGACGTCCGTCTGTCTGCTACATCTTCACGAATCACGCCCAAACTGCTGAATCGACTTTGCTAAAATTTGATAGGGATAAACACATCTGTAACACACAATACATGCACGCGAGCTCAGATGAGTGGCAATTATATCGAAATAATATTATAATTTCTTTTAGGAAGCTACCCAAAGAGCGGAGTTGCTGCGATTAATCCATACTAATTTAAATTTTTTTTTCTCGTTTTTGCAAACTCCGGGCTTTTAAAGACCCCACGCGACCAACCGAGGGTTAATGGAACAAAATTATATAAAAATACACATTATTTTGTTTTCCACGTTTATTAAGAAAAACTATTTAATTCTTGCTAAATTTAGAGTACTTACTTACATAAATTTAATTTATTTTTATTTCGACAGTTTGAGTCATACAATTTCCCAAACTCAACGCCCAACGAATTTCCCAAAGTCAACAAATTAAATATATCTGGCTTTTAGGGTAACTCCCGAAATATTATTAGCTAGTAGAAATAATAGTGACGCAGTAAACATGATAACACCAAATCTAAATCGGTTTAGCCTACAGCTAGTCAGCTACTGAGCACACTTGTCTGTCTGTCTGTTACATTCACGTCCAAACCGCTGGACCGAAGTTGCTAAAATTTGGTATGGAAATACTTTGAGTCCCGGGTAAGGACATAGGATATTTTTAATCCTAGAAAATGTACGGTTCCCGCGCGATAAACTTATTTTGGCGCAACGGAGTTGCGGGCGTCATCTAGTATGTCTAAGCATATAAAAATATAATAATATAATATAAACTTAATAATATATAAACATATAAAAATATAATGTATTATATATTATATAGTATATTTGTTACACCCTGTGTAACTTGTGCCCTTTGCCTCATCGCCCAAAGCTTTAGGTATTAATAAATTACTTGGACTCATTGTGTCCTCAATTTAGACGTTTAGGTCAAACCAAAACATTGTAAAGGTCAATAACTCGTTAATAAAGATCAGTAAGAGGTTGCTCACGTGTTTGCCAGTGTGTTGAGATTCGCAACCAGCGGTTGTAGATAATGTTGACGGCAAACCAGTTATTTTGGTCGTGAACACGTGACTTTGTAGTCTGCGAGTAACGGCCAACGGGTGACCACCGGGTAACTGCAACTAACTGCATGGTTTTGTTAAAGTCATCCTTGTTAGTGAAATCTTTAAGTACCTATAATATTGATGAATTGATTGACATAAGTCTAGCAATCAAACTAAGTAGAGTCTAGTGGAAGTGAAAACTTATTTAGTGCGAACACCCGTGATCCGCGTGTTACTTAATAAGCAATAGTTTTGATTCTACACATTACCAAAGTTAAGCGTTTTTGGATGGGTTTATAAACCCATCCAAAAACGCTATAGCGAACCAACTAGCGTAACAACATCGCGCTTTCGAAAATATCAAGTACCTATTCAAGACAGCAGAATTCAATATATTGTGGGTTACGGCCTACGCTAAGGCGCGGGTGGCGTAGCCTAGTCTAGTCAGGACTCAGGACAAGGCATATTACCACTTCTTATGATCAAAACATCGTTTCCGTCCTCCTCTCGTTCAGGGCTTTTCTTAGGGCGCTAAATATTTTTTGCTCCATCGCGGCATCGGTCCAATCTAAGAGAATAAAATATCCGCTTATTTATATTAATAGTCCGCTTTAGGACAGTTTTGATAAAAGCGTCATGTTATGGTTACAGTAGAATTAGACAAAACATTATAAAAAAATTTACAAAAAACCGTAACTTGTAATACCTGTTACGCAAAATGCATCAAAATTCAAAATTATTATCAACTTTTGTGATCAAACTGGGAAGGTCATGGCTCTGGCTGCCAATTTAATCAAGACGCTAATTTAGTAGATGTAGCTCTGTGACATATTAATTTTGGCGCAACGGAGCTTTGCGGGTGATATCAGCTAATAAGGCATAGCTACAGAAAGTACTAAATAGATACTTATTCAACAAAGGGAACCAAGGGAACCGTGGGAGAGCTATGCTTCGGCATATAGAAAAATACAAAGAGTATTAACTTTTTCATTTTTATCATGGTGGCTGCGAAGACAAGACTTTAGGAGTAGCTTTAGGAGCAATGACCTGGCAATAATTGTAATCAGCAACCAATTGGAAAACTTCGGCGATAATTATAGGCCTGTCAAATATTAAATTTAATTTAAGTTTTAAGAACATAGTACCTAAACAATAAGTAACAATCTAAATTCTAAACAAACAAGCCAGAAATTATACCCCTTATTATTAAAGATAATATTATTACGATACGGAAAAACTGAATAAAAGCGGGAAAATAATATAAGAGCTATCAGGCTACGGCGCAATTCTGCTCTGGTTCTAGGTCCGCTATAATCTGTCTTGTCTGTCATGACTCATGAGTCATGACTCTAACGGGCCAGGCCGAGATTATTTAGCTATTAATTCATAATTGTGTAAAAGTTTTTATTGTTAAGGTGTAGTTTATTTACACAAAGCCACAAGCAATATTTAGTCCAATTATATATTATTGTGACATAAATAATATTATATGAGATAAACACTACCGTGTTTACGAGAACTGAGAGTAAGGCCAGGTAAGGCCATGATTGTTTTGTTGCGTAGCGTCGCTTTATATACATATTTATGTGATTCTTTGTATTATTATGTTTTATTATATTGATGTTGATGATTTGACGGAAAGACAGACAGGAAGTGAAGTGGGAGGATACCATCTTGTATTGTGTTGACGTGCGTCACCGCAACGAAGAATTAATGTACCATCGAAGAAATTAAGTCATGACTCATGGCCTATGGGCAAATGGCGGAACTATGTCATTTCGTCGGGTTTACTACCATTATTAATTATATTATGTACGCGTAACGCATAACGCGACCAGATTACGGAGGTCTGCCATCTGCCTATAAATCAAATTCTCTGATCATTCATTAGTTAATCACGAATAAGAGAATATGAGGTAAAGAATATCTCACCAAAAACATACCTGTTAAAACGGGGCCAAGTTCCTATTCACTAATTGTTCGCCTTAAAAAAGAGTTGAAATCCAATTCAATGCCAAGTTTAGATGCACTTCCAAATCGATCAGAATCATCTTCATCAACAGCCTGATCCTAAATACTTCTAAATTTGAACTTGGCAGGTTAATTTAATCACATAGATATCTTATATTTAAATTTAAAAATTATACAATAATTATCAAGTGCTACTAGCATGAAAACCTGCCAAGTTCAAATTTAGAAGTATTTAGGATCAGGCTGTTGATGAAGATGATTCTGATCGATTTGGAAGTGCATCTAAACTTGGCATTGAATTGGATTTCAACTCTTTTTTAAGGCGAACAATTAGTGAATAGGAACTTGGCCCCGTTTTAACAGGTATGTTTTTGGTGAGATTTCAATACTTTTTTTAAGGAATCATACCAATTTGTTTCTTTCCTCCTCATCTTATTTCAGTGTATTTACTTGTACATATTAATTTTTAGCTCAAATTCATAGATGAGCCGACTCACGCTCGACCAATTTCTCAAATTTCTTAATTTTTTGTTAATCTACATATAACAAACAACCTGTGTGCCAAATTTCATAACGCTATGACAACTGGAAGTGGCCTAGAGGTTTTGATTACCGATTTTTATCTCAAATTCATAGATGAGCCGACTCACGCTTGACCAATTTCTCAAATTTCTTAATTTTTTGTTAATCTACATATAACAAACAACCTGTGTGCTAAATTTCATAACGCTACGACAACTGGAAGTGGCCTAGAGGTTTTGATTACCGATTTTTATCTCAAATTCATAGATAAGCCGACTCACGCTTGACCAATTTCTCAAATTTCTTAATTTTTTGTTAATCTACATATAACAAACAACCTGTGTGCCAAATTTCATAACGCTACGACAACTGGAAGTGGCCTAGAGGTTTTGATTACCGATTTTTATCTCAAATTCATAGATGAGCCGACTCACGCTTGACTAATTTCTCGAATTTCTTAATTTTTTGTTAATCTACATATAACAAACAACCTGTGTGCCAAATTTTATAACGCTACGACAACTGGAAGTGGCCTAGAGGTTTTGAAGCCGACTCACGCTTGACCAATTTCTCAAATTTCTTAATTTTTTGTTAATCTACATATAACAAACAACCTGTGTGCCAAATTTCATAACGCTACGACAACTGGAAGTGGCCTAGAGGTTTTGATTACCGATTTTTATCTCAAATTCATAGATGAGCCGACTCACGCTTGACCAATTTCTCAAATTTCTTAATTTTTTGTTAATCTACATATAACAAACAACCTGTGTGCAAAATTTCATAACGCTACGACAACTGGAAGTGGCCTAGAGATTTTGATTACCGGTCAGTGAGTCAGTGCCAAAATTAGCTATTTTTACAAGGAAATATTTCAGGATCTAACAAATCTATATCTATGAAATTTGGTATATTGCGTAAGTACTAGTATATAATTAGGTAGGTAAAATTTTATCTTTGCTCTCGCAATAGGCACTGAGATACAAGGGGGTCAAAAGTGCGTCGAAACCGTTCGTGTAAATAGTGCACGGCATGCGCGCGGCCTGCTGGAACTTGGCCGCGCACTCCGTGCGCTTTGATATAATATAGTAACGAAAGCGAAACAAACCCCAGTCCCCAACGCATTTCAAATTTTATAAACGTACCGCAACATCGCAATTCGCACAGCTCATCGCAACATACTACAACGCACCACAACATTTTTTTTTATGCGCAGGGGAAACCCGTCATGGGTTCCCCGGGTCGGGGATGTGCCTCAGTTAAGCTGAAGCACCCCGGGGATATGCGGGACTCCTACTCACTAAAACCACCAGCGGTTCGCCTTCAGCCGTATAAAGGAGGGATATCCCGGATCTAACAAACACGGGACTCCCTCAACGACCGGCCGGTCTACCTCAAAAGGGACCGGACTTCCACCAAAGTAAGGGAACGCTTAGGCAAACTGAAGCGTTCCCCTCGGCGCCGGGACTTTTCCCGGGGAGGAGTTTTTTTGGAGGTTTGAGGTTTTGGAGGTTCCCATCCTCTCCCGGAGCCCCGTTAGACGAGAGTTAGGAGGTTCGCATAGCGTCGCCTCTGCACTCCCGTCCTACGCCGGCGGAGCGGTAGAGAGGTAACATACCGCAGTCCGCAACGTACCACAACGTATCTCAACACACCGCAGTCCGCAACACACGCAGTACCACAATATCCCACAACAACGTACCACAACGTATCTCAACACACCGCAGTCCGCAACACACGCAGTACCACAATATCCCACAACAACGTACCACAACGTATCTCAACACACCGCAGTCCGCAACACACGCAGTACCACAATATCCCACAACAACGTACCACAACGTATCTCAACACACCGCAGTCCGCAACACACGCAGTACCACAATATCCCACAACAACGTACCACAACGTATCTCAACACACCGCAGTCCGCAACACACGCAGTACCACAATATCCCACAACAACGTACCACAACGTATCTCAACACACCGCAGTCCGCAACACACGCAGTACCACAATATCCCACAACAACGTACCACAACGTATCTCAACACACCGCAGTCCGCAACACACGCAGTACCACAATATCCCACAACAACGTACCACAACGTATCTCAACACACCGCAGTCCGCAACACACGCAGTACCACAATATCCCACAACAACGTACCACAACGTATCTCAACACACCGCAGTCCGCAACACACGCAGTACCACAATATCCCACAACAACGTACCACAACGTATCTCAACACACCGCAGTCCGCAACACACGCAGTACCACAATATCCCACAACAACGTACCACAACGTATCTCAACACACCGCAGTCCGCAACACACGCAGTACCACAATATCCCACAACACGTACCGCAACGCACTCAATCAATGTGGCCTCAGTCCTCACTCTAATCGTTCCTCGCGTACTACGTGTGTACTACACTACGTCACCCATTCATACTGATAACTGTGATAACAGTGATAACCATCCTGTGGGTCGATGTCATTACTACAAATATGTTTTGTCAACATTCTTTTTATAGAACGGGAAAACAATAAAGTGATAAATAATGAGATTTGTATGTTTTACATAATATTTTATATCAAAAATACTTTTATTGTAATGACTTGTAAACTAGCTATGCTTTCAATACAACTATGTTTGATTATAACATAAACATTTCGAGTATTTTAAGTGAGCTTTAATGATTTTGGCGGATTTTTGTTTGTTGGCACTTGGCAGGTTTTGCCACACTTCATTAACGCTATCTTAAAATAAAATTGGCCAAGTACGAGTTGGACTAGCGCACGTAGTGTTCCGTACGGTAGACGGACAGACGGACAGTCATTGGGGTCTTAGTAATAGGGTCCCGTTTTTAGGGTTCCGTAGTCAACAAGGAACCCTTATAGTTTCGGTCTGTCCGTCTGTCTGTCCGCGGTTTTGCTCAGAGACTATAGGACCTACAAAGCCGTAATTCAGCATGAATGCACATAATTATTAATGATGCCGACAAAATGGTCATACACAATATTATTATTATATAAAATCTTTAAAAAAAGCCAGACGTAAGAAAGTGAATAATTCAATTCAATTCAATTCAATTCATTTATTTCAGATGGTGAACCGTTTGCTCGTTTGCCCTTTATTTCATAAAAAAAGAACGGCAAGACTTACAGAACGTCTGAAATGATCTCAGTGGGCTTCGGCCTGACCACGCATGCTATCTCGCTCGGTCGAAAGATCTTCCTTTTCGGCTGCCACAAAATATTATATCGCCAAACACGTATTAAACACAAGTCACCACTCAGGCTAGACTGACATAATCCGACCAAATGGCATAGGTTTGCACTTTGCCTATGAATTAATTTATCTGTTAGTACGTCGTTAGAATGGACATCACGTAGACGTCGCCCCTTATGCAGATAGATGGAGTGGAAAGTTGCCACACGTGTCGCGACACCACGTGTAGCGGGGTGTGTCCGGCACCCCCACAGGGGGTAAAAACACCCCCTCAATCACTATATTGTAATTGGTGTGTTCTAGGGAATATAGACTGCACGTTTAGTCAAAATAGATCGAAAGTGTGATGGTGAAATTGGGTTATTGTCATAACGCACCACGTGACATGGCCCTTAATGTGTCAGATTCAATAGAGTTACTATCTGACCCGGCATATAAATTATATCATTCTAGTATCATTATCAAAAGTAGATAAAAACCTATTCTCAGGCCTAACGAATATACATACAAAATTTTATCACAATCTGTGGAGTTCCGTTTTGGAGGAGTTCGTGCACAAACACTGTGACACGAGAATTTTATATTATTACTAGCTGTCCCGGCAAACGTTGTTTTGCCATATAAATAATTTTTGGTATGAAAAATAGATGTTGGCCGATTCTCAGACTTACTCAATATGCTCACAAAATTTCATAAGAATCGGTCAAGCCGTTTCGGAGGAGTACGGGAACGAACATTGTGACGAGAATTTTATACATAAGATTAGATGAGCCATAAATATCTGAAATGTTCATTACTTATTTACACTATACTGAGGGTAAGTTACTATAATTATTATTATACTAGCCGCGAATCTGCACTTAGAAAATTCTTCAGTCTTTCTATTTTCAGTCACATTTTACGTATTTAATCCAAGTATCAGCTACTCTAAATATTTCCTTAACTTGTTTACTCCAAATACCTTGTAAACACTTATTACTCCTCTGGCCTTGCACAATATGGTATCATCATTTAAATGCTTTACTAAGTAAACTGTAATTATTAATACGTTATATTATGTGCCTCTTAAAAGTCTGGCAATGCACATGCAGCTCTTCTGATGTTGTGTCTACGGGCGACGGTGGTTGCTTTCCATCAGGTGACCCGTTTCACGTTTATTCGTTTGCTCCCTAATTTTATATGAAAAAGCGAATCTCATAGGAATTATACATTTTCAGAAAGTCATGCTAAGCTTATTACAGCATAATATTATAATATGCTACGAAAACAAAAATATAACTATGCATACATGTGCTAAAATCATTACCATTAACTTTTGAATTCTGGCTTCGCTGTAGGCGGTTAGAATTAAAAATATTATGTTCGAATAAATATGATTCTTCAGTGTTTTGGAAGTCGTATTTGAAAACAGTGGCCATTACTAAATTAAATTCGGTATGTACGTAAGCTTATGACACAGCTGCAGCAGTCGTTAGCATTAGATTTATTAACATGGACTTGTGCAATTCGTCACCGTCATCATTTTCATGGTGTTTGTAGGTTTATGAGGCCCTGGGCAGTTAGTCAACTTGTATTTGATAATTTCAATAGCGAAATTAGATATTTATCAAACATAATATACGTGATATATCTTATTGTGAATGTTATTTGATATCGTTTTGCCAAGCTATGGAAATGCAATTTTACTGACCAGCCCTTTTTTTACTGTACTAACAATTTGACTGTGTAAGAAATCTATTATACTTATAATATGAGCTAGTTCCATTCGCATAATATTCGGAAAATAATTATTTTTTTGAGAACTTCTGTAAAGTAAGAAGTAAGAACCATGTCAGTAATGATTGATGAAGTTCATTTCTTTTTTAAGGATAACAGATTACCTACTTTTTCCTTTTTCTCAGGTAGAACTCCACAATATACTTACTCAGATACTTATTCTCAGCTTACTCCCTGGATGATTCGTCTCAGTTTAATTATAATCTAGCTCACAATTTGTCATGTGGCTATTTCCTGGATGGTCCGCCATTTTGGTACCGGTTTAATTAGTTTTTCTTAATTATTATCTCAGGTACAGTCGAGGTAAAGCTATCGTTGGCATAGGTCCAGATTTTTTACATTCTATTTCAGTCTAATTTATAGAAAGTCTACGTACTAGAGGTCATTTTGGCAGCAAAGCAGCTACTGGTGACTCGGAGCTAGGGTCTCATACAGCTGGGCGGCTGCCAAGTGCCAACAGGAGATCAAAGATACTTGTCACCTGCTTCATACGTGCGATTTCTTGTCATGAATCACGATTATCAAGATATATTTCATGTTTCTTTGGAGACGAGAAGTGTAAGGTGCTGGTCTTATAGATACTCGTAATGTTTGATTCGAGAATAAATGTCAGGTTACTGATGTACAGCGTTACAGCGTTAGGTTTTCCAACACCTAGCTAGCTCTATCTCTGCTTAGTCAACATATTTTCTCAGTAGTAGAGACAATAATAGAATTTCCCAATCACCGATAGCAGGCTTTGGAAAATGATGATGTATTTTTTCCACGATGAATCATTTAGGAGTGCTGATAAGTGTTGATACGGAAGGGAATGAAACAACGGTTACACTTCAATACAAATGTTATATTTTCATAACTATTTTCACATCAGGTATCGACACTGGGCTCCGCTCAGCGGAAAGGTACATGGACACAATAATAAATTACGTTCTTATCCTAAATCAGTCTAACGGTCGCGCCGAGCGCGGGCCGACTTAACCTAGTATCACAGATGAGTAGCGCGGTGGGGCGGGCGGGGGGCGGGGGGCGCGCGCGGGCGGCGGGGGGCGCCGCGCGGGGAGCGGGTCACTCCTCCGACGCCGAGGACACCTGCGTGCTGCCCCCCGAGCTGAACGATGAGCGCGCCGCCTCCCCCTCGCGCGGCGACAGCGCGCGCAGCAGCTCCAGCGCCGAGCGGGCGCGCTGCCCGTCCGCCGCCGCCGCCGCGCCGCGCTCCCACCCCGACTTCTGCGGCAGGAACATCCGCCGCGCCTCGCGCTGCACGCGCCGCGACCGCAGCGCGAACAGGAACGGGCACGCTGCCGACGCCAGCAGCAGCAGCGCCAGCGCTGGCGCCCGTGCCACCCCGGCCTCCGGCGTGACCGCCGCCAGCAGGGCCGCCAGCGCGTGCGGCACGTGCAGCGCCACCAGCGCGCCCGTCAGCAGCCCCACGCGGGCCGCACGCGACTCCTCGCGGTACCGGAACAGCGACGCGTTTGATATCCGGTAGCGGATCGAGGTGATCTTGGAGCCGGTGCCGCTCGGCGCGGGGGCACGCGGTGTGCACAGCAGCGGCGCGGCCAGCGATGGCGCCGAGCTCACCGCCGGGAGGCTCCGGGCGAGGCTCTCGGACGCCCGGCCGTCCCGCCGCGAGCCGCGCAGGCTGCCGACCGAGGGACAGCGCGATGGTGCCTCCGGCGGCACGAGGAAAGTGCCGAACTTGTGGTCGCCGTCCGCGCCCTCGGGGACGTCGATTCGCAGGGTGAGGCCCTCGCCCTCCTCGATCAGGTCGGGCAGGTTGATGGTGGGCTCGGCGAGGTGCGGGGCGCTCGCGCCGTTGGCTCGCGCGCGGAGGCCGGACGAGCGCGCCGCGCGGTAGATGCGCGAGTACATGACGCACACGACGCTGACGGGCGCGAGCACGGCGAGCAGGTAGGCCGCGTAGTAGGCGACTGCGGCGGCGGCGACGGCGGGGTGGGCGGGGTAGGCGAGGCGGGCGGCAGCGAGAGCGGCGCGGGGCGCGGCGGCGGCGGCGGCGGCCAGCCAAGTGGCGGCGCACAGCGCTGCGGGGCGGCGCTGCAGCAGGCGCGTGTGGCAGCGCAGGGGGTCGGTGACGGCGTGGTGCTGGTCCACGGCGACCAGCGTGACGGCCAGCAGAGCCACCAGGCTGCAGGCGGCGGCAGCGGTGTCACCCGCCTCCACCCACGCCGCACCGCGCCCGGAGTACTCGCCCAGCAGCGCCGGCGCCAGGAGCGACGTCGTCACCAAGTTCGTCGCTAGGAGGTTTATCACAAATCTGTAACAACGGAAACAGGAGGTTAACTTGTGGCAGGAAACAAAAAGTTGACTCTAATAAACTAATAAGAATTGGCGAAAATTAATGCAGATACTGCAGGTATGCGACCTACGCAGTTACTAAAGACATAGCAACGGCTCTATCACGATGCTAGTATATTTTAGGTTTCCATCGATCGAGCCAATTGGAATTCCTTAATTCCGCGCCACTCAAAACAACGATTAATCAGACCGTTCCCGAAACATGTGCGGCAAACAGACCTAAGTGTGACATGGGCCATGTTTGTAGCATTATTTATTGGCCCTCGCCAGTCGCCACGCTCGCCAACCTCTGCGTAGAACAACAAAATAGCCTTGAGTATTATATTGTTATATACGACAGATTCCAGTCGGAAACTTCGTTTATTCTCATTATTCTGTTCAAACCAGTTAAACTAAAGCGTAAAAAAAGATTTACAAATATATATTAATATAATAATATATTTGTAGTATTTTTAAACTGTTATATAATTTAAAAGACTGTAGATTATATTGAGCAATGAACTATATAATTTGTGTGGCCTAACACAATGGAAGCGTAACTTCTGTCGCAATGTGCCTTTAGATCATATCGATGGAAGTCGTGCGAGGTTCTCGGTAAGTACGCAACTTTATTGCTAGGTTTGACGTCGTTCCTTTAAAAACAATAATTTTGCTGGCAAATGAGCGAGTGGATCGCCTGTTCGGATGCTATGCTATCAGAGTGGTAAAGTTCATTTTATAGGCAAAACTTAGGAGTCCGACATTCAGGATTACCACATGTTTTTGTATTCGCAAAAAATTTTCTCAGTTTAAACGTAAAGCTAAAGATTTTTACAGATTCAAGTTATTATACATTCTTACTGATTAAAATAAATGACAAGTTAAATTATTATATTATTAAAAAGTGTTAATTTTAAAATACGAATACTTATAATAATAAATCAGTTATAATATTCATACTTTAAAAATATTATATAATTCGCAGTCGCCGAATTTTACTTATCAAATGACTCTCACAATGGAATGGAACGGGAATGAAACCCACCCTGGTTGCGACTTGCGCCAGAGGGTTAAGGTTAAGGTTATCGTCAAAATATAGTAATATGGCGTCTATAATTATTGACCTTTAACTAGAGATTTGATAGTAAGTAGTTTATTTAGTTGGTGCAACCCACCCTAAGTATGTAATGAGTTTAAAAATATTCCAATGCCTCAAAATAAGAAATTTATTTCTAAATATATTTTTACTTAAACATTGAAATATGTGTCATCGCTACTATAAAAACTCCAAGGCGAGGCTATCAGTTGCCGATAAATAATTTCTCCTGACTATTAGTACAGTGTGACTCACGTTTAACTTTTAAAGTCAACAAAAAATGCAGATTGCTGGCAAAATATTTAGTTTTCGAACTATAACTAAGTAATTTAAAAAATTAACATCGTTATAGAACATTCGTTAGAACTAAAAGTACCTACTTAACAAAAAAAGGTTTAGGGATGTGACTTTTTTTTAAATGTCGATAAAATATTAAATAAATACAAAATATATTTTTGAGTTCTTTTGAATAAATTCCACTGAAAAAGAAACTGAAACGTCTAGAAAGAACTATTTATAAGAGCGTGTGTTTTCTATTAATATATTCGTAATATTGTGTCAGTAATAAATGCTGTCCAGAAAGGTCCTGCATGCATATGCATGGGTGTCCTTCTGGATGTGACATTGCTTCCCTCACAACCTTCTGGCATATAGATATGCCATTTGTAACACAAATGACGTTTAAACTTGCATGAATGCCAGACGCGCAAAGCGGAATAGAACTTGGCATAAATGCATGCCAGATGCGTTGGTAACCAATAACACAAACAAAAATACTTAATTAAAAAACAAAACTTTTTTCTGTCTTATTTTTTATCAGTTACTTACATTCTTTTGAGGACACACGTCACACACTATTTTAAAATGACATGTAAATAAAAAATAGTTTCGTAAGCGCAATGGTCCTTGTACCAAAAATGTTACTATTTTATTAATATACACGTAGCTGCTAGCGCAATAATATCATGTAGCTGTATACATTTTAAAGTAAAAACGTAGAAAATAAAAAAAATCAATTTTCCATTTATTCCAATATATATTATTGCTCTCCGTCAAAAATAGGGAAAGAAAAGTGTGAAAAAGGAAATTTCATATTTTCCTAGAACATTTCAATAAAATATAATATACTATTATGTAAACAAGTTTGGCCCTCCATATTAGACATAGGTACAGATTACAGATGTACGTTTTTTTATAAATTTTATTAGTGTTTAGAGCGAAAATGAATGAATTAACCTAGAAATGTTAAAAAGTGTGTCAATCGGTCGTCATTCGCGACGGTTATTTATTAAAATATTTTAAAATAGTTGAAGACGCCCATAAACAAGATAAAATAGATTTTAAATTATTGTGCGTCAAGAGAGTGAAGAAATTAAAAAGTGTCATCCCTTTTTTCGTAGATTGATTTGAAAGGGATGACAGTGATGACAGTACGGTGTTGCCACTTTTTAATTTCTTCATTTTCTTGACCCACTATAGAATATTTGAGATCACCTCCTACAATAGTTCCGAGGTCGATAGAATATTATAATGTAAGCGGGAAAATCCTGATCTCTATAATTTATCGTAACTAACACATTACAAAAATATTCCGCACTTAATTTGCGAGTAATTAGATCAATGATGACTGTTTGTTTCGGAAGAACAAATACCTATTTCATTTCGTCGTTGTTAGGAATTTCTTGATGCCAAAAGTAAGATACTGTGTTTATGATGCAACAACTTGTTTAAAAGGGAAATAAATACAAAAATATACTTAGAACCGAAAACAAATTTCAGATTAACTATATGCATAAGTCAGTAAACACATGAGAAATGTGTAAGTTCCCTAGAATAATAATTATGTGCGCATATGTGCTTCCAAGAACTAGCCTAAGTAATATCCAAAAATGTGATCTTAAATCTAGTGATTCATTATGGAAAAATAAATTAATAATTGAAACATTTCTCATTATTTCCCGACGTATCAGTAAGTAATTGACGGAAAATTTTGAAAACTCTGGATAATTATTTCATTGTGTGTACAATCTCAACGTTTACGATTATTATTTTAATTATTTAAAAATAATAATGGGTGGAAAAATTTGCTATAATTTTTAACAAACTTTTCCACCGATTATTATATTTATCAGCTGTAACTGTCTTATTTGTTATATTTTACGGATAAGTACATAATATCGATTATTATAGTGGTTTCTCGCTGATTAAAGCGTGGAAGATTTTGTGTTGCAGAATGATATATTTTTATATGTCGTACTGCGACTTGCAAGTTTTAACTTATTTTTTCTGTTTTTTTTTAGAAATTACAAATAAACAAAATACAAGCTCGATTAAGCTTTACATCTTTATTTTTGGGAGCGACATGTTAGTCAACTGGTACCAATGCAATGTTACATTCGTTTTTTGGTAAATTATCGAATAAATGTTACTGTGGTTTTCCTTTTATTTTCATAACATTTTACTCATGACGTCATCATGATTTGTAGGAATATTCCCTATTTTACTGCACTTTATTCATAAGTGGTTCGTTTTATGCAGACTAAGGTAGAGTTACCTCGATAAAAATGCTTAGAAAGCGTGGCTATTTTCATTGTTTTAATATTGTGTTCAAAACAATAGTTCTGCATGTGCCTATTAGACAACGGACGTTTAGGTAATGTGAGATTAGGTTTTTAATGAATAAAAATATAACTATGGGTAAATGTACAATTAATATTATGTAGAGACTCGTTCGAGTCCAAATGAATAAGTATTTTTTGCCCTTCTTTATAAAGCCTTTTTTGTTTATCACCGATATTTTAAATACGTTTGCAATTCAGCTCTTTTTATATTATGTGTACACATAATAATATTATTTTAATGGCTAAAAACTGAGTGGAAAATAACTTCGGTAATGATTGTATTGTTGTTATACCTAGGTAAGATCAAAATCTTTATAATTCTTACGTCAGTGCAATATTGTTTCGTGCATAACTAACTGTGAATTATTTGGTATATTCCGTGTTGAATTTTAATCGATTTTATATAATCGCTAACATTTATCGATAGTGATTAGCGACATCCCTATCAGCATTTGAAGTTGGAACTCCGCCATAAACAATATGAATTAGGATTTAGGGCTAATGAACGCTATGTTCCTTATTTGAAGCGTATTCCCGCCATATTAGGAACAAAATCGCGAATATCCTGTCACCGGTTGTCTCTGGCCTACCGCCTAACCTTCGAGACAATAGCATTGACGCAAGTCGCATTCGGCAGCGATTGATCGTTTGATCGCAATCAATTAAAAAATGTAGTCATGTATCAATTTGAATAAGGAATTTCGTAAACGGAAAGTGTCATGATCTGACGTTGGCGATTTTCTCCGGAGCCATTTTTAGGGTTCCGTAGCCAAAATGGCAAAAAACGGAACCCTTATAGATTCGTCATGTCTGTCTGTCTGTCTGTCTGTCTGTCCGTCCGTATGTCACAGCCACTTTTCTCCGAAACTATTAAAGCTATACTATTGAAACTTGGTAAGTAGATGTAGTCTGTGAACCGGATGCAAAAATTTAAAAATTATTAAAAATTTTAGGGGTCCCCATAGGTAGAACTGAAACAAAAAAAGATTTTTTTATCTAACCTATGCGTGTGGGGTATCTATGGATAAGTCTCTAAAAATCATATTGAGGTTTCTCATATCATTTTTTTCTAACCTGAATAGTTTGCGAGAGAGACTCTTCCAAAGTGGTAAAATGTGTGTCCCCCCCCCCCCTCTAATTTCTAAAGTAGGGGCATGATAATTCTAAAAAAAATATATGATGTAGATTACTATAAAAACTACCAACGAAAATTGGTTTGAACGAGATCTAGCCAGTAATTTTTTTATACGTCATAAATGGTAAACCTAATCTAAATTTCATTAAATCGACTGAAATATAAAAATAAATCAAAAACCTTTTAATTTCATAAAAATAAACCTTATTGCTGCTGCGGAACCCTTCATGGGCGAGTCCAACTCGCACTTGGCCGCTTTTTTTTAAAGAGAAGAAGTAGAAGAACGGACAGTGTAGTAAGTAAAATATTCGAATATTTTGAAACAGTCGTTTTATGTTTATAAACCAGAAAAATATTTGCCTCGATTTAAAAAAAGGCCAGTGCAATTATTTACATGAAAGGCGAGAGTGTTTTGCGGAAGTTTTTCCGGTTTTTTCGCCGTCATACAATGAGGTCATCTGTCTGATATATCCAATCATATCACAAGATTTATGAAACACATGAATAGCGACAGTACTAATATCTCCATGAAATTGAATGACATCTTAAGGATCTACATAGTCAATATGAAGAACTTAATGTTCCAGGATTCTAAGAAGCTTACAAATCCCTTGATTGCATGAATAAAAGAAGATAAAAATAATATTACTGCAATGTGTTCACGTTAGAGACAGCACCAGCATAGACAAGATTTTTTCAACGTTTGACAACGTCTTTGTCAATATCAATATTCTGATATGACGTGTGCGGTGTGCAACATGTCTGATTTTGATGGGATTATTCTGTATATTTAATATTATATTCTTGCATGCTAGTAACGCCCTCTGCTCCGACCTTTGCCTAATATTCCCTATTTAAAAAATAACCTTTTCTAATACGAATCAACGTAAAACGCGATTATCGGCCTAAATAGTTTCGCCTTTAACCCACAAAAACAATGCGTGATTAGAAATTTAACTTTCTAATAATATCTTTGTTCAGCTGATCATATCAAAGTGATATATTAATCAGTTTTATTTTATATGAATCGTCGCCTTTTTATGACAAATTATTAAAGATATCATTGAACGCTTGCCAATAAAATTGCGTCACTCAACGCACAGTACTGTAGAAAATTTATTGTTTAAATATTGTTTTTTCAATGAATGAAATACTAGAATAACATAAATATAATATATTTAAACTGCATAGCTCTACCTCACTAGGCAATATTTTTTATTTCTAAAAGAAAAAACATACAGGACTAGTGATTTAAAAAGTTTTAGTTTAGCATCAATTATTTAATTTAGATTGTGTAGTTTCTCTGACTTTCTTGGCTGATTTAAATAAAAAAGCCAAAAGAGTTACCGCTCGATTCCTTTCACTATCACATAACTCATGCCAGTTTTACTGTGTTGGATTAAATTCTTACTGTTACCTTTATATTTAGTATGTTATTTTTAAATGGAATAAGTACAATCTAACTACAACGTGAAAATTCATTCTTTGCATATTAAAACTTAATTATGTTGCTTTTTCTGTCTGAGTTTTTGTCTGAGTAGATCGGAACACAAATAATAATTGATGAATCTGCGGGTAGTTGAACAACTTCAGCGAGTTTGACGTCTGTCACGGGTCACCTCAGTCCACCCGTGACCACGGCCACTAATAAGCAGCCAAAACGTCGGGATTCTGCTCCGCTACAAAATCCGTAAGTGATAATATTATTTAACTAATTGAACTATAATATATTTCTGTTCTATCGCCTGTAAATAGGTAATGTCTTTATACAGCAGCTTTTATAATATGACAACCAATTGGCATCAACAGATGTGACTTCTTTATTATGACAACCACAGATGTGACATAATTGTTATATCTACGAGTTCCTTTATTCATAACAACTTGCTCGGGTTTTTACAAGAAATAGCTACCTGGAACTGGTAAGTACCTATAATAGCTACTAGATGCCTAGTTCTGTTTTATTTATAGAAAAATTAATGGAATCCCACGCATCTTCTAAATGTTTGCAGATTCACTCAATATACTCTAAATATTTCTAAGTAGTCCATTAAAAGTTTCCATGTTTATTTACGTATTTTGGTGCGACCAAGAGGAATGAGGTGCAAGGAGATATAAGCAGTATCGATATTTAGAGCTCGGATTACTCATCGTTGATTAAATGTTTGAGACTTGTTTGGTTCTCAAAACATCAAAAACCCAAGTTTTGAATTAAACCACGAGTTATTTTTGACGTATGAAACACGCCAAAATATATACGGGTGAAAGTTATTTTGATCTCGCAAAAATGTTAATTAAAAATACATCGTCACCGCACTCGGATACTTTTAATGATGAGACTTCGATATAATAAAGAGTTTGACAGATAATGAATGGGGCTTATGTCAAAATCTTCATTAATTACAGTTTAGTAATTAGCATTCGTCTCTGAGTGCAAACTTGCGACGAGTAAAAAATATCCGTAATGCTTAATGTATTATTTAATTATGACAAGTCGCAGACCATTGTCGAGCTAATGATCCAATTATAATGTTACAATAACCGTAACTGATGTAACTGTTGTTGATTGCTCGATATTACTCTATCGACTACTGAACAACACTAGAGACTGTCAGGAACTAACTAATTTCACGGTTTTTAAAACAGTCCTTTAACAGTCTGTCAAGAAAGAGTAGACGCTGATCAAAATTTTCTAAACGTAATTAGAATTACACTCAAAGAGTTCCGTATACAAAGGGTAAAAACGGGACCCTATTACTAAGACTTCGATGTCTGTCCGTCTGTCCGTTTGTCCGTCTGTCTGTGTGTCTGTCTGTCTGTATGTCTTCAGGCTGTAACTCAAGAACCGCTATAGCTAAACTTTTTAATTTTTCACAGATTGTGTATATCTGTTGCCGCTCTGTAACAACAAATAAATAAATAAAATAAATATTTAAGGGGGGCTCCCATACAACAAACTTGATTTTTTTGCTATTTTTTTCTCGTTAACAATAACGGCAAACAATAGGCACTTGAAATATTCAAGAAATACTAAATTTTATTTGCACGTTAATAATAATTTATAATAAAATTTTCAAATAAATAAAATAATTGAAATAATGAAAATAATTGAACACAAAAAACACAATTTTTAGTCTATTTTTGCTCTATTGTGGTACGGAACTCTTCGTGCGCGAGTCCGACTCGCACTTGGCCGATTATTTCTCTTTGTATTTCCACCGAGGACGCTTACACACTTTAAATATTTATCACCTTGCACATTTTTATCTCGATTTAGGTTTTTACACTTTTTAAAAGTGATTTCAAAATTGTCTTCAGCGTCTACTCTTTTTGACAACCTATACGATCGATCATTTATAACCATTGCATGGCGATACCCAAATTACGATGAATCGAAACGACCCAATACTGTCAGGCTGTCTTTTATACTAGCTTTAACACAAACATTGGAATCAACACAAAAATAAAAATTCTTTAATTTTTCGGCCTAACATTTTTCTTTGACAGTAACAAAGAGCACGTTGCTTAGAAACATCAGCATCTTAGCATTTACGTCATTGACCAGTCTAGGTTATTTTTAACTAGTCCCGTATTAGATAGATCCGGGACATCCCTCCTTTATACGGCTGAAGGCGAACCGCAGGTGGTTTTAGTGAGTAGGAGTCTCACATACCTCCGGGGTGCTGAGGCACATACCCAACCCGGGGGACCCATGAGGGTTTCCCCTGCGCATCAAAAAAAAAGGTTATTTTTAACTAAACGATTAGCTGTTATTCGCAATTTATTAAGATTCATAAATTGCTATTAATAATTCCTCAGAACCTGTGTCATAGAACTTGACGTCACAAGTTATCAAATAAACTGACAATATTTAGTGAGTCAAGCCGGATACAAGTTAGTAGTTTACGATTTGTCTTGATTACTAAAAAACCCTTCATAACAATTAGTGACGATTGCTTCTATTCGTAACGGTAAAATAATATAGGTACCCAAGTTCTAATTTTAAATTGAGCCTTACAAAAACGTGAGCTCTCCTTTTACTATGAACGTGACGTTCGCCCAAGTTCAAATTAGGAATTTTTTTCAATAATAAACTCAACCCTAGCTGTGAAGTGAATTCCTTCGCTGAAATGATATTAAAGTAATAAAGTTTATGCAAGTCGTTCATATATTTTTTTCTTTGAAATTTCATTGTACGCGGTATGTTGTAGATGTTTTATAAATTTAATATTTCTCATCATAATAACTATGTAATAAGTGTCAACGGCCGAGAAATGGAACACAACAGAAATATTAGTTAATTTATGTTATTAGTATAATTTTTAATTAAAGTTTCAAGATAAGTATAAGATGATAACTAAACTGTAATATTTAAGTCACTTGCAAGAATACGTCAGCCTCTGCTGGCCTGAAATTAGTCGTTCTGAACATCTATGTATACTAAATGCGAAAGTGTCTATAATAATATACTTAATATTATTCTGTCTGTTACCACTTTACAATAAAACTGATAATCCGATTTTGATGCGTGTAGAGATACTGTGAGTCCCGTAAAAGGACATGACAATATTTTTTGATCCCAGAAAATGACGTGATGTCTACACAATAGACTGATTTCGGCGCGCGGCGTAACGAAGTCGCAAACATCAACAAAAACAGAGCGAATTAATTCGCCAAGACCGGTTCGTATTTGTTTGCAAATATTGCTTCATAAGAATTGTGTGTAATGGCGGAAGAGCATTGTTCGCGCACGCGCACGACCATATCAGGTGATAACAAAGACCGTTCGTGGTATCGCGTACTTGGGCTACTCGACCCACGCTAATAAGTACCACTTATGTATCTATTAATCTGCTACTGGTATAATATGGTCTTGAGTAATATTAAAGTTACAAAATAACTGTTGCCCAGTTGCCCACTATTTTGTTTTACTGCGCGGAAACTATTTTTTTTTTCAGGATAAAAACTAAATAGCTTGGCGATAAAAACGTTGCAGACACACTTTCACTTTAGGAATATATTTAGTAGGGGTATATTAATTTCCTTACCATTTGTTTTAACGTTTCAAACACTTACCTAAAGCCTAAAATGTTAGTATTCTTTATCTAGTGTTTTGGTGTCATTGAACGAATGGTGATAGTGGTAATGAGACTTTAGTTTAAAGGACGTTGGGAAACTTCACCTTATTACATTTTAACTACTAATAATTATTACTTTAACCCATATATTTTCAAGTATGTAGCGCAATATGGCGAAACGATTAACCCTCTTACTAATAAAAACTTCTTAACCATGCGTTCAACGTGTGAATAGTAATTATACAGGAGTTTTTAAGTTACACACACGTTACACAGAGTCTATACATGGTCTATACATAGAAATTTGTATGGAAATGACAGCATCGTTATACAGGCCTTATGTCAAAAAATGATTGTTAGAAGAAAAAAATCTTATGCACCCTCTATACACGCTGTGTAACTTTTTATTAGTAAGAGGGTAAAAGTATGGTACCGCGTCTTGGCAGGGTTACTACCGTGCCCTCAGCAATAAGTAATAATACGTGCTATTTTGTAATTAAAAATAGTATATTGGCGTTTAACGTATATGTAATTGTTTCAAGTCAGTAGTCACTAATTGTAGAGTTATTTTGCTAATTCTTGTATTAAAATTATCTAAAATAGTGCCAAGTAAGTGTTGATTAAATGATTAAATTTACTAACGAACCTTTTTAGGGTTCCGTAGCCAAAATGGCAAAAAACGGAACCCATATAGATTCGTCGTGTCTGTCTATCTGTCTGTCTGTCTATCTGTCTGTCTGTCCGTCCGTATGTCACAGCCACTTTTCTCCGAAACTATTAGAGCTATACTATTGAAACTTGGTAAGTAGATGTAGTCTGTGAACCGCATTAAGATTTTGATGCAAAAATGGAAAAATTATTAAAAATTTTAGGGGTCCCCATAGGTACAACTGAAACAAAAAAAAAATTTCATCTAACCTATGCGTGTGGGGTATCTATGGATAAGTCTCCAAAAATCATATTGAGGTTTCTCATATCATTTTTTTCTAATCTGAATAGTTTGCGAGAGAGACTCTTCCAAAGTGGTAAAATGTGTCCCCCCTCTCTAATTTCTAAAATATGATCATGATAATTCTAAAAAAAAATATGATGTAGATTACTTTAAAAACTACCAAAGAAAATTGGTTTAAATGAGATCTAGCCAGTAGTTTTTTTATACGTCATAAATGGTAAACCTTAATCTAAATTTCAATAAATCGACTGAAATATAAAAATAAATCAAAAACCTTTTAATTTCATAAATATAAACCTTATTGCTGCTGCGAAACCCTTCATGGGCGAGTCCAACTCGCACTTGGCCGCTTTTTTATATAATATATTAGGAACAAAATGAATTGAAACGGAATATTGTTTCCGTATAGTTTACGAGTTACTTTCTTGGCTGCACTATAACCAGACCGTGAACAAATACTTTCCTTCGATTCGCGGTTAGTGTAACCTTAGGTTAGGTTAGTTAATGTTATGCAAAAAAATTATAATAGATTTGCCGTAGAAACAATATTCTCCAGATTTCAGACCTATAATTAAGATTATGGTTTTGCTTAACTAAAATAAAATAATAATATAATTACTTTAATCCGTCGATCGTGGAGTTCTTGGAAATCTATTGTAGCTATCTATTGTTATCACGGCCCACTTGGGCCGTTCGGGGGTTAAGGTGACGCCTTGATAATTTGGCTGTAGCGATGTCCATTTTTCTCAGCAATGACTAAAGCTAAGAAATTAAAGTTCACTGTCAGTATTCATCATGTCTTTGTCTTTGAATTACCCATAGCATAACACGATTGGTCAACTTTCATAACACAGAATAATCAATCAAAAAGACCTCTGTAAAAAAAGGGATTCCTATTTTGCCAACAGAGGAGAGTGATATAAGCTTCCAAAATTTGTACATAAATTGGTTCTAGTATACACTTTAATTTGTCCATAGCTTATATGAAATGTATTTATGGTTTTTAAATTATGCGACAAAAACCATTTTGTCGCTACGCCCTTTCCATTTTTTGCTGTTCTATTGCTTGTTTTCTATGAGAGGCCGGGACAGCCTCGCATAGAAAACAAGCAATCTAAAACACATCCAACACGGTTTTTTACTTTAACATGGCGTCACCTTAATGGGTAGTGTTTTGTTCTCGTTTCGTTAACATTTTTTTTCCTTTTCAGGCGCGCATGTTTCAAAATGTGACAGGTTTCTTCACACATGCTTCACACAGCTTCACACCTTGGCTGCATGCAACGAACCACTAATTTTTTATTTTTAACTTGCAAATGGCGTATGAAATTCTAATGCTTATCAATATGAATACAGGAGTATGGAATAACCTTAACCTAGAAATACTGAATATATTTGTCGTGACCTAATTTCATTTAAAACATATTTATATCGTATGGGCATCGTTGATTTTAAATTAGAATGCATTGTCGGGTACAAAAATTCCAATAGACTTCTCTGTCTATAATGCCTGGCTTTTCTTTTTTATCAGTCCGATATTATAATCTATTCCTTGTCCAATTAAAAATTTATCTACAACAGGAATGAACATAAAATTCATAAAAATAAATAGAAATAAACTTTATAACCACAATTATTATCAAGTAGAAACACTGAAAAATCATATTCATCTTTTAATAGTATACTAATACAATAAAATAGTATTATTACTGCAATACAAGAAACAATAAATTTTTACTGTTGTAATATTAGGAAGGTACTAACAATACAACATTAAACATTATAGTTATTATTATTTATAAGGTACAGAAGTCAAGTAAATACTATTTAAGGGAAAGCCCCACAGACTGTCAACATCATATCTAATGAACACTTAACTAATATTTAGGTCAATAGTAATGAAGGACTATCATTAAGTAGTAATGATAGAAAGGCCTGAGAGTAAAAGCGGGAAAATATTTGAGTTTTCCGGCGCAATTCTTAGCATTTGTCATGGCTATCGAGACTACCTGTTGTCTGTTAGTAAATTAAAAATATATTTAAATAACTGTACTTTAAAAAGATGAAACCGACTTCAAAATTGTACGTAATTAAGAATGAAAACTTCCTATCTCCAAAACTACTGAACCGATTTTGATGAAACTTGCACTATTCCCTAAGTTGAACAATACCTAGTACAATAAAAAAAGAATCACTCAAATCGGACTTGTAGTTCCGGAGATATGCGTGAACAAACATAAAAACATACATACATACACTTTTGAAATTTGGCACATTTGTTCAGAAGCTGTTATAGATTAACATATGCAAAAACTGGGCAGTTCTGAAAATATTACATACATACGCGTCGAATTGATAACCTCCTTTTTTTGAAGTCGGTTAAAAAAGATGGTCTGACAGTGCCTTTATGCTTTGAATAAACCTGCCTGCCTAGCATACGCCAACGAGATATCTCACTCTCGAGTTAATTAAAAACTACTATCGTCTCATAATGTCAAAATCTCGACATTATCTCGACAAAACTCTATAAAAATGTGTTATTTCGATGATAGATCTACGCGAGAAAAAATGTTTGTCATATGCTAGGGTCAATAGAGATGAAGACACAAACTATCAAACATCGAGAAACGTCATGTAGAGAGAGATATCTCGTTGGCGTATGCTAGGCCGGTTAGCGAGGCGCTTCCATGCCTCCAGGTAAAAGCATCTAAAAGCACAGAATATAATATTATATTAGTACCAACTAAAAAGCACATGTCTACGAAAATGCTATTGTTATATTTTAATTTCTGATTCAAATAGTAATACGGACTTCGAAGAACGACTCTATATTTAACCGCAATAGTAAGAACTTATTTATAAAGGTGTAGTCACCGTAGCTTATATTGAATCTATTTAATCGATTTATAAAGACGTATCCAACCGCAAAATTGTCTTGTTTACGTTACAAAATGAGAACGCGTAAAAACCCAAAACTTTTCCAATAATATAATGTTGTTTTGGACTTACACAATATACTAAAAGTACTAAACTAGAGTCCGGCGTATTACTCACAGTAGCTGTTATTCTAATGGAACTCTTTACGTAAGAGAAACAAAAAATAATGAATGTAATATTGATAATGACTATTATAAAAACATAAAGGTTTTTGTTTCGTTTTAATGTGCAACTATATAGTCGATATTGTATTTACTACTTCAAATTAATAGTAGTTATTGAAATTATGTAAAGGTTTACCATTTATGACGTATAAGAAAAACTACTGGCTAGATCTAGTTCAAAACAATTTTCGTTGGTAGTTTTTATAATAATCTACATCATTTATTTTTTTTAGAATTATCATGCCCCTACCACATACATTATATATTCATATAATAGTACTCCGTACCCCTACTTTAGAAATTAGATGGGGGAGGGACACACATTTTACCACTTTGGAAGAGTCTCTCTCGCAAACTATTCAGGTTAGAAAAAAATGATATGAAAAACCTCAATATGATTTTTGGAGACTTATCCATAGATATCCCACACGCATAGATTAGATGAAAAAAAATTTTTTGTTTGATTTGTACCTATGGGGACCCCTAAAATTTTTAATAATTTTTCCATTTTTGCATCAAAATCTTAATGCGGTTCACAAACTACATCTACTTACTAAGTTAAGTAATAGTATAGCTCTAATAGTTTCGGAGAAAAGTGGCTGTGACATACGGACGGACAGACAGACAGACAGACAGACAGACAGACAGACAGACATGACGAATCTATAAGGGTTCCGTTTTTTGCCATTTTGGCTACGGAACCCTAAAAATTAAGTACAGTCAAAATCTGTTATAACGACATCGAAGGGACTACTCATAATTATTTAGTCGTAAAAACCGATGATAGTTGTAATAACCAGTGATAGGTGGCCATAATATAGCATTCAGCCGGGACCTTTGATTTTGGTCAATTTAACCGGTATGTTGTTCTAAACGATGTCGCCATAAACGGTTTTGACTGTACCTACAATTTATTATTATTATTTTTATCATTTTTTTTATTCAAAGGATATTATATTATGTTAACTTAATAATTTAAGTGAATAGTAATGTTAAAAATGCAATAAATTTGGCAATAAAATTATAAACGCTTGTCAATAGTCAATACCTACCAACTTCCGACCGTGCTCATGGTCAGACAATTAAAAAAATAAAAATCGTGTGGTAAGCGTACAGAATTGTTAATGTCAATAATCACAAAACCATTCTAAATACCATTCTGATAGGTATAGCAATCGAGATATATAATGAGAATACAAAATAGTGCAGTAGTTTTTCATAAACGTTATTTGGCGGACAATGAAAAAGAAGAAAAAGAAAGCGCGGGAAACTTCGGAGTAGGCGGGAGTGTTTTCTTGGAAAATTTTTTGCAAAATTATTTAAAAAAGGATAAGGAGGGTTGAATTTGTAAAATATTAAGTATTTTTATTATTTAGTACTTGTATATATAAATTTTGTGTAGTTAGCTGTATATATTGGTAAGTTTTTTTTCTTGTTTAATATAGGTATATTAGTAGGTCCGAGGTTTCATAATTTGTAAATATTAAAGTATTTTGGGTGGTTCAATGAATGAGCCGCCCGACCCTACGTCGGGGCCGGGCCCGGGGCCCGGTCCTGATGTAGGCATGAATGTCACTATTACGACGGATATGGACTACGAACATGAGATGAGTGGGAGCCGCAAACGGCCGAAAACAACTTTTAAACAAGACTTTCTAACAGATAATATAGTACCGAATACACCAACAAAACCATCAGAAACTACTGAATCACAAAGTATTAAACCTCGTATGTACACTACTACTGATAGTTACCCATATGTTGTACATGTTCAACGGATTACATCATCTTTACAGGATGGTACCACTCTGCACCCCCTTATTTTAGGCAAATTTTTTAAAACAAATAATGTAAATAATATAGTACCAGGTAGCATTAAGAAAATAGGTAGGAACCGATGTACAGTAGCTTTTAAGTCTCACATAGATGCTAATAATTTTGTTACTAATAAAAATTTAGAGTCTTGTAAGTTAAAAGCATTTATACCTAATTTTAATGTTACTAGAATGGGTGTTGTTAAAAATATCCCAACAGAATGGACTGATAGTGAAATATTAGAAAACATAGAAACACCAGTAGGTTTTGGCAAAGTGTTAAAAATTAGAAGGATTAATTATAAGGTCAAAGTAGAAAACATTGTTGAATGGAAACCTTCCCGTTCTGTGGTTGTTACATTTGATGGCCAAATCTTGCCTCCTAAAGTGTATATTTGCTACAATTCATTACCTGTAGATTTGTACATATATCCGACAATTCAGTGCTACAATTGTTGCAGATATGGTCATACAAAAACCATTTGTCGTTCAACACCACGATGCTTCAAATGTGGTCAAGAACATTCAGCAGATTCATGCATGAGTGAATCAGAAAACTGTATTCATTGTTTAGGTGATCACTATGCTACAAATAAAAATTGTCCCGAGTTTTCTAGACAAAAAGCCATAAAAACTTGCATGGCTGAAAAAAATATATCATATGGTGAGGCTAGTAAATTGCATCCTCCAATTCTAACTGGCAGAAGATCTTACGGAGATGTTCTTATTTCCAATACACAGTTTTCTGATTCTTTTATGCCAACTCAGAATAATAATGCTCGCTCTTATAAAAAAACTTTTTATTCAAAGCGCTCTACTCCACAAACTCCTGGTAAAGGGTATGATAAAAACTTTCATAAAAGTATCTTAGGAGAATATCAAATTCCAGCGTCTCAAAACGGTTGTGCATATGTTGACTCTGAAACAAGAAAGGAATTATCAGACAAAAAGATTGACACAAGCACAATTTTAAACGTATTATCTGCTCTTGTTAATGCTTTGCAACAAAATAATACACTAAAACCGTCCAACGTTGCTTCTATAAACAATTTGATTAACTCTGTTGATAACAACATCAACAATGGATTCCAACATAATACAATGGAATTGTAGAAGTATACTTACTAAAAAAACTGATTTGATTTACTTAATAAATAAATTTAACCCTATAGTTATTGCCCTTTCCGAAACTTGGTTACGAACATTTTTTGCGTTTCGTATTCCAGGATATTATTGTATACGAGATGACAGACCTGACGGATATGGTGGGGCTGCCATGTTGATAAAAAATACCATACCTTTTAAAGTGCTGACATTGCCACATGTAAATAGTACCAATTTCAATAGAGTCGGTGTACAGTTACTAAATCCTAATATGTATATTTTCTCATTGTATATAGCACAAAATTCTTCTTCCACATTTTTAGATTTAAATAATTTACTCAATTCATTTCCTGGCCCGATGTTAGTAATGGGCGACTTTAATGCTCATCATCAGAGTTGGGGAAGCGATGTGTCCAATAGGGATGGTGAGGAGCTATTGGATATTATAGATAAATTTAATTTATGTGTGCTTAATACGGGGGATCCCACACGAGTCATGAATATTAATGAAAACAAAAGTGCAGTTGATGTTTCCATTTGTTCTCCATCATTAGCACCGAATATATCTTGGCAAACTTTAACCTCTTCATATGGTAGTGATCACTACCCTATACATTTATCTTTGGCATACAAAAGTAATAGCTTAAATAACAAAAGAATAAGAAATAAATATAAATTGGATAAAGTTGATTGGAGTAAATTTAAAAATGAAATAGATTGTCAAATTAAAAATCTTCCTGAAATTCGATTAGGAAACGAAGTTACTGCTTCTGAATTGCTAGCTAAGACCATTATTGAAGTTGCCGATAAGCAATTCCCTACAAAAAAACCAATGGGAACCAAAGTTCCATTCCCTCCGTGGTGGGACTCCGAATGTTCGGAAGTAGTTAAGAAAAGAAAAATCATTGAAAAGGAATATGCTAATAATATGTCTATCGAAAATTTTGATAAATTAGTGCAAATTAACAAATCTACTAGAGTTTTTTTAAAACAAAAGAAGCAACAGGGTTGGAAAAATTTCTGCTCATCTCTATCCCCATCCACATGTCCTTCTGAAGTTTGGAAAAGTATAAAAAGATTTAGATCTGTATTCAAAGAACAGACCATGGTACTTCCTAAAGACTTTTTAAGTAATTACGTTGATCAATTAGCTCCATCTTCAGTATCAGAATATTTTCCGATCCCTTCTCCATCCTGCTACAATATAAGAGAACATTCGTATTCTGCACTAGATTCTCCTTTCACAATGGTTGAGCTCAAAGGTGTTTTATCAAGTGTAAATGATTCTACTCCAGGCATGGATGGTATTCCGTATTCTTTTTTGGCTAACTTAGGGGATAAAGCATTAGGCTACTACTTACATCTTATTAATACGGTCATGATATCTGGGAACATTCCTGATTCTTGGAAATCTCAGGAAGTAATACCAATATTAAAACCTAATAAACCCGCTGACAAAATTACTTCATATAGACCAATAGCCCTATCATCAGTTTTAATTAAAGTTGCTGAAAACCTAATTAAAAATAGATTAGAATGGTTCCTGGAACATCATAAATTATTGTCAAACAGTCAGTTCGGTTTTAGAAAAGGTAAATCCACTATGGACAATTTAAGTATATTTACTACAGATATTAGATTAGCTTTTGTAAATAAACAATACGTTGTGGCTGCTTTTTTAGATATTAAGTCTGCCTATGATAATGTTATAATATCAATTCTAGAGAAAAAAATGTACAAATTAAATATTCCTCCTATTCTTACTAGGTTTATAATTAATTTAATTAAAGAAAGATTAATTTCTGTATTTTTTAACGACATTGAATGTCTTATTCGTACCATATTTAAAGGACTGCCACAGGGGTCGGTTTTAAGTCCAGTACTTTATGACATTTATACGTATGATTTGGCTTCGGTAATTGCGAAATTTGTGAAAAAATTACAATACGCAGATGATTTAACTATTTACGCTATCAGTGCAGACATTCATGCCGCTTGCAATTCATTAAACCAAAGTCTTGTTGCCCTTAAACAGTGGCTTTTTGATAATGGACTCGATTTAACTGTAGAGAAAAGTAGTGTAGTGGTATTTACCAAAAAACTTTCTATTCCAAAAGTAAACATCTCCTATGATAATAAACCAATTCCAGTTAAGACAAGCGCAAAATTCTTAGGTGTTCACCTTGATAACAAATTAAATGGTAACACACATATTGATTATGTGATTTCTAAATGTGAACGTAATTTAAATATGCTGCGATGTCTTGCGGGAGTTTGGTGGGGAGCCCATCCGTTCTGTTTAAAACTCATTTATAATGCTGTTATTAGAAGTGTCTTAGACTATGGTATATTTTTATTAGTAGGTGATAATTTGTGTGTCATGAAGAAATTAGATAAAATTCAGTCTAAAGCTCTCCGAATAATAGGTGGAGCTATGAAGTCAAGTCCCATTAATGCCTTACAGGTAGAATGCACTGAGCCACCTTTGAGTCTGAGAAGACAATATTTAAGTGACAGATTTGTTTTTCGTTTAAAACAGTACAAATTCCATCCATTATTAGAAAAAGTAGCTCAACTGAATAATGTTTTAGAGTCACATCCCTTTTATAAAAGGTCTTTGCCATGCCTTATTGTAAGTTATCGCAAACTTCTATCAATATCTGCTCCTATTTATCAATCCGATGTACTACCTTTGTTCTCATACAATTTTGAAAGTCTGTTGATTGAACCTGATGTAAAATATGATTTAGGTGTAATTAAAGGTTATAATAGAAATAATTTCATAAACACCCAATACAGTAATTGGCATCATATTTTTACTGATGCTTCTAAGTTACAAGAAACAGGAAATGTAGGAGTTGGTGTATATCACAGTCAATATAATATACATCAAAAAGTTAAAATGCCTATAGAAAGTTCAGTATATTCCGGAGAATGTTTTGCCATTTTTAAAGCTTTAGAATACGTATTAATGTTTAAACTAAGTAAGACTATTATCTTTTCAGACTCAAAGAGTGCATTACAGGGTATAGAAAAATTCCCGTTTCGCAATAAACCATATCACCATATTATTTTTGATATCAGATATAAACTTTATGAATGCATTGAGAAAGGATATACAGTAGCATTTTCTTGGGTTCCTAGCCACTCAGGAATTGTAGGCAACGAAAAAGCAGATGAAATAGCTAAGGATGCAGTACAGAGTGGTGACATGTACCCATTTAAAATGTTTCCCAGTGACCTCTTGAGTTTACCGGCAATTGATTTATATAGGGAATGGAATAAATATTGGGAATTCACTGGACAACATAAGGGTAACCGTATGTACAAACTGCAGCCTCTGGTACCAAAAAAGTCCTGGTTTAATAGAATCAATAGTTCAAAACGAGTGATCTCATCTATAATAAGAATGCGATTAGGACATGCGTGTATTCCTAGTCATCTAAATAGAATTGGCGTATTCAATAATGATATGTGTGATTGTGGGGAGGACACGGGAACTTTAGATCACATATTTTTCTCGTGTCCTTTGCTTGATCATACATCGTTTTTATCCTCTCTACACTCCTTGCATGTTCCTCTTCCTACTAGTATGATGTGTATATTAAGTGACCCCGTAAAATATTTAAGTATTATATCTGAATTTATAATAAGTAATAATTTAAGTTTATAAACTATGTCATTATTGATGTTTTGTATTTTATTATATTAAAAAGTATATTATTTGTCTACCAAAATTTTCCTGATCCTATCCAAAATTCCGTCCCTGCTATCCCTACCTTTACCGCGTCATAAGTTTCCCAACCTTTAATCACTCGACACTGGCAATAGTTTTATGCTAGTCGCCATTAAAAAATAAATAAATAAATAAAAGAAGAAAAAGAAGTCACGCGGCACGCCAGACAGAATCTGTCATAAATGTCACAAAATTAGCGCCATCTTTTAACGTTTTAATGATTTTTTTTTAATATAAAATCGACCGAAATGTTAATCTCAAATCCATAGACTTATATCTCAAATCACAATCAAATAGAGATCAATTTCAATTGCCAAAATATAACTTTTATCTAAAAAACTTATTTGACATTTTTTTTTCAGTTTTTCCTTGGTTTTTCCATTAAAAAAATCTGTAAAATTGCAAAATTCATTTCATAAATTATCTGATGACTAAAAAATATCCCCTCAATTTCTGGATTCGTTTCACATCAGTCAGATAGGTCAGCGACGAAATGAAATTTTTATGAAACGTAACATTTCGTAATGCCAACGACACTGCAATGTCAGTTCTGTGGGATCACCTTGGCCGTGAACGTCGGTTCTACGTACCTTCAATTATTATTTTGCCTCCAATTTTGTTTATCAATTCAAATTATGCATCAAATCATCAAATAAACTAGCAATATGTAAACTATAGGTCTACCAGAATATGATGGCAAAAAGTGAGATAATAAATTGACTCTAGCAATACCGGGGTATTTTAATAGGAATCAGAGACCTTAATTTTTTACTCTATGATAGGAATAAAACATTTTCATTCTTTTTTATTCCTTTAGCGGCTTATTTTGTGTGATAAAAATTTATCCAATGATCAAGGATATATTTTAATATTTTTTGAAAATCTGCTGTCAAAAATTGCCATCAGATTCTGGTAGACCTATAAAATGCTTGGAATTTAAGACGCTAAAAGATGTAGTTACATAAAGATTTTTAAGGGCACAAACGAGTGATGACTCAGCTGTAGCCTCATTGTAGAGACATCTTTACAAGTTTTTCTTAAACGATCGATAAAAATAACCAGACGATACTATAATCTGCAATAATTAAAAACGTAAACAGACAGATAAAAAGTTGCCAAGGAAGAAAAAGTGGGCGAGAGTCTATTTTTGTCTGTGATTAACTCATGAGTCTTCCGTCTAGATACTCTACCTGAGGTACGGGAAGTCATTTTTACGGAGGCGTGAGTTTTCCAACTTTGTTCGCAAAGCTGTCTATCAAGTAATATCTAGTATAATAGGCGTTGGCTTTCCGATATTAGCTAAATATAGCCGCAATATACTTTCGACAAACTTTTTCAACCTATCTTTTGTTCTTTAATTAAGTTCCATCTTACACTGTGAAAATGCTAGCTTCTGCCATGACTATTGTCAAAGCTAATGAAGATTAAAATAATAATTTGGGTCTTGTAACAGACCGTCTAGCCGTGACATCAATACTATTTGCTATTTGTATGAGTCATCAGTTCCGATTCTAATCACGTTCATTCATCAATTTTCCAAGATCATGTAATTCATCACTCTTACTGCTTACCTTGTTAGACAACTTGCTATAATTGTAGTATAGTTTGCAGAATTTAAAACGTTTCAGATGTAGAATTGCCGTTTCATCTCTGTCGACGTACATCCACCTTATTATATAAAGATATTTTCTTATTTTTGGTATAAAATTTACGGAATTCAGTATTTCTTACTTTTAAATACTAAGTAGATAAAGTTACTTTTAAAATACTAACAAGAAGTGTCAGCCTTTTAAACCTTTTAAAAATTACTTTATCAATAACTGAAATGATCGAGTCAAGATCACTTTAACTCGTTTCCGTTGTGATTCAAATGCAAATTAAACACGAAAATATATCCGCCTGAACCATCTTCAATGACCTTTGAAAAAAATTTAATATTAATGAGCTAAATAGGAGCAGGAATGAAGTTAGAATTTTAGTAGTATATACGCTTTAAGAGGTCAGTGACATAAAAAAATAGGCAATTTATATTATATTATTTTCGCGGCAATATTTGACATTTCATGTTTGGCACCTTAATATTTGAACGTCGAATTCGCCACATTCTTTTTAGGGTTCCGTACCCAAAGGGTAAAAACGGGACCCTATTACTAAGACTTCGTTGTCTGTCCGTCTGTCCGTCTGTCTGTCTGTCTGTCTCCAGGCTGTAACTCAAGAACGGTAATAGCTACGATTTGATATTTTCACAGATTATGTATATCTGTTGCCGCTATAACAACAAATACTAAAAATAAAATAAAATGAATATTTAAGGGGGCTCCCATACAACAAACGTGATTTTTTTGGCCTTTTTTACTCTATATCAAAAATGGCAACAAGTAGGTACTTGAATTTTTCACAAAATCCTTAGTTATATGTGTACTTTAATATTTAATAATAACATTAAAATAAAATAAAAAAATAAGGGGGGCTCCCATACAAAAAACACAATTTTTCGCGTAACTTTCTGCCGCGCACTGTAAAACTCTGGAACGAACTGTCACCAGCAGTATTTCCGGACCTATATGACCTGCAAACCTTCAAGAAAAGAGCGTATTCCCTCTTAAAAGGCCGGCAACGCACCTGCAGCTCTTCGAATGTTGCGAGTGTCCATGGGCGACGGTAGTTGCTTACCATCAGGTGACCCGTTTGCTCGTTTGCCCCCTTATTTAATAAAAAAAAAAAATTTATGGCCTAATTATGCTCTATAATGGTACGGAACCCTTCGTGCGCGATTCCGACTCACACTTGGCCGATTATTTTATAAAACTAACAATAAGCCATTGCATTGTCATGTTATAATATTGTTTCAGCTGCCATAAATCATAATATTGTATTAGTTTTAAATTTAATTAATTGTCGTGACTTTTGTAGCATATTATGCAGGCATTCGGTCATTGAACTAAATGGAAAATTTTCCAAGCGCTCATTTTTAAACTACACGTTTTCAAATTTGGAGCACTCTTAAAATGTTTAAAATTTTGAATGTTGTGTTCTTTTTTCTTGCTCGGTTAATAGTCGGAGTCGGAGTAATTTGTATATTATTATATATTACGTACTTAAGTTTAAAACAAAATTATTTAAAAGAGTTATGAATTCATGTAATTATTCATATGGTAACTACCTGCACATAACTATTTCAACATAATAGCTGTAACTATAAGGATAGTCACACAAAAAATGCGTGGAAACATTTTTCAGCTGTCAGAGTTCGGTAGAGTTCATGGCGAAACGTTTGAAATTCGAATCACACCAAAACATAATATTACGCTTGAATTATTATCTTCAACAATGTGATCTATTTCAATGCTTTTATGTTTGATTTTTTGTGAAATATGCAAAAGCATTTATTTTTACCAGTGAACAATGCCTGGCGGTAATCCAACTAAGTTCTGCAAGAAGTTTTGGCTCTATATTTAAAGTAAGTAATATGATAATTGAGTTCTAGATGAATCGAAAAATTAACGGAAATACATAATATTAGTCTTGTGTTTTAGGTTTCAACCAACGGTTTCAACTATACAACGTGAAATTTTAGTGGTTGTTTTCCCGAAGCAGGACGATTTACCTACAGTGCAGTAGTATTATCGAATCATGCAAGTTATTTTTTGAAAATACAAAATATTTTGTATAACGTATAACTATGGCAACTTTATGCCGATAGGCGCGAGCGGCTATGGACCAGGCCGAATTTTTTTTATGATTTGAACAAAAAAACTTCACAAATATTATATTTTACTACTAAGATAAAATCATTTTACTGCGGGAAAACAACCATTAAAATTTCACGCTGTATAATATAAAATTAAACATACTTACCTATAATATTTTGTAATAAGTATTTGTAGTAAAATTAAAACCTCATTAGGACTATCTGTCCTAAAATATTCTGTTTCCCCGAACCTATAAAGAACATGCTAGATCAAGCTTTTCTCAAATCGTCCATAACTCCATACCAAAGTCCACAAAGATATTTAAATATTGTCTAGTTCAAGGTAAAAAAAAAACAGTCGTTATAAAAACTTGTAGTAACTATGTCTCTACAGACTGCGCCGACTCATTCTGTAAACCAGTAGGAGGCAAAAATAAAATCAAAGCCTTATTCGACTTTGAATTAATTACTCAATAAAAAATATTAAAATTGATTTAAAATTATCATTCTGGTTATATCCGGTTCTTTCTAGTTTCAAATTTAGAACTCGTTTAAGAAATATTAAGTCACAAAGTGTACAGTTTTAACGTATTTCTGCGAGACCAACTGTCTACCTTGTAGAGTAACAACAAACACTACAGTTTATTTTGTAGTAAAATTACATAACTTTCGTAACACTTTCTAGACATTTCAGTCATAGATAACGTATTTGTATTTTGTACTCACGAAGCTGTAAAAATTAAGACACGATTCATTGCATTAAGGGCCCGGGTTACCCTCGAAATTTTCATACATTCTTAATACCAAAATCATTTTCTCATGCGAAAATATTTAACATGTTTGAGTTATTTTTCAGCTTAAGATAGTAATTACCTAGGGTCCTGAACAAATTTTTTTTACAAAATATTTAAATACTAAAAAAAAATTTTTTTGTGTTTAAATATTTTTTAGTAAATTTACTACTAAATATTCCTAAATAAAAAAGTTTACGAAGTATAAAGTATTAAATATCCACCGAAAAGCCAAAAGGCAATAATTCCGTAATAAAATACGTAGGAAGTGAAAAGTTGATGAGTGTTTGTGGGCTTGTATCTGATATGTTTTTCTCTGAAAGGTCAATGATTTCTGACAAAAGCATATTATTTTTATGTCCTTTAGGTATACGGCATTCCTCTTACTTCCTAACGTTTTGTACCATGCCATGCCATATCATATCTGGAGGCACGGAAGTGCCCCCGCCAAGAAAAACCAAGCGAAGCGCGCAAGAGCACTACCTACCTTTTCTCGAAACGTTTCGTCATATTTTTGCACCCTTATAACTCTGGTTTGGATTGGGTTTTTAAGTTAAAAAACAACTTTTTCACGTATTTATGATAGGATAATAATATACGTTTTAGCGCCAAATGCTTTGAATGATTCATCATCCAGCTAAAAAAAATGCGAGAAAAATTAATAGTCGAACTTTTGATTGGTATTTTTTTTAGTACCTAGTACTATGTACTACTTTGTCGTAATACCTTGAAGGTTTTATTCGTTTGTTTCATAATTTATAATTTACAATGTTTACGGAGTGTGTGCACGACCTTATTTCAATTAGTACCTACATTATGCTCTTGACACACATGTTTCGATATGATCTGACGTTTATGCACTGATAACCGAAACATCTTATTTTATTTTTACTACAAAGTAGAAACTTTTGAAATAAAAAATTGTCGGGAATTTTGGTTTTTAATAAAAAAAACTACCACAGGCTGCTTTTTAACTAACTTTAAGGTAATTAATACCCTGTTACTATTATTAACTTAATTTTTTTTCAGTAAGAACATAGGTCGGTTCTAACAAAACTTTGCTGTTGTCATGAAGGGGTATAATGAAGAAAATTCAGCATAAAAATGCTTTTTCCGAATGGATACCCTCTTGTTCGTAATTGTAACGACAATGAATGGATAATTATTGTTGTAAACAATAATATGCAATGAACAAGATTCTGGTCGTCCCCATTTCTGTGGAAAAATTGTCGACAACGGCCAAAATAAAAGTTATGATCATTTAAACTTTCTCCAGGTCGAACGAGAGTGTTTTGTTCGCGAATATCTATTAATTTTACATTTTGTCAGTCTCATCTATCGATATCGATAGGCTATCCACCACTTTATTTGGCAGAGTATGAAGCATCTGTCAAATAAGATGTGGATATCCTATCCGGCACTTTATCAGGGAGTAGCGAAACAGGCCCTTATTGTTACTTGTACCATAGACGAATAATACTGATCTTGTTAGTTTTTTTTTTTTTTAATTTAACGAATTATTTTTAACTTCGGTGCTCCGTGGTTAAATACAACTTACATGATTCTGGTTCGAGTGTCAAAAATTTTAAACAAAGTCATTTAAAAATCAATTCCGATTTAAAATTCAATGCTAAAATTTAACAATAATGATATTTAACATTTTAAATATGGAAAAGAGAGCCTGCAGATATTTCTAGTATGCGTTTGGTATTTTGGTACGAATTTTACTGTACTTATGAAAATTACGCTTAATATATTTTATCTAATGTAATTTTCTCAGAAAATAAAACAAATCGTTAAAATGCAATTTGTAATCATAATATGGCATTTTAATTGTGTATTTAATTATCTACAGCACTTGACGTAAGTATTTATTACTTAACTTTGATCACGTGCAGTTATTTTCAATATTCAAGCAGTCTATATTAATAGTATAAAATATATATGACCCATCACCCAGCTCCACAAACACATATGTTTTGTTTTAAAATTGTTTGTACAATGTAATAGGTACACAGGGAACAAAATTTAAATTGTTTCGAGTAAATCGACTTTTGTACAGTTTACTTGTAAATCTTTAATTTTTATGTCATTTCGAGTTTCGTTTTTTTTAAAATTCAACCGTTCTTAGCACTTAGATAAATATTATAAGTACTCAAAATGATGTAATTTGCACGTGAATTCGCAAGTTTCGTGTCAAACAAAGGTGTATGTGAGATAGTGGCGGAAAACTCCGTGATTAGATACAAGTATCTCGGTGCATTTCGACACGCCCGTACGTGATCATCACGATATTGTGACACAATTATACAGAAATATTAAAATGTGTACTTAATAGTAAATTGACATACTGCAGTGCTTACAACTCGAGATTTCTAATTTTTTCATACACCAGATGTTAAGTTGGAAGAAGACCGCATTCAAATCGGATCAGTAGTTTTCGTCTGATGCTGGAACAGACAGACAGACAGACAGACAAAAAACTAACCACAGATTTGGCTTCTATAGCGATGTAGTAACACCCCCTGCTTATTATTTTTTGAACATCTTTAATGTACAGAATTTTCATTTCTACAGTTTTATTATATGTATAGATAGTATTCAAATTCTTTATTATTACTCATACAATAATACACAATAGCACAAATTAGACAGTGTACATCACGTCGTCTAATCCCATGCTAAGTTGAACTTGTGTTATGGCAATCAGTATATACATATATTTAATTATTATTCGTCATAATATAGTTTTTATGTTTGATATCAAAACAATAGGCCTTCGGCGTGTTTGTCTTCCTACATTATATTTATAAGTATTGCGTAATTACACTTACTATTATACAACAACGAAATTAATGTTAAAATCTTGGGAATCGCGAAACGGGTTTGAGATTCTGCCAATTCTATATAAAAACAGAGTGACAACGTATTGAAATTCTAAATCTTCCGCAAAACGCGAACTTCCGTACCGGTTTGTTGAAAACAAACAAAATATCGTAAATCACCACATAATTGCATTATATTAACAACAATTTATGAATGTTATCAGCAGTTCTTAAGTTGACCATTCATTTTTAAATTGTAAATGACTAGGAGATTGGACAGTACCAGTCATTAGACAAAGCACAAAAACACAATATTTATTAATGTTGCTTTAAATACTGCCTGTTTCTAAAGTAAAGGAACGCCTAATTTAAAGAAAAACAGGTAGTTTTTAAAACAACCTCAATAAATATATACGTAGTGTTTTTATGCTCTGTCCAATGGCAATGACTAGTAGGTACTGTCCAATCACTAGTCAACTCATGTTCACCCTAGTATTGATTTTTTATTTCCTTCTAATTATGCTGGCTGGCCCTGTGGGCTGGCCCCAATACATTTTTTCAGAAGATCATGATATATTTTTAATAATTTTTGAAGAGAAGAACATATATTTTTTCATGTCAAATGCTGGCTGGCAACAATTATGACGTGAGAAGCAGATTGCCCAGCTCATGCCACGGCAATTCCATTTTCAATTGAGCGAGCGGATGCACTTAACTGGCCAGAAACAATTTGGGGAGAGCGTTTATTTTTGAAAAAAGAATAGTTTATTTTAAAGTTCAAAGGCATGTTTCCTTATAAACAGAACTGACCTGAAGCTATGACTAGTTATTTTATTAGGTGAAGTATTTTTAGTGCTAAAAGAAAGTTAAATGTAGAGTTATTGTAGAGTAATATAGAATATATTATGTCACGAATTGAGTTTTGCTCTTAAAAAGGAAAAACACATTAGTTATCTATATATATTAACGCATATTAACTAATAACTATATTTATTTGTTAATGATATCAATAACTGATTGGTTAGGACTTGACGGCCAAAGTAATGCGATCAAAGTCCGTTTATTATTTCCATAGAAGCACGTGTTCATTTTGTGATTTATTATTTTAAACATTTTCCCTTCAGAGCCAAGATATATTCTCAGAAAGGCGCCACGTATATTTAACAGAAAAATGTAATTTCAAAGTCTGAAGATCTATTAACGCGACTACGTCATTTCATATCACATATTATATTGTTATGCCCAATCATTCCTTTAGTAAAACAAAAAAAAAACGATGAGTCAAAAGCCAAAACACATGAGATACGACCAAAATATGCGTATGATTTAACTGTAAGTTACAAAATAATAGGGTGATGTAAATTTTCACTAAATTACAAATTATGAAAACCTAGAAGAAAATGGTAAACTTTGCGAATGAGTTTGTTAGTTACCAAGTTAACTATTGCAAGTAAATTAAATTATATTTAAAAAAAGCCGGCAAAAAAGCCATTGTAATATTATATTGTTATACTATGATTATACTCTAAATATTTTAGTTTTCTCTGCACATGGGATCAAAACAAAAACTGTTTTAAAATGACATTACTGAGTCCATTTCGGTGCGAATAATAAAACAAAAGAATACCGTTCTTAGAGCCACTTTGCAATTGTATTACTACAATGTCGTAAGATGTAATAAAATATACGATTGTGTAGTCGGTTACGAGTTACGACATCGCAGGGTAGTCCCTTGAATTACGATAACAATATCTTAGAATCTAACCTCGCAATGTTATCTGATTTTGACTAGGGACTTGAATTAATCTGCTTACATCATTATAAAAAGTGCATAATGCCTTGGATGTTAAAATGAATTATTTATACTTAAAACAAACAAAGGAATTCAGACGCACCCAATTATATTTTATCGTTTTTCGATAGTAAGAAAGAATTTATATCGGAGCCAATGATAATTTTGTATTCTACAATTTTACTGACGTCAATTACTTCAATCTACCTTTTTAAAAATTGAATTTGCCAGTCGACACCAACGTTGGACGTATAAGACAAAAACAACATGGATTTGTAGTTAATTTTTATTTGTGAATGGCAGTATGGATCCGGTGCAAAATTTTCCATCGGAAAGGACTTTACATAAGCCTTTGATATCACAATCAGTTCAATTAACAATCAATTGTTCCATTGATAGTTTTGTACGACATGACCTTCTGATGAAACGAACGGATCTTTGCCTTTTTTCTTGGAAACAGCTGATCAAATATGACGCTTGGGCCCGAGACTTAAGACATGTTTTAGAATAAAACAATTAGATTACAGGTAGACTTACTATTATTTTAGGGTCTTTGCACTACCATGAATCATGATATTACATAGGAATTCAGAAGTATCAGGTAAATTAATGGACTTTTTAACAACCGAGCCGACCTTCGTTTCGAAGTCCTTATAAAACTCGTTATTAACTCTTTCAATTTAATCTTTACTATTCTTGTTATACTGGCCTTATATTTAACTTGCAAAATTAATAATATTTTTATTTAACCAATTACAGTTAACTCGGTCGTTTAAAGTGAGTTTCAAACTAGACAATAAATTTTCCGTATTCTAAGAAACTTGAATATTTATTATCGCCGAAAATAGCGAAATCGTTTCACGTTGTAAAACTTTAAAAGAAAATCGCATTCGATTTCGCCATTCCCTTCCTTAGCAGAACTAGTCCGATATAAATAACTTACCGATTCGAAACAGTCCTCAATCCAGGTCGGCGGTAAAATACCAAAAGAGCCAGGGAATTGCCCGCCGTGGAGACCAGGAACAGAGCGAGGAGCACTATCTCCTCCACCAGGCGGTCCTGTGCCATCCCCTCTGACTTAGTCCAGGGTCCGGCGGATCCGGGTGGGATTCATCACTTCACTTCACAAAGTTTCGTCAAGTTTGGAGAACACGCAGATCGAGCGACCGCGTCTTTCTCTCAGCACTGTCGAATGACAACTAGGCTGCCGCTCGCCGCTCGCGGCTTGACTCTCGACGCGCGTGGCGCGCGGCATCCCCACTTCTGACGGCAAAGCAGCGCCAAGCTTTCGCACGTCAACCTTATCGTCCACGCGATACAGTTCAAAGCGACTTCAGTCATTTGCAAAATCGTGGAAAGATCCACTAGCATCATCAGCGTGGCTGCCATTAAAAGAGATTTACCTACGGTAGAATAGTGAAAGATGAACAAAGAAAATCAGGCTGTCCGTAAAATCCGTCAGTGTTTCTATTCTTTCGACTATTTGCTGCGGGCTTGCTGTAGCTTTATTAATTTGAGACGCGATTTAAGCTCAAACAAAAAGATTTTATTAAACTTTAATACCTACCAAATTGAAATTTGTAGATTAAAATATCTCTATTCTCTGCATACAACGTCTCTACATAATATAGAAGCCCATTTATATTCAAAAATTGATCGTTCCCAAGCTCAAAGTATCGACATTTGACACAGCCTTTAGTGTAATATTAAGAAGTATTATCGTTCTCTTTAACTTGTTTTACGGTCTTTGAACTCTTGCCAAATTATAGAGTCTCTCATTCCTTACTTTTACTTGTAATTTTCAAGAAACTGCTAATTATTATTCAAGGGATCCTTTATTTAGTATACCCAAATTGCTTTGAAATCTCGAAGGAAAGAAAGTTATAAAAGTTTCTGTGAATCTAAAATTCGTTGTGAACAAAATATTCATTTATTATTGCCAAGACGTAGATAACATTAGAATCGCAATCTAACTATAGAATTCAAAATATGTTTACGATAGGCGGGATGACAATTACAAAGATAAGAATAATGGAAATAGCCTGTAAATATTTATAATTTATTAATAGCTCTAAAATGGGAGTACCACAAGGAGCTAAATCGGGCCCCCGGCCTTTTCACATATTTCTTTATCGCTAGTTATTAGTATTTGTTTAATTGATTTTTTACTAAAATTTTTTCCATTCTTCGATGTATTAGGTGAAATCTGAAAAATCTAAAATACCAGCATTCGGTGCATAACTTAGCTGTAGCCTGTACTGTACAACTGCTATAGAATCATATTATTATAATATAATATAATCTTTAGTGATACTCTACAATCTACATAATGTCTGTGTGGTTAGAATCGAAAAATAACTACTTTAGGATAGGTCTGTTTTTGAATTTTCCCCTTGCCTTGTTACGTTAGTACCTGTTGTAAATTATACAAAAGTTACCTTATGTTATGCTTAATAAATTGATTATCTACATAACACTTATCTCATGAGATAATATCACTGAAAAACCATATTTGTTGTGGGAAAATCCATTTTACGCTAACGCTAATTACGTCAAGGGCGTGTTCAAGGATTAGGTAAATTATGAAATACTTAGGTAAAATTCTTTTCTTAAGCAAAAATTGCTGATTTGTGTTATAGGTGTTAATCTATTTAGAAATAAAGTGTATTTGGAATAGTTTTAAGTGGCCTTAATTCTTAGGGATAAATATTTTTGTTGGATAATGTAACATAATAATTATTAATTACAATATTTTTTTACTACGAGTATAAGTATACCATGAGGCCAAAAAATATAATGGCCACAAAGAATTAAATAATAAAAGCGACTAAGAGTCTATACTTATATTATATAATAATATGATTTTTACATTACATATTTCTTTTTTCTGGTTAAATGTTTATTTTGTTCTGTTTAAAATATTTAATGTTATCTTCTGTTCTGCTACATACAGGATACAGCCAGACTTAACAAACAGTCTCAGTTCCTAATGTTACGGAACCCTAAAAACAAGTCAATTTTAATTTTCTATGCGTTTGCAAGTAGGACACTTCTCTAACAATTTTCCTCTGCTTTGTTTTGTACAATATTTTCACGAAAACTGTCGGTTTCCATTTTCCGGTTCATACTTTTCCACGTGTTTCAAGTCTGTTTTGTGATTTGATCAAGATTTAATCTTTTATTGACTTTAGAATTGCCTTTATTTAACTAGAATAACTAGATGTTTGCGGCGAACGCAAAACTAGAGGCAAAACCTGAGGCATCCATTAGACGGTAGGGTTTGCTGTCAGTTTTACCACAGTCATGACTGTGACTGATGGGTAACCTACCGTGTAAGAGTGTGACTGACGATTGCATGAAGCTGATTGACGAAAATCTGGATACATTCATCAGTCCATCAGTCACCATCAGTCAAACATAATTCATGATTGACGAAATTGACTGACGCTTCCATGAGCGTATAATAAATGCCTTACACCGTAAACGATTCTACTACATAATATTTTAATGCAACATTCGTATAATTTACTCGATATATTATACCAAAAAATATTCATTACATTTCATTTCGGATCTCAGCCGATTTTTGAGTAGAATCCTAAGCTCCTTAAAATTCATTGTGTGTTCGACAGACGCCCCCACTTTAATTTTAATGTATGGACAAAAACATGAATTATTTTCAGTCGATAACAAAATGTTAATCGCAAATATTGATGAGATGTGCTACTAATAACTTTACTCAAAAGCTCTCCTATTAAAGCTTACTGTATGTAGTATACTGTATGCTGTTTATTGTATAATGCAGTCATTCTCAAAGTGAGCTCCGCGCAGTCATCAGATTCATCATTTTTAGAAATGTCATCAGACACCAGTGCTGCAGTGCAGCATGGAGACGTGCAGTATTCAAAGACGAAACATTCTCTTTTGGGGAGTTCTGTCAAAAATGTCACTTCATTAATGCCGGGTTCCGACTTCCGCCACAAAAAAAGTTTGAGAACCGCAGCTGGTATGGTGTATATTTTTCAATTATTCAGAAATAGATACAATTTCGGATTTAGATTTTTTAAACTTTACACATATAAAACTCAACGACTTATATCATGTAGAGCCCATGTAGAGCCATTCTGTCTAGTATTAACACGATAAAATATTTACGTGTATTCTATTCAGAGTTCAGACGCGTATAATGTAGTGAAACCATTAAATTGAACGACGGCTGATTGCCAACATTTTAACTACTCATTTTTTATTCCATACTATTATTTCATTTATTTATTTCATTCACTCATTCCAGTTTTTTTTTAATTCAAACTTCTTAAGTGCCGTTGAGCGTTTGGGATGGGTAAAAATGTTAAATTCACGTCGTGACGAGTGACCCAGTGGTCGATCGACAGTAGTACAAAACGAAGTAATTTTCGCCTTCTCTCTCTGTCGTTTCGTTATCCAACGATTCGTTATATCACTAATTCTGCCGGCTCTCCCGAGTGAGAAAGTTTTTTTGAGTCCCATTGTGAAATAGAATCCCAAGGTTCGAGTACAATCTGTTGAAGAAAGCGTTTTGGCGACAGTCCAGGGTGCTGACTTCTGGTGGACGCGGGTAAACGACCGAACCAGCTTCTGGGTCAAAGCCAACATCCGTATGGCGCAAATGTCATGATTAGAACCAAAGGTCCTGGACTCCTGGGGCCATTATGAACTTTAACCTGGTCACTTAAATTTTAGGGTTCCGTGGTAACTATAAGGCATCCTTGTAATTTCGCATTGTCCAGTGACCAGTATATTATGTTTATTTTTCTCTATGGCATTGTCCGCCCTTACGTCTATCCACTGTTATAGCTTCGGTAATAACTAATAGCTATGTCCACATTGTGCCCTTTCATCTTCAATTTTCATAATCTTTTGACATTCGGAATGTCAAAGATTATGAAAATTGAAGATGAAAGGGCACAATGTGGACATAGCTAATAACTAATATCTGACATGATGATGACACAGCTAGCGATGTCGTATGTCAAATTTCATACATTTTGTTTCTGACTTAATGCCAGCTGTAAAGGATCTCTGCATCTATTTTGAGTTTTGACATAACAAACGCACCCACGAGTCACGACTCATTGCAAACTTAAAAATAGTCGCTCCAAAAAAGAATAAACTTAAGCCATAAACCTTTGTTATCAAGTCTTTGAAGTGTAATCATTAAAATAAAACTGTGGGATGTGGCCTTTTCCAGATCCCTGTATGACAGAAGAGCGTCGTCTCACCTCGTAATAAACTAGTTTTTTAACCCAACTTTCCTTTCAAAATAGGTATTATATTTTATCAGAAATATTATAAGATAATCACTATGGAACCCTGATACAAATGTTATTGAATAATAATAATCGCCTAACCTTTTTGGTGTTTCAAACAATATTTTTTACTCTTGTTCCTCATTTTACATAAAAAAGACATTAAAAAACATACTGACAGAATATGTTGTGTATTAGTAGATAAAACCTAATCGCATACTTCACTTATCAGTAGACTTTAAATCTCCACATCTAGAGCCTATAATCCAAGAATTTATGATCCAAATCATTAACAGTGACCAAATTTCACGCGATTTTTCACCCCGACAGCATGATACATAATCTAGAACTTCCTAGGCCTTGTCGTCATCAGATGACACCATAAACGTTTGAACGCTTTTCTTAGCTAATATGGAATATTTAGACGAAAAGAGGAAAAACGGCCAAGAACCCGACTCTTTCGGCCCGATTTTTCTCGCGTATGAGTGATTCCATATTGACTTTCACTCGAAGTGAGAAATACATAATTTAACGAAATGACGGCATGGTTAAAACTTAAAATCAGACAGAGAAGTTGTTCTGACGAAGACCGTAAAACGTGATGAAACTGTTGTATTTAAAAATGTCGCAAGCGCTAATACTTTGGTAATAACCGGGACGTAATGACACACAATTTCCAAAAGCGTTGGAAATTTTAGGACCTTTTCAACACCGGAACTCCTAAAATCCCTAAAAAGTTTCCTTACCCTATAGGGCTGACGTCATATGGCCCTTGACTTTCTGACGTAGCCCTCTATATAAGGTGTGACAGGTTCTTTGTTACTTTTAATTTTTTGCTCATCACGCCGTGAAAAATCGAAAGTGTCATGTTAATTAAATGTGCTTTGTCTTCCAGTCGGTTTGATTTATAAAGCGAGATGCTATTATAAAAGAATTAAACCATATTTTGTATTCCGCGTTTTCGTGCAAGGTTTATTAATTTTACCTTTGATTTTGCTGTTTATTTAGTTACATTAAGACTTACTACCTCTTTGTTTCTATATCTAGAAGGCTTGTTATAATTTCCGAACCTTTTTTGAATAAAAAACATTTACATTATCTCTTCAAAATAAAATTGATCTTTATACTTAACAACGTGTAATGTACGATGAGTTAATGTAGATGTGGTATAAACCATAAATTCGTCAAGTATAAAGATATATAAATACTGGTATGATTAGATGATTTTCGCAAAAATTTGCATACCGAGTGGAAGCCGTACATCCTCATACCCAACAAAATTGGTTTAGCGGCTTGGGCGTAAAGAGGTAAGAAACAGACAGATACACTTTCGCATTTATAATATTAACTATTTGACCGAGCTTATAAAAAAACAATTACTGAAATCGGAATGGTAGTTCCAGAGATATATAAACACAAACATAAAAACATACATACATACATTTTTGAAATTTGGCACATTTGTTCAGACGCTGATATATGTAGATTATAGACTAACATATAACATGAAAATAGGGCAGTTCTGGAAATATTACATACTCCTTTTTTTGAAGTCGGTTAAAATATAAACACAACAGTTACGCCATCGCGTCGTCACACTCAGTCGGTAGTGACTAGACAATCAGTCGTGTGGAACCACAGTCCTTGACCTAAACGATGCAAAACACATTGTTTATGATTTGTACATACTTAGTAACCGCGAAAGTTTTGAGGATTTCTCGTCATCCGTCAACAGAGCCTCTAGCCAACACGTTATTTTTATCGCTTCTTTGTAGAATCGCTGACCAAAATGACATGAGTCGAATGTCGACTTCATATTATCGAACGCTTATGTCAAATCCATACATTTTTGATCGTCGATTTTATAAAGAAGAGATAAAGAAGACGTGTTGGCTAGAAGCTCCGTTTTTTATAAAGTATTTATTTTATTTTTTATTATCATTTTTTAACCGACTTCCGAAAAGGAGGAAGGAGGCTATAATATTATGTTGTGCACCTTATTTGTTGGGTTGGGATGGGTAAAAATGTTAAACTCTTGTCAGGATAAGTGACTTGATCGAATATTCATAAGACTGAGGGGAATAGACTGACGGTGCTAAGTCGGAGAGGAAGCAATAGCCTTTTAATTCAACTTAAACTTGCCTTGTCTTTTGTGAAAATCATTTTTGATTACTTCTCTACCGAATAGATCGAACACGCAATTTGACTAAGTACTCTGTATACCAACAACATACTAATAATAACTCCCACACCGGTTTCTGTGACGGTGGTCGGTTTCATTAAAACCAGGCCAGTTACGCAGGAGTAATTTCATAGTGCCCAAGTGTCTGCGCAGTACACGAAATCTCTCTCTATTCCTTTTACTCTCATAACCCAGTGGGACAGACGACCGACATGCCTGTCGAAAGACCAGGCGCAGGGCCGACTTTTTACATGCCCACCCGACGCGACGCATGGGATCATCTTACTAGTCAGACAATCAGGTGATCAGCCTGCATTGTCCTAACCAAACTTGGAAATAACATGTTTCCAACGCCAGAATCGAACCCACGACCTCCGAGTGAAGAGCGACGCTCTAGACCACTGGACCACGGAGGCATTAACAGCAACATACTATGTAGTAACTAGTAACAGATGAGTAAGTAGTAACATTAGTGGACATTTTTCTCGCTACAAGGAAGTGCGGGTTTCCGCCATCGTATAAGGCGAGCTTTAATTTTCTCTCATCATAAAAAATAATAATATTTTATAATAATTAACTTTAATCAACCAATTAGCGTTCGTGTACTGTATATCCGACTTATAAGCATAGTCGTTCATCTCGCAGGAACTATACATTTTTCGTGGGAAATATATTTTCTATCAAGTTCGTCACAATAATTTTGTCCATTTCTAAGCATTCGGAAATTTTAACTTATTTCTGCCAGCTCATTTATTAACTGAGGTTCGGCCTCATATGGAATACTGTTCTCATCTCTGGGCAGGGACTCCAAAATACCACCTACTCCCTCTGGATCGTATCCAACGAAGGGCCGCTCGGATTTTTGACTGCCATAGTGTTTCAAACAGGCTGGACCCCTTGGAATTACGCTGAGATGTAGCTTTACTCTGCATCCTCTATCGGTTGTATCACGGGGAGTGCTCTGAGGAATTGTTCTGAATCATACCATCTGCAACTTTTCACCATCGTTCCACGCGAAATTCTACTCCATCTGTATGCACAACTTTCTTATATTGCAATCAATTTTTATTTTCTATCTATAGCCGTACTGTAACTCATAGGCAATCACTAATCAACATTGGTATTGTTTAATCTATTACGCCTAGACGAGTAGCAGTATCATAGATTGCCTATAATTGCCCATTTTAAGCTGATAAACTCGGAGTTATCGTAGGGAAGTCCCTATTTCTCACATCTAATCTTTTTTCCTCGTACGTAAGGATAATGTTAGAAAATTTATCTTTAAAAAGTAAAAACCCCGGATTCAAAAATTTCGTGTCAAAGCTTTGTCACCATTTATATTCATGTGGATCCATACAAATATTATTATAGGCCGCGGAGGTGTGTATGTTTGTTACCTCTTCACACCCAAACCGCTGAACTGATTATTCTGGGTATGGAAATATTTGAGTCTTGGGAAAGGAAATAGGATGCTTATTATCCTGCAAAAGTGTACGGTTCCTGCGCGATAAACGAATTTTGCCGGAACTGATTTGCGGGTGACATTAAGTAAGTTATAATAAGTAATAACTCTATAAACTAATATTCTATCCCTTGTAAATATATTTACAGGGATAGAATATAATATTATCTTTATGTTAATATTATGTTATGAGAAACGCTTCCTAATATGAGATGCCTTCCTAGTTCATAATTGTATTTTTTACTTCCTTGGAATATTACCGCAATGTTTTCACGCTAGAGGCAGCACCAGCAGTCGACGTTTCTGTCAATATTTGACGTTTGCGGTGAAAACATGTCGGGTTTTGTTCATAAAGTTATTTATACCTATAACTTAGCGGAATAGAGAAACAAAGGCCTGAGCAAAAGAGATATCACTATCAGTAACACTGCGTGGTAAAAAGAGACGTGTGATACATGACAGCAGAACTCTTTTTTTGACGTCCAGTCGGCACGTATCGGCATGTTGACAATTTAATCTCATAGAATTCATATTCAATCATGCGTATGTAAACTGTAAGTGTACGTACACAATATATTTTTCACACATGAAAACCAATTTCGGTTACGTTTGACAGCTCGAGATTGTTGCTCTATTCCGCTAGGTATATTAACTTTATGGTTTTGTTCGGATTATTAGTTACTGTACTATGTATTAGTAGCGCCCTCTGCTCTGACCTTTGCGTAATATTCCTTAATAAAAGGTCTGCTTTTGCACGTCTAGTAACTAGTAAGTTTATTTTTGAGCGTAATTTTAAAAACTCAACCAATAATCAAAACATACTTTCTAATCTCGAGTGACTTGTGTCTACCCCTATCACTATGACCTGCAGTCGCTTTCCGGACGTTAATAAAGGCCGTCACAGACCTAGCTATAATATATATTAATATATTTATAGCTAGGCATATTACTATATATTTTCTATACAATTTTCGCGTGACCACACACTCAGCTATAATATATATTTCTGGTCTCAGTGTGTTTAGTACGGTATATTAATATATATTATAGCTAAGTCTGTGACGGCCTATGTAATGTTTTAATCACACAGGTACATGACTGTCGACGTACTATAATCTTCTATTATCCTCAACAATAAAGCCTGCGAAATTAAACCTTTGATACCAATTCTCATTGCTCTAATATTTTAAACAGACTACCACGATAGCTTATATAATATAATATTATACGAGTGTAAACAAAGTGTGCCAACAATTTTTTATATTTCAATTGAATTTTAGAGATCAAAGCGCATTAAAACTTTAAAATAGAATATTTTGTTCTGTTAGAATATTGAACACAGTGCCGAATAGGCTATTTTGTGAATAGCCTATTCGGCACTGTGTTTTTTGACAGATTCTCCATACTCGATCTGTCAAGTTAATTGGATAGCCTATTCGGCACTTATCAGGAACTGGTGAAACAGGCCCTACAACTTAGGCCCTGAAACGTAGGAATAAGACGTAAAATTTTAAAATTACGTCATTAAGAGCCTGTTTCACCACTTCCTGACAAGTCCTGGATAGGCTATCCACCACTTAACTTGACAGATAGAGTATGGAGAATCTGTCAAAAAGTTCTGTATAGCCTATCCGGCACTAATTTATATGGAAGTGGTGAAACAGGCCCTAAAGATAACATTGTTGACTTTATTTGACGACGTTTATATAAAATTTAATCTATAATAATCTATCTAGCTTCCAACTATACTTAAAGCCACAAGCATAAAGAAAGGAAAGTTCATATTAATAATATTATTATTTAAAACTTCTGAGTCTAGACTCATGACTTTCAGTATATTATACATTACCTTACTTACATTTCCATAGTAGCTGTTCACAAAACAACCTCAGATTTGTAACAAAATTCGATGCCACGAGTTTACGTGGCTTTTAATAAATCAATTGCCTTACTTCCATTTCCGTAAATTCACACCTACCGCTAATTGGTCTGTAGTTTTCCCTTAGGTTCAAGTTCACAAGCATTTGGTGACGTCACATATATTAGTGCCGTCCAGCCGGTGGTGTTGACCTACTAATATAGGCATATATTCGAAAATGGAAAATTAATTGCTGTAGGATATTTTATTAAAACCGTCATTATTGTAATGATCTGACATCGACAAACATTGGACAAATAGTTTTTCGGGATCTATCTACTGAGACCACACGGTACGTGTACCGGGTACACTACCAAAGTAGATTAGAATAGAGATGTGGCGAGATGACATAAATGGTCCACGGAAGATCCACTTCAGCCGGCCTAGCATACGCCAACGAGATATCTCACTCTCGAGATAATTAAAAACTACTCGTCTCATAATATCAAAAGCTCGACATTATCTCGACAAAACTCTATAAAAATGTATTATTTCGATGATAGATCTACGCGAGAAAAAATGTTTGTCATGCTAGGGTCAATAGAGATGAAGATACAAACTATCAAACATCGAGAAACATGTAGAGAGAGATATCTCGTTGGCGTATGCTGGGCCGCGCCGGTAGACGTAGAAAAGACAAGCTTTAATTTATACAGTGTGTAACAAAAATAAGTGTCAATAATACTTTAGGGTGTGTACGTGTTCCTTGTAGAGAGTTCACCGTGAAAGTAGTAGCGCTGAAAAATGAAAAAAAAATGTTCACTTTTGTATGGGCCAGGGCCCGAGCGTCATGAGTTTACTTTCCCCATACAAAAGTGAAAAAAATTTTGGTCTTTCAGCGTTGCTACTTTCACAGTGAACTCTCTACAAGGAACACGTACACGCCCTAAAGTATTATCACTTATTTTTGTTACACCCTGTAGATAGAATTTTAGTAGTAATTGAGGTTGACCACATAGTTAAAATTAATATTCCGAATACAATTATGCATTATATTCAAATGTCAACCTGTAACTCCTATTGTTACCAATGAACCCAGATTCCCATAAACAGGACCATATTATGACCCATAACCCCAATACAAACAATACCAGTGTCAGCAGTATCAGCAGTGCCAGTCAGCAGTGCCAGTGATAACGAGTCGCTGACTCGACTAGACTTGGTGATAGCGATAAGATAGTCTTGAGATTACTGACATACTACAAGTTCTTCGGCCGCGTAAAACAATTATAATAATATTATTATGTTGAATTTTCATTATCATTGTTTATTTAAATTAGTAATTGTTTTTAAGACATCTAAGGTAGGTCTGTCTGTCTGTCTGTCCGTCCGTCCGTCCGTCCGTCCGTCCGTGTCCGTCCGTATGTTACAGCCACTTTTCTCCGAAACTATTAGAGCTATACTATTGAAACTTGGTAAGTAGATGTAGTCTGTGAACCGCATTATGATTTTGATGCAAAAATGGAAAAACTATTAAAAATTTTAGTGGTCCCCAAAACAAAAAAAATATTTTTTTCATCTAACCTATGCGTGTGAGGTATCTATGGATAAGTCTCCAAAAATCATATTGAGGTTTCATAAATCATATTTTTCTAACCTGAATAGTTTGCGAGAGAGACTCTTCCAAAGTGGTAAAATGTGTGTCCCCCCCCTCTAATTTCTAAAGTAAGTCTCATGATAATTCTAAAAAAAATATATGATGTTGATTACTATAGAAACTACCAACGAAAATTGGTTTGAACGAGATCTAGCCAGTAGTTTTTTTTATACGTCATAAATGGTAAACCTTAATCTAAATTTCATTAAATCGACTGAAATATAAAAATAAATCAAAAACCTTTTAATTTCATAAAAATAAACCTTATTGCTGCTGCGGAACCCTTAATGGGCGAGTCCAACTCGCACTTGGCCGCTTTTTTCATAATACAATATAATATGATCCAGTACACCTTAACATTGAACTATTTCTTTTCAACTAAAGTTATATTATTTTGTCGAGAGGCGTCCTTTAAATGCTCCTAACGATACCTATACATCGGGAGAAGTATTTCGAAATATCCTTTTAAAATTATCAAATACCTATCAATAAAGTCCCATTCACCGAACAATTAATGGTTGTTTACTTTCTAATTTGAAGACAATAGTACCAACCCATCTAAGAAGACAGAAAATGCTATCAACCTCTTCACATTATCGTTATAATCCTCAATGATAGCTGTTGAACTGTTTGGATGGCTGACAGTAGCCAAGTGGGTTACTAGGAATACCCTGTAGTGCAGGCGTTGGCTGGAGTTGAGTATGCAAAATATGAATGACGTTGAACTCAGAAAAGCATGGCAGATTATGATTCTAAATCTTGCAAGGTCATATTGGTCCATTTGTGGCGATTGATAATCACCAATCACCACCACCGTCAGTAAAGTATGCAGATATGTTTTTAGGGTTCCGTACCCAACTTCGATGTCTGTCCGTCTGTCTGTCTGTCCCCAGGCTGTATCTCAAGAACCGCTATAGCTAGACTTCTGAAATTTTCATATTATCCTTAGTTATATTTGTACTTCAATAATTAATAATAAAATTTAAATAAAATAAATATATTTTAAGGAATACATATTACATAGTTACAAAATAAAACTTTTTTTTCCTACTTTCGCTCTATAACGGTACGGAACCCTTCGTAAGCGATTTCGACTCGCACTTGTCCCATTTTTTTACGTAAGCTCTTTAATCAGTGATCTTAATTCTTATGTAAATAAACAGCCAGGTGCAAGTCGGACTCGTGTACGAAGGTTCCACCCCACCCAGTTGTGAAAAAATTGACCATTGATAACTCCGGTAAGATTCAATATAGACTAGCTGCTAACAGTAATACTTACCTTTACCGCGGCAGTCCCCGGACCCCGAGTAACGTGCCACACGTATTTTTTGAGTTGGTTCAATCCTATCACAAACATATGAGGTCCTATTTCATAGGCATGTGAATCCTATACACAGAATGCGTCACTCATATTTTGCATACTCAACTCCACCCAGCGCCTGCACTACCGCGCGGCTGCCAGCCGTGACACACGTACCAGGAATGCAGCACCACAGACAGCACTCGGTTATCTTCACGGTTCATTTGTTCGGTTAAAATTATTTTCATAGTTACATGTTAAAAAAAACAAAAGCTCTGCTTTAAGTTGGATCTTGATGACTTTGATATAATTGAATTTAATCTTCATATCTTAAAAGATTATTTTTTACCACTTTTGGTAAAATATGGCCCCGCGGCCCCGTGCGAGTTTCTTACGCCGGTTCCTCTCGGCGCGCGGCGGTCCACATGAAGACATTCTGAAAAGATTTGATCACTGATTGAATATCCCGGGAAACAACATTGAATGGTATTTGTCCTGAAAAATGTGGCTGCACGATAAACTAATTTCGACGCAACGGGGATGAGAATATAATAAATAATAATAATTTGCTACTATTTTAAAGCTGCCGATTCTACTGCCTTGCAACATCAGTGCAGCTTCACATTAAGGTGACGCCTTGATAATTTAGCTGTAGCGATGTCCATTTTTCTCAGCAATGACTAAAGCTAAGAAGTTAAAGTTCACTGTCAGTATTCATCATGTCTTTGTCTTTGAATTACCCATAGCATAACACGATTGGTCAACTTTTATAACACAGAATAATCAATCAAAAAGACCTCTGTAAAAAAAGGGATTCCTATTTTGCCAACAGAGGAGAGTGATATAAGCTTCCAAAATTTGTACATAAATTGGTTTCCGTATGCACTTTAATTTGTCCATAGCTTATGTGAAATGTATTTATGGTTTTTAAATTACGCGACAAAAACCATTTTGTCGCTACGCCCTTGCAATTTTTTGCTGTTCCATTGCTTGTTTTCTATGAGAGGCCGGGCCAGCCTCGCATAGAAAACAAGCAATCTAAAACACATCCATTAAGTGGTCAGCACGATCACAAAATACACGGAATACCTTTACCAGCGTGTTCGGTTTCCAGCGATTTTCTCGCGGGTCCACACTTTCACTCTCGTCAGAAAGTCATCAACCACATAATATTTCTATAAAAAAGTTGAAAAACGTATGGAAGAAAAGGATAAAAAGTATGAGAAAATAATTATAATGAACGCTTACTGCTTAGAGCACAAAAGTTTTTGAATATATTTTATCGAATAAGGTACTGGTCCAATTTTGTAGAATTTATCATATCCATACTAATATTATAAATTCGAATGTGTGTCTGTCTGTCCGCCTGTCTGTCTATCTGTCTGTCTGTCTGTTCACGCCTAAACCTCTGAACTGATTATGCTGAAATTTGGTTTGGAGATATACTTTGAGTCCCGGGAAAGGACATACGATACTTTTTATCCCGGGAAAATGTACGGTCCCCGCGCCATAAACGAGTTTTGGCGCAACGGAGTTGCGGGCGTCATCTAGTTACTATTATATTATAACAGCTACAGACAGACAGACACACTTTCGCATTTATAATATTATTAAGTATGGATATAACTGTATTAAACTTTATAATATCTGTGATAATCTATATAATATATAAAATTACAAGTCCTGACTGATTGACTGACTGACTGACTGACTGACTGATTCATCATCGCAGAGCAAAAACTGTTAAAGTTACAGCCACGAAATTTGGTGAGCAGGGTTGTTTTATTAAGTAGACACCCACTAAGGAAGGAATTTTGGAAATTTTAACCCGAAGGGGGTGAAATAGGGGTTGAAAGTTTGTATGAAAGTCCGTCATTTCTTAATTTAGAAACATGAAACTTTATTTTTGGGCTATTGATTAAAAATGAATAAATACGTGCTTAAGCGTTTTTGGAAATTCTACCCCCAAGGGGGTGAAATTGGGGTTGACAGTTTGTATGAAACTTTGTCAATTTCAAACCGATCGGTCTGAGACTTTGCATGCATTTAAAGCTACTATGACGTAGGCATCTCTTAAAAAAGGATTTTAAAAATTCCACCCCTAAGGGGGTAAAATAAGGGATGAAATTTTGCATGAAACTTTTGTCAAATTTAAACTGATCGGGCTGAGACTGTGTATGCATAAAGATACTATGATGTAGGCATCCCCTCAGAAAGGAATTTAATGAAAGTTTTTAGAAATTTTCTTAGACTTTCGACTGATTGAACTGAAATTATTAAAGATTGTGACCTAAACTAAACATACAATTTTCGAGTGTTATTTGATTAATATGTGCCTACTTGGCTGCGGGTCCCGTTTTTACCCTTTGAGTAAGGGACCTTAAAAGGAGAAAATTATCCATATCCGTTATTATATTATGCTAACGCGGACGAAGTCCGTCAACAGCTAGTATTATTATAAAGTATTACTTACTTAATATAAAATAACATAAAATTCTATCTTGGAAATTCTGTTACATACTTATGATACAATATAATATGTAATGCTGGGATCTCCAATCCAGGATAAATCACTTGAAATTATATTTAAAATGTTGATACTTCGAGAAACAATCCGAAAATTCCAAGCGAATGCCATTAATCATTAAAATATAAATTATACTTAGTAATAAATATTATCATAGCAACATAATATAGTATTAGCGACATAGCAACAAAGGACCTGGCACACCTTGAATTCATTTACACGTAATAATAATATTATCTTCACTATGTAAGGTCATCTTGACACCTAAGTCATACGCTTATAGCGATTTTATTAATAACTGCGCTAGGTGATAAACTGATAAACATTGGTATGAAATAAGACAGGTTTATTATTGCGTGCTTCACATACACTACATTGTATGTCTATTTTAATGTACTTTTAGGGTTCCGTAGTCAACAAGGAACCCTTATAGTTTCGGTCTGTCCGTCTGTCCGTCTGTCTGTCTGTCCGCGGTTTTGCTCAGAGACTATAGGACCTACAAAGCTGTAATTTGGCACGAATATACATATTAATAATGCCGACAAAATGGTACATAAAACATTTAAAAAATATTTTTTTATGGTACCTCCCCTATACATCAAGCGGGGTTGAATTTTTTTTTCGCGCCCACCCCATCGTGTGGGGTGTCGTTGGATAGGTTTTTTTTAAATATTAATAAATATGAGTATTTTTAGATCATTTTCCGGTTTAGGGATCCATTTGTGAAATATTAAGTTTTAAAGTGGAAAAAATCGTTAGAGTCCAGTGTCCCCCCCTTCTACCAGCTAAACGGTTGCTTCTGGAAATGTGAAAAAATTCACGGGAGTAGGAAATATGCTGAATTTAAAAGGAAAACTATCACGGCTAAGAAGACTTCATAAGTTATTGAGTAATAGTCGATCAACTAAAAAAAATGTATTTGGCGAAGTATAAAGGAACTTTTCGTTCAAATTCCTTTGAGATGATGTTGTTAGTAGTGTAAAACATGTTATAAATGTACATTCATTGACCATACAGAATTTTTCAAAAACTATCGGTGCTACAGAACCCTACATTGTGGTCCCTACACGTGGCCCGACACGCACTTGGCCGGTTTGTTACTATGGTACAACTACGCCGTTAAAATAATTTCTTGCTGTTTTCAATTGAATCATTACTCATTAGACAAACAGCGGTAACCAGCATTCAAGTAGCCAGCGTGATGGATATGATATAAATGTCGTCTTCCCACGTGCCCACTAACTCAAATATAATTTATGTACGTCAAAATACACGTATCTCGCGGTAGTTTTATCCTAAACTGCTGGCGTGGGTCCAAGTCAGAACCAGCTTAATTAGATACTTGCGAAACTGGATCACGTCAACGTTACGTTGACATCTTCGCTCGATTTATTCACAATACGAAAATGGAGGTACAACGAACCGAAATTTACTCATTTTTCCTAGATAATTGCTCAACGACTGGTTTTTAAAACTTGCCAAAAGTGGCAATGAACTTCACATGAAAGGCCTGTGATCAACTTGGCAGAAACTCAGAGAAGTTAATATAAATAATTTAATATGTTCTAATGTAGTAATAACGATCTCAACTGTCAAATAATTAATAGATTTGCTAAGTTTAGTCGAAATTCTAGCAAAGAGCTATTTATTGCAGTGATATTAATCCTCCTCGTAGTTTCTCATTATGTCTACAAGTCGCATTTAAAAAGCAATATACAATCACGGGTGACGGCCAACATTTAGATTAAGTCATATTTTGACATTTAATAATGATGTCATCGAGTTATGCAAGGCAAAAGCAATCGGGAGACAAAGAAAGTGTGATTACATGCAATTACTGAATCCATTATGTCCATGTTTGTATAAGGGTCACGATCAAAGCGTCATTACAATAATATACTAAAAACGATTTAATATTTTAGAAGCGATGTGTTTATAAAGTTGTTACATAGATAATATCATCTAAGATTATAATTTATATCCAGAAAAGTTTAACAATTTGTTTTAATCTATATATTATTATTAATACGCGTATTGTTAAAATTTTCTGGATACAAATTATTAAAAGTTCCCATAAATCATAATATTATACTTATAAGCAGTGCATTTTTCGTTCATTGACTTAAGGACGCTATTACAAATATCAGCGATTTTCCGGTACCCTATTAAAGAATTAGGAGTCAAACTGCGAGGATATTTTGGTTTCAAATGAAAGATAATATATTCATCTCTACGACTGTACCATAAAAATTCTATAGCCGCATACAAAATTTTCACATAAAATACGTTTTAACCATCACAATAATCGCAAAATATGAAAAAAATGGGGTTTGATTAGGTACCTTAATATCTAAATACACTGAACTGAGGAAAATAAATATACAAAAAAATTGTTGCTTATTTAGTCCTCTATAAAGTCCGCTAAAAATTTGATATAAAAATAAACAACTTTTCCAGTTATAAGAAAAATAAGAAAATTTCTCAAATTTTTTCATACATTTTCGCCATATCAAAAACGCGGCGAGCGTCGTAACCGCCACTGTACAAGGCGCGCTAATATGAATCTTATTTTAATGTCATTAACGTCGATATTCGTACTGACAGACATCCGACCTGCTAATTAAAAAGTTGGAGCATTCTTAAACTATTTTACTTACGTACTTAAAGTTTAAACTATATTTTTAGTACTTATTCATATCACTTTTTTTATATCACTAATATCAAATCTTCTCTCGCATGTAACTTACACCACTTATCAGACTCATGTCTGTTTCCGCTCCGCTCGTGGAAACGCGCCGCTCACATCTTATAACTTGTACCGCATCCAATCCACACGTGTCTGATTTCGCAATCACTCCCTTCTGGACACGAGCTAACGAAACAAATTAGTTAAAAAATTCTTCGTCCAAGTATTTCTGGTAGATAGAAGCTATCAGTCTTTCCGCGTCCTACAACTACATTTTTAGATGAAAACACCTACACCCTTCTTTATAACAATACTAGACGACACTCGCAACTCGTTGCGCAAAAATTCGATAATCGCACGGGAACCGTACATTTTTTCGGAACAAAAAGTACTTATCCTATGTCCTTATCCGAGACCCAAAGTGTCTTCACTTTCCATACCTAATTTCAGCAAAATCGGCGGTTTGGGTGTGAAGAGGTAAACAGACAGACAGACACACTTTCACATATAATATAATAATATGTATTAGTATGGATACACTATTATGACCATTTCATTTATGTCTCATTGCGAACTCAACGTTTTTCAAGAAGTTCGCAGGATGCAAACAACGTTGCCATCAGGTGCGCCTCCGCTCGATGAACTAACGCTTCCGCGGCGGCGGTCGGCGGTCCATCACGCCGGAGTATTTCGAGCTCCAGGAAGACGCTTAATAATTACTAGCCATTACACTGGGTGTTACTAATATGTACTAATTACTGTAGACCAGTGGTACTTAACCTTTTTTTATACGGGCCACAAACATGTTTCGGTCTTGGTGTCGCGGGCCGCAACCAACATATTTTAGGTTTAAAAATAACGTTCTTCAAAAGCATCGATTTTAAAGTATAAAAAATTCACAAGACTGACGAGTTAGCACTATTTTGCCGATGGGTGGAATTTCAAAATGGTTTGATATCAAGCGGGCCACTCTGCACTCATGAAATACCGGCGGGCCGCAGGATGAGTATAGCTGCTATAGATTCTATAGTAATAGTATTTACATACTACATAGTATAATAGATAATAGACTATAGTGTAATGTAGCAATTTTATCTGCAGGGTGTTACGCTGTCCTTATTACTAGAGAATCTTGTTTATGAATATATCATGATGACTGGCTATAGGGTTTAAAGTCAGGAACCGTAAATTTTCCGGGATAAACATTAATATAGGTATAATTTCGAACCCGAGACCTCCAACTTGTGCCACCAAACGCTCAACCACTGAGCCACAGAGGTCGTCAATAAGCTTAAAATCAAAACCGGTAGCGTTAAATTCTGAAACAAAGTTTATCATTATTTTATTCCACAATATATTTTTTGTGAGTGCGATGTAAAAGAATAAAATAAAGATACTAACTTTAATTGAACGTTCAGAGTACACTCCCAAGATGACAATCTACGATTCGTATGCGATATGTTATCACGCCATCTCTCATGCCAAATAGGCGCAAAATAATTAAATGGCTCCTGCTGTTTATGGAGTATGCAAAAACCTCTCTTTGTCTACGTCACCTGACTCATGGGCCTATCACACCATCTCAGGGCTATAGCACTCATAAATTTATCAAAGAAGGAAGCAGACACATCGTTTATTTCAATAATAGGATGTTCTGTGAGTTATTACTGGGGGCTATTCTGAAGTCGCATTCGAGAAACGTAGAAAACTTTTTTCACGAAATCCATACGGAGTCGATTTTGGATAGTAATTATGAATGTAAACTGTAAGTGTGAGAATGCGAGTGTTGAGTGTGTACCTACGTGTGTGCAGTGTAGAGTGTAAACTGTGCGAGTGTGGGTGCATGATTGTAACTGTGAGTGTGAAAATAAAATGTATAGGTGTGTCAGTGCTTCCCTAATTAGCCACTCACCAGTGGCATGCAAAATGGCAGATTTGTCATGTCTGTGGCGCCCTGAGGGGGTGTCGCCACATACCGAGGTTTCTACACGACCAGCATACAAACTGCAATTTCTTGTTCCCTGGTCTTGCAGGAGCCCATAAAAGGATCTAAATCATTTTTAATTTAAATTTTCTACCCTGAAAATAGTGCTTTTGTAATATATTTGTCGGTAATAATGTTATACAGCTGGTATAATTACTGAGGTACCCATGTTCAAATAATTTTGGGTCATATTTTAATATTAAACTACTATTATTGACGCAGATTTTTATTTTAATTACTTTGTAACAATTTTAACCCCTTTTTCGCGATGCGATCATAAAGCGACCTTTGAAATGGTTTCTCTTTGTTGGTTATTTCCTGTTAATTTCGGCAATAGTCACGTTGCCTCTCGTAATTAATATTTCAACGATATCACGTTTTTCTAAACTTAGAGACACATTAATTTGCTTTCCTTCTTGCAAATGAATATTTTTATTAATTCTGAAATTATAATAATAATTTTTAATGAATACTGAATTATCTACTCTACGTAACATAATATTATAGCAGGCAAGGTCCAAAGGGGATATTTTCCCGCTATCGCTCTCCTCTTAAATCTCCCCAAAGAGGAGCCTCTCCCATAAAATCTAGGTGTTTGATATATTATATAATCTGTCTTTTATTTGGACATAGATAATAATTAATATTGTATTATTAATCGTGAACCCCCCTTTCAGGTTACGGCAACGCTTGACCAATAGTATCACCGACAGCCAGTCAATGTTAAAAGTCTAACGCAGTATATTTTTATTTGCATGTATTTTGGTCCCTTTGGCAGTATTCAAACCGTTGACCATTAACATCAGCACACTAAGGGTGGGTTGCACCAACTTACTTTAACTACAAAAACTTTAGTAACAAAATATCAAATGAACTGTCAAATCTCTAGTTAGTCAATAACGGTCGCCATATTTGACGATAAGCTAAACCTTAACTATAACAACGCCTCGATAGATCGTGAAATGCGGCCCCGGATTTATAAATAGGCCGTATAAGCCGCTGCTTAGGAGCGGCAGCGTCTATAGAGGGCCGGTAGATTTCATACATGGCCATATACGAAATCTACCGGCCCCCTATAGCTATGGGCTGGCGGAAATAAAGTGGCCAACGCCCTACACTCATCCATACTTCCATTACTAATCCATACTTCCATACTAATAGTATAAATTATGCGCAATTGCGTGTATGTCTGTCCGTCTGTCACCTCTTCACGCTCAAAGCGCTGAACCGATTTTGCTGAAATTTGACATGGAGATACTTTAAGTCCCGGGAAAGGATATAGGATACTTTTTATCCCGAAAAAATGTACGGTTCCCGCGCGATAAACGAATTTTGGCGCAACGGAGTTGCGGGTGTCATTTAATAAAAAATATAAATTCGGCACTGGTCAAACTCTTTTGAGGTGTTAGTGAAGCTGAGATAAAGGTAGTAAATTAACGTCCTAGGTACTTACTAGCTGCGGTACTAGGTAGTAGATACTAATTATCTGGTGACGGGGACCAAGTCGGAAGTGGAGCAAGGTCAGATGTAATTACTAGTCTGTCACCAGGCGCTAGGTATCTCCCGATACAGAAAAGTTTATTTTTATTTGCCAGAGCCGGTTATGGAAAGTATAACTTAGTTGTTTAAATTGTAAATAAAAATGAGTTATGAATTTTGTTAGTCTCGCTAGAACGGTTGCACGGTGCGCCGATTTGGCTTGAAATATTCGTATTAGTCCAGGGAAGGTCCATATTAGGAGGAACATGATAAGAAGTTCACCGGGATATCTAGTTAAGTAGACCTATAAGTAGATCCAACAACAATATTACCATACAGTAATCTGTATAGAAAATATACGCTTTGAAATCAAACTCGCTTGGCGTTTCCACCGGAGATGAGCTAAGCTGCGTTACGATTACGAGAAATGTGTTTTACAAGAACCAATAGAAGCGTTGCGCTGAGCGTGGTCAGGCAAATGAAGGTTTTCTATTGGTTCTTAAAAACACATATTCCTCGCTACGCAGCTTAGCTCAGCTCCTGTAGTTCGGAAACGCTGCCTTATCCAGAAACAAGAGCCAAAGACTTGCAAATTAACTTTTAATTTACATGTCTTAGGGCCTGTTTCACCACTTCCTGATAAGTGTCGAATAGGCTATCCACTTGACACTTGATAAACTTGACAGAGTCTTACAGGTGATTTATGTGGGAGTGTCATAACTTCTATTCTAAGGGCCTGTTTCACCACATCCTGATAAAGTGCCGAATAGGCTATTCACAACTTTTTTGACAGATTCTCCAGATATGTCAAGTTAATTGGTGGATAGCTTATCAAAAGAAGTGGTGAAACAGGCCCTTAAAGTAAACATAGTGGAAATAGTGCAAGAGAGTGTGTTTCATAAATTTTACATCACCTTTCTTTTTGCTTCAGGGTTTTTAAACCGCGAGGTCCAAATACCCCAAAACTAATAACCACGATCAACTTTCCATGTATTTATTGGTCGTGACGTATAATTTACAGCAAAAACCCACTTAGCAACACAATTTCAAGTCGGTGTATTTCTGCATCACTCTGCAATCATTTCGGCACGAGCGCTGGCGGCCCAAGGACTCGCATCTCAAAGCATTCCATATTCAACAGTAATCAACTTCATTTTGATGCACGAGGAAGTTAGCTTGTTTATAAAACTGAATAAAAAATAGTGTGTGGCATTTGGGGACTGCCGCGGTAAAGCTGCATGGCATTTTTATCAAGATAAGCAATTATAATTCGCATACGTATAGTCGCACGAACACAAACACCGCGCCGCCGCGGTGACAACGCCGCACTGTTGTGTCGGTGAGTAGGGTCTGTTAGGTTTATTTTCGTTACGGAATTTCTTGATTCGATCGCGCGCCGCGTTCAAAGCCCAAGATAAAGCAATGCAATAGCTTAAGAGGAAATGCTAATACAGTAAAATTTGAACGAAGAAACTATCGCCATCACGCTTGATCCTGCGCTGGCACGTGTATTAGTAATAGAGACAGTACAGTAAATCGAGGTAACCTATCCCTCTGATTTCTACTTCAAAATAGAGCCTATCTATTTATTTTTTTAAATATTATCTTCAGACTCTATGCCTCTACGTTTTTATTTTACCTAAAAGATCTTTCAAATTTGTTTAATGGTCGGTTGATTGGCGGGGTACGGAACATTCATTCTTTGCGATTTTTGAAGGGTCATATTTTTTATTTATTAGTAAATAAAAAAAAATCGAACGTAGAGGCATAACTTTCACAGATCCCAATATTGTATAGAAAAATCATTTTCTCTAGACACATTATCCAGGGAGGAAATTGGGGAATACGTTTGTATGGAAAAAAAAGTGTTAGCGTAACCTCTTAAAGGTATGAAACCCGCTATGACAATTGACACTGAATAATTATGGCTAAGAATGGTCACTTCAGTTTTTTCACAATGAAAACTAAAAGATTTAGTACGGTTCGATCCTCTGAAAGCTATGTTGGCATGCGACGAAGCAAAAAACAATATAGAAACATACAGAATCCCATCCATCCATCCATCCCATCAACTCCGTTGGTCAGGTGATAGGTCCACATAAGTAATATAGTATTATACAGTGCTCGAAAAGTGATAATGCGCATAGACATTTTCGTAATTTTTCGGCAACGGTCGTATTTCCCGAGCGACGTTAGACGATATTGCGTTTTCTAATTGCATTGCGTTTAAGATACATATTGTATTAGTTAAAGTTCGTCATGATATTCCTGTAGTTTTTGTAACACGGTCATTATTCACAATCACGGTCATTCATGCGCATTATTAATTTTGGAGTACTGTACATACTTATTTATTACTTATAGACATAAACATGACTAAATATTGAATTGGCATCATAATAAGTAATAACAATAGCCACAGAATACATATTAGTACAAGTACAATAGCATCATATCCATGAGCAAATCATATCCAATGCAGATAGACTTGTCAAACACACAATACCCCATCCGTTTTCATCGCGCATACAAATTCTGACCCGAAATACTCATTATAAGCTTACCCTTTTCACGTAATCAACTTTTAAGTAAAATGCCTCGTGGTGAGCCACGTGCCTGTAACCGCTGACCGAATTTCGGCATGTAACGTATGTAACTTTTAATATTGCTATGGTAATTTCTATTCCATGCGATTGCCCTTGCATGGACTAGCGAAATGTCTGTTGTGCATTTGAATAAATTAACCGTGAACTTTTATTAACCCATCAATACCCAAGCAGCACCCAGCTGTCGCATAACAATTGAAAATCTATTGTGTGATGTGTCTGCGATTCCCACGATCGAGGTATTAAAATACTAGAGTCCCTGTGAACTTTCTGTCACTTATATAAACCCTGCCTGGACTTCCACGACTATTTTATATTAATTAGCCAAATTGGTTCAGTCGTTCTCAAGTTTTAGCGATGTCTTACAAGATATAAATCCGTTTCTATTATACAGAGTGAATAAAAACTAAGTGATAATACTTTAGAGTTTAGGGTGTGTAATATGACTGTGTTCCTTATACAGGATGTAACAAAAATGTGTTCCTTGTAGAGAGTCCACTGTGAAAGTAGCAGCGTTGAAAGACCAAAATTTTTTCACTTTTGTGTGAGCAAGCTCACCAGCGTCACGAGTTTCCCCATACAAAAGTGGAAAAAAATTGGTCTTTCAGCACTGCTACTTTCAATGTGGATTCTCTACAAGGAACAGGTAAAAACCCTAAACTATTATCACTTAGTTTTGTTACATCCTGCATAGAGTTCATTGTGAAAGCGGCAGCGCTGAATGTGCAATTTTTTTGTGATTTGTAATGGGCGAGTTCATGTCGACGCTGGGGCGCTTGGCGCTTGCCCATACAAATCACAAAAAATTGCTCATTCAGCGCCGCTACTTTCACAGTTGACTCTATAATATAAGGAACACATACACACCCTAAAGTCTAAACTAGTTATTATCACTTAGTTTTGTTACATCCTGTATAGGTTGGTTTTGGCGCTTTTCCAATAATTGTTAGCTTTCACATCAGAAGATCAACTTATGCCGCCAGGGTTACTCCCAGAAATCTCAGGCATGCGTGATCCCAGGGCTGCAGAGAGGGGACCACTTGACCTAAGAATGTAGGTAATTTATTTTTATAAAGCGATCCCTAGTATATCCCACAACCTTTATGTACATTTTGAAATACACTTTACGGAAAAACTATCACGATTATAGATTTGTGCTTTAACATAGTAATTTTTACTTATATGTAGATTTGTTACCATCAGTCAGTCAAGGTTTTTTTTATATGTAGATGACGTGTTATCAGTTATCACCAGTCAGTCAAGGTGTGACGACGCGAGCCCTCACAAAGCTCGGCTTTTAGCTATACTTAGTTATTATATACCTAGATTTTGCGTGCGTACGACGTGATACAGCATAATCTTTCTGTTTATCAGTAACTACAATAATGTATATCTTTGTTCGGGCAATATAAATTAGTCGCATATTAATATTAATATGGTACTCATCGCATAAAACATTTTCAGACTTGCGATTCAGATAGCGTTGCTCGCGTCCGTATCCTATGCAAATTGTTTCGTCTCGAAATCCCGGGCATTATACATTGTAATTGCGGCCTTCCGCTCCCCGCCCAATGCCATGAATAACAAACTCACGGTCATGGCCGTGCCCAAAAACTGAAATACAATACGAGACGCAAGATTCGTCTGAAGATATTTTCCTACAAGAAGAAAGGAAGATACTTTCCGACAAGAAGTAGATATAATTGTCCTAGAAGAGTTCATCATGGCATAATATATTTAGCTCAATACCGAAGAACTTAATAGGCACAATCAATGATTTCAAATCTTATGATTTAGGGTAGAGCTATGTGAGAACACAACGAACGAGCTTACTAAACTGATTTCCACAATTAAAGTATATAATCGTTAGTCTTTTCACAGATATACCTAGGTCTTGATTTATTTTGGTAGTGAAATCCCGAAAACACACATCAAAAAATTATTAGGCAATTTTGTATTCGCAAGACGTCAATTTGCAATAACCTAGCAGTAACGCTAAAAATAAGGCAAATTTTGTATAATGGCGAAATAAATATGTACCGACAGTAAATGGTTTATGAGATCGTAAACAAAACCGGCGCACAATATTGTTTATGTTCACCGTTTGCTCAAATTAAAGGCTTTTACGATATTGAAAAAACGCTAAGCATCCATCCATATTACATTCATTTATTACTGCCATCTTCTACCGCGTCGCGAACCTTAAAATGTTGTTCTCGTAGAATCAATGATGATCATTTTTTGAATATCATTGCGTAGAATCTAAACAATCTGCTGTTAAAACAATTATAATATTCAAAAAAACAGTTTTTTGAACATCATTGGCTGAAAAACATTTTAAAGCTGACTGCGATTCGCTGAGCTGAGTGCGGCAGTCGGAGGCCAAACCTCTGTTTGGAATGAGAGACGGCTTCTTCTTTCTCTTTGGTATCGTGCTGCGTACATCAACGGACACTACATAATCTTGTAATTCATTATGGAGAGGTGCCTTAAAATACAGATCCATCGTATTTTATACGAATATTCGTAATATTATGATTCATGAGTTATAAAGTTTATGTCAAGAATCGAGACGGCGCCAGACGCGTGCCTCAGATACTACAAGTGTTACTCTATCGTAGCTATTGCAAACATTCAGTTCAACAGTCGTAAGTATATATACCACAGTATATTCGTGTTAAGATGGCAATGGATCTTACGTACATAATATTATGTTGTTACAAAATATGCGTCAAAAAACTCATGTCATTAAATATTATAATGCGAAAGTGTGTTTTTCTGTCTGTCTGTTACCTTCTCACGCCCAAACGGCTTAACCAATTTTGCTGGGTATGGACTATAGAGATACTTTGAGTCCCGGGAAAGGACATAGAATACTTTTTATACCGCAATAAGGATCCCGCGCGATAAACGAATTTTGGCGTAACGGAGTAACAGGCGTCTTCTACTTTCATATAATTTTGACATTTTTTGAAATTTTGTACCTCGATTCACCGTTTCGACTTTAGTTGTAAATATCTGGAGCCATTAAAATCTTCAGATTCAACTGTAGAAAAAAGTACCATATTTTGTACCCGTGTCATCCAGGTTTTATGTAGGTTCGTGCAGATGTTTGTAGTATACAAAAATTTTTAAATCAAATAAAAAATTTATTGACCGAATTTTGTGTCGAAAATGCACATATTTAAAAATTGATTTGAAAGTCACATAGTATGACTGCGAAATAATTTTTTTAGAACGTCTACGCCGTAGACGAGAGGTTCCCAAACTCCTTTGTTTCGTGACCCACTTTTAAGGTTTTGGCGAATACTGCGGACCCCCAAATATTTTTTTAGAACGTCTACCCCGTACACACAAAACTTGCTATTATTTTAAGTAACTGCAGTCGCTGTTCTTTTCAACAAATTATCCGCCTATGCCGGGATGGCGAACCAATGGCACGCGACATGAAATTTTTTAAATACGCGTTAGAATTACAAAGAAAAATACAAAAATACAAAAGTTCAGACACGACTTTAACTAGGTGGGTAGGCAGCGCGGCATCGGCGTGTCTTGACACTCTTTCTGATTATGGAATACGCTAGACCTTACAAAAACAATTTCTGAACTTCTTATGACACCAAATACATTAGACCCCCGTTAACGACTCGTGGACCCCCATTCTTTTTCACGCAAGCGTAGACCCCGCTCGGGCTCCCGTGGACCCCAGGGGTCCCCCTGGACCACTTTGGGAATCAATGCCGTAGACCACTGACCAACTTATTATCGCGATTCACGGACCGCGGTGTATCCGCCAAACGCATTTAAATTTTAAACAAGGTGTATCAAAACTTAAAGTGATAAACTGATGACACTTTAGGGTGTGTAATGTGTATGTGTTTCTTGTAGACTATAGAGAGTTCACCTTGAAAGTGGCAGCGCTGAACGACCAATTTTTTTTTACTTTTGTATGGGGAAACTCGTGACGCTCGGGTCCTTGCCCATAAGCTATGTCCACACTGTGCCTTTTTTGTTCATCAAGGGCGTGCGTCATAGCGCAGTCAACAGCGCACGTGAGGCATGCCCGCGACGCATGCGCTCTGTCCGTATCCAAAACGTTCGCTTTGTTCTTTTTTTCTGGAATTTCTTATGACCAAATAAGCTGCACATATTCCACCCAGTAAAATGTTCTCGTCGCACATGTTACACTGCAATTGAACAAAAATTACAATGTTGGCGTTGCGTTCGTTGATGCATTCAATTATTGAAAGCGCCAAAGGAAAGTTGAATTTAAAAAAGAAGATGACGAAAATTGGAGAGAAAAGTGCATAGTGTGCATAGCTATACAAAAGTTAAAAAATTTTTTGGTCATTCGTCGCTGCTACTTTCACAGTGAACTCTCTACAAGGGACACGTACACACCCTAAAGTATTATTACTTAGTTTTGTTACACCCTGTATAATAAATCCAGCCTAAAAGTTTGGTCCGAGATCCGTCGTTGAGTCGTTCTGAACACGGTCTTTGGTCCCCATTAAACCTATTTATAGAACCTTCAATAGTCCAATCGATGAGTTCATATTTGTGGATGTGATCTGGAATGTGTTTGGTTTGTGACACTGTGACGGGTATGTGACGCAGACAGGTGGCCAACGACCGAGCTAACAAACGTCACTCCGTCATACGTCGCAGGCGTGGCCAAAATGTTCCATAGTTTGTGTACTTGTTGCAGCCCTCCGCCCTATAAGCGTGTTCTAGACAGCCCCGGATTTATAAATAGGCCGTATAGGCTGTAACCTAGGGACGACAGCGTCCTAGCAGAGTACTAGGAGCCTGCGGTGGCCAGACCTTCCTTCGTTTCTAAGGAAAGCTGAAACTACGCGACCAAAGCGACTGCGAAGCGGGAGCGTCTGCAACGCGGCACGTTCGCGTCGGCGGGAAATGGGAATAATCTATCGGTTCGCGCCCTCAGAATACAGAACAAACTTGTTCTTATTATCTGTTTTGTTCTGTATTCTGAGTTCGCGCCGTAGTCGCGCAGATATTGTGTACACTTTCGCGTTGCAGACGCTCCCGTGCCGCGTCCCGCGTTACTGATGCGCTGCAGCCTGCAGGTTCGGCTGAAGCTTTACAGAGCTGAGGTAAGAACGGCCAGCAACTATGGAGTTGCGGTCGCGTTTACTTTAGGAGGTATCCAGTTCTGAAGGTCTCAGGTAGACCTTTGAGAAAGAGTAAAACTCAATTTTATAGCTAATATTCTTCGCAGTAAGTGGAGGAATTTCTTTAAAGTATTTAGAAGAATTTAGTGTAGTGGAGTATTTAGTGTCTACAGTGGGAAGCAACTACAGTGGGAAGAGAAGAGAGAATAGAAGCAAAAGTGAGAACCATAGGGGGGCGGCAGCGTCCATAGGGGGCCGACAGATTACGAACATGGGGTCGAACACAAGCCTCCACAAATCTCGAACGTGTGAACGCGTCGCAAACGTTTGCCGCAAACGCCCTTTGAACTGTGTCCAAAACCGCCACTAATCCCAATCGTATACAAGCGTCCGCAAGCTCACGCAAGCCAAGCCAAATAGCTGGTAATCTCTTTCCACGCTCGTGCTTGTGGACGCTTGCCGAGGCTCGGCAAGCGTAGAAACGTAGCTTTACATCTTTCCGGCCTCCGAGATATAAAGTAAGTATCCTTTTTTTTCTCAGGACTTAAAGTATACCTACCAGTTACCACATTTTAATCAAAATCGGTTCAGTACTTTAAGCGTGAAGACGTAATAGAGAGACAGACGAACAACGATCTTGTGGGCACTTGCATAATGTCATGACTCATGAGTCATGTGACTCATGAGTCAAACTTTGTTCACAACAGCGCAAATGTCTTTCAAGTGACAATTTTACAAGACGGCGCGGCGGCCGCGGCATTAGATCCCAAGTTGGTAACGCGCCATCATTAAAAATTTTAATTGTAATTTTCCTTAAGTATAAGGAATAAGGAAAATTACAATTAAAATTTTTTACAATTACAATTAAAATTTATTAATTTAATTTAATATCTTGAACCTTTTAATTGTAATTTTACAATTAAAATTACAATTAAAAGGTTCAAAATATTAGGAGTGAGAAGCAATGGATCCTTTTCGTTCGGTCAAACCACAAACAATAATAACATATTATAGTTCATTCACAGTTCATTCATTATGCGTTTTCCAAATATACAAACATGGGGATGAGAGACAGAAACATCGATATCGATAAAACAGAGCTTTAGCTTTAATATAACATAATTATTATTATAATTATAGTAACAAATACACCCCATAGGGTGTATTTGTTACGTACATAGTACAAACCCTAAAGTATTATCACTTAGTTTTCAGTTTTGTTACATTGTACACCTTATATATTTTTTTTTTAAGTGAACAAAATGCTGCTTTAATTTAAAAATATAAGAAAATTAATTTTGAAGTTATTTAAGTAGAATGTTATCTAGTAACTGTTCATTGTTAAAATAAGTAAACCCTCGATGCTTATTCAATTTATTTTAAAATAAATAATTTATTAATTCGTAAGTAATATACCTATACTTTGCGCATAGTTACAGAATTTTTGAATGTAATTGCATATAAAAATAGTTTGTATAATGCATAATATTTAAACATAATATTATCATATGACTGCTCACTGCACAGTGCACATATTTTAACGTGAACCCTGAACTGCGCGTGCTCGTACATGTGAACAGTGAGAATAATTTCAGTCGGGGCCATTTGGATTTACATAAAAAATTAAGTCAGTGATAATATATCTACATATTTCTTGTATATATCTATTTTATTAATAATGAAACTGCATAATGTTTAGTTTATTACAGTAACACGAGTCATATTTTGAGTCTAAAATTTTATTTTCGAAATTCGAAATTATGACAAATAATAAGATGCTCTGGACATTTTGTGATAACTAAGAAATTAGTAGGTATATTATGATACATGTATATAAATTTCTTACAAATTATTGTTGATAACTGTTGTTTTAGACAAAATGAAGGTTATTTTTTCTGACAGAATATGACAAAATATTGATTTCGTACAACATTATCATCTAACTTGCTGGCTATATTATCTTCCTACTCCAAAAAAGCATCATTATATGAGCTGAAAAGCCAGATTTGGATAAAACATGGATAGATCTGATAATTTAAGCTCGGATCCAAAATATCGATAATCGATAAGTACAAAAATATTCCCATCACTAGATACAGTTGGCTGGGGTTCAAGTATGCCTCGTGTGTGCAATCCCCACGCGCAGGTTATGGCGACCTCTATAATATACTGGCCCGGTCTATTTACACTTACTATAGTAACAATTTTACCGTAGTAACCTCAGGTAGTAACGCACTCTTCTGATGTTGCGAGTGCTCATGGGCGACGGTAGTTACTTTCCATCAGGTAACCCGTTTGCTCGTTTACCCCCTATATTTGTTCAATCAAGTCTGCGTTGCCTACGTCTTACCAAATAGGTGAAATAGGTAAAAAAACTACGTTTACGTTAAAGAATCGTTAAAACCATTGATTTGTTGTTTTATAGGCAAGAATAAGAATAGGATATTATTACTCTAGAGTCTAGACTTCTAGAAGCAGTACCCAACCAGTACAGCCAGTACTAGAAGTTCCATAGACTGTGCCAGTACAATAGCCAGCCTAGACATGGTTTTGGCAACATTTCTGTCAATATTATGTTAATACAATATGTAGCATGTTGGAATTCGGTCGGATTATTTACTGTATGTGCTAGTAGCGCCCTCTCCGACCTTTGCGTAATGTTTCTTGTAATATTTTGATAGTTTGTTCGAAGTTCGAACCATTTGAAAGCATTAATCAAGGTACGATCCTGCATTATTATTGCACAATCTTGTGAAATTATTGAAGATCAGTGTACACTGTACACCCATCAACAGTGTACAGATTTAAAGGCTCCAAGTACTTTTTGGGCCATTTTTATGGGATGACATTGAGATAGATGGCGCTATATTCGATTTATAAAATCCAAAATAGGTCGTTCTGTATACCATGCTTTATACTTAGTTTTGAAGTCCTTGCTTTCAATGTTTTTCAGGTGATTTTCTGGGCCAAAAGGCTTGTTGCATGCAGAGGTCATTACTAATCAGAGTCTTACTAAATATCTTATAATAATTATTATTGTAAGAGTAACACTGGGTAGTGGGTACGTCAAATATCGTACGCTTTATTCACGAAATTTCATTTTTTTCCAACTACCGCACTCAGACAATATAATTAACATTGATATTTGATAAATGTACATCTAACTTTAATGAATTCAAGATTTTGACATAAGCCCCATATACATTTTCTGTCAAACTCTACATTAAGGGGGGATTGCACCAGAAGCGTAGTTAAAGTTAAAGTTAAGGTTATCGTCAAATATGGCATCCATAATGAACTTTTACTAGGGATTTGACAGTTCATTTCACATTTTGTTATGGTTAAGGTTAAAATAATTATAGTTAAAGTAAGCTGGTGCAACCCACTCTAAATGTCTCTAAAAGTGACCGTAAGCCTTAACTTTTTTTATAAAACCTCTTAACAAACTACCAATAAAAATTCCATGCATCTTCTGCAAGATTGACGTCAATAAGTACAGTCGCAGATATATAAAATAATAACACTTTTCAATCTTATTCTTTTAGCAATACGGTTTAAATGCGGTAAATTAGATGTCGTCTACTGTACGATAAGTTCATACGCCAATGCCCATATACGATAGGTACTGATTATTTATGTAACTTTAAGTACTATATATAATACATAATAATATCATTTGCATAACATCATTTCTAAGTTATTTATAATAATTGATCTCAGGTCACGTTTTTCTGAACTGGGTATTATGGCATACTTAGAATTATTTAATTACTAGCTGTCCCGGCAAACGTTGTTTTGCCATTTAAAGTATTCATCAGTTGATACAAAATCTTATCCCCTCTTTTGTCCCCTAAGAGGGAGGGGGAAAAATTTTATACACCAGATGTATTGTTAAGTTGGAAAACAGTTAGTAAATAGTAATATGCAGTAAGTCCATTAAAGAAAAAAGTTTGATACAAAATCTGACCTCCACTTTTGTCCCCAGAGGGGTAGGGGGAAAATTTTTATACACCAGATGTTAAGTTGGAAGAAGACAAATATATCTGCGGAAACCGCATTCAAATCGGATCAGTAGTTTTCGTGTGATGCTGGAACAAACATACAGACAGACAAAAAACTAACCACTGCATTTTTGGCTTCTATATAGTAATATATAAGTCTATGCTTCTATAGTTCTATAGCGATGTGGTGACAACCCCCGCTTATTTTTTTTTGAATATCTTTCTACAGTTTTATTATATCTATATATATAAAATTACAAGTCCTGACTTATTGACTGACTGACTGATTCATCATCGCAGAGCAAAAACTGTTAAGTGAGCAGGGTTGTTTTATTAAGTAGACGCCCACTAAGGAAGGTGTTCAGCCTTGAACATGTGAACTAGATCACGTCGACGCGCGATCATCAGATTCTTAATCTACATAATTTAACCTACTCTAAATAAAATGATGAATAGCATAAACTTGTACATAATATGTGTGTTGTGTTAGGAAATTTGTAAATATTTGTGTGTGTAAAGGTGAACTGGTATATATTGTGATAATTGAGAATAATAAATCAGATATCAACTTTTAGTTGTGTCTCACTTATCTCCCATTTCCTACCCTTAACACACTCGTCCAGGGCTACTCTCTGGAAGTGTTCCGACTGACTCCCAAATCCATACCGACAACCTCTCACTGTGGCCAAGACACCTTTAGCCTAACCACAGTCACCTGAGCCTGGGTGATTGACAGTGAGAAAATCATTTCCATCCCTTTATTCCCTTCAACAGTCCGCTTGCTACCTTAGGTCTCGTGGTAGCAGGTTTCCTGCACCTATTAAATATATTTATATATCACAAAAACCTATGGTTAGGGCTAGGACCTTAGGGCATTAGGGTGGTAGGTGTTAGGGATCCTAGTGCTAGGGTACAGCTCTCCCCATAGTAACGTAAAACCTTATCCTGGGTTTTACATTTGGTCCTTCGAGTAAAAATTAAACCGCGATCCTCTTGTCCTGTTAGGGTGGAATTGGACTGACTGACGCTTTGGAGTACTACATGCTGGTGTACCAAACTACGCATCAGTGTTGTGGTATTTCAAAGTACTTATAATACTTGGTGTTCCCTGAGAAAGCACCCATACAGTATAGCGAATCGGTCGTTGGCCTCCCACAAGCGGGTCTCACCAATTGATTGAGAAGGTGCTAAGTACTGTATACGAGGGCGCAGGGTCACTGAGTATTGACTAAGCTATCACAAAGGTTTAGGAATAGGATAGGGCAAGTAGGAAATCAAGAAAGAAGACAAGAAGACACGATGGACATCGAGACTATCAACGACCTTATCAAGAGCCAGGAAAACGACCACAATGAAATAAAAAGGATTTGGGAAAATATAAAGAAAGATTCAAAAACCAGGAAGACACAGAAATATATAGACGACAGAAGAGCAACTTTAGACAGCATATTTCAAAGAGCGTTGCAAAACCACAACCTCTTAGAAGACCAAGACATACTATCGACACATAAGTATATAACATTAAATTACTTCAAGACAAACATAAAAAATTACTATGACGCCGCCATGGACCATTTATCAATTCAAGAAAATAACCTCAAGACTCCAGACGCCGAGATGCAGACTACATCCGGCAGACAAATCGACACCAAAAACAAGACTCCAGACGCCGAGATGCAGACTACATCCGGCAGACAAATCGACACCAAAAACAAGACTCCAGACGCCGAGATGCAGACTACATCCGGCAGACAAATCGACACCAAAAACAAGACTCCAGACGCCGAGATGCAGACTACATCCGGCAGACAAATCGACACCAAAAATAAGACTCCAGACGCCGAGATGCAGACAACATCCGGCAGACACATCGACTACGAAGATAAGACTCCAAAGCTATTCGTTCAAAAGTACAGACTGAATCAGCTGAACAGGAAAATATTGACCGCACGGACCGCCATTGCCGAAAATAAGCCGGCATGGCACCTGCAAGAATTAAGAAGGACTCTTGAAAATAAATTTCAAGAAATAGACGAGAATCACATGCACTTATTATTGGAGCGAGGTACAATCAACGACGAATATTATACACACGACTACTTCTCAGACGCGCAGGAAAAGTTTGACTCCATAATGGAACAGTTACAAGAAAAGATTATTAAAGACGACAAACCATGTAACAAGACCTTATCAACAAAGTTACCAAGAATAACAATTCCGATTTTCACGGGCAGTTATGAATCATGGAACTCATTTTATGATTTATTTATAAAAATTATTGATAATGACTGTACTATTACGACAACAGAAAAAATGCAATATTTAAAGACGCATGTACGAGGTGATGCGGAAAAGCTGATCAAGCATTTGTCAGTGAACGAGGTCAATTATAAAGCCGCGCTCACATTGCTGACGAATCGCTACAAAGACGAGAGACTTATTTGCCAGACATTTATAGATAAACTATTAGACTTACCAAAAATTCATACGCCAAATGAAAAAATGTTACGAAACATGCATGATTGCATTAATGAAAGTTTGGAGGCACTAAAAAATCAAGGTATAGATATTTCGACATGGGATCCGATATTATGTCGGATTGTGAGCAGGAAATGGGATTCGGATACCAACATGAAATACGAAGACCAGCTTGAGGAACCGAACAAGATTCAAAAGTTCGAAAAGTTGATGAAGTTTTTAGAGAAACGTTTTAAGAGTTTAGAATCCAGCAAACAAACACCTTCAACTTCAAGTTTATCGTTCAGACCATCATTACAAAATCATGACAGACCTATACAGTGGCAAGAAAAAAAGGGAGTTTGTTGGTATTGTAATAGTGCTCACAGTATTTACCAGTGTGAACAATTTAAAGCGTTACACGTAAACGACCGCATTAGAAAAGTACAAGAAAAACAAATGTGCTATCAATGTTTAATGCACGACGCGAAAAAAGAGTGTGTCAGTCAAAATTATAAGAAATGTGAAATATGCAATAAGGCGCACTCTACACTGTTGCATCGGAATCTTAAAGAAATTTCAACTAGACCGCAAGGACAAAATTTAATTAATAAAACGCATACAAGCTTTTCGAAGCCAAATGCATTTAGAACATCAAATTACAAGTCACAGCCAAGAGACAGTCAAGTGCAACAAAGAAGTTCAAATACATCTATGCAACAGAATGAGAAAAACAACACGGTACTTCTGGCTACGGCCTTAGTACAGACGACAACTTATGACGGAACACCTCAGTTATTACGAGTTTTATGTGACCAAGGGTCTGAAGTCTCTTTATGCACACAAGAGACGGCACAACTATTAGGGTTCCCTAAACAAAAAATAACAGCTGAAATAAAGGGTATTGCCGACGAGCAACCAAAAACTTCAAATTTTATGATTGACGTCACACTCAAACCAAGATTTCCGAGTGCATACAAGCTAGTGACATCACTTATAATATTACCTAAGCTGACCGGAGCATTGCCAAAACAAGACATAAAACAATTAGAAAAACAAAATATGACGAACAAAATAATTGCTGATCCTACATATTACAAACGCGGCCCCATTGACATCATATTGGGCGCTGAAGACTACAGTAAATTATTATTAAAAGGGTTTGAAAAAATGGAAAATGGAATTATTGCTCAAAACACAGAGTTAGGGTGGATTTTATCAGGCCTCTGCTCCACAGAACAATCTAGCCAAACAAAAGTATTAAGCTTAATGACGCGCGCTGAGGAGACTGAATTAACAAAATTCTGGGAACTTGAAGAAATTACAGAAGACTATCAATTAAATAAGGACGACCAAATTTGTGAAAAATACTATACCGAAACAACTCAAAGAAACACTGAGGGATGTTACACAGTAAGACTTCCATTCAAGGAACCGTCATTAGAATATGGAGAAACGCGTCAAAAAGCAGCCGCCAGACTCATACAGCTTGAAAAGAAATTAAACAAAAATCATGACCTAAGACAACAATACAATGACTTCATGAAAGAATACTTACAAATGGGTCATATGAAAAAGGTAAACAAAGCAAACTACGGTCAAGGAAAATTCTATATTCCGCATCAGCCGGTAATACGAGCAGATGCATTGACTACAAAGCTACGTTGCGTTTTCGATGCGAGTAGTAAATCAAATTTGAACATAAGTCTTAACGACAACTTGTATAAGGGTCCCCGTTTGCAGCAAGACATGGGTACAATATTATTGAGGTGGAGAAAACATAAAATTGCATTTATTGCTGACATAGAGAAAATGTATCGTTGTATAAAGTTGCACGAAGATGACCTTGAATATCAAAGAATACTATGGAGATGGTCACCAGAAAAACCTATAGACGAATACGAACTCACCACAGTAACATATGGAACAACATCTGCTCCGTACCTAGCTGTAAAGACGTTACAACAATTAGTGAAAGATGAAGCCCAAAATTTTCCTGTCGCAAGCAAAGTGACCTTGGAAGATTTTTTCGTAGACGACATGTTATTATCAGGCGAGAGTGACTTAGAAAAGGCAAAAATATTGCAGAGTCAATTAATTGAAATGCTACGCAAGGGTGGATTTAATTTAAGGAAATGGTCATCTAATAGTAGTGAATTGTTAGAAAACATTCACGACGAAAACAACGAAGACAAAATGATTAAACTACCCCAAAACGAAACAAGAAAATCTTTAGGGGTGGTGTGGTCACCATATGGTGATAATTTTCAATTTACAATTACAACAAGCGAAAATAATCAACCCACAAAAAGATTTATATTATCCGAAATTGCAAAATTATTTGACCCACACGGCTGGCTGCAACCGATTACTGTCGTTATGAAACTCTTAGTACAAGAGATTTGGATCACCGGCATAGGCTGGAATGACAAAGTGTCCGATGAAATACTGAAAAAGTGGACAAATATTCAACAACAATTACAATACATTGAAGAAATTAAAATACCGCGATGGATACATTACAATGGAGCACAGATCGAATTACACGGCTTCAGTGACGCATCGGAAAAAGCATACGGTGCGGTAGTATACTGTCGGTCAAAGGTGGATGACACATATTACGTAACATTATTGCAAGCCAAGACAAAAGTGGCACCATATAAACACAAAACGACCTTGCCACGTCTCGAATTATGTGCAGCTGTTTTACTAACGAAATTAATAGATAAAATAAATAAAGCGCTCAACTGCATGGATACAAAAATTTATTGTTGGACAAATTCAATGATTACATTAGGATGGATAAGAGGCGAAGCAGACAGATGGAAAACCCTTGTCGCGAACAGGGTATCGGAAATACAAAAAACTTTACCTCAAGCGATTTGGAATCATGTGATGTACAGTGACAACGGCACGAACTTTACAGGAGCAGCAAAAATTTTGTATAAAGAAATTTTAGAAATTACGCAATCACCAGAATTTCAGAATTCACTAACTAACATTGGCACCCAATGGCACTTAATACCGCCCGCTTCTCCGCATTTCGGTGGTATCTGGGAAGCAGGAGTAAAATCTATGAAACATCACTTAAAACGAGTCATCGGAGATAGTACTTTGACGTACGAGGAACTTTCGACATTATTATATCAAATAGAAGCATGTTTGAATTCAAGACCATTATGCGTTCAAACAGACAACATTAACGATAATGTAATATTAACTCCAAGTCATTTTCTTATCGGCCGTGAGGCAGTCGGTATACCAGACCCTATCAATAACATAAATACAGACTTGATAAACCGTTGGAAACACATACAAAAAATGAAGAAAGATTTTTGGAATAGCTGGACTCAAGACTACCTGCACCAATTGCAACAGCGTTATAAATGGAAAGAAAATAAAGAAAATTTGCAAATCGGCACAGTGGTTCTGATTAAGGACACTAACATAAGTCCAAGTAAATGGCCGTTAGCAAAGATCAAAGAGATTCATCCTGGGAATGATGGCGCCACCAGGGTAGTCACGCTCAAAAGATCGCACGGAGGAGACAAAAAACGAGCAATTCACACGCTAATACCACTCCCGGTAAATCATAATTTAGAAACGCCTGTAAAAAATTGCACGGCAATGGCAAATGTAACATTTAGTCACAAAAAGACGGCAGGCAAATTAAGCCTTACGTGGTTAATGTTGCTTTCTTTGTTACAACTATGTACATTAACCACAGCCATGTTATATTCTATCAGAAATCTGAAACCAGGATTGTACCTGGAACAAATGGGAAATGCGACATTAGACAGAGGCACATTTAGAATTGAGACATCTTACAAAAGACGTATACTAGAGGAGAATGCTCAAAAGATAAAAGAAGTATTAAACCAGTTCGACTCATTATGTAAATATGCAAAATCTTTCGACAGCCAGACTCATTGTAACCAATATTATTATCATTTGCAAGAAGAAGTACGAAAATTCGAAAGATCACACGAGTATTTAACGGAAATAAATCAAACTAGAAAAAAGAGAGGTATTATAGGACAGATAATGACATCAATATTCGGAGTCAATGATGAAGTATACAGGGAAATTGATTCATTACAAAAAAACCAGCAAACTCTCATCGACGCAGCAAATCATCAAACTAAATTTATGATTTCTACCATATCAGCAGTAAATGAAACAGAAGAAAGAATACGTATAAAATTAGGAAGATTTCAGACAAAACTCAATGAAGCTTTAAACTATTTGAATAACAATAATCAGTGGTATAAAACAATTGACAGTAACACTATTCAATTAAAAATGCTTCAATCCTATCAACTGGCATATAATTACATCGACGAAATACAAAACTATTACTCAGGTATTGTGCAAATATATATATCAAGATCCACGGTGTATAGTGTACTAAATCCCAAAAACGTTGCAGGCATCATAAAAGAAGCGAATAACAAGTTACCATCAAATCTTAAAATAGTACAAACTCAGTTAATTGACACAAGATTATACGAGAATGACACTCACATTAAAGTATTAGCCTATTTTCCCATAGTAGAGAAGACAACATTTACAATAGTACATATTACACCAATTCCTGGGAAAAATCAAGACGGGTCTTTCCGAAGCATTGACATACAGCAAAAGTTTATCGGCATAGACTATAATAATGAACGATATTTTGAATTAACACATAACGAATTTAAAGACTGTTTAAATAAGCAAAATTTTTTCATTTGCTTTCCTGTGGCGGTGAAAAACATGCAATTTGACCAAAATTGCATTGTTCGGTTAATAACTAAAAGCGAGAACACAACAGAATGCCCCTCTCGACTTTATAACATAACAAACAAGATATTATGGAAGCAAGTGCAAATGATAAACGTATGGATATATATTACAAAACAACCTGAAACTGTATCAATTATATGCGACGGACAAAGAGAAGAATTAGAAATCGACGACGTAGGAATTATAAAAATTTCTGAAAATTGTATTATTAAAACAAAATCGATTACATTAGTAGGAAGAAGAGTAGTATCGACCAGCGTGTTAGCTTCATTTAATAAACATTTTGAATTTAAAGTACACAATAATCGATCATTAGCCAGTTATCCAAAAGACCTTTCTAAAGAGCAATTAATATTAGACAGTTCTAAAGACATTTTTAGTTCCATTATCAACAAAGAAAATACTTTACAAACAACCCTAGACAACACAGTTTGGAATAATATACATACAGAAACTTATGTAGCTACTTTTGCTACCATAATCATCATTTTCATGTTATTAATATCCATTTATTTCTATGGGCCTTCACTGATGCGGCTGCTGCGAGCACTATTGGCGACCAGACGAAGCCAGCCGAGGGGAAGCGACAACCAGCCCTCCAGCATCCAGCCTGCACCTCGGCCTTCGAGGGTACCTCCGACTTACGCGGTACCAGTCAGGCGGAGCTCGACCACTCCATCCGGACCACCTCCAGTACAACTCTACGAGCTACGGACATCCTAGGTCTCATCTTTGAGAGCCGCCAGAATGTTCAGCCTTGAACATGTGAACTAGATCACGTCGACGCGCGATCATCAGATTCTTAATCTACATAATTTAACCTACTCTAAATAAAATGATGAATAGCATAAACTTGTACATAATATGTGTGTTGTGTTAGGAAATTTGTAAATATTTGTGTGTGTAAAGGTGAACTGGTATATATTGTGATAATTGAGAATAATAAATCAGATATCAACTTTTAGTTGTGTCTCACTTATCTCCCATTTCCTACCCTTAACACACTCGTCCAGGGCTACTCTCTGGAAGTGTTCCGACTGACTCCCAAATCCATACCGACAACCTCTCACTGTGGCCAAGACACCTTTAGCCTAACCACAGTCACCTGAGCCTGGGTGATTGACAGTGAGAAAATCATTTCCATCCCTTTATTCCCTTCAACAGTCCGCTTGCTACCTTAGGTCTCGTGGTAGCAGGTTTCCTGCACCTATTAAATATATTTATATATCACAAAAACCTATGGTTAGGGCTAGGACCTTAGGGCATTAGGGTGGTAGGTGTTAGGGATCCTAGTGCTAGGGTACAGCTCTCCCCATAGTAACGTAAAACCTTATCCTGGGTTTTACAGAAGGAATTTTGGAAATTTTAACCCGAAGGGGGTGAAATAGGGGTTGAAAGTTTGTATGAAAGTCCGTCATTTCTTAATTTAGAAACATGAAACTTTATTTTTGGGCTACTGAATAAAAATAAATAAATAAGTATTTAAGCGTTTTTGGAAATTCTACCCCCAAGGGGGTGAAATTGGGGTTGAAAGTTTGAATGAAAGACCGTCATTTTTTGAGTTAGAAACATGAAACTTTGTTTTTGGGCTATTGATTAAAAATGAATAAATACGTGTTTAAGCGTTTTTGGAAATTCTACCCGCAAGGGGGTGAAATTGGAGTTGACAGTTTGTATGAAACTTTGTCAATTTCAAACCGATCGGTCTGAGACTTTGCATGCATTTAAAGCTACTATGACGTAGGCATCTGCTAAAAAAGGATTCAAAAAATTCCATCCCTAAGGGGTAAAATAGGGGATGAAATTTTGCATGAAACTTTAGTCAAATTTAAACTGATCGGGCTGAGACTGTATATGCAATATGCATAAAGATACTATGACGTAGGCATTCCCTCAGAAAGGAATTTAATAAATTCCATCCCTAAGGGGATGAAATAGGGGATGAAAGTTTTTAGAAATTTTCTTAGACTTTCGACTGATTGAACTGAAATTATTAAAGATTGTAACCTAAACTAAACATACAATTTTCGAGTGTCATTTGATTAATATGTGCCTACTTGGCTGCGGGTCCCGTTTTTACCCTTTGAGTAAGGGACCTTAAAAGGAGAAAATTATCCATCTCCGTTATTATATTATGCTAACGCGGACGAAGTCGCGGGCAACAGCTAGTGTACCTATAGATTAATTAATTACAACATAATGATTTGCTATTTTTTATTTCTTTTTTAGTTGAAAATAAAATATTATTTCCTACTAGATGACGCCCGCAGGGCCGCGACTCCGTTGCACCGAAATTCGCTTACGGCGCGAGGAGCGTACGACCATGGACCAATCATTACTCTATGGTACGACTTTCCATTACTAAAACTATCAGCTTATAATTATGTCTTTGTTTAAGCGTCAAGAGGTAACAGACAGACAATCGCATTATATTTTAAGTAAGTAGGTAAGGTCAGGTTATTTATTCATATTATATTTTATTCATCTAAAATCATACATCAGCCTGTCTTCTTCCTTAGCAAAATCTATGTATTTTCAGATAGATTTATGTGTTAGGTAACGTATACCATTTTACAGTGTTGCGGAAGGCCCTTGAGCGATGCAGAGTGCAGCTGCAGCAGATGTTCCATCGTTTAGATATCTCACAGGCTTATTCTGGATGTACGAGGAAAAATCAAAGATTCTCGATTCATTGAGTTATTCTATAAATACCGTACCCCATTACCGTATTGAGCTATAGCTAATGCAAATACAAAATAATCCTGGAAACAATATTTAAATTGGCCAATCGGCTAGCGTAGTAAGTTTAACCATGCAACACAAAATGTATAAGCGGCAAAGAACCGAGAACCTCAAAAAATTTACATAGCAGTAGGTACCAAACTAATACAATTAATTAAGAAAAAGTCTTGCATCTTATGTATGTCCCACGTTGGCTAGTTGCAACGACATTCCTATTTTTTAGCAGCACAAAATTACATTTTCCAAAGGAATATCACACTAAAAACGGATTTAACCGATTTAGTATCAATAATAAGCACACGGGAATCACTGAAACACTCTACCAGTCTGGGCTGTGAGTGATACTTTATCGATATAGGGATCCAAACATTTGACTTTATGGTAATCGATATTCAATTGCACATAAAATTGTAAATTTTATCAGTGAGCATGCTTGCTAAAATACTTGAATATTCAACATTATTATTAGGTTTATATGGATGACCTCTTAACATGTTTCAGTTACGAATCGAAGGTCGGCTTTATGAATTCGAGTAGGAATAAGAGGTATACACTATATTTTTTTCTTAATTTTTGTGTTTATTTATATTTAATTGTTAATGTAACTTAATTTTATGATAATAATACTATTTTCAATTTAAATGCAGATCTTTAGTCAACTCCGAAATCAAAAATGTATTATTAATTATTATCATTTGACAATTCATCATGTGACATGACGTTTGCGATGCCGAGATGTCAAATTCCAAGCACTTCATTTTCAATCTTCAATTTATTCAATTCATTTTGATAAAGGGCACAGTTAAACGCGTTTTATGAAATATTTTATATACCAGCAGGCGTAGCATGGTCACCATAGAAAATGCTAGCCATGCAGGCTAACATAAAGACTTAAGACGTATCGACAAACCCTTTTCGCATCCCTAGCAGCAGCACTCAACGGCGCGGGCGAGGCTGAGCTGCGGTGCGACTTGCGAGGTAACAGATATATTTCAGTAGATCAAGTACATGGCGATTAACGAGTAACGATACTATATTATAATATATTATATTCCGTGATACGTCTTTCTTATCTAACTTATTGTTATTAAAATGCACCGTTTGTCGAGTTTTATCTTTATCACAATGGTCATATTTTATTATATCCAATTTTGTACGTCAAGTGTTGTCTTTTAAGCTGTGATATATTTTAACATTATTATAAATTTTGAATCCGAAATAAATTTAACCCAAAATAATTTAATTAAGGCGCATGCAACTAGACATTTACAGGAGTTCAAAAACATCAAATATCTACTCGTATCTTTCAAGTGATTGTACGAAATTTTTCGTCCACGCGCCAAAACAGCCTTGTAGGCATAGCTGAATAAAGTTCGTGTAACAGTAACAAGTTACAGTAACGTTTATGGATAGAGTTTGATGTTCTAATGCGGCCGTCACTGTTTCGTTAAGCGGTACAAAATATACAGCATTGACATTATTTTCAGTAATGGCGCACAAACACATCTCATGCTAGTGGACATGCGAGTGGACAAGTCGTTATGGCTTATTAGTTATACTTATTACTAATATAAAAACCATGGAACTATGTATTTTATGGGGACTTAAAAATAGGTCCTTTCTCTCGTCGCGTCCATACGTTAACGGTTAATACATTCGTACTCTCCAAACTGTTAGTACCCTTAGTGAAGATGACGGTAGTTATGTCTTTAACAAAATCTTAATACAGACGGAAAATCTGAACTTAAACGACTCAAGGGTTACTCAAATAAAATCAGGTACTTAAATCATCTCTGAACTATATAAACAAGATGCAAGAAAGATTCTAAGGTTGTGGACCTTTTCTTAAATCGATTTATGAATTAAAATGTAACTTGAATCTTGCTGGCGTTCGTTGACTCGAGGCGTTGTTCTTTGACCTCCGGGTCATAGGTTCGATTCTTGAAGGAAGGGAGTACGTGCTTTAAATATTGTTTTCTTGTCTAGTAAATATTATTAAATTAAGTTGTTTGCTGTACGTGAGCGAAGTTTTAAAGTAGTTGGGTGAAATCCTTTATGAGAGACAATGTATAAATTATCAAATCTATAAGAAAGTAAATACTGAATACATAATAATATACTACCTTTGTTGGATACAAACCAGAATATCCTAAACCTTGCAATCTTAGTAATCTAAAGGGGAATCAATTGATTCGGTATACAACCAGCTAAAAGCCGAGCTTTTGAGGGCTCGCCTTGTCACATCTTGACTGACTGATGATAAGACTTCTACATATAAATAAAAATTACTAGGTATGTTAAAACACAATTATTCAATAGGCGTGATAGTTTTTCTGTAAAGTGTACCACAAAATGTTCAGGATGTGGGATATACCCTTGTAAAAGTGAAGCGAGCCCTAGCTCGCTTCGCCCGCCCTAATAATTTGTAGGTATGCAGTTATATTTGTTTAGGATACCGTAATGGTCAATAGCTTCATGTGCTAATATTATATTTTTTTTACTGCTAATGCGATTAGTAGGAGTAGGGCCGACACCCAAGACGAAATACACGAAATAAAATACTCACAATTACAATTTATAATGGCTAAAATGTGTTTGAATAAGGAATGTTAATAACAATAATAATTACTTCCAATTTTGAATGGTCAATGGTCGTGTCTCCTATCAACGACACAGGTGGCCTTTTATAGTGAAAACTGAAAAGAATTTTGCCTCCCTTGTGGGAGCTGAAGCCTGGAGCCGTCTACTGGAAGGTGCCTTGATGATGGTCATGAATGAAAACTGATTTTGACTCAATACGATGATTTATTGATAGATGATTTACATAAGTATGACACTTTGACATGCGCACACCGTTGATGGTTCAATATCGAGTGAAGGGGGGCGCGCCGCGCAGCCCGGGCGCAGGCCTACGTAATCCTGGCGTGTGTGTGTGTGTGTGACGTTGACGATGTGATGCGTCGACATGCCGGCCCTCATTGAAGCCTCGCTTCAATCTTGGTCAGGTTTTGGAAGAGGGCAAATTTTTGAGAATGAGCGTCGGACAGTCCCTGACGATGTCTTGATGTCAGCCACTCGTGTTACTCCATCAGATCCCGGATAAATGGTTGTGATTCGTCCTAAGTGCCATTTCATCGGAGGCAGGTGGTCATCTTTGATGAGTACGAGATCTCCTTTGCAGAGCGAACCATGAGATTGTTTCCACTTGGTGCGAATTTGGAGCTCCGAAATATATTCTTTATGCCATCTTGACCAGAATTGTTGACGTACTCTTTCGATTCTTTGGTAACGATCGAGGCGATGCAATGGAATTTCGGCTAAGTCTGGCTCTGGTAATGACGTAATTTGTCTGCCAATTAGGAAATGGCCTGGGGTAAGGGGAAGTAGGTCTTCGGGATTCGATGACATTGGGGTAAGAGGACGCGAGTTAAGAATTGCCTCAACTTGCGTCAGGGCTGTGTATAGTTGCTCGTATGTTAAATTTAAGTTACCAATTGCCCGTTTTAAATGATTTTTAGTAGATTTTACACCTGATTCATGAAGTCCACCAAAATGGGGAGACCAGGGAGGCGAGAAACTGAATTTTATGGATTCTTGTGCAAAAATATCAATTATTTTGTCTCCGTCTGTAGATATCATTTTTTTAATCTCGTTATTAGCACCAACAAAATTCGAACCATTATCGCAATATATGTATGATGGTTTGCCTCTACGCGATATGAACCTTTTTAAGGCTAAAATAAATTTTGTAGTGGACATGTCGCTAACTAATTCTAAGTGTATGGCTTTAGTGGTAAAGCATACAAAGACGCAAATATATGATTTAATTAAGCGACATCCTCGCCCTTCTTTATTAGCAATCATAACAGGACCACAGTAATCGGTTGCTGTGTATTGGAAGGGATAACCGACGTCGCTTGCACTAAATCTTTCTTTAGGAATATTTCCCATTATAGGTATAGTACTGTCAGCACGAAATCGCCTACAAATGCTGCAGTTTCGATACACATGCCTAGCCAGATCTCGTCCACCAATCGTCCAATAGTTTTGACGAGTGGAATAAAGTAATTGTTGCGGTCCGGTATGCATTAAAATTTTGTGTTCATTTTGAAATAAAAGTTTTGAAAATATATGATTTTTATGAATGAGAAATGGATGTTTTTTATTATAGTCGTATTGTGAATTTAGAAGTCGTCCACCGACTCTTATTACGTTTAGTTTATGATCAAAAAATTGATTAAGAGATAAAATTGAGCTAGTACTTTTTAAAGTTTTATTTGATTTTAATTGTTCGTACTCTGTAGGAAATGATTGCTTCTGTGATATACTAATTAATTTGTAAATAGCGTTTTTAATTTCAGTTACTTGTAAAGGACCTGTTATTTTATTTTTATTGTTTTTTAAATTGTTAATAAATCGTAGGATATAAGACATAGTTCCTTGCATTCGGGAATAACTAGAAAATTTAACAAATGGAAATACCGATTCATCTAATTGTGCTATTGTTAAAGTTACTTCTTGTTTTAATTCTGGTAAGATTAAATTATTATTTTTTAAATCAAACGTAGGCCACGATGACTCGGCGCACTGCAAAAATTGCGGACCTTTCCACCATTGCTCACAGCTGATTAACACATCAGGGCTGGTTTTACGCGTCAGATAGTCAGCTGAATTTAAATATGTTGGAACATAATTCCACGAGCTAATGTTTGAAATGGACTGTATTTCTCCTATTCTATTACGCACAAATGTCTGCAGTCTATTGGTAGTTGTGTGAAGCCAGCCTAAAACGATGGTGGAGTCGCACCAATAAAAAATATTATCTATAGTGAGTCGCAATGATTCAACGATCTTGATACCGAGTCTCGCTCCTAGTAATGCGCCGCAAAGTTCTAGACGCGGGAGTGTTTGCGGTTTCAGAGGCGAAACTTTATTTTTTGAGCATAAGAGCGTTACGTTTACTTTGCCGCTATCGTCAACAGACCGTAAATATGCGCAAGCTCCGTATGCGTCTTCGGAAGCGTCCGTAAATATATGTAACTGTAGGTTATTGTAATTAGAACAAAGAGCGTGTCTGGGGATTCTTAAATTATTTAATTCTGATAATGACGAAATGAACTTATACCAAGCTGTACGTGTAGTTTCGGGTACTGGATCGTCCCACGACAACTTACATAACCATAGTTTTTGTAGGGTTATTTTTGCTTCTAATATAGAAGGGGTGACCAGGCCCAGTGGGTCAAAAAGTTGTGATATAGTAGACAAAATATTTCTTTTGGTTATTTTGCTACAAGATTTTAAATTTATATTAAAACAAATTTTGTCTGACTTATGATCCCAATTTATACCTAATGTTTTTGAAACATCATTCGGACATAAATCTAAGCGATCAATTGTTATGTTGTCGTTTGAAAGTTTTTTAATTTGTGATAGCACATCTTTATCGTTCGAACACCACTTACGTAACGGAAAACATCCACTAGCAAGTTGCTTGGTCACTCCTGTATAAATGTGAAGAGCCTGAGAGACGTTACTAGCGCCGGTGATGACGTCATCGACGTAGAAGTCTTTAGAGATGACCTCTTGAATCAGCGGGTCGGTACATTCGTCGGCTAACTGCTTGAGACACCGTATGGCTAGGAACGGAGCCGAAGCAGTGCCGTACGTTACCGTATTTAACTCGTAGGCCCGCAGAGGTTCGCTCGGCTCGTCGCGCCACAGTATTTGTTGAAGGGGTCTCTGTGACTCATTAACTTCAATTTGCCTATACATTTTAGTGACGTCAGCCGTAATGACGATATTATGTTGACGAAAACGCAATAATATTGAAAAAAGGTCATCTTGTATCGTCGGGCCGACCATTTGCAACTCGTTAAATGAATAACCGGAAGATGATTTCATAGAACAATCGAAAACTACTCTTAATGACGTAGTAGAACTAGTAGGGCGTTCTACACCGTGGTGGGGAGCAAAATATTTAATTTGGTCACTGTTCACATGTTTAGATAGTCTCATGTGACCCAGATCAATATATTCTTGAATAAATTTTTTATACTGATTTTTTAATTGTAAATTAGTTTGTAATTTTTTCTCTAATTGTAAATATCTAGTTTTAGCCATTTTGTATGAATCGCCTAAAACATCTGGACTATGCTTTAATGGGATCGTGACTAAAAATCTGCCATTAGGTAGGCGAGACGTATTTTGTACAAATGAATTTTCACATTCGATCTCCTCAGGAGACCACTGTAATTGTTTATTTGTAATGATTGAATCTAATTCCCAAAACTTAGCTAATTGATCGGTAAGAATTTGAGAATCTGAAAAGTTGCAATATGTTGATGAACTATGTTGTATTGATCCAGTTAAAAACCAACCTAGCTTTGATTTTTGTAAAATAATATTTTGATTATTTAATTTAATTTGTTCCGACTCAATGAATTCCCATAATATTCCATTGCCTATTAAAATGTCGATGTTTGACGGTAAATAAAACTGCGGATCTGCTAAAGTTATGTTACTCGGAATTTTAATTGCGTTTTTATCTATAGGAGAACTCGGCCAAGGGTTCGTAATTTCTGAAATAATAACACACGTAATCGTTTTACTGTAATTAGAATGAAGCGATTGAATAGTAATGTCGCAACATTCCCTCGCCACAGATACGCTTTTATTCAACCCGTTAATTGTTGTCGTTACATTTCTAGTAGGCAACTGAAGTTGTTTACATAATCGTTGTGTACAAAAATGTCCGGTACTTCCCGAGTCTAAGATAAGGCGCACACGCCGGCTGCTCCCCGTCGCAGCGCGCACATTAACACGAGCCGTAGATAACAGCGCTTGAGCCGATGCAACGCCGCACGACAAAACTACTTCGCCGCCGGGGTGGCGCGGGTTCGATCCCTCGCCGCTCGGTATTTCGGGACAAATTAAACTATTGTGCTTTTTATTGCATTGTTTGCAAGCCCTTAGTTGACACCTTTTTGTAGGATGCCCAGTTTTTAAACAATTTAAACATAAATTTAATGAACTTGCCTTTGCTTCGCGATCTTTGTTATTTAAATTTAAAAATGTTTTACAGTAGTAAATAAAATGATCCGATGAATGACAAATGGGACATTTTTTAATATTTTTATTGTTATTTTGATTAGTAGTTAATAAGCTGGTATTCGATTGTTTTTGTACAAATTTTGTTTTATTATTATTTTCTAAAGTTTCTAATAATTCCGATCGATTTCTCGTGAATTTTATTAAATCATCAAATGTTAAATCTTGTTTTTCATGTACAGCTTTATATTTTTCCCATTCGACAAAAGTTTGCGAATCAAATTTGCTGGATAACATGTATATTAACAGGGTGTCCCATTTATTGGTGGGTTCACCGAGTGTAGCTAATGATCGCAAATTCTTAACAAAAGTATCAACCAAGCGCTTTAAATTAAATGAAGTATCCTTCTGCATGGAGTAAATGGTAAACAACGACTTGACGTGATTAGCGATAAGCATTTTTTTGTTATCGAATCGATCACAAATAAGTTTCCAAGCTACTTCGTAGTTGGTCGAAGAGAATTCAATTGATTTTATCACTAATAATGCGCTGCCTTCTAACGACGAGCGTAAATAATGGAATTTATTAATCGGACTTAAATCGGGATTATCGTGAATTAAAGATAGGTATGTGTCTCGAAACTCCAGCCATGAATTGTAAGCACCGTCGAACTTGGCTAGCTGAATGATAGGTAGTTTGACAGTAGCTCCGTGCGCCTTGTGCGTGCCATCGGTATCACAGCTACAGTTGTGCAGCTGCTCGGCCACTATACCTAACTTCGACTTAGCTAGCGCCATGGTCTTAAAGTATATGCCCTCAAACAGGTCGCGCTCTTTTTGCTGCTCGGCAACATTAGTACTAATACTTTCTATTTGTTCCTGAACCTCATTGTAACTATCGAATAATGGTTCCAATTTTAACATTCGTACTTCGATTTCTAACTTAATTTCGTTACTCAAATGAGCAGGCAAACTATTAATATAATTAGAGAATAATGTTAAACGACCTTTTAAGGTTCCTCTTTTTTTAATTAAAGCCTGTTCATCGGCCATAGTGGTCGAAATTCACCGAAATACGAAAATAAACTGAAGATGGTAACAACGAGAATTTACTGTAAAAGCGCGCACCGTTGTTTAGGATGCGTCCTGTATAACTTTTCTAGAACCGGCTCACGAGCGGCGGGCGCGGCCGATCGTACGACACTTTGTATGAATACCCGATTTATTTTTGCGATTGCGCAAAATAAAAAAAATGATGATATTTTTGCACTTTCTAGGTTGAACTGGATAATTTGATTATGTAAATACTTAATACATATAGGTAGTATGTAAGTAAATACTAAATAGATAGTTAATAAATAGGTTTAAGTTTGTTTGATGTAAACTTGTAAATGATTGTAAATAATGTGTAATTAATTGGCTAATTACTTTATTAAATGTAATTTTCGAACATTTACCGAATATTTATAGGTACTCGATAAATTTTAGGATAAAATTGCAGTATAAAAATCTATCAAATAATTTTGTGGTACTTGATTAGATTCTTTGTGAAATAGAATGGAAATTTGAATAAATCTATCAAATATTTATAGGTATTCGATAGATTGTAGGATAAAAATTGAAAGTGTATAAAAATCTATCAAATATTTTTGTGGTACTTGATTAGATTCTTTGTAAAATAGAATAGAAATTTTGAATAAATCTATCAAATATTTATAGGTATTCGATAGAAAAGAATGATATTTGTGGAAATGTTTAACGGCAATAGGTAGCCTTTATTTATAGCAATAGGCAGCTAAAATAATATATTGATAATAATACAGCACTGACACAAATGACGCGGCAGAATCGGAATTGTTAATAAGTAAGGAAAATTGGCTTACTTGAGATTGTCTGACCAGTTCGCCACTTGCCTGTTTTGCAATGCAATTTTGATAATGGCACTATCCTGCATCCGAATCCAAAACTGTCCCTGCTGGTTCACTGCACGTCCGGGAGAAGGATCAATGTGGGAGCTGAAGCCTGGAGCCGTCTACTGGAAGGTGCCTTGATGATGGTCATGAATGAAAACTGATTTTGACTCAATACGATGATTTATTGATAGATGATTTACATAAGTATGACACTTTGACATGCGCACACCGTTGATGGTTCAATATCGAGTGAAGGGGGGCGCGCCGCGCAGCCCGGGCGCAGGCCTACGTAATCCTGGCGTGTGTGTGTGTGTGTGACGTTGACGATGTGATGCGTCGACATCCCTCAAACTACTGAACTCACAAACTACTTGTTTATAATATTACTGGTACAGAATGCAGATAACCGCTTCTGTGCACACCTGTACCAGAATCAGAAAGGTCGCTGGTCTCGTGTATATTCTGAGGGTGAATTAGAAAAATGTAGCGCGCACGTGACCCGCGCGGATCATGTTAACACGCTACAAGAGTAATAAATATGTTAGGTTAGAGACTGTATTGTATAAAATACACATCAAACAGATTCAAAAATAGGGTTGTTTTGGGGCCATTTTGACATTTTAAGTTTAAAATGGCATTTTGTGTAATGTAAATATTATGATGTCCTAACTTAAATTTTGAAATATTTGGTTAACTTTTGAGCAGCTTTGAGCTGGATTTTTATATATTATTATAATATATTACAGGCAGTATAGGCTATGGCCTTTGGGCGGCAACGTCCTATGGTGTCGTAGGGTGTGGCAGCGTCCTAGGATGGCGGTAGAGTTCATACATATATAAGGGGCGGCCAAATAAGTGGCCTATGCTCATAAAAAATATAAATCCGGCCTTACTTTTGAGGTTAACAAATTGGTTCTGTATTTTTACTACGGATGTAACACATACTTTAACATTGTGAATATGTAATTCCACCAAAAACATTTCATGTAAAATGTTACCTCGACGACCACAAAAAGTTTGCCCTGTGAAAAAGACATCAGATCTGATGTAGAGCCAAGCTTCTGCATATACGTGGCCCTAACTATCGACCCTAACTCCAACAAATTCTACATATCAGTAAATATGTGTGGTTTCGCTGTTTCGCTACCGTCGTGGAGGTGAGGCAAATATTTAGGCCGGTATAAATAGTCAGTACTCAAGATGCATCTCGGTCTCAAGACGCGGTTCGGCTCTGTGATTGGTCCAAATTTTGACAGCCAACCAATCACAGAGCCTGAACCGTGTCTTGAGACCGAGATGCATCTTGAGTGCTGACTATTTATACCGGCCTTAGTTTCTGATCTGAAGTATTACTAAGTAGTAAGTAACCAACCACACACGTTGAAAAATGAAACATACTATGTTTAAATTTAAAAAGCCGATTCTAAGACCCACAGAATATGCACATAAAATTTCAACACAATGGATTCAGCCGATTCGGAGGATTCTTACAATATCAATTTGATGGCATCATGAGACGCAAAATTTTACACAATTTATGAGATTAAATTTTGCCTTTACGCTTAAATTATTGCTTACATTGATGCAGTCAACCGAAATAAAGTGTAGAAGTTAAAATTAACCTTTTCGTGTTTGTAAACAAAAAATTATCGCTCAGAAACATTACTCAAGTGTAAAAATAATTCAAAAATTCATTTTTGTCCGCTTGAATCAACACCTGAGGATATCGATGATGATTGGTGCGGGGTGCCTCTGAACATGTTATAGGATTTTCTTTAAAGATTCTGTAGTATTTAAATACTAGATGACGCCCGAACCCCCGTTGCGGAAGCCGTACATTAATTACAATAATCGGCCAAGTGCGAGTCGGACTCGTGCACGAAATGTTCCGTAGAGCTAAAAATAGGACAAAATTTGTGTAATTTGTATGGGAGCACCCCTTAAAATTTTATTTTATTTAAATATTATTATTATTTAATAATTAAAGTACACAGTCATAATATATCTAAGGCCTTTTTGAAAATTTCAAGTGCCTACCTGTTGCCATTATTGATATCGAGCAAAAATGGCCGAAAAAATCACGTTTGTTATATTATGGCAATTGGCAGCCCCTCTTAAATATTAATATTATTTTGTTTTTAGTATTTGTTGTTATAGCGGCAACAGACATACACAATCTGTGAAAATTTCAAAAGTCTAGCTATAGCGGTTCTTGAGATACAGCCTGGCGACAGACAGACAGACAGACAGACGGACAGACAACGAAGTCTTAGTAATAGGGTCCCGTTTTTACCCTTTGGGTACGGAATCCTAATAAAAAGTATCCCATGACCTTTCGGACTCCAAATATCGCCATACCAAATTTCAGCAAAATCGGTTCAGTGAATTGGGCGTGAAAAAGTAACAAACAAACGGACTTCTGCATATTTTATAATATTACTTAGTATGAATTTTTGTTATATCTATCTGTTTGCCTGTATGTTATTCTCTAAAATTTTTAGAGACGTTAAGGTATATCGAATATTGGATTTTAATGAAATTTTTGTACAGATCTATGACCAAGTCCCGAAAAACAATTTTTTGCCTACGTGATCGGGAGCATGACAGCAAGTGTGTCAAATAGATGCGTCAGGGCCGACCTCAAAACACCTTTCATTCATGGAAGCCCAAAAATTACCATAAGGCACCATAATAGTATTTTTTTCAGTGCTATGAAGAAAAACAACAGGATGTTGGATTAAATAAAGATAATAATTTAGTTATATTTCATATCATTCCAAGTTTGGCTACTAATAATATAATATATTCTGTGGTTTGGCTCGTGTAAAAGAGATTCCCGGGACAACCGTACATGTTCACGCGATATGAAGTATCCATCCCACCAAAAACATAAAATATGTAAAGAAGAGCCAAGTTCAATACAAACATTATGCTTGTCTATGGACTTCGCCGTAAAAAGAATGGAGATCTAAATGAGTGCCAAGTTCTATGGAAAATTTAAATATGTATTTATAGGAACCAAATAACATTATGAACAAACAATAAAGTATATTTCTTTGCTTTTTAGTGGTTTTGTCTATTTTTTGGTGTTTAAATATTTAGTAGTAAATTTACTAAAAAATATTTAAACACAAAAATTTTTTTTTTAGTATTTAAATATTTTGTAAAAAAAAAATTTGTTCAGGACCCTAGGTAATTACTATCATAAGCTGAAAAATAACTCAAACATGTTAAATATTTTCGTATGAGAAAATGATTTTGGTATTAAGAATGTATGAAAATTTCGAGGGTAACCCGGGCCCTTAAGGCTTGTTGAGTATCAGTCGAAAATTCAAGCGAATGGAATATGCAGCTGCCATCATGAGGCAATGGAATAATACGATGTAGGTAACACAAGTGTATTTCCAACTATTAACTCTACAGTACAACTTATTGTGCGAAAGTTAAGTAGCTATTAAAATATAGTAACACTGACAAATACAGAGTACTGCAAACAGATGCCAATCGCAACTCTATTGCCCCTAATTCGTCCATCACGGGGTTATACGTTTTTCTGGGATTAAAAGAATTATTATGTCCTTTCCCGGGACTCTAACTATATCTCTATACCACTTACCAGAACAATCGGTACAAGCAGTTTGGGCGTGAAGGGCTGACAGACAGACACACTTTTGCATTTATAATATTACTATTTAGTATGAAATTGTAGTGTGAATTAAAGTATGAAATTATTGTGTGTTACTGTGTTGCTCTAGAGCGTTTTACGTACTTACATTTACTGATTAACTTCCTGTTGTGTGTATTGATATGTTGACTGTTGTTGGCCATTGACCGGTTGCTTAGGGTGTATTACGAGGTTTATTGTATGGGGATTGTGGACACAACTTATTTTTGGGCTTTTTAAAGGATTTTATACCCAAACGGTAAAAACGATACCCAATTACTGAGGCTTCGATGTCTGTCCGTCTCTTATGTGTCCGTCTCTCTGACTCTCTCCAGGCTGTAACTCAAGACCCGCCGTAGCTACAGTTCTAAAATTTTTACAGATTGTGTATTTATTTTGCCGCTATAATAACTTATACTGAAAATAAAATGAAATTAATATTCAAGGGGGGCTCCCATACAACAAACGTGATTTTTTTGGTCTCTTTTGCTCATATCAATAATGGCAGCCGGTAGATACTTGAAATTTTCTCGGAATCCTTAATTGTATATTTACTTCCATAATTTATAATTAAATTAAAATAAAATAAATATTTTAGGGGGGCTCCCATACAAAAAACACAATTTTCGCTCTGTTCGACTCACACTTGGCCGATTTTTTTCATTTTTGGATTTTTCCCTGAGCTTTCTTTCACACAATTACCGAGGTGGATTCCAAATTTCAACCTTCTAGGTCATCTGGAAGTGGGTTAGAATTTTGATCTATAGGTCAGTCAGTCAGTCAGTGATAAAAATTACGATTTTCGGACGTGATTATCTAAATAACCGTTTGAGATTTGTTTATGAAATTCAGAGCATATAATTACTTCGCAAGTCTCATTATATGAGCCAAATTTGAAGCGTTTATGTTAAATAGTTTTTGAATTATGAGGGGGTCAAAAGTGGCTCGAAATGGTTCGTGTAATATTACACACGGTGCTGCTCGCCAGTTCTGTTTTATTTGAACTTGGCTGGACACGCTACCGCGTGTCTAGATACCATACCTTTCTGTCTGCTAAATACTTCTGCCGGTACTCCCGGAGTACAATGTTTTGTCTTTTTTTCTAAGAACTTCCATTTTTCTGAAAATTAATTTGTTTTTCCCCAACACCACGTGTATGCCAGGAGTCGGGACTCGTGTATCGAAATGAGGTTGATTCTCCGAAGATGGCGGATAGGACAAAGGATTTAATCAAATATCCACAAATTACTTTACTTATTATAAGTATTAAGTACGTGCTCGAGCATTGATGAGAGTTCACGGAACTTGATAGAACGTGTAGTCGGATTCCGAGAAGGGTTCCGTACCGGTATAGAGCGAAAGTAGACAATTTTTTTTTTATTTTTTTTATTTTAGGCCCCCTTTAAAATATTTATGCATCGTTCTAAGCCTGCGCGACCAAGCGACTGCGAAGCGGGAGAGTCAAGTTGTCAAATTTTAACTTGGCGCAACTTGATGCTCCCGCTTCGCAGTCGCTTGGTCGCGTAGGTTTGAACGAAGCATTACTTTATTTTAATTTTATTATTAATAATAATTATTAAATTACAAATATAATTAAGGATTTTGTGAAAATTTCAAGTGCCTAGCTGCTGTTATCATTACGAGCAAAAAAGGCCAAAAAAATCACGTTTCTTATATGGGATAATATTAAATTTATTTTATTTTTAGTATATGTATTTTGTTGTTATAGCGGCAACAGATATACACAATTTGTGAAAAATTCAGAAGTCTCTAGTTATAGCTAGCGGTTCTTGAGATACACCCTGGAAACATAAAGACAGACAGACGGACAGACATCGAATTAGTATAGGTATTTATAGTAATAGGGTCCCGTTTTTACCCTTTGTGTACGGAACCCTAAAAAACACGTGTGGCACTCGGGGACTGCCGTGGTATAGCGTTTTTTATTAACATCTAGTCGCAAGCACACAAACACCGTGCCGGTCGTCGCTCTCAAAGCCCGCGACATCCCGCGATACGCTAACACTTTTTTCCATACAAACGTATTCCTCAATTTCCTCTCTGGATAGTGCATCTAGATTCTAGATAAATGATTTTTTATACATTATTGGGATCTGTGAAAGCTATGCCTCTACGTCCGATTTTTTTTAATTTACTAATACCTAAATAAAAAAATATGACCCTTCCAAAATCGCAAAAAATGAATGTTCCGTACCCCGCCAATCAACCGACCATATTAAAACGAATTTGAAAGATCTTTTAGGTAAAATAAAAACGTAGAGGCATAGACTCATCCTGTCTTAAGATATTAAAAAAAATTAATAAGATAGGCTTTATTTTGAAGGAGGAATCAGAGGAATACGTAACCTCGATTTACTGTATCTGTCTCTATCACAATACACGTGCCAGCGCAGGGTGAAGCGTGATGGCAATAGTTTCTTCTGTTAGAAATTGTTAATAATAACGAAAAAAATGTAATGTTTAATAATAATTATTTAACAATCAAGATTATATTTTACTCGGTTTAATTTTCAAATGTCCGTTTGTTCGTCAAGTCAAATGAAATGTCAAGCCTTAATCAATTATATTATTATATAATTGTTTCATTATTATAAAATCAAATTATTATTTTATAATTTTATCAAATATTTATAAGGTAGATCTAAAACTGTTATATTATGATTTATTGTTTCTAGTTTATAGTTCGGAAAGGTATAAATAGGATAGTCGCCATATTGGTACATTCATTGCTGTTCTAAACGTCGAACCGACAAGTGTAATTAGTTTCGAAAGTGTTAAGTGTATAATAAAAGTACTGAATTGATCTGATTTGGGTTTTACTTTTTCAAATCAGAAGTGGGATAAAGATCGCCTAAGGCCTAAATCTGGTGATGTAGTAATAACGCGCGAAAGTTGATATCTGTGCTATTGTTTTTAACTGTATCTTGGCTCGCTTCAGCCATTGTTAACACAGCTGTTATATATTGAAAGTTTGCAATATTTCTTTCGTTGGACTATTAAATTACTTATATATATTTTTTTTTAAATACCCACATTTTCGTTTTAATTTTAAATAATTATTATCACTAGTATTATTGTAAAGATATTCATTCGCACAAGTTATATATCACAAAAGTAATATTATGTCGGATCGTGAAGGCACGCCGACAGGCCCTACACCTTTTTCTAGAAAACGTTCAAATAATTTGACTAGATCGACTCGAAAAAGCCGTAAGCGACATCGTAGCCCGTCTACTAGCAGCTCCTCTTCTAGTAGTGGTAGTTCGGGTAGTCATAATCGTCACCGTCGATATTTAAGACGTCGTTACAGTCGTTCACGTACAAGACACTCGCGTCGCAGATCTCGAGTTAGTGACTCTGCTTCGACACGCCATAATTCACGATCAGGCTCGCGCGGAACGCCTGTACGTAACCGCGCACGTACTTCTCATCGTCGACGCTCTTGTTCACGATATCGTAGGTCACGAGTGGATTCATTAACGCCTCGACATCGACTAAAGTCTCATTCTGGAGCACGACATAATGATCGCGATAAACAATGTGGGAGTGCAGACTTGAGTGAAACCCACACTTCGCAAGATAATTCAAATAATATTCTTAATCAATTAATTAGTGCGTTGCAGGGAGGAAACAATTTACGTAATAACAATCCTACTCATGTGCAGGGATCGCAAAATATAATAACTGAATTTGACCCAGCCTCAAAGAGTCAAACCATAAACGATTGGATCGCTAAAATTAATGAGTCTGCTGAAATTTACGGATGGTCAGAACAGCAAACTATCTTTTATGCTTTGCCAAAACTTTCCGGTTTGGCAAAAAAGTGGTACGATGGGCTTACAAGCGTTAAATTTAGTTGGGTAGAATGGCAACAAAAATTGTTGAAAACATTCCCTAGTGATCACAACTATGCCGATCTTTTAGTTGAAATGCTTAACAGAAGAAGTCGACGTAATGAAACATTAGTTGAATATTTTTACGATAAGATTATGTTGATTAATCGGTGTCAACTAAAAGGTCGGCAAGCTGTAGACTGTTTGAGCCATGGAGTTTACGACAATAATATTAGAATGAATATAGAAGGAGCACAATTCAGTGATCCTGATCAGGTACTTAATTACTTTCAGAATATTTCTCATATAAAAGAGGATACAACACTATTAAAAAAGAATTATTTTAGAGACCGTAGCCATTTTGATAACTTGCGAAAACTTTCTGATACACAAGATGGTAAATTTAAAAATAATTTTGATAGTAATAGTAATAAAAGAATGATACAGGCGGTTACCTGTTACAATTGTAAAGAAACTGGTCATACGGTAGCAAATTGCACAAAAGAGATTCTAAAATGTATCAAATGTAAGCGTTACGGCCATTTAGAACTAAATTGTAAAGTTAGTTTGACTAATAAATTTAATACCAATAATAATACTGAAAATTCAAAAGTTTCTGATCCTAAACAAAACTCAAAGCAGGTCATGACTATTGATGAAACTTTAGGCAACGGTAATAATAAATATTTTAAACAGGTTAATGTTAATGAAATAAATGTATCTGGATATGTAGATCTTGGAAGTGAATGTACACTGATAAGCGATAAAGTTAAAAGCATCCTAAATTCAGAGGTAATTAATACTAATCTGCCAACTTTAAAAGGATTTGGAAACAGCGCTATAACTCCTGAAGGGAGAATAAATATTCATGTAAAATTGGACATGGTTGAATTACAAGTAACAGCGTTTGTAGTTCCTGCAATATATTTACCCGCGGATATATTAATAGGACAGACCCTCACAGAACATCCCTCAGTCAGAGTATTTAAATCGGACAGAGATCTAATTCTTTACCAGGTTTCTCCAAATAAGTCTAATGTGATAATCCTTAAATCTAAAGAAGACGCTACAGTTAAGCATAATTGTTCAATAGAAGTATATAGTAATACGGAGTTCACTGGATTTGTTAGCATTACACCCGATCTTAGATTAAATCAAGAAGCCGAATATTTAATTCTGCCTGGTATATATTCTGTAACCAAAGGCTTGGGGACTATTGTGTTGATTCCACTTAACTCAAAAGATATACACATAGCTAAAGATACAACCTTGGTACGAGGTATAGGTATACCCAATCAAATATTTCCTGAAAATATTAAAAATAGTTACATTGTAAATGTTAGGCATGTGTCTAACGATAACGCGCAAATTTCATATAATGACCTGAATATTGATAAAACACTGTTACCTGAGGCTGTTAATAAATTACTCGGCATATTAAATGATTACAGAGATTGTTTCGCGTTCTCAACTGGTGAATTAGGTAAAACGTCGCTAGCCGAAATGGCAATCGATTTGCATGATAAATCTCCTGTAACGTACCGTCCATATAGGCTGTCACTAGCAGAGCGTGAAAAAGTTTCTCAGATTATATCCGAACTCTTGGAGAGTAACATAATTCGAGAATCAAATTCAGAGTATGCGAGCCCGATAATATTAGTGCCAAAGAAAAATGGTGAACTGCGTCTTTGTGTCGATTATCGGGCGCTTAATCGTAAAACCATCAAGGACAAATATCCTATGCCGTTAATTGACGATCAAATAGATAGTCTTCAGGGGCAAACCTATTTTAGCACCTTGGACTTGACCCAAGGTTATCACCAGATTCCCATGTCGGAGAACTCCAAACATTATACAGCATTCGTCACACCAGACGGACACTACGAATATAACCGTATGCCGTTTGGTCTGACGAACGCTCCAGCGGTATTTCAAAGGATGGTACATAAACTATTAATCAAGCATAAAATACCGGCTGTTCTTGCATATATGGATGACATAGTGATAGGATCTAGTTCAATAGATGAAGGGATACACAAATTGAAATTGGTACTTGATATATTGCGTGAAGCTAAGCTGTCTTTGAATTTAAAGAAATGCCATTTTTTTAAGGAGTCAATAGAATACTTAGGATTTGAAATATCTCGTAACGGAGTTAGGCCCGGTTCTCGAAAAACAGACGCGGTATTGGCATTTCCGGCTCCTAAAAACCCACACGAGATACGTCAGTTTATTGGCCTAGCTAGTTTTTTCCGTAAGTTTATTTATAATTTTCCGTAAGTTTATTTATAACTATAGCTCGACCTCTTACTATGTTAACTAGAAATAATATTCCTTGGAGATGGGGTGAAGAACAAATTAATGCATTTGCTAAAATAAAGGAATGCCTGACGTCGAGACCAGTTCTTAGCATTTTCAATCCCAGTCATCTCACTGAGCTCCATACTGATGCCAGTCAACATGGCATTGGTGGAATTCTATTGCAAAGAGAAAACGAAAATTCGCCTCTTCGAGCTGTTGCTTACTACAGCCGACAAACCTCTCCAGAGGAACAACATCTTCACTCGTACGAATTGGAGACGTTGGCTGTAGTAATGTCTTTAAATCGCTTTAGAGTTTATTTAATTGGTATTCACTTCAAGGTGGTGACTGATTGCAATGCGCTAAGAACAACATTAACAAAACGAGACCTTATTCCGCGCATTGCACGTTGGTGGCTCCTTGTACAAGATTACGATTTTACCGTAGAATATAGACCAGGTAGTCAGCTCCAACACGCAGATGCATTAAGTCGCAATTCCTTACCCTTTACTGACGAAGACAGACATGAAGTAAGTGTGTTTAAAATAAATTTAGATGCCCAGACTTTACTTTCTATACAATTAGCTGATCCCAAATTAAAACTCATTAAATGTGTACTTGATAAAAATTGTGCAGAAGCAAAGGATATTATGAACAATTATTGTTTAAAAGATGGTAAAATATATAGAAAAGTTGGGGATACGTTGAAATGGGCAGTGCCACATGATGCTAGGTGGAAGGTTTGTCTTTTGTGCCATGATGAAAGTGGTCATTTTTCCTTTGAAAAGACCCTAGACAAAATGCGGAGAGATTACTGGTTTTCAGGTATGACACGTTTTGTCAAAAAATACGTACGATCATGTATTCAATGTGCCTACGCGAAAGAACCCTCTGGAAAGAAGCAAGGTATGTTGCATCCCATACCCAAACCTACAACGCCTTTCGAGTGTGTACATATAGATCATGTAGGTCCTTTTGTCCGCAGTAAGAACGGAAATACTTACATATTAGGAATAATCGATGCGTTTACAAAGTTTATTGTGTTACGGGCTGTTCGGAATACTAAAAGTAAAACTTCGATTCAGGTCTTACAGGAATTCATAGGGTTATTTGGCTCTCCTAGAGTTGTAGTTTCTGATAGAGGCACTAGCTTTACCTCGGCAGAGTTCAAACGGTTTATAGAATCAAACCAAATAAAACACGTCAAAAACGCGGTAGCAACTCCTAGAGCAAACGGTCAAATCGAGCGTTATAACCGTTCTATTCTTGGATCATTGACTGCTCTTAACTTTACCGAAGACGATCGCAATTGGGACAGAGAACTAAACAAAGTACAATGGAGTTTAAACAACACTATTAATAAAGGTATAGGCAAAACCCCAGCTGAGATCGTTTTCGGTAAGCAGACTGTAAATATTGCAGAAAGTCATCTGCATGAGACCTCGATGAATTTAGAGCAAAATGAAAATATTCAAGCAACTCGGGAAGAAGTAGCTTCTCATATATGTAAGGAACAGAATGCGATGAAAGCCCGATTCGATAAAAAACGTTGTGCTGCTCACATGTATAAAGTAGGAGACCTAGTTATGGTGTTAAAAAACGTTAATAACGTCGGTAATAGCAATAAACTTGTTCCCCCATACAGTGGACCTTACAAGGTTTCTGCTGTGCTAGGCAACGATCGTTACGAAGTCTGCAGTATAGACGGTTTTTCGAGCAGAAAATATAAAAACGTGTACTCGGCGGACAAAATGAAGCCGTGGATAAGGTTGGGACCTATCGGTAGTAGCTCCGATAATGATGATTCAAATGACTCAAGTGCCGAATGATGCTTTACCATGAACATAAATTTATTATGTATGTATTAAACTACTCTATGTTTATATTTAAAATATACATATATACAATATCATTAACTATACAAACTTTAATTATACATAAATATATACATTATACATAAATCAAAATATTATACAACGAAATTATTTTTATGATTATTTTTTAAAATGGTTTTAATGAATTTATATTACTGTTACATGTCTTAAGCGACTCGAGATATAAGTAAAATTTACAATTGCATTATATTGCGGTCTGCGGATAACATAACAAAAGAACACCCTGTGTGTGTACGCGGTAGTGTGGCTCACGTTTTGTACATCTTGCGCGTGTACGTTACATCCATTGCTGCAAGGCCGAAACACCCTGTGTGTGTACGCGGTAGTGTGGCTCACGTTTTGTACATCTTGCGCGTGTACGTTACATCCATTGCTGCAAGGCCGAAACACCCTGTGCGTGTAAGCGGTAGTGTGGCTCACGTTTTGTACACCTTGTGCGTGTACGTGGTAATGTGGCTTACAACTTCGGTACACCCTGTGTGTGTACGCTACACCTGCACCAGCTGCTACAATGCCGCTACACCCCGCATTTGCACGCGGTGGTGCGGCCTACGACGCCGTTGCATCCAGTGTGTGCTATATTGCTATGCCTGCAGCCTGTTCTAGTGATTTCTTAATAAAGTGCGTGTTTTGTGTATGAGAAAAATCGCTCAGAGTTAAGTGAACCACAAAGTGAAGTGAAATTATAAAGTGCTAATTAAATAATGAGAGTGCGGTGTGAAGCAAGCTACAAAATGAAGTGAAATTATCAAGTAAATAATATAGTGCTAATTTAAATATTTAAAGTGAAGTTAAATAAATATTGTAATATTAATCTAAATTGAATGGGGCCATTCAATAATCACAATAGGATGGCCGAAAATAAAATTAAAAGTATATTATGTATTGTAAAATTTAGATTAGATTAATCTGTTAAAATGTTAGTGTGCTTACATATTATATTATAGAATATTATATTGTTAGTAATTTCTCTTAAATTAATAGTATAATATGAAAGTAACTAAGAAAATAAAGCAAACATTATATTGTATTGTATAAATTTAGATTAAGCTAATCAATCTCTTCATATGTTAGTGTACTTGCATATTATATTATAAAATATTATTATAATATTATTGTTGGTTTCTCATAAATAGTATAATATGAGAGTAAATAAACATTTTTTTTTCTTCTGCCTGAGGCCAGGCATTGATTCAGGATGGCCGAATGTTAGAAATTGTTAATAATAACGAAAAAAATGTAATGTTTAATAATAATTATTTAACAATCAAGATTATATTTTACTCGGTTTAATTTTCAAATGTCCGTTTGTTCGTCAAGTCAAATGAAATGTCAAGCCTTAATCAATTATATTATTATATAATTGTTTCATTATTATAAAATCAAATTATTATTTTATAATTTTATCAAATATTTATAAGGTAGATCTAAAACTGTTATATTATGATTTATTGTTTCTAGTTTATAGTTCGGAAAGGTATAAATAGGATAGTCGCCATATTGGTACATTCATTGCTGTTCTAAACGTCGAACCGACAAGTGTAATTAGTTTCGAAAGTGTTAAGTGTATAATAAAAGTACTGAATTGATCTGATTTGGGTTTTACTTTTTCACTTCGTTCAAATTTTACTGTACCCGCGTTCCCTCTTAACCCCTTCGAACAGCTGCGGTCGCACGTCGCACGCGCCGGCGCGGCGGTCTACTATCTCTCAGTTTATCAAATTTTAGATCGGATATATTTTTAGTTTTTACCCATTCCCAAAAGCACACAACACTGCTAAATAAGTTTTCACTTTATAAAGTGGGTCGGAAAATATATTTTTTTCAGTAGCCCTTAGAAACAGTAAAAAAATATTAATTATGTTTGTGTCAATTATACAATTTTTATTCGCCCTTAACATTGAAGGTCCAACGAGATTTTACCATCTCCAAAAACTTCCTGCGAAAGCAAATCAAATCAAATCAAATCAAATCAAATCTCTTTATTGCCAGAATGTTGTACAAATACAGGTCTTATAATAACTACTTAGATCTAACATTCTGCCATAACAATGGCGTGCAATTAAATTATTAAGTTTAAACCTACTTATATAAAATTATTTATTATTAATATGTCATCACCTTAACAAAACAAAAGGTATATCGAGGTATATATTAAAAATTTTTGGATATATTATTATTATTATAATTTGTCAATTAAAGAAATATATAAATACTTAAGCCTCATAAAATGATAATTATAAATAGATTTTAATTTGATTTATGTCATAATATTGTGATATTTTAATTATTTGATTTTTAAAAATTCTCAACTTTATATTTGGCAAAAGCATTCCAAGATTCAGAAACGAATCGCACAAACAGCTAAAAACACGAGGTATCCTCGTGTTTCTAAAAAGTATAATTTCAGTCAAGGTAACTTTCCCGTAAACAACTTTGTATTCAATACTTGGAAAAACAGTAGGCAAGGTTGATTCGGTTCACAGGAGCTGATGATACAAAAAACTCATCTAATTAACCACAAAAACTCTTCAGGAAGACCAAAGGTTGAATCTAAGTTCCTCATTTACATTTTTTATTAAGTAATGGACTAAGAAATAAAAAGGTGAATGAAAAAGTAACTATGTTAATCACCGAGTTTGTGTTTCGAAAGATTGTTGTTAAACTCAGATAGAATTAAAAAATAATAATAATAATATTATACGCAGCTAGGCTAACTAGGCACCCCGTTTCATGTTAACTCTATGGAAGCGGCTCAGACCAAATAAAAACTCAGACAGAGCGCTGCGAACAACAAAGTGAAGCAGGTTTTTTATGCATGTATGCGCGCCGCGCTCTGTATGAGCTAGTGTCGCAATGTTATTCAAATTACCCTAAAATCGATGAAATAAATATAATATAATATATTTTATACCCTTTCATAACACAGCTTGGCATTTTGAAGTGTTTACAAATTATTTTCTAAACGCGTGCTGCTGTCACGAGTCGCGATATGTACGACGAAAACTGGCGTACTTTCGTTTTGCGTACCTATGTGGGCGTAAGCGTGTACATACACAGCTGGCGTACTTTCGATCGGCTTCACTTTGTTGTTCGCAGCGCTCTGTCTTGAGTTTTTACTTGGTCTGAGGGAAGCGGATGTCTTCTTAAATTCTGCGTGTTGTCAGTTTTCTAAATTCAAATTCAAATTATTATTTTTCTTCCTTGAATTTGTCTCGCACCGCACCTGTTTCGTAATAATAAATTAAATAACTTTATTATTACGTATCTTATCCGTCTACTTACGTTTAATAAATAAATAACAAAACAGTAGGTGGTTATTAAAAGGCGCCATCATAACGATTTGCTAGTTTAATTAATATTTTATTGTAGGCTTATTACAATAAGCCTACAGGCTGTGTGAGCTTCCTCAAATGCCGATCGTGTCACACATATAAGTCAACACATAACATGGTTATGAGTTATGACTTATGACTTACAAGTTATAACGTACCTACTTATAAGTAATTTTATAATCATGTAAATATGGCAATTGTTAAGCTGCTATTGCGTAGCTTTTATCGCGGGCTTTAAGCTCGGCGACCAAATCAAGATATTCCGTAACGAATACCCTAACGCCCCCCGGCAACTCCGACCGGCGCGGCGTTGACACACCGCCGCGCCGCGCTGTGCTGGTCGGTGCGGCGTTGCCAGACTCCGAGTCCGGCGCGCGGCGCGGTGATTGTGTGCGTGCGACTAGAAACTCTTACACCTTAAGGCCCATCCGCTAGTTGATGGATTACCGTGTTGAGTGTTGACCATCATGATTGTCAGACAGCAGCAGTATAGCCTTAATATAGGCATCATGGACGAATAACCCTATATACCACATAATAATAAGTATTATGCCTAATATTATGTTTGCTCTAATTGCATACTGCATGACTGGTGAGACATGTTCAATACTTGAGGACGTGATATTTGGCTATTATATTCAAAGAACTATAACGTTAGAAAAGGCATTCCATACAATCGTCAGCGCGAAAATGTGTCACTCTCGAGATGAGTGAGCTCACTCATCTGTGACCAGTGAGCCTTAGGACGCGATGACAGTCAGACGTGCTCAATTAATTGTTTACTGCGTTGTTTTTCACCACATTTCGCTTCAGAATGCCGTCGTGTGCCTTCCGAAATTGTAATAATAACACCAGAAACACAAATAAAGCCAAAGGTGTAACATTTCACACGTTAGTTCTATGATTTAATTAATTATTTAATTTATTGTCGGCCATTTTAAGAGAAAAATTTTAGCAAAGCGTAAAATGAACGAAAGAGAAAGTAGTATATGCTATTACTGTAAGTCAAAAAAGGACGACAATATTTTCTCGATACACATTTTGCTTTAACGTTCAATGGGCTATGACCAATATCTTGTGACCCCCGGTTGTATCAACGCTCATACTAATAGGGATCATTTTACAGTGGACATCAAAACGGGTAAACTTAGGTACCGTCAGCATACTCGAAAGTTATTTCAGCATGCAACCGAATACCGTTACGTTACGAGTAGTGATTTTTGTAACGATTTTATTTACGTATTTATGTAAAGTTTTAAGTTACCGTATTCGTTAAATTTCTTGAAAATCACGTAATAATACGTAATAAATATACAACAAAACTAAGTGATAATACTTTAGGATGTGTACGTGTTTCTTGTAAAGAGTTCGCTGTGAAAGTAGCAGCGCTGAAAGACCAATTTTTTTTTTCACTTTTCACAAGAGTACTTTTTTTGAAATGTTACGAATCCGATTACTTAAGAGTCCGTATACGAAATTTTGCCGATGAATATGAAATTGCAAAGGTTTTTTTTTCTTTTTTATCGAATTGGATAGAATTTTATCTATAGATTATTTCTGTCGTTTTCTTTTTATGAATTACAGCTCTAAGTTGCCGAAATTAACAGCAATTTTTGCCCATTTTCTCTAAAATTTTGCCGAGTTACATATTTTTTTACTCAACTATTTCATATTAAAGTGGTAAAAAGTAATTCCAACATTGTATAGACGACTTTCTCAACAGTACATTGTATTTTTTTCATACCGTTAAGACGTCAGTACAATCAATAAACAGGTGATATCCTAAATCTTTTACAGCAAAAATTATAAAACTGTCGCGGGTTTGAGTTGGATTATTTAAAAATACTTAAAAAAAATCTAGCTCCAATATTAGATTATAATTGAAATGATCTTACATGTTTAGCATTAAAACTTATAGAAATACTGTATTTTAACTGTTAAATCACGTCTGTAAAATCAGCGAAATCGGCAAATTTCGTATACGGACTCTTAAAACTGGATCACTCGTTTGTTGCTCGATTTTCAAAATTCTTTTTTTGTTCTATAGTGCTTAACTCGAATTTGGTACCACTTTCATTAAAGTTGTGACCATGATGGGATCTATGTAATCGAGGGAAATTTACCTATAGTAGTACTATCGAACCATGCATGTTATTTTTTGAAAATAAAAAATATTTTGTATGACGTACTGTGGAAACTTTATGCCGATAGGCGCGAGTTACTATGGACCCGACCGATTTTTTTTTTTTATTTGAACAAAAAAAACTTTACAAATCTATTGTACTACTAAGATAGAATCATTTTACTGCGGGAAAACAACCATTTAAATTTCACACTGTATATATATATATATATATATATATATATATATATATATATATATATATATATATATATATATATATATATATATATATATATATATATATATATATATATATATACTGCGTGACTGGTGAGACATGTTCAATACTTGAGGACGTGATATTAATTGGCTATTATATTAGTTGGAAAAAAATAATATAAAAAAATAATATCAATTGATCACTGAGTAAATGTAGCTTAAAGTTAAATAATTATTTACCCAACGCATGGACACCGCGAGCGGGAGGGGTAGTTGTGTGGTGTTTCTTTGGTAGCGCACGCCTCTGCACCGGCCGCATAGTATGCCTACTTGCCTAGCCGCGTAATTTACTTAGTATCCATGATTCATAAATTTTTGGGAAATAAAAAAAAATTAAGAACCTAATTTTATTACATATTTATAATGAGAATCGAGTACTGAATACTCTCCTTAAATATCGGTATTGACTCACCAGTCATGCTGTATAAGTAATGCACATTGCTAATATACAATGTGTCCCGACACCAGTGTCCGATCCTTTAATGTCATGATGTGTGCCATATCTTGTCGACAAATTGGCTCTCATTTTTTTTCTCTCTCACGGTTGTAAAATGGCAGCCATTTTAGTTTTTCGGGCTCTCATACTAATCTGATCTATACTTAAGAATGCTCCAACCGGAGAATTAGCAGGTCGGATGTCTGTCAGTACGAATATCGACGTTAACGACATTAAAATAAGATTCATATTAGCGCGCCTTGTACAGTGGCGGTTACAACGCTCGCCGCGTTTTTGATATGGCGAAAATGTATGAAAAAATTTGAGAAATTTTCTTATTTTTCTTATAACTGGAAAAGTTGTTTATTTTTATATAAAATTTTTAGCGGACTTTATATAGGACTAAATAAGCAACAATTTTGTTGTATGTTTATTTTCCTCAGTTCAGTGTATTTAGATATTAAGGTACCTAATCAGACCCCATTTTTTTCATATTTTGCGATTATTGTGATGGTTAAAACGTATTTTATGTGAAAATTTTGTATGCGGCTATAGAATTTTTATGGTACAGTCGTGGAGATGAATATATTATCTTTCATTTGAAACCAAAATATCCTCGCAGTTTGACTCCTAATTCTTTAATAGGGTACCGGAAAATCGCTGATATTTGTAATAGCGTCCTTAACCCTGTCTGTAATACATGATATTTATTATGTTGCGCGTTGGGCCTGAAAGGTATACTATTTTACAATAAAGGCTGTTATGATATTGTATCATAGCCATCTGTATAAAAAGAAATGGGTAATTTGTAAAAATGTCCGCCACAGATCTGAGCTACTGGTGGTGACAGTTTTGTTTAGGCATTTTAAAAATATTTCTCTTACGTAAATTGACGAAGATACAATTTTATTGATGCAAAATCTCGATATAAAAATATACTAAACAATTCAGTGCACAGCTGGTGCTGCATGTGTTGTCGAAATAAAGAGGCCGCAAACTCGGAAAATTAAATAGTTAATTATTAATTAATAATTATGCCAAAATATACTAGATGACGCCCGCAACTCCTTTGTGCCAAAATTCGTTTATCGTGCGAGAATCGTATATTTTTTCGGGATAAAAGTATCCTATCACCGATGTCCTTTCCCAGGACTCAAAGTATCTCCAGTAGAGTTAGGCCGTATAGATTCAGAAGCTTGGCTCTACATGAGATCTGATAATATATTTTTCACGGAGTAAGGGCCTGTTTCATCACTTCCTGATAAAGTGCCGAATAGGCTATCCACAACTTTTTTGACAGATTCTCCATACTCTATCTGTCACGTTAAGTGGTGACTGGTGGATAGCCGATACTTATCAGGAAGTGGTGAAACAGGCCCTAAACCTTATGTGGTCGTCTCGGCATCGGCAACATAATATTACAAGAAATGTTTTTGGTGGGATAATATATATGGGAGTATACTTATTATGAAAGGTTCCAAACAACCTTCAGGAATTTGATCGGTTCAGTATCTTACATTAAAATTTTTGGCACTTTTTTCATATTACATAGTTTTGAATTGGTGGTTGTTTTTTCTCCATTTTTTGCAACTCTTAGTGAAGTATGTTGTTTTTAGATTTCTTAATTTTTAACAATATTTTCTTAATGTTTAGATTAATCTGAATCTACAATGTAAATGTGAACTAATCACAGTGATGTCAATACCTCTTAAGTCTTACCTTGTGCCCAAGTACCTATAAACTACAAGTGCTCTGGCCAATTTCAGTTCGCGTAAACAAACGTGTTATGCACCTTCATACGAAGAGCGACGTGCGCTTTTCATAACTTTGCGACATGCGTGAGACCATTCGTCGACTATGTTTTATGTTTATTTGATTCTTGTTTGGTAACAATTGTTTTATTACTTAATCTTAATATGTAGTGAATATTTAGAGGAATAAAATATGGTGCTGCACTTTTTTGCAACTTAGTCCAATTATTTTGTAAATTATCTGCTTAGGTAACGTGCTTTTGGACTACGTTTAATCCGAATCCGTTCCGAACCCGAGATTCACTAATAACGGAATAATCGGCCAAGTGCGAGTCGGACTCCGTACCATTACAGAGCAAAATTAGGCCAAAAATTGTGTTTTTTGTATGGGAGCCCCCCTTAATTTTTTATTTTCTTTTAATATTATTATTAAATATTAAAGTACACATATAACTAAGGAATTTGAGAAAAATTTAAGTACCTACCTTTTTCCATTATTGATATAGAGCAAAAAAGGTCAAAAAAATGACGTTTGTTGTATGGGAGCCCCCTTAAATATTAATTTTATTTTGTTTTCAGTATTTGTTATTATAGCGGCAACAGATATACATAACCTGTAAAAATTTCAACTCTCTAGCTATTACCGTTTTTGAGTTACAGCCTGGAGACAGACAGACGGACAGACAACGAAGTCTTAGTAATAGGGTCCTGTTTTTACCCTTTGGGTACGGAGCCCTAAAAAAAGTGAGCGCAATCGGGATTTAGCGTGGAATGCCTAAGCTATCATAGAAATAGTTCTACGTATACTAAATTGTAAGACCTTTTATGTACTAATTTCTTGGGAATAAATAAATAAATACCGGATCATATTTTACGGGGAAGGATCGCATCGGATCGTACAGCTTGGCAAAAAAGAGTCTGACGTGGTGACAGCTGGAACTAACATTTTTTATTTATGGCAACCTTACAGTAATTGTCAACACCTGAGTCAACACCCAATCAACACCAGTACATTAGGTGTCAAAAGCCAAAAGCGTAGCGTAGGGTTGCCTACAATATAAGAAAAGCGCCCTCATTTAATCCAGACTCTTTTTTGCCAAGCTGTACATAGTGCTAAGTTAACTGCTAAGGCACTGTCACAATAGGGAATATAGAGGAAAGGTCAGCAGAGGCGCTTCTAGCACGTACAGTAAATCCAACCAAAATTTTACATGTTGCACACGTTATAATATCAGAATATTGACAGAAACGTTATCAAACTTCGAACTTTTCGTTTACTGTCTGCTGGTGCTGCCTCTAGCGTGAAAACGTTGTAGAAATATTTCATAACTAGCTGTCCCGGCAAACGTTGTTTTGCGTAAACTGCACTACTATAGGTATATCTGCGTAAACCGTATGCAAATCGGATCAGTAGTTTTCGTGCTAAAGCAAAAGTCTTATACAAAATCTGACCCCCTCTTTCGTCCCTTTAGAGGGCTGGGGGAATTTTTTTTATACACCAGATGTTAAGTTGGAAGAAGACTAATATATCTGCGAAAACCGCATTCAAATCGGATCAGTAGTTTTCGTGTGATAGTGGAACAAACATACAGACAGACAGACAGACAGACAAAAAACTAACTTCATTTTTTGCTTCTATAGCGATGTAGTGACACCCCCTGCTCATTATTTTTTGAATATCTTAAATGTACGGAATTTTCATTTCTACAGTTTTATTATATGTATAGATATTCTTTATTCCAATCGTTGTCAGTATGATAGTACATTATACATTTGACTTTGTGCAGTTGTTGACCCGCGTTAATGGCTGACTGGGCAGTTAAACGCGGTTAAATTAACCGGCGCCCGTGAACCGCCAGTTAAAGTTCATAATAAGTAAAATTAAATCTGTCAGAGAAATAGGGAATAAGAGAGCGCTACCTTAAACAGTAAATAATCCGAGCACGAGCAAAATCCGACATGCTGCACTTTTTGGTTAACCTAACCTAACCAAAAATATATTACGTGCAGCATTACAGTCTGTACAAATAACTTAAACATTTTTTTCGCTTCTTTTACTGGTTGTGATTATTTCTGTTTTTAACCGACCTCCAAAACGGAGGACAATATTACCTTGCATAATCGTTACCTAACCATAATACAATGTACACCCAAAATTGAATGACACTGTTAAATATGTATCGAGATCTTCCATTCATGAAACTGACGAATTTACATACATACAAATGTAGCTTTGTTATTGTCGCTTCGATTTTAAAAATATGTTACGTTGATAAGACTCTACACGTTGGCTCATACCTAATGGTATATAATAATATTATAAATGTAAAATACCCATATAATCGACGCTGACATGCGCGTAATTATATGAGAGTAGATAAGAGTAGAGAGTAGAAGCTAGAGCAGCTTGCTCTACAATATTCTACCGCTCTAGCTTACCCACTTCTACCCTGCAGCAGCCCAGAGCAGGATAATTAAATTATGAGTCTTTCTGGGCTTTTCAACAAATAATCTGTTACACTTATTGAGTTACTATCATTAATTTTTAAGTAATCAAATCATCAAAAACAATTTTGCGACTTACGACCTTTACTTTCGTGCTATAATGCGGGAACTGTTGTTACGCAATATTGTTTAGTATTAGCTGCAGCGCAAAGCACAATGCTCGATGACACGATTCATGGAATCATTATAATATGTAATATCACGATTGGATAGCGGGGTGAGTAGGCGGGATAGCGTGCTTTGATATTTTTGACAGCAGGCTCTTAAGAGAAGTCCACACCGCCGTTTTTCCATACAAACGTTCTCCCTTGTTTCCTCCCTGGATAATGCCGATTGACAAAAAAGTACTTAAATCGGCTAAGTTTTGGAGATGGAATCAGAGGACAACGAATCGATGATTTTCTGTTCTTTTATTAGAACGTTTGTCGTGTTGACTCTATCGCCATCTGCGGTGGGAGACTTGAGATTGGTGAGACAGCAATACATTTTCAAATACCTATTTTCAATTTCTCTCGCCCTTGGGGGTAGAGTATTAGGTAGATAATATAATTAGCGCGTGTCCAATTAAAAAAAACTCCTCCGTATTGTCAATTGTTTCTTTGTTACCTTGAAAGTTAAAGTTTCGTACTACGCGACCAAGCGGCTGCGAAGCGGGAGCGTCGTCGAAGCATAAGAAGCCAAAAGATTATTGTAGCATACCAATTCTTTTTTAATTACAGGTCCAAAGTCCAAAAAGTCCATGCGCAATCAATGAACTGAAACGAACAACGTCGTAATTTGGAAATATTTGTAAATGAAACGAGTGTTTGTTTGGGGCTTGGGCCGAGTTTATAGCTGTGCTTCAGTTTTGTGAGCTAAATGTCAAGGATCTCATAAACTTACTCACAATATTGGTACACGAGGACTGATTGTGACGAATTGATATAAGATTATACCCGATGGTCAGCAACAACAGCTTTTAAGGTGGGACCGCACTATGCGATGCGACACGACGCGACACTGCATGTTCCATAGAACTGACGTTTTACAAACGTGAATCTGACGTTTTACAAACGTCTCTAATAGAACGTGAAGTGACGCGTCGTGTCGTATCTTGCGGTTTCGCCTTTATTCTCATATTTTATTACTTATGTGACGACAGGAGCAACAGGCGAGAGACAGCAAATATTGCACAATACGTCTGCTATCTGGCAAAAATTTCGTGCGAAACATAATTTTTGACAAATAGCAGATAGTATGCAATATCCGTTCCGTTTTTTGCCATTTGGCTACGGAACCCTAAAAACTTATTGAAGTTTATAAAGGAGGGGTAACAAAACTAAGTGATAACACTGTGTGTGTAGGTCACCTATTTAAATAGAGCGCTGAAAAAGTAACTTTTTTTACTTTTATCTGGGAAAATGTATGACGTTAGGGCGTTTCCCTATACCAACCACAAAAAAATTTTGGTCTAATATCTGGTACTTTCACAGTGAGCTGTATCTATAGAACAATAATTTAGCCCCGTGGCTCTATATATCCGGGACATATACATTTATCATTATACATGTTACGCTCAAAGACCGAAAACGCTCAGTGAGCGAAAAAATGGCTCACAACGCGTTGTGGTAATAGTGAAACGGCCAGGACGCGAAATTCGCGTCCTGGCCCTAGTGAAAACGGCCACGACGCGTTCTGGTAATCACAGAAATACCACAAAGCGAAATTCGTTACAACGCGTTGTAACATTTTGTTTTGTTACACCATGTATATAAATAACAAAAAGTACCTTTATTATTTTAAAGTTATTTTATTCCAGTGAACTGTTTATATCTGAATATACTATGGTTTGAATTATATGCTGAAATTGACAATTCTAATAAGGGTAGCATCACCATGAGCTTACCCTAGTTGTGTTGTTTCTAGGGTTTCGTACCCAAAGGGTAAAACGGGACCCTATTATTAAGACTTCGATGTCTGTCCGTCTGTCTGTCTGTGTGTCTTCAGGCTGTAACTCAACAATCGCTATAGCTAGACTTCTGAAATTTTCACAGATTGTGTATATTCTGTTGCCGCTATAACAACAAATACTAAAAACAAAATAAATCTCCCATACAACAAACATGATTTTTGCTCGATATCAGTAACGGCAATACATATCACATAGGCACTTGAAATATTCACAAAATACTCAGTTTTATTTGCACTTTAATAATTTATAATAAAATTTAAATAAATAAAATAATAAAAGAGGATCCAAAAAACACAATTTTTAGCCTATTTTTGCTCTATTGTGGTACGGAACGGAACCCTTCGTGCGCGAGTCCAACTCGCACTTGGCCGATTTTTACTGCTTAAATACATAAAGTACAGCATTATGCAGTGGCATCTTTACGTAAAGAAAGCACTGCTTTATTCATAAAGGACGCATATTTTAATTATTAATCGAAAAGCGGTTTAATTTTGAAGTTTTTTGTATTTTTAATATTGCTATTCGAAATTCAAATAGTCTTGAAAATAGAACGCCCCCGCTATCGTTTGCTTCGAAGCGGGAGCGTCAAGTTGCGTCAAGTTGTCAAACTCAAATGTGTGCTAATTTGTATTCAAAACACATATTTTTGACAAACATTTGACAAACAACTTGACGCTCCCGCTTCGCAGTAGCTTGGTCGCGTAGGTTTGAACTTCAGTTGAACGAAGCAACTTGTGCGGTGTGCCTACAGCTTTCTTTCAGATGTATACAGATGTATTTAACTTTTCTCGACCCTTAGACATCCCCTGTAGGTCTAATGTGAGAACAAATCTTTCCCTCCCGTCCCATCGCTCCAACTTCTTCTCCTACTCCTTTACCGTTCATGCAGTTAGATTATGGAATTCCCTTCCCCATACCATTCGTGATAGTCCCACAATCACTGTTTTTAAAAGACGCGTGAAGGAACACTACCTCAATACTGAATCCAGTTAAATATGTAACATATAGTATGTATCGATATAATGTTTAAATATTTATAATCGGTATATATAATATTATATAATATTATAGATATAGTATGTAATAAATTATAGTATAGTATTATTAGTATCTAAGTATTGTAGTATAATATTATGTATATTATAATTATTTTATTTAATTTTGTAATTTAAATTATTCATAAATATTAATTACTGTCTGTGCACGCCCTATCTGTTGTTTGTGATCAAATTTCTCTTCCTAGGGCTGCTGGAAGAGATTTCTTTAGAAATAAGCAGTTCCTGTTGTGTCATCTTTCTTCTAATATTATGTTATTTTTTAATGGTTTTGTGTGCAATAAATTGTAAAATAAATAAAATAAAAAAATACAGTATACTATCCATAGGTTTTGATAAGTTTTGATGTGGTTTTGGCTTGAGTTGAATGTGACTTGGAATTTTATGATTGTTATTTATAACTAGCTGTTGCCCGCAACTTCGTCCGCGTTAGTATAGTAGATCACGTCCCAAGTATTATTTTTCAAAAATATTCAATGTACAGAATTGACTTTCTTACGATTTTATTACAATATGTATAGATGACTTAGTTTGTTCCTACAAAGGATAATTAAGACGCAATACAAACTCCACGATACCTTTTAATTATGAACAAAAGTTTCATGAGGAATAAGGGGGGGGGGGGGGGGGGGTTTGGGGGAGCTGCGCCCCCCCAAAACAAACGACACTGGAAAACCGTATGTCTTTTAGTTTTTAACTTTGTTCTTAAAAAAGATGTATAACGCCGCAACACCGCTTTGTTTGAAGCAAAATTTGGGGAGGTGGGGGGGGGGTTTGGGGGGGGCGAAGCCCCCCTCCCAAGAAAAGACCGATGCCAAAGCTCCCAGCATGTTAATCATACGACACTCGAAATTTGTATAGAAAAGATAGACAAAAGGTCATAGCATGGCAAGGAGTGAAGATAGATACAAAGTGTGAAGGAGAAATTTGTAGGAAATTTTATGGGCTTTCATTACGTACAGAACATTTTTTTCTCTACAACGCACCGTTTTAGCGATATGAGCAAAAAACTAAAAATATTGAAACTTGAGCCCCTCCCCCCGCCCTAGGTGATATCGTCATAATATATAGCCTATGTGTTGACCCGACCTCTATATAATATTCGTGCAAAATTTGAAGTAAATCCATTCAGTACTTTCTGAGTTTATCCCGGACATACATACAGACAAACAGACAAACCGACAAACAGACAAACAGACAAAAATTCTAAAAACTATATTTTTGGCTTCCATATCGATTGTAGATCACGTCTCAAGTATTATTTTTCAAAAATATTCAATGTACAGAATTGACTTTCCTACGATTTTATTATATGTATAGATTTATAACATTATTTATGCATTTTACACCGAAATAGTCACGTTTCTGCTGTTTTTTTTATTTAACTTTGGAGATAATATATTTTGATACTATCTCGAAAGTTAATAATCGGCCAAGTGCGAGTCGGACTCGCGCACGAAGGGTTCCGTACCGACTACCGGTATAGAGCGAAAGTAGACAAAAAATTGTGTTTTTTGTATGGGAGCCCCCCCTTAAATATTTACTTTATTTTAATTTTATTATTAATTATTACAGCACAAATACAATTAAGGATTTTGGGAAAATTTCAAGTGCGTAGCTGTTACCATTATTTATTACGAGCAAAAAAGGCCAACAAAATCACGTTTCTTGTATGGGAGCCCCCCTTTTTATTTTTAGTATTTGTTGTTACTTGTTAAGTATAGCGGCAACAGAAATACATAATCTGTGAAAATTTCAACTCTCTAGCTATTATCATTCTTGAGTTACAGCCTAGAGACAGACGGACAGACGGACAGACATCGAAGTCTCAGTAATAGGGTCCCGTTTTTACCCTTTGGGTACGGAACCCCAAAAATGTTGTCCAAACGTCGAACGAAACTTTTTGTTTACTGTCTCTGGTGCTGCCTCTAGCGCGAGCGTGAAATCATTGCAGTAATAATATAATATTATCCTAAAAAGAAAAGTCTCCACTCTCTGTAAAAAAAACAACGCATTTAAAGCATTACGTTCAACTGTTTTTATCGTTAACAGTATCAGAATCTACTTGACGAATCTAAATGTACAAGTTATTGTAAGCGAAGATGTATTGGGGTTAGATTTGGAATATAGCAGTTTCATGGACGACTCCAAATGTATTTACAAGTCTATGAACCGTTAGTACATTTTGCATGTCGAGAAAATTCTTTTATAACGGGCCGCGGTTGCGATTTGCGAAAAGAGGTTACGATTATTTTACATCGTACTAAAAATTCATAAGTCCGGATTGATACATGGGGTGTAACAAAACTAAGTGATAATATTTTAGGGTGCTTATATTGTGTTCTTTGTATAGAGATCAGTGTGAAAGTAGCAGCGCTAAAAAACTTTTTTTTGTATGAGAAAAATCATGACGCTCAGCCGTTTGCGCCACTATGAATTACAAAAGAATGCAGCTCTTTCAGCGCTGCACTATAATAGTGAACACTTTATAAGAGACACAACTTTTTTTACCGTGGGAGAGCCATGCTTCGGCACGAATGGGCCGGCTCGACCGGAGAAATACCACGGGCTTACAGAAAACCGGCGTGAAACAGCTCTAATTGCGCTGTGTTTCGCCGAGTGAGTGAGTTTACCGGAAGCCCAATCCCCTACCCTTTTCCCTTCCCTACCCTCCCTTAATATTTCCTTCCCTACCCTCCTCTTCCCTATTCCCTCGTAAAAGGCCGGCAACGCACCTGCAGCTCTTCTGATGCTGCGAGTGTCCATGGGCGACGGAAGTTGCTTTCCATCAAGTGACCCGTTTGCTCGTTTGCCCCCTTTTTTAATAAAAACTTGTATAAGTCAGGTGAACGCGCGTTTTGGCCGCTACTCCATGAGATTATAAGCAAAATCATCAAATCAGAGAAGTTGATTCATAGGCTGCTGGGGGACCTACCTACATAGTTTGGTCGCGTTATGACTTAAACCCAGCCTATCTTCAAATCTTGAGCCGTATGGCAGTTCAAAGTTCATCAAGCAAGCTTCATCCACGTTGTGACAGCGGCGCGGGTCGTATTTTCATAAAAAAATTATGACCCGTAACGCGAATCATAAAACTTGTATCAAAAATGCGGCCCACCCCGCTCCGTTCACAGTGTGTGCGAATCAGACCCGGATTTATAAATAGGCCGTTATAGACCACGGCCTAGGGCCTAGGGGCGGCAACGTTCATAGAGGCCATAAAGAATGGCAGAAATATTATGGTGGCCTACTTTTATAAAAAATATAAATTCAGCTGCACTGGCACGAAGCTTTTAGCGACACGTAGAGTGGGGAAGATTAATGATATGTACGGCGCGTTCGCGGGTGCGTTTTCTGCGCGCGGATTCAGCTCGCTTGTTTTCCTAAACGCTACAGTAGAAAACGCGCAAGTCTGAACTCTGCGGCTCTTCCCGCCCGTCACAACGTGCGCGTAGCTACTTTACCCCAACTATATGCACGAGCACAGAATATATAATAGGACTCCGTACGAGTACTATTGGCACGAGTTCGCCTACTCGCGCAATTGACACAAATCCCGAACATCATATTATTATTTACAATATGAGGGAATTAAGGTATCACGGCAACCACAGGTAAACAACTCTCAAATTACCCCGAAATATGTGCCAGGACAGGGTCGGATATACGTCTTTTTGTTTTTCTTCTTACGCCCAGGGTCCCGTGAATTCAAGGGGCACCCAGATAATTCCCAGTCCAAAATAGACGATAATACAAAAGAATCCATAATAATTTTGCAGCCCCGCGAACACTTCGATCAACCAAAACTAAGTATTCATTTCATTTGATTCAACTCTACGTTTAGGTGTTGGTACTCAGAAGTTGATTCATAGACAGATTTCGGACCTTAATTTGGTTGCGTAATGTCGATAGATCACAACTAACATTGAATTAACATAACCTGACCAAATAACCTATGAATCAATTTCTTGGATGGTATTTCAAACAGTTAAATGTTGTAGCCCTTACTATAGCCCAGGGCCCCCTAAGCTCACGGTCCGACCCTGCATCGGCTTGTATGAGCCTAATTGGGGGGTGCAGGTCCTTGAGACTGCGCGTGTACGCCCACTGGAACACGTGCAATTTGCCATAATGTATCGATAATAAAAGTTGAGTTATCGATACATCACTGCCAGTTTATGGTGAAAGGTAAAAATAGCTTTACAATAATTATTGCTGTTTCAAAATTAGATTTGAGAGGTATAGAAGAGCGCGTAGAGTCTTTGTTCAGCGACGAATTTAGAGAAATGATCACATTCTGATCTGTACTTATACAATGTGTCCCGACACCGGTGTCTGATCCTTTAATGTCATGATGTATGTCATAACCCATAATGTATGAAATAAGATATTGCCCATGTAAGCGTAGTCTACAAGTTTAGCTATCAAATGAGACTTATGAGTTTTATCTTCATAGGATATTTACATGAGAAGTATTGGTCAGATTAGTGTGAAACCCCGAGAAAAACTAAAATGGCTGCCATTTTACAACAGTGAGGGAAAGATAAAATTTGGGAGCCAATTTGTCGATAAAACCTTATAGGCTCGGACACCGGTGTCGGGACACATTGTATACTAACATATTTTATTTCTTTATTTTTTTTTTATTTATTTATATCGGGCTACATAGGCCCATACAATATATACCTTAATGACTAACATACATATAAATTATAATATACCTACACTTAATAACTACACTTTATCACGAGTTGACGGCGACGTGACGCGCGCTTCATTCCGGAGTCTCCCCCGGAACCTTCGGTAGACCACACCAGTCGGCCAGAATTCCTCCGCCTCAAAGGTCGACAGAAGATGCGTCGGTACTCTCACCACAAAGGAACTGAAGTTGACCTTGTGGCGAGACTGCAGACGTTCGACCCTCAGGCGGAGGGATATCTTCTCACTGATGTAGTCCACGACGTCCTCGACCTCCATGGACCAGTGCAGGCGAGATATGTACAGGGGCGTCGCGGGGACCTCGCTCCGCAGACGCAGCTCAGGTACATGGGCGCGGTGCCGCGATGGTTGCGGGCGGCGGTATATATATATATATTAGTTAACTAGATGACGCCCGCAACTCAGTTACGCCAAAATTCGCGCGCGGGAACCTTTTTTTGGGAATAAAAGTATCCTATGTCCTTTCCCGGAACTCAAAGTATCTCCATACCAAATTTCAACAAAATCGGTACCGCGGTTTGAGCGTTAAGAATTTAAGATGTAACAGACAGACAGACACTTTCCCATTTATAATATTAGTAATTAATATGGATATTGTTTGTTTGCTTGTTCAATGTTGCCTTTTAACAGAGGACTGTTCTAGCTTTGATAGCTAAATACAAACAAGTGTTTCAACAATAATTATTATTTTATTACAATAAAAATACATTTACAATAAAGTTAAATTCAATACACTAGCACTTAATAATCTGTAGATACACTATTCGCCTCTTGGTTGACATTATTATTTGAATCTAAATAAACGTTGTTCTCTTCTACATGGTTTTCAGGATCGTATAGAGGTTTAAAATTATTATCTTCTACATAGAGGGACGCTTGGGGATATATCCTCGCTCCTCCGTACAGCTGCGGTCGAAAAGATTGATACTTCTCATACCTTTGTTTATCTAAATACTTTTGCTTTTCAGTATCTGAATACTCGTTTTCGTTATCATTTCCATCATCCGTTACTTCCACTTCGCTTTCTTCTACTTGGTAATCATTTTGCGTACCGTCGTAGTTACTTGAAGAGGGATCTATTTCGTCCTTTGCGACATAATCGCTAGTGCCTTCGGCGCTGTCGTTAGATTCATCTATAGTGTCAGTACCTTGATTTTTCACCGTCTCTATGGTGACTACGGCATCGTACGCCACCCCTGGGTTACCCATGAAGACCAGCACCACGTATTTGTACCCTGGACCACCTTCGACGATCTCCGCTTTGAGATCTGTACCAAAATCTACTCCACTCACTCTGACGTGTGATATAATATCCTCTGTTTCAACTGCTGGATATTTGAGAGCTAGAGAGCCTCCTGGGATGGTAACTCTCAGTTGTTCTGCGTTCGTTCCTTCTACTTCTTCATTTCCAACGTCTAGAAGGAAGACGTAAGGGTACTTGTGAAAGGGATCAGCGGCTATGGCGACTATGTTGATGACTAGTAACGCGAGTAACATCTCGACCGTTTGACTGAACTGTATTAGTGTTTACAGTGGTACTCCAACTTATATAATCGGTAACGCTACGGTCCGAGCACTCGTTTTTTCTGCCCTTGATCAAACCAATGATAGAATAATTGTTTAATCAGGAAAATGTTTGAGCGCAGTGAAGAGTGAATTATATCTTTTGTTCACGATAGTAAGATGTTATCTTATACAATTGTTGTTCTAATTGAAAAGACATCTAATCCTATCTAACGACTAAAATCGGTATCGCGTACTCGACGTTTGAAAACAAAATACATTTTTCGAAATAAAAAAATCGGATCGGAGCGGATCTGAAATATAATATGCGTAAATGCTTTTATTATTATATGATTTACGTTTGTAGTCATAACCTCAAAACTGCGAGAACAAACGTAAAATCTGTCAATATCGGATATTGACGTAACTTTGGCGCGAATTGTAATATCCATAAGGCGTCCATCCGGTTACGATGACCTTATTGCTAAACAAAATACAATAACAAGAACCAATTCGTATTCAATACAATCTTGCAATGATGTTTTGGCGCGTGGTGGAAAAATAGTCACACAACTTGTAAAGTGTCACTAGAGTGACAGGTTTTTCCCATGCAGACCCTAAATTATATAATTAATCATTAAGCTAAATGCAAAATATATCATTTTGCATTTATGAATTACCTTACCTAACTGTTATTTTCACTGACAGCTGTTTCCAATCCATACCAACATGAGTCATGTCCCACAATGTCAATCACGCACCAAAACATACTTCTATTTACACAACAGAGAATATTACGTAAAGGTTGGTGCAGAGGGCGTTACCAGCACTGTATACAGCATACAGTAAACAATCCGACCAAAATCCGACATGTTGCACACGTCAAATCAGAATATTGACTTAAGGGCATCTATCACTCAAAATGTTTTTGTATGGGCCACCGCGCGATTTTCGGAGCTCGCTACGCGAATTCTCTAGATATCTTGTCACTGGCATCAAAAAATACAATTTCCATTTTTGCTAATACGGATAGATAATTATTTTATCTAATTAAAGCTATAAAAAATAGGTCGCTTAGTTCAGTATTCTTAGCACAGCATTGAAAAAAGATTTTAAAAAGAGGTAACTTTGGCTTTGTTTTCTATCGAGTGAAGTTCTTCTGTTTGTGTCAATTAATGCGAAGCCGAATACGTTATATCCTCAGGTAAAGGTCGTAATTTTTAGATGATAATGTAAGGAATGAAACAGGATCAAAAAACTTATCCACGCGCTATTTCACTGTTACCTGCCCTTAAAAGATGTTAAACGTCGAGCAAAACTTATTAGTATAGCTGGTGCTGCCTCTAGTGTTAAAACATTGCAGTAGTAAATCCTATTATCATCCGGTCAAACTGGCCAGTACTTTTTGCGAACATTTTTCCTTCCTTCAGTAATTGGTTGAAATCATCCAAAAACCATTTAATTACGCTTAGATTACGCGTAATTAAATATGCAACATTATTTATATGTTAATATTACTGGTGTATGATGAATATTATAATTTAGTTAATTGGTGTGTAATTAGCAATTAAAGTTTCTTTAATAAAAAATATAATGAAATGAAAAAAAAACCGGCCAACTGCGTGTCGGGCCACGCGCAATAAGGGTTCTGTATAGTCAATGAATGTACATTTATTACATGTTTTACAAAGGAATTTGAACGAAAGGTTCCTTTATACTTCGCCGAATACATTTTTACTCGATCGACTATTACTCAATAAGAATAATTTAAATGAAGTCTTTTTAAAAAGCCGTGATAAGTAGTTTTCCTTTTAAATTCAGCATATTTCCTACTCCCGTGAATTTTATCACACTTCCAGAACCGTTTAGCTGGTAGAAGAGGGGGAGACTGGACTCTAACGATTTTTTTCACTTTAAAACTTAATATTTCACAAATGGATCCCTAAATCGAAAAAAAATTTATAAATACTCGTAATATTTTTTAAAAACCTATCCAACGACAACCCACACGGTGGGGTGGACGCGAAAAAAAAATATCATCCCCGCTTGATGTGTATTACCATTTGTCGGCATCATTAATATCTGCATTCATGCCGAATTACAGCTTTGTAGGTCCTACAGTCTCTGAGTAAAACCGCGGACAGATAGACAGACAGACAGACGGACAGAGAGACGGACAGACCGAAACTATAGTCTATTTAGCCTTTTGGTATCTCGTAGCGTCGTAGCACATGCCGCTACGACCGCCGTAGCGGCTGGTAGCGGTATATTGCACGCGGCGCGGCGTAGGCAGGCACATTACCAAAATATATTAGAAAATGTCAACACTGAGAAACACTCTCACCCCCGTAGACCTACAATAATATTGAACAATATTTTATTGAACTACTTATTTGACAATAAGATTGAAAGGAGGTCGCGTTCAATACTAACCCTAGAATGCCAATAATATTGCTTAAATAACCGAATAGTTTTGTAATAAATGATTCGGTCATTAAAAAAAGAAAATAAAATGTATAATTTTCTCCTATTCGCCTTATCGCGGCAAGCGTCGTAACCGCCACTGTACAAGGCGCGCTGATATGAATGTTATTTTAATGTCCTTCACGTCGATATTCGTACTTACAGACATCGACCTGCTAATTTCAGGGACTACCTTGCCTTAAGATAGATAATAATAACTTAAAATCTTACTACCATACTCAAAGACACTTAATGACGATTAAACTTCAATTTAATGATGAGTTAGACAGATAATGTATGGGTATTATGTTAAAATTTTCGTTTGATTACAATTAATTAATCCTCTCTGAGTGCGCTGTGCGGCAGTCTTTGTTAGGGTTTTTGAAAAGACCCATCATCGGGACACACCACGACAATAAAATATATTTTATACATTATATTGAAGCAACATTATCCATATCCATACTAAAATTATAAATGCGAAAGTGTGTCTGTCTGCCTGTTACTCCCAACCGCTGAACCGATTTTGCTGAAAGGAGAATGATTTAAGTGGTCCAAATTTCCACCACTAACCAGACCCATATTGTCCATTACATATAAAGTAAGTCCATTAAATATACAGTAACTTTCACTATGAGACAAATTAAAAATAAGCTGTCAGTAAAAAGTTATGACCATATGAAAAAAAATTTTTGGAGTTAAAATATTGATAAGTATAGATATTCATCTATTTTAGTGAAAACCTAATAGGAAATGCCAAGCGGCATGACATCACATGGATTGAGTAATTAAAAAGTGCAATGGATCATAGTAACACTATTTATGGCAGAAAATAGTAGAAAACTTTTTCATTCCAACATAACTTTTTACTTACAGAATATTTTTTGGTTGCAGTCCAGTTATAATGATTCCGTATTTAGCAGACCATTACGTAAGTGTTATTGGTTGTGGACATTTGCACCAAACTCAATGCATTTTTATTACATCTACAATATTTTTCATACAAAATGGTAAAAAACATGACTTTTCATACAGCCATAACTTTTCACTGACAGGGTATTTTTGACTGCGGTCTGTATAATGATTCAGTATTTAGTAGACAATTTTACTATATTATAGGTCTCGTTAGTGGTGGAAATTTGGACCAGACGCCATACATTAAAAAACATTCTCCTTTGGTATGCCGATACTTTAAGTCCCGGGAAAGGACATAGGATACTTTTTATTTCGGAAAAATGTACGGTTCCTTCGCAATAAACGAATTTTGGCGCAACAGAGTTTCGGCCGTCGTCTAGTGTAGGAATAAAACAGAAGTGTTATGAAAGAAAAAACCTTTAATAACAATTAAATATATTGTTTGAAGAACCGTATAATATTCTGAGATTTCTCTTTACATTATAACAATATTTTTCTATTAAAATAATTTAGCATACTATAAGCACCGACTTTCGTACATCACAATCCTTTTCTTCCTTACTTTAACTTTTCGAAATGCTGAACTCTTCTAGCAAAAATGTATGTACTTAACACAAAATATTTTTTAATAATTTTTGCGACTGAAAAACTTCTAGCGTAAACTATTTAGCAGAATAATATAATATAAGGGGGCGTCCACAAATTACGTAAGGTGTTTAGAGGGGGGAGGGGGTCGAGTCAAATCTCATTTAATCTCACGTTGGGGAAAGGGGGGGTCTCGGCAAATCTCACGTAATTTTTTTCTCAACAAAGTAATATTATTTTGGTCCATTTCATCCAGATTGTACGTATGCTTAAGATTTAATCGTAAGCGTAATCGTAATACGATTAAGATCATTAACAAATTCGTTCGAAAGAAAATCTACTGACTGTCAAACCAAACGTTTACGTAAGAAATCCACATTTAAAAAATCTCACGTGAGATTTCGGGAGGGGAGGGGGGGTGGAACAAAATCTCACAAAATCTCACCAGGGGGAGGGGGGGTCAAAAAATTAAAAAAACACCTCACGTAATTTGTGGACGCCCCCTAATCATTAAGGCTTATTATGGCTCAATTAGGTAAATATCATTTTTAATATAGAGCTATATATTATATAAATTCAGGTTTTAAAATATTTTTTATTCAGCTTTTAGCACACTGCACACCGTTTTCTTCGCAACTTCTTAGTAGATGTTAATATTATTAATTATTATACAGGGTGTAACAAAAATAAATGATAATACTTTAGGGTGTGTACGTGCTCCTTGTAGAGAGTTCACTGTGAAAGTAGCAGCGCTGAAAGACGAAAAAATATTTTCACTTTTGTATGGGCAAAGGCCCGAGCGTCACGAGTTTTGGTCTTTCAGCGCTGCTACTTTCACAGTGAACTCTCTACAAGGAACAAGTATACATCCTAAAGTATTATCACTTATTTTTGTTACACCCTGTATATGTATAATGTAACATATTGTACAGGTATTACAAGACAAAGTGATAATACTTTAGGGCAGGCTTTCCCAGTGGGCGGTAACGCCCCCTTATGGGCGCTGAAGGTCTAATGGGGGGCGGTATGGGACCCAGAAAATGGAGATGGGAAATGGAGGCGTTGTGGCGAGGCTTGGGGGGTGATTTCATCTGGATGCATTTTAAATTGAAACAATGGGGCGCTAAATCATATGTATTTTGTTCTCAAAGTAGGCGGTAGACAAAATAAGTTTGGAAACCCGCCTGCTTTAGGGTGTGTAAGTGCCCCTTAAATATAGTTTACTGTAACAGTAGTGCCAGCATTGGAAGAGCTTACTATTCATAATGCAGAAGACGTGAGTTGAAGAACACGATAACGGACAGTTAGGTAAGTATTCATTTTTCCCTTATAATTTGAACAAGCCTTGTTACTTATCTACTTCGTCACCTGGCTAATTTATGCTACACATAAGATGCACAGTTTTTATTTCAGATAACTTTTACTGTTACTTATCGTGTTCTTCCACTCACCTCTTCAATTCATAAAAAGTAACTCTTTCAGTGCTTCTAATTTTACAGTCAACTCTAAACAAGGGACAGATTACACACCCTAAATGAATTCACTTTGTTTTCTTATACCCTGATATTCAGACTTCAGTAATAAAAACAATAAAATAATTATAATCTCACTCAAAAATCACACTCTTTTCTTTTCTCGCACTTTCTCTACAAAACAAGACAATTATTCTGCTAACCTTGACAATCTTCGTTTTGCTGTCTGACATAATAATTATGACTGAACCAAACGATTTCCAAGCACTATTAACGACATGGCGGCTCTGCGAATATTATAATATTATACAATCATAAATTTATTACTCTTTGATACAATTTCCTACTAGCGCCTTTAGATATCAAAAAGCAAGACATAAACAAAATATTTTCCGTAGGCGCAAACTTATGATATTATATTGCTTCGAATTTTGATATAATATTTTCGTTAAGATTACATTATTGTTTTATAACATTATATTCATTAGGGCTTAGGCCTTAAAATATGCAGCCTTTTGGTCTAGATGCTATCGCTTCTAAAAATCGATTTTCTTCTTTTTATACAATCAGTGACGGACTAACCCTTGATCAAATTAATCCGCCACTGGATACAATTTTCGCGCTAAGCTCCGAGAGTCTACCGCATGTCGCCAGTAAAGCGTAGTTTATCATAAGGACGTTTATTATTTTTGAAGTATACTTAGGACCTGTTTCACTACTTCCTGATAAGTGCCGAATAGGCTATTCACCAATTAACTTGACAGATCGAGTATGGAGAATCTGTCAAAAAAGTTGTGAATAGTCTTTTCGGCACTATATCAGGAAGTGGTGAAACAAGCCCTTGGTATAATTAAATAATATTCTATTATCACCGAATATTTTACGAGAAAGTTATAGAAAATATCCTTTAAACTTTTACCTATTCGTTTATAAAAAGGATTACATATTTTTTGGGTAAGTAATATCGATTTTTTATCAAGTGGGTGAATTTGCACTTTGCAGGCGCCCCTGCCTACGTGTAGAGGCGTCATAGTGTTCCCGTTTACCTAGGGTGCGTTCAACTAAGCACCCACAACGATAACGGAAAATGGAACGGTAAAAACCATGGTTGTGAAACCATGGTTTTTACCGTTCCAAGCTCCCGTTTCAAGAGCATTTTCAGCATTTTGAGCGCTTATGGAGACGCACCCCTAGAGGCGTACTCGGTACTCTAGCTTTATCTCTTTCCCTCTTTTGTTGTCTATGGTTCTATCAGACAAATTATCTTAGAAACGCTCTCATCTGCTTATTCTGGCTCCTCAGCGACGTCTCAGCTCTCTCCGCCTGCATGATCATGTTATCCAGCTTACCAACTTGCGAAGTCAGCTGCCTCTCGTGCTCGTGCTTTTGTACTTTGCCAAAAAGAGACGTATTCTCTGCCACCTCCATTGCCTTCAAATCTGACAGCGCGGAGTTTATGTCACCAGATTTTTTTTTTACTGTCATCTCGTTGTCGTTCGGCCCGAGACCCGTGTTGATGGAGCCCAAGTCCGTCGGCATGGTGTCCCGGTCGAAATTAGTTTGGCCGATGTAGCTCTGATCGCTGGAATACGATAGGTTGTCTTTCGCGTTGAGTTTTAGACGAAAGAAGTTCGTTACGCTACCGCATACACCCTGTAATTAAAAAAATATTATATAACTACGGTCTATCAAAATACTACAGAAAAGCTCTACCCGCTACCCCACTACCGTAGAGTTTCGGAAATTTTTGTTAAATCAGACAGCAAAAAACATAATAATATTATGTAAGTTTTTTTTAAGCGCAGGGGAAACTTATCATGGGTACCCCGGGTTGGGGATGTGCCTCAGTTAAGCTGAAGCACCCCGGGGGTATGTGGGACTCTTACCCACTAAAACCACCTGCGGTTCGCCTTCAGCCGTATAAAGGAGGGATGTCCCGGATCTAACTAACACAGGACCCTCCACGACCGGCCGGTCTACCTCAGAAGGGGGGCCCCCCTAAGGGCTACTGGCGCCTGTGTGTAAAAAAAGGATTTTGGCGCCTCTTTAGGCAAATTTTTTGTGTCCTTGGTTTTGGCGCCCCTAAAGATGAAATGGTCTGATTACTGATAGATAAAATAGAGATTTAAGATTTGAGTAGGTATGTAACTTACCTTTAGTCGATTTAATTTGGTTTGCGTCGATGACAAAATAGAGTTCAACTCTGTGAGACCTCCGCTTAGGTCTTGCAAATTTTCGTTAAGCATTGCTGTGTTCTGAAAAAATAACACGTGGGTAATTAAAAAATTACTCGCAACTTTGGAATTTTTACAAATGTCGGTTACTCTACCAGTCTACTAGTTAGTAGTTACTACTTAGCTAAAAGCCGAGCTAAGAGCTTTGTCAGGGCTCGCGTCGTCACACCTTGACTGACCCATGATAACACATCACATTTAAGAACCGGAGAATTAGTAGGTCGGATGTCTGTCAGTACGAATATCGACGTTAATAACATTAAAATAAGATTCATATTAGCGCGCCTTGTACAGTGGCGGTTACGATGCTCATCGCGTTCTTGATATGGCGAAAATGTATGAAAAAATTTGAGAAATTTTCTTATTTTTCTTATAACTGGAAAAGTTTTTTATTTTTATATAAAATTTTTAGCGCACTTTATAGAGGACTAAATAAGCAACAATTTTTTTGTATATTTTTTTTCCTCAGTTCAGTGTACTTAGATATTAAGGTACCTAATCAGACCCCAATTTTTTCATATTTTGCGATTATTGTGATGGTTAAAACGTATTTTATGTGAAAATTTTGTATGCGGCTATAGAATTTTTTTTCATTTGAAACCAAAATATCCTCGCAGTTTGACTCCTAATTCTTTAATAGGGTACCGGAAAATCGCTGATATTTGTAATAGCGTCCTTAATATAAACAAAAATTACTATGTTAATATACTAGGGCTCGCTTCGCTCGCCCTGATAATACCCATTATGTACTTGTTAGTCTAACATGGTCTAATGTTACCTCTTGTAACTTGTTACATAGTATAAAACCTCTTTGAAGTACAATTCAGCTGATTTCCAAACTTATTTTTAGGGTTCCGTACCCAAAGGGTAAAAACGGGACCCTATTACTAAGACTTCGTTGTCTGTCCGTCTGTCCGTCTGTCCGTCTGTCTGTCTGTCTGTCTGTCTGTCTCCAGGCTGTAACTCAAGAACGGTAATAGCTAGAGATTTGATATTTTCACAGATTATGTATATCTGTTGCCGCTATAACAACAAATACTAAAAATAAAATAAAATGAATATTTAAGGGGGGCTCCCATACAACAAACGTTATTTTTTTGGCCTTTTTGCTGTCTCCAGGCTGTAACTCAAGAACGGTAATAGCTAGAGATTTATTTAATAATAATATTAAAATAAAATAAAAAAATAAGGGGGCTCCCATACAAAAAACACAATTTATGGCCTAATTTTGCTCTATAATGGTACGGAACCCTTCGTGCACGATTCCGACTCGCACTTGGCCGATTATTTTATAATAATAATAATAATAATAAATCTTTATTTCTCAATAAAATCCTAATACAATATAGCTATGAGGCATCCCCATTAAAGAATTACTTGTGTTGGGGATGTCTCGCTCATTCCCTCAGTTACTTAACAATATTGAGAAACTTAATATAAGTACTTACATTTCATACTATAATATACTATTTTATAATTAATAACAAAAATATATTACCAGATTTATCATGCATAAAATCCGTTAAATAAATACATTACATATTTTATTATCTTAATATATACTTAGGTACCTAGCTCTCTTTCTGTATATGCGCGTGTGCGTGTTTGTTTGTTTGTGTACGTATGTGTATGTATGTTTGTGTCTTTACAGTCACACTACTCTTTTAAGCAAGTTCTCTAAGTCGTCGTATGTGATAGTTTTGATCCATTTATTTAACAACACTTTACACTCATGCAGAGTGTGCGGAAAGATATTTAGCTTACGATTTATTAAATTATAAAGGTAAGATGATTGAGCAAGATATTGACGTCTGGCGAATTCCGTGCGTACTTGACAAACTGGAATAACATTAGCACTCCGTCTTCTATTGCTAATGATAGTCGTGGGTCGGTCTTTATGCAGGCATAGAATTACATTTAACACGTATAATTTTCTAACCGTGAGGAGGTCGCTAAGAGAGTAGAGGGTGTGAGTACTAAATCTATAGGGCTTAAAATACATGACCTTAATTAGCGATCTTTGAGCTTTTTCAAGGTCAAGGAATCTTGTTTTTGTCGCACCACCCCATATTGGTATGCAGTATGTGATAACTGATTGCACCAGTGAAACATAAATTTTATTTAGAAGTTTACTAGACATAACAGTTCTTAGATTTCTAAATATCCAAATAAACTTTCTAACTCTCGAAATTGTTGTGTCTATATGCTCATGCCATGACAGTCTCTGATCTATAATAACTCCGAGATATCTTGTAAATGTTACTTTTTTGATCTGGTTACAATTACAGTTCACATTATCAGAAATACCACAAGAATGGATTCGAAGTCTGAAGTCAGAAGTGGGTTGGGATCTAGAGCTGGGGGTGAAGCAAATAAAATTACTTTTGTCAGTATTTAACGTAAGTAAGCTCTCCCTCAACCATTTAGCAATTCGTGTGAGTCCCTCCTCAGCTATCCTTTTTACTGACTCCCATGAAGTTCCAAAGAAAACTATAGCCGTATCGTCTGCGAAGCAAAAGATTTTTCCGTTTCGGATGTAAATCCTACACATACTGTCAATATAAATCAAAAACAGAGTCGGCCCGATAACGCTTCCTTGAGGAACGCCAAACGTTACATCCTCTTCAGAACCGACAATGTTATCAATCTTGACAGCTTGTTTTCGTTCGCTTAGGTAGCTTTTTAAGAGAGATAGTGGTAAGCCTCGGAAACCAACAAATTCAAGTCTTTTTATAAGAGTGGGGATGGACACTGTATCAAAGGCTTTTTTTAAGTCCAAAAATACTGTCAAGCATTTGTATCCCTTATCCACTTTCTCAGTAATAAGAGATGACAGTGCCTTGATCGCATCTTGAGTTGAACGTCCTTTCCTAAAGCCGAATTGGAAATCAGACAGAATGTTATTTCTTTCTAGAAAGCTTATTAGTCGGTTATTTAAAAGTTTCTCTAGGATTTTGGAGAAGGCTGGTAACACTGAAATGGGCCTATAGTTTGCAACATCGTGTGTGTCACCATTTTTGTAAACAGGAGTAATAATAGAGCGTTTAAACGCAGAAGGAAAAGTTCCTGTACTGAAACAGAGATTAGTTAAATTTGTGAGTAAAGGGACGCAAAAATCTTTTGTTCTTTTAATAAAGCTGGTAGGAATGCTATCCCATCCAGGGGCACTACTGGAAGAGATGCTTGCAAGAACGGAGGTAACTTCCTGGGAATCAGTATCAAGCAGAGCAAAAGATGAAGGGTGAGGATATATGGTACCGGAACAGCTATTTAATTGTTGTACCGATGTATTGTCAATAGCCTTAGCCAGACTTCTTCCTATGTTAACGAAATACTGATTCACATAATTTATAGAGTCGAGTCGTTGCGGTTTTATATAGAGCAAATTAGTGTTACTAGTCTTTTGACCTTTGAATTGCGTAATGTCATTAATAGCCTTATATAATTTTTTCGAGTCTTTTACACAATCAAGAATTTTCCTACTGTTATACTGCCTTTTGAGTTTTCTTATTTGGTCCGTACAGAAATTACGAAAACGTTTGTATGTTATTTTTAATGTAGAATTTTCTGGATCGTTTCTTAATTTAAGTTGCATCTTATTTCTTAGGCGAATGCATCGAAGCGCTCCTATTGTGATCCATGGCTTAATCATACGTTTGCTGCTGCTATTCAGCCTTGTTTTAGTATTTAAATCAATAGCCTTCTGCACCATTTTAATAAAGGCTTCGGCAAAATCATTAGGATCATTAAATATGCTAAATTGGGATATGTCTGTTGCAATTAATGATTTGTAAGCACCCTCATAATCCACATGTTTAGTATATTTTTGATTTTTAACTTTTAATTCAATATTTGATATTTTAAGGAAAGTCATTAAGTGATCTGTAATTGACGTGTTAAGCACGGCTACGAGTGGAGAATATACTTGCATATCCGTTTTTATAAAAATATGGTCCAAGCAATTTTCTTCCCTTGTTGGTAGAGTATGACCCGGTAAGAACCCATGCATGTGCAAAAGGCTTAAATAGCTTAGTCTATTTTGTCGCTCAAGGGACTTTTCACATGATCTTGGTAGAAGGTTAATATTAATATCACCTGTTATTATTATATTTTTCTTAGACCTATTTTTTTGAAAGTAAGCTTCTAGGGAATTAATAAAATATAGTTCCGCGTTGTTTTGAGATGGCGATCTATATATTCCAAGGATAGTAAAATTTGAAGCAACTATTTGTATCGAAGAAGCATGATTTAATTTTATCTCTTCTACTCTAACATCAATATTATTTTTTATGTAAGTTACCACACCGTCGTTTTGATTTAACTGCCTAAAAGTTTGATAAGCGGTATAGTTTCTTAATAATGGCAAATTCTTATTTATATTTAATCTACATTCTGTATGTATTGTATGTGTATTTTAAATCAATTAACCGCCGTACTTAGAGACAATTAATTGTGATTAACCATCAATTTAATGAAGAACATTTTGAAACATACAATATAATGTATGGGGCTTGTGTCAAAATTTTAGATAAGTAACTTAATTAAGTCGTTTAAAATATGTAGTTTATTATTATTAGGGTGAATCAGAATTGCACCAGAAGCATAGTTAAAGTTAAGGTTAAGGTTAACGTCAAATATGGCGACTTTTGCTAGGGATTTGACAGTTCATTTCACATTTTGTTATCAGGTTAAAGTTAAAGTTACAGTTAAAGTAAGTCGATGCAATCCACCCTTAATGTTCCACTCTGAGTGCGGCAGTAAATCTCCGACTCGTAAGAACTATAGGTACGACGCATATTTTAAACAAACTAAATGAAAGATAAAATCTTTGCTAAAATTATTATTAATGAATCATGACGCAAATATTATAATGCAAAAATAATACCTCTGCTGTTCTTATGTCGATTTCTTCGAATTCGTTCACATCTAGATGTTTGTGCTTTTCTAAAAACTCCTCTTTATTTGGTTTAGGTTGACCGAATAGCTCAGCCCTATCACAGGCTTCTTGGTATGCTTTTAGAGACATAATTTTCCCTATTCCCTATTTATTTTCATTACACATTGCTTAATTCCTAAATATTTATCGCGCAGTCACCTACGGACTAAAAATACAGCCTATTTCGCAGTGCCGTAGTGTTACCTAGTCGGCCCAAATAAGTATTGATCTTTGTATTATTTTAAATCTCGCGCTAAATTGGGAATGAGTGCCAAACATTATTGATTCAATGTACTAAGTAATGTTTATATATTTTAATATTGGTGCTTCTTCATAAACTTTTCTGTTTTGTACGTTTATCGTGTACAATATTTTGTGAAGTGTGTGAAATAGAGGCTGAAACAATGGCTGAAAGCAGCTAAGCTGGCAGAACACGCTTTATTTTTACGATTGGCAACATCGATCAGCTGTCACACTGACGGTTTACAGCTGAGCGCTGACAACTTGACAAATGACACTTGCAAATGCTTTGTAATCGTGTACCTAGTAGAGAAGTTCGCTTAGTTTTCTTTATTATTTTAATAAATGCTAAATAATTTATTATTTACTGTTACTGTTAAGAACTGGTCGTTGTCTACGTTAAGAAAATTATCAACAATGGTTTCCAGTAAGTTAAACAACAAAAATGTTTATTTTATTTTCTATTAACAATTTTCCTGAATAGATCACTAATAAATTAATAACAAAAAGAAATTGTGATGACAAAATATTAAAACGACTTGTTTTTAGTTACAAGCGGGTTTTTCTTTATAAAAAGCAGTTACCCTCCAAAAGTGGATGAAAGAGTTATGTAGGACATCAAACAGGTTTTTCTTAAATGTCTATAGCATTTAAAAGACTACCTACTAATTACTATGGAGGTAACTGCACATCCTTTAAAATTAATCGGCCTCCAGCTAAAAGTTATAAAAGACAATGTTCAAAAAATTTTTTCTTAAGTATTTAATACCAGCATTTTTTCTTAAAAATATGAGTCAGTACATTTTATATTATTCAATCTACCTTTTTTTAACTTAAAAATAATTTAGTATCTTACAGCTTGATTTATAATTTTTCATAATTTTATTACTTATTGTTAAAATCTTATGAAAAATTCACTGTAAATTTTAATATTTTAATGTACCCTTTTTTCAGAACCACTGAGTATTGAAACTTTGAATAAGTTGAAAAATGATTTTTACGCTAACCCAAAGAATGAACTGGCACAAAATGTCTGTACAAGGTTTGACCCTTTTGAAGTTGCCATCAGTAAGCACAAGAATGATAAAATGCTACATGTATACAACATTAAGGTAATCTAAAATTAAAGTAATATTTAAACATTTTTTTTTATTAAATAAGGGGACAAATGAGCAAACGGGTCACCTGATGGTGAGCAACTACCGTCGCCCATGGACATTCGCAACATCAGAAGAGCTGTGTCAATTTATTTTATTTTTATATCAAATATTTAATTTGAAATAAAAAGTTTGATTTTGCAGAAACTTTATGAATTTTTTTACCATTTTTCTATATTAAACTATTTTTCATAGTAATAACACTCAGTTAAAGTCTGCTAGGAATTTAAAATTCATAACATTTTTTTCCAAGGTTGAATCTGAAGGGAAACCAGTAACGAACCAAGAAAACTCAGGAAGATGTTGGCTGTTTGCGGCCCTGAACGTCATGAGGCTACCTTTCATGAAGAAGTATGCCATTGAGGAGTTTGAATTCTCACAAACGTAAGTCCATCTTACGTAAGGGCTAACACATTGTGCAAATTCGCATCGCATCGCAAATATCTGTTACAAAATTCATAATAAAATGATATTACAATGTGATGTGATCAGGGTTCCCAACCGTCCGGTTTTCGACCGGACTGTTGGGTTTTAGAAGGAATTGTTGGGGTCAGGTTGACTAACTTCCGACCGGACTTTCCTACCTAATATAATTTAGGTATCTATTAAGTTGATAGTTGATACATAAATTTGTTGTCCGGTTATGGCGGCTGGAAAAGTTGGCAACCCTGGATGTGATGCAATGCGAATTTGCACTTATGTGTGGGAGCCGTAACCTAGATACTCTAATGATACATAATACATATAATATATATATATATATATATATATATATATATATATATGTATATACAAAACTAGATGATGCCTGTAATTCCGTTGCGCCAAAATTCGTTTATCGCGCGGGAACCGTACATTTTTATTTTTTACGGAATAATTACTAGTATCCTATGTCCTTTCCCGGACTCAAAGTCATACCAATTCAGCTAAATCGGTTCAGCAGTTTTTACTTGAAGAGGTAACAGAAAGACAGACGCACTTTTGCGTTTATAATATTAGCATGGATCTTTCATCCTTATAATAAATAAATATATAAAGCCTTTATTCACTGACTGTAACAATATAACATACAATTTTTATAGCAAAACAAGAAAAACACTTTTAGTCAGGTTGTCCTTCGACATAGGTCTCCCCCATTTCCTTCCATTTGTCTCTGTCCCTGGCAATTTTTTCATCCTTATAACATTATGTAAAAGATGCTGCGCTTTCCTTTACTCACCTGTAACTTTTTAGAAGATCCTAAAAAGTTAAGTTTGTTATAATATGTGTTACCATATACATACTATAATATTGTTATCAACAATTATTAAAGTTTATTGCCCCTTATTATATGATAGTGTAAACATATAAAGTGATAGTGTAAATAATAAATAAACATCGTTTGTACATGAATATTTAGATAACAGTTGCATGTGGTTTCTGATAAGATTTCTGCGGACTGTGGTAGTTTGTTATCAACATAATGTTTCTATGAATTTGTTACTGTGTTTATTATTGACACGTCGTTATTCAATGCTATATTGTTCCTTATCATGCCAATTGAAAAGGAAAAGGTGCCACAAAATTCTAGAACTTTGTGTTCATTATTTTGCATATTATGAAGATTTGTTTTCCTGATTTGTTTATTTTGGGATGTAATGTAATTATTTATTCTATTCAAATACTTCACCTTATTTAAATATTATTATTATACATAAGTAATAAAAGAGCAGATTAAACTCGTGATTCGGGTAAGATATAACACCACTCACACACATAGGGTTGCCAGGTGTCAGGATAAAACCTCCACTTCCCGGCCAACTAGAAGAAAGACAGACAGACACAATTTCTCATTTATAATATTAATAAGGATTATGTACCCGTGATACCGAAGATATCGACATAATATCTAGACTTGAGATTCTCAGTCTTCAATAGCAAATACAAAAAGGCCCGAAACCCGCCTTTCTGTACGAATACCGTTCCATTTGTCCGGCGATGCTATCCGGTTTGTCCTGCTGTTAGGTTTGGTGATCTGGCAACCCCACACACACACACACACTGGAGCTCACACAGAAAGCCACGGGAATTATACTTGTCATTCCTCTTTTGCAAATTTCCTGGTCCTTATAATAATCCAATCCTCTTTAGACCTCCAGGCCTTAAAGGTCCTAAAATGTGTAGGTTGGGAGTCCGTTGTACATACTATGAGGTCGAGCAAGCCGTTAGACTGGCCATAGACGGATCGCAAGTTGCAGTCGGGTCCGACTACCTACTCTAGAGCGGTAGCGTTGCGCGCACCGACCGCTCAAGAACTTGAGCGGTCCGTGTATAGCGAATATGAATTGAGTACGTAAACTGCAGATCGCCGTGTGGCAACCACATTTTGAGGTCCGTCTATGGCCGGTCTTAGTGCCATCGTTTAGTAATCCGTGGGAGAGTCATGCTTCGGCACGAATGGGCTGGCTCGACCGGAGAAATACCACGGGCTTACAGAAAACCGAGTGAGTGAGTTTACCGGAGGCCCTTTTCCCTTCCCTACCCTCCCCTATTTCCTTCCCTACCCTCCCCTATTCCCTTCCCTACCCTACCCTATTCCCTTCCCTACCCTACCCTATTCCCTTTTAAAAGGCCGGCAACGCATCTGCAGCTCTTCTGACGCTGTGAGTGTCCATGGGCGACGGAAGTTGCTTTCCATCAGGTGACCCGTTTGCTCATAAAAAAATCAGTCCTGTATTTGCACTAAAACTTGTTCTCAGTTCTGTCAAATTCGTTTACAGGTACCTGTTCTTCTGGGACAAAATCGAAAGATCGCATTTCTGGCTGAACAACATCGTGGCGACCGCCAATCAGGGAGAGAGCCTGGATGGACGATTAGTCAACTTCCTACTGAAGGTAAGTACAGGCCGCGCATTAATTAAAGATCGCTAGGCGAAACTGGACGGGGTATCGGTTCATTGTTCACACAATAAGGACCCCTTCTGAACTCTTAAATTTCTGGATGGAAGAATAAAAAGAGTTTTTTTAATCTATAATGATATCATATATTATATCATAATACTCGGCCTTATGTTTAAAACATATGTAGTATTAACGCAATAGATAAGCTATAAAATAATAATAGTTAATTTATCAAACATGCCAATTACATTGTAAAATCTGTGACGAGGACAGCAATATTGTAAGTATATTAAAATTTAATATCTATTGAGTAAATACTTATATCTTATATTATAATACTGTTTATTGTAAACCTGTTATTTTCAGGACCCCATTAACGATGGTGGACAATGGGACATGATAGTGAATCTAGTCAACAAGTACGGGCTGATGCCCAAGAAGTGCTTCCCCGAGACCTACAGCTCGCGCCGAAGTCTGCACATGAATGCTCTTATCAAGACCAAGGTATTATAAAACTTTGAGTAAGAACACATCATAAGACTTAAGGGACTGTTTTACCACTTCCTGATAAGTGCCGGATAGGCTATCCACGACTTTTTTGACAGATTCTTCAATCTCCATGCTCTATCTGTCAAGTTAAGTGGTGGATAGCCTGTCCGGCACTTATCAGAAAGTGGTCAAACAGGCCCTAAATGGCGCCCGCAACTCCGTTGCGCTAAAATTCGTTTGTCGCGCGAGAACCGTACATTTTTCCGAGATAAAAGGATCTTATATCAACGACCTCTGTGGCTCAGTGGATAGCACGTTGGTAGCTTAAGCCGGAGGTCGCGGGTTCGAATCCCGCCGACGGAACAAAAAGTTTTCAAAGTTCCTGGGTCACGGATGTGTATTAAATTTAATATATTTATCATAATGTAATAAAAATCTTAAATATATGTATAGTATAAAAGTATACGGATTAAATAATTATATTTCCGTTGTCTGGTACCTGTAACACAAGTCCTTCAGGTACATTAGCATGGGGCCAGACTGACGTGGTGTGAAGCGTCCATGGATATTATATTATATATTATATATCCTTTCCCGAGACTCAAACTATTTATCCTTTACTCATGCTTTTTATCCTGGAAAAGTGTACGGTTCCTGCGCGATAAATGATTTTTGGCGCAACGGAGTTGCGGGCGTCATCTAGTCTACGATAACTTACGAAAATATAACATGAAATGTGTACCATTTGTGGCCCAACGTTTGTTATTTAAAATAATCGGCCAAGTGCGAGTCGGACTCGCGCACAAAGGGTTCCGTACCATTATAGAGAAAAATTATAATTAATTAATATTTGTGTTTTTTGTATAGGAGTCCCTCTTAATTTTTTATTTTTTATTTAATAATAATATTATTATTAAATATTAAAGTTAACATAAAACTAAGGATTGTGTGAAAAATTCAAGTACCTACCTACCTCTTGCTATTATTGATATAGAGCAAAAAAGGCTAAAAAATCACGTTTGTTGTATGGGAGCCCCTCTTAAATATTAATATTATTTTGTTCTTAGTATTTGTTGTTATAGCGGCAACAGATATACATAATCTGTGAAAATTTCAACTCTAGTCTCTAGCTATTACCGTTCTTGAGTTACAGCCTGGAGACAGACAGACGGACAGACAATGAAGTCTTAGTAATAGGGTCCCGTTTTTACCTTTGGGTACGGAACCCTAAAAATAGATTTGTACTATCAGAGAAGTTGATTCCTAGGCAGATGGGGGACCTACGTAGTTTGGTCGCTTTACGTCAAACCCAGCGGATAGATTAAAATTAACATTGAATTGACATGATCCGACCAAACGACGTTGGTCTATCAACTGCCTAGGAATCAGTTTCCTCGATGGTACTAATTATTTGGTTTAAATTTTTTTTCAGTTGCGCGAATATGCCAAGGAGCTCAGAAATTTAGTGGACAAGAAGGCTTCAGATGAGGACATAGAGAAAGCCATCAGCACACAGATGGCCGTTATTTATAATATTGTTGCCACTTGTCTGGGTAAGCAGTTTATAATCTTAAAAGATATGTCCACAATCCACATTATGCAATTTCATCTTCAATTTTCGTCATCTTCTTTTTATTCAACTGTCGTTTGGCATATTCAATAATTGAATGCGTCAAAATCCACCCGCGTTGAAAGAAAAGTGTCAGCGAGTCATGTCAGTCAGTCATGCCTCACGTTCGCTGTTGACTGCGCTATAACGCATGCTCTTGACGAACAGAAAAAGGCACAACGTGGACAAAGCCATTCAACAATAACGGTCTTACTGCAAAAGATAAACACCTGTTGGACAGTTGATTAGAAAAACATTCAGTACAAAATGGTGTCAAAACAACTGTTCAACAGATGTTTAATCTTTTGTAGTATAAGACCGTAATAGTTTTAATGTCGTGATTCGGGAAACAAGGCATGAAATTATATGCTGTTTCGAATACGAGAATGTTGTGGTTTGAAGTGAAATCTTATCTATGAATTAAGTCTATGAACTATTATAAAAAAACTTCCATTCCCAAAAATGTATGGCTGTACAAAAATGTATGGCTGTACAAAAATTTCACCACTAGTGCCGGTTTCTAAAATTATTTTGTCCGTGGTTTATCATTTATGTTTACTTTTCTCATAAAACTATTTACACTGCTGGATAAAATAACTTGTCTCGAATAGGCTACTTGACCTATATTCAATTTCATTGAACAAATGCATATTTCTAGTAGAACTTGGCGTAGGAAACCGTATTTCACCCTTATCATCAAATAAAAGCTTATGATTGATAAATAAAGTCGATTTGAAAATATGATTTTCTGAAAATATGATTTGTACTGACCAAAACGCTTTTGCAGTACTTCCGATTTGGATGTGACGTCATCATGTTCGTAATTTAATATCTTTTATTTATCGCGCTCGTTATGTGTAAGTTTATTTATACATAAATAATAAGAATAAGCCTAGAAAGATTTGCAAAATATATTTTCTTGAGTAATTCAAATAAAACACCAGTTTTATATATTATCTCCATTTATTGTAGACGGGAAATGAAATGGCCAAAACTTTTCTCCAAAAGTTTTCAACATTACAAATGATTTCTAATTTCTTATTTAATTCTTTTATAATTTTTGGGCACCTTAAGACTTGTACATTTAGCACATAAAAAATGTTAAATAAAGAGACTCTAAAATACAAACAGTATGACGTCACACTATGGCGGACAGTGTTTTCGGCGCCATTTATAAGGCGTATTTTTCAATCAAAATTTTTATGGGTTTTTACTGTGTAAAATCCTACTAGTCCTACTAATATTATAAAGGCGAAAGTTTGGATGTATGGATGTATGGATGTTTGTTACTCTTTCACGCAAAAACTACTGAACGGATTTTAATGAAACTTTACAATAATATAGCTTATACATCAGAATAACACATAGGCTATAATTTTAACCGACTTTCAAAATGGAGGAGGTATTATGTTCGTTTTTTTATGCTCAACGATTACTCCGCCGTTTATGAACCGATTTTCAAAATTTTTCTTTTGGTGTATAGGGCATTATCCCAATTTGGTATCATGTTCACAAAAATGGTGACCTGATGAAGGAATCAATGGGTAATCGAGGGAACTCCTCAAAATTCATATGGAAATATGTGGTGACTTTGGTTTCATGAGAAGTATTCCGAGCATATGCTAACAACAAGTAAGATTTTGGACCCAGTGACACCCACCCATGGTTCAGAAGCTGCTGGGAGAACTCCTGACTCTTTATAGATACACGTTTGAGAGTTTCGGCGTTGATTTAAGATCGGAAAGCAGATGCTACTATGCAAATTACATTCGTCATCATCATCATCATCATCACTACCATATTATACCATCAAGCTGCATCGTCCCATGATACGTTTCATAGTCTTTTTAGATCGAGACTCGAGTTTGTCAAGCGATTTAAAAAAATATATACTAATATTATAAACCTGAAGAGTTTGTTTGCTCAAAGTTCAAACACGCTAATCTCAGGAAGTACTGGTCCGATTTAAAAAAAACATTCAGTGTTAGCTCATTTAGCGAGGAAGGCTATTTATTATTATTTACGCTAAGACTAATAGGACCGAAGAATCAGAGGAAAATGTGGAAAAAACCGGGAAAATTATTAGAAAGGGTTTATCTCACGAAGTACTGGAGCATTTTTGATATTATTTGTCACAGATCTCACACACTCTATACGTAGACTACGTGAAGGGACATAACTCATAAGGATTTTTTTGCGGGAAAATGTACGGTTTTCGTAAAATTCCTAATTTACGCGGGCGAAGCCGCACGGGACATCTAGTAATAAAATATTAGTTTATTTCGTGAAAATTAATGATTAAGAAGCGATTAGCATGAAGAAAAAAATTAGGTCAAGTAGCCTATTTGAAAGTCTCATAATTATACTGAGCCCGTTTGAAAGTCTCATCTACTGAGCACGAGATGGCGCTTTTAGGGCTCTGCATTTAATAAACTTAGTTTATGTAAAATGCTCAGAAACCGAGAGATCTTAATGGAAATCAAAGCTATTATGCTATTACGTTAAAAAAGTACTTGTGGCACTCGGAGACACTGCGGTAAAGCTATTTCATAGCATTTTTATAATTCGCAGATGTATATAGTCGCACGTACACAAATAGAGTGCCGAAGTCTTCCTAACTGAAACGGCGTTATGCGGTGCGCGGCAACGCCTCATCGCTGTGCCGGTCGAGTTGGGGGTTGATTAGGTGTTTTAGTTACGGAATTTCTTGATTCGGTCGCCGCGCTCTTACCCCCGCTAAAAGCTATGAATTAGCTTAAAATTTCTCGTAGGCAAAGCCAGAAAAGGTAGTTAAAGGTGCGAGCGTCCACCGGATTTGTTGCTTTGTATTGATTTCTATGGAACTGCGTGCACTGGAACGTCATTTCTGCCTGCCTGCCTGACATATTCCTCGCGTTCCACTTAGCATTAAAAACGATCAAAGTGCTCAAAATAGGGGGCATTTTGAGCTTTTTTAACGCTAAATGCGCGTTAAAAAAGCTCAAAATGCCCCCTATTACGTACGCGGGGATTATAAATGACAACGTTTCATCCGCACTGTAAGCTCGGATTCCGACCTAGTGGACGTGCAGCTTTATACATGAAATAACATAATAATTCCAGGCATTCCCCCCGAGAAGTTCACGTTCGAGTACTACAACAAGGACAAGGCGTACAACAGCTTCGGGCCGCTCACGCCGCAGCAGTTCTACAACGACCTCGTGCGGCCGCTCTTCGACGTCGACGACAAGGTACGACAGTGTCTCGACAGTGAGTCGACAGCAGCTAATGTCAAAGTCATATTATAAACGCAAAAGTGTGCCTGTCCGTTTATCTGTTACCTCTTCACGCTCAAACCGCTAAACCTATTTTGATGAAATTTGGCATGGAGATACTTTGAGTCCTGGGAAAGGATATAGGATACTTTTTATCCAGGAAAAATGTACGGTTCCCGCGCGATAACGAAGTTGCAGGCGTCGTGTAGTTGTTTACAGGTTGGACATGTTGGACAACCGTACGCAGCTATCACGAAGTGATAATACTTTAGGGCAGGGGTCACCAATTAGTTTCGTTTGGGGTCAATTTTAAGAAATGAAAAAATTATTTACATTGTGTGTGAAACAGTGAAATTGGTGCAAGCTATATAGATTATTGACATTAAATCCTGGAGGAGTTCATCAGTAAGTAGAGACTGAAATTTATTTTTAACGAAGTTCGTCTTCGAAAATGCATGGTCCGCACACAGTGGGCCATTTGGTGACCCCTGCTTTAGGGGGTGTATGGATCTCTACTTCGCTGTGAAAGTTAGCAGCGCTGAAAGAGTAACTTTTTTACTTTTGTAAACGTCTCACGTCTTTGACTATCGCTGAATATTTCTTTTTCGTTTCCCGTCTCTGACTACATCATGTTTTTAGGTGTGCCTCGTCAACGACCCCCGCAGCAGCAGCCCGTACGGCCGCCTGTACACGCTGCAATGTCTCGGCAACGTGGTCGGCGGCCGACCCACAGCCTACAACAACCAGCCTGTTGATACGCTCATCAAGTGAGAGCACCAATAGCTACCTACTCCTTTTTGTTGGAACGAAGTTCCTTATCGCGCGTTTTAAAAAATTAAGACCAAAAGTTGTAACTACACTTTTTGCTATGTCTGTCTCTCTCTCTCTCTCTCCCCCTCAACACAAACAAAAATTTATTGCTGCGTTGAATTGAATGGGTAAATACTATAATGTAAAGAATAAAAGTAATAGTAATGTATAATGCTATTTCCAGGGCGGTGAAGGACAGTATATCCGGCGGCGAGGCGGTGTGGTTCGGCTGCGAAGTGTCCAAGCGCTTCGAGCGGAAATACGGACTTGAAGATCTTGATGCGTGAGTGTCGTCTATGGACTTTTGGAACGAAGTTCCTTATCGCGCGTTGCGAAAGGGGGCACTTACTTTTCGTACCTGCGAAGTAGGGTGTTGATGTGGCTATAAATTCAACTGGCGGGAAATTTTAAACTTCGTTCCATCCGGGTGTCCTTTGACACCTCTCAAGTTTCTAATATAATCAGGGGCCTGATTCTCAAGTCAGTCTATCTATCTCACTCGCTTGCGCACATACTGTCTCATTCGCCAGTGATATGATGCGTCATGCGACCAAGGCTTGAGAAGCTGGTCCTTGTGTATTATAGAAGTATGTACTTTTTTGATCTCTGCTAAATAAATTCGGCTCTGACTCAGTCCGAATAGTATTAAGCAGCAATGATAATACCGTTTAGTAGTTTTTTTACACTTCCCTCCCTTGCGCACACGGTTGCGTTCGGCAGGTTTTTAGATACAATTATCACTTCTTTTGGACGTCCCATCTTGGGACTATTTAAAAATTCTGTTTTTTATTACAGTCACGACTACCGGCTGGTGTTCAACACGGAGATACAAATCGGCCTGGATAAGGCGGACCGCATGCTGTACGGGGACTCCTGCATGACACACGCCATGGTCTTCACCGCTGTGGGCACTGACGTGAGTTTAGCTTCCATTACCCGACTGCGAAAGTCTAATTCGATGTCCTATCAGAGAAGTTGATTCCTAGGCAGATATAAGCGGACCTAGGTAATTTTGTCGCGTTACGTCAAACCCTTTTTTCCCCGGGTCGGGGATGTGCCTCAGTTAAGCTGAAGCACCCCGGGGATATGTGTGACTCCTACCCACAACCACCTGCGGTTCGCCTTCAGCCGTATACGGAGGTATGTCCTGGATCTATCTAACACAGGACTCCCTCCACGACCGGCCGGTCTACCTCAATAGGGACTGGACTTCCACCAAAGTTAGGGAACGCTTAGGCAAACTAAAGCGTTCCCCTCGGCGCCGGGACTAGCTAAGCCGGACAGGTTCCCATCCCTGCCCGGAGCCCCGGATTAGACGGGAGTTTGGAGGTTCGCGTAACGACGCCTCCGCACTCCCGTCCTACGTCGGCGGAGCGGTACGGAGGATGGGTCATCCTCTCTGTTCCGCTCCGCGGCCTCTTTCTGCGAAAGGACGGTTTCGCAGAAACAGACCGCCGCCTGCCATGCCTCATCGCTCTCGAGCATGCAGCGAACCATGCGCGAGAGCGAGAGGTTCCGCCCAAGCACCGCCATGAGATCATGGCGCTGCACGGCCCAACGATCGCACACCTCAAGAGTGTGCTGGGCCGTGTCCTCCGCAGCGCCGCACTCATGGCAGGCTGGCGTAGGCTCTCTCCGAGGTTACGTCAAACCCTAACCGATCACAGTTAACAGCAGCTAACATTGAATGGATACAAACCTACCATATGACGTAAGTCTGTCAACTGCCTAGGAACTGCCTAGGAATCAATTTCCTCGATGGTCCATTTGATTCAGCTTTGGTCGTAATTCATTCTCTGAAATAACTCGAATCAAACATGGTCTAACCAAAAGTCAAACTTCTCGATTGTAGTTAGTTACTGAGATCGAGTTGATCGAATAAAACTACAGAGTTCGAGTTGGTTCTCAGTCTCGATTGTGACGGGAGTTAGGGGGCGGAATTTTGTAAATTATTATCAATAGATTCATAATGGTAGGCCCGGCTGTTTGAGCACCCAAAAAAATAATTAGGCTTGCGAACGGCGTTTAGTCACGATGGAATAAATAAATTCGACGTCATTAGCGAATTTCGAAAACAAAATTTTACAAACGTTAACTTAATACAACAAAAGACGTGGAGACGAGAGCCATGCTCTCCGTGGGAGAGCCATGCTTCGGCACGAATGGGCCGATTCGACCGGAGAAATACCACGGGCTAACAGAAAACCGTGGCACCTACACAAGTCTGTTCCTGTATCGCCCAAAGGTTGACTGGCAGATAATGCCATTAGGCATTAAGTCCACCTTTGTACTTTTGTGCATAAAGTTTTTAAATAAATAAATAAATAAAACCGGCGTGAAACAGCGCTTGCGCTGTGTTTCGCGGAGTGAGTGAGTTTACCGGAAGCCCAATCCCCTACCATTTTCTCTTCCCTACCCTCCCTTATTTCCTTCCCTACCCTCCCCTATTACCCTATTCCATTGGCGACGGAAGTTGCTTTCCATCAGGTGACCCATTTGCTCGTTCCCCTTTTTCATTAAAAAATGCGTTTATGTTTGAATAAATTTTTAATGGATCTGACTACATAAATAGTAAATACTTACTAAAAATAATATGCAGATTGCAGTCATGTATAAGCAATAACTAAAGTTTTTTACAGGAGAATGGCAAGCCCACGAAATTCAGAGTAGAGAACTCGTACAGCGAAAAGGAACATGAAAAAGGTTACCTCCTGCTCACTGAGCCATGGTTCAGGGAATTCGTTTTTGAGGCAAGTAATATTGTATTAATTTTACTTTAACTATTCTTAGGCCGACTCGACTTAACTCAAGCCAGGGCTAAGCCTAGTCTGGTGTAAGCTAGCCTTTTAAATAAAACATGTTAATAATTATGTTTTTTGTGTATAAAGTGTAAATTATAGAATTTCAATCCATACTAATATTATAAATGCGAAATTGTGTATCTGTCTGTTACCTCTTAGCGCCCAAACCGCTGAACCGATTTTGCAGAAATTTGGCATGGATAATTTACTTGACCTTGTAGTCCCGGGAAAGGACATTTTATCCGGGAAAAATTTACGGTTCTCGCGCGATTAAAGAGTTTTGGCGCAACGGAGTTGCGGGCGTCATCTAGTATTGTAATAATTGGAAGAGTTTCCGTTTATCACAATTTAAAATTAAAGTTTTTCTTTACAGATAGTAGTTGATAAGAAGTATGTAGATGAAGAAGTACTGAATGTGTTCAAACAAGAAGCCAAGGTGCTGCCGGCCTGGGATCCCATGGGCACCCTAGCTTGTCCAATGTGCTCCGGGGAAACTTGTTAACAAAATATGTTGTTCTTTTATATAAACATTGTATAAATAAAATCGTAATCCTGCATACTCATTTATTGGGCTCACCCTTTTTTATCACCAATTACAAATCAGTTTACATTGCAATCTATAAGATTGGTTTTTAAAGGTGAACGCACACTTAGCCGAACAGAGCGAATCAAATTCCCAGAAGGCCTTACTGCTTACTGGGGTCCTGCCAGATTCGACCGATTCGACGCGGGCAAATGTGCGAGGTTTCATAGGATGTCATATAAAGAATTCTAAAATTCGTTTCTTTCGGCTCGTTCCATTCTTTCGGCTCCGATAAGTGTGCGTTCACCTTTAAGACATATTTTCAACTCAAAGTTTCCAAAAAATAACAATAAATTCTTTTTTTCATCAAATTTTCACAAAATTAACACATAAAATTTTGTGACAATTCGATATCATCCACTTTTATCACTGAACAATTTGAATTGTTCTTGAAAAAAATCTTAATACTTAACAACAAAAAAACTATTTTCAAATGCAATATGTATCACTTAGCAGTAGACACGTCTAGACACAGCTTGAATGGTTTATGGCCAGGAAGATTTACCCTTAGCAGGATAGTCAAATGTTATTAAATGCTCTTGCAATTAATTATCCTATTTTATTCTTCTCTTTTTGCAACTGCCTCAAATACTTTAACTTAGCCCAAACACCCTGGCACATTCTATTCAGTCTATTGTCTTTTGTAGCTCTGGCAAACTGAGCTACTTCTCTCACAATATGTCTTGATATTTTCAGTTTTCCCTTCTGTGAAAACGCTAGGGCGGAGTACAATCTGCTTCTTGCTGCCAAACTGTCATCTCCTAACATTTTTGATAGCTTGTACTGTGTGATTGATATCCGTCCAGCTTCTTCAGCCTGAAATTAGACAACATGATTATTGGGTAATGTAAGTAGTGTTGATGGTAAGCTCAATAGCGCACTAATGGCCAGTTGCCGTGTGGCAGCCAGGTGTGCATGGTCTATGGCAGTTTCATACTAAGGTGTATGAAACCGCCATATCTCGATGGCCGCCGCGGCCTGGCGGCTAGTGCGCGCCAGGCCTAAGGTGCAACTCTATCCATCTGTATCCATCAAAATAAATCATTCTCAAATATTTGTTGCTCAACTATAAATACTATTGGTTTGTTAACAGAGTTGACAACTTACACAATTTTCGAAATAGTCTCCCAAAGCTGAATATGCGCCTCCGAGCGTAGATAACCAAGAAAATGCTTTGTCTATCTCAACTTTCATCCATACCAACTGAAGCATTCTCATATTCCTAAAAAAAACACATTATTTACTGCTTAAGTTCATATTATATACTACATACCTACTTTGTATTATTCGTTAACGCCTCCGTGGTCTAGTGGTACAGAGCGCGGCTCTTGACTCGGAGGTCGTGGGTTCGATTCCCGCGTTGGAAACATGTTATTTCCAAGTTTGGTTAGGACAATGCAGGCTGATCACCTGATTGTCTGATAAGTAAGATGATCCATGCGTCGGATGGGCATGTAAAAAGTCGGTCCTGCGCCTGATCTCTCGCCGGTCGTGTCGGTCTGCCGTCCCACTGGGTTATGAGAGTAAAGGAATAGAGAGTGCTCTTGTGTACTGCGCACACACTTGGGCACTATAAAAATACTCCTGCGTAGCTGGCCTGGTTTCAATGAAACCGGCCACCGTCACCGAAACCGGTGTGGGAGCTATTATTATTATTCGTTATATATTGGCATTGTAACATGCTAATTGTGTGCAAATGTTGACTCACCATGCATAATCAAGTATTTCTTTATCAGGCGGCTCAAGTATGAGTTTGAGAAATACTCTGGTATTCAAGTTCATTTCACATTGTTTTAAACGATTAATTACACAACATCTGTAGATTTCTGAGTTTATGCACTCCTTTACGAAGGGTTGTAAAAAAAGTCCATTTGCACGAAGTTTTAAACATTTTTTAGTTGACTTTATTCTTTCTGATTTCGTGTCATCATCCAATTCGATTATAGCTGAATTAGTTCTTAATCCAATCAATTTTAATACTTCTACATCGTAAAATATTAGGCCTTCTTTAAATATTTCAAATAAGACGAAGGGAGAATTGTAAAGACTAACTTTGACAAGTAGTAACATAGCGGCAGTATATCGTTCCAAAAAATTGTATCACTACAACGTATGTTGTTGTAAATAATCAACACTAGTATATAATATTATTTACGATCTAAAAATTAATTTTATTTTAAAATTACAAAATTATTTACTTTTATTATCCTAAACATGAAAACTGACACAGAATCATGGTCGACTTCTTCTTCTTCTTTCTTTTTTTTTTTTTTTTTTCTTATAATGGCACTTCGGCTTTAACCATGGCCAGTGTCGAGTATATTAACATAACATTATGGCGGGAAAACAATATTTTATAATATAATTTTCAGCATCGTTATTCTATTTCGTCAGGTCTAAAGTCTAGTCAAAGTCTAAGTAAAAGTCATTACAGTCAGAAAGTCAAGTCGGTTGATTCAGTAAAGTGGTAGACGCTTTACTGAAACTTTTGATGGAGTTTTGGAGGGAACACAAAATAGCACGTTTCTGGATAATGCATCACTTTCCCACACTTGTGCACGATAACGAATATCTAATGGTTAATATTCTACCAATATTACACATTAAAAACCCAACTTAACACAATTTTAGGAAAATAATACAAAATCACGACATCACACTTTCACATTCCCGACAAAAAACCTTCTTCTTTCTTTCTCTTCGTTTTTGGCAACTTGACACAAAGTGTATGTTGTGCCACAGACAAGGTAAAAAGGTAAGAAATATGGCGGGAAAACCGTATTCCTCCTATAATAATTTTCAGCATCGTTTTCATCTAATATCGTCAGGTCATATTTTAGTCTAGTCAAAGTCTAAGTAAAAGTCAATACAGTCAAGGAGTCAAGTCGGTCGTTTCAGTAAAGTGGTAGACGCTTTACTGAAACTTTCAATGGAGTTTTGGAGGGAACACAAAATCGCACGTTTCTGGATAATGCATCACTTTCCTACACTTGTACACGATAACGAATATCTAATGGTTAATATTCTACCAATATTACACATTAAAAACCCAACTTAACACAATTTTAGGAAAATAATACAAAATCACAACATCACTCTTTCACATTCCCGGCAAAACTCCCATGGTCGACTTGTCTTGACATCTATCAGCTGTTTTTTGAAAAAACATTTTTATTGTCTCTGGAATGTTAAGGCCCCTCTTCAAGATGGCCCAGCGTAGTGGGCCATCACGATGGGCCAGCGTGGGGAGGGCGTAGTGGCGTAGGATGGCCGATGGCGCCAGCGATGGCCGTGGAATGGCGGCGGTGTCGGTTTTTCGGCCGCACATCAAAGGATGATGGCCCAGCGATGGCGGTACGCCTCTACACGTTGGCGATACGACAGTCGACGCTTGACCGCGGTCGAGTGAGGATGTCGTAATTCGTATTATAATTTACGAATTTCATTTAAAATGACGAGTATGTGGTCTCATAATGAATGAAGCTATATTATTATAATAAAGCCGAAAGTTTGTATGGATGTATGGATGTTTGTTACTTTTGTAACTAAAACTACTGAACGGATTTTAATAAAACTTTACAATAATTATTATACCTTTTACATTATATACATAACTCCTGACTTTTTAAAGATACATGCTATTATTACATTCATCATTGTCATCATCATCACCACCATAAGCCATTATTTTAATTTTAGTCTCGAAATAATTATTCGTAGAATTCAAAAGAAGGTTCATATTGGGAGGGAGGTGATACGAAGTTCACCGGGTCATCTGGTGAAGTCATAAATTATTAAAAATGCACGTTTTGCATTGCCGCAATGGCTAATGCTTACACGTCCATCTTGAACGACGTTTAGATCACAACTGAACACGGCCATCATGTAGAGGCGTTGCGACCATTGCATCACCATCGCATGCGCCATTCGATGGGCCAGCGCTGGCCACTGTTGTAGAGGGGCCAACGCTGGAACACGCTGGAATCACTGGAATGCAATTTATTTTAGTGGCAACATTGTCTAAAAAAGGTTAAAGTGCCAAGTGGGCCAGCTCCCACACAATAAATTAAAAGGTAAAGTGGGAGAGTTTTGCCGGGAATGTGAAAGAGTAATGTTGTGATTTTGTACTATTTTCCTGGAATTGTGTTGGATTGGGTTTTTAATGTGTAGTATTGGTAGAATATTAACCATTAGATATTCATTATCGTGCACAAGTGTAGGAAAGTGATGCATTATCCAGAAACGTGCGATTTTGTGTTCCCGCCAAAACTCCATCGAAAGTTTCAGTAAAGCGTCTACCACTTTACTGAATCGACCGACTTGAATTTCTGACTGTATAGACTTTTACCAAAGACTTTGACTAGACTTTAGACCTGACAATACTTATAGAAAATTGAAAACGATGTAAAAACAATAAGACGTATTTTAAGGACTGGGCTAAAAGGACTAGAATCCAGGCCCGTAAAATTAAATAAAAAAAAAAGGTAAAGTGGCTCTCATGTGGCTCTACTCTATAATACTCTAATCTGTGAAAGTGGTAAATGGCAAGGCAAGTGGCAACCATTGTGGCAACTGGCAACATTTGGTCGGCCATTTTGTATTCATGGCGCTTGAGGCTGACGTTCAGTCCGGTGCAAAGTATCAATTTTTATTGGAAAAGTGGTGAATTTGTGGCTAAAATTTTGATTACGGAGTCAACGAATGCTTTTGAATGTTTAAGGCACCGTACAACATGGCGAGATACGGTCAAAGACCAGAGAATGCGCTCAAACGGGCCAATGGTAAGTTTTATCTTTCGCTATTGTACCACGTTGCAAGTTCCCGTTTGACCTTTCCAATATTCATAATATCTACAGCCAACTAACGCTCTATTTCATGTCCTACTCGTTACAAAGAAGCAGAACTAAATTCTGAGTAGATCGCTAGTAGTCTGAATAGAAGCAATATTTCTACATAACCAAAGAGGTTAACCACTAAATCATTATGTCACAGAGTTCATGGATCTCAATAAGCCCGCGCGAGCGCTGGACACCTTGCAGGAGGTGTTCCGGAACAAGAAATGGGCTTACAACTGGTCCGAGTCGGTACTGGAACCCATCATGTTCAAATACCTGGAGCTGTGTGTGGACTTGCGCAAGTCACATATTGCCAAGGAGGGACTTTTCCAGTACAGAAACATGTTCCAATCGGTGAATGTGGGGTCCTTGGAACAAGTTATAAGGTAACAAAACAGGCAAATGCTGTCGGCATGTTACAGGCAGCTATTCTTTAATTTGCCATACATATTTTTGCACAATAAAACGATTGTATGTCCTTTCCTGGGACTGAAACTTTTGGTTTAGGATGTAACCCGTCGATCGTGAGAAAAACAACATTTATTGTTATCGCAGTCGTTGCAACCGCTTGGGGCTTGATGAATTAAGCAATTAAAAAGTTTTTTTGGGCGCTGCACTCTTACAAGTCATACACGTTTATGCTAGCTCTGTAATTTTAATTCTAAAAAAGTGTTAAATAGTGTTCATAATAGTGAATATTGTGCAACAATAAACTATAAAAACAGTTACCTTCACAACGGTGTATAACACTTGTGCTAATTTTGTGAAAAAAGTGCTTAAATCAGAAATATTATTCTCCAAAAAATACTTAAAATCGATTTCTACAATTAATGTGCGGTAAAGAAAAAACCAAAATTGGACGGTACGCCACAATACTTCGTTTTTTGTGACGTCAAACACATCCGCACCAGTACCCATTTTTGGCGGTTCCTATTGAGATCGCAGTAGCGCATTTGGCAAGGGCGTAGACTTACATTGATAATAAACCCAAAGGCTCTGGGATCGAGCCTGGCGGGAGGCCCGAACAGACTTTTTTAATATCATTATAACAAAGGCTACTAAAAATCCTATAAACATAAAAGGCACGTCGTGTCTGCGGTCTGCCTCTAGAGAAAAAACAAATTTCCGAGATGCCGAATATTATACGCACTCCTCCAAAGTCTGTTGACATGGCAGACCAGTTAACTCAATCAGAACCAGACCTGCAGAAAGTGTTATTGGGTACGCCTGACAAAACAAATATTTCACTTCGCCAGAAGCGCCCTCGAATGGACCTGTCACCTGTCAACACTAGCGCCGCATATCTGCAAGAGTCAGAGATTCCAAACTCGCCAACGCCCCCTATAGACAATGCTTTGGTTCTGGCTGAGTTGCGTTTGCTGAGGCAACAGATGGGTGAATTACAATCACAGAATGAAGACATCATGCTCAAACTTTCTAAAGTTCCCGAGGCTCTCAATCAAAACCTAGAACATCTTAATAAAAGGATCGGAGAACAGGATAAGGAAATAATTTTACTAAAAAACACAGTTAAAGATCTACATCAGAAATTAAATACATATGAGCAGGGAAATATGAGAAACGAAATCGAAATTGTTGGAATCAACGAAGAAAACAACGAAAATTTAGTCCATGTCTCTATGTTAGTGGCGAAAAAAATTGGCATAGACATGTCAGAAGCAGATATCGACGAGGTTTACCGCACGGGATCTCGCAACACCAACCCAGGGAAACCTAGGTCTATTGTTTTGAGGCTCTCCCGACGTATGACCAGGAACAACATCCTTAAAGCCGCAAAATCAAGACGACCGCTTTCTTCTGAAGGCATAGTCGGCGGCACCTTAAATAAAATCTACTTAAACGAGCGCCTGACTTCCGCCAACAGACTATTATTTCGTGAAGTTCGGACACGTGCCCGAATATGCGGATTTCAATACTGCTGGACACGAAATGGCATTATTTACATACGAAAAGCAGAACACCATCCAGCTATCCCTATTCGTAGCCAAACAGATCTGGACGAGAAGCTCGGATGCCAACAGCAGAAAGATACTAGCTCAACTTGCCAAAATTCTCAAAAATCAACAAACACTAATTAAAAATAGTAGAAATAGTATGATTTTTCTTAGGTTAATCTTAATTTTGTCCAGATTAAGAAAATCGTCATATTACTATAAATTGTTCAGAAATAATAATATTATCTTGGAAAGTTGTTACATACTCCTTAGGCTTATCAAACTCAAACTTTACTCATATTTCACGCACATTATTACACTACTAAATCCCAAAGAACACAGCCCTAAAAAAATATTATTATCAAGAAATTTTTATTCTTACGCAATATTATTGACTCAGTTTTTAAACAAATCTCATAGTCCCTATATAATTTTCATTTTCATACTTTCCTCTGGCAGACAAGAGCTTGTCTACAAAGCGACCTTTCAGTATTCTTTAAATTCCCATAACAGTTCAAATTATAGATAACTTAGATTTATACAATGAAATTGATGATACTATCTCTATCGAATGTCGCTGTGTAGACCAGCTCGAAGACTGTTGCGGTGAATTGGTGAACCTGAACTTCAAAATCCTCTCCTGCAATATAAGAAGCCTGGGACACAAAGCAGCCACAGGTGAGCTGTTTATTGCCTTAGAACGCCTAGACATTCCCTTCGATGCTATTGTATTTTCGGAATGCTGGTTTAACTCCTCTGAACCGCATATCCCAACTATACCAGGCTACAACGCATTCCACACTAGAAAAGTCATAAATAAATGTGGTGGAGTGGCCATCTACATCAGAAATTGCTGGATGGCAAATGTGCAAGAACCGACACTAGATGACGCGAATTGCCTTATGGTTAACGTCGAGGACCAAATAAATATCATTGGTATTTACCGATCACCTTCAGCCGCTAGCATACAACCGTTCCTTACATCCCTGGAAACACTTCTTGATAGTAGAAAAAACGACAAAAATGTAGTATTAGCAGGAGACATTAATATAAACCTATTAGACGATTCCTCCGATGGCATTCCTATTGCATATCAATCCGTGATGAGTGAAAACGGCTTTCTCCCAGCTATCACTCTACCAACTCGGTTCTATTCATGTCTAGATCACATATTTATCAAATCGCCTAATACAGCCCTGGGTATTGTATGTAACTGCACAGTCACCGACCATAACCTTACCTTAGCTGGTATCTGTCTTAACAGTGGTAAAACAACCAGAATAGATAATAAGGGAAGAACAAGGTTCAAGACAGACTATACAGCTATACGGGAAGAACTAAGTAATAAAGACTGGAGTGAAGTTCTTAATGCGGAAACCGTTAACGCTGCCACCACGTCACTTAATAACACACTCACTACCGTGATAAAAAAGTTTACTACTGAAATAAAGCTAAGTAGAAATAAACACAATTTAAAACCTTGGATCACGCCGGGTATTATACGATGCATGCGTCATAGAGATCGCCTCCATCAAAAAGTAAAGCACGACCCCAATAACATTACCCTAAAAGTCACCTACACGAGATACCGCAACTTCTGTAACAAAATATTTCGAAAACTTAAATCTGACTACGATAGTAAAAAACTAACCCAAAATCATCACGACCCAAAAAAATTATGGAGAACCATAAAAGAAGTATGCGATATACCCCAGTCCAAATCCGATAACTTAGAACTTTTGGTAAATCAACCATCACCACATGAGGCCGTGAATTCCTTTAATAGGTACTTTGCAGAGGTAGCCCCTAAACTAGCCGCAAACATACAACAAAATACCCTAAAAACGAGGGCGACCCTTCACAATAAACTCCAACAGCGAGACAAACATTACGCAGAATCAATTTACTTATACCCAACTGACACGAACGAAATTGACAATCTTATCTCAGACCTGAAACTCGACAGCGCTCCTGGCTTGGACTCCTTCTCGCCTTACTTCCTAAAACACATAAAAAGAGAGATAACTTTACCTTTAACGTACATCTGTAACTTGAGTATTGAAACGGGTGAATTTCCAGACTGCTGGAAAACTGCTATAGTGCGACCTATACACAAAACAGGTTCAAAAAAAGATATTAAAAACTACAGACCAATATCTCTGCTACCGATCCTGTCGAAAATTCTAGAAAAGGTCGTAAACAAGCGTCTGGTTAACTTCCTAGAGAGCCATCGACTGATATCAGACCGTCAGTTTGGTTTTAGGCAGGGTCGCTCTACCGAAGACGCAGTTGAACTCCTAACATCTATCATCTCTAAAAATCTAGACGAAGGTAAACGGTCTATAGGAGTATTTCTGGACCTCGCCAAGGCCTTCGACACTGTGTCCATTCCTCTCCTTTTGAATAAGCTTGAAAGGGTTGGGATCCGAGGAAAGGCCCAGTCATGGTTCAAGAGCTACTTAAGTAATAGACGGCAAAGGCTAAAAATCGGAAACCACTTGAGTAGGGAACAAAAAATCACAATGGGAGTTCCACAAGGTAGCATTATTTCTCCGACTTTATTTATAATTTACATGAACGACATCTTACTGCAAGAAATACCTAACACAGAAATTATATGCTACGCTGACGACATGGTCGCAATATTTCAAGGCAAAAGCTGGCGAAGTGCTTCTCACGCTGCCGAAGGCGGCCTTCTCCGAATTAAAGACTGGCTAAATCGGAACCTTCTCACGCTTAACGTGTCAAAATCCAACTTTGTTGGTTTTCACATAACTGCCGCCACCAAGCCAACAGTCCACAAAATAAAAATGCACGAGAAGAATTGCCCAGTTTTATCGTTTCCTCTTTTGCAGAGATGCCCCTGCGACAACATAAGCAGAGTTGCATCGGTAAAATACCTGGGCGTTCAGATTGATCAAAATCTCTCATTTAGACTACATATCACGAATGTGGCTAAAAAAACACGAAAGCTTATATTCCTAATGAGATCCTTAAGACCAGCCGCAAGTCTTCATATAAAAAAACTTGTCTACAGTGCACTCTGTCAATCCCTGCTACAGTACTGCATCGGAGCATGGGGTGGTGCGGCAAAGTCTCATATGATTGAGCTTGAACGGGCGCAGCGCGCTGTCATTAAAGTTGCTCTTGGTAAGCCACGTCGCTACCCGACTGCCGAACTGTTGCAGGAATTTGACGTGCTCAGTGTGAGACAGTTATTCGTTCTGAAAAGCGTAAAGAAATACTTGAGACGATGTCATGAATTTCCATCCGACGTGGTGCTACCAACTATAAGATCAGTATTCGCGTCGCGATTACCGCCGTACATCCATGCATTCGTCACCCGATCGGTAATGAAGAAAATAAACACTAACGATAAAACTCCGGGGTTGTCGATAACATCCAAAATAAAAACCTGGCTTTCATCACTATCTTATGCGGAAACAGAGCTACTAGTAGAAGTACGTTCAAAGGGCATAAATTGGAGCATCTTAGATACTAACAATGATTAAAATTAGCACACACACACACACACACACACACACACACACACACACACACACACACACACACACACACGCACACACGCACACACACACACACACACACACACACAATATTTATTATTACTGTGTAGATTCCTGTTTTTTGTAAAATGAATACTAAATGAAACCTTTTATGTCTAGCTATAGTTAATAATATTATGTTTCATATTGTAAGCGCTGCATTAATCTGTAAAATATTATGTAAACTGGAAAGTCTAAGGACCACCAAGACACAGGCTCTGCCTAGTTTGGGGTCCATTGCAATTTGTATGGCTTACATAACTAAAAACAAGATTGTATAATTAAAACAATTTAATTAGACATTTGAGTGTAAACATAATGTTACTTTTGGAAAACTCATTGTAAAATGTTGTGTTATGTAATGGTTCAGAAATAAAGAATTATTATTATATTATAATAACAGACAGATAGACACACTCTATTTATTATGTACATACATGTTTATTATACATGTAGATCTGTATTTCTATCAATTGTAAAAAACTAAATAATGAGTATTGTTTTGTAAACATACAAAATTATTATTAGTTAATTTTGTATGTTTTGCTTGATCTTATAATACTAATAGTATATGGTTCAGATACATTTTTGGCCTTACTACAAAAGATTAAACATCTGTTGAACAGTTGTTTTGACACCATTATGTACTGAATTTTTTTCTAATCAACTGTTCAACAGGTGTTTAAATCTTTTGCAGTAAGATTGTTTGGTGATAAAATATACATTCTAAGTATCTTTAAATAAATTTACAGAGGATATCTACGGATGGCAGAAGAGCGGACGGAATCAGCTCGACAGCAGTCCACACAAGCTGTCATTGAAACTGACGATCTTGATAATTTGGCCACACCTGAGAGTATATTGCTGAGTGCAGTATCTGGGGAAGATGCTCAAGATCGGTCAGATCGAACTATACTCACACCGTGGGTAAGATAAATACTTCTCATAAATAAGAGGACACAACTTTACCAAGAGGCTACATCTAGGTGCAGGCTAGATAAGCCGTAAACTGTAGTTGTTAAACAAAAAGGGTCTTACCACAAAAGATTTAAACACCCGTTGAACAGTTGATTAGAGAAAATTTCAGTACAAAAATGTCATAAAACAACTGTTCAACAGATGTTTAGTTTTTTGTGGTAAGACCGATTAAGTTTACATTTAGCATCTAGATGTAGATCCTCTTGGTAAAGAGTACAGTAATTACTCTTCAACATGCATTGAAAATACATTTTTTTTGTATGTGTAAAATAAGCTTAAAATATTCTGTTTTTAGGTGAAATTCCTCTGGGAATCATATTGTCAGTGCTTGGAACTGCTACGTACTAACGCTCATGTAGAGACATTGTACCACGATATAGCCCGTATGGCTTTCCAATTCTGTCTAAAGTACTCACGTAAAACAGAGTTTAGGAAACTCTGTGACAAGCTGCGGAAGCATCTTGAAGATATTTGCAAGCCAGTCGTAAGTAATAAAGCAAGTGTCACTGAGTATATGTATAGCCCACTTGTGCCAGTCTACGTTAAAGTTAATCATGGATGAATATCATGATCAATATCAGTGTTATTCAAATTATTCACATATTAAAACAGGAGGTATGATATTTTGACATAGAATTAATGATAACTTAGACTGACACAAGTGGGCACACGAGTTACAAATCTGAGATTAAAAACATTAAAATACAGGTGTTAAAAACGTTTGACTGTCATTACAGGTGCAAACTGGTAATGTAAGCATTTCCAAGCCAGAGACCCAACAACTGAATTTGGAGACAAGATTGTTCCAACTGGATAGTGCTATACAAATGGAACTTTGGCAGGTAAATATTTTTTCTATCACTTTCATTGATGATTTGTAGGTATTATTACTGTGTACTGTGTAGAAGAGTAACAATAAGATAAAGCATAAAGAGTCTATAACTGTTAGATTGTAAAAACTCTCTCCTCTTTGGATAGCAACCCTAAACTGCTGTTCTTTCGTCTTCTTTCTTCTTCTTTAGTCTTCTTTCGTTTCTTAGTCTTCTGTTAATTCAAATACCTAATTTAATATTTAAATGTTAACAGGAAGCATACAAAGCTATTGAGGACATCCACAACCTCATGAACATGTCCAAGAAGACCCCGGTGGCTAAGACCATGGCTAACTACTATGGCAAGCTGGCTCTTGTGTTCTGGAAGGCTGGACATTGTCTGTTCCACGCTGCAGCTCTGTTGAAACTCTTCCAACTGTCAAGGGAAATGAAGAAGAACATTACGCAGGAGGAGCTGCAAAAGTGAGTTAGAGGACTTTATTAATTAGTATTAAGTATTAAGTTTAGAATGAGTCAAATGATACAATTCTTTTGAATAAACTAATGATGTTTTAGATTTAGCAAATTGCCATTTTTGTTACTGCGAACATATTATAGCCTCTGAAATAAATCCCATTTGCCACTCACACACGGTGACAGGTGGTAGGCCTCAGAGGCAAAGCAAAATGATTTGACGCGACAAGCGGTGTAACCTGCGCTGTTTGTGTTAATTTGAAATCATAACAAAGTTATTCCCAAAAATGATTTATCTGCAGTAGACAGACCGACACTGCATTTATTTGAGACTTATTTATTTTTTCTTTCACAGGATGGCTTGCCGTGTGCTGGTCGCTGTTCTGTCTGTGCCACTGCCATCGCTCCACCCGGAGTTTGACCGTTTTGTGGAGACCGACAAGAGCCCAGTTGAGAAGGCCCAGAGGTTGGCTGTCCTGCTTGGTCTAGCTCAGCCTCCTACCAGAGCCAACTTGCTGAAAGGTGTGTAAACTACAAATAGGACTTAGACTAGCTAATATCCGTTCACAAAAAAGCCAAGGAAATGATAAGATTGAAATGTAATTTTTGTATTAAAAAAGTGTGCATCGATTTTGTATAGGTCGCACACCGCTTCAAAATCACTAAGAGCAATGTGCAGTTTTTGTATAAAAGGCAAAATTTATTTATTTTTTATCTTGTGTAAGCAATGCAATGCAAAATATATTATACCATAATGCTATTGCAAGACACTGCCGCCGAAAGTATAGTAGATATGAAAAAAAGTTTGGTTTTTTTGATAAATCAAATTTCTGAGCTGAGTATTCTTTTGAAAGTTTCATTCTACAACTTTGTGCTCCACAGATGTCGTCCGTCTGAACGTGGTGGCGCTGGCGTCGCCGCAGCTACAGCAGCTGTACTCGTGGCTGGAGGTGCAGTTCGACCCGCTCACTATCTGCCACAACGTCCAGGGTGTCATCAAGGAGCTCGAGGAGGATCCCAGTAAGTTATATTAAAATAAGGCTTGTTGATCACCGAAGATCATTGTAAAATTCATAAGGCACCATTCATGAAGTATGTCACACCAATTCCATGAATTTTAGACCCCTGTATGTGTAATATTTTATCACCTCTGACAAGGGGGGCCTTGTCACAGGTGATCACATTTCCCCTCTCTCTGCCTCCCTATTATGACTTCATAAATTGCAATTTTACATCTAAAAATTAAAACCATTTCAATATTTTAAATTGCCTCCAAAATAAATCCCATTTACGACTTTTTGATAGTAGTAGATGGTAGGCCTTGGAGGGAAAGCATATTGTTGGTTTGACGCGGCAAGCATTTGCATATAATATTATAAATAATGTTTGCGTTAATTAAAGCCTGCACAAGATAATTTCTTTTTAACATTCGAAAATAAATTATAATGACTTAAACTTAAAACTCATGTTAAATAACAATGCTTTCTTAAAGTTGGAATTTTGAACACAAAGAAATAAAGTCATGTTTGTGTGCTTGTTTTACCAATAAATAAATACAGTAACTTGTTTTCATTAACTTCCATAATCGCAAATAAATGGCACAATTTTCTAAATACTTACAATTTTATCTTTTTCAGAAACAAAATGTTCAGTAATCGCTGTATTATTACCGTCTATTTACGGAAAAGCTCTTAAGAATACGCTGTTGATAGGAAAACTTAGTTAATAATAATTTCATTGTTTCCACAGATTGCCCCCTGTCTCAATACACGACGGCACTACGCGATGTCGCGTTGGTCCGTCTAGTGCGTCAAGTGGCTCAGTGCTACAGCTGCATGCAGTTCGCCCGTCTGCTGCAGCTGGCCGCTACTGATGATTTGTTCCACCTAGAGCGCTTGTTGGTGGACTGTGTGAGACACAACGATATGCAGATACGTGTGGACCATGCTAACAAGTATGTTGAATTAAGTTTGTTATGTATGGGTAGTGTTTATCAGATGGGAGTGAGTGTGATAAGTTGACATAGCAGCTATAGATTTAGATTTTAGACGAGCTATTGCCCGCGGCTTCGCTCGCGTTAAGAATTATTATTATATACAAACTTTCATCCCCTATTTTAACCCCTTGGGGGTGGAATTGATCAAAATCCTTTCTTAGCGGATGCTTACGTCATAACATCTACCTGCATGCCAAATTTCAGCCCGATCCGTCCAGTGGTTTGGGCTGTGCGTTGATAGTCTATCACCATGTCAGTCAGTCACCTTTGAGTTTTATATTATATATTTAATTATTAATTATTTAGATTTTGATTGTTACGAAAAGTCTTACTCCGTCGACATAATATTTTAAATTTATTTTCGTTATTGAACTTTGAATACCAATAAAATTACAGAAAAGGTAAATTGAGTTTATCTTGCATCATAAAGTATTCTCATATCTTATAGCTGTTTGAGGATGAGAGCAAAGTTGTATACCAAAACTGTATTTTTTTTCTATAATTTACAAATGGAACTATGTTTGTCTAGGTGTGTGCACTTCGGTGTTGAAGCTGGCGGTGGCGAATGGTGCTCGGCCGCGGACGAGGCGTGCGGCGGTGCCATCCTGCAGGCTACTCCCGCGGAGCAGGTAAATCTATGCTTGTATTTTACAATCAACATGTTACAATCAGTGCATCCATAGATACTTGATAATATAGTTCGCAATTTATCGCGTTTTCGAATATAAGTGACAGAAGCGCAACAGCAGCCGCAACGGTGTCCCATTCATCTGAATTAACAATTCATTTCTTATGCATTCAACAAACTTACTTTTGACTTAGTCTATGTTAATAGCTTGCATACTTCGCTACTCATTTTGTTCTCAATGTATATGATACATAGCTCATTATAAAGGTTTAAGTTCATGAAAAAATACAACTACAATACCCAATTACAGGTCCGCGAGCAACTCGTCCGCGCTGCCGAAACTGTATCCAAGTGCGTATCAACGCTCTGGCCGGCGCGACGCAAGGCGGAGCGTGAGCGCGCACGTGCGGCCATGGTGCAGCACTACCATGAACACAAGCACGCCGAGCACCACCGCGTGCTGCAGCGACACAAGATCATTGAGGAGCGCAAGGAGTATATAGAGAGGTTGAATACTGTGCGAGAGGAGGAGGAACTCAGGTGGGTGAATATTAAATGTAGAGCAAGCAAAGTGTCTACGAGACTAAGGCCGGTATAAATAGTCAGTACTCAAGATGCATCTCGGTCTCAAGACACGGTTCAGGCTCTGTGATTGGTTGGCTGTCAAAATTTGGACCAATCACAGAGCCGAACTGCGTCTTGAGTTAAGTACTGACTATTTATACGGGCCTAAAAGCCAGTGAGTGGAATGAAAATTCATTCAAAGGCAGATGACAAACATTGATTCGTTCGTTATACCAATGCCAGCTACTAGATGACTACTAACATTCATTGATATAAAGTATAAACAGTCCAAATATCTTAACTTTGCCATATTCTGCCTGTGTCATAATTTGTCTGTCTACATATTGACTAACCAAAGGCTGTTAGCTGTATGAATAAAATGATCAATTATTAAACTAGCTTTACTGGAATTTATTAGAAAATAACTACGCATTAGTCTCTAACTTTTAACTAAAACTCATTATAGGCGTCAAGAGGAGCAAGTGCGCGCGGCACAAGTCGCCGAGGCCCGCCGTCTAGAGCAGGAGAGAGAAGAGAGAGAGAAGAAACGATACGCCTCCGAACTCGCCGCCATGAAGGAGCGTCATCTGAAAGAGCGCCTGCTCAACATGTCGCAGACCATGCACGGCAAGAAGGTGCTGCAGAATCTCGATGAGGAGGTAAGAGCAGGGCCGGGTCCAAGTTTAGAATAAAATATAATTATAGTCTAAGGGCCTGTTTCACCATTTCCTGATAATGTGCTGGATAGACTATCCACAACTTTTTTGACATTCTCCATACTTGATCTGTCAAGTTAAGTGGTGGATAGCCTATCCGACACAGGCTCTGAATATAATATCTGAAACAGGCTGTAAATCGAGTTTTATCGTTCCAGGACTTGAAGAAGATGGACGCGGAGGCGATCGCCCAGCGCGAGGCTCAGGAGCTGATGAAGGAACGTCGCGAGCTGCAGGCCAGGCTCAAGTCGCAAGAGAAAAAGGTACGATAATAATCATTCACATCAACTAGCCATACTAATATTATAAATTCGGAAGTGTGTCTGTCTGTCTGTTAACGCCCAAACCGCTGAACTGATTTTGCTGAAATTTGGTATGAAGATACCTTGAGTCCCGGGAAAGGACATAGGATACTTTTTATCCCGGAAAAATTACGGTTTACACGCGATAAATGAATTTTGGCGCAACGGAGTTGCCGGCGTCATCTAGTACTTTATAAAGTAAGAAAGACCTGGCCAAATAAAATATATTTGATAGTATAGGGGAGGAAAAAATGTGTTGTATGAACAGGTAAAACAAAACACTATAAAGGTAAAATAAGTACCTAAGTACTAAAATGTTGCTCGCAGCTTCGTTTGCGCAGTAATTCGTTTATCGTGCACTATTCATTCTTCCGTCATAAATTATTTTACTTCCTTTATCGAGAGTCGAGACCCAAAGTATTTCCATAGCAAAATGGTGTGGTTTGTCATCACATCAAATAAATCATTATAATGGCTTTGTAGGTTGATTACTTCGAGCGTGCCAAGCGCATGGAGGAGATTCCGCTGCTGCAGAAGAGCTTGGAGGAGAAGCAAGTACAGGACAAGGCGTTCTGGGAACAGCAGGAGAAGGAGCGCATACAGCAGCTCATTGGTAAGTTATAGAGCTTATATTCAGACAGCAGTTGCATCATAAATATGTCTAGCTCTAGTATCTATAAAAATGTTTCCAATCCGTCTGGCAACCGCTTCTGTGTTAATGTTCTTTTTTAGGGTTCCATACCCAAGGGGTAAAAACGGGACCCTATTACTAAGACTTTGATGTCTGTCTGTTGGTCTGTCTCCAAGCTGTATCTCAAAAACCGGCTATAGCTAGACTTCTGAAATTTCACAGATTGTGTATTTCTGTTGCCGCTAAAACAACAAATACTAAAAACAAAATAAAATTAATATTTAAGGCGGGCTCCCATACAACAAACGTGATTTATTCGGCCTTTTTTGCTCGATATCAATAGTGGCAACAGGTAGGCACTTGAATTTTTCACAAAGTCCTTTATTATACTATGTGTACTTTAATATTTAGTTTATTAAAAGAAAATATAAATTTAAGGGGGACTCCCTTACAATAACACAATTTTTGGCCTATTTTTGCTTTATAACTGTATGCAGGTACCCTTCGTACGCGAGTACGACTCGCTCTTTGCCGATAATTTATCTCCTTTATGTCCAGCGGGGCTAGCATACGGCTGTAGACAAACGAAAGAATCTAATATTTTGACAGTTTGCCCGGAAAAACACAGGAGAAAATGTTTCTTCCGTATCTCGATTTCTTCCGCTTTTGAAAATCTATAAGTCAAGCATGACGACCATTTTTTATCCGCTTTTGACATTTAGTTTCTTTATTATTTTTTTATTTTTAATTATGACACTTGGCTATAAAACCATAGCCAGTGTCGAGCAAATTCAAAAAATCGATGTATGGCAACCCTGTCTATAGCCGAAATTACAGTTTTGATCTACAAAGTACAAACTACGAATAATAAAGTTCAATTCAGACAGTTGCTACACGTCGATTTTTCGAATTTGCCGCCATTTACTCGACACTGGCCATGGTTCTATAGCCGAAGTGCCATTATAAAAAAAGGAAAATCAAGAAACTAAATGTCAAAAAAAAATAATTGCCGTTGCTATAATGGTTGCTATGGAAAGAGTTTCTTGTCTTCGTCCACTGAAACTCAAGTCGATGGGTGGCGCCATGCTCGGGAAAAAGATATGTAGACATGGGAAAGAAACTGCCATTACTTTCTTCCGAAGAATCGACTTGGCAACGCCGTGCTAGCACCGCTGCAATCTGTCTTTATGACATTGAGCTGGATTTTATGTATTTCATGTTTTCTTGACTATCCTTTACTTTTATTTTCTCTACTTTCCTATACTTTTGTTGCCTGTGGTTCACCAAGTGCATTTTGTCATCAACAGAGGCGCGCGCCCGCGACGTGGCAACCCAAGCGCGTCTCGCACGCATGAACGTGCACCGAGCCCAGTTCGTGGAGCGGCTGTGCTCGGAGCGCGGGCAGGCGTACACGCAGCGCCTCGCCGCGTGGACTGCCAAGTACGCCGCCGAGAAGGAGGCCCGCACCGCCGCGAGACGACAGGCGCGCATCGAGAAGAGGAGAACCGAGGTACGGTGATATTTCAACTTGAAAATGAATAAGTAATTTCAAACAAATACAGGTATCTTTATTGCCGACTTATATGGTACGAATTTAGGTATTGTGCGTGTCTTTATATGATTCCTTTATTTACATTTTATACTAATGGATACTTGGACTTCTATGGAAATATTGCCGAGTCCAAATGAGGTAAACTGCAGATGTCATTATACCAAACGTGCATACGTTAAATTGTGAAATTTAAATCAAAAAAGCTTATATTCGCACTTCACCTAGTTAGTTTGCTTAGTAACAAAATTTTGGACTTTCTGGATTGTGTTTGTTTTTGTTTTGGCGGGGTGCTGCGCCCCCCGAGCCTCGCTGTCGGGGGAGCTGCGCCCCTAGTTCGAAGGAAATTAGATATATTTAATTCCATCGAGCCGGCTCGATTCGAGCCTTGGAGCTGTGAGTTTTGCGGTCCACACGGTGGTTTTTGCTCGATCGAAAACTATCAAGTAAAACCGTATGCGAGTACTCTGCATAATACTCACTCGTTTGACTAACAGTGGCACGAGGAGCGTCGTCGTGCTGCGGAGAAGGCGGCGGAGGAGGCGCGTCGCGCGGCCGAGGAGGCAGAGCGAGCCGAGCGCGAGCGCCGACACCAGGAGGAGCTGGCCGCGCTGAAGGAACGCAAGGAGAGAGAGCAGAGGTGAGAGAGATAGAAAAATTCCATGTTTTACAATTGCAGCACTAGTGCTTGTTTTCTGAGGGGTTTCTTTCACCGGAGTTATATGTATACTTACTAGCCTTTTTATAGTCTAACATCCAAAAATTAATATGTAATGCTGTTTAATGAATAAACTTCGTCAAAAAACATACAGGGCATTATGCGGCATAATACTTGCCTACTGTTGAATGTTTCTATTATAGCAAACCCTCGAACGCTCTTAAACTATGCATTCGACACTTCGAGAATATGCGCCCTTATTTTATATATAAAATAAGGGGACAAACGAGCCAACGGGTCGCCTGATGGAAAGCAACTATCGTCGTCCATGGACACTCGCAAAATTAGAAGAGCCACTGAGTCAATAATATATTTAGGGTAATATTTTTAGGGTTCCGTAGCCAAAAAAAAAAAGGAACCCTTATAGATTCGTCATGTCTGTCTGTCTGTCTGTCTGTCTGTCTGTCTGTCTGTCTGTCTGTCTGTCTGTCTGTCTGTCTGTCTGTCTGTCTGTCTGTCTGTCTGTCTGTCTGTCTGTCTGTCTGTCTGTCTGTCTGTCTGTCTGTCTGTCTGTCTGTCTGTCTGTCTGTCTGTCTGTCTGTCTGTCTGTCTGTCTGTCTGTCTGTCTGTCTGTCTGTCTGTCTGTCTGTCTGTCTGTCTGTCTGTCTGTCTGTCTGTCTGTCTGTCTGTCTGTCTGTCTGTCTGTCTGTCTGTCTGTCTGTCTGTCTGTCTGTCTGTCTGTCTGTCTGTCTGTCTGTCTGTCTGTCTGTCTGTCCGTCCGTCCGTCCGTCCGTCCGTCCGTCCGTCCGTCCGTCCGTCCGTCCGTCCGTCCGTCCGTCCGTCCGTCCGTCAACAAAACAAAAAAATTTTTTTTTCATCTAACCTATGCGTGTGGGGTATCTATGGATAGGTCTCCAAAAATCATATTGAGGTTTCTCATATCATTTTTTTCTAACTTGAATAGTTTGCGAGAGAGACTCTTCCAAAGTGGAAAAATGTGTGTCCCCCCCCCCTCTAATTTCTAAAGTAGAGGCATGATAATTCTAAAAAAAATATATGATGTAGATTACTATAAAAACTACCAACGAAAATTGGTTTGAACGAGATCTAGCCAGTAGTTTTTTTTATACGTCATAAATAGTAAAGTACAACTGAAACAAAAAAATTTTTTTTTCATCTAACCTATGCTTGTAGGGTATCTATGGATAGGTCTCCAAAAATCATATTGAGGTTTCTCATATCATTTTTTTCTAACCTGAATAGTTTGCGAGAGAGACTCTTCCAAAGTGGAAAAATGTGTGTCCCCCCCCCTCTAATTTCTAAAGTAGAGGCATGATAATTCTAAAAAAAATATATGATGTAGATTACTATAAAAACTACCAACGAAAATTGGTTTGAACGAGATCTAGCCAGTAGTTTTTTTTTGTACGTCATAAATAGTAAACCTTAATCTAAATTTCATTAAATCGACTGAAATATAAAAATAAATCAAAAATATTTTAATTTCATAAAAATAAACCTTATTGCTGCTGCGGAACCCTCCATGGGCGAGTCCAACTCGCACTTGGCCGCTTTTTTGTTATGTTGAACCTTTAAAAATGTGTGTCCAAACTTATTTGATCGTGGCTTTTAAACTAATAAAAACAATATCTAGGGAGCACCAAGAGATGCTCGCTCGCGCGGAGGCGAAAGCGAAGGCGCGCGAGGCGGAGATCGCCCGCAAGCTGGAGGAGCAGAAAGCGACCGCCACCAGCAGCTGGCGCCGCGGTGGGAAGGAGCCGCCCAAGGAACCTGAGAAGAAGGAGCCCTGGAGAGCCAGTCGGCTGCGCGAGCCGGGTCGCGAGGACAGGCCGCGCTCCCCGGGCCGCTGGGACGACCGCGCCAAGGATGACAGGTCAGCGCCTGCATTTTGATGTCCTGTTCTTTCAGTTATCACAAAAGAAGCATCATGAATTACATAGAATATATATAATAATCGTTGTTTTTCAAATTTTTAATAGCTTACTACTTAATCATAGTAACAAAAGGCTTATGCAATTTGCATAGATTGTTTTTAAAGTAGTTATTCCATTACAGTAAATTTGGAAGTTCTAAATAGGATTCTAAAAAGAAGACAAATTAGAAGCTACTTATTCCACTTGTCCTAATTTAGTAACTAAATCAGTTGCACAGATTAAAAATCAGTTGTGACGACGCGGCGATTTTGGCCAGACGTCTTCATAATGGCTCCAGTTCTGTCAAACCAACAAAAAATTGGTCTTCTCATAGGCTTAGCTGTTGGCTCAATGAAAATCAAAATAAATAAAGGGCGAAAAAGATGGTTGAAAGAATTTTTGCTCCACGAAAAATTATGAATCATGAACTTTCTGAACTACTTGGAACCAGCAGACTTTAGAAATTAATTATGAATGGATTCCAAGATCGTATAACATAAAATATATTGACTTTAATACAATAAAAGGTTGAAACCATCTGGCAACACTGATTTAGTCAGAAGCCACATTTTTGCCGATTTAGTACACTAAGTAGGATCCTAGCTTTCTAAGTGTTATTCCACTTCACTAAATTTAGTGACTAAATCATGTAGATTTCTAAATTTAGTGTAATGGAATGACTACTTAACTTTTGATTGTAATTTTTAGACGCGACGACAAAGCCGAGCGTAAAGACGACCGTGACATCGGTGACCGTCCTCCCAGGGACATTTCTAGGGAAGACCGTCCTCCAAGGGACATTCCTAGGGACGATCGTCCTCCAAGGGACATTCCCAGGGACGACCGTCCTCCGAGGGACATTCCCAGGGATGACCGTCCACCTAGAGACATTCCTAGAGACGATCGTCCGCCAAGGGACATTCCTAGAGACGACCGTGGTCCTAGAGATGACCGTGGTCCCATGCGCAGCATGAGAGATGAGAGACCTCGCGAGGAGGGTGGCTGGAGGTCCACCAACCGTGAACCAGAAAGAGACAGAGAGAGGTAAGATGCTAATTAACGTAATGTTTAATGAATTACTGTTGAATTTTACCTTGTTACAAAGAAACTGTCTTTTTGCTTTGCATGTGGTGTAATGAGTTGATGATATTTCGGGAATGGAATGTGTAATATAATAGTGACATAAGCAAGGCAAACATAATTAATTTTTCTCGATAAATGTGATTCATCGGGACATCTAGTCAGCTTTATAAGGATAAGTTTCCACCGGAGCAGCTGTGTTGCGAGCATTGTTTTTTAAATCCAATAAAATACTTAAACTAAACAAGATCAGGCAAATAAAGCTGATTAATAATTTAGTGGGTCCCGAAAAATAACAGATTCCTCAGAAAGCAGTTTTTTAAAAATAAAGGTGTTGGTTGGCAGTGGGCGACATGAAGTAACCGCAGACGACGTGTCGCAGCGACAGTACTGGTTTCTATGTATTTCTATGAAATACCCTCCGCAGCTAGCGTCACGAAGCTAGCGACATTTATTCATAGAAATTACATAGAAACCAGTAGTGTCGCGACGACACCTCGTCGCTGCAACTTCATGTATAGTCCGACAAGGCTTTATATGAATGTGTCAATGATCTCAAAAGGCGCTGCTGGTAAAGGAGAACTGTCAAACACATGTCAAAAATGCCGTTTTTGTATGATAGAAGCGTTTAGTTCCTTTTCTCGCCACGTTCATGTAGATTGTAGAGCCTTGTCGAACTATAGTCGGCTTCCAACTCATATCTACTATACTTTATATTAACAATTTTAAATATTTCAGGCCCCGCTACACGGGACGCTCGAGTGGCCCCGTGTCGGACGGCGGATCGTGGCGTCGCGGCCCGGCTGACCCACCACCGGTATGTATTACACAATTTATGCACAATGAAGGAGCATGCTTGAATATAATATGTACGTAGTGGCAGTTTCACCACTTCCTGATAAGTACCGGATAGCCTAATATCCACCACTTAACTTGACAGATAAAGTATGGAAAATCTGTGAAAAAAGTTGTGGATAGCCTATTCTGGCACTTTATCAGGAAGTGGTGAAACAGACCCTTAATGACAGTTTCCACTCTCTACTTACATTTATTTTATTGGAAATAATTGAACTGGAAGTGGTACCGAGTTTGAGGAAATGTTGCGTAGTTTTCCAATACAAAACGCTATAGAAGTACAACGAAACGGTTCTGTTCTAAATCCCTATGATCAAAAAAAATCTTACCATTGGCAACCATGCTTTAGTCGACATAATATAGTATGTTATATTATCATCATTAAATAGTGTCAAACGGTAATCTAAATTGTAATATCCAAAACAACAAAATAACTTTTTATTTTACAGGAACGTACGTCTACCTGGCGTACAAAGGACGCACCGCGCGACGGTCGCGATGACCGCTATCGCGACGGTCCTCGTGACGGTCCTAGAGACCGCGACGGCCCTCGTGACGGTCCCAGAGACCGCGATGGCCCTCGTGACGGTCCCAGAGACCGCGACGGCCCTCGTGACGGTCCCAGAGACCGCGACGGTCCTCGTGACGGTCCCAGAGACCGCGACGGTTTCGGTGCTCGCCGTGACGGTGACCGCTACGGACCCCGCCGCGACGACAGGGAACCGATGCGTAGGGATGACCGGTAAGCATCGCTTTGTTTATGGCGTTATAAGATTTCAGGTATTAGAATATGTAAGTAGAGCTAATTGTAGAGCGCGCTATCTGAATCTATTTTGAAGCACCGTTAATGTGAAAATGTGTGAGACAAAAGTTTCTAAATAATTGTATTTATTTACGTGAATACTCTAGCTCCTAGGGATTTCTAAAGTGTGCGCCGTAGAAAGTAAAGAAGGGCGTCGAGAGAAGTTCCTGCATGATTATCCGAAACCACACATATTATCATTAAAGTTGCCTATATTTTATTTTGACTGTATCTTTTTTAAAATATAGCCTAGCTAGGATAGGGCGCCGTGACATAATACGGTTGCTACGCCGTGGGCTGAAAATGATTGGGAACCCCTGCTCTAGCTCGTTGATCTAGAAAGAGTCTAATTTGTTTGTATTTTTCAGAGACGGCCCCCGCCGCGACGACCGCGACCGCCGCCCTCCACCACGACGTGATGACAAACGTAAGTAATCCTCTTTCCAACCACAAATTACATACATCTAATATTTTTTATAATAATAATAATAGCTCCCACACCGGTTTCGGTGACGGTGGCCGGTTTCATTGAAACCAGGCCACCTACGCAGGACTAATTTTATAGTGCCCAAGTGTGTGCGCAGTACACAAGAGCACTCTCTATTCCTTTACTCTCATAACCCAGTGGGACGGCAGACCGACACGACTGGCGAGAGATCAGGCGCAGAACCGACTTTTTACATGCTCATCCGACTCATGGATCATCTTACTTGTCAGACAACCAGGTGATCAGCCTACATTGTCCTAGCCAAACATGGAAATAACATGTTTCCAACGCGGGAATCGAACCCACGACCTCCGAGTTAAGAGCCGCGCTCTATACCACTAGACCACGGAGGCGTTCTAATATTTTTTATATCAGTTTTCAATAAAAGTTTTATAGTGGATTTGAAATGAGAAAAACGCTTTGAAGGATTAATTTACATAACTAGTTCAGTGGTTTAAGCGTTAAGAGACATCAGAAAAACACACTTGCGCCTTTATAATATTAGTTTGTATTGTATACTCATGCATGGTGTATGGTATAATATAATGTCAATCTGTTTACAGCTCGCGAAACTGAAGACGGCTGGCAGCAGGTGCCGCCGAAGCGTTAACCGACCTGTGGAAGAGGGTTCAGCTTGTTACTCGTAAGCTTACCACGTAGGTACTAACACCAACATGTTATGTAGCTAGATACTTTGTAATCTTTGAATATTAACCACGAACTTAATATGAATCACGCCTTCTACGAAATTTAAACACATCTTTGCGTTGAAATTATTCGTTAATTTTAAGTGCGGTCCAGACGCCATCTTTTTTCCCAAAACTGTACTAACAGTTTCGACTGTGCAAATTTATGCTAAAGACACGGAACTAATAAAATAAATTCTTTGCTGTGGGAGTGGAGAGAGGAGTGATTACTATTATTGGGCTCGCAAAACTCATTTAAAAATCGTTCTGTAAAAGTAGCAGTTTTCAAATTTTCAAATCTCTTTTTATAATCATGTGGCAGAATCATGCCGAATAAACTAAAATCTATGTATTATAAAAATAAAAATTAATTTTCAATTTTGTGAGCCTTGCTAACTCACAAGTCACAAACTAAAATAAAAGTCGAGCTTTGTGAGGGCTCGCGTCGTTTTTCTGTGTGGTAATCTTTAATACCACGATCGTGTGAATCGCAGACACAATAGATTTTCAATTGTTATATGACAGCCGGCTGTCGCTTGGAGATTGATGGGTTAAGGTGATTCGTTTTCCATACAAAAAAACAATCGACACTAATTTCATACTACTACTACATAAATTTATATGCACATCTATTTATTTTGCAATACCATTGTCGCGAATATTTAAAATACTTTATTTCATATATATGTTACGGCTAATAGGCGAAGTGCGGCTACACCTAGTTCTACCCGGCTACAACTAGGTGCAGCCAGCCAAATGCGGTTAAACTTAGGTATATCCTACTTATCTTCGGTAACAACTAGATTTAGCCTTTATTATAGCGGCTAGAACTAGGTACAGCCGCACACTGGTGGTTAAACTTAGGTGTATCCTATTTATCATCGGCTAGAACTAGGTTTTCAGTTCAGTTGTTTTGAGATTCTAGTTTTGCGTTTCCTGATTGATTCGATTACATGGAATAAATAAAAGACAGGGATGTTTAAGTGACACTTATTATTTATTATTTGACAGGCAAATATCTTTTAACAAAAAATGGCGTTATTATAAGTAATATTGTTAAAACACAAAATGTTATGAATCTTCTCTTTATAAACTAACAGAACTAGACATCTTTGGCGCAAAGATAAAAAAATAAACATAAAAAATAAAGTTTTCCTTCTTAACTATGAAAAAATCAACTAAGTCTTTGTTCTCTTCTCTCAAGTTTTTAAAACAAAATATAGGTTTAAACTCAGTTTTAATTATACAAAAATCAACAAACTCTCATATTATGTTATAGTATGTTGCAAGAATGTATTAGGTACATCACTTATTTGAACAAGATAAACTTGAATGGCATTTGGAGTTACACAAAATACCGGCTGCTTTACAGAGGCACTTTCTATTACCACATTTAGTTTTGCAGTCACCTATTTTGCGCCTTTTCTATTAGTATCTATTGTCTGTCTTTTAATGCAGAGGTCACATTTTTCATTTTGATTACAAAGCTCACAATCTGTTCTGTTTTCTGCTGCTTCACCTTCAGTATCTTCGTGGTTTAAATCTGTTATCGTCCCACTTTCAGCATTATTTCCGTCCTCTTCTAACGTCTTAAGAATTTTTTCCAAGTCTTCTTCGTTTTCTATATTTTCGATTGTCTCAGTCGGAAGTGCTGAAGATCGTAGGCCCACTTTTACGTCACAACCAAACATAGCCTGGTAAGGTGATCTTTTAATTCCGTGATGATAGGCTCTACAAAAATCGAATCAATCAGGAAACGCAAGATACGAATCTCAAAATAAAACCAAAATCCTTAACTGAACTGAAAACCTAGTTCTAGCCGATGATAAATAGGATACACCTAAGTTTAACCACCAGTGTACGGCTGTACCTAGTTCTAGCCGCTATAATAAAGGCTAAATCTAGTTGTAACCGAAGATAAGTAGGATATACCTAAGTTTAACCGCATGTGGCTGGCTGCACCTAGTTGTAGCCGGGTAGAACTAGGTGTAGCCGCACTTCGCCTATTAGCCGTAACATATATACTGTGTGAAATAAAGTCTTGAAATGATATTCAAGGATTATTTTAGAAGGAAAGTTATACGAAGTTCATCTAGTTTGCAATAAACTAGATAATATTCTGGATGAAACTGCGACAGCTAGCATATACCAAGCTAATAATCCTAGCTAAGATGATCTTCTCATTATGTGTGGTTCATATTTTGTAGTGGTTTGAAACTGTTGCTCTATGAATATAATAGATACTCTGGAATTTTATATAACAATCTACCTATACGACGTATTTCTTGTATTAAGAGCATACGCTAACACTTTTTTCCATACAAACGTATTCCTCAATTTCCTCCCTAGATAATGCGTCTAGACAAATGCGATTATTTACTAATAAATAAAAAATATGACCTTTCAAAAATCGCAAAAAATGAATGTTCCGTACCCTGCCAATCAACCGACCATAAAACGAATTTGAAAGATCTTTTAGGTAAAATAAAAACGTAGAGGCATAGACTCATCCTTTCTGAAGATATAAAAAAAATTAGATAGGCTCTATTTTGAAGGAGGAATCAGCGGAATACGTAACCTCGATTTACTGTATCTGTCTCTATCACAATACACGTACCAGCGCAGGGTGAAGCGTGATGGCAATAGTTTATTCGTTCAAATTTTACTGTACCCGCGTTCCCTCTTAACACCGCGACCGTACTGAAAATTATTTAGTGCACAAATATCTTCGGAAATTTTAACTAACATAATATTCATACGCCTAATTTCTTCGTCCCTGCAAAAAATGTAGATAATTTTTATGTTACATTTCTTAACATGAGAATTAACTATAAAGAGAAATGTTTTTGTTTAATAAACAGTGTATGGCAATATTAAAACTATACTTATGGAACATGAAAGTTGTATTATTATATTTTATACAAATTATGTAATATGTACACTGTATTTGTGAACTATCAACTATTTTGTACTTTATTATGTGCTGGACGCTCGCTGAATCCTAAGTCCTATTCACCGATTTCAATAATAAAGTGTCTTTTATTTTATCACAATCTTTTATTTGGTTAACCTAATCATACTTAGGGCCTCTGTCTCCACTTCCTGATAAGTGCCGAATAGGCTATCCACCACTTAAATTGACAGATGAAGTATGGAGAATCTGTCAAAAAGTTGTGAATAGCCTATTAGCATGACCACATTATGCAATTTCATCTTCAATTTTCGCCATCTTTTTATTCAACTTCCGTTTGGCATATTCAATAATTGAATGCGTCAAAATCCACCCGCGTTGAAAGAAATGTGTGCTACGATTTCAACGCTCGTCACGGGCATGATGCCTCACGTTCGCTGTTGACTGCGCTATAACGCATGCCCTTGACGAACAGAAAAAGGCACAATGTGGACAAAGCCATTCGGCACTTTATCAGAAAGTGGTGAAACAGGCCCTAATAAAGCTCTGTTGTCTAACTTTAACCAAGCTAACGAGTTACGAGAGGGTAAAACTACACATTAAGTAGTAGCTATATTTTATTTGTGAGTTGTAAAATATAACTACTAATCATTATAATAATTAATATAATCAATTCTTGGCCTATTTGCGACGAGTTCAGCGCATTTGGATATCATTACCCTTTAAAACTAGTTATTTGCTATAACTAGTTATTACAATAAATTATGGGATACTAATTAATACAGAGACTTGAGCAGGTTTTTGTACGTTGTACGATGTTATGTATTGTGTTCCCACACATTTTGTAATTATGTAGTAGCACCTGTCCCACTCAAGGACACGTCATACCTTGTAACTGTAAAATGTAAGCCCCTAAAAGGTCAATAGTAGTTATTCAGTAACAGGTATTTGTAATATAGTTAATCAGGGTAAGTTCGGATAATTCAAGTTAACGCTAAATTAATTCATCAAGCCCCATACGGTCACCGGTGACCGAGACAATAGAATATCTATTGTGTCTCGTTTTTCCACGATCGACGGGTTAAACTACAGTTACCGTACGGTACTACAGTTTGCGGTTGCAGTGTCATGGCGTATATGCCCAAAGGCAAACACTGACTGATTTGTGATTTGAATTATCCGGACTTACTCTGTGTTCGAACTTACCATGATAAACCTTATACTTGTTTTCTCTTTTACAAAAGCGAAGCGATTTTAAAATGTATACGAATAGGTAAGTATACTCAAAAGTGCTTGAATAATTGTGGCAGAACAGGGCAATTAAGCATTGGATATATTAAAAAAAAGGTTTCTCTTGTGACGTAGGCACTAGGCATCCAGTAAGAAAGGATTTTTACAAAATTCTCCCTTCCATTGCGTGTAAGTATCAAATGACTATTCATCTCGCGGGCGAAGCCACAGGAAAAATCTAGTTATAAAGATGAACAATATATAACATGGCGAAAAATATTGGCACCAACCGGAACCTCGTTCTTAAATTACTGTTGACCTCAGAGAATGTGTAAACAAGACGTAAACTGGTTAAGAGAAAGGCGTAATAAAATAACAGTCTGCCTACAGTTGTGTACCTACAGAATTGATATTGATGTACAATATTATAATAACCAATAACCATAATTATCGATAGCAGTTTCTAATATTTTGTACACCACAAGTCCACAAGTTTTTTTTGTGTCGCTTCCGCTAGGATCAAGTGGTAATCAACCACGAAAACCCTTTGCCATGATCAGGGCAGCCCAGCAAACAACAAGCTAAAGATGTCTTGGGAAGATTGTGTTACTCTGGTATATTTGGTCAATGGTTACTCGTAACTCGTTAAGTCAAATCACAAGAAATTAAGGAGTCTCTCTGCTGCTGCACTCAGACGAATATTAATTAGTTAATTGTAATTAAATGAAGATTTTAAGCTCCATACATTATCGGTCAAACTCTTAAGACTTTGAGTGCAGCGGCAGTCAAAGATACTCCAATTTTAAGGACGGCGTCGGCACAGACAGGAGTCCCTACATAACTCGGAAGTAATATAGAATACCGCAGGGTTTACACTTTACAGCCTTGTGACACGGTCGAAATCGCGAGCGCGTGAAAGTCAGTCCGCGACTGACCGCCGGCCGACACAGACGTGCTGTTACTGTGACTGACATTGAAAAAGAAAGTTGTGTTTGTGTTTAACTTTATAAGAACACCGAGTAATATGAATGTAAGTTTTATTTTTTATATTTCAGCACGATAAGCGATAGCCGCTTCTTTAGGCCTGAAAAAGGGTTGAACTAAATTTTTCTTTTTTTTTTCAAACTGCAACGAGTTCTGTGTCCTTGCTAGAGTTTATCGGCTTTTTAATTACATATAAAAAGTGTTTCGAATACTAAGTTTTGTCTACAACTACTACTGCACTACACTACTCTACACTAGTGTTGAAGTGTTAATTTTCAGAATAATAATTGTTTCGCGCATTTCAGGGTTAACACGGATTTTAAATCTTGTAACTTGTTGTACTGAAAACATTTTAATATCGTTATAAAATAACATCCTTACAACAATGTTTCACAATAGAGCTATACAAAATTTTGTCTTTTTCTAGCCACTTTTGGAACGTATCAGACAGGGCCACAAAAGATTGTATAATTATTAAGTACAATGTCTTGATTCGCTGTGGACATTTTTAATTTTTATAGTATTAAAGTATAATAAGTGAATAATCAAAAGTATGCCAGGAAGAGCATTTCGTTTTCAAGCTCTACCACGCTCTACCGATCTGTCGATCAAAATAACATCGTGGTAGTCAACCAGTCATGCGATGCAAAACCGGCGAGGATCTTGTATAGCTTTCCACGTAGCTGGGTATGCGGTTACCTACGGTATATTATACATAACTAAGAAAAATACCTTGAATAATAAATATCATTTCTCACGTCAATATACACCTTTTTAGGGTTCCGTAGCCAAAATGGCAAAAAAGGAACCCTTATAGATTCGTCATGTCTGTCTGTCTGTCTGTCTGTCTGTCTGTCTGTCTGTCTGTCTGTCCGTCCGTCCGTCCGTCCGTCCGTCCGTCCGTCCGTCCGTCCGTCCGTCCGTCCGTATGTCACAGCCACTTTTCTCCGAAACTATTAGAGCTATACTATTGAAACTTGGTAAGTAGATGTAGTCTGTGAACCGCATTAGGATTTTGATGCAAAAATGGAAAAATTATTAAAAATTTTAGGGTGTACCTGTTCCTTGTACAGTGAAAGTAGCAGCGCTGAAAGACCAATTTTTTTTTCACTTTTGTATGGGCAAGCGCCCCGGCGTGGCGCGGCGCGGCGTCACGAGTTTCCTCATATAAGTATAGAAAATTCTTTATTTGTACTGTAATCTTAAAATTGTCTTAAAACTAAACTAGTTACTTTAGTTATTTCATATCTGATTTAATAATTCGTATTCAACACGTTCTCAGAAATTAGAGTGTGATAATTTTTAATCTGTCTTCGTGTTATTTTCAAATAGCACGAATATAGAAGTTATAATTTACAGACCCGATAAAGGAATATATTTTATTTTCTAAGCACAGATAATTCGAAATTGTAATTTTTAACTATATATTTATTTTTCTTTTATACTTTTTGGAGATAAAAGCCCTTCCTTATTCAGAACATAAACCTACCTTAGAAACCTCAAACCTTGGTGTGGGACCTAGAAAAAAATGGGGGCGTTGTGTAGAGTTATAATACTCGTTGCGGACTTTATCTATGCGGGTCACACCAGCCGCCCATCTGAGCATCTTCATCTCATTCACGTGCAGTTGTTGTTCGTGAGCTTTTTTCATAGTCCATCATTCCGCACCATAGGTAAGAGTGGGCCTTACCACGGACTTATAAACTTTAGGTACCCTTGATTTTGATGGGCATTCTAGGGTCACATAGAACGCCAGTTAAAGACCTCCACTTGAGCCATGCTGAATATACACGGTGTTGGACATCTTTGTCGACGTTTGCATCTGATGTTAGGATGGATCCAAGAATATACTTAAAGCTCTCTACCTTCGGGAGTGCTATGTCGTCTATGAACACATTATTGCCTGCATTTTCCGTTCCTTTGTTATTGTATTCCATGTATTCTGTCTTACTGCGGCTGGTGCGTAGTCTATGTTTTTCTATTCTATCTACCCAAAGATTAAACGTTTCTTGTAGGTCGGTGACGGTTTTACTTGTAAGTGCTATGTCATCCTCATTCCTCATAGAGCATGCACCATGGTGTAGGCAGTAGGTTGCTGTAGAGTACAAACTATATAAAACAAGTAGTACCTACAAGCAATTTTTTAAGGGTGGATTGCACCAGAGGTGTAGTTAAAGTTATAGTTAAAGTAGGTTGATGCAACTCACTCTAAGAGTGGGTTGCACCAGCTTGCTTTAACTATAAATTTAACCGTAACAAAAAGTCAAATGAATTGTCAAATCCCTAGTAAAACTCCATTATGGACGCCATAATATTTGACAATAACCATAACTTTAACTACGCCTCTGGTGCAATCCACCCTAAATGGTTATCATATTATTTCTCGTTTAGACAGCTTATTAAAAAGACATATTTTCACCTCAACTAGGTTAAGTACGTCAAACATATACATGAATAGACATTCGAGTAGAGAGATGAGGTCAGTACACTGTCTGCACCTAACCTTGCTACATTTTCTAAACGATAACGATAAGCACCAACTCACGATGTCATGCTTTATTTTGCTTCGAAATCGCATGTTCGTTGAATATAGGCTCTACCATTGAGGTATTATTACTTAGGGCTCTACATTTTATGTTTTTTTAATCTCTACCTGTGTAGAGTAGAACTTCCATATTATTAAAAACTCGATGACGCCTGCAACTCCGTTGCGCCAAAATTTAGGTTTGCGGTTTAGGCGTGAAGAGGTAAGTGGTAATAACAGACAGACACACTGCGAAAGCATTTATAATATTAGTATGGATTAGTATGGACTGCGAAAGTGTGTGTTTTTCTATCTGTCACCTCTTCTCGGCCAAACCACTGAACCGAATTTGCTGAAAGCATGGATATACTTTGAGTCTCGGAAAAGGAAATAGTACCTATATTTTTGACTTTGCATGGAGATATTATGAGTCTCGGAAAAGGAGATTTTTGATCCCGGGAAAAAGTACAGTTCCCGAGACAAACGAATTACGACGCTACGGAGGCGCGGGCGTCATCTAGCAACGCACTTGCAATTCCTCGTGTGTTTCGAGGTTACTCATTATTATCAGGCTTTTTCTGTTCTGGTTTGCCCTATTGGTACAAATTAAGTATTAACCCACCAGAAAGTAGACATTATAGTTTAGGCATACGGGGCCCTAGGAATACCAAATTGGTCAATAAAGAGGTAGTATACCTACAGTACAAGTTATACAATAGATAATATTTTTTTCATGTAAAAACATTGCTCAAACCGCCCAAAAAGCTCACTAAAGTACCTACAATTATTTAGTTATCTCGACTTACATAACTTTGCGTTTAAGGCTTATCTCTGTCGTAATCAAAATTGCTCTTCTTTGACTCTGAAGTTCTCATGGTTAAAACGCGCACTGAACAATAACGGTAACCTAGTAGTTCCTTGACAGATTAGTTATGTACCTATATGCTTGCTTAAAAAAGTTTACAATAGGTTTTAGATGCATTTTGAAATAGTAAACCATCCAATACGAACTAATACCTATAACATAGTACCTAGACCCTAGTAGATCACATTGCTAAAAGAAATCGCCCTAAAAGGAAATTTATTTTAAAACCAAAATTTCACTTTTTCCAAAAAAACAAAAGACGATGGCAAAACTCAAGAATCAAGACTGAGACGGAATTAATAAAAAGTCGCGGCGCGGCGTCCGGTCCGGTCGAAAAAAAAAACTTAAATTTCGAATAATTCCTTCGCCCGACACATGGCCTTTCACTTAAAAACTTTCACTGTCGCCTCGCGATTTTGTTTTTGAGCACGCGATGTTTTTAAGTTACCACTGTTACTAATTCTCGTAAAAGATGTAACAATAATAATTAAGAAACACAACTTAATCCGTAACATGACTCAACTTGTGAGTTGTGACTAATTAATTGAACTATTCTTCAAATTAAAAAAATAACCTCTTCCATAGCCTCTTCCGCATACCTCTTGTTAGGCCGTAAGAAAATATTATATATGTAATAGAAAGATGAATTAATTAAAAAATATTGTAAGACACCTTTTAATCAGACTACTTAACATACAGTTTATAGCCTATGCAAGCGGTGAAAAACAAAGAAAATCATGAATGAATAATGTACTTACCAGCTATGAATGCATGAATTGGGTAGCCGCGTTATCTTCGTTCTTGTCTAACAGTTGATGTACCTATTGATTAAGTACCTACTACCTACCTACTTAACCTGTCGATCGAGGAAAAACGGGACACAATAGATATTCTATTGTGTCTCGGTCACCGGTGACCGTAGATATGGGGCTTGATGAATAATTAATGGCTTGCAAAAAATCACAACATTATCAAGAGGTCTAGGTATTCATTTATATAATATATTATGTCTTATAAGTTTATAACCTACTGCTGTATTTTTTTTTGTTCATAATAACCATCAAATAATAACTAATGGGCAATAAGAACGTTTCTTTTTACGTAGTCGGTAGTTCTCTTAGGCCCACTTGCGCCAATCTGGGTTAAAGTTAACTCTGAGTTAAACATCATGTCATCTCTATCACTGACTTGGTGAGTGACAGATATGACATGATGTTTAACTCAGAGTTAACTTTAACCCAGATTGGCACAAGTGGGCCTTAGAGACTCTACAAATCTGAAATCTATAGAGCAGAGCTGTAGTTGTAGATATTAATTATTAATGATGAAGAATCAAGAAAGTTATTGTTCAAACCACCACATGTCGAGTCACAAAACTTCCTATATTCGTCGAATTTTGTGAAATTTGGTGACATATTATAGCCATGGTTTACACCAAAGGTGTTACAAAGAGGAAGGAAGTATTTCGCGCCGGTTAATACATCGTGAGAATGTCGGTGACTTCAGCTAACAATGATTAAACCGCGGTTTGTTTTGCCGTAAGTCGTAACATAAACTTTGGAGAATTGTTTTGGTGGTGCAGTGACTCAGCGTGAGTCAACTAGTCAACTATCGTTAGACTGTGGTCAGACATCATTGTCTTGTCGCTACCCCACCCGGTGTAATTTGATTTGGACGGCGCGGCGGTAGTCACTTTCCATCAAACGGCATGCGCATTGCACATACTTCTTTATGATGCACACAATAAGTAATAGGTAGTAGGTACATACTGTTACATAAAATACTGTTTTATCAAAACTTCATATACCTAATGTACATTGTACATGTACTATGTAGAGTAATTAGTAAAGAAAATCGGCGTTACCTTTTTCTACAGAGTTACAGACCTTAAGATTAAATCATTTTTTACAGAGTTGCGTAGGTAACTATAATAGTATTATTAATAGCTAATAATATTTTCTCAAAGTCTGGCCTCAAGTAAAGTCTATAGGGGCATATCCTATGACTGCCCAATATCGACATTGATATGGTGCATATTTTTTTTTTTTTATGAGCCTATACTATCCCACTGCTGGCAAAGGCCTCCCCCAAGGTCTTCCATCTGTTCCGCTCCAACGCCACCGCAGGCCAGCCTGGCTTGTAGGCATCCAGTTCATCTCGCCATCTTTTTGGAGGCCGTCCACGGCGGCGTCGTCCGTCTACTGGTACCCACTCTGTGGTGACCTTTGCCCAACGGTCCGGATGCATGCGGCTAGTATGACCCGCCCAGTCCCACTTTAATTTTGCAGCTTTCATGCCGACGTCTTTGACACCTGTTTTGGACATATTATTATGGATATGATTATTTATTGCTATGGACCAACATTGAAGAGTTTCAATTTTGTGAGTTCAAAAAGAGCAAACAAGTAGGAGACTTCTTGGTAATACTATAGTACTACAATTATAAGTGGTCATTGATTAGACTTTAGGATGTAAGCCCCGCCTTGTTATGGCCACACGAACATAGCTGTTCAGTGAATGAACAAACGCAACACGTGGAAGTGAATCGTTCACGCTCATTGGCCGCTGTCGTTTCGTAACGCACGCTATCTCTACATAACCCCTGCCCATCAACCCCTGGTAACGTTGCATCGGCAAAACCCCTGGATTACCGAGCTAACCCCTGTCAAAGAAAATATACACTACGCGAACCCCGTTAACGCTGTATCTGTATGAGGAGTAAAAAAAATATATACTTTCTTTCTTTCTTTTTCTTCGTTTTTGGCAACTTGACACAAAGTATGTGTATGTTGTGCCACAGACAAGGTAAAAAGGTAAGGAATATGGCGGGAAAACCGTATTCCTCCTATAATAATTTTCAGCATCGTTTTCATGTAATATCGTCAGGTCATAAGTCTAGTCAAAGTCTAAGTACAAGTCAATACAGTCAAGGAGTTAAGTCGGTCGTTTCAGTAAAGTGGTAGACGCTTTACTGAAACTTTCAATGGAGTTTTGGAGGGAACACAAAATCGCACGTTTCTGGATAATGCATCACTTTCCTACACTTGTGCACGATAACGAATATCTAATGGTTAATATTCTACCAATATTACACATTAAAAATCCAACTTAACACAATTTTAGGAAAATAATACAAAATCACAACATCACTCTTTCACATTCCCGGCAAAACTGAAATATATACTTACGAGTATGTCACTCTCACCTTCATCTTCTTTGGATAAGTTTTTGAAGAACATTTTGCCAACGCTTTCGACTCCTACCGTACTATAGAGCAAATATCATGAAAAACCTAACCATAAGAAAACAGCTATTGTTAGGGTAGCAGTGTGTGAGAAGTTTATCGCTTTGACAGCTTACAAATTACAATAACTAAAAAGGATCATAAAAGAACTTTTTAAAAGTTTTGAACGTTAAAATAGGTATTACAAAACTTCAGGTAACCTTAATTTATTTTCTTTGCACTATTGTATCAAATAATGCATAACTACGATACATATTACATACTTTAACAATAACATCAGTACCTTATTTCAGTCTGAAATCTAGTCAGAATACTCAATAGACTAGGACTGAAATCTAGTCTTGTCTTACTACACCTAAAAATGCGGACGGACACACATCTCAGATCTGTCCGCGTGTAGTTTTCAACTGGTCGATAACTACAGCTAACTGTGTTATTAACCTTTAGTAATTGGTTAACGAGGGGATGCGTTATATAATTGCCGTATTAATAGTGCCGCTCTCGTAAATATGTAATCGTATGTATAAGTGACTATGTAACTATGTTAAAAACAGTTTTAGCAACACAAAATGTAGAGTTTTAACTCTTAGGCTGAATTGCACCAGAAGCGTAGTTAAAGTTAACGGTAAGGTTATCTTTAGGCTTTTGCTAGGGATTTGACAGTTCATTTCACATTTTGTTATGGTTAAAGTTAAAGTTATACTTATATTTAAAGTAAGCCGGTGCAACCCACTCTTAGAGTGAGTTGCTAGTTGCATCAACCTACTTTAACTACAACTTTAACTTTAACCATAACAAAATGTGAAATGAACTGTCAAATCCCTAGCAAAAGTCACCATATTTGACGATAACCTTACCCTTAACTTTAACTACGCTTCTGGTGCAATTCACCCTTATAGACAGATAAAAGATACACATAAATTCACAAGAATAGTTTGTTATGAAAATGTAGTCTCTAGACACGGTAAATTGTTGAAAATGTAGAGATAGATGTACATAACATTATACTTTTTGTTCCTTACAATTATAGGTCATTATTTTAAAATAAAGAAGAAATCAAAATGTCAAGGCTACTTTAAAAAAATCTGTTCGTCTTAAAGTCTAACCTAAAAATAGTTCTAATCGGCCATCTGACTCATTTTATTTCCCTGCTATTAGATGTAAAAAATAATTTAGAATTTAAGGCCATACACATTATTATTTTACATTCTTAAGATCTGACTCTACATTTTTCTATTCGTGTTAAGTATTTTAATGATAGAGCTACGCCCTACAGTTATTAACCTGCGGATTTTAGCCTCGTAACATCATTTTTAGCATAAAAATTATAATCATTATCCTCAGACCAATAAAAATCGGTCAAGTGCGAGTTGGACTCCGTACCACCGTTCCGTACCACAATAGAGCAAAAATAGACTGTAAATTATAAATAATTAAAGTACAAAATATAAAACTGAGTATTTCGTGAATATTTCAAGTGCCTATTGTATGGCCGTTATTGATATCGAGCAAAAAATAGCAAAAAAAATCACGTTTGTTGTATAGGACCATTGAATAAGTATTTAATTTACTTTGTTTTTAGTACTTATTTGTTGTTATAGTGGCAACAGATGTACACAATCAGTGAAAATTTCAGAAGTCTATAGCTATAGCGGTTCTTGAGCTACAGCCTGGAGACATGCAGACAGACAAACGGACAGTCGTCGAAGTCTTAGTAATAGGGTCCCGTTTTTACCCTTTGGGTACGGAACCCTAAAAAAGATGGTCTGAGTTATAATTAATACCTACTATCGTCTATCATCATCAATACTTACGTGCACTCTCTTCTCAAACGCGCGGCCGCTGCACTCGGAGACATTTAATGATTAAACTTAACTTTTATTAAAATAAAAATTATATAGAAAACGTATAGAGCTTAATGTTAAAACCTTCATTAGATTAAGTAATAAATAATAATTAAATGTCTCCGTTAAATTATAATTAAATTATCTCCATTTCAGATTTGCTCTACATTCGTAATTCGCTAATCAAGTAGTTTCATATAAAATAAACAAGTTATAAAAAACCTGACGAATCTAAGGAGATATATATTTTATCTTATAAGGTAAAGTAGTCTTGAGTAACAAAGAATTAAATATTCCATACACTCCAATTTCGAAACACATAAGTCATAACTCATAACTCATAACCCTTCATGCGCATTTAAGTTATAGAGTCAACCCAAAAATTCTATCGACAATTTCCTCGCAATTATCCATAGGTCAAGACATTTGTATTCATTATATCACAGTGTAGACAATGGTAAAAGTTGCGTTGGTAGTGACGAAACTATTGCTTGTGTTACTGTCCTGTTGCTGACCGAATCCTTTCGAAACCGCAACTATAAGAATTAGGGTACCTTAATAATTAGTTACTTGATGACGCCCGCAACTCCGTTATGCCAAAAGTGGTTTATTGCGGTGCCATCGCCCATCGGTGCCCAGGCACAGGTCGTAGACTGTGGGGCAGGGCCCCCGCATGTGCAATGTGTGCAATGCACACGGGCGCCATCCTCTAGGGGCGCCAAATCGCCATCTTTACTCTTTAGGGGCGGCAAAACCAAGGACCCAAAAAATTGGCCTAAAGGGGCGCCAAAATCCTTTTTTTGCACACAGGCGCCAGTATCCCTCACGGGGGGCTGCTGTGGGGGGCGCAAGAATGGCCAGACTAGGAGCTCGCAGAGGGCGCAAAAAGGCTATTTACGGCACTAGTAAAAAGTATCCTATGTCCTTTCCTGAGACTCACAGACCACAGTCTCTCAATACCAATTTTCATCAAAAACGGTTTAGCGCTTTGGACGTGAAGAAGTAACAGACCAGTGACCACAGACAGATACACTTTCTTATTTAATATTAGTATGGATGTACGAGTAATCGTAGATAATTATTATAGTATACAGTATAATTATAGTATGTAGTATTATTAGTATTTAGTACCTATGTATATCATCGCTTGTCCATAAAATGTTTTATTAGCGGTTTTTTTTAACGCCTCCGTGGTCCAGTGGTCTAGAGCGTCGCTCTTGACTCGGAGGTCGTGGGTTCGATTCCCGCGTTGGAAACATGTTATTTCCAAGTTTGGTTAGGACAATGCAGGCTGATCACCTGATTGTCTTGACAAGTAAGATGATCCATGCGTCGGATGGGCATGTAAAAAGTCGGTCCTGCGCCTGATCTCTCGCCGGTCGTGTCGGTCTGCCGTCCCACTGGGTTATGAGAGTAAAGGAATAGAGAGTGCTCTTGTGTACTGCGCACACACTTGGGCACTATAAAATGACTCCTGCGTACCTGGCCTGGTTTCAATGAAACCGGCCACCGTCACCGAAACCGGTGTGGGGAGTATTATATTATTATTATTAGCGGTTTGCTCTTCGTTTGGAGGTTGGAACTACTAAGAAGTTTAACACGCATAGTTTTATAAACTGCAATGCCTGCTACTGTAATGTAATGACTAAATAAAAAAAAATCAGCATGAATCATGAATGAACCGAAACGCTGAGAACATCGTTCGAAAATAATTTTATTTTCTGCTTATGTCGTGAATCAGGTTAAATAAAAGGTTTTCCTTCAATTTTTAAGTTATATTTATTTAATAATTTTCCATAACTAAAAATATCAAAGAAAATAAACAAAATTAAGAAAAACCTAATCCGATTCATTACTGCATGAAATAATTTAAATTTCGTATCGAGCCTTAAGGATAAGGGAGTGGTAGACGTCAACGAGAATCCTGTTAACAACCGAAATTATAATAATTTACTCGGTTTCCTGTAATTAAACTGAAATTCTGTAAATGGTTGCAGAATACAGGTTGACGTTAAAATAAGTAGGTGGTCTCTCATGCCTCAGCTCTCTCTACTTAGTTTTGTAAGTTCTAACAAGTAGGATAAACAGTCTAAGCGCCATTTCCACCAAGGCCTGCTTTTAAAAGTGAATTGTAGTTTTATTTAAAAAAAAATCGGCCAAATGCGAGTCGGACTCGCGCACGTAGGGTTCCGTACCGTTATAGAGCAAAAATAGGCCAAAAAAATATGTTTTTTGTATGGGAGCCCCCCTTAATTTTTTATTTTATTTAAATGTTATTAATAATAATTATTAAAGTACAATTATATTAAAGGCCTTTGTGAAAGTTTCAAGTGCCTACCTCTTATCATTATTGATTACGAGCAAAAAAGGCCAAAAAAGTCACGTTTGTTGTATGGGAGCCCCCCTTTAATATTAATAAATTTAATATTATTTTTATTTTAGTATTTGTTGTTATATGCGGCACCGGAAATATACAATCTGTGAAAATTTCAGAACTCTAGCTATAGCGGTTCTTGAGATACAGCCTGGAGACAGACAGACGGACAGACAGACGGACAGACAGACATCGAAGTCTCATGAATAGGGTCCCGTTTTTACCCTTTGGGTACGGAACCCTAAAAAACGAGAAATCGGAATTTTATTATTTATTTGCATTAAAAAGATAAAGCATAATCACATAAAAAACAAACGATCAATACTAACACTTGGAATCTTTTATCAACTTGCAATATTTCTGGTAAAATAGCTAAGTGTTTATAAGGTTGCTGGGTTAGTTGTCTAAATTATCTTTCTATTTGAAGCGAAAACGCATTATGTAAAAGCAGATGGATCATGGACAAAACATTGTATTGGTGATTACTGATTACACAGTTTTGCCTTTTACGATTCGACGAATGTTTTCTATTTTGATTAAATAATAATATTATAATATTAACGGTAGCTCGGGCATTAAATAACTATGTTCAGTTGAGCGTTCAATGTTATAATTGTATAACTAAATCGATCATAATTTCGTTGTCGGTAGAGAAGTGAGGTAACTTGGAAGGAAATATTGCATTTTGAGTTATATGAGATTTACGCGTAAGAATTATTTTAATATCTAGAAACTAGATTATTATTGACTAGCACCCGTAGCATGGCTATAGTAGAAATATGAAAGTATAGACAAGCAGCGGAGATAAACTGAAGGTGCCGTTCCGATCTTTACCTCTACGTCCGGGTCTACGTCATAAAGTAGGATTTTATTTGATTTTTAGGACTATTATCTATGTCATCATAAGGTGGCATTGTATTTGATTCATATTTGATTATTTGTCGATCGCGGCTAGCCGCGGTAAAGATCGGAACGGCACCTTTAGTTTATCTCCGCTGTTTGTCTATACTTTCTTATTTCTACTGTGTCCATACTACTGGTGCAGATGACACCCGCAACTCCGTTGCTCCAAAATTCGTTTATAGCGCGGGAACTGTACATTTTTCCGGGATGAAAAGTATCCTATATCCGTTCTCAGGACTCAAAGTTCGATACTTTGTAACTCAAGTCTCAAAGTTCTACGTGGTTCTACTTATAAGTACCGAATTATAACAAAATCAGTTCAGCATTCAAAAGGTGAAGAGGTAACAGACAGACAGACACACTTTTACATTCACAATATCAGTATGAATGTGTATTATGAATTATGATATATCTTAAAAAAACAATAGACAAAATTTCGGAAATCTACACTACTATTATAAAGAGGAAAGATTTGTTTGTTTGTTTGTTTGAGTCGAATAGGCTCCGAAACTACTGGACCGATTTGAAAAATTCTTTTGCTATTGAAATCTCACATTATTTCTGCTGAACATAGGCTACATTTTATTTTGGAAAAAAGTAGGGTTCCGTAAGATCATACCTATCTATGTCGAGTGAGGCACAATAACCATTTATTTATTTAAAAATCCTAATTTTTTTTTGGACTAAATTTAAACGGATATATTTTACTGACGCTATTAATCCTTATCAAAATAAATTATTTTATCACTAAGTACAGTTTATGTAGATAATATTTGGTCTTTGAATGATTAAAATTGGACGTTTGGTTTTGAAATTATGGCGAAATTAAAATATTACGATAGTGGGCGTCACCAAAGCGCGTGCGGGAGGAAGACAATATTCTGTTGTAGAAATGAAAATTCTGTACATAAAAGATATGAAATGACACCCGAAAGTACACCTTTGTCACTACATCGCTATAGAAGCCAAAAATGTGGTTAGTTTTTTGTCTGTCTGTCTGTCACTCTTTCTGTCTGTCTGTATGTTTGTTCCAGCATCACACGAAAAATACTGATCCGATTTGAATGTGGTTTTCGCAGATATATTTATCTTCTTCCAACTTAACATCTGGTGTATAAAATTTCCCCCCCCCCCCCCCCCTAAGGGGACAAAAGAGGGGGTCAGATTTTGTATCAAACTTTTTTCTTTAACACGAAAACTACTGATCCGATTTGCATACGGTTTTCACAGATTTGCATACGGTTTTCACAGATATATTATATTTGTCTTCTTCCAACTCAACATCTGGTGTATAAAAATCCTCCCCCCCCCCTCCCCTCTCAACCCTCTCTGGGGACCAAAGAGGGGTCAGATTTGGTATACAACTTTTTTCTTTAGTGGACTTACTTCATATTAGGTATTAACTGTGTTTTTCAACTTAACATCTGGTGTATGACCTTCCCCCCCACACCCTCGTAGGGGACAAAAGAGGGGGTAAAACATGTATCAACTGATGATAAAATATACTTTAAATGGCAAAACAACGTTTGCCGGGACAGCTAGTACATAATATAAAGAAATGCCGGCATTAGGCAATCTTATAGGAAATGAATATTCTCACACTCACAATAAAATTCTTTTGATTGCCATCGCTATCCGCGGTACCTAGGGATTATAGTGTTACATGATGGTGTTACATAAAGATTTGAGTCCAGATTTCACCAGACAGTCCACACTCCACATTGAGGAAGGCATTGTCTCGTGGGAGAAGGCCGCTTCCTAGTGTCACTATGTGGTGCCGACTTCCGATGCGTACGTGCACTGATTGAAATTATCCTCTTATACCATTTATAGAATCGGTGTGGTTTTAAATATCACAACGTAAACAAAGAAACAACAGCGTTTTATACTGCTACAAGAAATTACACTCTTGTTTAGGGTGCAATCTATAAAGTTTTATTTAATAATATAAAGCTAAAGATTTTGTTTGTTTGAACACACTAATCTCAGGAACAATAGGTCCGATTTGAAAAATTCTTTCAGTGTTAGCCCATTTATCGAGGAAAGCTAAAGACTATCCGCTATTATATAGCATTATCACTCTAATGAGACCAATAGGAGCGAAGAAACAAAGGGAAAATTAATTGAAGGTGCTTATGTCACGAATTACTTAATGAAACTTAATTCATTTGGCACATATGAGTAGACCACGTGAAGAGACATAGGCTAGAGGCGTAGGCAGCAAAAGTGGTCACTGGCATCGCTAAAAGTAAAATATACATTTGTAAGCTTTCTTTTCTCGTCTTAATAGGTAGTAGCTGTTGTTTCTGCAGCGTGGTGACCAGCGGAACACCTAAGATCTAGTTTCTCCGCAAAAGGCGAAAGGCGAGGTTCGCTAACCGCCGAGGAATACGTAGGCCGACGACAAATTGAAGAATTATGTTGTTTTGATTACAGAATGTTTAATAGCCATAAAAGCACCAAGCGCCATAAAAATCTCTTTTGACAGCTACACAAAAAAATGTACATTTTGTTTTTATTTTCTGATAAAAAAACTCCCAAATTTTTTAAAAGATAACCGCTTTTAAAATTGTCAACCCTGCTTTGAATGTATGTATTCACCTAACTTTACGGTATTAATATAAATAATGTTCTACAAATTTAGCTATCGTGATGAGTAAGTAGTAACAAGTTTAGTGTCGTGATGTGTTTAATTGTAATTAAAGCAGACAGCAGGCTGCAGGGCATTGCCCCTCTTATTATGATCTGTACGATATGGAGAATAATGGCTAATAAAACTAAGTTAGGTTACTCATAAAGACATGCAAAATGATTCGCAGTTTATTGTTATGGTTTATTATTATGTTAATTAAGTAGGCCTCAAGCAGAAAACTCGCTAGAACCTCGTATAGAAATTACGCTTTTAGACCTACCTAATTGGAAAAGTAAAATAATTGAAAAATTCCAGAGCCCTTATGTAATTCCCTAACTTTAGAACTACATTACTAAGCTCTTCAGTTTAAGCAGTTTTTTTATATTGTCTAGATACAGGGCTCCCGTAAGGGCTACTGGCGCCTTTGTGCAAAAAAACAGGATTTTGCCGCCCCTTTCTAAGGCAAATTTTTGGGACCTTGGTTTTGGCGCCCCTAGAGGATGGCACCCGTGAGCATTGCACACATTGCACATATTATGGCAGCGGGGGCCCTGTCTAGATACTTAGAGATATTTTCTGTCAGAGACTGGAAGACATTAGTGATGTCGTGACAAAACATAACTTTCTCTATAAAAATAATAGCATCTTGAGCAGTATTTTCTATGAGCCTATGACGTAGTGCCATTGAAAATTATAAGCACGCGTAGACGCGAGCCAACTATGATTTTGTAGAGTTGAAACACTTTCTTAAAATTATTAGATATTAATTTGAAATACCATTTCAATGCTACGTCATAGGCTCATAGAAAATACCTGCTATAGTAAGATGCTTATTATTAATATTTATTTATCTTCAATAGATCACAATGCGGTCAGCGATACTTTGAACCCGGGGGAAATACATAGAACAGTTTTACCTCAAAACAATTTTCAGTTCCCGTCGTAACCCACATCTAAAACGCACTTTTCGGCTATAGCCTATAAATCAAGGTGCAAGCAAAATTAGAGTTATATGATAATTTAATTTATTAGATTTACCACCAACCGTAGAAAGATAGCACCTATTGAACTTGCTATACATAAAAACTGCAAAGACGACTTCTGTAATGACTGTCCTAAACTACAAGAAGTTTCAAACATCAAATATTTGGGTGTTATGTTAGACAAACATCTGTCCTGGAGAGAGCATATATCAGCGCTTACCAAAAGAGTACGTAAACTAATTTATATTTTTAAGCAATTGCGCAATTTCGCGGACAAAAAACTAATATTTGAAGTTTACCGTGCTCTATGTGAATCAATTTTGTCATATTGTATATCAGTATGGGGAGGAGCCTGTAAAACACTAATCATACAGTTAGAAAGAGCCCAAAGAGCAGTACTGAAAGTAGCTATATCCAAACCTTACGACTTTCCGACAGATGAACTCTACAAACTCACCAAGACACTGACAGTTAGACAACTGTTTGTTAGAAAATCAATACTGACACAGCATCGCCACACCAGTAATACAGAAATAACTAAAAATCTTTGTAATAAAAGAAGGAAGGACAAAGTATGCAGACTACCTAAAACTAACAGTGCATTGGCCCAACACCAACAATATTTCCTAGGACCATTGTTATACAATAATGTCAGTAAAGTCATAGAGAATTTTAACGTAATGAACACTAGAAATGCCAAGTTTGCAGTGAACAAGTGGCTAATGACACTTAAATATGACGAAACTGAAAATCTAATACAAATCATGAAATAAATAACATCTTACCTAACAAGAGAGAACAAAACAAACACACACACCACACACACACATACACACACACACACACACACACACACACACAAATAATTGGACTTAAATATAATAATAAAATAACAATAAAATTAAGACAATGTCTCTATTATTGCAAAATTGTTAATCATAAATAAATAAAAAATGTAAGTATTAAATATTGTCACTAAGAATTCATAAATAATAAAATATAATATATAACTTGACACTTGTGTATAATAATATAATTAGATACAGGCTATTGAATTGTTAAATAAACCTTTCTGATGTCTTTTTATAATATGTCTTCATTATATTTTATGTCAATTGGCAGGCAACCCCTACAGCACAAGAATTTCTTAGTGTAGGGGCTGCGCAACTAACAATGATAATCTATGTAAAAATTTATAATGTGTTCCTTAAAATGTTATGTAATTAGTTTCCTGATGGCAATAAACTATTATTATTATTATTATTATTAATTAATTATTAAAAATATCGCTGTAAAAATACATGTGTAGCAAATAAAGCAATCAAAACAATAAATATTTACTGGTAAATATTTATTAAACTTTATATTTAAAAACTTTACATTTTCCGGTGTCTGGACACCGGAAAATGTAAAGTTGTAAATAATAGAAAATATATAGAGCGAATAGTGTTACGATCGTCGAACAATGCACGGTAGTAAACCTTCATTATCTCATCTAAACGTGGTATAATGAATTACTATTTCAATGGTTCTTTTCATTTTTAGGGTTCCGGGGCCTTATTACTAAGACTTCGTTGTCTGTCCGTCTGTCTGTCTCCAGGCTGTAACTCAAGAACGGTAATAGCTAAAGATTTGAAATATTCACAGATTATGTATATCTGTTGCCGCTATAACAACAAATACTAAAAACAAAATAAAATTAATATTTAAGGGAGGCTCCCATACAACAAACGTGATTTTTTGTCCTTTTTGCTCTAAGTATATCAAAAATGGCAACAGCTAGGTACTTACTTGAATTTTTCACAAAATCCTTAATTATATGTGTAATTTAATATTTATTAATAATAATAAAATAAAATAAAAAATTAAGGGGGCTTCCATACAAAAAACACAATTTATAGCCTAATTTTGCTCTATAATGGTAAGGAACCCTTCGTGCGCGAGTCTGAGTCGCACTTGGCCGATTATTAATTAAAGTTCATATACCAATTGATCTAATTTGGAAAAGCGAAAGATAGGTTTCGCTTTTATTGTTCAAGCTAAGTATACAAATTATTTTATAGGTTTTAATATTTAACTTTCTTGTGCATATTAGGTACTAGCTGTCCCGGCAAACGTTGTTTTGCCATATAAAGTATTTCTACTTCATCAGTTGATACAAAATCTTACCCCCTCTTTTGACCCTAAGAGGGGTGGGGGGGGGGATTTAATACACCAGATGTTAAGTTGGAGAACACAGTAGATAAATAATATGAAGTAAGTCCAAGAAAAATGTTTGATACAAAATCTGACCCCCTTTTTGGTCCCCTTAGAGGGGTGGGGGGGAGTATAAACACCAGATGTTGAGTTAGAAGAAGACAGATATAACTGCGAAAACCGTATGCAAATCGGATCAGTAGTTTTCGTGTCAAAGAAAAAAGTTTGATACAAATTCTGACCCCTCTTTTGTCCCCTTAGAGGGGTGGGGGGAATTTTTTTTATACACCAGATGTTAAGTTGGAAGAAGACAAATATATCTGCGAAAACCGCATTCAAATCGGATCAGTAGTTTTCGTGTGATGCTGGAACAAACATACAGACAGACAGACAAAAAACTAACCACAGTTTTGGCTTCTATAGCGATGTAGTAACACCCCCTGCTTATTATTTTTTGAATATCTTTATTGTACAGAATTTTCATTTCTACAGTTTTATTATATGCTTGTATAGATGTCTTTCGGAACAAGAGTTCTTTGCAAGAGTCTAGCTCTGAAGCATTAAACCACAGAGCCGTTGAATATACTTACCTTAGTAGTCAAATGTGAAAGACGAAAGTATAATAACTATAATACTAAAGTATTATAATATTATTCTCAACCTTTAGAAACTCGCTAAATACGGTGTTTTGCTCGGAGAAATTGTCTATAACCAGCTGTTATGTTCTTGACGTTAGAAAACTAAATTTATTGTACCTATTTATTATGTTCCAACATATAATTTTAATAAAATCTTTTCTAAAATACAACTTTGGTCGTAAACTCAAAATATTGTTCAGCTTTGTAAAAAACGTACCAATCTAGTTTCTACCTTCGGAACAAGGTGGTATCATTTGTATATTATGCCATATGGACTGACTCCTGAGTTAACATTTTAAGGTAACAGCTTAGGTAACATGGGAAAGTTCAAATCCTCTATAAGTACATCAATATTTAAAAGCATCATAAATTATATAAAGGAGATATTATAACTTTAATAAATAAATGACAGTCGACACAAGGACGGTGTCCAACATCAACATTTTGTAGAAAGTTATTAGAAAGTCCTTTTTTTTATATAAAGTTGGGAATAGAAAGATGAGCAGTTTAGACTTAGCTTAGCTTAATGATCTAAGGCCGGCAACGCACCTGCAGCTCTTCTGATGTTGCGACTCTTGCGAGTGTCCATGTGCGACGGTAGTTGCTTTTCATCAGGTGACCCCTTTGCTCGTTTGCCCCCTTATTTTATAAAAAAACGAATAATGATTGTTTAACATAATTATTTTAATCCAGTGATCCAGTCCAGTGTCGATTTACATTACCCCAGTAGCAATGAAGTGCCGATTTACATTGATATAATAACTGGACGCTCGACTGGATTGAAATTTATTATTTATTAGTTATTGGCAATGCTGGTCCAGCGCGAGTTCTACTGGCGCCAGCTACTGTATCAATTATCTCTATGATCTCATCAAACTAAGGATTTGATAGTAACGAGTAGGATGTACCAAAGTTACAGCATATATGCGCGACGCGTTGAAATCTTTATTATGAAGCTCTACAAAAATATTCTGTCAGCATTCAGCAATCAAATATAAAATATTTAAATACTTACGTAATAAAAATTATTGGTACTAAATAATAAAACAAGTTATTCATATATTGCACTGAATTACAGATACTTTCAAATAAGTACAACGGGACAAAATTTTAATTCAATTGTTACGAAACCGTTGCAAAATAACGTTAATTCAGTAGTCAGTACAATAATTAATTCAATGTCCTTAATTATTATGTAAAGTATAACCAGTTTCTACCTGCAAAGAAAAATTATTTAAAATATGAACTTAAATATTGAACATTGAAAAACTTATAGAACTCCTCGGTTTTCGTTTTGTTTTGACCAAAACGAAAATCCTGTTTCGACAAAATAGCGAATAGTTTTGGAATATTTATGTAAATTTAATATCGGGACAGGTTTTATGGCGATATTAGTTCAAATGTTAATGATGCCGTGTGTTCCGGCTTATAATTTTGTCGCCTACGTTTTGAAATTACAATAAAAATGCGGTATGCGATACGCAAATTCAACCACTAGGTACTTTAGATTTTCACATGGATATTTGATATTGGGCTGTGGGCTGTGGCGTGGGGTTCCTGTTGGTACATACGTACAATAATTTTTCTGGTATTAGTACATCTGATATTTTGAAGAACGTATCTCTACCTATTTTACAGGTTAGGACTAGAACTATAATAGAAAAATATGTCTTGCTTCGCTAATCGCTATTAACCCAAAGTAGGTTATTTTTTTTATATAATAATAATAATAATATCTATGGACGTTTCACACCACGTCAGTCTGGCCCCATGCTAAGTACCTGAAGGACTTGTGTTACAGGTACCAGACAACGGAAATATATTTAATACTTTTATACTATACATATATTTAAGATTTTTATTATATGATAAATATATTTAATACACATCCATAACCCAGGAACTTTGAAAACTTTTTGTTCTGTCGGCGGGATTCGAACCCGCGACCTCCGGCTTAAGCTACCAACGTGCTATCCACTGAGCCACAGAGGTCGTCAAAATTTTAAAAGTCCTTAAAACTATGGGCTAGCTCTTAATAATTATACTTAAGTCAATATTTTGGTGTTATTTTGCATCTTACTAAAATGCATTTCTTGCTATACCTACCTACTAATAGACACCTTATTATTGTTCGCATAAATAAATAACTTAAGAAAATAATTAAGAGTAATGTTTTTCACTGTAACGTAAAAGGCAAAAGCCGCTAAGTGCGGAACAAAATTTCACTTTCATGTATATTCCCTTCGCGTACTCGTATATTATAATTTGTATGCGAGTGCGGTCAGCGCGGTCCGTGCTTCAAACAGCTGATCGCGCTCTCGTGCAGGGGAAACTATAATGTCGATTTTTCCGATAATAGATCTACTACGAGCCTGTAATAACTACAACTAAGTATTACCTTGCGAGAGTCTTGTTTTGCGGTTTTGTTTCAGTTTTTTACTAGTACTTAGTTTTAGATATCTTGATTCTTGAGTCCGTTAAGTGACTCCGTGAAGATAGAGTTAATTGAAGAATGTAAATACATAATATACAGTATAAAAAATAATACTGTCGCTTAGTAAGTAAAAAATGTACCTACCTATTTATTTGGATACTAAGCGAAGGGGGTTTTTTATTACATTACCGTCGCTCAGTTAAAATAATTAGGTAACATGACGTTAAAACTCCGATAATAACTTTGTACAATCTCATGCAATCATCATCTGACATCGCCTGTTTCAAATTCTATTATTATTAACCTCAATCACCGTGAGAACTGTTAAACAAAGACTATTAGATATTAACTACTATTAACTAGCTAGATTTTAAATCTCAATAAGTATGTCATAAAAAATGTATGTCTGATGTCAATAGATTTGTACACGTTTATCTCGTAAACCATGCAAGCTATTTATTTAAGTCACTATTACAAGCTAAAATGAGGGAGCCCTAGAACAAATTTTTTTGTGATTACTAACAAGCAAATTTTTTGTAAGTAACTACATTTTAATTAGACGAGCAACATTTTTATTTTCGAAAAATCTCGAAAGTGGTAGCTAACAGAGATAGAAAGGATTTCATACTTTGACTTGATGGTCCTAAAATATGGATTGTTTATTTGAAGGACAAGGTTACCCTCTGGTTGACTACCACAGTATAGCAATATAATATTATCCCTACAGTAGTGAAACGAATGTACTTGCGCAGAGCAACGGAGGGGTACCCGCGGGGAAGCGGGCGGCGCGGGCCCAGTCCGCCAAACTCCGCGAGTTTGAACGACTTCGCGCGCAGGTGTGACGTTGGCGCGTTTTGTGTTTTGTGTTGTAAAACGATAGCCTGTAACATCTTATTTTATAAACAATGGGATATAACAAGTGTTCAGTGTACAGAATATTATGTAAATCTGATTCAAAAAACAAAAAGGATTTAATTGTCATAAAATATAATATCGACTCACAGTTCACACTAAATTGTGTTGGCCTTGGTGGCATTTATTTGCAATTTGCATCTCTGTTTTATTGTTTACGTTGTAAGAAGTGTAACAAGGAGAGAAACAATTTATAGAATAAAAATAAAAAAAACTGTCAAATACCCTGTTACATACTAATTAGTACCTACCTAGCTAGGTACACAGGGCCACACATCAAGTGTAACATTTTGACCTTTGGAGCGCCCTTACCGCGCACGTAATAAGAGCGAGTTTTGAAGTGCTTCTGTTACACCTGACGTGTGGCCTACCGTACCTACCAATTGTTATAATATGATAATTAATTATTGTTGGATATTTTATATATCCGAATGCGTCTTCATTATTTTTATCCTTCGATCGTGGGTTCTTGGAAATTTATTGTTATTCTATTGTGTCTTGCTCACCGGTGAGCTTATGGGGCTTGATAGGTTAATAAAATTTTTAAATCCATACTAATTAGTAATTACTAATATTATAAATGCGAAAGTGTGTCTGTCTGTCTGTCTGTCTGTTACCTCTTCACGCCCAAACCGCTGGACAGATTTTGCTGAAATTTGGCATGGAGATACTTTGAGTCCCGGGAAAAGACAAAGGATACTTTTTGTCCTAGAAAAATGTACGGTTCCCGTGCGATTAACGAGTTTTGGCACAACGGAGTTGCGCGCATCATCTAGTAAAGAACTCAAATCATCTAAAAATAAAGTTTCATGGCAGTACGACATAATATGTAAATATAACACGCTGATTAATTACAAGCACAATATTTTATTTTTATTTTATTTCCCGTTTCGTGGCAAGTGGCAACCCTGGCATATCTGCTTGGTACTTACACCAGTGGCGGCATCGTGCGACATCAAAGGCGTTTCGTTACTGTAGGGATATTATATTGCTATACTGTGTTGACTACTGTACCCTAAAACGGGATTTTTCGAAAATAAAAATGTTGTTCGTCTTATCAAAATGTTTACGCACAAAATATTAATAGCTTTCTTGTTAGTAATCACAAAAAAATGTTTTATGGCTCCCGTACTACTACGACAAAGTTGATAAAAATTTTATTCGAGCATCTAGATTCTGGTATGCCAAGTCCAAGAACAAATTATGAAGGAGTTTATTCTAACAAAACCAATAAATGTATTTTTATATAAGTACCTACACTGTTTAAAGAATTTTATTTTGCAAAATATGTTCTTTACTTTTAAAATAACATTCTTCCTAAATCGTACCTTGTAAATTCGCAGCTGAATTTACGCCCCGCCCCGCCATTGAATGTTTCCAAATAAGTTCACGTTGCAACGAGATCGAGTTACCTAGACTTGCAACACCTTTTGTTCGACGTTGTTAAATAGTCCTTCACATGTATATTTTATTAAATAGTTACTTAGCTGCAAATTTTTGTTGCTGCTCGCCCTGCAACAGTTAACCAGGGGGGTGAGTCAAGATTTTTTCGTTTTCGCTTCGTTATAGAATCGCCGATGAAAATGTATGGAATTGACATAAGCGTTCGTAAATATGACGTTGACGTTCGACTCGTCTTATGTCAATTCCATACATTTTGATCGGCGATTCTATAACGAAGCGAAAACGAAAACATTTTGGCTCACCCTCCAGGTACTATTTTTATGACATCGATGGAGACATTATGATTACTGAATACTGGCAATACCTATTTCGATGTCCATGTAATTTGAAGTGAGTAGAAGTATTTAAGTTAGTAACTTCTTCAGACCCAATAGTGACAAAAACTCGTCATACAGATTACAGATTACTGCAACTGTTGCTAGGTAATAGGTTTACCTTAGTCAGCCACACTTTACTTGAAAGTCGAATTGGGGGGGGGGGGGGGGGGTGAAGGGAGAGGGCATTAAAATAATGAAAGCTGCTAAATGTTAGTATTCTTAGGTATCAATTATTATGGAATAGTCATGCTACGTGCTGGATATAAACAGGAGCACAAAACTATATAAGGAAGCTACACCTTCAGAACATATTAATATTACATAATATCTAAGAAAATATAATGTCAAAAGGAAAATGGTTATAGTTTCCCGGCGTTGTAGAAAAACTAGTTTAACCCAACGATATCCAAAATCGGCACAGGATTGTTCGTATAATTAATTAGTTCACATAAAATCCGGTCGCCGTTTAAGGTCAATGGTTTATAGTAAAAACGCAAAAACGTGTGGTATCTTCATAATAACTTTTGCATAGGTAAATGCCAAAATCTAGTTTATGTTGTTTGTTGACCCAAGAATTTACAACGTGACGTCATTCGTTTAAATCTAAGTGGCTTTTACAAGAAAAATATATTAAGTTCTATCAAATTGTGATCTGATTGTCTTACTTTTAAGGAAACCGTACTTTCCACGTTCAGTATTGTACGTTTTTTTTAATAATAAGCACATATAATAATAATTATTAATATAAATAAGCTTTGAATATAACATTAATAACAGTTTTAACTTGTAAATAATTCATTTACAATTTGTTCCAATTAAAAAGTATTGTACGATTATCATGTTTGTATAATAAAGAAATTGGCATCACGCACTACCGTGTGCCTATCTAATATCTATACGTAATAAAGAATATATTAAGTATTATAATTATTATTACGTTTAGGTACTTGGCGTGTGCTTCGATTTTTCTTTAAAGAATAGCGTGGAAAATCTATTTTCCCACGTGAAAACGCTCTACATAGTTGAAAGCGGGGACATACAATACGGTCTGATTTCTTAAGGAATAAAAAAAACGACTTCAAAATTGTACGTAATTGAGAATTAAAACTCCCTATCTCCAAAACTACTGAACCGATTTTTATGAAACTTGCACTATTCCCTAAGTTGAACAATACCTAGTACAATAAAAAAAGAATCACTTAAATCGGACTTGTAGTTTCAGAGATATGCGCGAACAAACATAAAAACATACATACATACATACATACATACATACATACATACATACATACATACATACATACGTACATACATACACTTTTGAAATTTGGCACATTTGTTCAGAAGCTGTTATAGATTAACATATACAAAAACTGGGCAGTTCTGGAAATATTACATGCATACGCGTCGAATTGATAACCTTCTTTTTTTGAAGTCGGTTAAAAATAAGAAAACTGAAAAGTAAAACGCTCTAGATACGCGCCATTCCGAAAATTAGCACTTAGAGCGTTTTGCCTTTCAGGAGCAGTTTTTCCACAAAGAGCACAAATAAAAGAAATATATTTTATGCAAATAAAGTTACGTAAGACGTCGGAAACAAAGATAATAATACTTACTTAAGATAGGGGTACTGTAACTGGCTCGAAACACAAAAATATGTAAACTTTAACCTTTACCAAATGGGCTTTAACTTGCAAATTGTAACTGGTTTGAAGTTACTGTTACACCTTTACAACAAGGTAGGTAGAGTAGGCGTACAGTTTGGGCAGGAATTGTAGGAAATTTAATATTATGTTTTCCTTTTCTTTTTGGGAGTCGGAAATTTAAATTAAATTCTTGGACCTACTTTTTCTTTCGGCGTGTCGTCTGCCAAAATTAATATTGTCAGCCGAGGATCCACTATGGTTTTGGTTGGTGTTACTTTTTTGCCGGCGGTATTTTTCAAATGGCCTACTGAATCTTCTTTTGTTCTAGTTTCAACAGTGTTACATAAATTATTCAACTGTAATTAGCCTGTGGCTTTCTCCCCAACTGGGTCGGACGTTTCACGGTCAAGAAAATCAATTTTACACCACAGAAATAACTAATGACATAATTTCCTTACCTGATGATCGAGATTGCTATTTTATGCAATAGATGACAATTAAAATAAATCTAAGTACAGAGTACTCTCCAATCTATATCGAAATTAAAAATTACGAATAAACCTAGATTGTGAAGAAGGTGATTCACTTGTCTAAGACTGGATTTCTCAAATTGGGGTACGCGAACCCCGACGGCAGGGGGTTCGCGACAAAATTAACGGAATGGTAGAAACAGGAGTTATTATTAGAAATTATTAGAAAAAACCTTATTTTCTTCAACAGTCAATTTCATTAGTTAGTAAGGGGTTCGCTGTCACCTGGAAATTTTAACAGGGGTTCGTGGAGCTGAAAGTTTGAGAAACCCTGGTCTAAGATCTCGCGTGAAATTTTACCCTAAAAACTAAAAAGCAATAACCACATGGTTAAAAACCACCAACTAATATTATCTCTCTCGTTTCCAGCTTGTGTGGTGCGGGCTGGCGCTGGCACTGTGCGCGGGGCAGGCGCTCGGCCACGGGCGGCTCATTGAGCCCCCCTCCCGCGCCTCCGCCTGGCGCTACGGCTTCGACACCCCCCACAACTACAACGACCACGAGCTCTACTGCGGCGGCTTCACCCGCCAGTGGAGGCGCAACGGCGGCAAGTGCGGCGTCTGCGGCGACGCCTGGGACGCGCCCAAGCCGCGCCCGCACGAGATCGGCGGCATATTCTACAAAGGTGTTATAGTGCGCAAGTACGCGCCGGGCGACGTCATCACCGTGAAGGTCCAGCTCACCGCCAGCCACATGGGCTGGTTCGAGTTCAAGGTCTGCGATAACCCCAGCCAAACGGACGAGGAGTGCATGAGCAAGCACGTGCTAAAACTCGAGGGCAGCGAGGCCACGAAATACTACCCGAAGAACGGCAGCGTCACCTACGAGATGAGGTACCGGCTGCCGGAGGGCCTGGAGTGCGTCCACTGCGTGTTCCAGTGGCAGTACGTCGCCGGTAACAACTGGGGGGAGTGCGGCAACGGCACCGGCGCCGTCGGCTGCGGCCCGCAGGAGGAGTTCCGCTCCTGCGCCGACATCTCCATCTCTGACGAGCACACGACGACGCGCCGCCCGCGCCCGCCCTACGTCCCGCCCAGCAGGAGGCCCACCGTGCCCACTCCCGCGGAGACCGAGTCCACGGGCAGCTCGGTGTACGGCATCGTCATTGCGATCGTGTCGCTGCTGCTCGCCCTCGCGGTCCTGGCTGCGGTATACCTGTACTACTACCGCGGCGGCATGAGGATTAAGAACCTCCTGAGGAAGAAGGTGCCCCCGCCCGCGCCCGTCCCGCCGCCTCGCCACAAGAAGATGTCTCTTTCCCGAGAGAATCCGCCCGAGATCTCCGCGCCTAAACTGATTTCCGAGTCGGGATTCGAGACGGTCGACCTGAGATCGAAGTAACGGAAGTCGGAATTAGGATACGAAACGTCCACTGCCTTGAAACGTGATATTTAGGTAACTTTTGTGTATTTTTGCGTGGGATTTGGTGTACGAGGACTTAACAAGTCTCAGGAGGTCTTAGGCGACGTTCGAGTGATTTTTACAATCCACGACAGAACTAGCGCTGACCATAGACAATATTATAGTCTTCTAGTCTGAAGCTGAAATAATTTAATCGAAGTCCCGATTTTCTAATTACTTATAACACGACATGTAAAAATACGTTTAAAAATAAGACTTTACGCGGACCCCTTGTGTAAGAAATGTTCTCACTATTTACCAATCTTACAATAGATAAGTATTTAAATATTTATATAAAAAAAACTACTAATTTTGAACAGTGTTCAAAAATGTTGTTAAGTTCGAGATTCGAGAACCAAACAAACGAATATAAGTACCGAAAACGATACATCGCGTGTACCGTCAGCATATTATTAATATTCGATGATAAGATTGAAAGGTAACCAATAAGTTAACAAGTTACTGTATAATATTTGATTGATATTTATTAATAAATAATGTATTGTTAGTATAGTACATTAAGTTATTGCTAGGTTTAGTATTTTTGTAGGTACGCATGTGGCCAGTGGCACATTTTTTACTTACCTATTACAACTGAAACTTACGGTATAGTGGCCATAATATTATGTCAGGGGAGTTCTAATTTTCTAATTAACGCCATTTTTTAATATAATGTAATAATCTACTTATATTTCAATAAAGGATGTCCCCTGGCGTGTTAAAGTACAGAATAATAATATTATGTTGACTGTACGTATATGGGACATGAACAATAATTGTTAGAATTAAAGGTATAAATACGCCTTGTAAATTATTTTTATGTTTTAAAATAAAATGTTAGAAAAATACTGTTTTATTTTTTTTATTGTTAAGTACTTAAAAATATTCAGTAAGGAGGGGCGAGGGCAACATAATTATAAATAAGTATGTAACCATTCATAAGCCATAATATTATTATAAAATAATTATAATGTTCTTGGTTACAGTGAAGAAAAAAAATCGGCCAAGTGCGAGTTGGACTCGCGCACGAAGGGTTCCCTACCATGAATATAGAGCAAAATAATAAAAAATGTGTTTTTCGTATGGGAGCCCCCCTTAATTATTTATTTTATTTAAATTTTACTATTAAATAGGGTAAAATACGAGTCATTGGAATTTTTCGGTAGTGGGACACTGTACACTTTGATCGTAAAAATAAAAGTTTGTGGTTTTTATACGACGTAAATATTAATGGAATTAATATTGAGAGGCATTCACGTTACAATAAAAATAGAGTATTTTTTATCAGGTTGCGGTGTAACCAAGATAAAACATATTTTTGTCGCCATGGTCATCACGTGCGCCTTGGTTTTGCAAATGAAAAGAAAAAATTAACAAACATGCTAAAGTTTTTAATAATATTTTTTATGATACACATTGTGTATGTTATTATAAACGTGTTATTGTAATAAACAATAATCTATTTAGTATTTTTTGTACATACTTAATAACCTTACATTATCTCATTTAAAGATTTTTTGGCCTGTCCTACTACTGGTATTGTAAAAGTGCTGAAAAGCAGTCATTGGACGTTATTAGACGAAATAATACTGATCTACTTGATATATATTCGAAAGATGAGAGTATTATTCATGACGAAAGTTAATTATTTGCAGCTGACTTGTGTCTTTTGAATACTTCTTAGAGCATTAAACCAACCGCCAGGCTGATTTAATGCTCTAAGGAATACTTCAATGAAGTGTGACTTCTGAATACTTCAAGAACGTCTACTTGTTGCCGTTAGTTGTATGGAATGAATATAAAATGCTACGGTGCGTTGCACAAGGGCTGATGTTTAAACAACGCGTTATTATTATTTTTTTCGTTTTCATAGAGGAATTAGACTTTTCAAAATCAGCTAAGTATCCTTTTTGTTTGTTTTATATTTTATAAATGAAATCCCTCGACTTTGTGTATAATGATTTCAACTAAACAAATACCATACAATTTTTGCTACCCATCTGCATCAGTATAATCCAAACTCAAGAACATGTGCAAGCTGGGGGATCTATTTCGCATCCTAAAAGATACTTAATTAAGTATCTTATAAATATAAATATTAAAATAAATTTATTTTATCGCACAATAGATACGTGCGAGGCATGACAAGCCCAACTCCCTCCTAAAAGTAGAGTACCGCCACAGTGACAGGCAAATGAGCTGCTCTGCATTATACTCCATATTTAAATATAGTCTGAGTATGCCGATTGGCTTGATGAGTACAATCTGAAATCTCTAAATATTTGAGTTACGTTTAAGGTAGGTAATATACAGACATGACTGCCGTAACTCCATTGCGTCAAAGTACGTTTATCGAGTGGATATCATTCATTTTCCTAGGATAAAAAGTACTATTTTTCCTTTCCCGGCACTCAAAGTGTGAAGTGTCTCCATACCGAATTTTTGCAAAATTCGTTCAGTGGTTTGTGCATGAAGAAGTAATTGACAGACAGACAGACGAACAGACTTTCACACTAATAAAGTTATATTAGTATGGATATGTTACCCCCCGTAATGCATCCAGATTTTCCAGAATCCAGAAAAAATAAGTCACCCCAAACCTCTACACAACGCCCCCATTTTTTTCTGGGTCCCACACCCAGACCTTTAGCGCCCACAAGCGGGCGTTATCGCCCATTATCTCCGGTAGGAGTAGTGTTCTGTGTCCACTATGGGAAAGGCTGTTTTGTGCTTTATACTACTTATATAATATCTTCTTCTTCTTCTTCTTTACAAATGGCCTCCCTTAAGGAATAGCCAGTGTCAGTAGTTCGGTGACGTAGAAAAGAAAGACTTTTGTTGTCCGTGGTGAAAACTTTGCATTTCAAATTAATACTGGCGTTTGTGAAAGTACAAGGTAGAGAAAGACGTTAAAAGCCGGGTACAAAAGTTCAAGTCGCTACTCGTGAATCAATTCCTTATTATAATAAATCTGAAACAATACAAAACATGCAAAAAATTAGTTTGTTAGTATAAACACACACATACACAAATCTATAATTTAATATTATTATCGTTAATAAAATTACACAGAATATCTACAAAAGAAGTATGGACTAACGATAAAAGGGAACGGAAGTCAGTAGGACGAGGGATATTAGGGGGTAGAGAATCGTACAGTGAAGAAAGACGGTTTGGGCAACTAAAGAAAATATGTTCAGTAGAGCCTTCGTCAAGTCCACACTCGCATAGCGACGAATCTCTAACCCTAATTTTGTTGAGGAAAACAGGAGTACAGGAGTGGCCTAAACGCAATCGACAAACTGTAGAGGTTACAGACTTTTTAGCTTTCCTGTATTTAAAAAACCAAGGCTTAACTGGTACCTGGCTTTGCAATGAGAAATAAAATTTACCCTTAATCCTTCCTGATGCAGTCCAATACGCACTCCAATCAGTCAGCAAATGTTCTTTAGCTAATGGGATAAGATCGTTGCAGTAAATTTTGGAGTGGCCAGGACCACCTGTGTAGATAGCTTGCTTTGCATAATAGTCAGCACTTTCGTTGCCAGCTATACCGCTGTGTCCAGGGATCCAAACCATCTCAACCCGAATATTTTGTGAGTGGCATTTAAAAAGAATATGTCTTATTTTCACAATAAATGGATATTTAAATTTAGAACGAAAAGGGTTAGCCAATATAGCCTGAAGGCAACTTTGTGAGTCAGAAAAAATAACAGAATTATTAAGGCGGTGAGATTCTATAAAGGATAGAGCCTCAAGAATTGCTACAGCTTCCCCAGAAAACACAGAGGACGTAGCAGGCAATTTGAAATTTAAAATAACATTGACTTTTGGTATCCACACTGCTGAACCTACACACCCTTGGTTATCAAGTTTAGACGCATCAGTGTAAATGTGATACCAATTTTTATATACAGAATTAATAATCTCTTTAAATTGACTGTTGGCAGATGGAGAGTTCTTAGGGATGCCAGAGCTAAGGGAAATACAAGGAGGATTAACAAGGGATTGATAAGGAACTTCATAAATAGGGAGCAATTTATTTTGATACACGGGACAGGGTAAGCTAGTGAATTTTTGATAACTTTTAAGTAAACAGGGAGGGTCTTTGCGAGTCCAGTAAGATGAAGAGTGGAACAGTTGAGATAGGGTATGTAACTTAGGAATGAGAGGGGAATGGGCGAATTGAAGGGCCTTGAAGAGGAATCTATCCGAAAGATATTGACGACGCAAGCTTAGGGGAGGATCTGCACACTCAACCTGTAGGGCATTATTTGCAGTTGATTTCATTGCCCCAACTATTAGACGGAGGCACTTAGATTGGATTTTGTCCAATTCTTTCAGAGCAGACTTGTTGCAAGGCTCTAGAATTATAGATCCGTAATCTAAGTGACTTCTAATTAACGCGTTATAGATTAATTTTTGAGTGTAAGGGTGAGAGCCCCACCAGACACCAGAGAGACATCTGATGATATTAATGTTTTTTTCACATTTTTTGATGATATGGTTTACATGATGAGCCCCTGTCATTTTGGAATCTAAGTAGACCCCCAGGAATTTGATGTTATTAGAAACTGGGAAAACCATACCATCAAAAGATATGCAAACGTCAGGGATAGACCTACGCCTAGAAAAAACGACAACGCTGCTCTTCTCCACGGAAATGCTAAGACCATGATCAGTCAGCCACTCGCAAAGGTAGAAAAGGGCAGAATTGAGACGTGCCTCCGCCTCTGAAACAACTCTGGAAGAAGCATAAATGGTTATGTCGTCCGCATATTGGGAGATTTTGCAAAAGGATAAGACGGATAAATGTAAACTATAGGAGTAAAGGTTATATAGGGTGGGACTAAGGACCCAACCTTGGGGGAGACCTTTCCAAACCAATCTAGAGATGGGAGGAGAATTTTCATGGGAAATAACTATGGACCGACCGGAGAGGGAATTGCAAACGTAGTTAGCTATCTTTACAGGAATACTCAGCTCTAACATGGTCTGCCTGAGCACCGTAAGTAGGACGTTATCATATGCGGACGACACATCCAAAAATACCCCCACCAGAGTCTCTTCATTCGAGAAAGCAATTCGGATGTCTGAAACTAATGTACACACATTATCCATGGTACAAAAGCCTTTACGAAACCCGAATTGATTTCCAGAAAGAATACCTTTACTCTCTAGGAACCAATCAAGTCTGTTTTTAATTAAATGCTCCAATATTTTTGAGAGAGTGGAAGAAAGAGCTATGGGACGGTAACTGGTTGGATTATTTACAGACTTGCCCGGCTTCAAAATAGGGAGAATAATTTGGCATTTCCATTCATCTGGAGGGCATTCTGATTCAAAGATAGAGTTAAGAAAGTCGAGGATTAATTTTTGTGCACTAAGACTGCTATTAACAACAAAAGAGTATGGGATACCGTCAGCTCCCGGGGCAGAATCTTTAAGAGAATTGATAACTAATTTAAACTCTTCAAAGGAAAATGGGGCATCAAATTCAGTGGAAGGGAATGAAGAAGGAGACATGAATTTTTGGGACTCTTCATATGTCGGAACCCAAGGAGGGGCAAGTTTTTGGGAGAATTCATGTAACCAAGGAGAAGGATCATTAGATAGAGGATTAGAGTTGGGGGAAAAGGATCCACGGAACTTTTTTAAATTGCTCCAAACTAAAGACGGGAGGGACTGGGGAGACAGGCTCTGACAAAAATTATGCCAACCCAGACGCTTCTTGTGAGACAGCAGCCGTTTTGTTTCCGCTGCTATTCTTTTGTAGTCAATATAGTTTTCCAAGGTCATGTTGGATGAAAAGGTTCTCTCTGCCTCTTTGCGTTTTTTACATGCAGAGGTACACTCATGATCCCACCATGGAGGAGAGGAGATACGGTCAAAATGAGAACTACGTGTAGGAATAGCAGCCTGCGCGCTTTCAAGAAGCGCCTGCGTTAACCGGGGATACAGGACATGTACATTATTGCTGTTAACAGGAGGAAAAGAGGCAGTAAGGTCTTCAGTACGGATTTTAAATAAAGGCCAATCAGCCTCGGAAGTTTTAAATTTAAGTCGAGGAGGATTCCTGACTATATTGGGAATGGAGGAAAGGTACCAAGTAATGATGATGGGGAAGTGATCACTACCACAGGAATTTGACTCAACTGACCATGAGACCTGGGAAGATAAGGAAGGGGAACATATAGATAAATCTACTGCCGTTCTAGGATTCTGGGATGGGAGAACTCGTCGGGTAGGAGCTCCATTATTTAAAATAACTAAGTTAAGGTCATCAAGGTGACACAGTAGTAAATCTGCAAGGGAATCACGATTATGAGAACCCCAGGCATGATGTTGCAAATTGAAGTCTCCTAAGAGGAAGAGAGGAGGGGGAATGAGGTTGATCATGGAAAAAAGATCGGAAAGGACTGAGTGAGTGGGGTCAGGAAGGTATACAGACACGAAGGAAATATTGTGAATTCGAACGGCAGTAATGTTAAAATTACTATGTGGAGGGAGAGGGATAGAATTAAACATCACAGACATAGACACTAAAATAGCTGAACCAGCTCTTCCATCATTTCTGTCATCCCGGAGACAAGAGAAGCCAGGGACTCTGAATTGAGAACCCGGCCTCAGCCAAGACTCCTGAATGGCAAAAATAATAGGGTTAAATTTATTTACAAAGTATAAAATATCATTGGATTTATTTCTAATGCTACGACAGTTCCATTGTACCAGTGTCCTCTGACCCATTATGTTCAGTGTTTATCTTTGTAATGTTTATAAGCTTAGTCAAGTTTTCACGGAGAGTATCAGACATGCCCATTCCAGTATCACTGAAGCGGGATAATAAATTTAATAATAGGGAAGAAAGGAGTTCTGGGAAATCATCGTTCTTGGATAGGGAGTTGTTTGGGAAAGCACATCCATTGGGAGATTCAGAAATGGGATTTTGAACAATAGCTTGATGAGCAAGACGGTCATAACCGGGTTGGGGAGTAGGAATAGTACGGCGAGGAGTATAAACTGTCTTTCTATAAGAAACAGTAGGAGAAGAAGGAGAAGGAGTGGAATGGCGGACTTGTGAGGGATTAGCTGAACGGGTAGACACGACATCTGTGTAAGCTCTTCGCACACTAGGGAACCTGGCTGAAGCCTCTGTATAGGAAATGTTGTGTTCTGACATAGCAGTCTTAATTTCTTTCTGTCGTATGTACTCCGGACAGTTGAGATTATTAGCAGAGTGAGCACCAGAGCAAAACAGACATGACACCACCTGGGTATTACAAGAGTCACCCTCATGAGGTTGTGCACACTTGTAACACCTAGGGTCAGACCTACAAAATGACTTTACATGGCCAAATCTGCAGCAACGATTGCATTGTATTACCGGGAGCTTATATAATTCGACTGGTAATGAAGTGAAATATAAATATGTATGGGGAGGAAGTTTCTGCCCACTAAAAGTTACCACCACGGTTTGTGTTGGAATCCATGATATAATTCCATTCGAATCTGTGGATTTGCGACACATACGACGTGCCTTGATAATGTCACCATATCCCGTAGGTACAGAACAGTTTGTTGTAAATTCCTCCATCGAGATATCAACTGCAACACCCCTAACTATTCCCATGCGAGAAACATTGTATGACGGAATGGAAGCAGAGAAGCCAGCATCAGCAAGGATTGAAGATTCCAGAAAGTCGTTGGCGTTGTCTACATTTTTGAACTCAACCGAGACTCTGTTTCTACCTATACGTTTAACCCCACCAAGAGCAACTGTAGTAATATTTTTTTGAAATAAGTAGCGGCCGAACTCCATTGGACGCATCTGACTACTTGATTCTGTCTTTGATACATGTACAATAAAAGGCGGGGAATCATTGTGGGAGTATTTTCGTTTGTTTAAAAATTCCGGTTTAGCAAAAGTATATTTATCATTAAGGGTATTACTAGTAGAGGAAGCGGGGGGATCGTATCTAGGTCTCTTGTTGGGAACATTCGCGTCTAGATCTGGAACAGTGCTCAGACCATTCGGTGGCGTTATACAAACATAACCTCCACCGGGGTCCGGCGGATCGGTATCCATTATAAAATATTAAAAGAACTACTTACAAAGACAAAACAATACAGACACCACAATAACACCACAAGAAGTACAATAATAACAGAAGATCACAAGTAAAATCTAGAGATTTGATGAGAAAACTTTACAGATAGACCAAACACTTGTAACCAACACGCAGCCTAAAAGCAAAGTCCTATAATATCTTTACCTTAATACTTAGAAAAAAGTTATGATGTCAACGTCAAAGTGACAGGCCTGACAGCTGTCAATTAGCTGCCATAGACAATCTCAAAACAAACGTGCTGCAAAAATTGCTGAAAAAAGCAAGATCTTAAATTTCCAATAAAATACATAATTTAAATGAAAAATGGCAGTGCGGCCTCAGCGTATACATGATGGTGCCGTTGTTGAACGTAGACTACGCCCGATATATGGTAATATTGCTTGCAAATAATGCTAGCTTTGCTTGCCGATTACTGCATCGCTAATCTAATATATTGTCTTCAGATTGGCTCGACAATGGAAATAACAAAAAGGCATTGCAAGAGGCAGAAAAAGTACTTAAGAAAACTCCGACTCTGCAGGCTGCTCGGGCGTTGAAGGCTCTAGCTTTGTTTAGGTTAGGAAAGGCACAGGAGGCCTATGTCGTGCTAGACGCTCTGTCTGAGGAGAAGCCGAGTGACGATACGACCCTGCAAGCCATGACTATTACTTATAGGGAGTCCCAGCAATGTAAGTAATTCAATAATGTCCCAGCATTACAAACATTATGATCAAATCTTGTATTGATTAGTCTAGTAACCATTGCTGGTGTTAAAGTTTTAATATTAGGCTGAAGTTTGAACTTCTAACTTTCTATAAGCAACACACCTCACCGTTTAATTTTACAGTGAACAAAGTGTGTGCACTGTATGAAGCAGCGGTGAAGGTTGAGCCAACTAGTGAGGAGCTGTATTCACATTTATTTATGTCGTATGTGAGAGTCAGTGACTACCGGTCACAGCAGCGAGCTGCGATGGCATTGTATAAGTTTGCCCCAAAAAATCCCTACTATTTTTGGGCTGTTATGAGCATTGTATTACAGGTTAGTTTTCCTTATTTATTGATATAAAAATTACTTCTGATTGAACTTAATATTTAAATTCATAGCTTGTAGTTTCACAAACATTAAATGGTTATTATTATAAACATGAGAGTGTCTGTCTGTTTGCTGTCTGCCTAAATCTGTCTAAATAAATTGGGATAAATTCAGTATGCAGATAATTTGATCCAGGCAAAATATACCTACTGGTCGACACACAAAGAAATCGCTATTTATAATAAAGTCCATAAAACATAAAATACTTACAGGCAAAAACTGCTGAGGATGCAACAAAAAAAGGTATTCTTCTCACATTAGCGCAGCGGATGGTTGATAACTTTATATCGGAGAATAAAATGGAGGCAGAACAGGAAGCAAGCTTGTATATAATGATTTTAGAGCTGCAAGAGAAGTGGCAAGATATTCTTAACTTCATCGAAGGTCCAATATACACACAACTAGTGCCCGGCTCTAGGGCTCAAGCTAGCATACCCTTTTTAAAAAAACTAGGAGAATGGAAACGTCTAAACATACTTTGTAAAGAGCTGCTCTGGGATAATGTAGATAGATGGGACTATTATTTACCGTATTTTGACTCTGTTTTTGAATTAATCAAGAACTCCGACAATGAAGGTGATGAGAGTACAGATAACACTGCCGAGAAGTGCCATGAATTTATTTGCCAACTAGTCGAAAGTATGTCGTCGAAACGGACTCTGCGAGGTCCGTATTTAGCTAGACTGGAGTTGTGGAAACGCTTATCGGTTGACGGCGATCCAACGTCATTACTGGGTAGTGGCATAGCTCTATGTATTCAGTATTTACGGGTATTTGCCAACAAGCCGTGTGCTGTACCAGATTTGAAACCGTACCTAGTTATGATACCTCAGAAGGAAAGAGAGGCGCATTGTAAAGATTTCCTGACTTGTTTAGGCTTTGATGAGAATAGTGAACCTGACTCGGTAAGTTTCATTTCCTTTTTTTTCTAATTTCAAAAATGTTTGTAAATATTATGCCAAAAATTTCCAAAAAAAAATCTGTGTTAAAAAAAGTTTTCTATACATAATTCATTATATTAAGGTTATTCTTAATTGAAATCACAAATTTTGCAGCAAGACGACATCCAGCGTCACATTTCGTGTTTACAAGCTTGGAGACTCACCTCTCCGGAAGGAACGTTAGAGGAGAATTTAATAATAGCGAATACTCTCCGACGGCACTACCTACGCTGCCTCAACAAGGGTCTAGTCACCGCCTCTCCTACAGAGTTCTGCTCGGCGGATCAGTATGCTGTGCTTGCTTCACATCATTATTTCTATGCAGGTAATTTAAGTTGATTCCTAGGCAGATGGGGGACCTATGGATTATTCATACTAATATATATTCATATATTAGTATGAATATATGAATATATATTAGATGTAAATAATGGAAACTAAAATAAAAGTTATTTTATTTTTATGTTTTGTGTTTCAGCGGCTCAACAGCAGAGCGTGACTCCAGTGGTAGAAGCCCTAAGCCTGTTGGAGCTGGTGCTGCACCACTCCCCCGCCAACTTCCACGCCAAGCTGATGCTCGTGTCGCTGTATCATATCTTAGGTGAGGCTATCTATGGCTTCTCACTAGAGAAGCCATAGATAAAAAAAGAGTATCAATAATGTCCCATCCAAAATCTGCTTAAGGAACTGAAAGTTTGAATCATAAAACATCTTAAAGTAAGACCACACTAGGCGCAGCTACACTGCAACGAAGCAACGCGACTTGTCGTGTCGCGTAGTTCATTACATTTTATGCTAGTACGAACATGTTACAGGTAACGCAGTGTGTGCGTCACACGCATACGTGCGGTTAGAGCTGAAGCAGGTGCAGCTAGTGTCACTGGGGTGGCTGCACGCCGCGCGCCTCGCGCCCGCACTCGCCGCGGCGCGCGCGCTCCGCCTGCTCGCCGACACCGCCGCGTTCCATAGACACCACGGCAAGGATGTACGTATAATAACATATTACTCTGTTCCGTTGGGATGTCACAGTGTCAATGTTTAGCTGCGTTGCGTCGTCGTAGCATGCTTCTTTAAGTTGCATAATGCAGCATCAATGCTACTTTGCATTGCACAAACTTAAGCTCAAATGCTTTTTCAAGTTGCGTCGTCGCAGCATCATCGCTCCGCCGTTCATATTATATTTTATGACCTTTTTAATAATTATGTATTTTTTATAATATTAAATAATGTGTGTCTTGTATGAATTGAAAATGAAATGAAAATGGAGAAGGCTGGGGGAGACCTATACCCGTGAAGGGGCAACTTCACCACAAACAACTCTCAATGTAATTTTACTGGGTGGTGAATTGAATACAAGGCTATAATAATAATAATGTGTGTCTTGGACAGTCGTCGGCAGACAAAGATTGACAGTGAGGAACGAGAAGGGTGGGAAGGTGGCGTTATTAATACGCTCTGATTGGTCGATGCTGATTGTCGACGTGAATTGTTAACCGCGTCAAAACATGGTTTACGTACTCGTGATACCTATATTTTTTTTTATTGACTTCCTAACTTCTTACCAATTAATTAATTTATTTTCAGAGCGTCGAGAACCTAACGTACGCGTACAAATACGGTACATTCGAGAAACTCGTAGAACTGTCGGCTTGGAGCGCGCGTCTTGAGGCGTGCGGGTGGGGCGCGAGTGCGGCGCGCGAGCGGGCGCTCCTCCCCCTGCTGGCCGGCCCGCCCGCGCCGCTACACGCCCCGCCTCCACTACCGCCACACCCCACTGACAACAGGTATGTAACTATGTAGAATCCACTCCACTAAAGAAGTTTAAAAAAGTCTTATTTGATAGAGAATATTACGCAAAGGTCGGACAGAGGGCGCTACTAGCACATAATATCCTCTTTTCTACACTACTATTATAAAGAGGAAAGATTTGATTTTTTGTTTGTTTGTTTGTTTGTTTGTTTGAGTCGAATAGGCTCCGAAACTACTGGACCGATTTGAAAAATTCTTTTGCTATTGGAATCTTACATTATTTCTGCTGAACATAGGCTACATTTTATTTTGGAAAAAAGTAGGGTTCCGTAAGATATTTGAGTTTTTCGGACGCAAGGTGTAAAAAATCAGCTAGAAAAGTTACTTATTTTGCGTACGCTGCCTAAACTATAAAAGATAGAACCATAAAATGTTCTAAGTAATTGTAGATCTTATAAATATCTACAAAAAAGTCCGCGACACACTATACCTATCTATGTCGAGTGAGGCACAATAACCATTTATTTATTTAAAAATCCTGAATTTTTTTTGGACTACATTTAAACGGATATATTTTACTCACGCTATTAATCCTTATCAAAATATATTATTTTATCACTAAGTACAGTTTATGTAGATAATATTTGGTCTTTGAATGATTAAAATTGGACGTTTGGTTTTGAAATTATGGCGAAATTAAAATATTACGATAGTGGGCGTCACCAAAGCGCGTGCGGGAGGAAGACAATATTCTGTTGTAGAAATGAAAATTCTGTACATAAAAGATATGAAATGACACCCGAAATTACACCTTTGTCACTACATCGCTATAGAAGCCAAAAATGTGGTTAGTTTTTTGTCTGTCTGTCTGTCTGTCTGTCACTCTTTCTGTCTGTCTGTATGTTTGTTCCAGCATCACACGAAAAATACTGATCCGATTTGAATGTGGTTTTCGCAGATATATTTATCTTCTTCCAACTTAACATCTGGTGTATAAATTTTGTTCCCCCCACCCCTCTAAGGGGACAAAAGAGGGGGTCAGATTTTGTATCAAACTTTTTTCTTTAACACGAAAACTACTGATCCGATTTGCATACGGTTTTCACAGATTTGCATACGGTTTTCACAGATATATTATATTTGTCTTCTTCCAACTCAACATCTGGTGTATAAAAATCCTCCTCCCCCTCCCCTCTCAACCCTCTCTGGGGACCAAAGAGGGGTCAGATTTTGTATACAACTTTTTTCTTTAGTGGACTTACTTCATATTAGTGATATTAGGTATTAACTGTGTTTTTCAACTTAACATCTGGTGTATGACCTTCCCCCCCACACCCTCTTAGGGGACAAAAGAGGGGGTAAAACATGTATCAACTGATGATGTAGAAAATATACTTTAAATGGCAAAACAACGTTTGCCGGGACAGCTAGTCCATCATATTTTGGTAGACCTCAACTTACTAAAGATTCCTATAAACTCTCTACATAAGTATGTACATAGCACCTAAGGCAGTATTTTTCAACCTGTGGGTCGCGACCACCTGCGTGTGTAATGCTATTCAAGTAATGTTGTGCTACATAAAAAGGCCTGTGCATTGGATAATTTAAAATAAATAAATAAACAGGGATCTAGCGGCGATAGTGTCGTGGGAGCCGCCGCAGTGCGCGGACCCCGACGCCAAGGCGCGCTCGTTCGATGAGGACGTCGCGCATTTGAGACTGAAGGACGGACTGGTGTCGTGTATAGGTTAGTAATTTGTTTGTGAATTATGAATTGACTTGCTGTGCCCCGCGGTGTTACCCGCAATTTTTGTGAAACAAAATTGCGTGAACAGTGATGACTTTTTCGTGAATTCTTTCACATCGATTTTTAATTTATTGAGCCTAATAACTTATTATAAGTGTTTTGTTTTTGAAAACTTCAGATGTAAAACAACGCAATGTCAATAGTAGTCGTAATGGAATCGTTATCCGTTAGGGGCTGAAAAATGTACTATCAGAGAAGTTGATTCCTAGACAGATGGCGGACCTAAGTAATTTGGTCGCGTTAAGTCAAACCCATCCGAACGATCACAGCTAACATTAAATTGACCTAAGTCGACTGCCTAGGAATCAATTTCAATCAATGGTACATTGACTACTGTTAACATTACCCATTCTTTTGTATTACCTTTATTAAGTAATATAAAATTAAACATTTCAGCGCTATGCATCGAGTGTTCAGAGGCGATGGGGGAGGCGCGTGCGGCGCGGAGGGAGGAGCTCGGTGAGGGCGTCGCGGCGCTGGAGGGCGCGCTGCGGCGGTGCGCCGAGCAGTACACCGCCCCGCCGCCGCTGAGGGCCACCGCGCCGCTGCCGTCGCGAATATACGGTAAGAGATGGGTACAATGCCCAAAGACAAGAGCTCATTGGCACAGTAAAAGAGTACAATAAGTGACCCATTAATTTAGTCGTAAAGTTGAACCGTAAAGATTCGCATGCCATAGTAAGAGAACGGCGTAGTTTCACTGCCGCGTAGTGCGGCTTAGCTTAGCACTTTCTTACAAATAATACATTTTAGCCGTGAGGTTTTACGGAGCTTCGCTGCAGTGTAGTTACGCTATTATGATCTCACCCACCATAAGACTCACATCACATGTCTAATTTGAAGTAATCCGAGGTAGATCATGTTATACCTGATGTTAGCATTTATGAATTACACAGTTGGTGTCTATATAGTACTAAAATATCCTATTACTGTTTCCAGGTCTAGTCCAATCCGACATCCCGTACGCGACGCTGTACGGTCACTCGTTACGGCTGGTGTATGCGGCGGCGGGCGGGGCCGACGGCGTCCGCACGCACGCGGCCGCGCTCCGCGACGCGTTACTTGCGACGCGCGCGCCGTTAACTGCGTGCGCAGGACGAGCTAAAGACGCGTGGATGTTAAGAGATGCGTTTGAGATGTTTGCGAATTATTTGGAGGTATGTTATCACTTATCACACTAATATTATAAAAAGAAAGTTTGTGAGAGTGTTATCGCGTCCAAACCATAAAGTTAATATACCTAGCGGAATAGAGCAACAATCTCGAGCTGTCAAACGAAACCGAAATTGGTTTTCATGTGTATGTGTACTTGAGTTCTGCTGTCATGTATCACATGTCTCTTTACCACGCAGTGTTACTGATAGTGACATCTCGCTTGCTTAGGCCTTTGTTTCTCTATTCCACTAGGTATATTAACTTTATGGTCTAAACGGCTGAAGCGATTTTAACTTTTTGGTATGAAGTTAACTCTAACTGATATCCCGGTTTAACACGTAGTCTGTTCTACTGAGTAAGATATCACAATTACGCCAATCTGAATTATTGCTAGTCCTGTTTAAAATATCATGTTTCAAAAATCGACTTGCGAATTAACATGATAATATAACTGAGTATTGCAAAGGAGCGGACCTAAAAGACAAGGAGTAAAAACACGATTTTTACCAACTTTACTTGATTCGTATACTATTAGTTTAGAACAATGTTGACAAGAAATTGTTAATATTTTTCAGTTTATCGGCATCATTACGTTCCTGTTGGGCGTCTGTAACGAGCTCATCACGCCGGCCAACACGAAGAAATCCAAAAAGAAAACGAACCAGTCGCCCGACCAGATCGAAACGACCGAACTCCTGAACAAATTGAACGACGAAGTGCAAGAAACTATCACTTTCGTGGAAGAAATATTCGAAGATTGGCCAGTGTACGAGTACAAATCTACTCTGCAAGAGGAACTTGAGAAATTAGGACTGACAGACTACCAGTGTACAGTGGGGGAGAGGTTAAAAAGTGGCGTGCAAGAAATATTAGAAGACGTCAAGAATATATTGAAAAAGAAATCTATATGTATCAAGTATCTGAAGAATTTGCAGTGAAGTGTCCTTGTGCAATATAAACCTGGTTCTGTCATTTTAATACTTTTATACAAGTTCGTTAAGGTCTTGATGCGATCTTACCTAATAAGAGTGCAATATGATATGCTCAATAAACAAATATGAAATACTAGATGACGCCCGCAACTCCGTTGCACCAAAATTGTTTCCGGGATAAAAACTATCCTGTGTCCTTTCCCGGGACTCAAGGTATCTCCATGCCAAATTTCAGCCAAATTGGTTCAGCGGTTTGAGCGTGAAGAGGTAACGGACAGACAGACAGACACACTTTCGCATTTATAATATTAGTATGGATTACGCAAAGGTTGGAGCAGAGGGCACTACTAGCACATACGGTAAATTATCCGTACAGTGCAACATAACTTTGTTGCACACGCCATATTGACAGAAACGCTCCAACAAAAAAATTTGTTCACTGTCTGTGTTGGTTCTGCCGTCTAGCGTGAAAACATTGAAATAATTTATATCCTATTTCAATTGTGCTTTGACTGATCTAAACTTAAAAGTATGTATTTTGATGTTTGTTTTTTGTATGTGTAATACAATTTTGCAACATGATAGGATCGAGACTTTATCGAAGCTGTATTAATTATGGAATTAAATAGCAGAAACGGATGATAGTTCAGTGTTATATTACCAAAATAAAACCTTTTATGCCGACTACATAAGGGTTTTGGAGGAACGCAGAGGTAAAAACTATGAACAAAATATAGTCAGTGTTTTCTGAACATGCGCAACACTAATGGATTTTACAGTATGTAGGATTTTTTAAATAATCTTAAAACTTTATTTACAGGGTTTTATTTTGTTTGTTATTAGTTATTCTTATTATAAACAAAAAATGCAAAGTACAAAAAACTTGGTGCCACAAAAACCTAAAATGTATGTCTGTGCCCCATTAGACTTTTCTACACTACTATTATAAAGAGGAAAGATTTGTTTGTTTGTTTGAGTCGAATAGGCTCCGAAACTACTGGACCGATTTGAAAAATTCTTTTGCTATTGGAATCTTACATTATTTCTGCTGAACATAGGCTACATTTTATTTTGGAAAAAAGTAGGGTTCCGTAAGATATTTGAGTTTTTCGGACGCAAGGTGTAAAAAATCAGCTAGAAAAATTACTTATTTTGCGTACGCTGCCTAAACTATAAAAGATAGAACCATAAAATGTTCTAAGTAATTGTAGATCTTATAAATATCTACAAAAAAGTCCGCGACACACTATACCTATCTATGTCGAGTGAGGCACAATAACCATTTATTTATTTAAAAATCCTGAATTTTTTTTGGACTACATTTAAACGGATATATTTTACTCACGCTATTAATCCTTATCAAAATAAATTATTTTATCACTAAGTACAGTTTATGTAGATAATATTTGGTCTTTGAATGATTAAAATTGGACGTTTGGTTTTGAAGTTATGGCGAAATTAAAATATTACGATAGTGGGCGTCACCAAAGCGCGTGCGGGAGGAAGATAATATTCTGTTGTAGAAAATAGCATCACACGAAAAATACTGTTCCGAATTGAATGTGGTTTTCGCAGATATTCTATTTATCTTCTTCCAACTGAACATCTGGTGTATAAAATTTTTCCCCCCCACCCCTCTAAGGGGACAAAAGAGGGGGTCAGATTTTGTATCAAACTTTTTTCTTTAACACGAAAACTACTGATCCGATTTGCATACGGTTTTCACAGATATATTATATTTGTCTTCTTCCAACTCAACATCTGGTGTATAAAATCCTCCCTCCCCCCCCCTCCCCTCTCAACCCTCTCTGGGGACCAAAGAAGGGTCAGATTTTGTATACAACTTTTTTCTTTAGTGGACTTACTTCATATTAGGTATTAACTGTGTTTTTCAACTTAACATCTGGTGTATGACCTTCCCCCCCACACCCTCTTAGGGGACAAAAGAGGGGGTAAAACATGTATCAACTGATGATGTAGAAAATATACTTTAAATGGCAAAACAACGTTTGCCGGGACAGCTAGTGTTTCATAAAAGTCTAATGGTGTACAGTACTCCCAAATTAATAATGCGCATGAATGACCGTGAATAATGACCGTGTTACAAAACCTACAGGAATATCACGACGAACTTTGACTAATACATGTATCTTAAACACAATGCAATTAGAAAATGTCTACCGTCTACCGTCGCTCGGGAAATACGACCATTACCGAACATTTCTATGCGCATTATTACTTTGGGAGCACTGTACAGACATACATTTTAGGTTAAGCGTTGGCTTAAGCGTTCTTACGTCGTAGTTTTGCGCATGTTTTATACTACATATCCTGTAAATATTGAGGGCTTGGTGTGAAGTATGCTTCTATCGGTCACAGAATTACTCAATACTGACTTCTGGTTTCATAGTACAAATCCACTGGAGCTGCGGCATCTCAGCCACAGAGATTATTCTATACCTACTGTGGTGCTTATTGTCGAAACTAATTTCTACTGTCATTCCACAATCCACAGCTTCCGCGGCTCTACTGAATAGCCCATATAATTTCACATTTGCTTTTACAATTAAACCTTTATGATAATGAGGTTCTTAGTCTATTTCAAAGATGTTTTATATTTTCCATTCATATTATGTACACTCCAAAGTAATTTTTTCACCAACTTTACTTCAGTCTAAGCAAGGTTGCATAAGTATGGCAGAGGTTACACGATCAATTTTTCATCAATCTGATCCATCAATCCGATCCAGATTGACGAAAAATTGATCGTCTAACCCACAATTTGATGGATTGATCATTTTTTTAGTATGGACTTTTTCATAACCATCAATATTCCGTCAATCAGATTGATGGATCAGATTGATGAAAAATTGATCGTGTAACTTCCGCCTTTGCATTCATCTTTACAAACAAATTGTTTTGTAGTAATTACTATAAAACAATTATTTGTCAATATTTTTTTTACCAGACATGTTGAAGTATGTATTTAATATTAAAGAATCCTATTTTTTACCACATTTTATAAATTAATTTAACAGGTGTGCATTGAAATCCACAATTCCTATTTATTTTTAAGCCTTTTGTAATACTTACTGTAAGTAATAATAATTTTGCTCAACTTATGAATACTTTAAATGTTAAGCTTATTGTGGTCAATATTGGTTAAAATCCACTTTAAATTATTTTTACTTGAACTAACTGTGACATGTTTGCAAATCTCTAAACAATATTTTTCTTAAATATCATTTTATTGCAGTATTTTCTTATTATCAGATAAAAGATATTCTCTTATGAAAGATTTAAGAGATCTTCCTTTTAAGATAACTACCAACCTACCTTAAGTTTAACTGATAAAGAAAAATATTTTAATTGCCTCAGTAAAACCATTTAACTTTTTATATTGAAGATAAAAATAGTCTTATAAACTCAGTACACAAGTTGACCTAAAATAGATAGTAAATGACTAGTACATTGGACAGTACAAGTCATTGGACAAAGCAGAAAAACACAATATATTTTATTAAGGTTGCTTCAAAAACTGCCTATTTTTAAAGTAATAGAACGCCTGATTTCAAAGAAAAACAGGTTGTTTTTAAAGCAACCATAATAAATATTGTTTTTGTAATTTGTACTCTGTCCAATTACTAGTATCACTGCTAGTACTGTCCAATCACTAGTCATTTACCTTATTAATAATATTATAATATGTATGATTTGTGCATAATAATTTTCCTGCATGTTCGCAGAAAAAAACTACTTATTTCTATGCCCAAAGGTTCAATGGTATCTTCTCACTCGGCTTGTTTTTGGGTAAACTGCTTTCAGATATGAACAAAACCAAGTGACTGAGTTTGTTTTGGCCTATGTCCGTGTACTGTAGTGACTAGTACAGCGACCACTTCAAAACTTTCTGTGACTGATGTCTGTTGTTTTAAATAATATGTAAGCCATATTTGCATTTTTATCTAATTTATGTACATTTATAAATAGAGTTTGATATTGAATAGGTGCATAATGAAAATATTGTTTTGAAAGCGACTGTGTGTTTTATTTACAAAAATATTTTTACAAAAACCAACGGTTTTTTGCAGTTGAGTGCAGAAATATACCGAATAGGTCATCATTACTCTCGCCAGCCTTTTTTGTAACATTTTTTCAGCTCAATGTTTAACTTGCGGGTACTTCTCTGCATACCCTCAATTTTGCCCTCAAGAATAATGATTTTGTCCTCCTTGACTTGGTGTTCCAGTTTAATTATTTTATCTTGAAATTCTTTATTTCGTGTCGTTAACAATGCATTTCCAATAATTTTGATTACATATTTTTTTATTTTATATTCTGGTTCTTTCAAATTACTTGTGGCGCCATCTGCATCGAAACATCTAACTTTGTGTCTCAGGCTCAGACTCTGTGTAACTTGTTTATACCATCCAAAGTACCTACATACTAGGGTAATAATGTAATATGACAGGAGCACAGAATATATTGTATTAGTTGACAGGAGGTAGCTTGTTACTTCCTTATTACGTCACCAAAGATGGTCACTATAGGGGTAGCTTTAAGCTTCTTGGGGGTAGCCAATCGCAAGCAAGGGGTGGTGGCTGTGGCCGGGGGAGCCTTCCTGAAAATGACCGCTTGGCAAGCGCTGGTATTGGCTACCCGCTACAGTAATTATTGTGACGTCAGACGAGGAAGAGCAATGGCTGCTTGGTTGTAGTTTGTACTAGGATCTCATGTGTAGGAGAGTTAATAGTTATATTATAATAAAATATAAATTCAAACTCGCTTTGTGTGTTGTGAGTTGTGACAGCTCCTATCACTTTATGATAACCTAGTATTTTACTTTGAATGGAATGATTTCATAACTTTATTTTAATGAAGATTTTGACGTGTGGCCCCAGCATAAACGATACAGGTGCAAGGACATGACGTAACTAGATTATTAAAATTCACATATACCCTAAAAAAATATGGGATATTTCCTGTAACAAGTTTCTACCCACCTTTAAGGAAAATTATTAAAAAGAAGTAGGCACTAGGCAGTCACGATTCATGAAAAACATGAAGATGAACAATAAAAGCGTGAATAAAAGACATGTTTAACTTGATATATTTATTTACAACACATTTATTGCAATACAGTGAAACTACAACAGTATAAAAATACTTACAGTAACTTTTTATTTTGTATTGAACAGTCTGAAAATATGGAATGTGGTCGTAACATTGGAATATTTGAAATATGCTCATGTGAATGTGTATTTGGACTTTACAGAGTGTGCACGATAAAAACAAAATACAAGTAACTACAACACTAAAGATTGACAATGTGTAAAGGCTCATAATAAAAAATCTTAGTTCATAATATGATTATGCATCTTAAAATCCTGAATTAATCTATTTTTCATACCCACAATATTAACATTGTGTGTATGTGAAGATTATACTTGAAACATATTTCGTAATATAATTTTTCATTGAAAACAGCAGCACACTGATAATAACCAATAGGCCAGAAAAGCTGCCCAAATCTTAATCGCTCCTGGATTTAGAAAAGTGCCAATAAGATATTGGTTTATTATTAGCCTTTCCACAGTGAAGACACGAGGAATTCCTAACACACAGTAACATCAAATAAAAATATAATCTTCCAAAACAAAAGCACACAACACGCAAAATTAAATAAACTATGAACTACAACTTTTAGCGTTTAATACAATATATTCTTGTGCGAAAATAAATGAGACTACATACTGTTTTAATTCATTTTGATTGTAAATGTGAAATAAATAATTGGCCAAGTGCGAGTCGGACTCGCGCACGAAGGGTTCCGTACCATTATAATAATAATAATCTACCTAGCCGTTTTCGGCTTCAGTGACTTGGTTATGTTTAATTGTGTGTGTCATTATGTTTTGCTCTAATATGGCTAATATACCCAATCTTGGCAGTAAAGGTGCGAGAGCAGGATTCGCAAGTTAGGGCACCATTTACATAATTATATTGTATATTAGCGGGCGGTCTTGCTTTTAGCTGGTCACGTTTGAGATCTAGTTCTCGCCTTCGTTCTTCCTCAAAAGAGTAAGTGTTGTGATTTATAAGTTACCTCCACTCTAGCCGCTCCTCCGCCCGAGATTCCCAGCTAGAGGGATCAATACTGCATCTCTTCATGTGTCTTTTCTGTACGTCCTTGTAGCGTAGACGTACGTCCTTGTGTCTTTATTGTATGGGAGCCCCCCCTTAATTTTTTATTTTATTTTAATAATATTATTATTTAACATTAAAGTACACATATAACTAAGGTCTTTGTGAAAAATTCAAGTACCTACCTTTTGCCATTATTGATATACATACAGCAAAAAAAGCCAAAAAAATCACGTTTGTTGTATGCGAGCCCCCCTGAAATAATTATTTTATTTATTTTTAGTATTTGTTGTTATAGCGGCAACAGATATACATAATCTGTGAAAATGTCAACTCTCTAGCTATTACCGTTCTTAAGTTACAGCCTGGAGACACAGACAGACAGACGGACAGACAACAAAGTCTTGGTAATATGGTCCCGTTTTTAACCTTTGGGTACGGAACCCTAAAAAAATAACTGATATCTCGACCAAATGAATGTACCATTATATTTTTTGTGCAATAATTGATGCTTCACATATTGATATGTTAATCAGTGTAAGTTCGGATGCAGTGTAAGTCCGGATAATTCGAATTAACGCTAGATTAAACTATAGTTACGGACTACGGTACGCCGTACGGTACTACAGTTTGCGGTTGCAGTGCAGTATGGCGTATATGCCCGTAGCGTCAGGCAAAAAAAAAACACTGACTAATTTAGTGATAAGTTGAATTATCCAGACACCCTGTGTCCGAACTTATCCTGATTAACTAATTTAGCTGCCATTTCTGAGTTGTTTACAATAAAATGAATCAAAATTAAGTATATTGATATTTAGTAAAATGTAAAGGTCTTTTAAAGCTAAGTTACAAACACATTTCGCACCAAATCAAGTTTAAAATTTAAATAATGAGGAAAAATAATTATGCACCAATTTGTATATTTAAACTTAATCAAAGCCTTACAATATGTGCTATTTAACAACATATACTATCAGGCATAATATTTTGTAACCATAAAAACTATTAATATAGATTATTACGCAAAGGTTGAGGCAGAGGGCGCTACTAGCGCATACAGTAAAAAATTCGACTAAAATCCGACATGTTGACACGTCATAATTATATCAGAATATTGAAAGAAACATTGTCAAATGTCGAACAAAACTTTTTGTTAACTGTCTGTGCTATGTTGCATTCTAGCGTGAAAACATTGCAGTAATGTATCCTATTTATGAAATGTACATATTGCAAAGAACTATCAGTAAAGGTTTTCCATTTTTCTGGACATCTTTTTTCTGGACCAGCTTTAAAATTGATTTTTTTTTTGTAATTACGTTATTCTGTTAGATTATTTGGCAAATCAGGTGGATATCTATATTTCTAGTATTAATTCTATCAAATTTCTGTTATTTGAATAAAAATAACTTAAATCAAATATAATTTAGTATTAGTTAAGAATAAACTGTAATTAAAAATGATTTAAAGATTTTCAATTAACAGTATTGTCTTGGCTTATGCTAGTTGAATAAAAAAAATTGGTCCCAGTTATTGAAAAAAATAATGATATTTTATCATGCAATTCAGATTGTGCGACTCAAATGTCTGGTTAGGCTAAGATTAAACCTTAGCTATTTCGAATATCAGACTATCCTTTTTAAGACTAGAACCTTAAAATGTAGTTTATACTAATTTATACAAAACAAATTTTCGCCAAAATTGTAAGCAAATTGTTTGTCATTTAAAATTTCAAAAATAATTAAAATAAATTATTTATAATATTATGCATAGTTCTTGCCAAAGTCTACTATTGGAGCATATTATGACTTTTCGATATAATCATTGCTAATTTGTCAGTGAAGAACATGAAGAACTTATTTTATGAAATGGACTGGCAGGAAACGAGTATGTATCACCTCAGCAGTTGTAAGTCAGAGGAGTTGAGCTAAGCGTTATACTATCTGAACAAGGTCAGGCCCTCTTTTCAGTGTAAAATTTTTAAGTCTTTATTTTTTGTCCCGACCCAATGGTATACAATATTGCATCCAATTTAATAAGAAAAATCTGCCCAAGAATGATGTTAATAATAATTAAAAAGACAAATGTACAACTAGTAATACTTAATCTTATGCTGACTATATAAAGACTTGTCATCTACTTAAAAAGAAATAAAAATTGTTACAAGTCGTTTTCATTTCATTACTTTATCGCGCAAATCTTATTTTGCGAATGCCAAAATCATGTCATATCATAGAAACGCGGCTAACAAGTTATCATGTTGTGTTTACGTGTTCCCACACAAAACTGCGAATTCGCATTTGCGATGCGAATTCGCAGTTTTGTGTGGGGTCATGTCAAGTTGCGTTGCATTGACATGACATGATTTTGACTGTACTTGAACTGTACAAAAATATGAATTTACATTTTTTAAAGATTCACAATACATATTATCTTGTATCAGAAAAAGTTCTAGTTAAATAACTGGGCCTAGCTAGACTTGCCTTCTTTATTTATTTACACTAGACTTAGCTATACTTGTACTTTCCCAATAAAAAAGTGAAAATTCTATGTCAAAAAATTTTCATAACTTTTATTTACATATTTTAACACAAGATATGTAAAATTTAGAATACTATATTGCACGGCAGTTGTGCTACCATATAATATTGCTATCACAAAACTATATATTTACATTAAATTCCATCATCAGAGATGGAGTTATATATCATAAGTTATAACTAATTTGAAATAAGGCTACCTGCAAATATGCATTAAATTAATTTCAAAACTCAATATTTTCATTGCCTTGATCCCAGTAATAGTATGCAAAGTACATGCAAAACAAGCATCTTGCAATTTGAGTAATATTATGTAGCAGTAAATAAATACTGTACAAAACTTATCTTTACACCGAAAAAACAAAAACACATTTATAAATTGGAAGTATAATTCGAGGATAAAATAATAAAGTATTATGCCTAAACATTACCTTTCAAATAGCGTAACTTTACCAAAATAGAAGTAGTTTTTCAAGTAATGCTATCATTGTACAAAACTTTCACACAAAGTAATAATGTCGGCGTTTCTTTAGTTGATTCAAAGTCAAACACTTCAAATCCTCTCTATGTTCTATAAGAAAAACTACTCACCAATTGCACTGCAAAACATATTACACTATAACAGCCACACATCATTCACTATAGTCTTTCTCATCTGAAGTTATAGTTAGGGAGCTGGCGAGCAAAATTTCTATATGATCAGCACACATGGCAGACCTTAATAATAGTGATAATTATACCCTAAGAAACATCAAGAACCTCGTCTGCCACCATGGTGGCGCTGCGTTGTCAATTTAAAACGTTTCAAAAATGTTGAAAAAAAAAGGTGGGTGATATTATATTATGCACATGTCTGCCTCTGGGGCTGATGATGATAGTCATCCTGTAAACACAAAAATTCGTAGAGGCAGACATCCAGGACTCTGACTTTTGTAGTTTTCAATTTTTTAAGTTTTTTTTTTTTATGATTTAAAAAACTCTATATGAAGTGCACACTTGGCAGATTGAAACTGTTCGATTAATAACAATGAGAAGGACCACGGAAAAATAGTCTGCCAGCATGTTGTGATGTTGCCTCCGCGTTCGCTACTGACAGCGTTTCAAAAATGTAAAAAATAAAAAAGTGCTATATTATGCGCACATGTCTGCCACTTGGATTGATTATTCTCACCAGACACCAGCTCCCTAATTAATAATTATTATGGCTTTCTTTCTGTTACCACTTTTGCGCTGTCATATAGCAATTCATGGTTCACTTTAGTCTTTCTCATCGCAAAAATGGAGTGCTGCCATATGCAATAATGTCAAAATAACTTCTTTTTGGGTGTCAACACTTTTGCGCCGATTTTTTCATGTACTCATAATTCACTGCATTCTCAACGCAATTGCACTTTGTATCACTACCCACTATTTGTGGTTCGTATCACTGTCGTTTCGAGTGTCTCTTTTCGTTCTGTCACTTTACAAAGTGTGGAAGATGTCCCTAGCGTTATTCTTGGAATAACGCTTGTAGGAGCAGTCGCTGAATCAGCTACCACTGGAAAAGATTAAGGTGATTTGAAACAGCTCAAGTTAGAGCTTAAATTAGCTAATACAGCAGAGCGACGAGACACGTTATTGCTAAATGTTTAGTATGAAATTGTATGAGACAACGTAATAGGCGGCAAATAGCAACGGAATTACGCGAAACGGCTCTTAAGAACTATGAATGAGTCGTGTAGCATCGCTGTGTAGGTACCCAGTCTACGTATGGACTACCAAAATCATATTCCCCTAGACGTCGGGTTTCAAACGTTGTATTAAAACTGAAAGTTTACACTTTGTAGCTTATTCGGTTAAAAATGTCTAAATAAAATCTAAAAAAAAGCGGCCAAGTGCGAGTTGGACTCGCCCACGAAGAGTTCCGCAGCAGCAATAAGGCTTATTTTTATGAAATTAAAGGTTTTTGATTTATTTTTATATTTCAGTCGATTTAATGAAATTTAGATTAAGGTTTAATACCATTTATGACGTATAAAAAAACTGCTGGCTAGATCTCGTTCAAACCAATTTTCGTAGTTTTTACAGTAATCTACATTATATATTTTTTTTAGAATTATCATGCCCCTACTTTAGAAACTAGAGGGGGGGGGACAAACATTTTACCACTTTGGAAGAGTCTCTCTCGCAAACTGTTCAGGTTAGAAAAAAATGATATGAGAAACCTGAATATGATTTTTAGAGACTTATCCATAGATACCCCACATGCATAGGTCAGATGAAAAAAAAATTTTTTTGTTTCAGTTGTACCTATGTGGACCCCTAAAATTTTTAATAATTTTTCCATTTTTGCAACGGACGGACGGACTGATTATCTCTACCAATAAACATCAACTAACCTCCTAGCGGGCATAGCTCGTCGTCTCGCGGTCTGGCGCTGGTGTTCAAACTCGAAGTCCTCCTCCGTGAGCGGCAGTCTATGCATGTGGTACACCAGGTACTCCTCCGCCAGCACGTGGTCGGGGGGGTGCCGCAGCAGCTCCAGCGTCTCGCACAGCCCGCTCGCCCGCTTCCTCACCTTCGCCGAACCGAGCGCGCCCGCCAGGATCACGAGAGACGCTTTGAAGAGCACCTGAAATATTTGATAAAGACATATATGGCTGATTTATTTGTTAGTAGATACGTGATGTTGTAATATCTTAATTGGGAGTTGCGTAATATAATTTGCCTAATTTGATTAGTATTTCGTGTTACAACTAGCCTGTGTCCTATTCCTGGTGGAATAGGTTATAGGACACAGGCTAGTAGTACTTAAAATACCTCCGTAAACAACGTACGTAGAGTACTTAAAATACCTCCAAATAATATTCGTCACTAAACTTATTCTAAATTAGAAATGCGTCTTACACATGATGAAAACAGAAAATATAGTTTGGACAGACTAGACAACTTTGCTATTGTACTGGGAAACCAAGAAAGAAATAAAAATCTGAAAAATTTGCCTAGATCTCTTTTTCTTTCCTAAAACGTTTTATACACCAAATTTCATGAAAACACTTACAACCGTCGCCAAGAAACGCACCAAAATACCGGCTCCACGCGGTGCTACGCCAGGTGGCACTGCGGGACTGTGTCTTATACATATAGCTGTACCTTGACCCCCTCGCACAGAAAGCAGTCCCACACCCGCAGCAGGCTGTCCCAGGGCAGGGTGCGGGTCAGCGCGCACAGGAACCACTCGGTCGCGTACAGCACCGGCTCCACGCGGTGCTTCGCCAGGTGGCGCTGCACCGCCGGCGCCGTGCGACGCAGTAACGCATGGAGGATGTCGCCGTCGCGTTGGAGCACCTGGAATATAAATACTAACTTTTAAGGCTTTGTGAGACGTAGATGCTACAATAAACTCATCGTAACCTTTATAATCACAAAAACAGACACTCATAGTCATAGAGGCCTTATCTCATGCAGAATGTTGACAAATATGCACCATGGACAACTTAACAGCCACAGCCCCGTTGGCCGTTATTATAAAACTTTTAACATAAGCTTCATTGCTTATGGTCACAATTATTTTGACCTTTGAATTTTTTTACTACTCAATTTAAAAAGTGTCAACGTCAAAATTTATATTACAACTTTTTAATTTGTGTTTTAAAAAGTTCCAACGACCGTTATTTCTACGGACTTGATAGTCTTGTGATATTCTGTAGAGTGTAGACTAACCTCAAGGCCGGGGTTGTAGTACCCGCTGAGGTACTTGTCGCTGATGCTGACGAGGCACCAGAAGGCCTGCACCGCAGGCATGTGCATCAGCAGGAAAGCGGCGACAGGCGCCTGCGCTTGAAAGTACCCAACTTTCGGGTTGAGTACCGAGTAGGCTTTGAGCACGCAGAACAGTTCTTGTTGACTGGAAATATTTAAAGTATCAATATGTTACAATATGAAATATTTTCAACATTATTATTAGATTAGTCTGCTTACTCATAAAAATATTTAAAATTTAAATGATGCATGAGATATAATGTTTTATGTTTGTATTATTACAATGAAAAGATTTTGCTAGACAAGGATGTATCCATTGGTAGTATAAAGATTTTTAATATAAGAAGGGTTGTTTCAATTTGGCTGGAAAAGGCACAAAACAACTAACAACATTTGAAACAAATATTTACCAACAAAATAAAGTATTTGGTAAGTTTGTTAAATACATAACACTCGTAACAAGTTAAAAAATATAGTCTTAATTTAATAAGATACCTTAAATTTTATGCATTTGTACGTTTGTTATAAAGTCTATAAATCGTATGATTGTACTTTATGTATTACTACAGCTGTGTCCCCTAATTTGGACTACCAAATTATACAATCATAGCACCGCCACTGAGCGGCTAACGTTTGTCAATTGGTACACTTAATCACGCCTGGAGCCGGCAACAAAGATGAAACCTTTGAAGAGGATTTAGTACAGTCAAGAGTGATATTTCAAAGACTACCAATACGATAAGGCGTCTCCCAGATAGACGCGGCCAGCGGTGGCGGTGGCGGTCAGTTGGATGACTGCCACCGCCGCCGCGTGTGTCTGTGTCGTTCCCTCTCAAGTCTGATCCACCGCCACCGCTGGCCGTGTCTGTCTGGGAGACGCTTAATTTGCCTCACAAAACAAAATGCTAGTGTACAAAATTGTAATAGGCTTATCTATATTAGACCTCTGTAGCTCAGTGGATAGCACGTTGGTAGCTTAAGCCGGAGGTCGCGGGTTCGAATCCCGCCGACGGAACAAAAAGTTTTCAAAGTTCCTGGGTCATGGATGTGTATTAAATATATTTATCATATAATAAAAATCTTAAATATATGTATAGTATAAAAGTATTAAATATATTTCCGTTGTCTGGTACCTGTAACACAAGTCCTTCAGGCACTTAGCATGGGGCCAGACTGACGTGGTGTGAAGCGTCCATAGATATTATTATTATTATTATACAAGATGCAACAAAAATAAGTGATAATCCCTACTTTAGGGTGTATATTTATCTCTGATATAGAGTTTACTGTGAAATTAGCAGCGTTGAAAGAGCTATTTTTAATGATTAGTATGGGCAAGCACCCGAGCGTCATAACTTTTTCCCATACAAAAGTTAAAGAAGTCACTCGTTCAGCGCTGCTACTTTCACAGTGAACTCTATACAGGGGACCTATACTCATCCTGAAGTATTATTACTTCGTTTTGTTACACCTTGTATAAATAACATGAATTTGAAATTTTGTTAGTTTCGCTAAAATTTGAGTACAGTTGATCTTAATTTTAGTCTTGAAATATTCGTGGAAGTACGGGGAAGGTTTATACGGTGAGCAAGTTTAGGAGTCTTAAGATGAAATATTGCCTACAAAACACAATATATGAACATTGAACACATACAAACATATTTTGTATTGCAATTTGCAATAACCTGTCATGAAGTGAGCACTCGCCTTTACGTTTGTGTATTTGTGTTTTACATCGTAAGATTGTAATAATACCGATAGCCTTTAAAAGGAAAGACTAACCACTAAGGAATAATCCTAAAGCGTCATTTCCTTCCGTTTGTTACGTAAGGGAAATTACCGGAAATTCATATACGGGGAAATTCATATAGTGTGACATTTTGTCAAGTTATGATTCATATACTTACCTAATATTAAAGTTGAAACATGTTGTAATTCCTCTAAAACAAAACTGATTTCTATGGATTAAATATATACTGGGAAATGTCAAATGTGTAAAAGCTGCAAGTTATGATGAATAATATAATAATAATTAATAAGGTTAATTTAAGTTGGAATCACACATCAAACTGTCTCTTCCTTTACTTACTAGCGAAAGACCAGTCGTGGTCCTTATAATAATAGTTAATAGCTTAATATAAATAGTTTGATGGACATTTAAAAACTTTTTTACATAGTGAGCCCACGCATAGATCTTGTGACTTATCAGTTATCACTTATCACTTAGTATCAGAGTCCAAGTTTCAACGAAGCTGAGAATTTATACATTTTGTGTGGTTACAACGCGGGGGAATCAAACTTGCATCTCTATTGAGATGCAAGCAATTTTAACTAACAAAAATTATAAAAAAAACTAACGGCTGCCCTCAAGACACATGAAGGATTACTTAACTTTAATCTAATGAAGATTTTGACATAATTTTTAAACACGCTCCGTCTAACCTTTAATTAAATTAGTAAAACGTAAGTCCAACAGTAAAATATAGTCTAAACAATCTTACCCGAGTCCCTCCTCGCGTATAAACATCTCATGGTAGGGGAACTGTCTGTGGAGGTCCTTCCTTATGTCCTCCATGCACTTGGGGTCCCCGGGCGCTTTCAGCAGCTCCTCGTACTCGTCAGGGTGCTTCTCCAGCAGCAGCTGACCCCCGCACAGGTACAGCCACGCCTTCGGCCGCACGGAAGCGGGGATGCCTGGAAAAAAAAAGAAGTACAATGTTTTGGCTGACAGCGGTGATGTCTAGTGTCATGTACTTAAAAAAAAAGGGGTTGTCTCTGGACGGTCAAATTTGAATTTTTAAATATATATATATTCTAATACGAATATGATAAGTAACCGTACACGGAGCTGTCTTTGGCATGCATTGTCGAGGTAGCAACGATTATTATTATAAAGATTATAGGATTTATGGGCAATCATACACGAATATTATGCTCCTCTACACGTTCATAATCGCATTGTATCGCTATATTTAGCTTCTGAAAGGGTTTTAATAAATAACTATCAAACCTTTAAACTTTTGCACCTTTACCGATCTCACAAAGGGATTAATTAGTAAATACAACCAAGTACAAATTCTATTTCCTTAATCACCTAAATTGAAAAAATGTTCCTAAACCCTAGAAAACGCACAGGTTTCTTTTCGCTTCAATAATAGCTTGCGACATATCGTTACGTATAATGTGCGATGAAGCGTGCGACTTGCGACACGACTATCGGACTATGTAAATAGGAAGACCGGTAGCCACCAGTTCAGTTATTTCCCCTCTAATATAACCCTTATTGTCATTGCATAAGTGTCACTCTTACTGGAGGTAAATTTACACTGAATAGCTTGTAGTGCGTAAATTCCTCATTCGTGTCAGTCAACGTAATGACATAAGCTGGAAAACTGTTAATACCATGTATCATAGTAGCGGTAGCTGCATAATCGGTCATTGACCTATGCTCTTTGTCTTGTAAAAATATATCCATCTCTTTTGCACTGACCACCGAAATAATACAATTGGTAAATTTGGCTATTTAAAACGTACAAGCTATGATACATCATACAGCTTTAGTTCTTTTAGGATCGTAACTAATAGCAAATTAGTATTCTCTAATCTCTAACTCGCAAAGCATAATCCTATATCAAATCAAGACCATCTATCATGTATGTTTGTCTGTTACCTCGTCACCCCCAAACCGCTGAACCGACTTTGCTGAAATTTCGTGTGGAGAATTTGAATCCCGGGAAAGAACATTTAACGTAATAATACTTTTACCCCGGAAAAAATCCCGCGCGATATACGAATTTTCGCGCAACGGAGGTGCGGGCGTCATCTAATTCCTTTATAATTATTTTGTCAAAAGAAATTTGATTGCCTATTTTAAATATGAGAACTAAATTTTATTAACACATAATATTGTTTTACCTTTCCTGCACCTCTCGCGCACTTTCTTGTAGTTTTTGCTCATGAAAGCCTCCCAGTTGTTCAGCAAGCGCAGCCATTTCTGCTCCCTCTTCAGTATCGTGCTCGGTGATAGAGTCCTCTTACTGAAAATAAAAACAGCATCCATTAATTTTCAATTTACTCTTTTATTTTTTACTGTTGATTTTAATGCTGAAAGTTTAGAAAAAAACCAAACGGTGTCTATGTGTCCCAAACAGAGTTCACTGTAAAAGCAGTAGCGCCAAAAGGGCAACTTTTTGTGATTTGTATGGGCAAGTCAAGCGCCTCAGTGCGGAGTCATGAGTTTTCCCATTCAAAAGTTTAAAGAAGTAACTCTTTAGCGCTGCTACTTTCACAGTGAACTTCTTTGTAATTTGTTAAACCCTGTATGTACCCTGTAGGAGCCATAGCCCTACCAAAGGCTTTTTAAATAGTGTAATACTTCGGAACCAGGAAAATGACAATGAGGATAAAAATATGTACGGTTTTTAGGGTTCCGTACCCAAAGGGTAAAAACGGGACCCTATTACTAAGACTTCGTTGTCTGTCCGTCTGTCCGTCTGTCTGTCTGTCTCCAGGCTGTAACTCAAGAACAGTAATAGCTAGAGATTTGATATTTTCACAGATTATGTATATCTGTTGCCGCTATAACAACAAATACTAAAAATAAAATAAAATTAACATTTAAGGGGGGCTCCCATACAACAAACGTGATTTTTTGGCCTTTTTAGTTTTTTGTTGTCTCCAGGCTGTAACTCAAGAACGGTAATAGCTAGAGATTTGATATTTTCACAGATTATGTATATCTGTTGCTGCTATAACAACAATACTAAAAATAAAATAAAATGAATATTTCAGGGGGGCTCCCATACAACAAACGTGATTTTAATGGCCTTTTTTGCTCTATATCAAAAATGGCAACAGGTAGGTACTTGAATTTTTTACAAAATCCTTAGTTGTATGTGTACTTTAATATTTAATAATAATATTAAAATAAAATAAAAAATAAGGGGGGCTCCCATACAAAAAACACAATTTATGGCCTAATTTTGCTCTATAATGGTACGGAACTCTTCGTGCGTGATTCCTACTCGCACTTGGCCGATTATTAATTGTTATAGCTCGGTAAAATGTATGGACTATGGTGCTCACGGAATAAACGATTTTCGGGCGGTTCGGCGTAAGGTGATATCTATCCTGATTCCTGCTATAGCTGCCCCGGATTTATAAATAGGCCGGTATAGGCCGCGGCCTACATGGTGCGGCGGTAATAAAATTGCCTACACTCATAAAACATAAATTCGGCACTGGCTATAAGTTAATAAACAGCTTGGAAATGAGTAATGGCTACTTTAACGTATGTAATTCGTATGCAGACCGCATTTGTCACAAGCTTTCACTATGTGGTTATTTCATTGCATCTAGATTGCATCCATAACTTTTCCGCTCCTGTTTAGAAAATTTTCACCACTTTCGGCCATGGACTTTTTTTTGAGTTCTGTACCCATGCGCCATGGGGTAAAAACGGCACCCTATTACTACTTAAGACTTCGATGTCTGTCCGGCTGTCTGTTTAAAGGTTTTTTTTAAACAAAATAAATTAAATATTTAAGGGTGTGGGGACGTTACATTGTAAAATTAAAAAAAACCTAAATAATTAAAAGGGGGGCCCGCTTTTAATTATTTAGTTTTTTTAATTATACATAGGTATACCATACAAAATACACAATACAAAATACACAATTTTCCAACTCGCACTTGGCCAATTTATTAGAAACTACGCTCCTTTAAGGCCATCCCCCGAGCAAACGACCTTGGCCATACATTTGCCGCGTTGCCGAGATCTCACCAAAACCACAGAATATATAATAGTACTCCGTACCAAAACCGTATTTTTTTTACTTATCTTAGTTCAAAATTGACCTAAAAAATTTAAAATGGGGAATATGTAGTTTATGATATTGTCGATCTATTGGCGTGTGTTTCAAATAAAAGTAATTTGTAAATACTAAGGAGATGATGAACGTATGCTTGAATTTTAATAAATTGGCTTTACTTTGAAAGCTGATATTATCATGAGTACTAACTGTATAATAAACGAAAATAGAAAATTTAAAACGTGGAAAGGAATGTTGAGATACTGAAGATTATTGATGTAGGTATGTGGCGGTACCCACATTCGCCTAACATTCCTGCATCGCGCTATCGAAGTTTTCTGAGCGCGTCAGTATATATATACGACAGCTGAAATGTATCACGTGGGCTCCGGCCTGACCGAGCATAACACCTCGCTCGGTCGGAAGATCTTCCTTTGGGCCTCCACGCATTATCCCCACATTGGTGACCCTCGACAGAACACGCCTCCTTCATCATAATCACTCCCCGCCCCTCCGCACCGCGCCAGCCAGCATCGCCTCATCGGTTACATCGTCCACTAGCCGCTGCAATGTACCGCGGCCTGGGCGACTCCGGATCGGCATCATCGGGCTTTCTCACTACACCGACCGGTCAGCAAGCAGAGCACATCTCTCCTGGTCAGCACGTAGCATCGGCCCCGCACGGCAGCTTATCCGACTCACTGGATCCCGTGCAGCAGCTTACAGTTCCGACTCACTGGGACTCACTGCAACACGACTCACTGGAACTCACTGGCACTGGCGACTCAAGCGACAAGACTTCAAGATTCGACCTCCGGTCTTCGGGGGGGAGTGATGTGGCGGTACCCACATTCGCCTAACATTCCTGCATCGCGCTATCGAAGTTTTCTGAGCGCGTCAGTATATTATATACGACAGCTGAAATGTATCACGTGGGCTCCGGCCTGACCGAGCATAACACCTCGCTCGGTCGGAAGATCTTCCTTTGGGCCTCCACGCATTATCTCCACAGGTATTTTTATTATAACTGTAGCTTTCAAATTATGAGTTTATAAGGCCCTAAATACGGTAAATTACGGATTCTCCGTAGGGAAGGCCCTTAAGATTCCGTACACGTTACAACGCAGACATGGAACTCATGGCGGAGTCTAGATATCGTATTATACCAATTTAATACCATCTGCTACCACAATACTAGGCTTAGTATTGCTACGGCCTACGCCTACCTATAATTATAGTGTTGTACGCCCACCAACCGAAGTAACATTCCGGAAGACTATTTCATAATCTGCGTATTGTTTGATTCAAATGTAACTATATTTACATTTTACACGGCTAGCGATTAAATGTAGGTTGACTGTGAAATTTTATCAATGACATGTATTTCATTTATACCGTGTTGTAATTTGGTATGTAATATGTTGCGTTGGATTTCCGTAGAGAAATATTCGGTTTTCTCAACGATATCTAAATACTGTTCTATGGGTTTTCTATACTCAATCGTCGTTCTCTTAATCCATAGGTACCTACTTCCAAATACTAATTTGTAAAATATTATTATATTGGATTATAAATTCTAAAGTGTCTGTAATCTGTATTATGTCTGTAATAACCATTTTACGCCGATGAATTTGAACCGATTTTGCCGAAATTTACTTTGAGTTCCAGGAAAGGACATAAGATACTTTTGATCCGGCAAAATATACGGTTCCCGCGCGATTAACGAATTTTGCCGCATCGGCGTTGCAGGCGTCATTCTAGTAAGAATATATAATATTTTTGCGGCTTTGTACGCGGAATATAAGAATTCCGAAAGTACATTTTTCTCGCTATAAAAAGAAGTCTTTTCTCATGCAGCCTAGCCGAGCCTAGGATTTAGGAAATTTATTTTATTTTATTTTATTAGGAAAACTTACAGCATATAACTACAACAGTGACAATACTTATTACTTATTAAATAATGACATGACAATAACAAGTTTCCACTAGTAAATAATAAGTTAGAGCTAAAATTAACAAGGCCCTGACAATACAGATAACACAAGACTTAAGGAAATGTAAAAAATATTTACTATAGCTTCGTTTTGAGCCTATTCCATCCTCAATTCCATCAAACATAATATAAGAATTCCCTTTATAATATTATTAGCATTATATAAATGTAGAAGATCAACAAAATGCGTGCTTTAATATTAAGTGCTATTTGTTGGCACCGTGGACGGTTCACGAGTTTCGTTCGTACGACAAATATGGCGATGGCATACATCCAAAAGAAAGCAGTAAATATATCCTTCATTAATAATAATGGATGGTTTATGAGTATTGGGAATTTTAAATGGACTAGGCCCTAGTCCATTTAAAATTCTGATCTTTGTCAGTACTAGGCGATCTGTCTGCTCGTTCCCTAGTGACTAGGGAACGAGCAGACAGATCGCCTAGTACTGACAAATATCAGAACGCAAATTACGGGCGATGGGAAAAATTCTTCAGGCTCACTCGCACCAGTTTTGGTTAAAGTTAACAGAACATTTCATGACAAAAGACAACAATATAATTTTGAACCATAGACACTTCCCCAGACGGGGGAATCTAGGCCTAAAAGTAAAGAAAACCTCAAAAATGCTTAAACACAACAATCTAAAAAGATAACATCTCACTAGAGTCACTAGCTACATAAAATTCGGTCAAGTACGTGTCGAGCTAACTCGCGCTGCGTAACACTTCGCACTCAGCCTCATTAGTTCACTTATAAAACCTACGCTATTCTCAAAGTGTGCTCCGCGGAGCTCTGGAGCTCCGCAAGCTAGAGCAGAGGGCGCTACTACCACATATACCTACAGTCCGACTAATATCCGACATGTTGAACACGTCCTATCATCATAATATGTGATATTGTGAGAATATTATTAACAGAAACGTTGTCAAACGCTGAACAAAACTTTTTGTTTACTGTCTGTGCTGGTGCTGCCGTCTAGCGTGAAAGCATTGCAGTAATATCCCATCACCTTTCAAGCGGCCCCCGGGTGCCGCATAACAATTGAATATCTATTGTGTCTGTGACACCCACAATGGAGGTATTACATCCTATTGATTACCTAATAACATCATCCTCTGTAACATAGTTTTAGGGGATGGAACTTGAAAATTGAAGTTCGCTTTTATTTTGTTGATAAACTTTTAAAAATATATGCACTCTAAGCCAAACCATGCCAAACTGATAAGTGATAAGTGATAACTATGTTGAAAACATATGTATGTATACAACCAAAACGATCATTTAAAACACTATGAGTCATAGTAAAAACATGTATAAAAGGAGGTATTATTTTACTGCAATGCAGTAATTATTTTGAAGTGTAATAAAGGTTAAAACTATAAGCACTGCATATTAACTGATTAGTGATTAGTATGAATCTAATATAATGATCAAGCTTTAATTTTGACATTATCGATGTAAAATAATGACTTAAATATTATGGTATGATGCACCAAATAATATAAATTCTTTGTTATATTTAAATTAAAACACGGAATTAATGTTGACATATTGATAAAACTGAAGGTTATTTGTATCTAAAAACCGGCCAAGTGCGTGTCGGGCCACGCGCAATGTAGGGTTCCATAGCACCGCTAGTTTTTGAAAATTTTTGTATGGTCAATGAATGTACATTTATAACATGTTTTACACTACTAACAACATCATCTCAAAGGAATTTGAACGAAAAGTTCCTTTATACTTCGCCGAATACATTTTTTTTAGTTGATCGACTATTACTCAATAACTTATGAAGTCAACTTAGTCGTGATAGTTTTCCTTTTAAATTCAGCATATTTCCTACTCCCGTGAATTTTTTCACATTTCCAGAAGCAACCGTTTAGCTGGTAGAAGGGGGGGACACTGGACTCTAACGATTTTTTCCACTTTAAAACTTAATATTTCACAAATGGATAGCTCAACCGGAAAATGATCTATGAATACTAATAATATTTTTAAAAAACCTATCCAACGACACCCCACACGATGGGGTGGGCGCGAAAAAAATAATTCAACCCCGCTTGATGTGTAGGGGAGGTACCATAAAAAAATATTTTTTAAATATTTTATGTACCATTTTGTAGACATTATTAATATGTATATTCATGCCAAATTACAGCTTTGTAGGTCCTATAGTCTCTGAGCAAAACCGCGGACAGACAGACAGACGGACGGACAGACCGAAACTATAAGGGTTCCTTATTGACTACGGAACCCTAAAAATGATCCTATTTAGACTCCTGCATGAACCAAACCAAATGTGGGCAACTTACAACAGTAACATGAGATACAATAATAATACCTCTTTCACGCTGAACCAATTTTGCTAAAATTTGGTATGCAGATACTTCGAGTCCCGGGAAAAGACATCGAATACAAATTATTATCCTGGTAAAATGTTCAGTTCTCGCACGATAAACGAATTAAGGCGCAATGGAGTTGCAGGCATCAACTAGAAGTAGTGTGCCTAAAAACCTAAACCTAAAACACATGTTTAACCTTTCGATCGTGGAAAAATCAGACACAATAGCTTATTTATTGTTATCACAGGTGGGCCACTTGGGAGTTGAAACATTAATTAGACTCCCAAAGTGCACATTGCATAATCACATGAAATGACCTGAGATTTTTGTTAAATGAAAGCAAATCCTTGCACATGCATGTACACCAACAGTAAAACTGTTTAAGCAGTTAAAAAGCCAAGGTAACACAACTAATGGCAATAGGAAATATGTTAACCTTGAAAAACATTCGGCTGTGCAAATATAAAATGTAAATATTCATTACATACTTGTTTATTACTTTGTAATAACCATGTTTTATATAATATTATACCATATAAAAATTAATTAGCAACTTTTATAAAATTAGATATGAAAAACTGATCTACTTTTCCAATAACTTTAGGGATGAAGTCGTGCATGAACTATACATTTTTCCATTGTAAGTATAGTTTTAAGTCTAGTTTGTTTTAAATATTGAAGTTTTGGGGCCTCTGGCCAGATATTTAATACAGTGGGGCCTTGTTAATCTGGAGAGGCAAAAACAAGACCCTTTGCGAATTATCGAGGCATCCGGATTATTAAATATTGCATACTATAATGCAATATTTAATGTTAATAAAACACAATAATATGTTTAACCTTAGTTTCTTTAATAAATTTTTAAATTATAGCTTAAAGCATGGTTGTTATTATTATGAACATCATAATAATTCAAGACGTGAGTGGAAGAATAAGGTAAGTAACATGAAAAAACTTCCCGTTTTTTTGCTTTAATAATGGAGGCTTTAGGGCCGGAAAAATTATTTGAAATAGAAAAACTATGGATTATATCTGTAGCCAGATATATAATTAGCTGGGTTATGGAGTAGATAAGTTACAAGTTTTATTAAAATAACTAGGGAAAAAATTAGTTATTGTCCGTATGTTACGAAATGTTACTTGTTCGATTCTTCCACTCACGTCTTCAATTACAACCATGTAAATTTCTTACATTGCATGGTTGTAAATAAGTAAGTTAAATTAAAACATTAAGTAGTTAATTCTTTCTGAAAAAGTCTGTAATACTTACTATACTTCTGTTTATGATTTTTGCACTTCATTTAGAAAGCCCCGTCTCTAAGTTGACGGAGAAACATAATTTTGTGGCTATCAAATTCGTTATCTTCAGCCAATTTTAAAGCAGTAATTAAAGCTCTGGCTGGCCGGATTACAGCGATCACCGAACAAGCGGGAGTCCGGATTACCGAGGCCCTACTGTAGTTGCACAGTAGGATATTCCCTGATTTTAATTTTCTCTCAGTTAAACTCAGTAGATAGATAACATTAGTGTTTTTTTAAAAGAAAAGATTTTAAAATGTTGTAAAGAAAGGCAATAAAGCTAAAGAACAAGACACAACATCAATAATAACTGCTTATTAATAATTACTTTGTCAATGGAAAGCCTGTGAACTTTATTTAGAACACAATATGCTCTTAAGTTTTTTCTCATTGTCGCGAGAGTAGTATTACATTCCCATAGTTCTTATTTAAATTTATAATCACTTTTACCTTATGCAATAAGCTTTTTTAAGATAACTTCAAAGAATAATGTGTAATTTTAGCCTATCTAATGTATAATACAATGTTTAGTCATTTCCTGATTTGGAATTGGTAACATTTGGATTTTAAGTAAAATCCTGTTGTATATAACAACTACAGTCAAAATCTGTTATAACAACATCGAAGGTACTACTCATATTTACCGATATTTGTATATATAGCATTCAGCCGGGACCTTTTAACAGGTATATTGTTCTAAATGATGTCACCATAAACGGTTTTGACTGTATATTCTTCATTACCAGAACTCCATACTAACATATTATAAAGTGTATCTGTTTTGAATCTTTCAATTCCCATATAACTCTTAAATTTTTTTGATGATATTTGGTGCGGAGATACTGAGTGTCAGAAAATAACATAGTAATATAATTTTTATTCCAGAAAAGGTATCATTTATGGATAGTAAACCAATTTTAAGGAAACAGTGGCATCCAGTATTAATCATATAACTTAAATTTTAAAACACAATTACCATAACTGTTTACACTCTGAAAAATGTTTAGTTAACTAGTCTTATTTTATAATTCAATTGTATTATTCTATTTAATCAATTTTATTAAAAAACAAACTTGTACAGTAGGATCTAGAAAAACATGTGGTTTGGCTATTTATGGCAAGTACATACTTGAGAGCCTTGAAATGTAAACGCTGGTGTGAAACCAGCATTATGCAATTAGAGACAATTAGAAGGGCCAGTTAGGTTACTCACACACCAAATGCTAATAAGTAATTGCCATAGCAACTGTTTCAAATTGTATCAATTATAGCTGTTTTAGAAAGTGTGTGCTGGCCTTTTTAAAAATGTGAGCATTATTCTTTTGGGTACATAGAATTTTTTGTAGTTCTTCTTCTTCTTCTTCTTCTTTTTAAAAATTGGCTCCTTAGTGAATCGCCAATGTCAGAGTGCGTTGACGAAAACTCTGCCTTATGAGTAGGTTTTATGAGAAAACAAGGGTACGGTGAATGGTATGTTTTGTTGAAATGTAATATTTTTATATATTACTACATCAAGTAGGTAGTAAATATAAAAATATTTTACTTGTGTATTTTTTTATGTTTTGGATTTATATGTACCTACATAACTACTAATTATTTTCTAAATCTCACTAGGTTTAATAAGGAATATTTAAATTTAAATATCATATTGTATTGCATCATAATATCATATTTAAGAACGGTTATTATAATAACTGCTGCTTTGGCCTCAGTTTAACAACTATAATACCTACCTGCAGAGCATGATTGTTTTGATAAGAATAAGTACTTTTGTATGTAACATGCCTTATCATACTTTATGAAGCTAAATCGTAAACAAATAAAAGTTAAATGGTACGTACGGTTCTGGACTATATTGAGCTCCTCCTAAAAACCCATGTCTGTCGGGTTGCGTGGTCACAGACGAACATATTGACGCGTTATCCTGGTCACCTCTTTCGCCTCCTGCGCTCCTCAAACTTTTCTCACTTTTTTGCAGTGACATTGTCGATAAATAGAGGAAACGAATATATCACTCAACCTCGGGCACTAATCATCACAACAAACACCAGCCCAACCTGTGCAGTGGGCGTGCGAAAATTAAATTACAAACATACAGCGCTGCTCATATTGTATTCAAGCGCACTCGAACACGCGTCTACTTTACAAACATATTCAGGGTTTACCCTTCTTTAAAATGACACGGGGTAGAAATCTAATAACGAGCATTAACATTAGCAAACAAATTACTGAAAATACTGAATAAATTGCAAAACTATGCCAACCAACATAATCTGTGATGCCAACCAAAAGAAATACAACATTTCAGCGCATGATGTTAAAATTTGGATGAATGTCAAATTTGACAGCTTGGTGTCAGTGACACTGATCTCTAAAGGGCCCCCGAGACGGTCAAACGGTTTGATTCAAACCTTACGTGTTTGATGTAACCGTTTGATGTCGGTTTACACGGTTTGTCAAACGACACTGCGCAGTTTAATTCATGATACGCGCTGTCGAGTACACGTCTTGTGATGCAGACAAGATGCTCTAGAGTCTAGAATCTAGATTCTAGAACGAGGACCGCGATTTTCTTATGTTTATAACGTCAATGTCCTCTGTCGAAAAATAAAAAAAATAAAAAGACTTTGGTCCAAATAATGGTAATGAACTACGATATCGTTTTACCCACGAACATCTACAGAAAGTGCTAGAAACTACTGCTTTTTTCTTTTTTTTCTTTTTTCTTCTTCAAAATCCAGTACTAAACTAAGCCAAGTTTGATCAAACGCGCCGGAACACGATCAAACGGCGCGTCAAACAAAACAAAAATATGAAATTTCATCAAACAAGCTTCAAACATGTAAAGGGCCCCCGAGACGATCAAACGGTTTGATTCAAACACGTAAATTTTGGTTTGACTCAAACCATTTTGATCGTTTACAAAGCTTGTTTGAACGGTTTGTCAAACATTTACGTGTTTGAAGCTTGTTTGATGAAACTTCATATTTTTGTTTTGTTTGACGCGCCGTTTGATCGTGTTCCGACGCGTTTGATCAAACTTGGCTTAGTTTAGTACTGGATTTTGAAGAAGAAAAAAGAAAAAAAAGAAAGAAGCTGTAGTTTCTAGCACTTTCTGTAGATGTTCGTGGGTAAAACGATATCTTCGTTCATTACCATTATTTGGACCAAAGTTTTTTTATTTTTTTTATTTTTCGACAGAGGACATTGACGTTATAAACATAAGAAAATCGCGGTCCTCGTTCTAGAATCTAGATTCTAGACTCTAGAGCATCTTGTCTGCATCACAAGACGTGTACTCGACAGCGCGTATTGAATTAAACTGCGCAGTGTCGTTTGACAAACCGTTCAAACCGACATCAAACGGTTGCATCAAACACGTAAGGTTTGAATCAAACCGTTTGACCGTCTCGGGGGCCCTTAAATGATTGACAAACCGTTCAAACAAGCTTTGTAAACGATCAAAATGGTTTGAGTCAAACCAAAATTTACGTGTTTGAATCAAACCGTTTGATCGTCTCGGGGGCCCTTAATAAACAAGTAGAGAACTAAATTTGACGTAACCACAACCAATAACAATAGTTGTCAGTTTCAGCTCTTGGTTTCAGCCAATCAGTAGTTGTTCAGTAGGTACCTATCACAGATTAATATATGTAGCAAGCTAGTACCTATGTAATTTCAGCTATCTACACTCCTTTTCAGCGAAGTGGCCATGGTTAAAGCCGAAGTGCCATTATAAGAAAAAAAAAAAAAGAAATTCGATTGACATTAATTGTGTTTTGACATTGACAACCAGAAACCAGAAAAAAAAAACCGAGCGGACATAAATTTTGAGGTTATAATTTTCAATATTATTTTAGTGTTTTCCAACATAAATTATTTAAGGTACCTACTTATAATGCTATTTTTATATACTCGTGACGTTACAGGTTGCTCAGTAACTATTATTTTAACTTTTCAGATACTAACAATTTCAATGTTACCTACAAGAAACACAGCTTTGATTTCAAATATTATAAGATGTATGTCTTCGAGTCCAGCTGAATTTGTGAATAGAAACCCTAGAAATTTAGAACGGATGCGTATTGCTCGTAAACCAGATGGTTATCATTTGGAAAAACCGGGACGAAAATTTTGGCACAAGTAGGTTTACTGCTGTAAAGAAAATTTCTTTATATAATGTTAAACCTTTATTATTAAATTGCTACAATATTTTCAATTAAAATTGCAGGCTTGTATTAACACCGAGCAACAGAACCATCAAAGCAGAAGTTGTACATTTCATCAATGGTCCAGTGATCACGGCACAAACATCAGAATGGGCTATTCGGAGCCAACTGTACAGCATCACTGATACATGTGCTTATATGAACTTAGGCAGAGTATTCGCTCAAAGGTGTTTAGAGAGTGGAATCACAGAGATGTTTTGTGACTTGGAAGCTAAAGAGGGTGGAAAAGTAGATATTTTCCTTAAAGAGCTTGTAAAAGGAGGTGTGAGATTACAAGAAATGGAAGTGTACAAGAACCCCTACCCAACAGATGAATATAGACCAGAAAAACCATGGGAAGTTACTGAAGAATAAGAATTATATTAATCATAGGATAGTTACATGTAAATAAATTTGCTTTTAGTGTAGTTATTGTTTATTATTGTTGTTTTTGTTTTGTTTGTTTTATTTTATAGTAAGTATTTTTTTTATAAAATAATTATATGTCTATTAATATTTAGTTGCTCTTGATTCAATTTGTGTCGCACTTCCTATTAAGCTTCGCGCCCACTGAGTCGGCTATCGCGCAGGAACCGTGCATTTTTCCGGGATAAAAAATATTCCTATTACCTTCCCCGGGACTCAAAGTATGTCCATGCCAAATTTCAGCTACATCGGTTCAGCGGTTTGAGCGTGAAGAGGTAACAGACAGACAGACAGACAGACACACCTTTGCATTTATAATATTAGTATGGATGGTCATGTCATGATAGATTGAGTTTTTTCTTCCTTCGCGCTAACATGTTACTTACATGAGCAAATATGCATTATGTAACATTAGTTATTCGTCCATCTTTTTTTTCTGCTCCGTGCAAGCTCACAGAAAGCTCGAGAGCGACTGAGTTCAGAAAAAGTCGGACGCAAAAATCGGACGTGTATTGAATGAATACGATCCGATTGTCTGATCAGACAATCGGAAGCAAAATCGGACGTCTATTCCCGCCCTCAATCATGATAAATAATAATATCTTGATTTATTATAATAAAATCTTGGAATACGGACGACTTTACTTGTACGTGTTTGCCATAATATGTAAAAAAAAAGTAAAAAAAAAACAAATTTAGTTCCGGTCAATGCATTGACAAATTATAATAAAGTTCGTTAGCTGTTGGTCTGTAATTATTAATTTAAAATAAATTATTCATATTAACAATAATATTTATTAATTTATATAATTATACTAATAAGAAACAAACATAAATAGGCCATTTTTATTATAAAATTTTTAAATATAGCTCAACTGACATGTCTCAAAATGGCGGAAAACAATGGCGTCTATTTCTTTTTTCTGAATAAACGACTAGAGAAATATACGGTTGTCTCTTTCTTTCTAATGCAACATCTCGTATGTGCTGAAGAACGCTTTGTGATCGATATGTCCACGTGACCTGTCGTAATGTCGAAATTTCTCTGTTCTCAACTGGATTCAACAGTCCAAACGGGTCGCCTAATTGCGAATGCAAAATGTTGAGATATTTGTGTTGCCTTAAAAAAATTATTCTTTGTGGTTAAGTTACCGTGTTTGTTAAAATGCCTGCATCAATCGGTGTTAACTTGCGTGTCACTGGCCACTGCAGCCAAGGCGGGAGAAAATATATGGAAGACTTGTTTTCTGTAGCGTATCAACAAACTGAGGATGAAAGGGACTTGGAATACGCCTTTTTCGGTATATACGACGGTCACGGTGGAGGTGAAGCTGCTGCCTTTGCCAAGGAACACTTGATGGGTTCTATTGTCAAACAGAGGCAGTTTTGGTCGGATAATGATGAGGACGTCCTGAAAGCCATTCGCAATGGTTACATGTTGACCCATTTGAATATGTGGAAAGAAGTAGGTAAATATCGAAGCCAATGAAAGGATTTCAACTTTTATTTCTCCTTTGCGCGTTCTTGGGGGAACAAGCGAATTATGTGCTTGACCTTGCGGTAATTGTATAGGTGATGGTTAGTTTTTGTCTAAAGATTTGGCATTGAAAAGCTAAAAAATATCTTGAGCTTACTTTATCACAAGTTTTCGTTAACATTGTTGCACAATTTTTGGGTGTCTCCCACGACTTGCAAAGTGAAAGCTGTTTTACCAGTTTGGTTGCTATCGCCTATCACATAAATTTGGTCTTCCATAAAAAAGTCTTAAAATAAAATAATTGCTTTCAGTTTTTTGTGATGGTGCACCAATATGCTTAGTTGTTTTACTAACAAAACAATCACTTCTGTTTACTAACAATTACTAATGTTATTCTGAGAAATCATAGTTTTTGTGCTTCAATTGTTTTATCTTGGCAATTTTAACATTCAGTAGATAATGTTCATGTAGAAAACTATTAAATCTTAGTGTATACTTACAAATACAGATACAATATGCTTTAAGTTGTAAAATTAATCATGAAACATGCTGTTTTCCAGAAAAATGGCCAAAAACTGTAACGGGATTGCCAAGTACAGCAGGAACTACAGCCAGCGTAGCTTTTATAAGAAGAGGAAAAATTTATATTGGCCATGTTGGAGACTCTGCTATCGTGCTTGGTTATCAAAAAGATGGTAATTATAATCAAAATAAATAGCAATTGTTATGTTCTACCTCTTTTGTAGTCCAAAAATAACTGAGTTTTCATGAAAATCACAATATTTGTTTGTTGAGTACTGGGGAAGAAATTAATGTTTATTATTGGAATTGCTGATAATTTTGTGTCTGTGGCTCGGAGGTTAACACTGCTTAAGTTAAGATTGCAGATTATTATCTTGAAAGCGGGTATGAAAGTTTTAAGTGAATTTTCAAATGGACGAATGCTTGTGAATGTGTTTTAAGAATGCTCCAACCGGAGAATTAGCAGGTCGGATGTCTGTCAGTACGAATATCTACGTTAATGACATTAAAATAAGATTTCTATTAGCGCGGCTTGTACAGTGGCGGTTACGATGCTCGCCGCGTTCTTGATATGGCGAAAATGTATGAAAAAATTTGAGAAATTTTCTTATTTTTCTTATGACTGGAAAAGTTGTTTATTTTTATATACAATTTTTAGCGGACTTTATAGAGGACTAAATAAGCAACAATTTTTTTGTGTATTAATTTTCCTCAGTTCAGTGTATATTTTAGATATTAAGGTACCTAATCAGACCCCATTTTTTTCATATTTTGCGATTATTGTGATGGTTAAAACGTATTTTATGTGAAAATTTTGTATGCGGCTATAGAATTTTTATGGTACAGTCGTGGAGATGAATATATTATCTTTCATTTGAAACCAAAATATCCTCGCAGTTTGACTCCTAATTCTTTAATAGGGTACCGGAAAATCGCTGATATTTGTAATAGTGTCCTTAAATATGTGAATTCCTAAATTTATACCTGAGGAAATTGATTCCTAGGCAGTTCCTAGCAGACAGCATACAGACCTATTATATTCAATGTTAGCTGTGATCGGTTGAATGAGTTTGACTTAACGCAAGCCAAATTACTGAGGTCCGCCATCTGCCTAGGAATCAACTTCTCTGATAGTAGGTACATAGTATTTAATATTCCTCCATGCGAAAGTATGTATTATTCTAGCATAATATAGAGAGAACTGTTCATAAACATTATAATTTTTCATATACATTTTTATTTACTTATTAATTTTACAGGATGCGAGGAATGGGTGGCAAAACCACTCACTTTAGATCACAAACCAGAGTCAGCACAGGAAATTGATCGTATACAAAAGTGTGGTGGGAAAGTTGTGTCTAAAGCTGGAGTCCCAAGGGTCGTTTGGAACCGACCAAGGCTAGAGCACAAGGGACCGATAAAGAAGAATGCCCCCATTGATGAAATACCTTTCCTGGCGGTCGCACGATCACTCGGCGATCTCTGGAGTTACAACCCACAGAATGATGAGTTCATCGTCAGCCCAGATCCTGATGTTGGAGTGTTGACTATTGATCCTACCAAGTTTAGGTATGGAATGTTTGTAATAATTTACATTATTATTTATTAGTATTTGAAATAAAAATTGCATTTGTAGTTCTAACAATGACAGTCAAAATATCTTAATTCAGTTTTTCCCGAACTTGCCGGGACCACGACTCACCTACAAGAAAGTTTAAAGTTCGCACCCACCTCGTGTCATGAAGACAAAAAAGCAGCGGTATGTTGCTACCGCTGCATTTACCCGTTAATTCTTATCGTATTCAATACTACTGACCTACTGACGTTCACTGCTGGACTTGGGCCTTTTCTAAAGCCCATCACTACAATCTAACGAGTACGACAATCATATAGTTTCAGGGCCCACCCAAAACCTACCCACGACCCACCAGTGGGTCGCGACCCACACTTTGGGAAATACTGTCTTAATTAAATTAACTTTATAAAATAGTTCTGCTATAAACTAGTGTCCCCATGAACTACTTTCTTTAGGCTACATTTTGGGATCAAAAGTAGTGTATGATAAATGATAATCAAAACTATTGCTATACCAAACTTGATCAAAATCTGTTTAGAACTTTGTGTGGAGAAATTAGAAACATACAAATTTATAATATTATAGTGATACTTTAGTTTTGGTTAACAGAAATACCAGTTTTGTATTTTATTAAATTATTATTCACAAAAAAATATATTAATCAGGATGTATCTAAGGTAGTGCAATCCACGAAGACACTCCCCACTATTCCTCTTAATCATTTATACTTTCGTTTTAAGTCTAGATTTTTGCAACATAGCATACTTGTGTACATTGACTGTCCGCGACAGACGCTCGGGTGACACTCCCCGTACCCCGCAATGCCCTCACCCAAAAAATTGATGAGGCGCGTCTTCACTCTTCGTGGATTGCACTATCTGTAATACAACATTAAAATGCTTGGGTAACCTAAAAAATATTTCTAAAATTTGTGTGCTTAATATTTTTACTTTTGTTGCAGGTGTCTTATTTTTGGCACAGATGGATTATGGAATATGATATCTCCAGAAAGTGCTGTAAATTTGGTTCAAGCAACTGAAAAGCACAATGAAGCAGCATTAGTAGGAGGAAGTGCTAACCAGCCTAGGGACTGGTTAAATCCATCCAAAAGCTTAGTTGATCATGCTTTAGAAAGGTATGTGGAATCATCAATACATAATTAAAAATATCTATGGAGCCATCTACATTCTACAACATGACTTTAATTTTTTAAATTTGTTTTTCAGGTGGTCAAATACTAGAATGAGAGCAGACAACACTTCTGTTGTGACACTAATGTTAGACCCACCTGGACCACCGAGAGCCACTGTGCTCCTCTCCAGGTCTAGTGCTCAAAAACCTCAGCCCACTACGGTCCCACCTACAGTTCCAGTAACAATAGGTGTTCCTAATGCCCCATCGAAAACGGAAGACACTAAAACGGACGCCATGACTGAATCAGAACCAGAAACTCGCCCTGTGCCTCAGAATGGCTTAACGATAATGACTCGGTACTCCGACGTCGATAAGCCCTCGCCGCCCGCGGAGGAGAGTCCAAAGACGCCTCTTCCTCCATGCGCGACTTTAGATGGCAGGTTCTCCGTCGGTCATCGCGATGAGTCGCCCAAGGCGGACGATAACGCGAACGACCAGGAAATTATCAGCAACTACGGCAACCCGGCGGAGTCATATTTCATGGTCAGACTGTTGAACCGATCGCGAATCGTCAACACGCTGTCTGAAGTGTACGAGGAGATCGTGAACGGGCAGACGGCGCCCGCAGCCCGCGATCCGTCGCCGTCGCCCACCACCGCGCTACCGGACGCCGCGCCCGCCGACCCAGCCGCGCCGCCCGCCGGGCCGACCGCCGAAGTCGCGACGGACGAGACCAGCATACAAATCAATGAGGTTTCCTCCAGCTCGCCCACCGAGGCGCCGCCGCGGCCTCGCGCCAGAAAGGTGAAGAGTGACACTAAACGTGACACCCCCGCGGTGGCCTCCAACGACCGCGTGCTCCGGTCGCACCACGAGGCCGAGACTCCGAGCAGGCCGCGCACGCGCCAGGCCACCGGCCGCGCGCGTCCCGCCGAGCCCGTGCCCGTCGAGCGCGTCGTCATCCTCACGCGAAGGACGCCCGCCGTGCCGCCGCGGGCCGACCGCCCGCCCGACGAGGACCGCCGCGTCATGCGCTCGCAGAATAACAACGGACCCACGACGCGCGCCGCCGACGTGCGCGGGCCGGGAAACTGTTATGGCGCCCCGGGGACGCGGCGGGCCCCGGCGGCGCGGCGGGAGGCGGCCCGGGGCCGCTCCAAGGAGAACATGGGCGGCGCGTTGCGACGAGTGCGCGCGTGCGCCGTCCGCGCCGAGCCGTCGCCGCCGCGGGGCCGCGCGCGCCGCCCGGATAGCGCCGAGCCCGAGGTGCACTCCACCACGAGCGAGCGCGCGCTGCGCAGCCGCAACGAGCCCGACGACCGCCCGCCGGCGAAGCGGCCGCGCGTCACGCCCGCCGCCCCGCCGCCCGCCAAGCGCCCCGCCTGGTCGCGCTCGCGGCTTCGGCGTCGCCTGCACAAGTAGCGGCCCCACCGCGCTTTATGTGTCACGGTTACCTTCGAAAATAGACGTAGGAATTATACTATAGTACACTAGGCGACGGGATTTTGAGACGTTTACCTCGTTTGCATTTGTATAGTTGGCCTTTGGAGATATATAATTATATATTGTATACGCTTTCGTAAAGCGTCTCCCAGACAGACGCGGGCAGCGGTGGCGGTGGCGGCGGCGGTCAGTTGTTTGTACTGCCACCACCACTGCGTGTGTCTGATCTGTGTCGTTCCTAGAACTCAAGTCATCCAACTGACCGCCACCGCCACCGCCACCGCTGCCCGCTTCTGTCTGGGAGACGCTTTATATGGAACATACGACCGAGGAAAGGTCTCGCGAGTCGTTCGGCTCAAGTAAGTGGGGTCCTTTCGGAGCCCGTAGTCTAGGGTGCCATTAGTATAATGCTCTGTCCGTGCCTTTGATGCCGCGGAGGACGTGCGCGTCCCCGCGTTTCGAGATAATATATCCAAAGATGAGTGCGTCGTATACGGTTAGGTGTCTGCTGTCGCGCGGTCGGTCCGTCCCGGGGGCGGACTAGTCCGCCGTAACAATAGTACAAACGTGTATAGTGCATAGATTACTATTACAACACGTGGACCAGGCGGTAAGTTAGCCCAATAAATATTTATTTTGTCTATATTTATAGCACCTCTCGCGTTGCATTTAACTTTAGGCAGAGTGAAATCAGGAATGTGATTCGCGGCGACGCCGCGACGGGCCGCTGAGGCTACGATACGTCGGTCGTCGAGGACGTATTCTAAATTTATCCCTAGTAGTAATATTACCGACAGTGCTTTTCTCAAGATACTAGCTTAGGTAAAAATAAGATAAAAATATTATATTTTTTGTACAGTTGTCATCAATTTAGTGTTAAATTATTTGTGTAAAGGTTTTTCTATTCAAATGTACTAGTGAGTACATCGGGTTATTCTTTTAAGAAAGGAACTATTTACTTCCTATATGGAGTTTTATTGTCTGTGAGTGCCGACTGCCACCGGCCTCTGCAACCGATTGGTGTTGTTGTTATGTTCTATAGACTAGCAGTTATAACAACTTGTTTCAATTACTCATGGTGATTGTTTTATTAAATCAACATGGTGCTTTTTATTCTTGTATTAAGAGATTAAATACATCTTATATATAAAAATGGATTTTCAAATGTGTTAGTCGCTTTTTTTTTTTAGATTGGGCTGATTTTAGGCTTAAAATATTCATAGCAGTCCAAGGAAGGTTTTAAAGTGACACGAAGTTCACCGGGACAGCTAGTAAACTATCTCAAACTATAAGCAAGAATTGTCATGAATTACTCTAAAATCATAATATTGTTTTAGCTATTTTCTTTTTTTTATAAAAAATAAATATAAAGTCAAGTTTCTCGTGAATGTTTCATACTTTGTGTTACTTTATTATGTAAGTATGTGCCTTATCATTTTATTTATTTGCACAGCTATAATATAACCTATAACAATATGAATGAATTAAGAAACATTATAATTACTGTTGTGATTGCATTGTTTTATTATTATTAATATGTAACAACATTTGACATTAAAATAATATGGATATAATTTGATACAAATTATGAAAACATTCTTATTTAATTACTTATTATTACACTATATTTCTGCTAATACTGTGTTTCAAAACATATTTTGGGTAAACTTCCTAGTGTCCAGTATAACATTACAATTTTAACTTCTCATATTATGTATTGAATCTTTTAATATGAGTTTGAATAAATTACAATTTTATCATCATTTCGCCTGAAGAAATGTTACTATTGTGATTGTGGAACCATTGACAAAGAAGACCAAAAATGTGCACCGCAACTTTTGTTAATATTTTTTTTATTATAATAATAATTATAAAAGTTATCAAACACGATACTAATTAAGGGTTTACTGATACATTATTTATATAGCTATTGTATTTACAATTACAATAAAATGTAAAACTGAGCACACATAGTACTGTTGTTTGTAGTACGGTACCAGTTAAGAGTTTATATAATGATTGTAAAAAAAATGGTTCCCAAAGTTTTGTAAAATGTTTTTTTTTTAATGTTTGAATATACTTCAGGGTAGTGTGTAGTTTTTGTTCACCATAAAATAGCCCTATCTGTGCTCAGTTGAAATTTGTAATATAAATTATGTGCCTCGTTTGTTACCGACTAAACAAATACATAGAAGTGTTCTTTGATAAAAAATGAGATATTATGTATTTTTTATTAAAAACAAATTATATGACGTGTAAAAGTAGGTTTAAAAGATAATATTATAATTTGTTAAGATAGTTGTTTTAAGGTTATTAGAAGAATTTCTGCGCTCAGCGGTGTGTATGGGAGTCAAATTACACTAAAATACTAGCATCTAAGAGTTTTTATAACAGTTTGATATAACTAACTTTCGAAAATTATATTTTAGAAAAATAAAAAGATTAAAAATGATTTATTTATAACGAAATAAAGAGACGTCTAGGAGTAAAATGCGCCAACCAAATATTAAAACAAAATATTATGTGCAATCTCATTGCATTTTACCTGAAAAAAAGTTTATGAAATAAAAATTCCATATCAAATGAGGTTTGGATAGTAATGGTTAAGTACATATTGAGAATAAGAGAAATCATTTATTTAAATGTTTGTATATGATTCCCATACAATTATTATAGCTTACCTTGTTCAGAGAAGAAAGTTAACATTTTTACACTCGACAGAAATGTTATTTTTATGCTTGGAATACTGAAGGAATTTGAGGGTCTCGTTAAGTGTATAATATTCGCCTTGATGAAATGGTTAATGAGTCTACCCTAAGAAGGTAAAGCTGAAAATTTAATATATCTATACTTAAATTGAAAAAAATATGTAGACTTTATTTTTTGATTTAAATAAAGTTTGTATAAAAATATCTTTGGTTTTCATTATCAAAAACCTGGCCCTAATGTGAATGCGGAAGCTACGCGCATGAATGAGCTAAAGTCTCCCTATTTGTATAAGTTACACATGTCCACACAATCGCTCCCTATCGCCCTACTATTCCAACTCGTTAGGTTATAGTTTGCGCGCGCTCTAGCGTCCCTTTTCCGCCAGCCGGCCGGTTGTCAGTGTTGGACAACGAACGTAGTAAATGTGTCCCCGTCGCGTTCGTTAAAAAATTTGTTTAGAACGATGTGAGTGTTGTTTTATCTTGTGAATTTATTTAAAAGATGTTTTATTTTTGTGCCACCCACTTGTGATAAATTATGAATGTAAAGAATGGCGGGATATTTATGCGTACCCTTATCGATCGAGCGGCGCTACTGCATTGCACCGGTGCAGACTGTTAACTAAGGATTGTTTGCGAAGCGACATTCTATTTTAAAACTTTTTGTTGATACGGTGATTCTATTTTTAAATTGCATTTTTAAACAACTGGCTTAACTTACGCACTAGTAACAGGATTTTTCGGGGATTTCATTTTGAATATTTTTAAACGGGTTGGGACTTGGGAATAACAATAACAAAATTAAACAGTTAATAATTTTGTTATCAGTAATGGTCATCCTCGTCGCATCGCGTCGCTTATTTAAGGCGTCTCCCAGACAGACGCGGCCTGCGGTGGCGGTCGCGGCGGCGGCGGCGGCGGTCAGTTTATTGTACTGCGACCGCCACCGCGTGTGTCTGTGTCGTTCCTAGAACTTTCAAGCCATCCAACTGACCGCCGCCGCGACCGCCACCACAGGCCGCGTCTGTCTGGGAGACGCCTTAAACAATAATAACTTTAATAATTATAAAGGTAATATTAAAACATGTAGGTAGGTATTTTGCCATAGCTAGTAAAGGGAAAATGTACGGTTCCCGCGCGATAAACGAGTTTTGGCGCAACGGAGTTGCGGACGTCATCTTGTTACTTAGGTAATAGGTATTAGCCATTAGGTATATTATAATTTATAATTATTGGCAAGTTACTTGTAAGTACGAGTTTTTTTTTTATTAAGTATAGCTAGGCTCATAGTTGTGGTTGCAAAAACCGAAAATGTACATTAAATTTTCTTGACTCTACAAATTACATTTGGTATGATTCGACCCGCCCGCGCCCCTTCGACATAAAAGTTCTGGCTAGAGTAACTCTACATTCTACAAGTGCCCGTAGATCATGCGAAAAGTTGCAAAATATAGTGCCCTTCGCCCATAAAGTGCCCATTTTCTCTTATTAGTAATTATTTGGGCCATCGTTGGACGTTGGATACTGTAAATGAAATTCCTGGCTTAAACAAAATGTCAATTCCACTTAAATACTATAATTTGGAAAGTCCAACAGTCACTCAGTTGAACTGCAAGCAATTGTAACAGTTGCAGTAGAGTGAATCGCAAAAGAAGCTAGACATTGTGAAAGTGCGATTTCATTTTTGTTTTTCGCTCTTTACCTCAACTGCTCGATTTCTTTGAATGCTTATTATAAGTTGGAGGGTGTTCATCATGAAAGATATTTGTAGACAAGTCTAGCCTGCAGTTTCTGATTTTTTTTGACTGGTTTATCTTTTAAGAGGGATACTGACCCTAAAAATAAAACATATTCCTTCTCTCTTCACACTCACGCACGACTTTCATATGCCAGGTGAAAAAGGACGACGCGGAATCATCGCCAAGTTAGTTTTACTTGAATAAAAGACGAACTATAATGATTATGAAAAAAGTGTTTTGAGCAAATTTAGGTTTTATCAATGCCTTTTTAGATATTAAAAAATATTAAAGAAAAGACAGCGAACTTCGAAGATCCAAGCAAAAATGTGTCTAAAACAAGGTTTTTTGTAAAAAAGAAACTATCGAGCATTTTTTCAGTAATCGTGTTTTCGTCTTGAGCATTTAATCTTCATGAACTGAAGTTACTTGTGTAAAAAAATCAGCTTTCTAGACCTTACAGATTTTGAGATCTAGGTTTAAGAATGTAGTCAAGTTAGGGTCAGGTGCGCTCTTAAATAGTGTAGAACGGTTGGTTTATTTTATGACGTTAGCCAATAGAAAGCGAAGGTGACAAGATAAACTTCTATCCAAAAAACCTCTAGAACCGGGCATTAGAATAATATGGAATAGGGATAGATAACATTCCGGTTAATTAAGTATTGTATTTTTTGTCTGATCTGTCAAAAAAACCGATTACGGAGTGGGTTGCATCCTTACTGTAACTATAACTTTAACTTTAACCATAACAAAAAGTCAAATGAACTGTAAAATTTCTAGTAAAAGTCCATTATGGACATTTGACGATAACTCATACCCTAGTAACTTTAACTTTAACTACCTATGCCTCTGGTGCAAATCACCCTTAAAAGCATTTATTTTGCCGTTTAATCAGCTTATAAGTAGGTAGGTACGTAACGTAATGTCTTTGACGTTCTATTGCACACAGCGATCTCAGTAGTCAGTAATTTATTCATATATTATGATAGACAAAGTCAGCGGACTCTGAATGGTTGTTAAATACGCTGTGTAGGTAATTAATCTTTATTAGTAAGAGCTTACTAATCTACATAGCTGTATACATAAGTACTACTCAGAAATATTTGATCGAAGGTACTAGATAAATACTACTTAGGTACTTTCGATTAATTAGTATCTACATAATTTATTCCGTACTAATTTCGGACGAAAGTAATAGTTTATTCCGTTAGCGGTTATAGTCTACAGGGTATCATAATTTTACAATCCGACTAACCAACAATGTAACTAATACCGAAACCAGCAAAGTGCAGCAATCATGGCCAACCTACCCGTAGAAACTGCGGTACACTTGTACTGTCATTTCATCATTTGTAACGTTCTGCTGTGCTATACGTTCATACTTTATAGCATATTTTTATAGAGAGAAACGGGACTTTAATAGGTATAAAACATAAAACGTTTAAGAATTCAAGTAGTAAGAACATTCAACACCTACCTCTGTTAGTGAACAGTGAAAAGACAAAAGTTATACCTCCCAAAGATTGTGTCTGTGATATTGTGAGTGATATTTTTGAAGTTTACCGAAGAGATATAAAAATGAAGAACCCTGGTAAGTTCCTGAACTTTTATGATGATTTATTAAAAGTTGAAACATCTAACTGTACTGACTCATTATTCCTTAATATTTCTAATTTCGTGTCTACCATTGACCATAACCAGGGGGGTTTCACTACGCGATTCCGCCGCCGAGCTACAAGTACATGCCGAGACTCCCCAACGTCATACTATTATCTATTCTGTGCCATAACTATAGATAAGTAAGTCAAAAAACATTTGCGAAGAATCTAGAAGATCTACAAGGGATTCTCATTTATTTTGCAACGTACCGACTACCGAGTGGCGAGTAGGAGCTGCTATATAACGTATATTATATAATCTATACAACATGACTGGTGAGACAATACCGATATTTATGGAGAGTACTCTGTACTCGATTCTCATTATAATAATAATTATGTAATAAAATTAGGTACCTAATTTTTTTTCACAATTTTCCAAAAATAAATCAATCATGGATACTAAGTAAATTACACGGCTAGGCAAGTAGGCATGCTATGCGGCCGGTGCAGAGGCGTGCACTACCAAAGAAACATGGACAGAACTACCCTTCCCGCGCGCGGTGTCCATGCGTTGGGTAAATAATTATTTAACTTTAAGCTACATTTACTCGGTGATCAATTGATATTATTATTTTATATTATTTTTTTCCAACTAATATAATAGCCAAATATCAGGTCCTCGAGTATTGAACATGTCTCACCAGTCACGCAGTATATCGTAGAGCACTCGCATCTGGCGCACAAGTAGTTTGTGCCTATTACCTTATAGCTAAGCTACCTAGCGGCTAGCTGGTAGCTATAGGCAAATGGCAATAGCAACTATAGCTGCTACTACCTAACTTTTAGCCATTGCCACAATTCAACGATTTAAAAGCTGATACCTTGAACTCTATAGCTTCCAATCAGCAAATAGTACAGTACGAAGTACATATTTTGGCGCGTATGGAGTTCCGAGTTTGTGCCTATTAGCTTTTTAGCCTGTTAGCAGCTACTAGTTAGTCTTTTCCACAATTCAACGATCTAGATGCTGGTAAACGAGCACACGATCGGAATCAGAGAATTGTTAATGTGGTGAACTGGCGAAGGGTTCGGCCGCGCGTCGGCGGAGCATTCAGGTCGACACTCCGCACGTGGGCTCGCATTCATCTCATTATATTTCGCAATGTACAGTATTGGTATTTAGTATCGGCTATTTAAATGAATATTTATAACGGCAAATAGCCATTAGCCGCTATCTTGAGAACATGCGTGTTTTATCGAGATTTTTGGGTATACTACAATTCCAACAATATAGAGATTTTTTACGAAAATGTATCCACTCGCTATTTTGATTGAAGACTGCAGACTGGAAGGATATTTTGCTCCATATTTTTGGATTTGAGACGGCTATATTTATTATGTAGTTACTTTTATCTTATCGTAGCTATTATCTAATATTCTGTGATGTAGTGCAAACTGGATCGCAAATATGATATTTGTATATCATTCTCAATAATAAACGAGTCAATCGTATCAATTAGTGTGGGAGCTTAGTTCTCTAATGAACCTTTGTCACGACATCTGTGTTACAATAGATATATTTTTTAAGTATGGAATTTGCAGAATCATAAATCAACCATAATATTATATCTAATATCAAAAGTGTAGAATATATTTTCTCTCATTTCATCTTTCTTGAGTTCTATGCGTTGTTACATAATAATATTGAATCTGGAATCTGGATACTTAATAAACAGTAGAGTTCTTGCTCAACTAGGTACTCTATAAGTTCTATAACTCTACTAACTATGCCTAATTACAACTAGGTACTAATGTTATTTACAATTAATTACATACGTAAGTACACAAAAATGAAATTAAAAAATATATTTTTTGTGCTTTATGTAAGTATCTGTTTCGGGTTGTCCGCACTCCGCACGCTTATCTATTTCTAGACGAAGAGTCAAATAAGAAGGACATACTTTAACGTAATTTTTAAAAAGTTCAGATTATATTTTTGTACTCTTTCTATGACTTTTCTTCCTATACTTGGACCATTAGGGTCACCTCTTCGAAAAGTCAAACAGGTATCAATGGAAACAGCTTCGCTCGATTCTGTTTATTTAGAGGTGCTGTCGCTAGAAGGTCGCACAGCGCCGAACTGTCTGTGGGCGTCCGTCATCCGTGGCGTAATATTATATTGTTATTTGTTACCCTTTTGTTTTCATGCACAAAGCGAATCTGTATTGCTCCATACAACGCCAAATATGGCCATCTATTCAGATAGCAATTGCGATGTATTAAAATTTCGAGTTTTGGATTCAGAGATCATAGAGCACAACGCTCTATCATGGCTCTATTTAGCCGTTTATGTGTGAAGACTGAAGACGTATTGGACAGACAGACGGACATACTTTCGAATTTATAATATTAGCAAGGGTTGTTACGTCATACCATGGACCAATCATTGGTCCATGGTCATACTAACCTGCAGTAGCCAGTCGGACAGATTCACTTCCGTCCAAGCGGTTCCAATTTCATATTTGGAATTGTATAACTCGAGGTGACTTGAATGACACTTTATTATGATCTTCAACACCTCCAGCTCGAGTTACTTTGACTATCAAATCCAATACCTATCGGTTTCCTAAAAATCAGACGGTTATATCTTTCAAAGGATAATATGCGAGTAAGCCAACTCCTGAAACTATTGAAGCTAAAGTATTCGAATTTTTTGGTTAAAGTTACATCTCAATGGATAAAGTTTAGATTTTATCAATCGAAGAAATGCCATGACCGAGTAGGTAGTTATAGGCAAAACCACAAGGTTTCTTGAGGCTCAAGAGGGTAGAGTTGAAAAGGCTCTTCCTATGTTGATTGATCTTCACAATATCTCTTCAGAAAAAAAATGTGCAATCATTGAAACTGCTTTGCGAATGATACCAAATCCGGAAGAGGTATATCAGTTTACCTACAGTCAGGCGTTAAAACGGAACTTGAAGAAATTGCATCAGATATAATGTAAATATTATATAATATACTTACATGTACTATATTCCGTATTATAGCAAAAACTATTGCACGAATCACGAAGGACTCTATGCCTCCGCTAGGAGTAAATGTGTTCTATGCTCTATGCATAGAGAGAGATCTTTGAACGTTGGACGCGTTGCCAAGCCGTGATCTAAATCATAAGTAACATGACTGTATTCCTTTGATTATTTCTTAACTTTGAATAAAATCATAAAATTCATTTTTGCATCTTTTGATAGTAAAAAACATTAAACAATCAACCTCTGCAGCAATTAAAAGGTCGTTAAACACAGCTTTTTGCGGCGATTCGTCACACGAATAATAATGAGGTGATTCCCATACATCTCATAACAGAATTTATGCAAAATACATTCGTTTGTGGGCTTATCAACCTACAAGCTACACTTGACGCGTTTGGCGCGCAGTGTGAGAAAGAGCGCGAAACTGTTTGGCAGTCACGAGCCACGAGTCACAGATAAAAAAATAACCGTTCATAATTTAAACTACGTTATCAGCTCGACAAACTTCAAGAGCCTCCGATAAAGAGATAAAAATCACTCGAGTTTTTTGTGTAAACGTAAAAACAGTGTTGTTAACAACAGTGATTTACAGTATTTTCAAAAGTGCAAAGGAAGAGGAATTCTTGTAATCGGTCTGTGAGGTCGGTATATTTTATCGTTATTCGTTTAAATCGAGGAAAGTGTTTGCTGCTTCGAATTCCGGAAAAGGACGTGTGATAAATGATAATTGATAATACATTATGATTGATTTTCCTCACGAGATTAAGGGCCGGTTCTTGCAAATTCATGTTTCTAGAATGAGTTTTTTTGATAGAAAGCGTCATTAAAAAAAACTGAAAAATATATACATGTATAGATGCATCTTTTAACTAGTGCTTTCATAGGATAGAAACACAATACAGATAATTTGGCTCGATAGAAAAAAATCCGAAACAACATCGATTTTAAAAGCATTTTGAGTTTTATAGGACTTACAGGGACCCAATCGAAAAATAATTTGGATAGTTCGATTACTAATAAAATTTAACAGGGCATTGATAGGATAGATGTTTAGTTTTATTATTTTTCGATTCAATATCAACGACAAAATATACGGTTTACGCGCACCACGCTTGAATCCACGTCGCATCAGTGTCCCACAGATTAATATATGTAGCAAGCTACAGATAGGACAGCTTGTTTTGCGTAGTTCCAAAAAAGTAGTTTTGGCGCTGTGATCGCCGTTTTTATCAAAGGTGTCAACTGTCAAAATGAGAAGCACAGATAAAAAATAAGTAGTGCATAGTTTTTGACATAGATTATAAATGAAAAAAAAAAGTGAGGCCATGAAATCGATATATAAGGAACATATTCAGAACCGATAGATTTTAATATTTCAAGTCGAGAATTACAAAAATTAATAAAACAACACATTATTAATATATCATTTATTTATCTTTGATTTTCTTAACCTAATTTTTTTTATATTTCTGTAGGGCTTTTAATTGCATTGCACCTATTACAATACGAATAATAAAAACGAAGGAAACGTGACTTCCATACTAAAAAATAAAATAATATGGCAATAGCTACGAAACACTACATTCAAATTGACAAAATAAATAAAGCCGTTGACAATGATTGTTACTTCTATAATATTAATTACACAAAATTTTTGCATGCATTTGGGTCTCTTTTTGATAAAGTATGCATGCATGTATTCGGGTCACATTTTGTAGAATCGGAACAAATTTTTGACACGGTTACTCTTCCTTAGTTTTTGTTCTACCCCATATTCTTTAAACAATAATTCGGATAAGCCCAAGAAACTCTCAAATGTCACTGGGCGCCCCCGATTGTTTTTGCATCTATAAATTTGATGTTTCGTAAGACTTGTATTGAGATGAGCCAGGATTCTCTGTGAACTGAGTTGGGTTTCACGGCACACCTCAGCTTGCCTTTTGTCCCTCCTGACGTTCATGCTGTCAAACAGGTCTTCAAATAATTCTACTTCCTCTGCAGTATTTTTCATGGTGTCATGGTTTGATGAGCTATCAAGGTAAAATATCTGAAATAAAATAAAAAACAACTTCAAGTAAAATGTCTTCCTACATGTAAATATTTTGTAAATAATTACGAATTCAAACAATTCCTATGTTCTTTCCCGGAAGTCGGAACTCCAAGTATCTCCATACCAAATATCAGCAAAATCGGTTCAGTGGTTTGACCATGAAGAGTTAACAGACAGACATACCTTCGCATAGCTGACCCGACAAAATAGAAATAATTTATATTGTAGAACATACAATATAAATTATTTCTAAGGTAACAACATTGCAACAAGAGAATTTTATTTACATAAAAGAAGATAAAGTAATTACTAATTTATAGTATGAAAGTATAGATTTATTACATATTACCTATGGAAGTATGGATACACAAGCCATACATTAGACAACTTTGATATTATGGCTTTTCAATAAATACACACACAATATGTACTGAATACTGTCTATTTTAAATAAAGTGAGAAGGAAACTTACCTTCATTATTAAGTTGCACACCATGAGCTTTCTCCGATGCGGTAAACAGGCAAGGATACGAATACAGGATCCTAGAACCAGCTTCATCAAATTGTGTACTAGCCACTAGGTAGGTACGGTCAAAATGTTTGGCACAAACACGGTAGTTCAACAACTGGCTCTTCTTAAGTCCAAGCAAAGCCAGATTAGTCGGGACTAAAAACTACATCCATAAATTGCGAAGACTGTCTTGCAAAATAGTTTTTCATTGTGATTCGTTTAATCACAACCACCAAAACAACACTTTAGTTTTATTGCCATAGCACGCGACACACGTGATTACACGTTGAATATTGCACTAAGGACAGAGGCGAATGGCTTCACAAATATCTCAACTCAACCCGAAAGGAGGAGACTGGAGAACACAAGATTAATTATTAATCGGCACTCAATTCGAAATAACCAAACAAACAACGGCGGCGCGTTTAATGACATTGACATGGACAAAACCATAGTTAGGTTCATGGACAAAAGTCAAAACCGACCAACATGGAGAAAACGACATTGACGGATTATGCCCACAGATAAAAACACTTCCGTATCGACACTAGCGCCAAAACTACTTAGTGGGAACTAAAGCTGTCACCCCCCTGCAGTGTCCTGTCGGACGTCATCGAGGCCGGACCTGTGCCACTTTTGCTCGTCACTACATTGTCACCGCTGATTATTATTAATATTGTCTTTGTGTATTATATGTGTATAAAATAGTTTGTATAGATAGGAATTAAGGTTATAGTAAATTTAATTGGTGTAATTAATATAATATTTGAAATGGCAAATAAAAAAATAAAATCAAGAAGGCAAGGCTGTCGGAACTCAAGAAGCGAAGGGAAAACGCCCGAGCGTAACGAGTTTACCCATACAAAAGCGAAAAATTGATCTTTCAGCGCTGCTACTTTCACAGTGAACTCTCTACAAGGAGTACTTACACACCGTAAAGTATTATCACTTACTTTTGTTATATCCTGTATAATATAGCTTAACAAAAACTGCCATAGTCATAAAGCTGGTTTCAGACTACGCTATAATATGATAGCAATAATATAAAATAAAATAGTAAGAGCTAAATAGTAGCAAAATATAGTATATAGCTCATTTCGTTTCGTTCCACTATATTGTACTATATTATATTATAATAATGTATGGTGCGCGATATGAGCTATGTCGCAGGGAAAAGAGGATATCCGCCGACAGAACAAAAAAGTTTTCAAAGTTCTGGGTCATGGATGTGTATTCAATATATTTATTTATTTAATATAATAAAAATCTTAAATATATATGTATAGTATAAAAGTATTAAGTATATTTCCGTTGTCTGGTAACTAACTGAAATGACATAATATCACTAGATCGTCTTCTTACTAAAAATTAGTAAGAAGACGTAACAAACAAGAATATTCGGCATCTACCGGGAGTTCGTGATATCCCTAGGGATATCGTGAAATCCCTGATATCCTCTTTTCCCTGCGACATATATACTATTTGATGTTATACATGAAACCAGCTTAAAAGATACTTCTCAATGAAACGCTTTATTGGCATAGAATTTAAAAATATTATGTTTTTTTTAGAGGAATGAGATATGGCGATAAATCAAATTCTATTGTGGACCATGATACTGTCAACCTAGCAAGTGGATTTGAAGATAATGGGTAAGTTTCATGTGCGGTGCGATGTTCAATTATTATGGTCCGTATTACGTATAGCTGAACCCAATAAATTTATGTGTTACAAAAAAAGCTTAAGTCTATTATTGTTGCAGAAAAACAAGTCAAGATGAGCATCGACTTATCGTAGAGTCTGAAAATCAAGAACACGAGTTTCGACCAGTATCAGGAAGACGCATTATTGATATAAATTACTTGTTGTTTTTTCAGTTGATACGATCTGTTATTTTTATTACTGGACTCTGGAGTAACATTTTTCTTAAAATGTAATAATTTATTCCTTTGTTTATGTCAAAAAAATTGTATTAAATTATTCTCTACAAATAAATAACATGTTTTATTTCAAACAATAACCTGTTTTATGAAATTTAATGAGAACAGAATAAACTTTTTGCACTTTAACTGACTCACCCAGATGATCTGCAACATACCTTGTTAATCTGCAGTCTAACTGGTTTACGCACATTAACGGTAACATATACATGTAATATTATGTATATGTCACCGTAAGATTGTAAATACCGTTAGATTATAATCTATCACGCGAGATTGTGAACGGTCGAAAGATAGTGAACCGCAACATACTGCTTACAATTTAACGTATTATTATCCAGTAGATTGTAATCTATCGAAGTGAAACCGTCAAATTATGAAGCGGAACGCACCTCGGGCCCTGATTGGTTGAACGGTATATGCCCCGTGCCGCCTTATTGGTTTGTTGTTAAATGTCCAACGACCTTTCCCATTAAATAACCAATCAGGGACAGCCTTGGGACAGTTGACAATTTGACAGTTTTAAGGTGATTTTAAGATTGTGATTTGACGGTTTCACTTCGATAGATTACAATCTACTGTATAATAATACGTTAAATTGTAAGCAGTAGGTTGCGGTTCACAATATTTCGACCGTTCACAATTTCGCGAGATAGTTTATAATCTACTGGTATTTACAATCTTACGGTGACATATGCAAGGTGTAACAAAACTAAGTAATAATACTTTAGGGTGTGTATGTGTCCCTTGTAAAGAATTCACTGTGAAAGTAGTAGCGCTGAAAGACCAATGTTTTTCACTTTTGTATGGGCAAGGGCCCGAGCGTCACGAGTTTCCCCATACAAAAGTGAAAATATTTGGACTTTCAGCGCTGCTACTTTCACAGTGAACTCTCTACAAGGAACACGTACACACCCTAAAGTATTATCACTTATTTTTGTTACACCCTGTATACATAATAATTATATTTAGCTACCACTAAATCTCCTATACCTACGTAATCACTAATCATCATCATTTTCATTTCTCTATATATCAAAAAGTGTAGTAAGATATATTATGTTTACGGTGTATAAGCTTACTAAACTGTCGTTTAAATTTAAGTACTAAATAAAAATAGTCTAATATTACTAAACTTACCTTGCCTTCTGCATTATTCTATACTGTGGCGCTCTCGTTTGCCACCAAAGGTCGCGGGAGTTCATATTCAAACGGCTCCCGCGTACCGCGGATGCAAGCCGCCTTGGCGCGTAAAATACCTAAAGCTTCCGAGGCAGGAGCCCTTAACATTTTCCGCAACAGAGTTCTCGGTAACAAACAGTGTTTTAAAGACTATTCATTAGGGTTCCGTACCCAAAGGGTAAAAACGGGACCCTATTACTAAGACTTCGATGTCTGTCCGTTTGTCTGTCTGTCTGTCTGTTCGTCTGTCTGTCTCCAGAGTCCAGGCTGTATCTCAAGAACCGCTATAGCTAGGCTTCTGATATTTTTCACAGTTTTGTGTATACTGTATACAATCTGTTGCTGCTATAACAACAAATATTTAAGGGGGCTCCCATACAACAAACCTAATTTTTTGCTCTATGTAACTACACAGACTTAGCTATAATATATGTATATTAATATATTTATAGCTAGGCATATTAATATATATTTTCTATACAATTTTCGCGTGACCACACACTCTACAGCTAAATCTCTGACGGCCTTTAGCCTAGGCGTGATCCTGACAGTTACATCTACACGTGTCTGCATGTAAAAGCTGTTCTAGAATTTCAACCCACTTTCATACATTATCAACAGACATCGTTGCCTGGATTTTTTTATAAAGAAATGGGGCAAACGAGCAAACGGGTCACATGGAAAGCAACTTCCGTCGCCCATGGACACTCGCAGCATCAGAAGAGCTGCAGATGCGTTGCCGGCCTTTTACGAGGTAATAGGAGGGTAGGGATGGGAAAAGGGTAGGGGATTGGGCCTCCGATAAACTCAGTCACTCGGTGAAACACAGCGCAAGCGCTGTTTCACGCCGGTTTTCTGTGAGCCCGTGGTATTTCTCCGGTCGAGCCGGCCTATTCCATTATTCATGCTAGCATGTTTTAATACAGGTGAGACTTCCAAGTAACAAAAGGTATTAAATAATTATTGTTATCAATTTAAATAGTAGGCTTTTAGAATTCTCGAAAGTCGAACGATTTCTTTACTCGATCTTCACACTTTTGACTGCGGTATGCTCTACCATCAATATTCGTAGTAAGCATGTTTATAGTTTACGGGACTTGGGAGCAGCTTATGTCCTTCTTCTTACTTCTTCCATACATGAAAGTACTTTAATACTTACAATAAGATACGTATATCACCTAGATAATATATAGGTCTACCAGAATCTGATGGCAATTTTTGACAGCAGATTTAAAAAAAATCCAAAAAGGATCAAAATGTTTTTTAATCCAATTACCCCGGTATAGTATTGCTAGAGTCAATTTAATTTATAACTGTTTGCCATCAGATTCTGGTAGACCTATAGTTATTGTGGGGATAATGCGTGGAGGCCCAAAGGAAGATCTTCCGACCGAGCGAGGTGGTATGCTCGGTCAGGCCGGAGCCCACGTGATACATTTCAGCTGTCGTATATATACTGACGCGCTCAGAAAACTTTGATAGCGCGATGCAGGAATGTTAGGCGAATGTGGGTACCGCCACATCACTCCCCCCCGAAGACCGGAGGTCGAGTCTTGAAGTCTTGTTGCTTGAGTCGCCAGTGCCAGTGAGTTCCAGTGAGTCGGAACTGTTGCAGTGAGTCCCAGTGAGTCGGAACTGTAAGCTGCTGCTGCACGGGATCCAGTGAGTCGGATAAGCTGCCGTGCGGGGCCGATGCTACGTGCTAACCAGGAGAGATGTGCTCTGCTTGCTGACCGGTCGGTGTAGTGAGAAAGCCCGTTGATGCCGATGCGGAGTCGCCCAGGCCGCGGTACATTGCGGCTAGTGGACGATGTACCCGATGAGGCGATGCTGGCTGGCGCGGTGCGGAGGGGCGGGGAGTGATGATGATGAAGGAGGCGTGTTCTGTCGAGGGTCACCAGTGTGGGGATAAAGCGTGGAGGCCCAAAGGAAGATCTTCCGACCGAGCGAGGTGGTATGCTCGGTCAGGCCGGAGCCCACGTGATACATTTCAGCTGTCGTATATATACTGACGCGCTCAGAAAACTTTGATAGCGCGATGCAGGAATGTTAGGCGAATGTGGGTACCGCCACATTATCAATATTCGAGTAATTTCCAATAATATATTAATTATTTCTCTGTAAGGTCCCCGTACCGTAGTAGGCGTCATGGGCGCAGGCGCATGTTTGTACTTAAATCAATTCAAAATGACATTCATTTATTACTATCTCCATGATCGATCGGCTGACACCTTAATAATTTATCATAATAATAATGCAAACTTCGAAATAATATATGTATAAATATTGTATAAATACATATAAATATATAGTATATAAAAATTATAAAATATAAATTAAATACTGGGATAGAATATAATATATACCTACACATATTATATGTAATAACAATACATATTTTCCTATCTTTTATATATATATATATAGTTACTTTTATATAATATAGTTTGAATGTATTTTAAAACAAGAGAAATTAAATTGTGCAGACTATAATTAGGAACTAAATGCAACTCTTATCACGAAATTTTCATTCATTAGTGCAATCAATATGGTAATGTTTTTTATTGAAGACTTCAATGAAATAGGTTCATTGAAGCTGATAGTGTGTCCTTAATACATATTTTTTGAATCCTTTTACATTAATTTAAAAAGTCGAATATTATAAATTTAAAAAGTTTATAATATTCGACTTGTGATATTGAATTAAATGTACGTCTCTGTTCTAGATCATGTGCATGTGCAACTACTTCTTCACTTTGTTAAGCCGAAATTTGTTAGAATTTCCGCCGTAAAAACTATCGTTTGTCATTTTCCTGGACTTTAAGTAGGTACCTAGATACCGAACATCAAAATTTTATCAGCGATTTAGGCCTGCTTGAAAATTTTTTTACACCTGACAGACAGATAGATACTCTATCTATTACTATGTCCATACTATGTCTATGGTGGCTCTACCCTTTCGCGTTTTAATATTAGTATGGATATTATCACTACTCACTAGCCAAAGCCAGTAGCCACACGTATTCTTCAAAATTACGCGTGTTCTACTAGAATTAAAAATTTAAACTTTTATCGCAAAGATACACCCTGATAAGATAACAGATCAAGGTCTCCTCTCACATAAATAGGTACACATATGGACATAATTTAAGCGACATAAAACATGAGATAGCCTATATTATTATTTTGCCCAAAAATTATTTATGTATAGACACTAGGCAGTATTTAATGATTTATGGCCTATGGGTGGTACTCGGTAACATCATAAATGGCGTCCTAGGAAGGGCGGCAGCGTCCTAGGATGGCGGTAGAGCTCGTACATATAGGGGCGGCAAAATTAAAGTCGTCTAGGCCCTAGGCTATACTCATAAGCGGACGGACGGGAAGTCATGGAATACATGTAATAGACCCTCTCGTCTCTGCCCTGCCCTGACGCAGAATAGATAATAGTACAAGTATCTGCGCGGAAGTAGGAACACGGTCGGGTTTTAGTGGGTACAGTACAGCTGCGGCCGTAGCAACTAGCAAGTCCCACATAAGTACCCCGGTGGTCGCTGCCGGGGATGCGTAATAGCATTTCCCGACCCAAAAAAAGGCTATACTCATAAAAAATATAAAAGGCCCTGGGTACAAGAGGCGAAGGTTGGCTCTTCATTAGAAGGAGCTAGCTCTGTATTTAGATGATGATTTTTAGGGTGAAGCCAAACGTGCGTAATTTGTGAGTCGTGAGCCGCAGAATTTCTACCGGGCAGAATTCTGCTGCATTCAGTTTCATACAAAAGTGCTGTTTGATTCACACGAGCGTAATTTTGTGAGTCCTGATTTGTATGAAAAGAAATTCTGTCCGGCAGAAATTCTGCGGCTCACGACTCGCAAATTACGCTCGTTTGAGCAATCAAAATTCCTTTTTGGAAAAAATATTTTTAGACATTAAACTAACAGGTATTAGACTAGTGTTTAGCCCACGTTCTGGCTTGACCGTTTGACCAAAAACACAAGATTTATTGATCTCGTCAAAAATTAAATTAAAAATGCGCATGAATATTTATTTATTTACAAAAAGAATAATTTAAATTATTGTTGACATCTGACCCACAGAATATATCTTATATGCCTCTGATCCATATTATAATATTTCAGCCATTTCAGCAGAAGAATTTTGACTTATTATTCTCTACCTACTGCGCACTACGTAAAAGTTAAAGAAAGAATCTATTTACTTTATAAAAATTAAAAAAAAATGCAAAATATCAATTTTGTTAGTCTCGCTAAAACTCGAGAACGGCTAAACCAATTTGGCTAATTTTAGTCTTAAAAAATCAAAAGGTAAATCATCAAAAAGTCTTAAAAATAAAAAGGTTTATATACTTAGCAGTGAAGTTCACCGAATCATTTAGTAACAAAAAATAATTACCATAATCATAACTTAGACGTAAGCGCTTGCAGTAAGCAATTTTCAATTTTGTTCCATCATTTTGTAATAATTCCAATTTTACACATTCTTTTGCAGATCCGCGATATTAATATCGTCACCTCTACGGTAAACTTACGAATCTGCAAAAAACAAATTTTACAGGAGAGCGTTTCAAAACCTTAAAATAATAATTAAAAGAATTGTTGCGCTTCTGAAATCAATACTCTAATATTTTTGCTTTGCATAATGCTGTATGTTTTAGATACAATCAATGAATTTTCATTATTGGATTTAAATCACAAAATAATGCACATTCGTTAATTTGCACTTTCATACATATACATAATAAGGTATTTATTGATACCATGGCAAATTAACCAAAGTGGTACTTTCGTCGTCAAAATTTTACCGTAGTAAACTTACGAATGTGGTACTTTCGTATGTTTACTTCAGTCATCCTAAGTGCATAATTGTAAAATTGGTAGTTTGCACTCTACAAACGGCAGGGGTTTCGTATAATCGTATATTATGGTATAACCGTGGTCCAGTGGTTTAGAGCGCGGCTCTTGACTCGGAGGTCGTGGGTTCGATTCCCACGTTGGAAACATGTCATTTCCAAATTTGGTTAGGACAATGCAGGCTAATCACCTGATTGTCTGACAAGTAAGATGATCCATGCTTCGGATGGGCATGTAAAAAGTCAGTCCTGCACCTGATCTCTCACCAGTCGTGTCGGTCAGCCGTGCTATTGGGTTATGAGAGTAAAGGAATAGAGAGTGCTCTTGTGCACTGTGCTATAGTGTCCAAGTTTGTACTTGGACACTATAATATTACTCCTGCGCAATTGGGCTGGTTTCAGTGAAACGGGCCACCGTCACCGAAATCGGTGTGGGAGTTATTAATCGTATATTCTTTAACCTTTAAACCGCACAAGTCGGATTCATACGACGGTATAGTCTGTCAAAGAAGTGAAGAAATTAAAAAGTGGCAACATCGTAGTGTCATCCCATTTTTCTTAGATTGATTTGAAAGAGATGACACTACAATGTTGCCACTTTTTAACTTCTTCACTTTTTGGCGGACTACATTTTTCGATAATCGACGTACCTACGCATTTAAAATCAAGCGGGATGGACTCGAAATTTTGTTGTCGTGTAAGTGCCGTGGCCGAACTTGAAAAAAATGGCGCGATGAACTTGACACATACAAGCCAGGCTGGCCGACAGTGGCGTTGGATTGGGATGAATGGAAGGACTTGGGAGAGGCCCAGAAAATGCAATTTGCGCGGTTAAAGGTTAAAATGACAAGTAGTTAATGCAGCAGTCGTAGGTTAATACCTACAGCTCTGTCCGTGACAATTTTTATCCTCAAAACCCACTCTGAATAGTATAGGATGAGTTTTACGATAGTCACCGCATCATGGGCCATGGCATCTAATTGACTTATCGCGTCGATAGCGTCAATTAGATGCGATTTTAGCCTCGTCTTCTTCTTCAGTCTTGGAAAAAAACTCCTCATGAGACAACAAGGTTACACTAAATGGACGAGGATTTACCCTAGCCATTCTCATGACTTGTGTCCATCCTTCTGGTGTGTAAACAGCTGAATTCTTACCTTTCAATTTTAGAATGAACCAAGTCGCATTCCATGTGACTGTGCCCGGATTCATAAAAGACATTGATCTATCGTGTCTATTATCCCGCTAGTTGTCACAGCAACATACAAGTTTTTCTGTTGGCTACCGCAATTGTCTGACAACATTCTGACATTCTGACATTATAATATACCGCCAGTTTCCGAACATAAAAGAATGGTCCAGAACTCAGAAGCCATAGTAAATTAACGAAAGTGGCAGATATGTATGTTTGCTGTGGCCTGTGGGCTGTGGGTCACTACTCACTTCACCCAGTTTAAGTTAACGAATATGCCAGATTCGTAAGTTTACAATGGCAAGATTCACTCGAATTATAACATACGTTATCGTATTTTCAATTTCGTAAGTTTGCCATGGGTGTATGAGCATAAAAAGGCAGATTCGAACCATCTGAACTCTGTAACCGTTAAAGATAGAAATATGGAAATTTGCCACGGTGTGTAATACCACATAAGTGACAGTTTTTTGCTAGAAACTCGATTTTGAAAAAATGGCAGATTCGTAATTTTACCGTGGAGGTGACGATATAACCCCTACACTTATCTACAAAGGTTTCAGTAATCAAGTGGCAAGGACGAAGCCGCACTTTATAAAATGTATGTGTATACCTATTTTCTAATAGGGCTTCCCAAACATTATTTGGTTTATGAAATCCTAGGGAAAGCCCCTGGCCTTTGGCTGGCCCCTTAGTAATGATTAGATATACAAGGTGTAACAAAACTAAGTGATTGCAGTTAAAGGTTTATGTGACTCTTACCTATATATTATAGAGTTCAGTGTGAAAGTACAGCGCTTTGAGAGCAATTTTTTGTGTGATTTGTATTTTGTATGGGCAAGTGCCTCCGCGTCATGAATTTTTCCATACAAAACAAAAGTGAAAACTCTATAATATGTAAGTATATAATATATATATATTATGTGATAGGTTTGCTAACCTAATGACAGGTTTAAATTTTTTAATATCTACATTATTTTGGTTTGTTCTTGTTCAGTGTTGCGACTGCAAAAGCATAATATATTATTAAACTTCATCAAGTCATCTTTGTTAGACTTTTTAATCGACTTCAAAAAAAGAGGATATTGTTCTATGTACGGCTTGGTACTACTAATATACTATATTCTGTGGTACGGCCGAAAGATTTTTTTTATTTCGCCGTTGCGTGTGAACTGTGATCATCTGCCGTTCGTTCCAGCCGAATCCCGATCTACCGACCGATCGACCGAACAAAGCGTGGAACCCGAGCCCTAGAGATAATTTCCAACTAGCTCGCCTGTCAATCAACGTCACTCATATTTATAGGTTTTTAAATGGTTGTGCTGACTGCTGATTCTGTGTGGGCTGTTTCTGGTTGTAAGTTGTAACCTGCCAACAGGTTTGTCGTGTGCTCGTTGAATGATATCATGGGGAGTAGTCGCAGAGGGTGTGGGAGGAGGTAGTTCACCTCAGCTCTACCCTGCCGTTGAATCATTCGAATAATTGAATAATGTTAACCGACTTTACCAAGCGCTTTTGCTTTTGCATTTCCCTTGAATAAGGCTACACTTTTTACTTTTAATTTTTTTAAACTCAAAAGCAAGAACCGCAGAATGTTTAGAATTTAGATGTTTTCGATTTGAACTTCTGTCTGGTGAAAATGAGTACTAGGTACTCATGCGTGAAGAGGTATTAACAGACAGACAGACACACTTTTGCATTTACACAAATGCGATTTAATTTAATACTGAGAAGGGCTGCTAGCCTGCTACCCTTCCCGACGGAATGTCGCCTTATAGCGTCACATTACGGACAACGGATTTCCGGCAACGACGTCGCGTCAGCTCTCAGAAACAGAAATAAAATGCACAGCAGGCTGGAGCCTGTTTTAATTTTTATTTTAATTTATTCTACATTTTGTGTATTTTATATGTAAATTAATTTAAAATTGAAACAGGTCATCCAATTTGCAGCAGCCTGTTGGCGTGGTCAGCGGATTTGGACAGTCCAACTTCGCGGGCAACAGTGTAGTCAAAAAGAGTAAAAAATCGGCAAAACTGACAAAGTATTCTATAACTTCAAAATTTGAATCTGACATCAAAACAAGGCACAACTCTGTTTGTTTATTCCCTTTGCCTGTCCCGACCGGGACGAATTATTATAAAAAAAAACTGTTTGTTTATGTTTGATCCCTTTGCCTGTCCCGACCATTGAGGTAATAATACTTGTCCCGACGGACGACTTATAAAAAAAAAATGTTTATGTTTGATGTTTGATAATAGCTATGATGATAATTATTGATAACAGAAGCACAATAAATATAAAAATTGGAATTCTACTGTAGGCAATTCACAAAAAACAATAAAATTTAGCTATTATCTTCATGAATAAAGTGAAAAGAGGTTACCAGAAAAATATTAGATCGGAGTTCGGACGGATAACTCATCACACGCGGTGGCGGTCGCAGTACAAATAAAAAGTGGCCAAGTGCGAGTTGGACTCGCCCATGGAGGGTTCCGCAGCAGCAATAAGTTTAATTTTTATGAAATTATATTATTTTTGATTTATTTTTATATTTCAGTCGATTTAATGAAATTTAGATTAAGGTTTACTATTTATGACGTATAAAAAAAACTACTGGCTAGATCTCGTTCAAACCAATTTTCGTTGATAGTTTTTATAGTAATATACATAATATATTTTTTTTAGAATTATCATGCCTCTACTTTAGAAATTAGAGGGGGGGGGGACACACATTTTTCCACTTTGGAAGAGTCTCTCTCGCAAACTATTCAGGTTAGAAAAAAATGATATGAGAAACCTCAATATGATTTTTGGAGACCTATCCATAGATACCACACACGCATAGGTTAGATGAAATTTTTTTTTTTGTTTCATTAAGGTTTACTATTTATGACGTATATAAAAAAACTACTGGCTAGATCTCGTTCAAACCAATTTTCGTTGGTAGTTTTTATAGTAATATACATCATATATTTTTTTTAGAATTATCATGCCTCTACTTTAGAAATTAGAGGGGGGGGGACACACATTTTTCCACTTTGGAAGAGTCTCTCTCGCAAACTATTCAGGTTAGAAAAAAATGATATGAGAAACCTCAATATGATTTTTGGAGACCTATCCATAGATACCACACACGCATAGGTTAGATGAAAAAAATTTTTTTTTGTTTCAGTTGTACCTATGGGGATCCCTAATATTTTTAATATTTTTTCCATTTTTGCATCAAAATCTTAATGCGGTTCACAGACTACATCTACTTACCAAGTTTCAATAGTATAGCTCTAATAGTTTCGGAGAAAAGTGGCTGTGACATACGGACGGACGGACGGACAGACAGACAGACAGACAGACAGACAGACAGACAGACAGACAGACAGACAGACATGACGAATCTATAAGGGTTCCTTTTTTGCCATTTTGGCTACGGAACCCTAAAAACTGACCGCCCGCGCCGCCGCGACCGCCACCGCTGCCCGCGTCTGTCTGGGAGACGCCATATTATGCGGTACCTACCAATGGTGGTATAGTAGTTACACTACAAAGTAAAAATCTGAATATTTTTTTTACCTAGACTTTGGTGTTAATCGCGCTAAAAATAATTAGCTACTGTATAAAATACGGATAGAACAAATAACTAATCAATAACGATAAAAGCGATAAGAGATAGCGACTCAATAATGTTGCATTTTGGATCAGTGCAACTCAAGATGAAGACAATATTGTTAAAATGAGTCTGGAAAATGTGCGTGTAATGTGTTTTCATCCGTGATTATGACTTTTAAAGTTCGCAAATGTTGTTGTATATTATATCTCTTTGATTTTTATTTATTTTCTTTTCTTTTGTTACAGATAGAGGAGGTTATGCATCAAAAGGTGCCAAAGGTGCCTGATAATACTAAATCTCAGTAAGTATTTTATTTTTGTTGTAAATATTTACTAAAGTATATTTAACAAGTAAAGTAAAACCAACAAATCCCAAAATAAAAATCTTTGTTAAAATATAAGTAGCGCCATCTCTGATTACATAGTTGAACTAATACAACTACAACAACCTCTCGATTTCTATACATTACATTCTTTTAACACGTCAGTGGGGATATAGCTCAGTGGTAGAGCATTCGACTGCAGATCGAGAGGTCCCCGGTTCAAACCCGGGTGTCCCCTAGACTTTTTAATTTTTTGATCATCATCAGGTAAACCAGCTACACTAGTTTACAAGTAATAATAATATTGTCCCATGAACCTTTTCTTAGAAAACCACCCAGCTCGCCAAGCAAACGGAGCATCGCGGCAAACTTTTTTAAAGCAACCTTCAGCTCTCGAAGCAAAGCGGTCCCTACAACTTCTAGTGCAGTAGAAGAAGCCACCAAAATAGGCAGCGCAGAGACAAAACCTGTTACAAGAAATCGTCCTAGGACTGGTACGTATGAAAAGCCGACCAGATAATTATAGATTTATCACTTGTCAGTTTTGTGTTCTTGCGTTAGGGAATAGTGAATAGAGAATACTGCAAACTCGTATTCATTTAACCCAGAATTAGCTTTGAGTTTTGACCAAGATCCGTACAGTACAAGTGATCCTTAGTCTAACTTTTTTTTAGCTCCACCTGATCAAAATCTAAAAAGACGTAGCATCGATCGCCAAGTTTCCCTCCGAGCTGAGAAGCCTCTAGAACCTGCTAGACCACTCAGGAACAAACCCACTACCCCCGATCCAGGGGGCTCCAAGAATGTGGTCGACAAAGTCAAGAACGACATCGGTACGAACGTTCTGAAAATTATCAAAAAAGGGCCAGTACCTTCGAAGACAGAGTACAAATCGGACAGTCTTCTGCCGCCAACTCTGAAACCGAAGGTCCCTGAAAAGGAGAGGGAAAAGTTGAGGCGCGAAAAATATGTCAACAACAACACAGTTTGGACGAATGCTAACGTTGTCAAAAATGTGAAGAAGGTGCCGTTTTTGGGGATTCGGTAAGTTTAAATTTTAGAAACTGTCTTTAAGTAAGTACATAATTATTATTTTTAACAAAAAATTAAAACCGACTTCCAGGGTAAAAACAATAATAATTTGTAATGAACAAAAAAGTGTTAAATAATTCTTACTCTTTAAAGTGCCTTATGCATAATTCTCCTAACCCTCAACTATTTCTGTACACAATCTTCATTACTTTGAAGACGGTACCAGATAAGAATGCTGAGTTCTATGACAAAATATTTTTAATATTTAAGACTGGTACCGACTTCAAAATAATGTAGATTGTGTACAGAAATAGTTGAGGGTTAGGAGAATTATGCATAAGGCACTTTAAAGAGTAAGAATTATTTAACACTTTTTTGTTCATTACAAATTATTATTGTTTTTACCCTGGAAGTCGGTTTTAATTTTTTGTTAAAAATAATAATTTCACTCTTTTAAGTGATTTATAAGCTGGTTTTCTGCACAGACTAATGTGTTATGCTTAGTGACTTTGGATCCAGGATACACTTTCATGATATTATGAGAACTCATTGTCTGATGTCACTACTTCAGAATTGCTTAAGCAACTCCAAGCATATACCACTGTGTACCTAATGTATGTATATGCTTATTGCTTGGAGTTAATCAAGCAATGATAAAATTAATGTTCATACGCCTGTCTTTAAAGGCTCTAAAGTTCTGTTCAGTGACTTTCTTTCTATCATTACACTCATCACTCATGAAAACAACTCAACATTACTAGATGACGCCCGCAACTTCGTTGCGCCAAAATTCGTTTATCGCGCGGAAACTTTAAATTTTTCCGGGATAAAAACTATCCTATGTCCTTTCTCGGGACTCAAAGTATCTCCATGCCAAATTTCAGCAAAATCGGTTCAGCGGTTCGAGCGTGAAGAGGTAACAAACAGACAGACTGATAGACAGACAGACAGACACAATTTCGCATTTATAATATTAGTATGGATGCTCAAATAATATAACTAAAATCGTCCTTATAAATTTTAAGAATAACTTACCTCATAGATCTTATGATCAAATTGCTAACTTGGTAACCTAAACACCAAGATTGAGTCATTTACATTGAAACAACATTATAATTTTTTAAATCGTTTGACAAATTCGGGCTTTGTTCTTAAAGACGATTAAAAGTAACAATAATAGGGTCATAATTAGATAATTCATGGTGTGGTGACCGGTAGTAGTGATGATGATGATGATGAATGTAACTTGCATAGTAGCATAATATGCTTTCAGTTCTTAAACCAACTCCGAAACCCCCATACTTGCTTTTTGGTAGCACATGCTTAGGATACTTCTCATAAAATCGAAATCCATATAAATTTGGAGGAGTTCCCTCAATTACTCACGGATATATGTTGGAATGGTGGTGATGATGATGATGATAAATTAAATTTGCATAGTAGTATATGCTTTCAGTTCTTAAGACAACGCCGAAACCCCCAAACATGTATCTATAAGGAGTAAGGAGTTCTGTTCACCAACTTCGAACCATGGTATATCCTGGTGCAAAATCTTACTTTTTAGTTTTGGTAACATATGCCTGGAATACTTCATATGAAACCAAAAAAACATAGGTTTCCATTTGAATTTTGAGGAGTTCCCTCGATTACTCATGGATCCATCATCAGGTCACCACTTTTCTGAACATTGCTTTTTGGTAGCATATGCTTAGGATACTTCTCATAAAATCGAAATCATTATAAGTTTCCATATAAATTTGGAGGAGTTCCCTCGATTACTCACGGACGTATGGTGGAATGGTGGTGATGATGATGATGATTAATTAAATTTGCATAGTAGTATATGCTTTCAGTTCTTAAGACAACGCCGAAACCCCCAAACATGTATCTATAAGGAGTAAGGAGTTCTGTTCACCACCTTCGAACCATAGTAAATCCTGGTGCAAAATCTTACTTTTTGGTAACATATGCCTGGAATACTTCATATGAAACCAAAAAAAACATATGTTTCCATTTGAATTTTGAGGAGTTCCCTCGATTACTCATGGATCCCATCATCAGATCACCACTTTTGTCAAAATGGGACCAAATTGGAGTGAAACCTATTATAACAAAAGAAAAATTTTGAAAATCGGTTCATAAACGGCGGAGTAATCGTTGAACATACATAAAAAAAAAAAAAAAAAATATCCACAGACGAACGTATAACCTCCTCGTTTTTGGAAGTCGGTTAAAAATAGTTATAGACAAAAATAAAAAGCATAGGTGATTAGAAAAGATAGCTTAGGTTTTAGGTACCTTAAAATTTGAGAGTCACAATGCTGTTCGAATGTTTGTAAAAACTAAAATACTTAAATAAAACAAAAATTGAGAAACAAGATGCCTTTATGGAACTTTGCTTTTTGGTCCTAAAATTCCACAATCTGTAGTTCGTGGTTAATTCTTAACATTAGATAATGAAGTCTACTGCTATGATTTTAAAGTTTAATTTGCATACGCATCTATAGCTGTAAATAGGGACAACTCGATTTTCATTTCTCACACGTGACGAGTTTTTTGTCGATGTCTCCTTCTATACAATGTCATCTGTCCCTCTCCGACGTTAGCGACTTTTACCTTGTTGTTGGGCGCCGTCTCTTTTTCGCGCAAGTGTTATCCTCGTAACTTAGTCCGACTTCACGCGTCGGTACCGCAATGCGAGCGTAATGTTATCAAAGTGGCTATCTTGAATTCGGTCGGCTTATAGAAAGAAATGCAAGATCAGACATTTTGAGCGGTCGGATAGCAAGTTTGTTTGCCACGGTTGGCTGCGGACGTGTTTTACCCGCCGGTGCCGGTGTTTTGAGTTACGAACTAAAAAAAACGAAACGAACTTTTTATAATGGTGTGTGCCGTGTAAAAAAGTAGCTTGTAACATCTTGTAATTATACTAGTGAATTTAGAGTCTCCTGTCTACTGATACATCACAATATAACGTGCAAGAACAGTGTCTACTATAACACAGTGATTATTCTAAAGTATTTATTTACTCGTGAAAGTCATATTGATAAATGCAAACAAGTTCTGTTTCTATTCACATTCTATAGAAGCTATATCGCTATCTTCTCTTAAAAGTTTTTTAACAGTAATATTATGTATTATATTTAATATCATTAAATTAATATGCTTACAGATAATGAGGTTCTTAAATTTAGATTTTAGTCACTGGACGATCAAATTCTTTACTATCAGCAACATTACGTACTAATTTCCCTGCTAGTTTTTTGTCGTATTTTGTCGAATGTATTGCTTTTTCTATCGTCTGGAATGCTAACTTATGCAAATTAAAAGCCCCCTCCGTAATTATGGGGACTTATTGGAGAGGCGAGTTTTGCGCGGCGGGGGGTCTGACCAGTGATGGTAATTGGTAGCTATAATGTTATACCTACTTATTGTAAGGATAATAATATATTGGGTGTAAAGACCTGCTGGATGTGCTTTGAAATATGTATTTCAGTATCTGCTTACAAAAGATTGTGTCTGGGAAGTGGGAACATGTTTCCTCTCGGACTATTTGCAGTTTTATGTTGGTTTTATGTACCTTGTTGAAGACATTCTGATGGTTTAGTTTAAACAATATCAATTAAGATATTCAGAATCAATTAATTTAAATTTTTATTTCATAAAATACCATAATATGCTTTTGAGGTTTTGTAAGAAATCAAGGTCATATTGGTTACTTTCTAAGCTCTCGATTTGTGAATGTTTTAGCTAGGCAGTTAAGTGAATGTCACGATCTACTTTGATGATCAAATTAAAATAAATCAGTCAGGTACATAGACATAGGAAAATAACGTTCTATTTTTCCCTCATTCATTACTTACAATTTGAGTAATTTCCATATAACACATCTTGTGGATCTTAACATTATTTCCAAGAATGTGTTCTCAAGCATGTTCTGTGAGATCAAGCAGTCCTACATATCACATAATATGTAACATACTTAGTTAAAATTAGAGATGCGCCGAATATTCGTTTCGTATTCGGTATTCGGCGTATTCGGCATGTTTTTCACTATTCGTATTCGGCCGAATTATTCGGCTCAGTTACCGAATATATTCGGTTTTATTTTTTTCAAAATATTAAAAACTAGACCCGCCCCGGCTTCGCCCGTAGGACATACATAGCCTATGTCACTCAGGGCTCAGCTCCTTAGTATCATGTAACACAACATTAGGCACTAGGCAGCAAAATTAAAGTCCAATAATATTGATGAATATACATTTTAATATTTACAATATTGATATTTAAAACATCGCGATGAAAAACTAATAAAGAAATTAATATTATGCACAAGAGGTTTGAGCATCTCCATTGTGGGTGTCGCAGACGCCACACACAATAAATCGATTGTTATGCGGCAGCCGGCTGCCGCTGGAGGATTGATGGGTTTTAAGCAGTATTCTGATTTTAATAAATCTTTTTAACATTGGTTTTAATATATTTCTGTTATTATTTAATAATACATGAAATCTTTTATTTATTGTTGCACAGTTCATTATATTGAAAATGTTTTACTACTTAAAATAAACCTTGTTTCTTATGTATTTTAGTATTAAAGGTATGTATTCCATTTAATTCTACTTACATGAAGACAAAATATAACAATAACTTAATAGTAATCTACATGCAAATGAAACAAATAACACTGTTTTACTGCTTTATTTTTCACTTCATAAAATTTTGTAATAGAAATTTGAACCTTAGCTTATTGCTTTTTCACATAAAAAAGAAACATTTTTAGTCTATGACTACAGACAAGTCAATTTCCTTATCCGGACTCCATATTTTCTTGAGTCTTCTATTTGTAAAAATCTCTCGGAATAAACTGCGCTCTGTTATATTTACAAAACTTAGTTTTATTTAAAACGACAATAAAAATCACAATCTCTGCAAGTTCTTTGCGGTCTGCCACTCACTAAAACCTGGTTCTCACTTTTTCAAAGAAACTATGACATCCTGAAATGGCTAAAATGTGATTCTAAACAAGTTTAGAAGCATTTGGAAATCGTCGTTACTGGCAGGCGATGGTTGTTGCAAATGTTTCGCAACACTGCACAGGTGTTAATTGTTGTTTTTCTTGTCAATGTGTTAAACTCGTCACAGATATCTACAAACAGTTTCTTATTCAACCCTTGTAATGGGTTTTAAATTCAGAGTCAGACAGTTCCAGTGCCTGGGCTCGGTTGCGATTGCGAGGTCTTATTTAGCTGCATTTCTGGCTGCATCTCTTGTTTCTTCTTCAGGAATGGCTTCTAATACGAGCACTGTGTGCACCAATGTTATAAAAATACGTTTTATAGTTTAAAATTTTACGTAAAACACCACTAACCACTCAGCGATAAACAAACAATCGGAAAAAATCACTTTTGTTGTGATCGCTATTTATCAGTTCAAATTGCTCGCCGATTGCCATCGCATTGCTGTCAGAAGCTTAGGTGATACGAAATAAATGCAACAGTATAGCAAATAGTGATAGCAAAAATAAAAATTTCTTCAAAACCCATGGATGAATATGACACAAAAATTTTACAGTAGCAGACATCAATAAAATAAACCATATTACACCATTTTTTAAAACTCTAATATTTTTTCGACGCAATTAGGCGACGTTTCTAATATTTGCTAAATTACTGGGAAACCCGTAGATGAATCTGACACAAAACGTGTCTGCACATTAGTTACTGCCCGAGAGTTTAAAATTTAGCTTTTGTGATATTGCTAATATCACAAAAGCTAAATTTTAAACTTTAATATTTTTTTCGGCCTATATTTTTTTAATGGGCTTTGGCCCACCACACACTCCCACCACTGTATCTCCTGTGTCGCCAGGATCGACAGCGGTATGCAACCACGAAAACACTTTGATATGATCTCAGGAAGCCCGAAGGACATGCTAAAACTGTCTTGGGACCCGCAACGAAATTAATCAGAAGAAGAATAGGAGGAGTAGGAAGAATTCCAGATTCCCTCCCCATACAAAGCGGGAGACAGCACAAAGTTACAATGACCGAAAGTCAAAGAACTGAAGGGGAAGCACCACGGGAATAAAAGTGAATAATTTGACTACTACGCTATAGCTAAATTAATATTGGATTTTGTTGTGTTAGATTGTTGCCAATAATAATTGTGGCAAAAACGCTTGAAGGCACGGAAGTTCCTAGCGCTGTCCACGAGATCACTGCAGTATGCGACTCCAGATGTACAGAGTCGGTTGTTTAGCATTGTAGTTCTTTCGTCCTGCCAGAGACCATACTCCCAGAGAACATAATGAGCGGTTTGTTCAAACATGTTGCCTTCGGTCGAGCACTCGCACATAGGTGATGCTACTAGTTTAAATCCATAAAGTTTAGCCTTAAAATTTCCATGACCGGTCAGGAATTGAGAAACGCAGTGGTCAATATCCATCCAATGTTTGGATAGCCGGTCTCGAATATTAGGGAAAAGTTATATAGATGTCGCCCTTTGGTGGAACAGCCCCATCGCGTCTGCCATTCGGAGATGAGGTTCTGCACAGAGTCATCTAAAGGTTCAAACAATCTTGCTATTTTAATTTTATCGCGAGCGCTTAAAAAGAACGGGTTGTCAATGTTTTTATTATGATAATATTATATAGTCGCACGGCGCTGTATCTCAAGGTCAACGGGTAAAACTCCGGCTAACACGGGCAAGGCTTCAGTGCTTGTGGTCCTGTAAGCTTTGCATAAGAATATGAGTGCCAGCCGTTGGCTTTGCAGTAGCTTGCGACGAGCCGCGCGGATAATTGCTCTGTCGGCCCACACGGGGGCTCCGTAGCAAATGCTGCCTAGGTAAGTCGCGGTATAAATCAATTTAAGAGTTTTAAATGAGAGGCCCCATGTCGAAGTAGATATTCTAGTAAACGAGTAAAAATTACGTTTGGCTTTCTCACCGGTTTGAATTATATGTTCCAAAAATGTAAATTTATTATCCAAATGAAAACCAAGGTAACATAGTGACTGTTTGCGTTTAACGTTTATATTGTTCAGTTTAATGCTAGGGGAAGAAATAAGGGAACCTTTTAAAAGAATTTGGTAAGTTTATGCGCGGCGAAATTCAGACGATTACGCTTACCCCAGTCAGATATTAAATTAAGACAACTGTTGACTTTAGATTCAATTTCGGAACGCGAGTTTGCTTGAACGATAAGAAATACGTCATCGGCGTAACCAACTAGTGTACAAAGCAGTGGAAGTGGAAGACTTAACAAATCGTCGAATCCGATGTTCCATAATTTAGGCGAGATTATCGATCCTTGAGGGCAGCCGCACGTTAAATCTTTGGCGTGTGTACAATGTCCAAGACGGAGCTTAGTTTGACCGTTAGAAAAGTAAGAATGTATTATGGAATAAATATTACAGTAACACCCTCGATTCTTTAGTTTTAATAGTACCATCGGCCACCAAGCATGGTCGAAGGCCCCGGATATGTCTAATGAAATGGCAACCACGTATTTACTTTCCGATAAATTAACTATTTTTCTTACTTCTAACGCCGCGTCAACAGTCGATTTCCCGGCGGTGAAACCGTACTGTTGACTATGAAATTTAGTACCACCGGGTAGCAGGCGAGGCACAATAAGGCGTTCTAGTAGTTTACCTAAGCACGGCAGTAACGTTATCGGACGGTAAGATTTTGGGTCGTCGGGGGGTTTGCTTCCCGCTTTAGGTATTAATTTTAAGCAGCCGGTACGCCAGATTTTTGGAAATATACCTTCTGCAATACATCTATTGAAAACATATAGAATCGATGAATTGGCCGCTAAACACGCTTGCTTTATCATAATATTCGATATTTTATCCTCGCAGGGCAGATTTTTTAGTAGGCAATAGGTTCACTATTTTAGTAAACTCCTTAGAAGTTGGTAAATCTGAGGCCGGCGTATGAATGAGGTCTAACATTCTACTCCTAATGTCGCGGTGGTGTTCATCATCCAAGGAGGGCTCGTCGTCTGGAATGAGAACGTTTAAATATGCCTTCGCCGTTTCCTTTTTCGGCCTATAGCGACCAAAAAGCAAAATACCTAAATATCTCTGGAAGCTGTCGACCAAAATGACACTAAATCATTTTTTAGGTTTACCTAGTGGTCCCCAACCTATACGCAAAAAAATCAGAAACTTTAGAATTTTTGAAACCAAAAAACCTAGCGCTATCGGTCTAAGTATGGAGATTTAGCGATTTAAATGCAATTATAATAGTTCCTTGATTATTCGGCAGAGGGAGTACTGTCGCTCGATTGCTATCGTATTTTTTGGCTGTTATGTGATACGAAACTGCGATTTTGGAGCAATTATTGCGCAATAATTGCGGTTGCATTGCGCTCGCGAGAGAAGGCTCGCTCCGAGCTAGCCAGCAGCGGCACGTAGAGTACACGATAGAACCTGTTTACGCGGCAAAATAAAATAATGGTAAACCGAATAATTCGGCCGAATATTCGGTTCGGTAAAGGCAAAACCGAATAATATTCGGTATTCGGTTATTCGGTCAAATCACTATTCGGCGCATCACTAGTTAAAATATATGCTGTACCTGCTTTTTCCACATTTGTATAACAGAAAAACTTTGGAAGATAAGGCACGACCTTGTGGAACACCATTGTTCATTGTTATAATATATAAATAATATAATAATATGTTACAATTTAACCGTAGGCAGTGTCTGTCCTACATACGATCGAACTAGAGTCGATTTGCAAACAATTTACATCGAAAACCCCATCTAAATGTCCCACTGATTTGGCAGACACAATCAAAAGCCTTTGTAAAGTCCTAATGTCTAAACCAACCTTTAGTAAAATGCTAAAACTTATTAATCTGACTTGATTTCGTAATAAGAGCAGTAATTATTATGCTATTGAATTACTATTGAAATGTTTAATAGTTTATTCTATTAAAATACGCTAGTAATATTTATGTCTATGATTTAAATACCAATTAGTACCTAATAAAATATGAGATCCCTACCAAATATCGCGCGACAAGACCTTGAAGAGCTAATTCAGATTGGGTCGATAATGAAGTATGTAGATAGTAGATTCAATCAGTTTACGATAATTATGTTTTATCTAACTACTATATATTGTTATTTACTTTTTATTTGTAAGCTTGAAGATAAACTCACCACGCAAGTCGCAAGATATCTTTTAAGATGTTTGGAAAAAGAGATACAGACCTAACCCCAAAACTTTGGCATTGTTAAACTCTTTCTTGTTTCACTCTTTCTTGTTTCACTCTATAAGATGACTACAATTTAAATAATATGAATCATAATCAAGACATTACCAAAACACTAATTCTAAGACTTTGTTCAGTCTGGGTGGTTCTTAATCGCATACCAAAATATCATGCCATTTCTATCATAAATTACAAAGGACGAGAACGATAATTATATTAAATCTACGATGTTGTTAAGCCCAGACTGGCGTAAGTGGGCCTAATTAGTCTGCTAACAGTATTCCATTGTATTCTTCTTTCCGCGACAATACGTATTGATGCGCTTAAAGGGACCGTATTCAATTGTTCATATGACGCAAGCATGGGGACGTCGTTACAATGATTAAAATTAGAAAAACACTAGTAATATGACTAACATAATATGTAACAGAAATGGATTTTAACATACCCCTTGTAAAACTCCATGAACTATCTTCTCATGTTCATGTATACTTGGAAGTGCCTTATGAATGGACTAATTCAGAGAATGCTGATATTGTAAATGTGTTTTTTTTAAGATATCGCTGATGACAATAAATTAAACAATAAGCGCATTCAGCATTGAGGCAACCGCACAGTGAGAAGTGTGTCACGGAGTTTCTATTTCTTAATACTTTAGACAAAGCTTTTTCAATAGGACTTTGTAAGGAGCACAAATTTATTGTAATCAGGGTTTTTAAAACTACAGTTTGCAACACTGACCAAAAATAATGAGAAGTACAAAGAAATTGTTGCAACTAAGTAGGTGTAAGAATAATAAAGAAAGTAAATCAAGTATTTCTGGTAACATAAACAATGGATTCGTTAGCGAAACGCGAGAGCCGAAACAGAAGCTTTTTAGAGGGGTCTTGTCAGTGTCTGGGAGTTGTATTTAAATATCGAAGCGATTGCAGTTTATTTACGCGGCGAGCGAATACCTTTAGAAAGGTGATTGTACGCATCCAGTTTGAGATTATAAACGTGCTAAGAAACGCACGAGAGCCCGTGACTTTGATCTTGCGATATCGGACGTTGATATTTTAAAAAGATTTATTGAATCGAAACCGAGTCAGAAACTTTCTAGCGCGATCACCAACGATGGGAAATTAAATCTCTTCGAATCTCTCTTTTATGATTCAATAATTAAGAATGTTTAATTCAATAATTAAGAAAAAGGTGATCTAAAATATATTTAAAATTTTTACTCACCGCTTTAAAAGATCCACTACTTGAAATTCCATTCCATATCAGGCTAACAATGAATATGGAACAACGGTGATGGATCGTCATTGTTATTCCGCATGAGAATGGAAATACCTTTAATGGTGTTGCTGCATCCGATTGACGTTATGTAGGTGACGCTGATAATGAATTTTAAGAAGTATTTTAATTTAATGAGGCGTAAAAGTTGCAATTGATATAACATAGTATTTTACCTTCCAATAAAATACATATTATGATTGAAGGACCTCGGACGTTAACGGAACATATAATAGACGATAATCAAAAGTAACTGTTATAGCAATAATCCTGTTAGAATCTCATATACTAACTGAATGTCGAAAGGTTTATCGAATAAGGAGGCTGTCCCTACGTTCTTATTTAAATAATCTTGTAGAATGCCAACAAGTCTGTGTTTGTATAAATGATTTCTATTTCTGGAGTTAATGCCACTACTTACGGTCTCCATTTGGATATTTCAATAAATTTACTGTAGGTTTAGAAATAATTTACATTAATCTAGGTGAGGTATAAGTAACGACGCAGAATCTTAGCAAATATGAAAGATACATACCTGTTAAGTCACTTTCGGTTTGTAACTTGTAAAACTCGTAGGTCGAAACTGGTTTAAAATACTTGTATTTAAATAGTCATTAAAAGAAATCTTGAACTTGTCCCATGAGAGAAGTAAAAATAACGAGAAACTAAAATATGGGAGTCGTTAAACCCTAATGGTCATCGAACATTGATTTTTTAACACAAGTAACTGCTGTTCAGAGTTCAGACGTATTTTGCATCTGATAGGAACTTTGTGCTGACGATATAAGGATTAATCTCATAACAACTCTGACCTTAAATAACTTTAAACAGACTGTAAAAGAGCTGTCTAAACGTCTGGTAATGGTTTAAAAATAATAAAATAAGATGTCGAGAGCTGAAGCGGTAATAAAAATAAACTAAAGCGATTTTCAAGAGTTGCAATGATTTATGATACTGAAGACGGAATTTGGAATTTTTAAGTGTCTCGAGCTACATCCAGTAACGTTGTCTGTAAAAACAGCTCCCATTTCAAAAACCAACCAACCGTTTCAGTTGATTGTTTTATTGTATCAGTGCACACTGCACAACAAAATAATAACTCTCGTCTGATGACTTTTATCACATGATCTACATCACAATATTTTCTGTAATCGTCATGAAAAAGATAAAACCTTGTATTATAATTTATAACCCAATCATCAGAAATAATGCTGTGCGGTGATATTATTATGTCTAACAATAGTTATATACTTGTAAACCGTAAACTATATCGTATGACTAAGTAACACAATAGGTCCTATATTATATATACAGCTGTATCGGTTGGTAACCTTGCTCAGAAAATAGCGCATCCACACTTGCACAAATAGGTTGGAGAAGCTGACGCATTTGTAAATGAGACGAAAACAATTACGATACCAAACTGCGACGATTGTTCTACCTTTGTTTACGAGTCATTGTATGGGTTTTTGCTTAAAGCAGGAACAATGTACCCTTCCTATTTTAAAATTTCAAGTCACATGGATTTTACCCTAAAACCTTGTGTCATCTAGGACCTAGGTATCTTCTATTAATACGAAATCAAACTATTTTTTTCCTTAAGTTACGTTTTTAGAAAATCAACTTATACATGGATGACTGAATTAGTGCTGTTGGGTTGGTCGTGATTTTAAAGAGACTTTGCCTCGAATGGATTCATTTGTATATTGTGCTTATACTGCTGCAGAGCTGCAGAGTTGTTAATTAGCTCCTTTAGTACTCTCATTGCGACCTGCAAATTCCTTTACTACTCGTTAAAGGAATGAAAAAATGTTGCAGGCTTCTGAGATAAGGATGGGTAGGCTGAAAATATTAGATAAAGGATGATAAAGGCATTTGTCACAATCCATCAACCTAAAAATAATTGGTGACGACAACATAGTTAACATAACATTAGACATACGATCTAGCAATAAAATAAACTCGACTATTTTAAAAGTCATAAAGTTTAATGTTATTTTGATGAATTTGCTCTATTATGGGAGAACAAATATTTTAACATCTTTATTAGTGGCATTTATACGAACACTGTTGTGAATGTTCTTCTTATGCATACATGCCTTTATGTACATGTTATCTATTGCATAAGAAGTGTATTAGTGATTTAAGACAGTATAAATTATTAAATTGAACACTGTATTCCGTAACCATGAAGTCATTAGTCAATATTTTTATTCGCTACGATAACAACTAGACCCAACCATACTTTATTCAAAAGAAAAACACTATCATAACGCTTCACTAAACCAGGAAGGTTTTCGTATTTAATTTTCAAGGATGCATTCTCAAGACCAGCGAAGATATCATCTAAATAAGCGTTTTTTCACCTCGGTTCGCACAGCAATATGTTATATGAAGCTGATATTTCCTATTAACCACTTGAGCTGGTAATTGGATCATTGTTGCCACTATCCCACGACGATCCGTAATGGCTCGGTTGAGCTTGTTAACAAGTTTATGCCTTTGTTATTTTAACAATTAACAATTTAAATCGAGAAGATATCTCCAAAGTTAGATCAACAGGAAGACTATTAATGTGACACAATGCTGTAATTTGTATAATGGTCTTGTATTTCATTGCTTGAATAATGCGTCTATATTTGGCAGAACATTGATAATAACAGACCTCCGGTCCGAAGGCTTAGTGAATTACGTTCTTGAATCTTGACCCACATTATGCAAGAGCAGTTCTTTGATCCCGTGATCCCTCTTTCGCTAAAAAAAATCTACGGTTGATTTTGTTTTACTTCGCTCATAATAATAATTGTAGGCTGCAGCTTGGTAACTTCTGATTACCATGCAATTTAATATTATACTTTTATTAATATTATTATTAACTGGCATCTTTTAGCAGATTAAATTCATAAATTGTTCTTTAAAATTGAGAAACAAAAGAAAAGAAGAATGAGTAAAATCTAATAGAAATATGAAATGGGAGCGTCATAATATCGATTTTAAATTCTATTGAGGAGGAACCCTATGTTGATACAATTAAATCATGATTTGATACTGCATATTTTGAGGCAGTAACCGAACACTGCGCAGGCGCAGGCGCGACGTGGCGTATCCCTGACGCGACGCCAGACTCGAATTACACTGTGCGTCTGCGGTTGGTCAGTTGCAATGACCGTTTTATGTTTGAATCCTGCAAGTTGCAACATTTTAGATCAACCGAGTGCTTATATAATACTACTAATACCTAAGGTCCGCGTGGCTCTGCTTGTGTAAATAAGAAATCGGTCTTTTAGTTCGTGAGATTAGGCTCTTTCAGACAATAGGCAAACTCATCTTCATAATCCAGAAGGAAAACTAAGGTTAAAATTCCTTTTAGATAAAATATTTTTCGCATTTTAAAGAACCATCTGTCACGGCCTAAGAGGTGCTATAGTAGAATGAGATGAAGTGCGGTTGAAAAGCCAGTGACCCGCATAACGCTTTTGGCCTCGTCTCCTAATTTACAATGGCGTACTTGAGCCACAGACACGTTTAGTACGAATAAAATTCTATCCAATTTTGTCTTAATCATCAATCATCGTAGAAAATAGATCATTGTCTTCTTATTTAAAGGTTTATGGGAGGCCTTTGATTAAGATTGTAATATCAATTTTGGCCTGATTCGCTGTAGATTCCAAAGTTTAGGCCAGGGTACTTTTCTTGGATATTATAAACTTTGATGTGATCTTCCTCTTGTCGTTTTGTATCAACATATTATCGACGATCTCTATCAAAATTGTATCAGCAACTAACAAGGCTTTTTGTTGCGCAAACGCAATTATGTAAATAAAATATTAATTATATGTTTTAAAAGTGAAACAACCTTCTGCTTTCTCTGTCTGAGAACTGTGCATATTAAAATAGCTTTCACTACTACAAAACGATTGTTAATCACTTTAAATGCATGTATGTACTTTTATGTGAGAGATCAGTGCCTACTAGGCAAGTAGCTGTTAGTATACAAGTACCTGCTTTTTGTGCCTATTTGAAGCGGAATCAGCACCCCCATTATTCGGGTAGAGAACTAAATTTGACGTAATCACAACCAATCCAACAGTAATTGTCCAAAAACTCTCACTATAGTCCGACAAGGCTTTATGTGAATGTGTTAAATGTGTCAATAGGCGCTGCTGGTAAAGGAGAATTGTCAAACACATGTCAAAAATGACGTTTTTGTATGATAGAAGCGATTAGTTCCTTTTCTCGCCACATTCACATAAAGCCTTGTCGGACTATACTGCTATCATCGCCAATATGGCGGCTTTCGAACGTCATTTTTACGTCAGATTTAGTTCTCTACAGTCTACCCGAATAATGGGGGCGCTGATTCCGCTTCAAATAGGCACAAGAAATAGCTGTCATTTCAAAGGCTATCAGCTATCCAGCGTACTTGTATTAATAGAGATCAGTGGTTGTAGGTCAGACAAATCTTCATGCAAGTTCAATAGGGCCCACTTGCGCCAATCTGGGTTAAAGTTAACTCTGAGTTAAACATCATGTCATATCTGTCACTCACCAAGTCAGTGATAGAGATGACATGATGTTTAACTCAGAGTTAACTTTAACCCAGATTGGCGCAAGTGGGCCTTAGATAATATTATAATAAAGATGTGATGACATCTTTGTAACATCTTATGTAACCTACAATTTTGCAAAAATAAATGATTTGATTTGATGTGATGTTTTCACGCTACACGGCAGCAGCAGCACTGACACCAACAAAAACTTATGTTCGACGTTTGACAACGTTTCTGTCAATATGTGCAATGTGCATTGTGCAATATTATGTCGGATTTTCGTCGCACTATTTACTAGTACACCACCTACTCTCTACTGCTACTAGAGTCTAGAGCCCTCGCTCCAGCATTTCCGTATTTTCCCTATTATGTACTGTGATCAATGTCAATTTAAAACGACAAATGTCAAAGTAGCCCTACGCAGTCCTAAAGGGACAACTGCAGGCCCACCCTTTCAGGTTTCGAACTAATTATGCCTTGACATGCAATTATGTATATTGTAATAATATACTCATTATGGTTTTAGCTTGACCAACGAAAACTGGAGCGTACTTAGATCAGGCAACGGATCAATATTTTTTACAGCTTTTATTTGGGCGCATGAACCAACCTATTTATTGGCATCGTCTGCTAATGATACTTATATCTGGAAATGCAAAACGTATTCGGACGTTTTGTATATAAAAATTGAGTTTCCTTTTAAATTTGCTTCCAACGAAAAGATTCACACATACAGACAGTAGACACTATGCTTACACCATAAATATATCTGTGGTTTACACAATCTTTCGTCCATGTCTGTCGACCTTACTAACAAAATCATTGTAGAACCGGCTTACATTATTTCAATCCAGTGATCCACTCTAGCACTTTTTTTAAAATTGCATTCCAATGCCCGTTTAGGTACTCCAGTAGTAATCCAGCGCTGGATTCGATCACTGGATTGGAATAATGTGAACCCGCTTAACTTTTGTTGCCATACAAACGTTGTCCCCTGTTTCCTCCCTGGATAATGCCGGTAGAGTTATGATTTTTTCCTGAACATCCACTCCTGAATGGCCACTTTTAGCATGTCCCTATGTTTTCTTTTTTTTTCCATAATTTTATTATTAAAAAAAGATAAGAACGTCCAAAAAACCAAAAAAATGGCCAGATTTTCCTCTGTGTTCAAACACCCAGAAAACAAAACTGGCTAGAATAGGCTCAAGCCTTGCTTTAATTCTTAATGAAAAAAGTACTAATGGTTAAGTTTTGGAGAAGGAATCAGCGTCCACAACGAATCGATGATTTTATGTTCTTTTATTAGAACTTTTGTCGTGTTATCTATCGCGCTCTGCGGTGGGAGACTTGAGATTGGTGAGACAGTTTACATTTTCAAATACCTATTTTCAATTTCTCTCGCCCTGGGTGTATCCTCTTAATGATTTCAGACTTCAGTCTTCCTCATTATTTTCCAAAAAGCTCGTATTACCAAATAATGAACTAGGCAACAAATGAAAGTGCACGTTGCAGTGCAATTAATAATGGCGTACCTACTTGATCCGCATACAATATGTTTAGCACGAACATCTCTCAACCAATTTTTGTCTTGTAAACATTTCGTCTTTTATTCTTCCTACTCGTTCCTTTTTAAAGCTCATTTACCAAAGAATGAACTAAGCACCAAATCAAAGTGCACGTTCTTGCCTCTTGCACGTTATCGATTTATTTAGCAGATAGTGGAGCCCATCACTAATTGAAGGCAGGATAGCGCGGCCACGGCTGGTCGTTCACCCACTAGGGTGACCACGCGGTACAGTTATTGCGGAACACCTATAGGACATAATTGACAACATTTCAAATATTTTTTTGTACTTGTTTTATGACGAAATATAAAAGTAGCGGTTAAATTAGGGGACCCATATTTTTTATTTTTGAAAATGTGGTCATTTTCATTTATAAAACTTGGTTTTTAATTCTGATCATAGTCCAAGAATGGTTGTGATGTGTAAAAGCGCAAAGATCTCTTTGTCACCGACCACCGTATTCTGTTAAAAATCTTGATCCAAACTTCATGATACAAAAATACTGCGCCTAGGTCGCATAACGCATTGTTTGTAAATAGATTACAGTAGGGTGTGGTCAGTGCTCCCTCAGCAGGGACGGCCCCATTTACATATTGAATAGGGTGACTAATCCTACTGAATACTGTAGAACTCTTTATCCTTTTATATTTTTATATTTTATACTTTTAAAGATGAGAATAATATTATGTTGATTCCATTTTATATTAAATGCGAACTTTTGACAATTTCTGTTTTGAATAACACGGCAAATCGTTATTTTTTTGGATGTAAAATATTAGTATTTACTATTTAGTATCCTTTGTAATTTTCCAAGACAGAATATTTGCATACCCATCGAAAAGTGTTCGGCGGCTTTTAAGGGCCCGGGGTACCCTCGAAATTTTCATACATTCTTAATACCAAAATCATTTTCTCATACGAAAATATTTAACATGTTTGAGTTATTTTTCAGCTTAAGATAGTAATTACCTAGGGTCCTGAACAAATTTTTTTACAAAATATTTAAATACTAAAAAAAAAATTTGTGTTTAAATATTTTTTAGTAAATTTAGTACTTCGTATGAGAAAATGATTTTGGTGTTAAGAATGTATGAAAATTTCGAGGGTACCCCGGCCTCTTAAGGCGTGACTCGTGTCGTGAGGAACTAACAAAATGTCCTCAAAATTATGAATTTATGGTTACTGTTGCTCAGATATGGGGGATTTTATTCCTTCCATTGGATTTCCATGCATAACAAACTTTTATTTATTAAGAGGATAAACTAGAGCCGTTTTTCATACAAACGTTGTCCCCTGTTTCCTCCCTGGATAATGCCGGTAGAGTTATAATTTTTTCCTAAATATATACTTATGGCCATTACCCCACTATTAGTAGCATGTCCCTATGTTTTCTTTTTTTTATAATTTAATCATTAAAAAAGATATTAACGTTCAAAAACCCAAAAAAAATTGCCAGATTTTTCGCTGTGTTCAAACTATTATTTCTCTAGCCCTTGGTGTATCCTCTTAAGTGTTTGCTTGCTCGCAGTTGCTGACGAGAAAATACTTCTAGTTCTTAACATCCAATGAAGCAGATCATGAAATTTCTAAAACTATTAGCGAGCCATAGTACATAATATATTAGTTACACGATTGTGTTTAAGTACCTAGTGGATAATACCAATAATACCTTCTATCTTTTATGAACACTTAGGTTTTATCTAGTACCTGGGCATTTCACATGTCTAGACCCTAGGCTCATAATAATACTAATACTACATACCTACCTACTGAAATGAATTTCTCGTCAGTATGCAGGTCCTAGCATTGGCGTGACTCGTGGTCGTGAGGTTCCTCCGCTCCATTTCTATCGGATTCTCTTATCTCTTTCATCTCTCTCTAAGGCATCCCGCAAACGATCAAATTTGTTGACAAACATGTTTGACGTAATTTACATTTTCATAGTAAATTGTTTGACAAACGCTTCAAACAAAGCTGTATACTATCAAATTGTTTGACGAACACGTAAAAAACAAAAAAATTGATCGTTTGCGAAGTAGGAACACCCGTTGGGGTTTTATAGCAAGTTTTAGTGGGTACGCCCATGCGCGGCATCCACCGCTCTGGGGAGTCCCCAGGTGGCCCTCCCCAGGATGCTTAATTGCATTTCAAGGAGAAAAAAATTCTTATTTTGACCTAAAACTAAACTGCTTATTTTGCATTTCAAAGAACATAATATCAGTACCCTACTTTTGTCAACGCCAGTTAACCTACTAGTTGTACTAATAATATTATGTGTTCTGTGCTACTAGCCGAATTGCTGGTCAGCACCATACCGCTGTTGGCGCCAGTGACTAACTATTTTAATTTACAATATTACGAATTTGTCTCACGTAACTTATTGATATTCTGTCTCGTTTTCGGCGGCTATTTCTGTCTCAACTAACAACTTGACGGTACTTTAGAAATTGTCTGCATTACGGAGTACTATTATATATATTCTGTGGCATTACCTTGGTTTTGCTGGAATTTGTGTTTAGTCTAATGTCGCATTTTGGTATATAGATTGCGTTTACTTAGAAAGTGGTATTAAGTAGCTGAAAGTCGAATAATATGCTCTTTGAAATATGTTTATTACTCTCTTTGGTCGGTTTTGTGATTTTTGGGAAAAACAGCAGGCAAGTGGGAATTTTAATTATGACGTGCCGAAATATACGATTTCTTTTTTATTTTGTAGAATTACAAAATAGGATTGCAATGTTTTCACGCTAGAGGCAGCATAGACAGTAAACAAAATAATTTGCTTGAGGTTTGACAACGTTTCTGTTTACTGTCTGTGCTGGTGCTGCCGCCTGGTGTAAAAACATTGCAGTAACATAATCCTACATATCAATATTAATTGCAGACGCAATCTATTACGCAGATCAGCAAATCGTAAACACCATACGTCATGTAAAAAATGTAGGTAATGTTACACATTGATGTAACGTAGATAACAATATGTTTATTGGTCTCGACTTGTAGGTTGTAGACAGGAAAATACGTTATGTACAGTCAGGATATAAGACTGTTTATTACTATTATTTTCCTAACTATTCAGTCCACCGCCTCGTACCTAGTAGTAGTAGGCCAGTCATTAAAGCCAAAACCCGAAAGAAATTAGTAACTTGATAAAATTTTAAGGGGTTGTTAAAGAAGGTAAAATAACTTACCGTGTGATTTTGCAGCGTTCTGGGGTGTACGGAAAGGGTTGAAAAGGGGTGAAAAAGGTTTTTTGTTAATAACATTGCGTAAAAAATTAGTAACACGCTGCAAATTTGGAATTAGGTTGTTCTTACCGTTTTGTAACGTGTATTAAATTTGCAGCGTTTTGCAACATACGGAACATTGTTTATTATTAAAAAACAATAAAATTTGTTAATAACAGGGGTAAAAAAATTAGTAACACGCTGCAAATTTGGAATTAGGTTGTTCTTACCGTTTTGTAACGTCACAGAATATATAATAGTACTGGTAACGTGTATTAAATTTGCAGCGTTTTGCAACATACGGAACATTGTTTATTATTAAAAAACAATAAAATTTGTTAATAACAGGGGTAAAAAAAATTAGTAACTCGGTGTAAATTTAGAATTAAGTTGTTCTTACCGTTTTGTAAAGTGTATTAATTTTGCAGCGTTTTGCGACATACGGAACATTGTTTATTATTAAAAAACAATAAAATTTGTTAATAACAGGGGTAAAAAAAATTAGTAACTCAGTGTAAATTTAGAATTAAGTTGTTCTTACCGTTTTGTAAAGTGTATTAATTTTGCAGCGTTTTGCGACATACGGAACATTGTTTATTATTAAAAAACAATAAAATTTGTTAATAACAGGGGTAAAAAAAATTAGTAACTCGGTGTAAATTTAGAATTAAGTTGTTCTTACCGTTTTGTAAAGTGTATTAATTTTGCAGCATTTTGCGACATACGGAACATTGTTTATTACTATATGAACAAATACGGTACGGTACGGTAGAAAACGGTAAAAACAACTTAATAATAAATTTGCAGCGTGTTACTACATTTTTTACCCTTGTTAATAACAAATTTCATTGTTTTTTAATAATAAACAATGTTCCGTATGTTGCAAAACGCTGCAAATTTAATAGACGTTAGAAAACGGTAAGAACAACCTAATTCCAAAGCAGCGTGTTACTAATTTTTTTACCCCTGTTATTAACAAATTTTATTGTTTTTTTAAAATAAACAATGTTCCGTATGTTGCAAAACGCTGCAAATTTGATACACGTTACAAAACGGTAAGAACAACCTAATTCCAAATTTGCAGCGTGTTACTAATTTTTTACGCAATGTTATTAACAAAAAACCTTTTTCACCCCTTTTCAACCCTTTCCGTACACCCCAGAACGCTGCAAAATCACACGGTAAGTTATTTTACCTTCTTTAACAACCCCCTAAAATTTTATCAAGTTACTAATTTCTTTCGGGTTTTGGCTTTAATGACTGGCCTATAGTGGTTTGATCTTTGCTAATGGAAATAAGCTGGTTTGGCCAGTGGCCTTACCAAAGTGGATGGTAGCCGGTAGGACTGCCGGGCTGGCAAAATGCCACACGCCCCCGACCCAAGAAGAGAACCTCGGCCGCAGGTCGGCAGGCCGCGAGCTCTGAAATATTTTTTGAAATTCTACCTGTTTTATTATTAACATGTCGACTTTTACTGATGATGGGGATCAAAAGAGTTTGCCACAGACCCCGGATGGTTTAGTTACCTACGTCACTGCTTTTAACAACACTAGACTCTATAAAGTATCTATTTCGGCATCTATACCTTGTACTATTATATTCTATTCTGTGCATCTACATCGTCTAACTATTGGCTTCACGATATAGTTATCATTTTACATCGATCGTACACATAATCTCGTTTGTTATCTACTCAGTACTCAAAGTAAACAATACTATTTAAACGTGCTATTAGCGTCGACTAATGTAGGTATTATCTATAGATTCTAGTATCTAGTTCCATTACTAGACTTGCAGTTCGTGGTTGCACGTCACACTTTTACCTATTGCTATTTATTATTTAACTGCGTTAAAATGCGCTATTTATTATTTAACTTATTTGCTGTCTATCTAATGGCTAATTGAATCTTAAAATACTTTAAAATATCTATCTAATATCTATAGCATTCAGTGTTTTCTGCGCAAATCTAAACTTGAACCTAGTCGGAGTTAAAAGACCTAAAGTTTGAACCAAGTATTGTTCTTGCACGTTCTCAATGTATCAGTATACAACTTCGTAACTCAAAACCCCAATAGTTATAGTGACTCACGGCAGCTTATAACGAAACGATGCTTAACGAACACTGCGACCAAAGTTAGCAAAGATGATGAAGTTCAAATCGTTGTTCCGTAGAGGACCAAGCCAGGGCAAGCAGGAGTCCACCCTCAAGGGAGCTCCTTCCATATCGAGCCTCGACTCCAAGCACCACAAGGTAGCGCCAGCTCGAGAGAAGTCCCTGAAGATATTCGGCTCGAAGGAGAAGCTGATTAAGACAAAGAAGAAGGACTTGGGGAACAACAATGCGGTGCTAGAGGACGAAAGAGAGGGCTTGGAGTTCGAGGATGGACACGAGTACGGCAGCGCGGAGGAGCTGGGGTCGGGTTCCGTAGAGAGGGGGTCGCAGGAGTGCATCAGTCTGCCCGTGATGCTGAGCGATCACATGCCCGGCTTCCAGGAGGTCGAGCTGCGCGCCAGGGTGCCTTCGGAGGTGAGTGTAGATAAGAATGTTAGAAATGGATAGACTTTCTCCTTACACTTCTTTGCTGAGCTTTTTATTTTCAAACTCTTACATTGCAAGGCAGGACTTCAGACATCTGCTAGAGAGATTTTCTTATCGTCAATCAAAATTATATATCTAGTTTTGCCTTTTTCACGAATCACGTCTTTGTTTTAGATTCTCCATTGCTCCATTCAAGATCATTCATTAATGAAAAGCTTGCAGCGAGCAAAGGTTCTATTCCTTTTTACTCCTCCAAAGGACTAGTAGTTGGTATCCGTAGTTTCTAGTCCTAAACTAGTATCAGGAAGTTAGTACCTAATTAAGAGGGAACGCGGGTACAGTAAAATTTGAACGAAGCAACTATTGCCATCACGCTTCACCCTGCGCTGGAACGTGTATTGTGATAGAGACAGATATACAGTAAATCGAGGTTACGTATTCCTCTGATTCCTCCTTAAAAATAGAGCCTATCTAATTAATTTTTTTAAAATATCTTCAGAAAGGAATAAAATATCTTCTTTATTTTACCTAAAAGATCTTTCAAATTCGTTTTATGGTCGGTTGATTGGCGGGGTACGGAACATTCATTTTTTGCGATTTTTGAAGGGTCATATTTATTTATTTATTAGTAAATTAAAAAAAAAATCGGACGTAGAGGCATAGCTTTCACAGATCCCAATAATGTATAAAAAAATCATTTGTCTAGACGCATTATCCAGGGAGGAAATTGAGGAATACGTTTGTATGGAAAAAAAGTGTTAGCGTATGCTCTTAAGTAATTGATTAGTGTTATAACCTTTCTATCGATAGTTTAATTAGTAAGTGATTTGTTTGTTTATTAAATAGTTTATCTACTGCAGTACATAAACATTATGTAGGTACATATAATAGGTCAATCCATCAGTAGAGGTTAGTACTTGTACGCAGATAGTTCTGTTAAGAATAGTCCAGATAATTAATTTCGGTGGTGCTATTGACCCAAGGTTCGATCGGATTTAAATGTTGTATTGTATAATTTGTATTTTGTCGTATTTTTCTAAGTTGCCGCTAAGTAAGTAAGTGAAGACTAGCTTATCCGGCAGTTCATCGCTGCTCACTTTAAACAGTGCAATAGAGACAAAACTTCCGGACAAACTCTTGTACTTGTTAGATGATAGTGTGACATCCGACCTTAAAAGTAAATTCAATATTTCCAGGCCTCCTTGACCTCCGGTCTGCAGGAGCTAGAGTCACTCCGGCGGCAGCTGGAGGCGAGCAGCATGGAGCGGGCGCAGCTGCAGGCGAGGGTCGACGAGCTGGCCGAGCGAGCTGGCGAGGCGGACCGCCTGAGGGCCGAGCTGGATCGGATCAAGGTAAGTGTCAAGAATCTGTTATTTTGCGAAAGGGGAGCATAAGAAACATATATTTCTTGTCACTTATTTGGAAGAGGAAGCTTATATAGGCATGGATATTACTGTTAAGTGGAAAGGGAAGGACAAAGGATCTCATCACTCATAGAAGGATAAATGCTTTAACAAAATATCCGTTACATAACGCATTTGTTTAAAAGTTATCTTATTGAAAACATGTCTCATTTGGAAACAGTGCTAACACCACTCGTCTTGAGGCCACTGGTGAGCCTTAAATGTTGTGCTCCAATTATAGTGAGAGTGCATTAGATTTCTATGATTAAATTCTGGTGGAAGGACCATGTCTTTGTCCTACATAGAAACATTGTTATGGACATAATACATCCTTATATTCCAGAGCGAGGAAGTATGCCGGGGCGCGCTTTTAGCACGTCTGGCGGACGAGAACGGCGCGCTGCGGGCGCGGCTGCGCGGCGTGGCGCACTCGCCGCTGTCGGACAGCGAGAAGCGCCAGCTGCTGCTGCCGGCGCCGCGCCGCATGCACTCCTCCGCGCCCGCCTCCATCGCGCTCGCGCACAACGTGAGTACTGGCTATGACGTACCGCTATCATCACCGGGACGTCACACGTCATTTATGACGCTTTTCAGTGATGTTGCGGTGACGGTGGTGACGGTGGTGTGGGACGATGCTTGGAGATTTACATGAAGGATCCAAAATTACTAGCGTAGTCGCGCTATGTAGCATGTTATTACGGCATCTTCATAGTTAGTTACTTGAAAATCCAAGAGAGAAAGCAGATGGAAGGAAGCAGCAACTGTTGTCATAATTAATGGACAGCAAGGGATAGATATGCCGTATTGGCCTGAATGTCCGTTAACCGTTTATACTTTGGCAAGTGAATTATACGATCTTTGTTTAATTCACTTGTTAAACTTTATACCCATTTTCGTGCAATTTTACTGAAGGACTCGGCTGACCTTGAGTGCTAAATGGTGCGTTATTTCAGGGCGAGGGCGACAGCGGCGAGGCGAGCACGCCGGAGTGGGACAAGCACTCGTCCGCCTCCCTCAGCGAGGTGTCCGTCGCCTGCCTGCAGGACCGCATCCTGCAGATGGAGGAGCACCACTACAGGTGACACACTCAAGATTATTTTGATCTTGTCTTAAAGAAAATCAAACTGTTATTGTGTCGGTTACCGTTAGATCCGAAGGTGTAAATGTATCTTGTAACAGCAACGTAGAACTGAATCCGGTACAATATCTGCTGCCGAACGTCTTTGGTATTGCTGAATGCTGTCATAAGATACGTTATCAGTAATCACCCTGCCGAAAAACGATACGAACGTCTGTTATATACGAAATACGATTACTACGACAACAAAAACTCGGGAAAGTACTCTAAATACAACAGTTTCAGATAGCCAAAATGTCCATAAATGTTCATAAATGCCGGGGTTTTACACATCTGGCGTATAACCAGTAACCACAAACATAGACAAATTGTATGATTTGTCTATGCCACAAATCACAATGTATTAAATTAGTTGCGTAAAGCTCCTATCAAAATGACTCTCAAGTCATTTGCATTACTACAGTACAAGTTTGACGTTAGTACAGTAGTAGTAAAGGCAATATCAATTTACAAACAAAACCACTACTACTAAGTTACTTCACAGCACGAACGAGGAACTCCAAGCGACGCTGGCGGAGTTGGCCGACCTTCAGAGCCAGCTGGCGGACGCGCATGCCGACAACGAGCGGCTGGCTGACGAGAAGCAGGTGCTGCTGGAGTCGCTGTGCCGCCAGACGGAGAAGCTGGAGGACAGCCGGACCAAGGTCAGTTAAAGTTCGTTTTTAAGGCCTAATGCTGCAAGGCGCAAAATGCATCGATGAGCGATAGAGATCTATGGTCGTTTTACGTGTTAGTCTGTAGATCTATCTACCGCTTTTTCGCATTTCGCCAGCTGGTCGCCTGTGCTGTCGAGATCGAGTGTAGGAATATAAAATACGTCCATTGTGATAATATTATGATCTCAGGATTCATCTATCTTCTAAGGCCCAATAGCTTGAATTTGTGTGTATATAGTATTGTAGATGAACTATTATAATATTATATCGTCTTCTCTCTAATAAGTAATAACCCAAAATAGCGCATGACGTGGATCTTTCATTTTATCATTAATTTTTTTTCAGGTGGACACCCTCCACGCGCTGCTCCGGGACGGCTCTGAGCAGGAGACCCTCGACACAGAGGAGACTGATCAACAGCTGTATGCTGTACTCAAGGTACCTAATTTAATTCTTAAAAAAAAGAATTCTTAAGATTTTTGACTAAAATATACTATGCTATTAGACTCCCCTCTTTCTTCAGTCACTCCCTTATTTTTTTGGTTTACTTTTGGGCTTTGGCTCCATGAAAAACTTTTTTTAGAACAATCGGGCCTAATGGACTCTTGTATGTTACAGGCTGCTCAAGAAGAGAAACAATTGTTACTAAGTAAGCAGGAGCAACTGGAGGCCGACCTGAACGAAGCCAAAGCAGCTGTAGAAGAGAAAACCAAAGAAAACGAAGCGTTGGCTGACAAAATAAGGTAATTAAACTTAAAAGTTTCTGTGCTTTAATCCCTTCTTGACCGACTTCCAAGAAGGAGGAGGTTCTGTGTTCGGCTGGATATTTTTTTATCTTTTGACGACCTCGAACGGACTATAATAGTTCGGCCGCGCAGAATACAGCATTCACATTGATATCACTGTCCTTATCGCGTATTTGTGTAAACGTGATAGTAGATATACCAAAAAAATAAGGGAGTGAGTTAAGGAAGTTGATATTCGTACAAGAACGAAGGAGACAAGAAGTGAGGGGCGTATGTGGCCATGTAGGAATTTCTACGTTCCTAAAACTCACCGTTTCACGACCGGGTCAATATAAAAAGTGCATTGTAAAAGGTCCATAATATGTTAAGCTGATCGCATATATTTTGTCCGCACCTTACGCTCCGTATGCGCCGCATTTCGTGACGTCATGTGACGTCATTTCATACGACGAATTCTGGGATACGGCGCGTGCGGCATGTATGGCACGTAAGGCGCGTGGGGTGCGGACAAACTAACGATCATCTTTATAGTCATTACGTGGTCATGAACTCATATCTGGTCGCAGGTCTCTGGAGTTGACCGTAGAGCGGGCGGAGGAGGGGCGGCGGCGCGCAGAGGGCGAGGCGGGGGCAGCGCGCGAGGTGGCCGCGGCGCGCCAGCACCAGGTCAACACGCTCTCAGACCTGCTCGACGCCGCCAAGGCGCAGGTGAGCTGAAATACGTCGGCTAGTAACAGGCTCTGTTGACGTGGGTGTTTGGTTCCGAGAAGAAAGCCGTGCTCCGCTTGATGGTGCACATAATATGTTTAAAATGTATGTATTAAAATTCCTATTAACAGTTTTCGAAACCATAGAGCCAACAGATGACACCTTGCCGTTCAGCGACAAAAGAAAAAATATCGAAATTATTACGAGGGATTCCAAGCTATGGCAGCCCCAAATGGGTAAAAATAGATTCACAATAATATTATGATCTGTGAGCCCAAAATAGTTTCGATACTATTGCTTGCTACACATATAAATCGATGTTGCTACACCAATCGGTACATTACTCACCTTATCATATTTCTGTCTCTTTCTTGTTAAATGTTTATTTCTTTTTAACCTATCTCCAGTTGGCGGGCGCAGCAGAAGGCGCGGCGGCGGCGGAGGCGGCGGGCGCGGCGGCGGCGCGGCGCGAGGCAGACGCGGCGGCGGCGCGCGCGCAGCAGCTCGCCGAGCGACTCGCGCACGCGCAGCGGCAGCTCGACCGCGCACACTCGGACGCGAGGAAGTTACATGATGATGCGCTTGTGAGTTTACTTAAAATAATTTTTAATAGCCACTGACATATAAGTACTACGTACTACGTCATAATAACTCTATGCCGACGCTGCGAAACTGTAATAGCCATTATAATAATTATAGCCGCTCACCGGATGGACGGACGGACGGACGGACGGACGGACAGACAGACAGACATGACGAATCTATAAGGGTTCCTTTTTTTGCCATTTTGGCTACGGAACCCTAAAAACAACTTTATCATAGGAAGTTGATGTTACGTCTGAAACTAACTTTATTAAAGGATGTTGATGTCTGTAAAACTGTATTTAACTATTTTGTAGGTGTCTCGCAACAACGCCAAGTCCACAATATCGGAGCTGGAGTTCCAACTGGAGGCTCTGAGACAGGAGAAGGCGGCGCTCGCGGCCGAGCTCACTGCACTGCAGGCCAGCGCTGCTGATTTGCAGATACAGGTATACATAATGCACGGTTTCTGAGGATCCAACAACAACAATTCAACAGGGTTGATGATTGGCTTACTTTTTGGTAATAACTAATAACCTACGAATAATAAAAACTAAGGAAAAGTAACTCCGTGAAAAAACATGTTGATACAATATTTATCAAAAATGTGTACCTTAGGTAGTACGTAGTATACATCATTAAGTTAATATACCTACCTTCCGCTAGGTATATTGACTTTATGATACACATTTCAATACATAATTGTAATATTTAAATGGCGTTGATCGGTATCAGGCTGACGTTACATGACAGTTCGAAAGAAACTAAATTCAAAACGGTAATAGTAAGGGAGTTACGTTTCCTTAGTTTTTATTATACGTATGTAAGTTGTAACTAATAAGAATAACCAATGAATAGCGCTGTCATGTGTCAAATATTAAAACTCCTGTAAAAATGTTTATTCGTACAAAAATAACCTTGCTTGCTGTTTTTTTTAATAACTAATAAGATTTAATCAGCTTATCTACCTGCGCTCGACGTATCGAAAAATCGACTTGCGAGGATTTTATCGTTATTTTCACTATTACAAAAGTATCATCGAGGAAATTGATTCCTAGGCAGTCGACAGACCAACGTCATTTGGTCGGATAATGTCAATTCAATGTTAATTGTGATCTGTCGGCTAGATTGACGTAATGCGACCTAACAACGTAGGTCCCCTATTATGATTTGCCTAGGAATATATAGTATATAGTACTAGTCCGATTTTGATGTGGTTCTGCAGGTGCAGGTGGTGAGCGACGAGAAGCTGGCGCTGATGAGTCGCGCGGGCGAGGCGCTGGCGCGGACCGCCGAGCTCGAGCGGCAGCTGCAGGACGCGCGCGCCAAGACCGCGCAGCTCGCGAGGGACAGGGAGAGAGATGTGAGTAGAGATTGCAAAAACACGTGAAAAAGCCAGCAGTGAGCGTCTGATAGTGATGAATACTAAGAAACACTCTTGATCGTGTCAAATTTCAAACAAATAGAACTAGATCAAAATTGGCCCAGCCGTTTACATGCTACGGTGCCACAGAGAGACAATTCTTTACACCACTATCTGTTTTTGTTTGGGGGTTAAAAATATTAAATAACACCCTCAATGTGAAAACATCTCATTAACTGTAACTGTTGTATATGTATATCCAAATCCCAAATTTTTGCCCTATAGGAGGCGGAATGGAAACAATTCCAAAGCGACCTGTTGATGACCGTACGAGTGGCCAACGACTTCAAGACAGAAGCCCAAAGGGAGCTGGAAAGGCTGGTGTCTGAAAACAAGGCCTCCAGGGACCGCATCCGGATGTTGGAAGACCAAATACACTCGCTCAAAGGTAAAAAATTGTCTATGGCACGTGTAGATTTGAACGCTGGCTGACTATAAAAATCTGATTGGCTAGTTTCTGTTCTAAATTTGATTTTGTACATATTTCGTCAGCCAGTGGTGTTGTAGATTTCTTGGCTGTGCACGCAGAGCATAGTTTTTATTTGCATGATAAATGATAATGGATTTTTAGATATAGACGTATATTGATAGAATATATCAGAATTAACAACATTAGTCCGCACTAATTTCTATGTAAGGCTTCGATGTAGTCGCGTCCATAAAACTAACAGAATGCGACATCATTCGTCTTACGTAACTTGTATAAATGTAATTCTAATCTCATTTGATGTACCAAAACAGGTTTTGACAGGTCCGAATCTATGGAAAGTAGCCAAAACGATTGCGAAGGAAGGAACTCGTGTAGTGTAGACAGTGTTGACTCTCCCAGTGATTCGTCAAAAGATATATTTAAAAATATAAGAACTAGATATCTTTCCAGAGTACATAGCACAACTGACATAAACAAAGACACGAGTATAGTCGATCAAGCTTTCTTTAAACAAAATGGTGGTACGGTTCCCAAAGATAAAACTCAAAGTGATTATAAATATTCAATAGAAAATGTAACTTTAGACGAAACAAATGATGACGACAGTAAACTATCCGATACATCAGAACTGAACAGAGATACGTCCTGTGAAAATCTCTCATCGTTTGAAAATGAAAGCAAAGATATAAAAAAGCAAAAACTTAAACGACAGAATGCTTTAGATGCGGATCCCGTTGATGATGACTTTGTAACAAAATCAGAAACTAATTTAGTCCAAGACCCGTCTGAAATAACGAAGTTTAAAACTAAATCTTCTGAACTGTATAACTGTAAACCTAAATCGTACAGTACTGATTGCATTAATACTAACACAGAGTTTAAAAATGCTTTAAAAGAGGCTACTAGTATAGAGTTCTTAAGTAGTACGTACAATGCCAGTGAAAATTCTTTATTCTCGGAAGGATCGGATAGTGTTTTCTCATCTCCAGCTCGAAGAAATCATAAAAGCATTCTTAAAAGAAGTAAACGTGTATCATTGAACGACGAACCAAAGTTTGAAGATGACGATTTGCTTTACAATGATGATAAAGATTATAAAACAGATAGAAGTGGACTAAAAAATGAATCAACTTTACCAGATGAACCAAAACCTAAATTAAGTTATACAGAAAGAACGCCTTTTACTCACTTGTATCCTAGTGACAACATTGAAACCGACTTGAAAAAAGTGAATGAGGAATTAAAAGAAAATTTTAAAGCTGCTTTAGAGAGAATAACAGGGAATCATGATGAGTTTATTAACGACGAACAACATGAAATAGATAACTCAGTGACAGCTGACGAAAAATTAAAGTCCAATGAAGAAAAATTTGATAATGAAAAAATATTGAAACCCATTATGCCAAATGACACAATCAAAGAGGAAGTTATTTCAGCATCTAAAAGTAACGATAGTCATAACAACGATAGTAAATTACCAGCTTATGATGAATATAACAATAATAGTCCTGAAATTTTAGATGATGAAAGTCAAAGTGTTTTAGAAAGTGATTTGAAACAAAGCTATGAACCAACAAAAGAAAACAGTGAAAGTAAAAATGTGCCAGATATAAAAGACGATTTAAATGTGTCAAATAGCTTATCTGATAATCAAGAGTCACTCGACGTAAAATCAGAAGATAGTGTCAGTTATCATCTAAAAATAAATACAGTAAGTGATCTCATGCCCAAAGAAGTACTTAGTGATACTAATGTAGTACAGCCAACTAACGTTGAGCCACCTAGCATTGAAAATAGCACATTTAAAGCTATTTTGACTCCATTAAATATAGTAAATTCTAACATTAACAAAATACCTTCACCTATAATTCTAAATCCTGTGTTAATACAGCCAATATTTTTCAAACCTAACAATGCAATACATCAAGTACCAAAGGAACAACCAAAGGGAACAATTTACTATGATGATATAGACCAAGTACAGACGATAGAGACAAAAAGCTTTGAAGATAATAAGAAAGAGGATAACAACAAATCCAAAGGTATTTATCAAAAGAACAGTAGACTGAAACACATGGTAGGCGCTCTATCGTTGAATAAAAGCTCATCTAATGAAAGTTTGAAGAGCTCAAAATCCACTTCTTCAGATAAAAGTAGAGCTTCGCCAACAACAATAAGACCGGTGAGCAAACTACCCAGAAGTCCAGAATGGCTGGTCGATAACAAATATTACCAACCAATGGATAACGTACCGTTTGTTATAAACACCGCGCAGACCTTTCTTAAACCTAACGATAACATGAAAACAGAACCGGAGCAAGAGAACCTTTACGAGGAAATAGGAGAACCGATCACACCCCCAGCCAATGTGGCGGACGATGATAAAATATCAAACCAAACGCCAAAACTAGATGAACTCTCGATCGATCGGGAAGAAATATTGAAGGTGCCCAGAAAACCAAAAAGGATGAAGAACCACGAGCGGAAATCGATCAGTTCGCAGGAGATCGTCAAAGAAATGGCACCCATGACGAAAGCAGTCATATCCCTGTCGAGAACTCCAAGTGCTAAGAAGAATGACAAAGAAGATGTACCGCCGGTGCCAGCTCGAAGGTTCTCTCTGCAGAGTAAAAAAGCTGAGGAACCCGACACCGGGTCATTGAAACTCCGCAAGACTTATCACTGGAAGACACTGGAGCATAAACGACTATCGTACCCCCTTCGGTCGCTAAACGACTCCACCAGACCTCGTAAGTCAGGCTTTTGTGACCGACGTCCAGTGTGAAACTCGTGTAAATAACATTGTCATGGTGGTGGCTTTCACTCATGCGTCATGAGGAACATAATATGTCCGTCTTTCACTCATTGGTTCGTCTCATGGAGGAATTTTGAACGTATATTTTGTGTACGTGTAACTAAAATTAGGTCTATAAATTTAACAGACGGCCTACTTGCACAGACCTGGGTTAAAGTTAACCCCGAATTAAACGTTATCTCTTTCGTGAAGTATATGAAGAATGTAAGAGATAACACACTATTTAACCCGGTATTAACTTTAACCTGGTCCTGCGCAAGCGGACCTTAAGTTGTTATACTTTGATACATGGGCTAGCTTACTATAAAGTATGAAAACTACATTCGTTTTAAACGTCTGTGTAGTACCTAGCTTGTAAATCATACGCTTAACATTAAGTTTGGCTTATTGGCACCTTTCAAAATTTAAATGCATCACAATTCACAACTTTATAAAAAAATGCTTATATTTTTTAGTATCATGTCTCATATGAAATTTGAGATACATTAGGAAGCTAAAATTCATTCCACTATCGGACATAATATTATCTACGCTACTGAAATAAATGAACCATCAATCAAAACAAGAAAAGAAATATAAATTTTACAATGTTATGTTAATTTGACTTTGGCCTAAAGTTTAAAATAATGAATTTCAATATTCAGCAAAATCATGTAATATCATACTTGTATTATCCAGCTTGAACTGGTTACTAACATAAACCGACTAAATTCTACTTATAGCGATACCGCCTCGACCAGAAGAACCGCCAGCGCCGACGCTGCTGTGCAGCTCCTCGCTGCAAGACATCATGGCCTCCGCCGCCTCGCACAGGCGGAATAAAGGTGTGTGACTAATAATTGATCTAACCGCCAAACTCAGAGACTTTATGATCACGTTAATTTAATTCAAAGTCATAGGCAAAATTAACAGTAATCTAACGAAGCTCGGTGTCAAAATCTTCAATAAATTAGACTTACGACTATATTCTTAGGGCCTCTTTCACCACTTCTTCATAAGTGTCGGATAGGCTATCCACAACTTATCTGATATAATACTTCTATCTGTCAGATAAGTTGTGGATAGCCTACCGGCACTTTACTAACCTAACCTAACATTCGTAATACCCGTTTCAGGAGTGAGCAGGCAGGACTCGCGGCTGTCGGTGAAGTCGCTGATAGAGAGTATAGAGAATGCGGCGAAGGCGGCCAAGCAGTCGCCCGCCACCACGCCCGTCGCTGAGTGGCCACAGGTATGCACGTTATGTCGAGCCCTAGCGGACTGGGTCGCATTTCCAGACGTTATTCTGCGCACGCATGCTGTGTGGTCCTGGGAACGCAGACTGCAGAGACTAACTTGTACATAATAACTAGCATAACGATTACCATTAAGCTAATGGCTAAAGCCTAAAAGAAAGATGGATATTTATTTTTACACGACTACTCTACATAATATTATATTCTATAAGGAGGGTTATGTTTGTATCGTCGAGGAAATTGATTCATAGGCAGTTGACAGATCTACATCTTTTGGTTGGATTATGTCAATTCAATGTAATTCGTGATCAGCTGTCGGCTGGGTTTGACAAAACGCGACCAAATAACGTTGGTACGCCATCTGCCTATGAATCAACTTCTCAATTAGTACGTACGTTATATGTAAAATTGTGTGGCACTTCCTGCTGCCTAAACGGCTTGATGTATGACCTTGAGAAGTTTGGTTAGATTCGTGTTTCCTATGAGACTGACACAAAATGTGTAACATTTAATGGTGGCAGAATAAACGTTTATTTATTTAAAAATAAAATAAAAAGTAAAATGGCGGATCCTTTATTTAAAATAATTGCAAAAACTTCAGATTTTCATTCCTGTTTTCTTGTTGCCTGCTATGTACGATTGTTCCACTTGTATCTAAACTGTTTATGCTCCAACTTTTACCTCTTCAGGTGCAGACACCAACTACCACCACAACCACCATCAAGAATGGTCTATCAGAAACTACCACCAACGGCATGACCACCTCTTTCACCAAACCACCAGCGCCGAGGAACACCAGAGCATCACCAATAACCACAGGTTAGTCTTAGCAAAGTAAACTAATAGTACATTCAGAGTAAACAGAACTAACGAGTAGGTCGACTCAGAAGAAATCTCGACGTTTGACGTAGTATGTCATATTGTCATATCAACCGGCGCGCGCCGCACAAATGCGTTACTCAGCAGTCGGCATTGTGAAACATGTCTAAAGTGGTACTCGCGCCTAACTCGCGTATATTCGCCCGTTTGTTTGAAGCCGAGGTATTCCTTAGTTCTGTCTACTCAGTACTCTGGTATATTGGTGTCAACTTCGTAAAGCCATTAGTGCGAGTGTCAAAATCGACTGAAGATTTTTGCATTTGGCTCTACATAATGTGGGCGTACCTTAAGTCAGATTTGACATTTATACTGAAGAATCTCGTTGAGCTTGCGGATAAACTGCATTTTATGTTGTAAAATATTTAGTTATACAAATGTTTAACTAACTCATTTACTTTTTAAGACGACTAGGTATGAGCTGTACAAAATTAACGAGGTATTTATTTATCGAGTCTAAAGTAATTCAAATTGTAATGTACGATACTAGATGCTAACCGTAATATCGTCAATAATCGTAGAAATTGTCTGACGTCCTTTCTTAGGACTCAAAGTAAATATCCATATTCCATACTAAATTTCATTAGAATCGATTCACTGTTTTAAGCGTGAAGAGGTAGCTGAACCACAGCATATTTTGTAACATTATTATGGATTTAAAAATAGTTTAAATTATTCATAAGACGTATTTATTTGGATATGGATTTTTCTGATTAAAATTTCGTTTACGCAGCAGCGTTTTCCACTGTCTGTCAATTGACTCTTCGAATATGTCACTTGTCAGATTAAGACAAGATAACCTCGCACATTAATTCGCTGTTTAATTTATTAGCAAAACGGTTAACTTTTTTAGTATTTATAAATTAGTATGGGCAAAAAGTAAAGACTTGGAAAGAATCTATAAGATTTCCTTGAATTTCCTCCAAGAAGGCCTTGTTCTAACGTGACATTGACAGCATGTAAGTGTTCGCTTTCTATTCCAGCATGGCGGCATGATCGGGGCCCATAACCTATACTATCGCCTAACATGTCCTAATCTTTGCTTCTTACTTTACTGTACTTAATTTAGCTATTTAGGTACTTATAATATCTATATCTACATAGAATGTGACGTGTTTTCGACATTTTGAGTGTTGTTGCAGAATAATTAAGGCGTTTCAGTAATTTTTTTTAGATTTATGAGTGCAGTCAGACGTACATATAACTGCTGTGTTAATTCTTCAATTTAGTGTCAATAATTTATCATTATTGGTTATTTTGTTGCTCAATATCTTGCCACTAATAGATTGCCATAAGTCTAAATGTTGAACAAAAGTAGGTACATTAGTAAGTTAAGATGTGACCTCTGTTTGAAAGAAAATATACAACTTGTACATAATAATATCCATACGTAAACATTTAGATAGAAACAATAAAATTGATGACGTGATCAAGCTTTGTTTTATTAAAAGATAATAAATTCTAGAAAGACTTTTCTACTTATTTCTGATGCTCTTTTTTAATAGAAAGTTAACTTTGTGTCTTAATCTTAATATTTATATTGTGCTAACTCTACTTCTGCATGAATGTTACTAACTTATACTAAATCGGTGCAATGGGCCTTGTTTCCCTGTATTTTACCTTTCCGCGTCATACTTTGTGTCAATATAACAGGAAGGAAAAATTAACATTTTCTATATCTAACTTACAAATACTAAGCGGGAAATAATAATAAGATATTATTGTAAATAGAATTTTATGTATCAAAGATAATCCTAAAACAATCCTATGTTTTTGAAATATTACCTATTATTTTATATTATACTGGCTGTTTTGTCAAACGTTATTGATTTTCTTCTTCTCAGTAAGCCACTGCTACTGAAATAATCTAAATAACTAACATCAAACCCCGTGTGCAATTTCTCATTGAATTTATTTGTAATTTGCCGTTAAAACATATTATGCGTCTTCAAAACAACAATAATTTTAATAACAATCAATGCAACGCGTTGCCAATAGATGGCGCTGTTTTTTATTAAATCGCGCTATGTCTTTTCTATTGCTACTGAAATGTAGCTCTTTTTAAGAATAGTGTGGATTTTTCTCATACTTTTGAGACAACCTGTAGCCCCAGAGTTTATATTAATAGTTACGGCGCCAGCAAAGCCTATGTTATTTTTTTTGGAAAATGTTACCCTTTTCCCTCCGTATGTTGTCACAAAGTATGACGTGCGCTTATGTGTCTAACGCGGGGCAGAGGCGGCGGGCGACGTGAACATGCCGGACGAGCAGCGCGCGCTGTCGCTGCAGCAGAAGGCGATGGAGTCGTTCGTGCGACGGAACAGCTACGGCGATATCTGTAAGTTGCCGACCTTGGAGAGTTTTTTTTATCGATGCAAGTGGGGACATGCCAAAAGATAAGATATTAAACAGCCGTTTTGTGTTATATTACTTGGGTCCTAACTCCTAAGTAAGTGGTGAGGTAGGCCGTCGGAATCCTACGGCCTGCCTTACCACTTACTGATAAGTGCCAGAGAGTCTATCCATAACTTATCTGACAGATACTCTATACCTACGTAGCGTATACCTATACCCTATTATTATTATCTATGAGAAAATTATCCACATTAAAAGGCCCATTCACGGCAGTCCGCCGTGCAGGACTGCAAATGGACATAGCTCACTCATTGGTTCACACTCGGTGTTTCCGGCCGGCAACACCGAGTCTGAACCAATGAGTGAGCTATGTCCATTTGCAGTTCTGCACGGCGGATTGCCGTGAATGGGCCCTTTTACAAGACAGTAATTAATGTCTGAAGGACAAAAAACATGTTAAATTGATGACATTGACGAAAATTAAGGAGAAAACAGTTTCTTTTTAAACTCTGTATTAACGTAACTTTATAACAATAATTATTTAATTGTTATTAACATTTTTTATAATTATGTAGGTGAGAGAAAAGATCCTCTGAACGCGCTGCAAATCAAAAATGGCGGCTCCAAACGCAACGCACTGCTCAAGTGGTGCCAACAGAAGACTGCCGGCTACAACAACATTGACATAACTAACTTCAGGTAATCATAACCACTTTAGCTTATTCTCAAGTTTTTCCTAAGATCAGCTGGTCCTTTTGGACCTTTTTTAAATCATTTTATTTGTTTACCATCAACATTTTGAACATTACTCTTATTAATTAATCAGCCTTTATAAAACACTGTTCTAAATCTTGCATCACACTGCAGTGTGAAGTCGACTTGATTTGTAGAACTGTAGTAAAGACTAAAGTTGTTAACTCCAAATCTTGTATGTACTATGTACACACTTGTGACGTCACCAGGCATCAAATTCCCTTTTTTGACCGACTTCCAAAAAGGAGAAGGTAACGTATTGGCTGTATGTATCTTTTTTTATAAATCTAGGGATTCTAGTTACGTTAGGACGTCACTCTATGCCTAACGTCATTGGCTCCCGTAGTCCCTTTCCATTTGGCAATGCTTTAATAACTTCCTCCTCTTTTCTCAAAAACAACCAATATTAATACGTCGTGTGACGTCACAGCTCATCGTGGAACGACGGTCTGGCGTTGTGCGCGCTGCTCCGCGAGTACCTGGGCGAGGCGCGCGTGCCGTACGCGGCGCTGAGCGCGCGCGTGCCGCTCGACAAGCGCGCCAACTTCTCCGTCGCCTTCGCCGCGGCCGAGTCCGTGGGTATACCCACCACGCTTGTGAGTATTATTGTATAACCCCACATAAAAAAATATATACAAAGATGAGCAGATGCCAGCGAATAACTTTATAATCTTCTCATCTTTGCCTGAAACATTGGATTTTTCCAACGTGCTAGAAAATTCACAATAGTATGTGACATGACAGAGGGTGAGCGGACTGTGAATTGTTATACGTTTCCTAAATATCTTTCGTTTAATAAAATCCGACATGAGATAAGTTTTTTATGAAAAATAAGGTGATCATTAGTAGCCAATCCATCTGTTAGTTTGTCCCTAAACTCAAAATAAAATATATTATGCTTTAATGAAACAGCGCGATTAAAAATCAACTGAACGCCATCTAGCTTCGCTACTTTGAACTACTCATAACTTCATAAATGTAACGCGATTAAATCTTGCATATAATATTTTCCAGAACATCCAGGACATGATCCAGCAGGAGCGGCCGGACTGGCAGCAGGTGATGGCTTACGTCACCAGCATATACAAACACTTCGAGACCTAACACATATACCACTAGTATACATATTATACAGGCTTCGACACTACTTTGCGCACGTCCGTATTGGACGTAACATTTTGATATTATGTCGTATTATGCCATGGCGTGGTGGCTGGCATAATTTTGTATTTAATTGTTTAACAGGCTGAGTTCTGGTATATAGAAAGCTAGTACATACCTACTATTTAGTAATCTGAAGACTCAGGGCCTGTTTCACCACTTCCTGATAAAGTGCCGAATAGGCTATCCACAACTTTTTTGACAGATTCTCCATATTATATTTCTGTCAAGTTAAGTGGAGGATAGCCTATTCGGCACTTATCAGGAAGTGGTGACTCAGGCCCCAAGTATTTGTTGGCGCCAGCTTGAAAGATGTGCAGTTGAATCTGCGTTTAACAGCAGTATCCTAACACAGATCTTAACTCCAAAACATTGTATTCTTGAACGATTCATAATAATTCCTACTTTCTAGTAGATTTAGATGTTGATATGAATGGCAAAAAAAGGAAATGAAATATCAGAATTGTGATTGTGTATGTCGAATGTGATTATAGCTAAGTGCTCTTGTGTTTGTGAGTGGTTCACTTTGGCATGAATAGACCATTAAGTACTATAGAAAAGCTAGCAAATAAAATTTTGATAAAAATATTGCGATAGGAATGCTAGTTAGCTCTTTTTTTTGGCGTAATATGTATGCGCACTTTCGTGCGCTTTGATTTTACCATCTTTTAAAAATTAGAGGTTATGTGTAACTCGATTAAGGTGTGCTTAAAAGGAATGCTATAAATTATATTACTAGAATGCCTTGGTATGATGGCCTTGTGAATCGCGTCTTTCCAATATAAAGACTGAGCTAGGTTAGTGTAAGTTCGTCCTAAGCTTAAACTAATTTCTGAGTTTAAAATGTTTTGACATAACCTCAAAATGTCAACTCAGAAAATATATGTTTCAGCGTGGAATCGAATCGGTTTGGACATAGTTTGTAGTGATCTGTATGAAATTAGCAGCAAGATCGCGCTATCTCTCTCTTATATAATTTGCGTAAGAGAGATAGCTTTTGGCCTTACGCAACTTAAATTAGATGCTAATTTATATTAATCGAATTGATTAAGAATTTGCTAATAATAAAATCGATTTTTGATACTTGCTAGGATTGTATTCATTCATGTGTTACGGATTTAAAAGAAACAATTAAATTATAATATTAACATTCAAAATGAAATAGTCTACCTACTTTTTTAACTGATTATGTGAAGTAAAAGGAGTTAAATGGTGGAGGCATTGCAATTGTTGTTAATGTTTTTACTATATATTTTTTTCTTAAATTTATTAATTTGTATTGCTAGGCCCAATAAATGAAACATAAAATATCTCAATATAAATAAAGATATTCTAAAGCTGTAAGTTTGAACACCAGATGGTGTATTTAGGCTGGTACAGTTACAATACAGCAAAACAGCTAGGCCTAATTACAACATTATTTCTACTTCTGAACTGTAAAACTATTTTTTTCAATATCTTTCCAAGATACAGGTTTTTCGGAAGGATAAAACGGTTTAAGAGACTAAGAACTCTAAGGTATTATACCTAGTTTATCTCGATTGAGAGGTTCCAGCATGTGTATTTGGGCATGTTGACTCTGTAAGACGTGTTGTGATAAGTTTTGTTGTCGAATGAAACTTACTTTAGTGTATTTTAATGTATTTTATGTATGCCGTTGATGTGCGCTAGGAATTGTATTTATTAGCTGATAATTCTCCACTTAAATTGGGACTCTATTGCCTGATGTTTAAAGTCCATTTTTCACTTGGACAAATTATAAAATATTGTCGGCGTGAATATAATAATATATACTTAAAATTATATTTTCTGATAAATGTATTGTAAATAAAGCTAAAGTTCCTTGTTTATGATCCTGGTATTATTTTTCCCATGCGACGGAATGTAGCTATGATGATTATTAGGTAGGTATTTGAAATTATAACGCCTCCGTGGTCTAGTGGTATAGAGCGCGGCTCTTGACTCGGAGGTCGTGGGTTCGATTCCCGCGTTGGAAACATGTTATTTCCAAGTTTGGTTAGGACATGCAGGCTGATCACCTGATTGTCTGACAAGTAAGATGATCCATGCGTCGGATGGGCATGTAAAAAGTCGGTCCTGCGCCTGATCTCTCGCCGGTCGTGTCGGTCTTCCGTTCCACTGGGTTATGAGAGTAAAGGAATAGAGAGTGCTCTTGTGTACAGCGCACACACTTGGGCACTATAAAATTACTCCTGCGTAAAAGGCCTGGTTTCAATGAGACCGGCCACTCCTAAACCCGTTAATTTTTTGTAAATTTGTTATTATTTGAAATTACGCTAAAAAGTGACTGTCACATACGGACGGACAAAAAGACAGACGGACAAACAAGACGAATCTATTTAAAGGATTCCATGCAATTTGATAAGCGCCATCTGTTGTTAAATAGCAACAAGTTATATGCGATTTTAATTTTTATGAACACAGAAGCGCCATCTACATTTAATTAACTTTAAAATACAAAATCGCTGCATGACGCTGGACTATCAATTTTCCAGATTTTTAAAACTAATTTCATAGACCAACCCTTTGAATTACATAAGTTTTGACCTCAGATTGTCAGATAACTCATAACCCTGTAAACTTGAAATATTAAGGCGGCTCTTGTTTATTTTAATTTTATTGAACTTACATTATCTTACATAATATTGTATGATTGGTCCATGATAATATTTAATTGAAGTTTTTAGATTTTTATTGTATTGCCACTTTAGAAGTCGGTTAATGAAAAAAGGTTCCTCTAAAGTCTAAAGTCTAATAATACATCAAGTTTAATGTAAGGTGATCTTTAAATATTGGTACTTACATTTAATAAAATCATAAGTTATTAAAAAAATGTTTATTGCTTTACAGTATGAAATTATATCTCTAAATATTTACAAAATAGTCTTCCATTTTATTATATTTACATTATGTACCTACATATTTTATAATGTATGTCATATCAAATACATTTGTATAAATAGCATAAATGTTTTCACAATCATAGAACAGTTTATGTAGCATTTTAACTGCAATAATAGGTATCATCATCAACATGAAATTTATTTTTCAGTAGGAAATCTTTGCTCCTTTTACCATTCTAGTACACCAGGCATGTATTTGTCAATGAGTGACTCGTAGTAGGGCCAAAGGGCCTCTATGTCGGGGATCGCAGCGCTCTTCGTGTACAAGTCGTATTCACTGGAATAAAAAAAGCATTGTTTTATAAAATGCATGGCAAAAGAGTAGACAGAAATGATTCTACCTAAGCTAATGTAAGTCCGACAACGGTGACTATCACTTATTGAAACTTAAAAAGTTAAAATGATTTTAGTATGAAGTTTTGCCTTTGACCGCCAGATGGACACAAAAATAGGACTGTCCTGTGGGGTTAGCCCCGCAAATTAAGGGGCCGGGGTACCCTTACCCTTATTTAAATACTAAAAAATATTTAGTTTAAATATTTTGTAGTAAATTTACTATTTATTTATATATTTTTTTGTGTTTTACTCTATTTTTTGGTGTTTTAATATTTAGTAGTAAATTTACTAAAAAATATTTAAACACAAAAAAATTTAAGTGTTTAAATATTTTTTAGAAAAATTTTGTGCAGGAACCTAGGTAATTACTATTTTAAGCTGAAAAATAACTCAAAAATGTTATATTTTCGTATGAGAAAATGATTTTGGTATTAAGTATGTATGAGAATTTCGAGGGTACCCCGGCCTCTTAAGAAGATACACCAAGGGCTAGAGAAATGAAAAAAAAAGGTACTTGTAATATCTATTGCTGTCTCCTTTACCTCAAGCCTATACCACAGAGCGCGATAGCTCTATTGCGCTCAGCGGGCAGCGGGGGGAGGCTTGAGTTGTCTCTAGAAAGTCTCTAGACAACTACAGAAAATCAACGATTCGTTGCCCCTTTCTTCTCCAAAACTTAACCGATTTATGTACTTTTTTCATTTAAAAATTAAAGCAAGGAAGCTTGAGCTGTGTTCCTATGTTTTTTTTTTTGTATAATCTAGCCAAATTTGTTTTCTGGATGAACACAGCAGAAAATCTGGCCATATTTTTATGTTTTTGAACTTTCATATCTTTTTTAATAAATATGAAAAAAAAAAACATAGGGACATGCTAAATGCTAATAGTGGCTAATAGATATTCAGGAAAAAAATTATAACTCTACCGGCATTATCCAGGGAGGAAACAGGGGACAACGTCGTTTACTATGGAAAAACGGCTCTAGTGTATCCTCTTAAGGGTGAGGCCAAGGGAGTGTAAAATTTGTGATGCGTGACTCGTGAGGCGCAGAATTTCGGTTGGCAGAAATTATGCTGCATTCAGGTTCATAGAAAATTCCTATTTCATTCACACGAGCGTAATTTTGTGAGTCATGATTAGTTTGAAAAATAATTTACGCGGCCGAAATTCTGCGACTCACGACTCACAAAATTACGCTCGTTTGGCCTCACCCGAAGATGCACGAGAGGTTGGCAGGCAGCAATTACTACAGCTCTCAGTATTAACGCTATCTACGACTTTCAAAAAGTGTATCATGATACCCATTTTGAATAAAAATATATTTTATTTATTTATTTATTTATTTATAACTTTGTGTTTACTTACTTGAATTTAAGTACAGCTTCCTTAATCTTCTGATCTCTCTCAGTCTCGAAGTGGCTGTAGTCGCCGCCCGCGTGCCACGGGTAGAAAGAGTGGTATCTGCAAACACAAGATCGTGATTATTTTATTTCGGCGAATAAATAACACCTTCTTGTGCTAATTTACCTTTCTGCTTATCCTGTGTTAAAATAATACTAAGCTTTCTCTTTTACTAATGCACATAAAGATGAAGATCACGTGATATAAATATACGATTAGGTACCATGCTAGTTGAGACGGTGAGGATTGGATCGAAGCTATATATTCATCAAGCCCCAAGCGGCAAGCGGTCGCATCACGCATGCAACCGCGAGAACAATAGATAAGCTATTGTGTCTCGTTTTTCCACGATCGACGGGTTAATATATTATATTGTATTGCTTTTGTATAAGACTGTTTGATGCCGAAATAGAGGAAAAATATAAATTAAATAAACATTAAAATAGCAGAATCATGATCCTGGTGTTACCTGATCATCCAAAGCGCTTCCTCAGGTAGTTTGGCCTTGTTGTGTACGAGGAACCGATACAGATACTCGTCGTGGCCCCACGACATCATCAGCGCCTCGATCCCGCACTTCGGTGAGTAGATCCCGTTCTCTGTGCTGCTTATAGAATTTGACACTTTTAGCACTTTTATCATTTAAAACTACACGAAGATACTCTCAATGCTTGCAATGTTCGCTAAAATACCACCCTATGGTGTAATGTTCGCAAACAAAAAAAAAGTCTATGTATCTTCTGTAGTTTAATCAAAATAAATTAAAAACCTTGAGCGCTAGTAACTTCCGGAACGTTCCACATTAAAGCCTGATTTATATAGCATATTACAAACTCTTTCACATACAAAATAAAAAGTGTAGGCCCCAAAATATTGCCTTGCAGAATGACGATATCTATATTTTGTAGTTTCATCATAAGTTCATTAATTTTAAATTTTAATTCATTAAGTAGGTACGATTAATAAGGTGACTATGAAAACAAAATAAACTATAATCTTTTAGTTTTGGATATTTAGCTTTCGCAATAAGCATAACAGATAATATAGTGTGTCGAATGCCTTAGCGAGGTCTATTATAATGTGCGAATGCAATTAGTAGGGTTGTACTTACTTGTATTTGGGGTTGTATGTGTCGGGGTTGTCCTTGAAGCTGTCGTCGCCGTACACGATGTTCTTGCCCCACTTGCAGCCCACCGGGAACGTGTCTCCCACTACGCACCACTGTGGCTCGCCGTAGAATGCCATCACCTGAAAAAAGTTTTATTGAAATCGTAACAAAATAAAATTTGTTCGTTTGCTCGGTAGCAAAGCACACAAAAATTCATTATAATATTATCACATTTTCTTTTACACACTTTACTACTGCTATCTCGTTTCCACTGGAGTCTGGAGCGTAACAGCGAAATATTTTTCGTGCTTAGATAAAAGAAATAAGCATTGAGCTATAGAGGAAACTATAAGTGTATGTACGAATTGAATTCAAAAATACCCTGCACCTTTCCAACGTCATGGATGAGTCCAGTGAGATGGAACCAGTCATCATCAGGGTGGTCCTGGCGGATCTTCTCAGCGGTCTGGAAGGCATGCACGATGTTGGGGAGGTCGCTGTCGGGGTCTGACTCGTCCACCAGCTCGTTCAACTTGATCAGGGCGTCCTTGATCGTCGATTTGAAGTGGTTAAATTTCAGCCATTTGTTCATTTTAGCTGGAATTGAACAAAGATTATGTTAAAAGAAACGTAGAATTAGCATTATCATGAAAATATAGTTAAAAAGTTAAAATTAACTTCGGTCGACTTCTTTCAGAATTCAGACATATACAGCTATCAAGAGCTTTTTGTTATAATTGACCTTTCGTAAGTTTTTGCTAAGTATATTGTTTTTGCAGATGTGATTGTTTCGACGTGATTGCACAAACAGAATGATAACGATTCTTGAATGACTTGCATAGATTTTTGTAATGTTTATTTTTTAACTAACTAAGTATATCTTATTAGTTTTAGGGTGCGTTTCCACTGACGCGGAGCGGGGCGGAGAGAAACTTAGCGGTGCCGAATTGACCAATAACCATGCTCGAAATCTTCGCTCCGCGTCAGTGGAAAGTGGAAACACAGGGTGTGTGCATACATTCCTCATGGCGTCCGCGCTATGACTTGTCAATTGTCATCCTAGAACTATCTGAACCTAATTTTATTATAATAGTTCACTACACCCAAGAGCAAGGCGAAATTGCTTTGCTGCGTTCGCGTCGCCAAACGGAACAACGCAGCGCTTCCTTTACATATAAACACCGCGTCCTACGAACCGCCATACACGTCATTGCTTTGCAATAAAGCAATGTAATACATTGCTTTATTTGCCCGCTCTATTTTGTCGAAGATAGGTCTTTAGAGTAATAAAGTCACTGCAACATAAATCTAATGTGACTTCAATGCATTAGCTCGCCCCACTCTCTCTCACCTTTAACAAAGTCCACGGTGACGTTAGTGTGCATGTCGTAGTAAGTCTTGCGGACTCGCGCCTTGATGGGGTCCTCGTCATCCACGGAGTAGTCGCGGAAGGCGTCAACGGGCTTGCCGTTGTACACCGCCTCCGGCCGCAGCAATAGCGACGGGTCCATCATGCTGATGGTGTTGTCCTGTAGCAGAAATGATAAAGAATTCCCAATGCCCTAGACCAAAATTGGTATTTATATTTGTTAGGTACATCTGCACGCGAACATGGCTGAACAAATTTCGATAGGCATGGTGGTAACTTATGTTACATCTGCACGTAAAACTACAGAACAGACTTCTCTATTTGGCATAGTACTAGTATAATAGGGTCTGGATTAGCGTATTCTACTTTTTATCTTGAAAAATTCAGGATTCTTGTGGGATACCTAGTACTTACTATAATAAGTGGGCCTTGTGTAAATCCCAGCTTGGCCCACTTTGGGCTAGATGACTATAATATAGGTTTAGAAAAATAAGAACCATATCTGAGTTCTGGGCATACCTACAGTCTATGTGAATCTACCTCTTATAGACTACTGTCCAAGTAAAAAAGTTTACTTATAGGCGGATAAATCAACATTTAGGTATTATTGTTTAACCCTCGGTTGGTCACCTGGGGTCTTTAAAAGCCCGGAGTTTGCGAAAACGAGAAAAAAATATATTCAAATTAATCGCAGCAACTCCGCTCTTTAGGTAGCTTCCTAAAAGGAATTATATTTTGATATAAGCGCCACACATCAGAGCTCGCGTTCATATTATGTTAGGTATTACAGATGCGTTTATTCACGCTGGGGTCTTTAAAGACCCCAGGTGACCAACCGCGTTACTAAATTTAATTTGATATTTTTATACAATTTTCACAAGGAAATGGATTACTTTTGTTATTATCATTATAGTTTAATAATAAATAAGTAAAAATGTTCAGCTGTTGGTCCTTATTGTTTTATATGACTTATAAGAAACTTTAGACGAACTTTTCCAAAACTGCATATTTTGCTACCTAGACCAAAACTATGCTGATTATTTTTTGGTGATGATAAAAAAGTAATTGTCGGTATATTTACCATACGTCTTAAGTGTTAGAACAGGAAAATAAATATAGTAGGTTTTCGTGTTGAAAATTTGTCAATGCTTGACATTCAATAGTTTATAGGTTATTTGGACTTAGCTTTTCAAATTCCACGTTAAGTTATAGGAAATTTAATTGTGATTTCAGTTATCCTCACATTTTATCACAATTTTAAAATCATGTTGATTTTTTTTTAATTTTCCAATCTTACGATCTCCGGTTGAAAATTTTCGACTTCTATTTTTAAATTGTGTGTCTAGGTTAAAAATCTTCAAAATATTATTAATTGTATGATTGAATCTGATTGATATTTAATTAGATACTTAACAATAATATGCATAAATAAGTTAAGAAATATATAGATTTATGCCATTTTTATTACATTAAATTTTCGGGCTTTCAAAGACCCCAGGTGACCAACGGCGTAATTTTAAAAGCGCGACCAACCGAGGGTTAAAGGCGATGGCAATTTATTGGTACGTAGGTACTACGTACAAGTGAAAGAGACACCTGAGATATAATACTAATACCAAATAATAGTATTTAAAAAAGATAAAACCGACTTCAAAATTGTACGTAATTGAGAATTAAAATCGCCTTATCTCAAAAACTACTGAACCGATTTTGATGAAACTCGTAGTTGTAGTGTTCCACATACATAATTAAGATTAGATCCCGCATGTGTATGTACTTCGCGTGCCATCGCGTTCCCAAATTGTGAGCAATTTCAATCTTTCAAAAGTCTGTTCTTTAGTCTGCGCTCCACCGTTATCGGAATCGGACGTCAATCGGAATTCTAAAAATCCCTAATTGTGCCGTATTGGGCTGTGGAAATTCGAATAGAAACGTTGGTTTAAATAGTATATACGTTTCTTTATCATCGGTAAGTAATTTTATTATTAAATCATGTGTCCTTTATTTTAAAATCAATTATTGTTAATCGTGGGTGGCTGCAGTTTTTACCATGAAATCTACGTAACTGCGTGTGTACCGCATGATTCATAATACATTGCCGCTTTAGTTAGAAAATTATACAGCTCGTTCTGTTTGTCCAAATAAATATGTCCGCTATTGAGCGCGCAATGGAAATAAAACAATCGATACTTTCACTCATCGCTTAGTTTCGAGGTACAGTCAATATTCTCATTTTTCTGTCAAATGAAGCAAATAGTGTTGTACTGTGTACATATTCTCGATTCTAAGTAATCGATTTTCGAAACAGACATGAAACAGAGGAATGATAATGTTCGCTTTGGGATATTTTGTGACTCGGTAATTATATTTTACTACGTAATGTTACCTAGATATGGTAATATTACGTATTTATGTTTCTGTTTAGTGATTTAGTTTAGAATAATATAATATTATATTACTAGCTGTCGGACTGCAATTTTTAAAATATTTACATTGTAGGCGGGCCGATTCGGCATGATTATGCCGAACTTCCGCCCCGGAACTTCGGCATGATGTGTTTCTAGACACTAATGCGTAATGATATCGGTTAGTACTAGCTCAAAAACCTAAGTTAGGAACTATAAGTTTCTATTTTCTTGAGCATGTAATATTCTCACGTTCCCGAGAACGGCACGTTGCCCAAATGAGAGCAGATTGGTAATTTAATTAATAATTTATTATAATAATCAGCCACTAAACGTGCATAACTGAGTCCAGTAATTTAATTAATTAACTGAAAATAAATGGCATTACAAGTAGAGTAAAAAAATCAATCACGTTTCTTTAGATTTATCATTCCTCTGTCTATAACTCGAATAATAATCGATTAAAAGGCGGGGCGCGGCGATTCCTTTGAATCGATTCCGCGCGTACGGGTATTCCCATCACTAAAGGGCTCTTGTGACGTCACAGTAGGTACTAGGTATGAAAAAAGTGACACGCTTGTTTTCATACTAATGGAGCGACATGCCGCTTCTATCTTGATCTTATTTCTGTGTAGTGTTCCCTAAGTTGAACAATACCTAGTACAACAAAAAAGGAATTAGGTACTTAAATCGGACTTGTAGTTCCTGAGATATGCGAACACAAACATAAAAACATACATACATGGTTACATACCTACATACATACATACACCTTTGAAAGACACATTTGTTCAGACGCTGATATACTGCGTGACTGGTGAGACATGTTCAATACTTGAGGACGTGATATTTGGCTATTATATTAGTTGGAAAAAAATAATTTAAAAAAATAACATCAATTGATCACTGAGTAAATGTAGCTTAAAGTTAAATAATTATTTACCCAACGCATGGACACCGCGAGCGGGAGGGGTAGTTGTGTGGTGTTTCTTTGGTAGCGCACGCCTCTGCACCGGCCGCATAGTATGCCTACTTGCCTAGCCGCGTAATTTACTTAGTATCCATGATTCATTAATTTTTGGGAAATTAAAAAAAAAATTAAGAACCTAATTTTATTACATATTTATAATGAGAATCGAGTACTGAATACTCTCCTTAAATATCGGTATTGACTCACCAGTCATGCTGTAGATTATAGACTAACAGAATAATGTGCGAAAATTGGGCAGAACTGGAAATATTACATAGTACATACGCGTCGAATTGATAACCTCCTTTTTTTGAAGTCGGTTAATTAACTGAAACTTACAGGATTTTTGACTTTCATTTTGTGCGTGCTGCTATTCCGTCCGTCCACAACAAACTGCGCTGTTCCTCGGATTTCGCATCTTTAAGTGTTCAGATACTGTGAATGACAATGATAATACATATAAATAAATGACCCTAAACAATCAAATGTTATCGGGAATTTATGCAAATCATTTTTAAGGGGCCGGGGTACCCTCGAAATTCTCATACATACTTAATACCAAAATCATTTTCTCATACGAAAATATTTAACATTTTTGAGTTATTTATAAGCTTAAAATAGTACCTATGTTCCTGCACAAAATTTTTCTAAAAAATATTTAAACAAAAAAATTTTTTTTTTGTTTAAATATTTTTAGTAAATTTACTCCTAAATATTAAAACACTAAAAAATAGAGTGAAACACAAAAAAATATATAAATAAATACTAAAAAATATTTTTAGTTTAAATATTTTGTAGTAAATTTACTATTAATTATTTATTAAAAAATTATTTAAATTTACTAAAAAATATTTAAATTTAAAATTTGTTTAAATATTTTTTAGAAAAATTTTGTGCAGGAACCTAGGTAATTACTATTTTAAGCTGAAAAATAACTCAAAAATGTTAAATATTTTCGTATGAGAAAATAATGTTGGTATAAAGTATGTATGAGAATTTTGAGGCTACCCCGGCCTCTTAAGGGCCCGGGTTACCCTCGAAATTTTCATACATTCTTAATACCAAAATCATTTTCTCATACGAAAATATTTAACATGTTTGAGTTATTTTTCAGCTTAAGATAGTAATTACCTAGGGTCCTGAACAATTTTTTTTTACAAAATATTTAAATACTAAAAAAAAATTTTTGTGTTTAAATATTTTTTAGTAAATTTACTACTAAATATTTAAACACCAAAAAATAGACAAAAACACTAAAAAATATATAAATAAATAGTAAATTTACTACAAAATATTTAAACTTTAAAAAATATTTTTTATTATTTAAATACAGTGTGAAATTTTAATGGTTGTTTCCCGCAGTAAAATGATTATATCTTAGTAGTAAAATAGATTTGTAAAGTTCTTTTTGTTCAAATCAAAAAAAAAAATCGGTCGGGTCCATAGTAACTCGCGCCTATCGGCATAAAGTTTCCATAGTACGTCATAAAAAATATTTTGTATTTTCAAAAAATAACATGCATGGTTCGATAGTACTACTATAGGTAAATAGTTCTGCTGCGGGAAAACAACCACTAAAATTTCACGTTGTATTTTGTAGTAAATTTACTATTTATTTATATATTTTTTAGTGTTTATGTCTATTTTTTGGTGTTTAAATATTTAGTAGTAAATTTACTAAAAAATATTTAAACACAAAAATTTTTTTTTTGGTATTTAAATATTTTGTAAAAAAAATTTGTTCAGGACCCTAGGTAATTACTATCTTAAGCTGAAAAATAACTCAAACATGTTAAATATTTTCGAATGAGAAAATGATTTTGGTATTAAGAATGTATGAAAATTTCGAGGGGTAACCCGGGCCCTTAAGTAACATTTTGTTTGCTTTATTTCGCTATGGATCTCCGCGTAATTCGTTACGCGAAGATACTAAAATTGATATGAACAATAAAATTATATTAATAGTTTAATTTAATTATTGTTAGACACCCCTTGTGTGTGTGACATAAAATATAATACCTAATAGGGTATCATGTTTCATGCTTTGAAAAATTAGAACTACAGCATCTGCAGCTCGACAAGGCAATGAAAACAGCGTTAGTTCTTTTTCTCGCCACGTACATTTAAGTGTACATTTTTAGGGTTCCGTAGTCAACAAGGAACCCTTATAGTTTCGGTCTGTCCGTCCGTCTGTCTGTCTGTCTGTCCGCGGTTTTGCTCAGAGACTATAGGACCTACAAAGCTGTAATTTGGCACGAATACACATATTAATAATGCCGACAAAATGGTACATAAAATATTTTAAAAATATTTTTTTTATGATACCTCCCCTACACATCAAGCGGGGTTGATTTTTTTTTTTTCGTGCCCACCCCATCGTGTGGATAGGTCTTTTAAAAATATTATGAGTATTCATAGACCATTTTCCGATTTAGGAATCCATTTGTGAAATATTAAGTTTTAAAGTGGAAAAAATCGTTAGAGTCCAGTGTCCCCCCCATCTACACCAGCTAAATGGTTGCTTCTGAAAATGTGAAAAAATTCACGGGAGTTGGAAATATTATGCTGAATTTAAAAGGAAAACTATCACGGCTAAGAAGACTTCACAAGTTATTGAGTACCTAATAGTCGATCAACTTAAAAAAATTAAAAAATGTATTCGGCGAAGTACAAAGGAACTTTTCGTTCAAATTCCTTAGAAAGTAACTGAGATGATGTTGTTAGTGGTGTAAAACATGTTATAAATTACACATTCATTGACCACACAAATACTAGCGGTACTACGGAACCCTATATTGTGCGTGGCCCGACACGCACTTGGCCGGTTTTTAGGGTTCCGTAGCCAAAATGGCAAAAAAGGAACCCTTATAGATTCGTCATGTCTGTCTGTCTGTCTGTCTGTCTGTCCGTCCGTCCGTATGTCACAGCCACTTTTCTCCGAAACTATTAAAGCTATACTATTGAAACTTGGTAAGCAGATGTAGTCTGTAAACCGCATTAAGATTTTGATGCAAAAATGGAAAAATATTAAAAATTTTAGGGGTCCCCATAGGTACAACTGAAACAAAAATTTTTTTTTTCATCTAACCTATGTGTGTGGGGTATCTATGGATAGGTCTCCAAAAATCATATTGAGGTTTCTCATATCATTTTTTTCTAACCTGAATAGTTTGCGAGAGAGACTCTTCCAAAGTGGAAAAATGTATGTCCCCCCCCCCTCTAATTTCTAAAGTAGAGGCATGATAATTCTAAAAAAAAATATATGATGTAGATTACTATAAAAACTACCAAGGAAAATTGGTTTGAACGAGATCTAGCCAGTAATTTTTTTATACGTCATAAATAGTAAAGTACAACTGAAACAAAAAATTTTTTTTTCATCTAACCTATGCGTGTGGGGTATCTATGGATAGGTCTCCAAAAATCATATTGAGGTTTCTCATATCATTTTTTTCTAACCTGAATAGTTTGCGAGAGAGACTCTTCCAAAGTGGAAAAATGTGTGTCCCTCCCCCTCTAATTTCTAAAGTAGAGGCATGATAATTCTTAAAAAAAAAATATATGATGTAGATTACTATAAAAACTACCAACGAAAATTGGTTTGAACGAGATCTAGCCAGTAGTTTTTTTTATACGTCATAAATAGTAAACCTTATTCTAAATTTCATTAAATCGACTGAAATATAAAAATAAATCAAAAATATTTTAATTTCATAAAAATAAACCTTATTGCTGCTGCGGAACCCTCCATGGGCGAGTCCAACTCCCACTTGGCCGCTTTTTATTTCAACTAACCTCGTACCCGCAAAAACAAAACATACCTACCCACTATTTTTAACCGACTTAAAAAAAAGGAGGTTATCAATTCGACGCGTATGTATGTAATATTTCCAGAACTGCCCAGTTTTTGTATATATTATGTTAATCTATAACAGCTTCTAAACAAATGTGCCAAATTTCAAAAGTGTATATAATATGTATGTATGTATGTATATTGTCTGTATGTTTTTATGTTTGTGCACGCATATCTCCGGAACTATAAGTCCGATTTAAGTGATTCTTTTTTTATTGTACTAGGTATTGTTCAACTTAGGGTATAGTGCAAGTTTCATTAAAATCGGTTCAGTAGTTTTGGAGATAAGGAGTTTTAATTCTTAATTACGTACAATTTTGAAGTCGGTTTTATCTTTTTAAAATATAGTTATTGTTTTTATCTTTGCTGGCTTTATCTTTGCTAGCTTTATCTTTTTATACCTTTGGTATAACATGCTGTATAATGTATTGTTAAACGTAACAAAAAGTATATTTTACAAATTACAACTAGACGTTCCGCGCGGCTTCGCCCGCGTAAATTAGATATTTCACAGACAAATTAGTCCACAAAAAATAGCCTATGATCCTTCACGACGTGGTCTACTTCTTAACTGTGCCAAATAACAGAAAAATTGTTCCAGTAGTACGACGTGAGACCTAGCCCTTTCAACACTGGTACTACTAATATAATATATTCTGTGCTTTCAAATAATTTCCGCCGTTTTTTTGACATTTTCCTCTATTTCTTCGCTCTTATTAGTCTGCGTGATAAAAAATACCTAGCCTATCACAGAACAATAAAAACAGTAGCTTATAGCATTCCTCGATAAATGGGCTATCTTAACAGTGACAGAATTTTTCAAATCAAATCGGACCAGTACTTCATGAGATTAGCGCGTTCACACAAACAAACTTTTCTGTAATATTAAGTAATAGCGATCCCACAAAAAACATTTTCATGTAAAAATGTTGCCAAGATGAGAACATAATATTATTATAGTTCGTGGTGTCAAAAAGTAGTGAAATCTCATGTAGAGCCAAGTTTCTAACCTTACATACTTAGCCCTAAATCTAAAAACCTTAATTTTACACCAAAGCGCGGCAAAATATTTGATAATAATATAATGTGTCAGCCGAACGAGAAGAATCTAAAAACTCTACACATTAGTCAAAATCGATAGCCTGGCCATTTTTCTTTAGTTAGGGTATATTAAGTTCAAAGCCCTGCCGAATAACAAAATGGCCAAGCCACCGATTTTGACTAATGTGTAGAGTTTTTAGATTCTTCTCGTTCGGCTGACACATTATATTATTATCAAATATTTTGCCGCGCTTTGGTGTAAAATTAAGGTTTTTAGATTTAGGGCTAAGTATGTAAGGTTAGAAACTTGGCTCTACATGAGATTTCACTACTTTTTGACACCACGAACTATAATAATATTATGTTCTCATCTTGGCAACATTTTTACATGAAAATGTTTTTTGTGGGATTTCATTTCTTTTTGTAAGTTGGTTTACGTTGTTTTTTTTTAGTTCATTTTTTCTTTCTTTTTTTGGTGTATTTCTTTTAGGTTTCAGTACCCAGAGGGTAAAAATGGAACCCTATTCCTAGACTTCAGTGTCTGTCAGCTGCCCGTCTGTCTGTCTGTCTATCTGTCTCTTAGAAGTATCTCAAGAACGGTAGTAGCTGGAGAGTTGAAATTTTCATCGATCATGTATTTCAACAAAATAAATTTAATAGGGACCGTGCAGAGCGACGACACTGCCACAAGTGGCGAATAGCCGAAACTTTTACGAAAATTTTACTGTCAAGCTCTAGTGAAGCTACGGAAAATTAGAAGATTTCTTTAACAAATTCTGAGTATTTTCAAGAATTGAAATGTATTGTTGTTCTAATACATACAAGAAATATAAAAGCAAATCGAACGATGTAAAATTTTACTATTTTTCTGCCAAAATATTCACATGGCTTTGCTTATTGAAAAACGAAAGAAATGGATAAAAGGCGGTAAAAATATACGTAAGTATTTAAAAAGTTCCATGAGTGTTATGTGTAGACTAGTAAAAACACTAAATTTTGTAGATTATAACCGTAAATTCATTTTTTATGAACACAATATGAACATAACCTATAACCATTGCTTTCTTTCAGTAAACATCCAAACTGGCTTCCATCTTAATTGATATACATACATAGGCACCGCTCATTTAATTGGCATAAAGTTGCATTAAAAGTAAGGATAATTTGGAGAAGTCCTGCCAGGAATTCAGCACTGAGGATAGTATTGAACTTGAACCATCTTGTCAAAGTGTTGGTTCTCAAAAGGATGATTCTTCAAGTAAGAAAAAGATTAGTAGTGCAGTCTTTGTGTGTTATTTAAAGAATACATACCTAAATGGTGTTTACACTTATGAGATCCAGACTGAAATTAGTTAAAAATAGTGACAGACAAAAGTTGTGAAGATGGTATCGATCGAATCGCAGAAGGTTGAAATAAAAGCATTTATTTTAGTGAACTTGTTTTATTTTATTAATCCACAAGCATTTTCAGTAATTAATATAAGTATTTTTGCATAGCTTCATTATTTTATTGCAATATTTATCAAGTTTTTACTTTCTATGCTGATGGATGCTAAATTACTTTTTCAGATATTTTCTTAGTTAACTAGATAAGCTTTATACATTTTTATTCACTCTTCCATTCTTTGTTTACGGGTAGAAAGTAGAAACCCTTAATATTATATTTAATATTATAAAAATATACTTAATATTATAAATGCGAAAGTGTGTCTTGTCTGTTAGCACTTCACGCCCAAACCGCTAAACCAATTTTGCTGAAATTTGGTATGGATTTACTTTGAGCCCCGGGAAAGGACATAGGATACTTTTTATCCCGGGAAAATGTACGGTTCTCGCGCGATAAATGATTTTTGGTGCAACGGAGTTGCGGGCGTCATCTAGTCTTTAACTTTAATATTTCGATCGCGGATACTTGGAAATCTGTCGTTGTTCTCGCGGCCGCATGTGGCCACTTGGGAGTGTAAGTATTATATCATTTTATAGTGTAAAACATAAAAAAACACTCATAAACTATCCAGGGTCAAGGAGAATGCGAAGTCAAAGTCACTCACAAGTTACGTCTTTTACTCGCATCGTGGCGCTGCTGTCGAATTACGACGCCCTCTATAGTTTCTGCACGGTCCCTATACCTAACAGTGAAATCTCTCATTAAACGTGGTTTTATTTTTTCCTATTGATATTTGATAATAATTAATAAATAATAGATGTCGCTGCTGGTCGTCTACATCGCATAATACTTGTAAATGTACTCTAGTCAATAAGAGATTTCACTGTTAGGTATAGGGACCGTGCAGAAACTATAGAGGGCGTCGTAATTCGACAGCAGCGCCACGATGCGAGTAAAAGACGTAACTTGTGAGTGACTTTGACTTCGCATTCTCCTTGACCCTGGATAGTTTATGAGTGTTTTTTTATGTTTTACACTATAAAATGATATAATACTTACACTCCCAAGTGGCCACATGCGGCCGCGAGAACAACGACAGATTTCCAAGAATCCGCGATCGAAATATTAAAGTTAAAGACTAGATGACGCCCGCAACTCCGTTGCGCCAAAAATCATTTATCGCGCGAGAACCGTACATTTTCCCGGGATAAAAAGTATCCTATGTCCTTTCCCGGGGCTCAAAGTAAATCCATACCAAATTTCAGCAAAATTGGTTTAGCGGTTTGGGCGTGAAGTGCTAACAGACAGACACACTTTCGCATTTATAATATTAAGTATATTTTTATAATATTAAATATAATATTAAGGGTTTCTACTTTCTACCCGTAAACAAAGAATGGAAGAGTGAATAAAAATGTATAAAGCTTATCTAGTTAACTAAGAAAATATCTGAAAAAGTAATTAATAGCATCCATCAGCATAGAAAGTAAAAACTTGACAAATATTGCAATAAAATAATGAAGCTATGTAAAAATACTTATATTAATTACTGAAAATGCTTGTGGATTAATAAAATAAAACAAGTTCACTAAAATAAATGCTTTTATTTCAACCTTCTGCGATTCGATCGATACCATCTTCACAACTTTTGTCTGTCACTATTTTTAACTAATTTCAGTCTGGATCTCATAAGACGTGTAAACACCATTTAGGTATGTATTCTTTAAATAACACACAAAGACTGCACTACTAATCTTTTTCTTACTTGAAGAATCATCCTTTTGAGAACCAACACTTTGACAAGATGGTTCAAGTTCAATACTATCCTCAGTGTTGAATTCCTGGCAGGACTTCTCCAAATTATCCTTACTTTTGATGCAACTTTATGCCAATTAAATGAGCGGTGCCTATGTATGTATATCAATTAAGATGGAAGCCAGTTTGGATGTTTACTGAAAGAAAGCAATGGTTATAGGTTATGTTCATATTGTGTTCATAAAAAATGAATTTACGGTTATAATCTACAAAATTTAGTGTTTTTACTAGTCTACACATAACACTCATGGAACTTTTTAAATACTTACGTATATTTTTACCGCCTTTTATCAATTTCTTTCGTTTTTCAATAAGCAAAGCCATGTGAATATTTTGGCAGAAAAATAGTAAAATTTTACATCGTTCGATTTGCCTTTATATTTCTTGTATGTATTAGAACAACAATACATTTCAATTCTTGAAAATACTCAGAATTTGTTAAGAAATCTTCTAATTTTCCGTAGCTTCGCTAGAGCTTGACAGTAAAATTTTCGTAAAAGTTTCGGCTATTCGCCACTTGTGGCAGTGTCGTCGCTCTGCACGGTCCCTATCTACATCGCACTATTGTTTGACGTGATTATGTTTTAGCCGTTTAACTTTTAGGCACAGGTATTTTCTTTGAACTAACCGATGTTGTTTACATCCTACAATTAAATATTTGCAAAGAAATGCTGAGACTAAGACTATACTTTGAACTTACATATTTTTAAAATGATTTAAGGTCTAGAGTCTGCAAAGTAAAGTTATTAATAATATACTTAAGGAACATACAATTTTAATATACAAGCTGTTGCCCGCGAGCCCGCGACTCCGTCCGTGTGGACTTCAGCTTTAAATAGCGCGCGGTAGTACCCGTCATAAAGCAACTTCTATTATAATATAATAATATTATATGGTAAGTAGTTCTCGTTGCTACATTACTGCAAATTGCATTTGCACGACAGACATACGACAGACTACAGGTGCTTCCGGGGGACGCTTACTTCAAACTTCAATGTTTACAGACAGACAGAAAACATTTCTTACATATTTTAAACTAGCTGTCCCGGCAAACGTTGTTTTCCCATTTAAAGTATTTCTACTTCATCTGTTGATAAAAAATTTCCCCCCCTCTTTTGTCCCCTAAGAGGTGTGGGGGAAATTTTTTATCAACAGATGTTAAGTTAGAAAACACAGTTAATAATATTATGAAGTAAGTCCAAGAAAAAAGTTTGATACAAAATCTAACCCCCTCTTTGGTCCCCTTAGAAGGGTGGGAGGGTGGGATTTTTATACACCAGATGTTGAGTTGGAAGAAGACAAATATATCTGAGAAAACTGTATGCAAATCGGATCAGTAGTTTTCGTGTTAAAGAAAAAAGTTTGATACAAAATCTGACTCCCTTTTTCGTCCCCTTTGAGGGGTGGGGAGAATTTTTTTTATCACCAGATGTTAAGTTGGAAGAAGACAAATACATCTGTGAAAACCGCATTCAAATCGGATCAGTAGTTTTCGTGTGATAGTGGAACAAACATACAGACAGACAGACAGACAAAAAAACTAACCACATTTTTGGCTTCTATAGCGATATTGTAGTGACACCCCCCGCTTATTATTTTTTTAATATTATCTTTATTGTACAGAATTTTCATTACTACAGTTTTATTATATGTATAGATATAGATTTTTGCATAGGGGGTTATTAACAGCTGGGGAGTGGGGTCGAAGTCGAACATCAACTCTTCTTAATACAATATATTATTTCAAATATTATGTGAAACATCAAATTAATCGAAAACAGTATGTTCATCCTTACCACCTCTTATAGAAACACGTTTGGGTAAGCGATAGTGAGATGTAGAAGACGCGCGGCGGCGGCGCGGCGCCATCTATTATGAATTTTTGGAACTAACTTTATTTGAACTTTACGCATTTTCACCCCCTTACAATTCGCATTTATAATATTAGTAGGTATAGATGTAATATTATTTAAAAGGAGGTACGGAATGATTCTTTGAATGATGGAAAAATTACCACATAAATTATTACGTTTTTATGAAATTAAGGAGCAATTAACGAGGATGTGCACTCGCAATATTAGAAAAGTTGCAAGTGCTTTGCCAGCCTTTAAGAGGGGATCTGTTATATAAAATTAGGAGACAAATGAGCAAACAGGTCACCTGATGGAAAGTAAGTTCTACCGTCGTCTATAGACACTAACATCAGAAGTGTTGCAAGTGCGTTTTCGGTCTTTTTATGAAGGAATAGGCTAAGGGAATCAGCAGAAGAGAACAAGGATAGGGAATAAGGCTCACTCACTAAGCGAAACACAGGGCAAGCGCTGTTTCACTCCGGTTTTCTGTGAGAGCGCTGTTTCCCGCCGGTTTTCTGTGAGTTTATGGTCTCTCATGTCTAATACGTATTATAGATTTTTGCATAGGGGTTATTAACAGCTGGGGAGTGGGGTCGAAGTCGAACATCAACTCTTCTTAATACAATATATATCAAATATTATGTGAAACATCAAATTAATCGAAAACAGTATGTTCATCCTTACCACCTCTTATAGAAACACGTTTGGGTAAGCAATAGTGCGATGTAGAAGACGCGCGGCGGCGGCGCGGCGCCATCTATTATGAATTTTTGGAACTAACTTTATTTGAACAAATTTACGCATTTTCACCCCCTTACAATTCGCATTTATAATATTAGTATAGGATGTAATATTATTTAAAAGGAGGTACGGAATGATTCTTTGAATGATGGAAAAATTACCACATAAATTATTATTACGTTTTTATGAAATTAAGGGGCAATTAACGAGGATGTGCACTCGCAATATTAGAAAAGTTGCAAGTGCTTTGCCAGCCTTTAAGAGGGGATCTGTTATATAAAATTAGGAGACAAATGAGCAAACAGGTCACCTGATGGAAAGTAAGTTCTACCGTCGTCTATAGACATTAGACACTAACATCAGAAGTGTTGCAAGTGCGTTTTCGGTCTTTTTATGAAGGAATAGGCTAAGGGAATCAGCAGAAGAGAACAGGGAAAGGAAATAAGGTTTAGGGTGCAGTTGGGCCTCCGCTTAACTCACTCACTAAGCGAAACACAGGGCAAGCGCTGTTTCACGCCGGTTTTCTGTGAGAGCGCTGTTTTACGCCGGTTTTCTGTGAGTCTATGGTCTCTCATGTCTAATACGTATTTTTTTTGGCACAAGAATTAATTTTAATTTTGTATCTAGCACAAGAAACGGGGGTATCTCATACTAACATCCCCTCTCTATATCAAGGGGATGGGATAGGTTAGGTTGGGTTTGATAATTTTTTTGTTGTTTCTGTACTAATAGTATGTCACATACCAAATTTCAGCTTTCTATGACTTCAGGAAGTACCCTAACAATTTTGATGATCGGTGAGTCAGTCCATTATTGTGGGGTTTTTGGACCCCTATAAAATAAAATCTAAAGTATAATAGTAACAATATTCAAACTTTGCGCATTTAATTATTATACTCATGTCATAATATCTTGAAAATTTCAACTATCTGGCATTATCCAAACCAAAGTTACGAGGGTGCAAAAATACGGCGAAACGTTTCGAGAAAAGGTAGGTAGTGCCCGTGCGCGCTTCGCTTGGCTCATCTTGGCGGGGGCACTCCCGTGCCCCCAGATAAACAATGGTTTATCTAACTTGAATGGTCTACCTGCAACTTTACCTACACAATACTTTTATGCATTCTGCAAAGGTAAGATAATAATTAAGGTGTTTAATCTTACCTAGTACTTATAACCCACTGCTCAAAGCATTATAATCAACCTTAACACAATAATTCTATAACACGGTCACCGGACTAAAGTTAATAAATTAAACGCGAAAATTTTAATCGCATATCTGTAGAAACGTGACAAAAATTTTCATTAGCTTGAGAAAAATACAAGTAGCAGTAGGTCGTTGGCCAATTATCTACTTGTGCTGCGGCCGGGCTATATATTTTTTTAAGTAAGTATGTAATAATCGAATAATTTTAATTTAGTCTTGAGCCGGTTAGTAGCATTTTTGTGCCTGTACCTTTACATATTCTGCCACTTGGCGCTGTCAACGATCAATAATATTGTGATATGAGTTATGACTGTGATCAATTTATTGTGCATTTCAATTTGTTTCTATTTTTAACGGTCGCACGTGTAAGCAGTTCTCAGTAATTGAGAGCAACTTATTTGTCTCAAACTCGTGACTCGTGAGAGAAGTTGTCAGTTGTTTGGGCCAGGGTCAATAAGATCGCGCACGCAGAGCCGCGGAAAGGAAGCTCACGCGTTCTCGCAATCCCATGCGTGCGAAGAGTGGAAGGGTATAGACGGGTTTTTAGTGGGTAGGGCTGCGGTCAATTCAGCATCTTTACGGCGGCAGCGAGTCCTACATACCCGAGGGAGTTGTCCCCAAACCCTCCGGCATGCGCAACAGCATTCCCCGTCTCAAAAAAAGGGTCAATAAGATGCGTTAGTCCAAACTTTTTTATTGTAAATTATAATTCGAAATCATGAGCACTTACTATTTAGGCATCTTTGCTGGACCTTAAGTGGGTTTACAGGTCTCTCAGGCCTACTTTTTTTTTTGATGCGCAGGGGAAACCCTTGATGGGTGTCCCGGGTTGGGGATGTGCCTCAGTTAAGCTGAAGCACCCCGGGGGTATGGTATGTGGGACTCCCTGCGAGAAGCGCCGGGCTTACCTTGCCTTTAGCCGTATACGGAGGGATATCCTGGATCTGTCTAACACAGGACCGGCCTTCACGATCGGCCGGTCTACCTCAAAAGGAACCGGACTTCCACCAAAATAAGGGAACGCTTCGGCGTGCTGGGCCGTGTCCTCCGCAGCGCCAAAACCATGGCAGGCTGGCGTTGGCTCACTCCTGGCAACCTTACACAAGTACCAACCGAAACAACCGTGTCCGATGAGTACCTGAGTAAGGCGGAAGGTGAGGGTTTTTTTCTTGCGGCGTATCGACGTCGCAAGAACTGGGCGCAGTCCGCAGAGCCTGAGCAGTACGTTGACCGTACTGGGCCTGCGCCAGGTCCTCACCCCACTTCCTCAACAACCAAAGCTCTCCCAGCCTTCGGACCCGCCGGAGGGAGGAGGAGGAGTCCCAATACAGGTCTTCGCCCCGCGACCTCTCTGAAACGAGGAGGTGCAACTCGGCAAAGACCGTCGCAATTAGCTCCCACGGCGGGTCTGACGCCAGGGCAGTAGCTTCCGCCGGAGACCGTACGGTAACCCCTGATTACCCCCACCGCGCCGCTATGACCCGCTGCGCTTTTTGGGGAGACCTACTTGTGCCAGGCTGGGTTAAAGTTAGTGATGTGCAAGACATAGAACTTACGCTAAGGTAAGCTGGTACCGACTTCAAAAGCATGAAGATTGAGTACAGAAATAATTGAGGCTTAGGCGAAGTCTGAAGACAGCACTATATAATAAAATATAAGGAATAAGAATTACATATTTATGCATATTTGATTCTTTTTAGATTATTTTTAAGAATATTACTTTTGTTTTTACCTTGGAAGTCGGTTTCAATATTTTGTTAAAAAATAATAATTTTGCCCTTTTTAGTTACCTATGAGACCGGCTTTAATATTATTATTGATTGTTGTCATTAGAGTTGTATATTACTAGCGGTCGCCCGCGGCTCCGCCCGCGTTGATGTCGGTTACGGCTGCAAAAAGCCTACCCAGGTCCCAGAAAGACTCGGTCAGCAAAATTATTGATAAGGATTAATAGCATAAATAAAATAAACACGTTTAAATTTAGTCCCAATAAAATTCAAGATTTTTAAATAAAAATAAAAACCGGCCAAGTGCGTGTCGGGCCACGCGCAATGTAGGGTTCCGTAGTACCGCTAGATTTTGAAAATTTTTGTATGGTCAATGAATGTACATTTATAACATGTTTTACACTACTAACAACACCATCTCAGTTACTTTCAAAGGAATTTGAACGAAAAGTTCCTTTATACTTCGCCGAATACATTTTTTTTGGTTGATCGACTATTACTATTTATTTATTTATTTATTTACTCAATAACTTATGAAGTATTCTTAGCCGTGATAGTTTTCCTTTTAAATTCAGCATATTTCCTACTCCCGTGAATTTTTCACATTTCCAAAAGCAACCGTTTAGCTGGTAGAAGGGGGGGACACTGGATGGTTAATTACATCTGATTTGGGGAAAGACTAACGTACGTTAGTCTTTCCCCACTTGAAAACTTTTAAGTCATGTTTTTGTTTTGTTGAAAATTCAAGTAATTCGTTTGATTTACTGAAAATCAATCTAATCTTATAAAAGCAAATATTAATATTATGGTACTTATCATTAGAACACTTCAATTTATTCAGTTTTTAATGGAAAAATGTACACATATGTAGACACCCAACAGCTTGACGAAAAGTTTAAAACGTCTTACAGATTTCATTTTGTTATGTTGGCATTATGGTCGAGTATTAGCAACATCTATGAGTTGAATTGAGACCTTTTTCGACTTAACTGCTTTACCAACATTCTGGCACTGGGAATTACGCTTTAAATATCGAGATAATTGCGAGTGTTATTCTTGCCCCGGTGATAGCCTTACCCCACCTCACCTTACAGCCGAACGTATAACCTCCTCGTTTTTGGAAGTCGGTTAAAAATAAGCATCTGAACTGAAAATGTTTATTTCATGTCATATTATCATACAGTCAATATTTATAAAATGTATAAAACGATTTTAATATAAATTAATACTTTCTTATTGAATCACTATTCACCACTCGCAGACCCCCGGGATGTATTTGTCAATGAGCCCCTCGTAGTAGGGCCAGAGGGCGTCGATGTCTGGCACGTTCGCGCTCTTCGTGTACAAGTCGTATTTACTGAAACAAAACAACAGGCGAGAGTGTTACTTTTGACTTCTATTTTTATTTGAGAGCCTATAATGTCATAAAATTAGCCATATAATAGTTCAAAGTACTTAATTGTTTCAGCCCTGCTACTTTAACAGTGAACACAATAATATTATTAATGGTCGTCTCTTAATCGATCGTCATCAAAGGAGCGTGACTGCATTCATAACTCAACATAATATGATATTTTGCACTACAACAAAATAGTTATTATGTGTTGAAGCATAAACACAGCGTCGATATGAAGATTGCGCTTGTAAACTGTCATAAACTTACCTTAATTGTCTCTACTTACTGACAATTTTCTCTGTTTGCCACCCTTGATCTCAGCTAATATGTTTTGGCAACACTAGCTTCTCCACTCATAGTCTTCACCAGGAAGTTCTTCCTGCGACGCTGTGTTTATGCTTCAACACATAATAACTATTTTGTTGTAGTGCAAAATATCATATTATGTGTTTTCACATAAACACAGCGTCGATATGAAGACCTGTTTGATATCTGCTGGTGACAAAACACAAAACGCTATGTGAAATAACTTTATTACATTTAGTATAATATCAATATCATACCTAAATGCAAAATAATAATAATTGCAACAACACAAATGTTATAAGGAAATAAACAGTATATATATTATAAGCATAAAATAAATTCCCAAAAGACAAAAAAAAACTTTTATAATATGTCCTTTTGGCATATTTAAAACAACAATTAGTAAAATGAGAGGTAGTGGGCAGTAGCAACTCTCCTAGGGTGGGCTGCACCAACTTACTTTAACTATAACTTCAACTTTAACCATAACAAAAGGTCAAATGAACTATCAAATCCCTAGTAAAAGTCTATTATGGACGCCATATTTGATGCTAACCTTAACTTATACTATGCCTCTGGTGCAACTCGCCCCTACAATTCCTATTTTAACCTCAATTTAACCCACTTAAATTGATTCCTGAGGTCACAATTAAAGCTTTGTAGGTAATTTTAATAATACCCAATAAACTTGGTTTATAAGTTCCAATTAGGTACTTAATTATTATTATTTGGTAGTATTGAGAAAATAGTAAAAAAATCTGTTATTACTTATGCCAATTTCCTAGCGATACTATTTTTTTTTTTTTTTTTTTTTTTTTTTTTTTTTTTTTTTTTTTTTTTTTTTTTGGTGATTCACCTCTCCAGCCTTTCCTAGGAAGTAATTACTGGGTGGTTATCTAACCAACCTGCTGAGGTTACCTTGGATCAGTAAGGCAGAAACTCCTGCTTTCTCATGTAGTTTTGCTTTTTTAAGCAACCCGTTATTACCGTTCTGGATATATCAGATGTGGTCTGGCCAATGAAAAGTTAAAACTAAATTGTCTAATATTTCTCTTCTGTACTTAGACATTAACTTCTGCAGTCACTTTACGGGGCACAGTCCTTTATCCAGATGTGGGCAACAAACTGCCCTGCCTACAGAGATGCTAAGATAGGCTTCTGTAATTTTTATAGAGCGCCCCCTGACCAGGAGCTAATAAAAGGATTGCTGTTGTTCCTTGGGATGTTTTGAATATGTTATCCTGACAACTTAAATTAGAAAGCCAATTAAGCAGAACTTCTGGATCCCATCTTCGGCCTTTTGACTTAGAAGGCTGAGCTGAGGAACTAGCCTTAAGGATATATGGTTTTGACCATTTTGTTCCAATCCATGAAGTGTAAAAAGGACAATCTTATAAACTAAGATTGTCTATTATATGAAGAGTTAGCTTCATTTAAATTTGTATTTAAATGTAATATTTAAATTAGGTTAGATCTCAATACTTTTTGCACCATTCTTGCCACCACTCTTGGCTTGCCACCATTCTTGGCTCTTATTTGAGGCAAAAATGTTTCCAGAGGGGATTGTCCTCAGCTATAGGTCAATAATTATTGTCTCTCTGGTTTTGACCATCCAGCGATAGTTTGTCCCCACCTCTCATCATCCAGACTAGTTGTGTTAGCTGGTTCACTTCGGGTGGCAGGCCCGTTGTTGTATCCACTATACTCTCCGAGAGTATTTCTATTTACACAGAAGGTTCAGAGGCTTATGCCCTGTGTGTGTATTAGATTGTATCTGCCCCTGGACTACATATCTGTCAATAAATGATATTGTTTCTTGATTCTAGCATTGCTCAGATGGGCTAGTACAAGGTTAGGAGGTGGGAACATCCAGTCCAACTGCAGGCTTAGCATGGCCATAGTAGAAATGTGAAGGAATAGAAACATTGCCAGTTTTTGTGCACAACTGACAGATTCCCTTTGTTAATCCATTACCTTGTCTTCTTTATCATAATAACAAACTCGTCTATGGTGGTCATGCTAAGCATACTGAAAGTCTCATTTTGACTTGTCTTCAGCATTTAAAAATAGCGATTAAAATTTGGATATGGCAAAACCTGTCTGCTGACCACAGTTGAGTCTACAGACGCGAATCTGTCGACGTCTGGAGTGCCCCAATGACTAATCAGTCTGTTTGTTGCAGTGGGTAGTAGGTGCCATTCCGCTCGCTGCCGTTTCCTTGATAGACAATTGGTAATAATTGTACCCTTCCGAAAGGTACTGATACTGCCGACAAGAGAATGTTCTCACTGTCAATATCAACAATATGCGAGTTGGACTGAGCAGGCTTAGTGTGTACCTTCCTTCTTTGGAATATAAGCCATCAGCGCGCGAATGTCACATGGGACTAATATTATATTATGCGCTGTCTGCAGTAACTGAGCTTGATTCCGAATCAAGACATATACTGAGAGAAACTCCTCATTCTGCATCCGTTGCATCCGCTGCATCGGTTGTCAGGTAATGTTAAGTAGGTACTTATATGGGGGACCCCCTCTGGAGAATCTTCATCCTGCACCAGCTGCATTTGCTGCATCGGTTGTCAGGTAATGTATATGGGCGCAGATACAACTCCTTGTTGCTGTCTACTGCCTTGAATATTAATTCCCACACTGGTATCGGTGCTCATGGTCAGTTTATTAAAACCAAGCCAGTTACACAGGAGTAATTTTATAGTGCCCAAGTGTGTGCTCAATACGCAAGAGCACCCTCTATTCCTTTTACTCTCATAACCCAGTGGCGGAAGGCCGGCACGACTGGAGAGAGATCAGGCACAGAACTGACTTTCGCATCTCTATCCGACTCATGGATCATGGGCTTAGTGGAAATCCCAATGGTGTAGGTGGCCACTTGGGATGATCCTGTTGGAACTCAGTTGACCCAAACTTCCTTGCACCTGACTAAACTGCATACTTTACTCTTGTATTCTCAATATTGTAATATTTGAGAAAGAAATAATTCTTATCATTAACTTCCTTTCTAGTGCCAGGAACATTAATTTTTCCTTTGTGATCGAGGCAATTCTTAGATACTGCAACTGTTGGGTTGGTTTCTAAATTGATTTTTGACAGCTTACCTGCCAGCCCAAGACCTCTTAAACTTCTTGGCTTTCGCAGCCTGTTAGTCACAACTCATAAGGCCAGCTTAGCAGAGTCTTTCGAGCTACTCTGATATTGGCAATTTACCGAGTCAGTCATTATTACAAGAAGAAGAAGAAGAAGGCCAGCTTGGTAGAGTCCTGGTTTCCAAGTAAACAATGTTTTCTAATTGATTCTTCCCTCAAGACAATAAAAAGGGCTCTCACTACTCCCCTGGCAGGAAGGATTTCCGCAACCTAGTTTGTCATTGAGGTAAATGTATTGACATTTAAATTTGCAAATTGCATAGTTCTGTTGATGAGTACTTTCCGCACTCAGAGTAGAACATTAATTACTTAAATGTAATTATTTTAAAAATTTGACATAAGCCCCATACACCATGTCAAACCCCTAGTAAATCGAAGCTTAATTCTCTTTGTTTTAATAGGCCATAAGTTAAGCCAGCCATAGTTCTCACTGTTTCCGCTAGATACTCTTTACCTTTACTTAAATGTATAAGTTTGGGTTTATATTCTGAATCTATAAAACCAGCCAGGAAGTAATCGTCTAGGTATGCAAGCAGTCGCACCCCCTTTGCCCGTAGGGTTACCGCAATCCAATTGGATACGGCTGCAAATATACGGGGGGCAGACGATAGCAGTTTTAATAAATCTTTAGTTCTTTAACTTAAATATTGTAATGAAACAAGTGGAATGGGTTATATTTTTCAAATTTGTTAACTAAACATTAACTCATGAACTCTCAAGCGGCCCCCGGTGGCCGTACCACAATAGAACACCGATTGTGTCTGGAATACCAACAATTGAGGACAATCACTGGCTAGAATTGACTACTTATGGTTTATCGTTAAAACCATGATGATATTTTAACCATTGCTAAAATGGTGCAATCCATTATTGACTAAACCAGTGTATTCAATGAGGTATGGAGTTATGTACATTGGCTGGCTATTTTTTGACATTGTTATGACGTTTATAACTTTTATGCATACCTAGTAATTGCATTGGTGTAACAAGTCATTTATTTCCAGCTTAATTTAGTTAATGCAGAATGTTAAAGCTAAACAACTCTCAGTGATATTTCAATAATGGAGCGGCAATTTTTCAGTGCCTAGGGGCGGCTAATAGTTTAAAATCCGACCCTGACACCCGGATTGGCTTTTAGGGCTATTAGAAATGCAGTATTATCAAATGAGGCCACCCTCGCCCAATTCAAGCCGTCCATTAGTATTAGTTCTTCTGACTTACCCTTTGGAAGTCGGCCTCCAAATCCGAGGATTCAGAGCTGGAGGAATTCGCAGCGACTCTGTTGCTCACTCGACAACTTACTCACAGCACAAACTACACTGAACACACTGCGTTGCACCAACTCTTCAAAACCCAAGCGGCCACATGTGGCCGCGAGAACAAAGGACCTCCGAATCCGCGATTGAAGAACTAAAACATGGAGAATAATATCACTACGTGTGCTAAAACTCGAAATTGAGTTATATTCACTACTTTAGGTGAATTAAAACACAAAAATCTACTTATTTTCAGAAAAGAAAATTTTTTGGCGGTTGACATTTCGAGTTTACAAAACGCTATGAGTGGAGAAGCTAGTGTTGCCAAAACATATTAGCTGAGATCAAGGGTGGCAAACAGAGAAAATTGTCAGTAAGTAGAGACAATTAAGGTAAGTTTATGACAGTTTACAAGCGCAATCTTCATATCGACGCTGTGTTTATGTGAAAACACATAATATTGTAATTTTTGTAGGATGATACACAAAATATGTTTAACAGTGTCCATTTATATGGACACTGTTAAGGGTGTCAATTTTTGTCTTATATTGTTATAAGACAAAAATTGACACCCTAAGAGTGAGTTGCATCAACCTACTTTAACTATAACTGTAACTTTAATCATAACAAAATGTGAAACCCTAGCAAAAGTCGCCGTATTTGACGATAACCTTAACTTTAACTACGGTAATTATCAGTTTGTTTCGTTACACTTGTGTCATGTGTGTGTCAGCACAGTTACAATATGACGTGTGAATGATCTCCAAGTGGTTAAATCACTTACTTGAATTCTAGGACCCACTGTAGAATTTGTTCGTCTTTGTCATTGGTGAGATGTCTGTAGTCACCACCGGCGTGCCACGGGTACAAAGAGTGGTATCTGAAAATAGTATTAATATTTTAAACCATTATTAAACCATTGTAATTAATATTCAATACTTCGCTTAAGGGTTACGCCTGCACTCAAATAAATTAAATGTTTGCCTAATTTTAATTTAATGAAGACTTCAAGACTGAAATAGAAATTGTATTGACTTTATGCAGAAGACTAGCGTGCCTTGGTGGGGCCCCGTATAAAAATTATTTCGGGGCCCTCAGGAAGAAAAATGTACGCACGTTGGAGGCCCACGAGTGCCGGGGGCCCCGTATAATTGATACGGCAGATATGGCAGTAGTAGTAGGCTCCTGACTATGTTAAAATCTCCATAAACTTAGGTTTAGACATCGCCAAATGTATCCGAGTGCGGCCGTTAGACTTTTCCTACGACTATTTTTACCTACGAAACTATTCATTTCAAATACCTTTTTTACTAAAAAAACTTTCATTTTAATGAGCTGTATATATCTTTATATATAGTAAGGTCAATCACTTTTTTGGAATACACTCATGTACAAAGCTGTTTAAGAATTAGATTTCGTTTCCAATTTTCCATAAATCTTTATCAAAGTCCTCAAGTTCAGAGTGTTTGCAAAACACAATGATACCTAATTGATAACACCATACTGATAGCCCGCAGGTCACCAGATACCATGCAGGTCCATGGGCCATGGCTGACTAGCAAAACATCGACACGTAAATACTTTGTACTATCATTGGAAAATTGAAAGTCATGGCTTTATAAAAATATTCTGAAGTTTCTAGAACTTTTAATAGTGTTGTGGTGCTTTTTTGTTTAACTGCGAAAATACATAACTTTGGGCTTATCAAAATTCGTAGCTAGGGTGGTAGTCTTCAGACAAGATTCACTACTCACTAGTAAGAATATGTCAAAAATATCTCGAAATTGGTTTTTACTTTTAGCCCTTAAAATATTGTTATTAGTTATTGTGATCATTATAATTTCAAGGCTTTCTCTTTCAGAGCCTTTGCCTCCGGAGGCACAGAATATACAGCATGACTGGTGAGATATTACCGATACTTATGGAGAGTACTCGGTAGTCGATTCTCATTATAATTATGTAATAAAATTAGGTAAGTACTTAATTTTTGACCAAATTTGCCTTTAAATAAATGAATCATAGACACTTAGTAAATTACTATGCGGCCGGCGCGGCGACGTGCGTCCCGCGCCACGCGCTACCCCTCCCGCGCGCGGTGACCGTGCGTTGGGTAAAAAATTATTTAACTTTAAGCTACACTTACTCAGTGATCAATTGATATAGGTACTTAATTTTTTTTTTATTATTTTTTTCAACTACTATAATAGCCTAGTATCACGTCCTCGAGTATTGAACATGACGTCTCACCAGTCATGCTGTATAATAGAGACAAGAAAATTATACTGTTATGTTATTTGGATCTGTCCCTTGTGGAGGGATCAGGGAATAACACTGCGTTGACCTATGAGGCTCACATCAACGCTAAGGGTCAACTCAGACCGCAACGCGACGGATTTCTTTTGTACTGAATTGACAGAGGCGTCTTGCAAATCTGTCAAATCCATACAAATTCCTTCTGAATTGATCCTAATTGTTAAAAGCCTCAAAAAAAAACATAAAAAGGCATTCTTACCTGATCATATAAAGCGCCTTCTCTGGCAGTTTTGAGTTGTTGTGTTTGAGGAACTGGTACATGTACTCGTCGTGACTCCACGAGATCAACAGCTGATCCAGCCCGCAGTGCGGCTGGTACATGCCGTATTTCGTGCTGGAATTAGTTTGTTAGTTAATACCATCCCATCTCCAAGTGAGGCCACGACGGAAGACCATGATGTCTAAATAATGACGTACTTATATTTGGGGTTGTATGTGTCCGGGTTGTCCTTGAAGCTCTCTGGCCCGTACACGATGGAGTCCGCCCACTTGCAGCCGACTGGAAAAGTGTCCCCCACCACACACCATTGAGGCTCGCCATAGAACGCCATCACCTATTTGAATTTAAAAAACTTAACAAAAACCGGCCATTATTAAAAAATGTCTGATGGTAATAAGAATATCTAAAAAATCTTTTATCCATGAACCGTATCATTGCGCTGATAAAATTATCCCCAAATTAAGATAAACTGTGTTTACAGCAGAAGATAACGCTGTTAGTACGAAATAATAAATTTTATCGCTGTATCTTGACCTCAAAGGTGAAGAAATTATATAACAATAAAACATATTACGCGTAGAGCAGAAGCCATAACTACTTAATCATAACATCTGACGTTTCTAGCATGTTTTGATTTCGTTAAAGGCGTTATATCTATATATCTATAGGACTATAAAGGTACAAGTTAGAAGCCGGCCACATGATGTGGCAGCAGACGACGTGTTCTCGCGACGCTACTGGTTTCTATAATATGTATTTCTATGAAATACCCTGCGCAGCTCGTTACACGAAGCTAGCGACACATTCTTATCAATACATAGAAACAGCAGTGTCGCGACGACACATCGACTGCAGCCGCTTCATGTCGACCGCTGCCAACCGGCACCTTAAAGGTAGCAAGCAAAAAGCGAGCGGAGGACTATGCTCGGTCAGGCTAAAATGCACTGTAATTATTTCATTGCTACAAAGCCAAATTTTCAACGATGTAGATTATAGATCATATTTGCACACCAAAAATGCGATTATTTTAGAACCAGTGTCGAAGAAAGGATTCTGAAAGGCTTGTAATGTATACTAGTATAACTGACGATTGCAAGCTATTGTTTCACTCGCCTTGCCCAAATCATGGATGAGTCCAGTGAGATGGAACCAGTCATCATCAGGGTGGTCCTGTCGGATCCTCTCGGCGGTCTGGAAGGCGTGTACGATGTTGGGGAGGTCGGTGTCGGGGTCGGACTCGTCCACCAGCTCGTTCAGCTTGATCAGGGCGTCCTTGATCGTCGACTTGAAGTGGTTGAATTTCAGCCATTTCTCGCGTTTTTCTTTAAAAAAATTTCAAGGGACGTATTTTTTAAATGTCATGTATATTGTAATATGTAAGTACCTAATTCACAATGTAGTTCATAAAACATCACAACATTATTATAATTTCAATTGAAAACATAGAATTCGAGATTCCCAAGAGAGTTAATTTCTCAATACAAGAGACAAGCTATTCTTTAAAAAGTTTGTCCACACTTAGCTACGCCTCTGAGCTTGAATTTAATTTTATTCAAAAAATATTAATTTCTAATACTAACATCTTATAATAAACACGGAGGTGGATGTGGACTAATTATGTAAATTATACAAATAAATACTATAAAAAATCAATCCCTAGCGGAGTACCACAAGGGTCTTTTCTAGGTCCCTTTTAAGGTGACGCCTTGATAATTTGGCTGTAGCGATGTCCATTTTTCTCAGCAATGACTAAAGCTAAGAAATTAAAGTTCACTGTCAGGTATTCATCATGTCTTTGTCTTTGAATTACCCATAGCATAACACGATTGGTCAACTTTTATAACACAGAATATTCAATCAAAAAGACCTCTGTAAAAAAAGGGATTCCTATTTTGCCAACAGAGGAGAGTGATATAAGCTTCCAAAATTTGTACATAAATTGGTTCTAATATACACTTTAATTTGTCCATAGCTTATATGAAATTTATTTATGGTTTTTAAATTACGCGACAAAAACCATTTTGTCGCTACGCCCTTTCAATTTTTTGCTGTTCCATTGCTTGTTTTCTATGAGAGGCCGGGCCAGCTTCGCATAGAAAACAAGCAATCTCAAACACATCCAACACGGTTTTTTACTTCAACATGGCGTCACCTTAATTCAATTCGTACATTTATACGCTCACCTTTAACAAAATCCACGGTGACGTTAGTGTGCATGGTGTAGTAAGTCCTGCGGACTCGCTCCTTGATGGGGTCCTCGTCATCCACGGAGTAGTCCCGGAAGGCATCCACGGGTTTATCATTGAAAGTCGGCTCCGGACGAAGCAGCTGCGACGGGTCGATCATAGATATCGGACCTTTCTAGAATTTGAAGTTGTATTCATTGCGTTGTATCAGTAGGGTAGTGTATTAAGACTACAATTTCTACAATGAAGATAATACTACTAGTTTGTTAAACTAATAAGACAAGAAGTTTATTTCTTACGAGCTTTTGGCCGCGGCTTCGCTCGCGTTAAGAAGTATTATTATATACAAACTTTCATCCCCTATTTTAACCCCTTGGGGTTGGAATTTATCAAAATCCTTTCTTAGCGGATGCCTACGTCATAACATCTACCTGCATGCAAAATTTCAGCCCGACGCGATCCATCCAGTGGTTTGGGCTGTGCGTTGATAGATCACCAATCACCATGTCAGTCAGTCACCTTTGAGTTTTATATTTATAGACTTCAGCGTCTGAACAAATGTGCCAAACAAAAATGTATGTATGTATGAATGTTTTTATGCTTGTTTCGCATATCTCCGGAACTTAAGTCCGATTTCAGTAATTCGTTTTTTGTTGTACTAGGTACTGTTCTACTTAGGGAACAGTGCAAGTTTCATCAAAATCGGTTCAGTAGTTTTGGAGATATCGAGTTTTAATTCTCAATTACGTACAATTTTGAAGTCGGTTATATTTTTTAATTAAAATGAAGTCGGTTAATAAAATACAATTATTGGCAGGTTATATACATATAAAAGTTAAGTAAGCGTGATAATATGGTAAGCCCGTTAAATTCTTCTATCAAGAAAAACGCTACTTATTTAACTAGTAGCCTGAAATATGATAACGTTTCTTATACGGCGAATTCTTACTATATTAGCTTGGTCCTAGTCTAGGTCACCTAAGATCATATCCTTTTTTTTCGTGGTTGGTTACCACTGTCCTGGCTTACAGAAGTAGCAGTGATAGGAATATATAGGAGACCAATGCCCGTAAATAAAATATGGCGACTACCATTAGTACCCAAAATAGGGGAGTAGGAAAAATGGTGGGCTGCACCTTAATTCTTCTTACACTAAGAACTATAGTTTTAATTATTTCAGTAACCACTTAATTAAAACATGGTTAAAAGTATAATTTACAAATATTGGCAAGCTTTTTCATCAATTTTTTTAACTTACAACTTCAGCCATTTTAAAGTCCTGGGGGGTTATTATGAGCTCTTATATCCAGCCAGTTTCCAGCCAGTTTACAAGCCGTGTCTATGCAAAGGCCTGTAAATTGGCCTGTAAACTGGCTGGATATAAGAGCTCATAATAACCCCCCTGTATCCCAAATCCCAATGCACTAGGTCTTAGAAGCTGCCCGAAGACCAGACTAGGTTTTATGTGCAGTGCTAGGTCTTATATAAGGTGTAATTTATCTTAAATAGCTATCAACAGTAAAACAATTATTGTGGGTGTCGCCGTTTATGATGTGTGATAAATGATTTGCTATAAAAATACACCGCTTCTAAATACACAAACAACGCATTAGGACGTTTGAAGTCAAACATTAAAAAAATAATATAATATACTTGTTTCGTTTTAACTAATTACTAATTAATAACATGAACCTACAGTACAAATTTTTGACTACATATTTATTTTTGCCGCTTGCGTTTGAAACCTTAGGCCCATGGGGGGATGACATGAAAAAGTTCTTTAATTTTATATCATCACGCCTCATAGAACGCACGGGTGACCAGAGGGCTGGGGCGTATTTTGGCCAGCGACTAAGCCTGGCTTTACAGCGGGGCAATGTCGCTAGCATTCTGGGCACCCTCCCTAAAGGCAGCAGTCTGGACGACAATCTTTTTTATATTTAAACTGATTTTTCTTTCTTTACTTATTATTATATATACTAGTTTTTAATATATTTTAGTGTTTATTGTATTTGTTTAGCAGTTACTTAATGTGTACTTAATTTGAACTCGTGTTGTTTATTAAATAAAGTATGTTGTTAAATCGAATTATATAATATACGTTTGGACGAAAAGATTTGCAAGATAAAAGAAACTAATCTAACATCCAAAATCTAAGAACTAACATTTTCAAAATAATTCAATTATTTACCTACTAAGTCCGTAAAAAAAATTGTACAAGATGCAAAAGGATAGCGTACCTTGGCGGGGCCCAACATAAACATTTGTTTGGGACTTGGCAGCCCTTACTTAGGAAGGGTAAAGATTTTCCACAAAGGGAAAAATATGACATTTTTATTTACTTTGGGGGAGTAGGGACGCGGGGTATAGAAGTATAATTGATGCGCGGTAGCTACGCGTCTCTGACTAGGTGTAGCCCGCAGAATCTGTAGACGGCAGTTGACGTACATTTTTCCAAAATAAAAATGATCCTAGAGGTACGTCCTATCCCGAGACTGAAAATATCCATATTATTAATTTTTATCTCAATAGATTCAGAAGTTTAAGCATGAAGAATTAAAAAATAGACACACTTACGAGTTTAGAATATTAGATAAGTACTATGGATATTTTTCGGGCAATTTTCAAGAAGTTCTTAAGACCTTAAATTATTCATTGAATTTTATTGATAAGTACCTAGTTCAGGTGCTATGATGAAACATAAAGGAAACATACAACCATGTCTGGTCTCTGATACAACGTACAATAATGATATACTGTTAAATTCAGCTTAGTATACACTATGCAGTATACACGTCAACTAAAAGATAATAAAATCTAGTTCGGTTTCAAAATAACGATTTACTTGCTTACCATCATTTTGCGTATAGAACTGGTGTTGTTGTTCGGTTAGAACTTGTGTATGTTGGGTTTGTCTTCGTCACGTAGGTAACTCGTCTTTTCAGTTTATACAAAATTTCCACCGTTGTATGTGTCGCAGTCATCTGGTTCAATCTGTGATTCGATTGAATGACTAGCGTATTCATTGAATGACACTGTTTTATTGAATGACTGAAGAACAACTAGTCAAGACGTTGATTGTAACGTTTAACGTCTTGACTAAACGTCATCATAGTGAAGTCGTTAAATGGAATGCTATGATTTTTTTAGGTTAATCTAGAAACTGACTTCAATTAATATGAGGCGACGGTTACTTCTGGGTGGTTTATAAAAAAATAACCACGATGGCTAAGGCGGGAGCGTAGCGCAGCGAAGCCATCTAACCTAACCCAATGAAGTCGTATTGGGCCAACACCAAAGAAAATATACACTATGCCAACACGGAGTAATACATTGCTATTAATTACCTAAAAATTATATACTGTTCTTATACATTTCCTATTCCGTTAAAAATAAAAACATTCAAGTACCTGACTGATTTCATGGCCGCTCTCTTCAAAGGGCTATGTTATGGCTATGTTACAAATCGCTAACTAGTTGGACTTTGAGTGACGATTGTTCAATCAACGTTCGGCCGAGTCATTCAATTGAATGGTGTCATTCTATGAATGCGCTAGTCATTCAATCGAACCGAAGATTGAACTAGATGACTGCGACATATGCATTTTGTATTTATCGCGTCGTCTTCTTTTAGCGTTTATGACCGGTGGGCTATGGGCGCTATGGCAAATGAGCATAAGTAGATATAGGTAGGTATAGGATGAATAAAGCAATAGGATAAACTTACTTTTGTCTTTATGCACTTTCACTAGTGATATAATCTTAAAATCATCGTGAAGATGTGAATTCACTTTACATTATCGAAATAAATCTATCCTATATAGTAATGTATAACAAAAACATGCATTTCGTTAAATAATTGCATACAAATTGACAACTTCTTTGAAACAAGTTGTCAATTTGTATGCAAACAAACAAAAAACTTCGAGGGTAGTCCGAAACAAGTTGTTTCGGACTACCCTCGAAGTTTTTTGGAAAAATATTGGCAAGTATTGAATGGACTATAGTCCATTCAGAGCTTTTTTACCTCGGAGTTTGAGAGTCCTTGTGTCGTCGGTATAAAGCAGCTTGTTGAGTGCTATAATCACTCTGAAATCAAAGGTAGACCTAGACTTGTGTTCCCAAAATATATATAGCTTGAGTCTTGACTACGTTTACCTAGCAGTTTTAGCATGTTTTAAAGTACATAGTTAAAAAATTGGCCAAGTGCGAGTCGGACTCGCGCACGGGTTCCGTACCGTTATAAGTAGAGCAAAATAGGCCAAAAATTTTGATTTTTGTACATGGGAGCCCCCCTTAAATTTTTATTTTATTTTAATATTATAATTAAATATTAAAGTGCATATAAGATAAATATTTTGTAATTCAAGTGTCTAAGTAGTAAGTTCCTGGGCCTGTAGACAAGTGGCAAAGCGCTAACGCTAGCGCTACAAAATGTATGCGATTTGACATAAGTCATCGCTGCGCTAGCGAATACTAATGTCAAATCCCATACATTTTGTAGCGTTAGCGTAAGCGTTTTGACACTTGTCTACGGGGGCTGTTTCCATTATTGATATAGAGCAAAAGAGGCCGAAAAATCCCGTTTGTTGTATGGAAGCCTTTTATGGAAGTATTTTATTTCGTTTTTAGTATTTGTTGTCATAGCGGCAACAGAAATACACAATCTGTGAAAATTTCAGATGTCTAGGGCCCGTAAATAGTCAGTACTTAAGATGCGATCCGGTCTCAAGACGCGGTTCGGCTCTGTGATTGGTCCAAATTTTGACGATTCTGTGATTCACAGAGTCTGAACCGTGTCTTGAGACCGAGATGCATTTTGAGTACTTACTGACTATTTATACCGGCCTAGATATAGCAGTTCTTGAGATACAGCCTGGAGACAGACAGACGGACAGACATCGAAGTCTTAGTATAAATAGGGTCCCGTTTTTACCCTTTGGGTACGGACTACGGAACCCTAAAAATTAAACGATGCATTCGTGTTTAAGTTGCACGTTTATTAAATGGCTTTATAGCACCATAAAATTAATGAGCAGTTATTATTGCCGTACTAAACGGATTATCGCACACGCCTTAGATTACCGATATCACAATTCTTACTTGGAGGTACACAGTGGTACAATATAGCATTGATAATTTTGTACTTACAAACAAAACAACAATTATTACACTTTAGCTCATGTCAGTAGCAGTAACTTTGTTGAATATATTATACAGGTTGCAATTAAACCTTCCTGCCAAATTTTGATATATATTGATCCTTGTTAAAAATAAAAATCCACGTATTTTTTCTTTTATAATCACTCAGTACTAAAATGTTGAGAAATAGCTTCCGAAAGTTAACCTAAAAAACACTACAATTAATGGACACTACTCGTCGCCCGCGCGGTCTCGTGCCCCCGCGCGCGCGTCTCACCCCGCGTCACCCCCGATCACACCCACCGCCGCGAGTGAGCATTCTGCAACGATTTTAAATGGGATAAAATATTATGTCATTAACAAAAAAATAACGCCCAATTTTTTTTTGGTTAAATGGATTCTCCTAATGATACCTAAGCCCTGGAAAATATTTGGCAGGAAGGTTTAATTGCACCCTGTATAATATAAGCAACCTAGTTGTTTAACATATTAAAATTATATTATATATTATTTAATATAGGTTCACGTGTATGTTTGTTTGTGTAGGATTACTCCGTACCTTGCCTTGGATTAAGAATGTGAGTAATTTAATGTAACGTACAATGGATTACCTTAATCTATTTGCCTGCATTGTAATAACGCATCATCCAGGTTGTGTGTGAAAATAATTATAATTATTATTTATTATAATATAATATATTACAGATGATCTAGTACAGCTATACTCAACCTGCGACCCGTCGGGACTTTGTCAGTGGCCCGCGTTTATTCAAACCATTTTGAAATTCTCGCCCACCGGCAAAATTGTGCAGTCGTGAATTTTTTTTCACTTACTCGCAAATTTTGAAGAACGTCATTACTTTATCCCTAAAAAATGTTGCAGGTTGTGCCCCGCGACACAAGATCAAAAGATGTTTGTGGCCCGTATAAAAAAAGTGTCGAGTAACTACCCTGTACCACTGATATAGTATAATAATTATTATGGTTGATGACAAAGATCTCTGCTGTGTCACTTTTACGTTCCAGACGAACTTACAATTCTATTTCTTTGTTTGGCCATAAAGATGTACTATCAGAGAAGTGGCGGACCTAAGTAATTTGGTCGCGTAGTCAAACTCATCCGACCGATCACAGCTAATATTGAATTGACATAAGCCGACCAAATGACGTAGTAGGCACGTCAACTGCCTATGAATCAATTTCTTCGATGGTACAGTGACAAAGCTTGTTATTAGGTATCCAACTTTAAAAAGCGTCCTTATTAGTTAGGATGTTCCAAAATTGGCCAATGTTTTATAAACAACATTTTGTGTATACTATGACAGAAATAGATTTATAGGCAGATGGCGGACCGACGTTATTTAGCTGGGTTATGTCAACTTAATATTATAATTTATAACTGAGCGTTATAAAGCTCGACGAAATTATGTAGGTCTACAATCTATCTATAAATTAATTCTTTGAATATGAATAAAACAAATACATATATTTATTAAAGTTATATTCATTATTTATATTATAATAGTGTAAAACTAAGCTAAAATTGAATTAACTAAATTACTACGATTACTTTAAATTACCTTCCAACTAAACCTTTCAAAATGTCTTTACCGATAATTAAAAACCTGTTCTCGATCCTCTTTATAACCGATTTATATTACTCTAAAATATTTACCAATACAATAAAAAAATAAGTAACGCCGGAGGAAAACTTCACGTATACGCACATGGCGACGCATTGGGGTACACATTTTACGTGTACGCAAAGTGCATTCACATACGGATTCGTACAATATTTTAGTTATATTCCAATAAAACCAGGTGCCCCATTCTCAAGAATTGTCGTTTCGATCGCAGGATATCTCTCTCTCGCATGAGTGAGACGGCCTCTGACCGAGACGAGCATTTTCTAACGACATTTAAGGCTTCGATTATTCAAGAATCAGGGCGCCTGTTGGTCATGTGTGGAATATTATCTCTCATACTGGAGGACTCACATACACACATGCATCACTTTTTACACACACACAATTACACATAATATTCAGAAGAGTATTAAGGTAACGTTCCGATTAACCCGGCAAGCGTTCGCGACCGACAAAACATCAAATAAAATGCCAGTTTATGACCTAGGCTTTCATTTTGCTACACGCCTGACGCCACTACAAGGCTAACGGCGGCTCGGGTCGCTAGACCAATTTCGGAAGAAAATGAAACCGATATCCTAGGTCATAACCACTTTATTTATTACTAGCTGTCCCGGCAAACGTTGTTTTGCCATTTAAAGTATATTTTCTACATCATCAGTTGATATACATGTTTTACCCCCTCTTTTGTCGCCTAAGAGGGTGTGGGGGGGAAGGTCATACACCAGATGTTAAGTTGAAAAACACAGTTAATACCTAATATGAAGTAAGTCCACTAAAGAAAAAAGTTGTATACAAAATCTGACCACTCTTTGGTCCCCAGAGAGGGTTGAGAGGGGGGGGGGGGGGGATTTTTATACACCAGATGTTGAGTTGGAAGAAGACAAATATAATTTATCTGTGAAAACCGTATGCAAATCTGTGAAAACCGTATGCAAATCGGATCAGTAGTTTTCGGGTTAAAGTTTTCTTTGTTTGATACAAAATCTGACCCCCTCTTTTGTCCCCTTAGAGGGGTGGCGGGAAAAAATTTTATACACCAGATGTTAAGTTGGAAGAAGATAAATATATCTGCGAAAACCACATTCAAATCGGATCAGTATTTTTCGTGTGATGCTGGAACAAACATACAGACAGACAGAAAGAGTGACAGACAGACAGACAGACAAAAAACTAACCACATTTTTGGCTTCTATAGCGATGTAGTGACAAAGGTGTAATTTCGGGTGTCATTTCATATCTTTTATGTACAGAATTTTCATTTCTACAACAGAATATTGTCTTCCTCCCGCACGCACTTTGGTGACGCCCACTATCGTAATATTTTAATTTCGCCATAATTTCAAAACCAAACGTCCAATTTTAATCATTCAAAGACCAAATATTATCTACATAAACTGTACTTAGTGATAAAATAATTTATTTTGATAAGGATTAATAGCGTTAGTAAAATATATCCGTTAGAATGTAGTCCAAAAAAAAATTCAGGATTTTTAAATAAATAAATGGTTATTGTGCCTCACTCGACATAGATAGGTATAGTGTGTCGCGGACTTTTTTGTAGATATTTATAAGATCTACAATTACTTAGAACATTTTATGGTTCTATCTTTTATAGTTTAGGCAGCGTACGCAAAATAAGTAACTTTTCTAGCTGATTTTTTACACCTTGCGTCCGAAAAACTCAAATATCTTACGGAACCCTACTTTTTTCCAAAATAAAATGTAGCCTATGTTCAGCAGAAATAATGTAAGATTCCAATAGCAAAAGAATTTTTCAAATCGGTCCAGTAGTTTCGGAGCCTATTCGACTCAAACAAACAAACAAACAAACAAACAAACAAACAAAAAATCAAATCTTTCCTCTTTATAATAGTAGTGTAGATGTTGCCCGCGACTTCGCCCGCGTCAGAGTAAAATATATCCTCCTCCTTTTTGGAAGTCGGTTAAAAAGTAGTCTAAGTTACTCCTTACTACATCAACTATCTACCAAAAAAGTCCAGTCAAAATAGCTCCAGCTGTTTCAGAGATTAGCCGGAACAAACAGACGGCCAGACATACAGACAAAAATTGTAAAAAAATGTTTTGTTGTATGTAGCGTATATTTATTCATATGCATGTAGTAACAAACGGTTCTTTCAATATTACAAACAGACACTCCAATTTTATTTATATGTATAGATGTATAGATTTCGTTTGAATTTTTGTCGGTCATGGTCGCTTGCGGCAAAGATCAGAAAGCCACCTTTACTATCTACAAGTTCCGTATAGATTACCTAAATACCAACTCACGCTTGGCTGGCACTAGAGAGAGAGTCTTCATCACTGTCACTCGACCACTCCCCCTCACTGTATTCTCGTTCTTTCTTCTTCTTTCTCCTCAGTATATCTTCTTCTGGAGTCTCCTTTCTCACTTCTTGTAGCCCCAGCTCCTTAGTGGGAGAGGCGTTCCGTAGTTCTTTGAGAGTGCTGGTGAGGTCTATGTTGATAGGCTGATCTTCTTCGTAATCACTCTCTTCTCTCCTCTTCTTTTTGTTTTTAGAATGTTTCCTCTCCTTCTTTCGTTTTTTCCGTCGTGATCTGGAAAATACAAAATTACTCATTAAAATTAAATGTTTTGGTAATTTCCTATAAATGTCTGGTTAATATTTTACTTTTTTGATATACAAACAAATATTACAAATGCGTAAGTGTAAACCTCAGAACAGGAAAATAAGGTGTAAACCAAAAACCACTGAACCGATTTTGCTTAAATTTGGTATTACTCACTGATCTCTATACAAGTACGCTGGATTGCTGATAGCCTTTGAAATGACAGCTATTTTTGTGCCTATTTGAAGCGGAATCAGCGCCTCTATTATTCGGGTAGAGAACTAAATCTGACGTAAAAATGACGTTTGAAGGCCGCCATATTGGCGCTGATAGCAGTAGTGAGAGTATTTGGAACTAATACTAGTGATGACAACTGTTATTGGTTGTGGTTACGTCAAATTTAGTTCTCTACCCGAATAATGGGGGCGCTGATTCCGCTTCAAATAGGCACAAAAAGCAGGTCTGTATCAGCAATCCAGCGTACTTGTATAATAGAGATCAGTGGTATTACTAGATACTTTGAATCCCGGATAAGGACATAATATGATACTTTTTATCCCGGAAAATGTACTGCTCCCAAGCGATAAACGAATATTGGCGCAACGGAGTTGTCGGCGTCATCTAGTTCCACTGGTGAGGGGATATAATGACGTAACTGAAGCCTAATATTAAACATGGTATAATGTATAATAATACAGTGAAACATACCCATCATAATCCGACCCATCTTCATCCGACGACCTGAAAATAATATGTTATTTAGTACTATACTGCGTGACTGGTGAGACATGTTCAATACTTGAGGACGTGATATTTGGCTATTATATTAGTTGGAAAAAAATAATATAAAAAATAATATCATTGATCACTGAGTAAATGTCGCTTAAAGTTAAATAATTATTTACCCAACGCATGGACACCCCGAGCGGGAGGGGTAGTTGTGTGGTGTTTCTTTGGTAGCGCACGCCTCTGCACCGGCCGCATAGTATGCCTACTTGCCTAGCCGCGTAATTTACTTGGTATCCATGATTCATAAATTTTTGGGAAATTCAAAAAAGAAATTAAGAACCTAATTTTATTACATATTTATAATGAGAATCGAGTACTGAATACTCTCCTTAAATATCGGTATTGACTCACCAGTCATGCTGTATACAACGTGAAATTTTAGTGGTTGTTTTCCCGCAGCAGAACGATTTATCTATAGTAGTACTATCGAACCATGCGTGTTATTTTTTGAAAATAAAAAATATTTTGTATGACGTACTATGGAAACTTTATGCCGATAGGCGCGAGTTACTATGAACCCGACCGATTTTTTTTTTATTTGAACAAAAAAAACTTTATAAATCTATTGTACTACTATCATTTTACTGCGGGAAAACAACCATTAAAATTTCACACTGTATAATATAACAATCAATAGGGAATATTACGCAAAGGTCGAAATAAAGGGCGCTACTAGCACATACATTAACCCCGCGTTCCATTAAGCGTTAAAAACGCTCAAAATGCCTTCTATTTAGAGAGTTTTGATCGTTTTTAAGGTACGCACCCCGCGTTCCATTAAGCGTTAATAATCGGCCAATATATATGTCGCAGTCATCTAGTTCAATCTGCGGTTCGATTGAATGACTAGCGCATTCATTGAATGACTCCATTCAATTGAATGACTCGGCCGAACGTTGATTGAACAATCGTCACTCAACGTTCAACTAGTTAGCGATTTTTAACATAGCCCTTTGAAGAGAGCGGATATGAAATTAGTCAGGTAATTGAATGTATTTATTTTTAACGGAATAGGAAATGTATAAGAACAGTATATAATTCTTAGGTAATTAATAGCAATGTATTTATTACTTCGTCTGTCCAATACGATTGGATTTGGTTAGGTTAGTGGTTATTTTTTTTGTAAACCACCCAGAAGTAGCCGTCGCCTCATAATTGAGGTCAGTTTCTAGATTAACCTATTAGTACGCCATAACGCCACCAACAAATACTTTAAAAAAATCATAGCATTCCATTTAACGACTTCACTATGATGACGTTTAGTCAAGACGTTAAACGTTACAGTCATCGTCTTGACTAATTGTCCTTCAGTCATTCAATAGAACGGTGTCATTCAATGAATACGCTAGTCATTCAATCGAATCACAGATTGAACCAGATGACTGCGACATATATATTATGGTTTTGTGTTTTTCTTTAGGGACGGTATAAAATAGTATATTTCTATGTGTTAGCCACTAATATTGAATATAATTACATGCAAATAACGAATCTTATTATTCATATTAGCACTTTTCATACTGCGCCTAAAGAAAAAAGAAAACAATAAAATAACATGTTAGCCACTGATATTGAATATAAAAATTACATAGGTAATATCCTGGATACCCTTATTATAACGAAAACAATGGGATATGCCTCTTTTGTGTCGGGCTTGGGTCACAAATGACCCGTCGCCTTTTATAATTAATTATTAAAGTATAAATACAGCTGAGTATTTTGTGTACATTTCAAGTGCCTACCTATAAATGTCATCATTGAGACCGAGCAAAAAATGTTTGAAAAATCACGTTTGTTGTATGGGAGCCCCTTTTATTTATTTTGTTTTTAGTATTTGTTGTTAAAGCAGCAACAGAAATACATAGTCTGTGAAAATTTCAACTCTCTAGCTATTACCGTTCTTGATTTACAGCCTGGAGACAGACGGACAGACACCGAAGTCTCAGTAATAGGGACCCATTCTTACCCTTTGGGTACGGAACCCTAAAAACGATATCTTCACAAGTTATATCAGAATATTGACAGAAACCTCAAACGTCGAATATAACTTTTTGTTTACTGTCTAATGTTGGTGCTGTTACTTGTTAGCGTGAAAACTTTGCAGTACTATTATAACCTATGATATCAATAACAGCTAATCAAACATTTCTTACCTGTCGTATTTCCGTTTAGAACGCTTATGTCTGTCGTCATCCCCGTAATCTATAAATTAATACAAAATTGGTTAGACAAATGTTATATTGTAGAATATTTTGCGTCATAATATTTTCTATGTCCTTTTATTACCTTTCTTTTCCTTCTTTCTTCTCTTCTCTCTTCGTCGCCTTTCCTCATCTTTTTTCTTCCGTAAAGACTCCAGCGTATCCACCTAGAAAATTGCATGTTCAGTAAACCTCAAAAAATATATAAAATGTTTAGAATTTTACATATTTTTGCCTGCAATACAACAAAATACCAAATTATAACGTGCATATTTTAATACAAACTTACTAATTATTATAACTTTTAAAAATTATTTTAAACTTTGAGTATGTTGCGGAGTACTCAACATAATATTTTTAATGGTGACAGCAGCAGCTGTATATTATAAGAATATTTAAAATAAGCACCTACCTTTTATTTAAGGTAAAAATATGGCATAATATTATTTGATTACGACTCAATATTATTGCTTTGAATGTCGTCTATGTTTCACTGAGCATATTGTATACCATTGTTGTTTTTACCATGGCGCTGGCGAGTGATGAAGAGTTCTGTGCGGCGGCGGGGTCGACGCCCGCTCGCTGCAGCAGCTCAGCCGCGCGCCGCCCCAGACCGCGCGACGCGCCGTCACCTGTACACGCGCATTTACCATATTATTGCGTATTTACGCAGTTACCATAATAAAAATTAAATCCTTCCAAGCGAGGAAGTGATCTATCACGGACCTGAAGGAACGAAAATTACCGTTAATACTGTAATAGACACAGAAAAGATGCGAAAACTCGTAAAATTTCGTTTCAGAAGGTATATTAAGATAAACATAAATAATTAGGTTTTCAGAAACATTTAAAACTGACAAAATATTATTTGGTGTAAGTATATGTTAAGACATCATAATCAAATTACCTTTGGAGTCAGATAGTTCATCAGTGAGGTCAATCATTTCATCAGAATTATCCACCAGCGATATTATTTCTGTCTCCGCCGTTTCTTTGCCCTCTTTCTTTCTCTTTCTCTCCCTGTCGTCTTTTTCTCTCCTTCTGTCTTTCTCTTCGACTCTCCTCAACTCCTTACTTTCAGATTTAGACCTGTAATCCTTCTTCTTATCCCTATGTTTTCGTTTCTCTCTACTTGAGGACGATCTATCTTTGTCTTTTTTCTCTTTCTCTTTTACTTTGTATACCTCCGGCGTTTTCTCTTTCACATCCACTTTTGTGACTTCCGGTATCATTGCAGGTGGAACGGCAAGTGCATGTTCTACAATGGTCTGGGGTATTTTAGGTACACTAGAATTGATTTCCATCGGCACTGCTTTCTGGACCACCTGAGGTTTGGCTTCGATAGCCTTGACGATAGGTAGGTTGTTCATAGTTCCCTCCATCTTGTAAACAACTACAGGGGGGACGTTGTTCATGGAGTATATTTGTGGAATGTTGGTTTTGGGGACTTCCTTTGGCGGTTCCTCTGGTTTTTCCTCTTTGTTTTCTTCCTCGTCTGAGCTGGACTCGTAGGGCAGCGCCGGTTTGGGAAGTATTGGGTCGGGCTCCTTGAGTTTCTTGATTGAAAACGACACTGGGGCTGCAAGCAAACATATTTTTAATAAGTTAGAGGTTGTTTTGACATTAAAATACAACACAACAGTCTTTTAAACAACAAAGTTTAAAAAATCTGTGTTTTTTTTTTAATTAAATAAGGGGGCAAACGAGCAAACGGGTCACCTGATGGTAAGCAACTACCGTCGCCCATGGACACTCGCAACATCAGAAGAGCTGCAGGTGCGTTGCCGGCCTTTTAAGAGGGAATACGCTCTTTTCTTGAAGGTTTGCAGGTCGTATAGGTCCGGAAATACTGCTGGTGACAGTTCGTTCCAGAGTTTTACAGTGCGCGGCAGAAAGTTACGCGAAAAACGCACTGTGGAAGACTGCCACTCATCAAGGTGATGAGGATGGTATGTTTTTCGCGTGGGACGATGGCGAAAAGTTGAAGGTGGTATGATTCCGAACAATTCCTCAGAGCACTCCCCGTGATACAACCGATAGAGGATGCAGAATGAAGCTACATCTCGGCGTAATTCCAAGGGGTCCAAGCTGTTTGAAACACTATGGCAGTCAACAATTCGAGCGGCCCTTCGTTGGATACGATCGAGAGGGAGCAGTTGGTATTTTGGCACCCCGGCCCAGAGATGAGAACAATATTCCATATGAGGCCGCACCTGCGCCTTGTAGAGTTGTAGGCGTTGGTCCGGACTGAAGTACTGTCTCGCTCTGTTAAGAACACCAAGCTTCTTCGAGGCTAACTTGGCCTTACCCTCTAGATGATATCGGAACTGGACTTCGCTCGATATGCTGACGCCAAGTATCTCAATGCTAGGGGAGATGGTTAAAGATGTGCCCTCGAAACGAGGATATACGACCATTGGTGACTTTTTAGTGGTGAACGCGCAGTCTTGTGTTTTGGCGGGGTTGAATTGAACCAAGTTACGTCTAAATTGTATAAGTACTCACGGTTATTATTCTTGGAGCTGTTCTTCTGTCCGTTGGTACTAACACCTCGCTTTTCTTGCATGAGTTTCTTATAAAAAGCGTGGTATTCATTCTCGGGGTCAAGGAATGTGAATCGCGGGTCGTTTTTGGCGCGAACGATCTCCGCAAACTCGTCGCCATTTCGTGCAACGTAGGCAGCCATTTTGTCGATCACAACTTTCACTTCATCAGGCGGTTCGACGATTTTGATTTTCGGCTTTTCTTTGCTCTCCGATGACGACGAGTCCTCGGTATCTATAACATGAACGACGAAAATGAAAAAATATAATATTTACTTCATTTCAAATATTAAAATTTTTTTAAGAACCTATCCCACTGCCCGGCAAAGGCCTCCACCAAGGTCGTCCATCTGTCGGCTTGAAGACATCCTGTGCATCTCGCCATCTTTTTCGAGGCCATCCTCGGCAGGTTTAATATTAGTTTTATTTTCAGCCATGATATTGATGTTTATTATGATCTAAATCAGCCTTTCCCAAAGCGGACGATAACGGGGGGAGGGGGGGGGGGGTTATTTCATCTGGATGTATTTTGGGCAGTAGACAAAATAAGTTTGGGAACCCTTGATCTAAATTCTAAAGTACGGATGCGTAGCACATATAAATTCGTTTATCTTTCAGTAATAATTATTGTCCCTTACTCTCACACTTATGATGCACCTGGGGAAACATCTAAGATACGATTTACGAGCATACGTATGAATGGATGCATGGATGAATTCAACATAAGAGATATTAGTAAATAATTATATTATGTAAGAGAATTTCTTCAAGAGCTAGAAAGATCAACATACCCGAGTCATCAGTGTCGCTGTCAGTATTATAGTTGCTCATGAGGCTGAGGCCGGTGGAGCGGGCGGGGGGCAGATGCGCGGGGGGCGCGGGGGGCACGGGCACGGGCGGCACCGGGTACTGCTGCGGCGCTGTAGGATCTGAAATGGATGTTACATGTTATAGACTGGTGTAAGTATGGAAAAAGGCGGTTTTCGATATTGTCACATACCTACAATACTTATACCTGTATGTACGTAACAAAACATAGTGATAATACCTTAGGCCTTAGGGTGTCTATGAGGTCCTTATACATAATATACTGTTCACTGTACAGTGTACACTTGTATAATTCACTATGATAGTAACAGCGCTGAAAGAGCAATTTTTTCCAAGCTTTCAGCTTTCACAGCTAACTCGATATAGGGTACCCATTACATACCCTAAAGTATTATGACTTAGTTATGAAAATGACTTAAGGACGCTATTACAAAATATATCAACGATTTTCCGGTACCCTATTAAAGAATTAGGAGTCAAACTGCGAGGATATTTTGGTTTCAAATTAAAGATAATATATTCATCTCCACGACTGTACCATAAAAATTCTATGGCCGCATACAAAATTTTCACATAAAATACGTTTTAACCATCACAATAATCGCAAAATATGAAAAAAATGGGGTCTGATTAGGTACCTTAATATCTAAATACACTGAACTGAGGAAAATAAATATATAAAAAAATTGTTGCTTATTTAGTCCTCTATAAAGTCCGCTAAAAATTTTATATAAAAATAAACAACTTTTCCAGTTATAAGAAAAATAAGAAAATTTCTCAAATTTTTTCATACATTTTCGCCATATCAAGAACGCGGCGAGCGTCGTAACCGCCACTGTACAAGGCGCGCTAATATGAATCTTATTTTAGTGTTGTTAACGTCGATATTCGTACTGACAGACATCCGACCTGCTAATAGGCTACTTGACCTATATTCAATTTCATTGAACAAATGCATATTTCTAGTAGAACTTGGCGTAGGAAACCGTATTTCACCCTTATCATCAAATAAAAGCTTATGATTGATAATAATAATAATAATAATAATAATAATAAATATGATTGATAAATAAAGTCGATTTGAAAATATGATTTTATGAAAATATGATTTGTACTGACTAAAACGCTTTTGCAGTACTTCCGATTTGGATGTGACGTCATCATGTTCGTAATTTAATATCTTTTATTTATCGCGCTCGTTATGTGTAAGTTTATTTGTACATAAATAATAAGAATAAGCCTAGAAAGATTTGCAAAATATATTTTCTTAAGTAATTCAAATAAAACACCAGTTTTATATATTATCTCCATTTATTGTAGACGGGAAATGAAATGGCCAAATCTTTTCTCCAAAAGTTTTCAACATTACAAATGATTTCTTATTTCTTATTTAATTCTTTTATAATTTTTGGGCACCTTAAGACTCGTACATTTAGCACATAAAAAAATGTTAAATAAAGAGACTCTAAAATACAAACCGTATGACGTCACACTATGGCGGACAGTGTTTTCGGCGCCATTTATAAGGCGTATTTTTCAATCAACATTTTTACGGGTTTTTACTGTGTAAAATAATAAAATATTAGTTTATTTCGTGAAAATTTATGATTAAGAAGCGATTAGCATGAAGAAAAAAATTAGGTCAAGTAGCCTATTCTCCGGTTGGAGCATTCTTAACGACTAATATAAAGAAAAAGTCGAAGTAATCAATGCAATATACTTATTTAAGCTACATGGGCCTGTCACATATTTAAAGCACAAATTTCGTGTTTGGCTACCAAACAGTCTAAGTTCTAAGAAGCAGTGTCCCTGTACGGGCGTAGCCTATCTTGCTGATAAGCATTGTGTGTGTGTGTGTGTATGTGTGCTAGTGTGGGTACGTGTTTGCGTATATGTGAATTGCGAGCGTACGTACGTGCTTGCGTATATGTGAATTGCGAGCGTACGTACGTGCTTGCGTATATGTGAATTGCGAGCGTAGGTACGTGCTTGCGTATATGCAAATTGCGTGCGTGCGTGCGTGCCTACCTCTCGGACGGTTGTATATAACTGGCGCACGACTGATGTGCGGCGGGGGAAGCGGCTCGGTACCGGGCGGCGCGACTTCGCCGGGCGCCGGCGCGTCCTCCGCACCCGCGGAACCACGCATCTTACTGATCAGCATCGTGTAGTCGCAGTCCGCCGACGGCTTGTAGTGGATGCTTGGGATCGACGGAGCCTGAGTTAATAAGCAGAGGTTAAAAGCTGTCGGTCTTACCACAAAAGATTTAAACACCTGTTGAACAGTTGATTAGAAAAAATTTCAGTACAAAATGGTGTCAAAACAACTGTTCAACAGATGTTTAAATCTTTTGTGGTAAGAACATTAATCTCTAATTGTATGGCACTAGTTTATCGCGCGAGAACCGTACGTTTTTCCACAACAAAGATTATCTTATGTCCTTTTCTGCAGACCAAGTTTCATCTGAATACACACACAGACACTAAAATTATTAAGAATAAATTTACAGTTTAAGTTGCAAATGCAAAAAAATAACTACTCACCAATTCTATGATTGTGGATGCCAGACTTGGATGGAGGTATTCATTGTGCATCTCATTTGGATTCTCTGTTAACAAATAAAAAAAAATTACTGCAATATACTTATAAACAGCTGGTCCAACTAATATTGTTTTGGCATGTAATACATACTATGTAGAGAGAGAGAGTAGAGTAGAGAATATTATGTTTGAGCCACTTATTATCATATTTTTAGATGTTGTTATGGTGACATTGTATATGTTTCGCAGATCTAGACATAGACGTTGGATTACATGCAAATGCATAATATGCAAGCTCTAGTTATGACACCAATTTACACTAGAACAAACATAATAAAACAGCTGACTGATGGATGATTGAAATAAGAATTTCAACTAAATGTATAAATTTCAGCTATGTCCACACTGTGCCTTTTTTTGTTCATCAATGACATGCGTTATAGCGCAGTCAACAGCGCACCTGAGGCATGCTCGCGACGCATGCGCTCTGACCGTATCCAAAACTTTCGCTTTGTCTTTTTTTTCTGGAATTTCTTATGGCCAAATAAGCCACGCATATCCCAGTAAAATGTTCTCGTCGCACATGTTGCGTTCATTGACACATTCAATTATTGAATGCAACAAAGAAAATGACAAAAATTGAAGATGAAAGTGCATAGTGTGGACGTAGATAATAAACAACTAATCAATCAATCAATCAAATCAGCCTATATGGTCGTCCACTGCTGGACATAGGCCCAAATAAACAACTAAACCGGACTAATATTAGTTTGGTTTTGATGACATACCTTCAGCAACTTCCACTTTTTTCTCCGGCCACTTCCCAGCCTTCACGAGCCCGATGAGCGCCAAGTAATATGGATGCAGATGGGAATCCTTGTTTAGAAATTTGAACTGTGGATTGTCACCCTGCTTCGCCTTGATGAGTATCTCCATTTGGACACCTTGGGATGCGATAAACTTCGCTGTCTTCTCAATTATCGCATGCTGCTTTAGGGATTCAGGCTGCAAAAAAAAAAGAAAGTTGAAAAGACTTGCAGCAATACTTAAGGGTAAATAGGTATAAACATGTTCAAATATTATAAAACACTAGATGTCCCAATCAAACAAACTCTTCAGCTTTATAACATTAAAGTATGGATTACTTATTGCAGTTAAGAAATTATGAGATGATATTGTTACGCGTGCGGACGCGTAGTGCCATCTAGGGGCAACTCAGCGAAACTATCGTGGAAACACAGACAACATAAGTTCCCTAATCGATACTAGATGGCGTTAGGTGGTACATGCTCGAATTTTGTAGACTTGTTTACGCGAACCGGAATTGTTCCCGGAAGTTCCCGAACATTCTTTTATTCGCCTCGGCCCATATAAATAGCCGCAGGTAGACGGCCCGGCAGTTCAGTTTTGTTTGAACGATCATCAAGGTGACTTCGAAGTGAGAAACAAGTGATCAATAGTGAGTGACCCAGTGATAGTGCTTAGTGTTTGGACTTAGTGCTTAGTGTTTGGACCTAGTGATTTGTGAGACCTAATTGTAGTGTAAATAAAGTCTTCAAGAGAGTCAGCAGGTCTTTTCTCTCCGAATCCTCGAACCCTAGCACGTAACAATATATTTTTTAGCATACCAAAACCATGTCATCGGGCAACTGGTGTTTCAACTCAGGAGGTGCTTCAAAAGGCTCCTCGACTTCAGCAACTGGTTCTTGAGGTGTTTTCTCCTCTGGAGTATCATAATTGAAGCCAACTTGTCCATAGCCAGCTGCATGAAGACGTTTTAACTCTTCCTCTAAACAGAAAAAAGTTAAATTGCTTTTAAATTCTAAAAGGAAAACTATGATTATAAAGTTAGTTATATAAACAAAAACTATGATTATAAAGTTATAGAGTTAAAAACACTTAGCTATTTTCTAATACTACACGAAAGCAAGTTAAACTGCCATAGATGCATTAAGATTTAAGAATCAATGAGGTTACAAGGAAATTGCCACACTTGTACCAGGGGCCGGGGTACCCTCGAAATTCTCATACATACGTAATACCAAAATAATTTTCTCATACGAAAATATTTAACATGTTTGAGTTGTTTTTCAGCTTAAAATAGTAATTACCTAGGTTCCTGCACAATTTTTTTTACAAAATATTTAAATAAGTACTAAAAAAAATTTTAGTTTAAGTATTTTGTAGTAAATTTCGAACAGCTTGGACCCCTTGGAATTACGCCGAGATGTAGCTTCACTCTGCATCCTCTATCGGTTGTATTACGGGGAGTGCTCTGAGGAATTGTTCGGAATCATACCACCTGCAACTTTTCGCCATCGTCCCACGCGAAAAACATACCATCCTCATCACCTTGATGAGTGGCAGTCTTCCACAGTGCGATTTTCGCGTAACTTTCTGCCGCGCACTGTAAAACTCTGGAACGAACTGTCACCAGCAGTATTTCCGGACCTATATGACCTGCAAACCTTCAAGAAAAGAGCGTATTCCCTCTTAAAAGGCCGGCAACGCACCTGCAGCTCTTCGGATGTTGCGAGTGTCCATGGGCGACGGTTGTTGCTTACCATCAGGTGACCCGTTTGCTCGTTTGCCCCCTTATTTAATTAAAAAAAAAAAAAAAAAATTTACTACTAAATAATATTTAAAAACCAAAAAAATAGAGAAAAACACTAAAAAATATGAAAATAAATATTTTGGTATTATGTATGTATGAGAATTTCGAGGGTACCCCGGCCTCTTAACATTAGATATTTTGCCAGTTTATTACCAGTTTAAAACAAAAAATAAGTATACCTATTTACATTTACCTTACTACCTACCTATTTACCTACCATATATAATAAATATACCTTTATACATCTCCTCCTCATCCTCGTCAGTGTGGAGAGCCCGGTATCTCTCCTCATCGCACAGTTGCTCAACGTCCAGCTCCGAGCGTGTGAGCTCCACACGCCAGTCATAACCCCCCGGTGGAGCCTCACAGGCGGAGAGATCGTGAAGGGCACCTCTTGCGTCATATCTGCCGAGACAACATCAATATCACACACAAATATAAATATTCAACATGGCAAAGCCATGTCATTCATCAGTTTTATACTTAGAACTTATCTATGTATGATTTATAATTATATAATTACTAGATAATTATCTTATCTTTTATTGTAGAACAAAATAAAAATGTTTATAACATGATAGCATTCTATAATTTGTTCTTCCAATATTTTTCATAAACTTTTAGTTTATTGGTGAATTACAGCACATAATATATTGTATGGATAAATGTAGTCTTCATGAAGACAAGATTCTAATTTGGATTAAATCAGTTTACAATTAAGTAAACTTACAAAACAACCCTAGGCCTAATTCACATCAATGGCTTTCAATTTAATAACTCAAACCTGAAATGTTGCCTGCTATATTTGTTATAGGTAAGCTGTTTGTAGCTTGTACATACTGTTTTGTTTTGAATGGAACCTTTATGTGTTATACATACCACCGATGGAAGTCACCCTATATTTCGCCGCACAAGATCGAAGTATAGCTTGAAACCTTCGCACGATCACCGCAACATGGGTTAATTTCTGCGAAATACTTATAATCTTCGAAAAAATGATTATTTTCTGTTAACGAACATATTTTTATAGCGCCACAATTAGCAGTCTATAGTAAAAAACGTATCGAACCTGTCGATTTTCAACGTCTCATCCCCCATCCACGGAATGAGGTGTTTTCCTTGATCAATAAGCAGGGCTTTATCATCGCCCCTGAAGAGTTTGCACGAGTAGCCGAACACGAATAACTCTTCTTTTTTCTCCTTTGTTTCACTTTTGCGGAGTATTCCCGTTTCACTAGAAACACCAGTCCATTTTATAGACATTTTACACGAACGACTAACCGTAACCAATACACAACAATTTAAATATAATTTATAGAAAAAGCGAAAGCATGTACGCGCACTACGGGGATGCCATATTTTTTGACTTTGACTTTGCCCTAAATTAGGCTTGTAAAAAAAATCGATATATCAAAATATCGATATTTTTTCAGAAAATGATCGATATATATATCGGCGATTTTTTATTTTTTTATATATCGATTTTCGATATTCATTTTCGGATATCAAGAACGATATTATTTCGCTTCGAATTTTCGAGAAATATTTTTTTTGCCTCGATGTCGAACACATAAATAAAAAGTTATCTATAGTCGACCCGTTTGTTTGTGGTCTGCCGTCTTTTTTTTAACAGCCAATCACAGTCGATCTGCTTTTAAAATTAGCCAATCACAATCGATCTTGCTTAAAAATTGGCACATCTTACTATTATTTTGACCAAACCAAATTGTTTTTTCAATTTTTGGTCGAAAGTTTCACCCACGGATACCTACTGGCTACTTTACTCTGTGAACTAACTAGTTTGCAGTTTGCACTTTGCTTCTTCTCGAGGCTCGAGGCTTGAGCAAAAAATATCGATATATCAGAATATCGATATTTTTAAAAAATATATATCGATACATTTGAAAAGTATCGATACAATATATATCGATATATTTCCCCCTATCATCCCTACCCTAAAATGCCCTAAATGCCCTGTCACCCTGTCACCCCATTGAGGTATTATTTAATCTGTGTCACAGAATATATAAATATATAAATAGTACTTGTCTAATGACTTGTCTGTGTGTCACCCTTAGACCAAAGTGGTGTCACCACAGATTAAGTATACATAGATGGATTCTTAGATCGCCAGCGCGTGGCCATTTTATGCTTGTGTGCAATTGCTGTAGTGTGCGTGTAGGGATGGCGTATATCGATAAAAATATAAAATTAGACTACAGCTATCGACCAAGTCGACCATAATTTTATGTTATAGATTTTTATTAAACGACATCAAAAAAGGAGGTTATCAATTCGACCTGCATGTTCAATTTAGGATATATTATGCTCATTATATTAGAAGTCGCTTTCAATTTGGTGAAAAGGTATTTTTTTATCTATTTAATAAGTGTATGAAAATACTTAAATACAGGGTGCAATTAAACCTTCCTGCCAAATTTTGATATATTGATCCTTGTTCAAAATAAAAATACACGTATTTTTCTTTTAATATAGTCACTCAGTACTAAAATGTTGAGAAATAGCTTCCGAAAGTTATCCTAAAAAACACAATTAAAATGGACACTACGCGTCGCCGGCGGGTGAGTGCGCGCCACGAGTAACCGTTCTGCATCGATTTTAAATGGGATAAAATATGTCATTATAAAAATAACACCCAGTTTTTTTTGCTAAATGACCTCTCCTAATGATACCTAAGCCCTGGAAAAAATTTGGCAGGATGGTTTAATTGCACCTTGTATAAACAAAATATTTAAGTATATAATTACACAAATAGTTAAAAATATACATAATATGTATACTCCATAAGCCACGAAAGCTTGTCCGGAGTGTAATAGCTAATATCAATAAAATCAACAGTTTTTATAAAACACAACAGAAGAACAAAATATATTATACTTTATTAAACTTAATTACTATTTACTATTAAGCAACTATTTTGTAGAATAACAATTATTATTATCAAAGAAATATAAGAATGAATCTCAGTCCTACTTATTTAAAGTAATTCCAAAAACGCTTAGGTGCATTTCTTTACCTATTAAAATATAATTATGTAATAATATTTATACAGAAAAAGACTTAAAATAGATACTTCGATGGCCCCTGAATATTGATATTATAATAATAATAATTAATAACCTAAGTGGGACTCTAGAGTCTAGACGATCAATTTTATTGTGCAATATCACGGTGTGTGCAATCAAAATCATAGAGCACTAAACCAAATATTATTCTTCACTTTCAATCTTATTATCAAATTAATAATTGAAAATAATTATTATCTTCATTATAGGTCTCTCCGTCACCACCATAATATTGAACTCTTCTTTAAGAGCATTCCAATAACCTGAAAAAAATATATGGTTTAGAGTCAATAAATGTACTACACTACTACATACTATAAAATATACACATAATTCATAATATTATTGTATACGGGGCAATATGCTTTATGTAAGTTTTCCATGCTTAACCCATCTAGCCCCAAGCGGAACCCAGGTGCCGCATAACAATTAACAACTAAATATATATTGTGTCTGGAATTCGACGATTGAGGTATTAAATTTATTTTATTAAATGATTATGACCTTAGCCTTATTAAAATTTTACATTTTACTTAAAGAGTACCTAATGCCAGGATAAAATTTCAAGAAGTATCTTTAAGTAACGAATTGAGTACTTACACGGGGGAGGTGTGAGAGCTGTTGATCATGCAATTATTTTACTCTCCATTAGAACTTTCTTTATTTCAATAAAATCATTGTTTCAAACTTACGTTTGAAATGATAATTCCAAATTCCAATATTGTGATGCCTTCATAAGGGAGTAAGGATTAAAAACTTGCATGAAACTTGCGTCTAAAATATATATCTGTTTGTCGTCTATTTTGAAGCATTTTCAACCTGAAAAAAAAATCATTTAGTCCATGACATTATTTTTATCGATAAACTATAGTTCAAGTAAGGCGCATCCCTAAAATACACGTAAAAAACTATGCAATATTTATAGCCAAATTATTACTTGATGTGACATTTTTATCACTAATGCCTTATATAGCATGATTAATGGATTATTATACTTATAAATTTTCTTTTTTAGCTTACAAAAATACCGATTGATAAGCCCAAACAATGTTGTTGAAAACTTACGTATGTTATGTTAAATCCACGTGTTTGAGGCATTCCTTGGCCGTTTTTATGGTTTATTATATAGCGGAACCACAAAACGCAATATTAAATTGCATTGAACGTTCACTAAACACTTTTATTACCACTTTTTAAACATGAAATATGCAGACCTACTCCTTTGTTATGTTCTACTAAGTGGGACATAACATTACAGCCTACAGGCTTTTGACGTTTACACACCGATATGAGCTTTCTTTTTCACCCAAATTACTACATCGTTAGTTAGAAAGAGTAACATTATCAGCTGTCAAAATATAAGGCGGACTCCTAAGTATTATTACCTCAATGGGTGTCACCCAGTGCAAATTTGTCATTCATCTGTCAGTTGATTTTGATAGTTCTGAAATGACGCTGTGGCAGAGGTTACACGATCAGTAGGCATTTCATCAATCTGATCCATCAATCCTGATCAGATTGATGAAATACCGATCGTCTAACCTACTCACTGATCTCTATTACAAATTTACAATTATTTCAAGTACGCTGGATTGCTGATAGCCTTTGAAATGACAGCTATTTTTTGTGCCTATTTGAAGCGGAATCAGCGCCCCCATTATTCGGGTCGAGAACTAAATCTGACGTAAAAATGACGTTTGAAAGCAATATTGGCGCTAATAGCAGTAGTGAGAGTATTTGGAACTAATACTAGTGATGACAACTGTGGTTGTTGGTTGTGGTGACGTCAAATTTAGTTCTCTACCCGAATAATGGGGGCGCTGATTCCGCTTCAAATAGGCACAAAAAGCAGGTCTGTATCAGCAATCCAGCGAACTTGTATAATAGAGATCAGTAAACCTACTGGATTGATGGATTGATAATTTTTTTTATTATGAAGTTTTTGAAGTGAAAACTTCTTTAACGGCGTTGAGCACTTTTGTGGGATGGGTAAAAACTCGCGTCAGGTCACGTGTGCTGATCGAAAAACCGTACACCACCACAACTTATCTGTTCAGTAGATAAAATTGGAACTACAGCTGCCATTTTGTGAAATGTCATTGGCTCTCAGTTTTTGAAGTGCGAGTGAATACAGATGCAGCCTTACAGTGGATTCCCTACAGTTTTGGTAAACATTCATAAATAGGTACCTACACTAAGCGCGACACTACTGACCCCGGCTACTGAACGGATAAGTTGGTGGCACCGTAACGGCCGTTCCTAATATTTGATCTATCTCTAGTTTTGCCCTACTAGAGATAGGAATAGCTCTCATTAATTGACATTAGATACATATATTTCATGTCAATTCAATGTCAGCTGCGATCGGTCGTATGTCAAACCAGAGATAGATTGAATATTGGGAACGGCCGTAAGACGGTTGGAGAGTAGTGTTGTAACATCGAAATCTATTAATCGAACAATCGTGTGTTTTTTTTCGATTGTTGATATTTTAATCGATTGTAAGGGTTTCGATTAAGTAATTAAAAAAACGATTTTTTTAAATCTATTTTCATTAAATGGGTTAAAAAAAATACAACACCACGTTAATAATCAAGTTTTCACTTCTGCCGGCACTCCCGGAGTGCAACCCGTCTTTTTTTATATACCATCAGTATTCTGTCAATCAGATTGATGGATCAGATTGATGAAATACTGATCGTGTATGGATCGTGTAACCTCTGCCTGTCATTACGTAAAATCGTTCCGTTCCACGTACTTTGACCATAGAGTATTAAAATAATGGATCCTAATTTTTTTGCCTAAATTATTACTCAATAGTCAATACCAATTCCAAAACTGCAAACACGTACAAAATACGAAGATTATTGAAAATAAAAATCTATTCTTTCTATTCAATATAAATGAACCATTGAATCCGTAATTTGACCAGACAAAAATAAAAGAAAATGCACTTCTAAATAAAAAACGAAGCAACATCCATTGCCTATAGTCCACATAAATTAAGATGGTCACAATGTGACATTGTGTGAAGCTAAAAATATGTCATTTTAATTTAGCCGCACAGCACAGGTATCAAAAGGCATATGGCGGACGTTTTATATATTTTTGCATTGAAAACTGATAAATTCTTTTAGTTATGAACGTCTTGTGACCGCTAGAGCATATTTGTTAACATTTAGCTTTTAAACGTTAGTTTTTAATGTGTAAATAAGTTTATTCTATAGTCTTGTAAATATTGATAGTATTTTCGTGCGTGGACGTTTTGATTCTTATTGTTTAGTGAAAACGAAAAGTCTGTGATATAAACAATATTTAGGTGATAGAGTAATTTCCTGAACAGTTTTGTAAATATTATATGAATATTTTAGAATTTTAAAAGAGTTAATATATTGAGCGAAGACTGAGAAATTGTGTGTTTGCAAGCTATGTCAGCTGTGGCCCTATTGTCTTCATTGCAAGAGAAATCAACGGACGATGGCCAAATCAACGGCTCCAACCAATCAGGTACACAAATCAGTAATTTTGTTAAGAAATTTAAGACTACCTTTTTATATAAATTCCAGAAAAATAACGAAGGGTATCCGAACAGACTACGTGCGTCGTCGCCGTATTCAGTTCATACTGCATTCTGCAATTATTGTACTGATGCTCTACTTACCTTGGGAATCTAGGATTCATATTTATTCCTGCTTATTTTGTAAAATATAAACAATATGATTTCAAGTTTCAGAGATTAGCCGGAACAAACAGACGGACAGACGAAAAATGTTTTGTTGTATGTAGCGTATATTTATTCATATGCATGTAGTAACAAACGGTTCTTTCAATATTACAAACAGACACTCCAATTTTATTTATATGTATAGATGTATAGATTTCGTTTGAATTTTTGGCGGTCGTGGTCGCTTGTGGCAAAGATCAGAAAGCCACCTTTACTATCTACAAGTTCCTTCCTTCTTAAACAAATAAATATTACCTTCGACTTCCTAAACAAATAAATATTACATATTTTGGCTTTTGTTAATCACTAGGAATCTTATTAGACATGAAGTATAGTTGTAACAAAGAATATCAATCAAAACAAATTAGTTTAATACTTGTAAAACAATTCACAGTAACACTACTCTATCAACTTTTTTGGAGAAACCACCTAGTGGACTCAGTTTAGTACAATTATTTCGACATAAATACAATGCAGAGCTCAACAGCACTCTATGTAAGCTGCTTCAGTACACAAGTGCCAACAGAGCTAAAACTCTCTAATGTGAATTGAATATATTATTATAGAAAGCACATAGGTGCTGTACCCATGTCGAGATTTTTTAGGAACTGCTGACCTTACAATTTTTCTACACATGCTATGGCGGTAACTACCTGGTTAGTGGTTACAGCATATTATGATAGTTGCTTAGCATAACTATTAGGAATGCACCTTGTGTACACTGTACTATGAGATATTTTATTGATATTGAGATATTTTATCTCTGACAAAAAAGAATTACTGATAGATAGGGACAAAATTACAAACATATTATCTACTAGCTGTCCCGGCAAACGTTGTTTTGCCATTTAAAGTATATTTTATCATCAGTTGATACATGTTTTACCCCCCCTTTTGTCCCCTAAGAGGGTGTGGGGGGGAAGGTCATACACCAGATGTTAAGTTGAAAAACACAGTTAATACCTAATATGAAGTAAGTCCACTAAAGAAAAAAGTTGTATACAAAATCTGACCCCTCTTTGGTCCCCAGAGAGGGTTGAGAGGGGAGGGGGGGGGGGGAGGATTTTTATACACCAGATGTTGAGTTGGAAGAAGACAAATATAATATATATGTGAAAACTGTATGCAAATCTGTGAAAACCGTATGCAAATCGGATCAGTAGTTTTCGTGTTAAAGAAAAAGTTTGATACAAAATCTGACCCCCTCTTTTGTCCCCTTAGAGGGGTGGGGAGATAAAATTTTATACACCAGATGTTAAGTTGGAAGAAGATAAATATATCTGCGAAAACCACATTCAAATCGGATCAGTATTTTTCGTGTGATGCTGGAACAAACATACAGACAGGCAGAAAGAGTGACAGACGGACAGACAGACAAAAAACTAACCACATTTTTGGCTTTTATAGCGATGTAGTGATAAAGGTGTAATTTCGGGTGTCATTTCATATCTTTTATGTACAGAATTTTCATTTCTACAACAGAATATTGTCTTCCTCCCGCACGCGCTTTGGTGACGCCCACTATCGTAATATTTTAATTTCGCCATAATTTCAAAACCAAACGTCCAATTTTAATCATTCAAAGACCAAATATTATCTACATAAACTGTACTTAGTGATAAAATAATTTATTTTGATAAGGATTAATAGCGTGAGTAAAATATATCCGTTTAAATGTAGTCCAAAAAAAATTCAGGATTTTTAAATAAATAAATGGTTATTGTGCCTCACTCGACATAGATAGGTATAGTGTGTCGCGGACTTTTTTGTAGATATTTATAAGATTTACAATTACTTAGAACATTTTATGGTTCTATCTTTTATAGTTTAGGCAGCGTACGCAAAATAAGTAACTTTTCTAGCTGATTTTTTACACCTTGCGTCCGAAAAACTCAAATATCTTACGGAACCCTACTTTTTTCCAAAATAAAATGTAGCCTATGTTCAGCGGAAATAATGTAAGATTCCAATAGCAAAAGAATTTTTCAAATCGGTCCAGTAGTTTCGGAGCCTATTCGACTCAAACAAACAAACAAACAAACAAACAAACAAACAAAAAATCAAATCTTTCCTCTTTATAATAGTAGTGTAGATATTATGTACTTAATACTAATATAAAAAATGTGAAAGTGTGTCTGTCTGTTTATTACCTCTTCAAGCCCAAATTGCTGAACCGATTTTGCTCAAATTTGGTACAGAGGCACTTTAGAGTCCGGTCTAAGACATGGGATACTTTTTATCCGGCGAGGAATGAATTTCGGCACAATGGAGTTGTGGTTGTCATCCAGTTCCCTATAATTTATCATTTGGCCTACAAATTAATTAACCATATAACCAAATTAGAGGTGTGATGTTAGCTGTAATTCTTAAAAATAATAGCACTTTTAATATTAACAGTGTGTAAATAATCTAATCTAAAAATAAAAGAATTACCCTCATGCTGTTTCAGTGCCACATCAATAGCTGTAAACTTATCGACCAACAAAATAAGAACAAAAGATTTCCGAGAATCTGTGATCGAGGGTTTAAACAGCTCTACCATTCGAGATGAAATTTAGTAACGAATATTCTTTAAAAATTGGGAAAGGACATACTTGAACATTTCATGTGAAAAAAAAATCTAGCACAGTGACTGTGACAGGTGGCCCTTTCTTCCTTTTATTAAAACTAGTGCCTACTTTCTAGTATACGTGAGCCTATCAAACTATTCATTTTTATTACAATTACTAATCTGCATAATATTTACTGTGAATTAAAAATTTGAAGCGTAACTAACAACCGTGAGTCGTGACTATTGACTAGTGTAACTTTTATTTAAATTTTAAAAACTAACAGTTTGGTGTAAAGGTGAAGCCAAACGAGCGTAATTTGTGAGTTGTGAGTCCCAGAATTTCGCCTGTCAGAAATTCTGATACATTCGGTTTCTTACAAAAGTCCTGTTTGATTCACACATGCGTAATTTTGTGAGTCGTGATTTGTATGAAAAGATATTGATTTTTAACCGACTTCAAAAAAAGGAGGTTATCAATTCGACGCGTATGTATGTAATATTTCCAGAACTGCCCAGTTTTTGCATAATATGTTAATCTATAACAGCTTCTGAACAAGTGTGCCAAATTTCAAAAGTGTATGTATGTATGTATGTATGTATAATGTATGTATGTATGTTTTTATGTTTGTTCACGCATATCTCCGGAACTACAAGTTTGAGTTTGAGTTATTCTTTTTTTATTGTACTAGGTATTGTTCAACTTAGGGAATAGTGCAAGTTTCATCAAAATCGGTTCAGTAGTTTTGGAGATAGGAAGTTTTCATTCTCAATTACGTACAATTTTGAAGTCGGTTTTATCTTTTTAAATACAGTTATTATTAAATAAAGATTATTATTAAAGATTATATTTACGCGACCGAAATTCTGCGACTAACAACTCATAAATTACGCTCGTTTGGCTTCACCGCCGATACTGAATAATGTATATGTAACGGCTAAAGGTAGGTGTGAACATAAACTTAAGATTAGCCGGCTAAACTTAGGTTTATCTTCGTCGAGGTGTTAATGTTAGTTTCTCCTATCTTTAGCCGGCTAAACTTAAGTGTAACTGCAGGCCCTTGGCTAAAAATGTAGAAGGAAGTGGAAAAGGAAACAATGTAATAATGTTTACTATTTTGACAACTTTTAAAAAATATATCACTTTCATTACACATACTTTTATGTAGATATACCTATGTAAGTATTTACAATTTCAATAATTACAATTAACACATTAATTACAAGTAATAATAATACAATTAATTACAAGTAATATGGAACCATTTGGTCATTACAGAATCTTCTGTAGGTATTTAAAATTACAAAATAAAACTCCTTGCGCGCGTTGTCTCCCCACCCCCCTCAAGCCCCTCGCCGGCCCGGCACACCCATCGAATACATTTTTAGCCGTTTTTAACCGGCTAAAGATGGAATATCACGACCCAAACTAACATGTTATCGAACTTTAGCTGCTTCTCGAAGATAAACCTAAGTTTAGCCGGCTAATCTTAAGTTTATGTTCACACCTACCTTTAGCCGTAACATAATAATATACATTGTATCACTCATCTTAAAAATGCAATAAAATCTATTGCATAGTTTTAAAATCTAAACATAGAAACAGTGGGAAGCAATTAGCAACTCTGTCTTATGCTGCGTAGTAATAACTTTTTTGTAAATTAAGAAAAGTTTAGTAGTATACTGACTGAGTTATTGATGTCTAGCATATAATTGCCTAGTGTAGTTATAGTGTCGACAGTCGATTTAAATGCAGATGAAAAGAGATTAATTCAACAAGTCCCCTGCTATTGGGCGGGTGCATCGGGGTGCCCCAAGGTCAGCTTTGTTTTGTTCTATTATAGGGTGCACCCATACAAAACACACTGTTTTGACCGCCTTTGTAACTAAATTGCGAATGTTAAAGTGGTATGTTCTATGTTAAAATAGTATTCCTTGCAATGTCTACTTTAAGATTATGTTGGTTTGCGGGCTCAAAAACGGCCGGAAATGTTCAGTAAACTGTGAGGCACTTTTGAGCTCCCGGACCATTTGACAGGAGTTTATCTATTGACTATTCAACTGTGTTGTTGATTGGTTAACTCTTGGTGTTGCCTGTCAAAAGTAAAGAACAGATTAAGCCTGGCCGCACATTATACGACAGTTCTGATCAGAAACAGTTGAACGTCCGTGGTGTCTCTTACATTTTGTACTGAGCCGAGTGAGCTAGAACTCGCCGGAAGGATATTTCGGATAATGTGCGGGGTTGATGGCGGTCCGGCGAAATTCAAATTCGGACAATGTGCGGCCAGGGTTAAACTTCTGTAAAATAATTTAAAGAACTAGGCATGATTGAAATTATTGAATAGGATGATTGTTTTTTAACTGAAACCTAAAAGGCGCTTCAACAATCATCATCATACAAAATATATTCTTTTCGGATAATTAAAGAAATTTTAAGAAGTTTACATTGCGTCTCCAACAACTGCTTATTATTTTCCGATCGTTCTTTTTTAACACAAGTTTTATAACAGTATGCTACAGATTATAAACTTGGAAGAAATATTTAAAATAAAATATTGAAAAATGAGGGTAGTTGTAAAGTCGTTAGCACACCGACGCGTGACGCGCGGAGTCTGCCTCTCATACCGCAACCGTCTTCCACGTACGTCGCGATTGTGGCTGCTGGTCTCAAAGTGCTAGACTGCTAGTCTTTCCCCACGTTATCGCGAAAAGTCTGTGCTAGCGTTGCGTTTTGGCCTTGACGATTTAGCTTTAGTATAGTTTGATACGTTATTTATTCTATCTAGTTTAAGTAGTTTAAGTTAGGTTAGTGTTCCGCCATTTTGTTTTCGTGTTTCGTGTTTCCGTGTAGTTTTGTGTTTCGTGTTGACGATGATCAGCAAGGAGGTTCAGAGTGAGGGGACGAAGAAGGGCCGCAGACGGCGAAGGGGCGCGAGGAGTAGGGCTGCGAAGCGTAGGGCGCGCAAGATGGCGGATAGGGCGGGGGACATCTCCCCGGTGAAGTGCGCGGTCCATGTGTTCCTTATGAAATACCAGAGCGCGCTCCGGAAGGTGCCCACTCAGCTGCCTCCGAAGGTCCACGCTGGTCCCCCGACGAAGAGGGTTAAGAGGGTGTCGTGGCGTAAGTTTATACATTTCAAATTCCTCGATTAACCTTTTCTCGACCGACCGGGTAAATGTAGGTAGCGGAAATCGGAATACCGCGATAATAAAGTGATGAGCTTCGATCAAATGTTTCTGAAATATTTGATCGAAGGTGATGAGGACAAGAGCCTTTTCCTAGTTTTTAGTATTAGTTATTATAGCGGCAACAGAAATAAATAATCTGTGAAAATTTCAGAGGTCTAGCTATAGCGGTTCTTGAGATACAGTTTGAAGACAGACATTGAAGTCTCAGTAATAGGGTCCCGATTTTATCCTTTGGATACGGAACCCTAAAAACGGAATTGTGTTGTACTATTTTTACATCCACCCAAGAGGATCTCTTGTGATTTGTGACTACTGACTACTTCGCATTTTAGCACCACCCGTCTTCAGTTCATACTGCTTATTGCTTAATGCTTATAAAAACTTTAACTGATTAAAATTATATGAACATTACATAAGTTATTGACTATATCTGAACTACTGAAGTAACAAGAAAGTTTTTTTTCATCACACGAATGGTTTCTCATGAAAAACGTTCTATAGAGTATAGATTATAGACTATCCTATCCTGTGACAAAGTACTAATGACCAATGAGATTCGGTAAATACGACAACGGCCGCTGTTCGCCGTACTTTTAACCTTTATGCATGATGCATAGTGCATTTGAATTTATTAATATTATATTGTATTACCGACTCAGTACTGGCCACTATAAAACTGCCAGAATGCTCATCACTCGTGAAATTGTTAGCGTTTTCATAATATCCGATACGATATTTGCATCTGTCCGATGTTGGAAGAGATAATATTCATGGAATCTGCTCAATTACTAAATTGCTTGATCTTTTACAAAATGACCGCGTGGTTAAATGTTGTTTTCTTTAAAAAAAAAAGATGATGGTTGCCAAAACTCGTTAAGAAGTTGGTACACCTAATTATTGCAACCTGATACTTGGAAGTTTACATGTACCTGTGTAGTGTGTATTAGTATAAATATGGTTTATACACATAAACGATCAAAATGCCCAAGTATTTTTCATGTTTAAACAGTAAACGCTCAAAATGTCCAGTGCCTGTAGACAAGTGGCGAAACGCTAACGCTAACGCTAACTCTAGCGTTACAAAATGTATGCGATTTGACATAAGTCATCGCTTCGCTAGCGAATGCTAATGTCAAATCCCATACATTTTGTAACGTTAGCGTTAGCGTTTTGCCACTTGTCTACAGGCACAGAGCATTAACCCATCTACATGGTGGTAACATTTCGACATCCGATATCTATATCGTGTGCCGGATCGCATGTTGTTAAACGCTGTAAAGGCACCGCACTAGCATAACGCTGTAAAGGCACCGCACTAGCACAACAGGCATAGTGACACCGCACTGCAGCATCGCTGGGATACATGCATAAATGATAAAATACACGCTGCGGACCGCTCATGAAAATTACCTAAAGCTATAAGCTGTTAAAATAGGCTAAAGCATATTCAGAGTATGAAGTAACTAGCATCAGTGTTCCTATAGGAGTGATTCTATGGGTCATTAAGGTCAGGCTTTTTTATAGCTATGAGGTATCGACGCACAAAACTTCAAAGATTTTAAGCTCTATAAAATCTGGTGTCTAGTTTTGTCATTTTGATCATTCTATAAAATTTCTGTAGTTAAGGTAAATTATTAACTCTGAATGGAACGTAGGTATGCGACATAAAATAATATATTGTAATAGAAGTATAGCTCTATTAGCATATTTCGCATTGTGTTAATTTTCATCTTTACAACTGATGAAATATCTGTAGACCCTGCTTCTAACATCATAAAAAAATTTGACCTGGTAACCTATACATGTTAATTTACAAACTAACTGAAAAGAACGTAAAAATCCGGACTTCTCTAGCGTGAGCTTTGGGGTGATTGCCAAACACGTAGGTATAGGAAATAGTTTAAGACCTAAATAATAACTAGATCTAGTAGCTACTACGTTTCTATTGTTATTATAGTCTAGGGATTGTTAGCACAGAACTGTTGAAGCGGCAAGGACGCTCGTCTTATTAGCGGTGACAAGTTGACTTTTGCGACTCATATTATTCAGATACGCAAAAATATTAGTTTAAGTAGGTATTACAAAATATGTAATCCAAACTGTAGTCAAAATAGGGAGTAGTGCCATAAAACATACGTGTCATATTATGAACAGTTTGTTTCCAAGATTTTTGTCTTTGGTACAAGGTTTTAGTTAGGACTAGAAAGTTTTTGAAGTAGGTATAGCATAGCTATCGCAAACAAAATGCCTGAGTGGTATTCTAGTACATACAAGCAATCCTTTTACTTTGATAAAATATAATATGTCGTGCGCTTATCAATAGGTTCGGTGTGCCACCTGGACCAAAAAATAGAAATAGAACTGTCGATCTTTCGTAGACTACACGTGGCTATACCATTTTTTTACACAAAAGGTCGAAATCTACACCAATTAGAAATGCTTATCAGTCCCTGTCGACGGTAACTGTTGTGTAACACAGTGTACCGCAAAGGCGTGTCGCGGCGATGCTGGCCAGTAGTTGGTGTGCCACAACAAATGTCGTTGTGTGTATTCATAGTTTGTAAGAACCAAAAAGGGAACATTTTAAGACGGTCGACGAAGGGATGGGACCTCAGACCCACCCACCCCTGTGAGACACGCTGATTAATTTGAACCCTCCAAAAATTTTCATTTTTCTTGATGTACCTTGAACACAAAAAGTTTGCGGAACACTGGACTGTAAAATATTGATTAGTATAATGACGTTTCTATTTTTTTTTTCATCAGGCGAGGAGAGCGGCGGCGGCGGCGGCGGGGACCCGGCGGTGCTGGCGGTCGGGCCGGCGCGCCGCCCGCTCACGTACACGCGCGACGAGCTGATGCGTCTCCGCGACTCGCCGCTCGTCCGCCGCGACCTCGAGAACGCCTTCGCCGGCTGCGACTCGCTGGCGCTGTGAGTACACACAACATCGTATTTGTGTTATGATCATCATCGTTGTTGGGTCACGATCAACATCAGTCAAGTGCGAATTTGACCACTTTCGCGATTCCTCGTAGCTCGAACAGAACAAAGCTTATACTTTGAAAACAGGAGTATCATTTGGGTGTTCCGCTCCAAGTGTTGCTTTTGTCTATAAGTAAGGCTTCAAACAGCATAGAACAGAGTGGAAATTTTTTATTGAAATATTTCTATTTCACTTTCAGAGTGTTGAAGAAGCGCGCCGATTCACCGAACGAAGAGGACAAGGGAGGTAAACAAGATGCGCCGCAGGAAAATCATAAGGTGCGTAATGTAATTTTCTTTAAATGTAGACACTTAGTCAGTCCTCTATGTATTAATCCAGTGCCTTAACTACTGCCATGATACATTTAATTAAAGCTAGTATTTTTAACTGACTTCTGAAAAGGAAGTTTCTCACTTTGACCGTATATAATTAAAAAACAAACTTCTCAATGATTCCCAGGGCCCGTACGGTCGTCGGTCGGCGGACCCGCGCGAGCGCGTGCGCAAGGAGAGCGAGACGAGCGGCGGCATCGTGCTGTCGCCGCAGCGCCGCTCGTTCACGTCGGGGTGCGGCGCGCCCGCCACCGCGCCGCAGCCGCCGCCGCCGCTCGCCCGCACGAGACCCGACTCGCCGCTGTCCGCGCAGCCGCAGCCCGCGCCGCTCAAGACGGAGCAGGGTGAGTCCGTAATAGCTATTCGCTACTCGCGTAAAGAATAAAGAGCGATATTTATTTACTTCTTCGGAAAACTAAAATTACATAATTTAAATAGGTTGTCTCTACAGGAAAGTCACTATTAGCGGGCCCCTAGAAGATCAATTTTATTGTGCAAATCACGTATTGCGTTATATCATTGACCGTCTAGGGTTGATATTGAACATCGCGCGCCTTCAATCTAATTGTCAATTAAACTGTTCAAAGAAATTGAAGCGTGATATCTACACTACTATTATAAAGAGGAAAGATTTGTTTGTTTGTTTGTTTGTTTGTTTGTTTGAGTCGAATAGGCTCCGAAACTACTGGACCGATTTGAAAAATTCTTTCACCATTGGAATCCTGCATTATTTCTGCTGAACATAGGCTAATTTTTATTTTGGAAAAATATAAGGTTCCGTAAGATATTTGGGATTTTCGGACGCAAGGTGTAAAAAATCAACCAGAAAAGTTACTTATTTTGCGTACGCTGCCTAAACTATAAAAGATAGAGGCATAAAATGTTCTAAGTAATTATAGATCTTTTAAATATCTACAAAAAAGTCCGCGACACACTATACCTATCTATGTTGAGTGAGGCACAATAACCATTTTTTTATAAAAAAATCCTGATTTTTTTTTGGACTACATTAAAACGGATATATTTTACTCACGCTATTAATCCTTATCAAAATAAATTTTTTTATCACTAAGTACAGTTAATGTAGATAATATTTGGTCTTTGAATGATTAAAATTGGACGTTTGGTTTAAATGTTACGGCGAAATTAAAATATTACGATTTCTGCTGCACGTTGCGAATTGGGCGTCAAGGCGCGACGCGCGGGTGTGCGTGCGGTAGGGGAGAGATTTAATTATCAGTGCCACCGACTCGCCCGGAGAGTCCACGTAAATATTTGATATTGAATGTACTGTAACTTCTTGGTGGAAATTCATGTTTCACAGTAATACACACTTTTCATGCACTTTTTCCACATTTATATATGTGGAAAAAGTGCATGAAAAGTGTGTATTACTGTGAAACACGTAAATATTACCTCGATCGTGGGAATCGCAGACACAATAGATTTTCAATAGTTATGCGACAGCCGGGTGCTGCTTTATTGATTTGATATAGACTATAGTGCTTCATTATTATAATCCTAATTTCAAAAAAGCTTTAAAAGTTATGACTAAGAAAGTAATATTTTTAGAACTTTTTAAAATACGTTTTGAATGACTGTTATTTTTGATTGCTATTATAATTAATTAATTTCTTTAACTATAAATCTATCTACACTACTATTATAAAGAGGAAAGATTTGATTTTTTGTTTGTTTGTTTGTTTGTTTGTTTGAGTCGAATAGGCTCCGAAACTACTGGACCGATTTGAAAAATTCTTTTGCTATTGGAATCTTACATTATTTCTGCTGAACATAGGCTACATTTTATTTTGGAAAAAAGTAGGGTTCCGTAAGATATTTGAGTTTTTCGGACGCAAGGTGTAAAAAATCAGCTAGAAAAGTTACTTATTTTGCGTACGCTGCCTAAACTATAAAAGATAGAACCATAAAATGTTCTAAGTAATTGTAGATCTTATAAATATCTACAAAAAAGTCCGCGACACACTATAAATATCTATGTCGAGTGAGGCACAATAACCATTTATTTATTTAAAAATCCTGAATTTTTTTTGGACTACATTTGAACGGATATATTTTACTCACGCTAATAATCCTTATCAAAATAAATTATTTTATCACTAAGTACAGTTTATGTAGATAATATTTGGTCTTTAAATGATTAAAATTGGACGTTTCGTTTTGAAATTATGGCGAAATTAAAATATTACGATAGTGGGCGTCACCAAAGCGCGTGCGGGAGGAACACAATATTCTGTTGTAGAAATGAAAATTCTGTACATAAAAGATATGAAATGACACCCGAAATTACACCTTTGTCACTACATCGCTATAGAAGCCAAAAATGTGGTTAGTTTTTTGTCTGTCTGTCTGTCTGTCACTCTTTCTGTCTGTCTGTATGTTTGTTCCAGCATCACACGAAAAATACTGATCCGATTTTAATGTGGTTTTCGCATATATATTTATCTTCTTCCAACTTAACATCTGGTGTATAAATTTTTTTCCCCCCACCCCTCTAAGGGGACAAAAGAGGGGGTCAGATTTTGTGTCAAACTTTTTTCTTTAACACGAAAACTACTGATCCGATTTGCATACGGTTTTCACAGATTTGCATACGGTTTTCACAGATATATTATATTTGTCTTCTTCCAACTCAACATCTGGTGTATAAAAATCCTCCCAACCCCCCCCCCCCCCCCCTCCCCTCTCAACCCTCTCTGGGGACCAAAGATGGGTCAGATTTTGTATACAACTTTTTTCTTTAGTGGACTTACTTCATATTAGGTATTAACTGTGTTTTTCAACTTAACATCTGGTGTATGACCTTCCCCCCCACACCCTCTTAGGGGACAAAAGAGGGGGTAAAACATGTATCAACTGATGATGTAGAAAATATACTTTAAATGGCAAAACAACGTTTGCCGGGACAGCTAGTTGCACAATAAAATTGTTCGCCTAGGGGGCCTAGGGGCCCGCTTACACAAGACTTACACGGTCAGCATAATAAAGTAATAACAAAATATGATACGTAACAAATGGCTTACTGCGGTTTAAATATAATTTAGTGTAGATTATGACCAAAACATGAATTTTTCGGTAAAACATAGCAAAACGTCGACAGCAGCAGATAACATTGCAAAGCGGAGTATTCCTTACAGGCAGCAGGTAGATTACACTCTGTTTCAAATCCATTCACTTTATATTTTTTATTTTACGATAATAATTAGTTACAAAGACTTGGTTTTTGAATAAATCCTTTCCGGCCGATAATAATATTATTATTTCTATGTGGTGGTTTGTTTGTACTACCATCTTCTACCATTCTTCTGGATGGTGGCCGACATAAACTGGCAGATCCAAGGTGACGCATGTATTAAGTTGTAACATGACGTTGTATAGATCAGCCTACATTCAGATTACCTTTCAAGGACGATTGTCTAAACTCTAACCTTATTAAATTGAGGAGTATAATGTACCATCGAGGAAATTGATTCCTAGGCAGTTGACAGACTAACGTCATTTGGTCGCATCATGTCAATTCAATGTTAATTGTAATAGGCCTGGAGATACTGACACAAAATTCTTGGTCATTTGTACCAGTATGGCGGTTCTACAGGGGTATAATTACGTAAAGGCAAAAAGGAAAATTATGGTCATAGCGCTCGCACCGACAGCCCAAACGCGCGGGCGTTAATCGAATGTGTCGGATAAATAACGAGTGTCGAACGATTTGTTCCACAAAAATGCTTGTATTTTCAGATAGTCGAAAAAAATAAGTAGGTGAAAGCGTAATGCCATACTTGTCGGGTGCGGCTTACAGCCCGCCATACCGACGCGAATACGTTAATTTTAATAAAAAAATTGAACCATTTGTACCAGGCTTATTTTTGCATAGCTAATCATCGTTGAGTAGCCATTCACGAAAATCACCTTGCCATACTTTTCCGACAGGTCCCAATGGCCGCCATACCACTGCAAAGGTGTAATTTTTTTACTATAGTATATTGGACCTAAAGTCTTTAAGACCTTATTGAGCACAGTTATATTACGTTAATTTTCTTACATATCTCAATTGTATAATGTAATGTGTAAAAAAACAATGAATAATGGTGCACGTAAAAATTTTGTCACTAAAGTTATATTTTAATACGCAGCTGGTCGTCGCATCGGCTCCGGACGTATAATGGTGCGAGACGTGCCCGCCGGCAACTGGGAGGAGGCTGAATACCGCGCCGAGCCCTACCGTCGGAGCAACGAGCGGTAAGCACTATACACAAATTAGCCCGTACACGTAAATTACGGTACGCAAATACTCACTTAGACCCGCACCCATTTACGTATGAGTTATGACTAGACATCGGATTATATGCACGATCAAAGTGCCGAAATTGCATACAAATATGCACGAAAAATGGCCGAAATATGCACAAAATATGCACAATCAAAAGTCATTTGTTATTAAAATGTATTATTTTTTTAAGGGTTTTCCGGTGGTGCCGTTATGAAAAATCCTGAATTTGATGGAATGATGAATATTGGCGCATTTAGCGCCAATATTCATCATTCCATCAAATTCAGGATTTTTCATTTCATAAACAGTATCAAGAATTTTCTATCAACATTTTTCGATTGCAATCTTAGTGCCCATGAAAGTTCTTTATTAAATTTTTTTCTAAAGTTGCCAATTACAAAGAAAATTATTTTTGTTTCCAGAAGTATATATTGTATCTATCGGGTGTTTTGCGGAAGTCTTTAAATACGGATGAAGCCTTATATATTTGAACTATTTTGATCTATGGTACCTCTATTTCGTGACATCGGTGTGCATTATGAATTATGATAGCTAGTTTGTAGACTACGAGGGCATAATATGATTGAAATATGCACTATCAACGAAAAATTGACAAAATATGCACTAACGCCTAAAAATGCCATTATAATATGCATTTGCATAATATGCAAACATGCAAATGCATATAATCCGATGTCTAGTTATGACAGACGTAAGCGGAACACACTTTTTTACGCGCTTTTATATTAGCTTCACTTGTTTAGGTATGTACTTAAAAAAACTTGGAATCATTTGACCCACTTCCCGGTCGTCGATAAGGATGAAATTTTGCACACGCTCTGAGCTCTGATGACATTGATACATGACTAGATAAGAAACGTCATTAGTCATTACAAATCCAATATGGCGGCCTCCCCAAGATGGCGGACAGGTTAGTTGAAATGGAGCCCCATGATATAGGTATCAAACTATCAACAATCAAATGAAAGGGTTTGCTGTCAGAAATACGAAAAAAAAGTAAAAAAAAATGGAAAGCGAATACCGTCGCCCATGGACACTCGCAACATTAACTGTGCGTCCTGTACGACTGTGAGTACGCACCGACGTTTAGGACGCAAATGCGCAAAATTGTACACAACACGTACGCACAGACGTATAGTACGCAAAGACGCGCACGCAATCGCATCGTATACGCACACGGCCTTAAAACTATTACACTTATATCGTTTTAGATAACAATCATTTTAAGTCTAATTCGAAATGTTACTCAGTTTAAGGACGCTATTACAAATATAAGCGATTTTCCGGTACCCTATTAAAGAATTAGGAGTCAAACTGCGAGGATATTTTGGTTTCAAATGAAAGATAATATATTCATCTCCACGACTGTGCCATAAAAATTCTATAGCCGCATACAAAATTTTCACATAAAATACGTTTTAACTATCACAATAATCGCAAAATATGAAAAAAATGGGGTCTGATTAGGTGGTACCTTAATATCTAAATACACTGAACTGAGGAAAATAAATATACAAAAAAATTGTTGCTTATTTAGTCCTCTATAAAGTCCGCTAAAAATTTTATATAAAAATAAACAACTTTTCCAGTTATAAGAAAAATAGGAAAATTTCTCAAATTTTTTCATACATTTTCGCCATATCAAGAACGCGGCGAGCGTCGTAACCGCCACTGTACAAGGCGCGCTAATATGAATCTTATTTTAATGTCATTAACGTCGATATTCGTACTGACAGATATCCGACCTGCTAATTCTCTGGTTGGAGTATTCTTAATAGTAATAATGTAATAAATAAATACTACTAATCGGTGTGCCTTGCAGATACGATCGCCGCTCTTTCGGCCGCGACTCCTACACCTCTGATATAAAGAGGGAGAGGGAAGATCGATTTAACAACGAGAAATTACGCGACAGGTAGATGCTTCCAAATATTAACCGCCTATTTATACTAGATCTACTTCAGTATGCAGAAGTACGAGACAAATCTAAGATGTTAGAAAAGTTTACCGACCAACGAAATAAATAGACAATGTAGTGCATTGTATATCTGTGACAGTCTAATGTCTATATTATATAATAGTAATAACTGTGTTTTATATAATACGATATTAAGGGCCTGTTTCACCACTTCCTGATAAAGTGTCGGATAGGCTATCCACAACTTTTTTGACAGATTTTCCATACTTTATCTGTCAAGTTAAGTGGTGGATAGCCTATAAGGAAGTGGTGAAACAGGCCCTAATATAATTTTTTTTCGTTGCAGCAGGGAGGATAATAATAATCGTAGAGGTGGTCGCTTTTCTCAACGACGATTTGAGAAAGAAGATGAACCCGAATGGTAATGTTTCATTTCATAAAAAATTTCAATATTACGAACGTTACTTTAGTTATGTAAAATAATTAATTAAAACAAAAGTGAATGTGCAAAGTAAAAAAATCATTATAGTTTAAGCTAATAATAACAACAGCATGTTTTTATTTCCTTAGTAGTAGAAACATTAACACAACAAATACAATGCCATATTCCCGTAGGAAAAACAATTAATTACATTCCTTGTTAGAAAATAGATAGCAGTATTTGAGTCTTACTTTGTGGTTTCCACTTACTGTCACATAATTGTAGTCTACTTAGCCGTTTTCGGCTTCAGTGACTTATCGCTTATGTTATGTTTATATGTCGGTCTGCCGTCCCACTGGGTTATGAGAGTAAAGGAATAGAGAGTGCTCTTGTGTACTGCGCACACACTTGGGCACTATAAAAATACTCCTGCGTAGCTGGCCTGGTTTCAATGAAACCGGCCACCGTCACCGAAACCGGTGTGGGAGCTATTATTATTATTATTATTATGTTTATATAATGTATGTGTATGCAGGTTTAGCGGCGGTCCGACGTCGCAGCTGGAGACGATAGAGCTGCGCGGCTTCGACGAGCCCGTCAAAAAGAACGGCAAAGACGACAGGCAGAACGAGGTAACTATCATAATGTTACCGATATACTTTTGACGACCTCTGTGGCTCAGGGGTTGAGTGCGTGCAGCGTGATCAGTGCCAATTATTGTGACGAATATGAGACATTTAAACAAAAAGTGAGTGATTAAGAGCGCTTACAGACCAACGGCCACTTGTAGACAGCATGGCACAAGTGTCAAAAAATCAATGAAGAAAATATCCAGCGACTGCCGTTGACAAGGGCCGTTCGTTTGTAACAATCCTAAGTATTAACAATTGATCGCGACAAACTTGTGTAATAATATCTACGAATAATAAAAACTAAGGAAGAGTAACTCCGTCAAAAAACATGCTCCATAATACTTGTCAAAAAAGTGTACCTTGGGTAGACATTTCAATACATATTTTGCAATATTTAGGTAGCCTTGAGCGGTATCAGGCTGATGTTACATGACAGTTCGAAAGGAACCAAATTTAAAACGGTAATAGTATTGCAGTTACGTTTCCTTAGTTTTTAGGGTTCCGTACCCAAAGGGTAAAAACGGGACTTTATTACTGAGACTTCGATGTCTGTCCGTCTGTCTCCAGGCTGTAACTCAAGAACGGTAATAGCTAGAGAGTTGAAATTTTCACAGATTATGTATTTCTGTTGCCGCTATAACAACAAATACTAAAAACAAAATAAATTAAATAATTAACCCATACAACAAACGTGATTTTTCAAACATTTTTTGCTCGGTCTCAATGATGACAACTGGTAGGCACTTGAAATTTTCACAAAGGCCTTAAATATATGTGTACTTTAATAATTAATAAAATAGATGTGTATTTTAATAATTAATAATAATATTTAAATAAAATAAAAATTTAAGGGGGGCTCCCATACAAAAAACACAATTTTGCTCTATAACGGTACGGAACCCTTCGTGCGCGAGTCCGACTCGCACTTGGCCGATTATTATTATATTTTTTAGAATAAGTAATATCTTTATTAGTAAAAGGAGAACAGACCTAACCTTATGATAAAAATGATGATGTTAATTGTGTATAGAAATGGAACAACAACAACAACAACGGCAGCCGCTCGCCGCCGGAGCGGTGGCGCGCGGAGCCCGACCCCGCACCTGCCGACACGCACCTCAACGTCTCCGATGTGAGTTATGTCTATGATATTATACAGGGACAATAGTTATTTAATACCCCTTCTCATGAAAAAATTACACAGCGAATAACTAAACATGGTCTACTTATTTTTGTCTGACACATTGGAAAAGTAAAATAACAGACTAAGCCAGAAAACTTTGTATAATACGCTGCGTAAATGTATTTATTAGTACGGGGGATGGAAGCGGCAATATATATAAAAACCCCGCGCCCGCCAACATGCATTTCAACCTCTCTGATGTTGAAATCTCTGGAGTGGAAGAGACAAAAATATATTTTTAACCGACTTCAAAAAAAGGAGGTTATCAATTCGACGCGTATGTATGTAATATTTCCAGAACTGCCCAGTTTTTGCATATGTTAATCTATAACAGCTTCTGAACAAATGTGCCAAATTTCAAAAGTGTATGTATGTATGTATGTTTTTATGTTTGTTCACGCATATCTCCGGAACTACAAGTCCGATTTGAGTGATTCTTTTTTTATTGTACTAGGTATTGTTCAACTTAGGGAATAGTGCAAGTTTCATCAAAATCGGTTCAGTAGTTTTAGAGATAGGAAGTTTTCATTCTCAATTACGTACAATTTTGAAGTTGGTTTTATCTTTTTAAAATATTATGGAACGAAGTTCCTTATCGTGTGTTGCGAAAGGGGGCTAGACGGAAAAAGTTGTAACGACACTTTTTTATTTGGTGTCCCTTGACACCTCTCAAGCTTTTTTTATTTTATCAAAGCAATGTTATACGTGGTTGTAGAACAAGGACAGCGGCATGGAGAGCAAGGACGAGGAGGGGTCGCAGAACAACGAGCAGGCGGACTTCAACCTCGACGAGTTCCTGAAGCCCGACGCCTTCCCCGACGTGCTCACAGTGAGTACACCCACGGAATATATAACACTAAAGGAAAGGGCATAGCAAGTAAGTTTCATTGAAACTGGTGTCGCCAAACTCACACAGTAACATTTTACGCACACAAAAGAAATAACCAATCACAAAGAGATTTCTTTTTTAAATACAATGTCGTAAAAACAACCCTAACCCTTTGAAATAAAGAAGAATTTAAGTTCAGTTATTGAACGCTAGATGGCGCTTGACAGCTAAATATGATAAGACTTGTAGTTGTACGCAATTTTACACCTTACGTCAACTAGCGTAAGGTTTAAATTCGTACTCGCGCACTTTCTTTTGCGTGTGAGTTAAGTTACGTCCAGCTGGATCTATGGCACGCGGGCGACGCCCACATTTCCTCTAGTGTTATATATTCCGTGAGTACACCGCACATACACCCGCACACACAAGCTTATTGTTTGTATGATCTGTATTTCCTCTCTAGTCAAATTTCTGATATTTCTAAGCTCAAGAACCAGAAACTTTGATCTTTGCCACATTATTGAAAACCTCTGTGATTGTACAGAACGGCAGCAGCGAGGCGGAGGGCGGCAGTCGCTTCAGCCGCTGGTTCCGGCGCGACAGTCCGCCCGCGCCCGCCGGCCCGCCGACCGGCCCGCCGGCGCCAGCCGCCGACTCGCGACACTACGAGCGTCTGCTGCATGATATGCTCGACGGTCAGTAGAATTATATAGCACTGATCACTATTGTTACGAATGCGGACACGTAGTGTCATCTAGCGGCAACCCGGCGAAACTATCGTGGATACACAGACAGCGTAAATCCCCTATTCAATACCAGATGCCGCTAGTTGTATGTTTTTGTTTACACTTACCTGCGCGCAGGCAGGTACGCGTACATGCTCGAATTTTCCCACGGGTTGTTTACGTGTTTATGCAAACCGGAATTGTTCTTGGAAGTTCGCGAACTTTCTTTTATTCGCCTCGGCCCATATAAATACGCAGGTAGACGGGCCGGGAGTCAGTTTCGAATGAGCGATCATCAAGACGATTTCGAAGTGAGAAACAAGTGACTTAGTGAGTGAACCAGTGATAGTGCTTAGTGTTTGGACTTAGTGCGTAGTGTTTGGACCTAGTGAGTTGTGTGACCTAAGTGTAGTGTAAATAAAAGTCTTCAAGAGAGTCACCAGGTCTTTCTCTCCGAATCCTCGAACCTTAGCACGTAACAATATTTTTATAACCCAGTTACTAATAACTATGTTTAAACATTGCATAAGCAATGTTGACCCGTTTTTTCCTGTGGACTAAGCCGACTGTGTTGCGAGAATGCCGTATGTGCTTGGGCAACCATACAGGCATTTAAAAATTTTGTCCCAGCCACTACAGTATTTGAAGATAATTTTTACAGTATTTTCAGAGCGAAGTAACCACCTCGCTCTGAAAATACTGTATAAATTATCCATAACGGATGCAAACGCTTAGTAAAAATAAAAAGTTTTGTGTGTATTCTAAGTATAAAAAATAGAAATAATACAAAATTGTGTATTTATTAATTATTATTATACTTTCATAACCTACTTGGTAATATTATGATTTACATCTTTCTAGACCTAGACAGCTCGAACATCGAGCCGCCGATGCCGGAGCCGACGCCGATGTACCCGCCGCCGGGGCACCACGGGGGCCCGCCGCACCACCCGGGACACCACCAGCCCCAGATGCGGGGAACCGCCGCGCCCACCCTCCTCGACCTGCTGCGACGCGCTAGATCCGACACTGATCAGCGGACGGGTATGTGTCAATGAGTTCATTTATTTAAATGACTATTTGGAACTTGCAGCTTCACGTTTCTGATTGGTGACGCGGGACGCTGGCACGCAGCATTTTGTAAAAGAGAATGTGCAGGTAAAAGAGGACGTTCCCTTTTCTCATTGTGGCATTATAATTTATACTATTGTGCCCGTGTGACGAAGCGGGAGGGGGTGTTCACGTTAAGACTGCTTCGTAATAACGCTGCGATGACGCAGCGCCCGTGTGGCCGGCTATGCGTCAAACGGCAGCGCTGTGTCGGCGCAACGCTGATGCGGAGCTTACACGGGTGACTATAGCCGCACGATTTACGCCGCACGGCGAAAATCAACTGTCTAAATGTTAATATGCCGCATGCCGAATTGTCATTTAGACAGTCGATTTTCGCCGTGCGGCGTAAATCGTGCGGCTATAGTCACCCGTGTAAACCTCGCATGACGCAACGCGCCGTGTGGACTGGATCTAATATTATACAACAGCGTCGTTCTTATCGGTCTATTGCACAGAAATAAATCAAGATAGAACGAGTACGCGTGTTTCAAACTTGCACAAGTGGGCAAAATTCTTTGAACGTTTATGCGGTCAGCCTCATTGTGTAGTGTCTAATTATTGTAAAAACAGAAGTACGAAAGTAAATCGGTTAAAAGGAGGTATTTCTTTCCACGGGTAAGTTATATTTTGTTCTAACTAAAAGTAAAGCAAAAATTGACACGCGCGATTCCTTAGCAACGGACGCGTGTGGCCGTTCTATCTTGATTTATTTCTGTGGTCTATTGCCTTTTACATTTTGAAGGTCGTTTATCGTTCTTCAAGTCTCTACTAATGATGAAGGATATCTTTTTAAAGTTCCCCACCGATACAATAGGCTACTTGACCTATATTCAATTTCATTGAACAAATGCATATTTCTAGTAGAACTTGGCCTAGGAAACCATATTTCACCCTTATCATCAAATAAAAGCTTATGATTAATAAATAAAGTCGATTTGAAAATATGATTTTATGAAAATATGATTTGTACTGACTAAAACGCTTTTGCAGTACTTCCGATTTGGATGTGACGTCATCTTATTCGTAATTTAATATCTTTTATTTATCGCGCTCGTTTTAAGTAAGTTTATTTGTACATAAATAATAAGAATAAGCCTAGAAAGATTTGTAAAATATATTTTCTTGAATAATTCAAATAAAACCTCAGTTTTATACAGCATAATTGGTGAGACATGTTCAATATTCGAGGACGTGATATTTGGCTATTATATTGGTTGAAAAAAAATGATCTTAAAGTTAAATAATTATTTACCCAACGCATGGACACCGCGCGCGGGAGTAGTAGCGCGCGGCGGGGAGGGAGCGTGCTGCCGCGCCGCCGCATAGTAATTTACTAAGTGTCCGTGATTCATTTGTTTAAAGGGAAATTTGGTCAAAAATCAAGTACCTAATTTTATTACATAATTATAATGAGAATCGAGTACTGAATACTCTCCTTAATTATCGGTATTGACTCACCAGTCATGCTGTATATTATCTCTATTTATTGTAGACGGGAAATGAAATGGCCAAAACTTTTCTCCAAAAGTTTTCAACATTACAAATGATTTCTAATTTCTTATTTAATTCTTTTATAATTTTTGGGTACTTTAAGACTCGTACATTTAGCACATAAAAAAAATGTTCAATAATAGAGACTCTAAAATACAAAACATATGACGTCACACTATGGCGGACTGTGTTTTCGGCGCCATTTAAAAAGCATATTTTTCAATCAACATTTTTATGGGTTTCTACTGTGTAAAATATTAAAATATTAGTTTATTTTGTGAAAATGAATGATTAAGAAGCGATTAGCATGAAGAAAAATATTAGGTCAAGTAGCCTATTCTAGTCTCAATTTACTAATTAATGTAAACTCATTTTAAATTGACAGAGATGAACAACGGCGTGGGTAAGATCCACAGTCTGGAGGAGTTGGAGGCTCGTCTCCGGCCGCAGCAGCCGCCGCCCGCGCCCGCGCCGACTGAACACGACCTCACGGCTTTCAAGCGGCTCGTGAGTGTTCATTTTGATAGTTTATTACAGTCACTAGTAGATGACAAAAACTCAGAAAGGTGAAAAATTGATGTATTCTTGATGTATTTTATTTACATAAGTTTTGACATGAGGCATTCATTAGCTGAGAGTTGAGACCTACTGTGACCTGTGTTCCCTTGTTTAAGTATTATGCAATTTCTGTCGTTCTTCGTATGAAGAAGGAGATGTGATTATAGCCCCAATAGCTTTTTCCTCGACACATTCGAGTGTGCTTCCGAGTTTTTTTTTGTGTGATTTGTGGAAATTATTTAGTTTATATAATGTTTGTATGTTTGTCAGCTGGCGCAGGTGTCTGGTGGGCACGTGGTGGCGGCCGAGCCGCGCCCGCAGCAGCCGCCGCCCATGAGCCTACTTCAGGTAACACATACACTGCCGTCAAACACGCAATTTTTTAAGCTCACCGGACGTGGCAATCAAAGGGTTAAAATCCATACTAATATTATAAATGCGAAAGTGTGTCTGTCTGTCTGTTACCTCTTCACGCCCAAACCGCTGAACCGATCTAGCTGAAATTTGGCATGGAGATACTTTGAGTCCCTGGAAAGGACATAGGATACTTTTTGTCCCGGAAAATGTACGGTTCCCGCGCGATAAACGAGTTTTGGCGCAACAGAGTTGCGGGCGTCATCTAGTAGTCTATAAATCGAAGATGTGTCGATAATTTATAATATTTGGTATGGCTTATCAAACAGAAGTTATTTTAATGGTAATGTATTATAAGTATTTATGCTATGCATACATCATGTACAGATGCTGAACAAGAGTATGGAGCAGCAGCAACAGCAGCAGCAGGCGAAGGCGCCGCCACAGCAGCCGCACATCCCGCAGGAGCTCCTATACAAGCTCCTACAGGTGCAACAGGTGCGTAAACCGGGGAACGATTCTGATGCCTTCGATCGTCATTCCATTGTCAGCTTATCACAGATTCTGATGATCACATCTTCATCTGTGTTGAGGTGAGTTGGGTGATGGTTATCTCTTATTGTCGCTGAAATGGCAAAACTGCACTGCTCTCTTACTTTTGTTCTCAAGTTCTTCCCGATATAAAGTTGCAGTTAAAAGAACATTATGCCCCCGACGTGCATAATAATATTATGTGGATACGGTAGATTAATCTGCTGATAAAACTAAATTTGGGTCGAGTCGGTCTATTTCTACAGCTGTTTTGCTCCAAAAATGTTTACTAGACAAATATTTTAGATATCTTAACTGTGATCGTCTGAAACTTTATAGATTTATAGTGTAGTGAATCCACAAAACCGTTATTTCAATTTGAACCAAAGGTTGCAAACTGTAAGGAGTATGGTGGACTCTTCGGTAAACTTAACTATAAACTAACTTCACCGTTTCAGCGGCAGCAGCAAGGCCCGCCGCCGTCGGAGATGCCGGGCCCTGGCGGCCCGCCATCAGGCCCCACCGGACCCACGCAGGCCGACCGCGAGCTGCTTCAGCGGCCTGAGGCGCAGGCCATTATACACGGTATGTTAGTGACAATGAGGTGAATATAGTATGCAGTTTATTGCCAAACCACATTAAGAAAATAAACCTCTCACTAATAAAAATATATTCCATACTGTGTATGTACAGATGTTAAAGTTATACTATGTGTTGTCCTGGTTCATCCAGCGACTTTTTAACGTGTATAGAGAAATGTTTTGTCTTTGTGGGACAAGCGAATTTCATAACATGTTACCAGTTTTAAATCCACACCATAAATTTTTTATCGAAGAGAAATTTTAGTGTTTGTGTATAATATTGGGAGCTTTTGAGTTTGGCTTATTATTATTTCAATGACATCTGTAAATGCGTCCGCGCAGGTCTGAAAGCTGGCGAGATCACTGTGCAGCACCTGATGCAGCAGCTGGGCAACCCCGGGCTGCAGAACCGGCACCGCGAGCTGCTGCTGACCATCGTGCGCCTGCACCACCAGCACCAGCAACAGCAGCAGTACCAGCGCCAGGTGAGTGTAACAGCAGCACCAGTTGCGGCAGTAGTATCAACAACTGTGGAGCCAGTTCTTTCCCGTTATACTAAGGCTGCCTTCAGACTAGCGTTTGTCCAGCGTGGGCGTGATAAACGCGGCGCATACCGCATACGTCGCGCACACGCGGCGCTAGCGCAACGTACTGATTGTTCCAGTAGAGAAGCGGCGACAACGCAACGTACGCGGCGCGTCGTCGCGGCGTCTGCGCTGTGCATACGTTCATCGAACGCCTACGCTGGACAAACGCTAGTGTGAAGGCAGCCTAATAGCTCATTTTTATAGCGCTTGAGTGCGCAATACGTACAGACGCATTTTTACACTATTTTTGCGCACACACACACACACACACACACGAAGACATGTAGAACACTGTCTGTACCCGATGATGGTATGAAAAGACACACACTTTCGCAATTATAATGTTGGTATCGACTGTAGCTGCTACTTCATACTGTATTAATATATCCACTGTCGTAATTTCAACAACATAGTAAGGGTCAATTCAGACCGCAACGCGACGCGTAGATACATTTTTAATTTAGTACGGATTTGACAGTCTTCAATTACGTGAGACGTCGTGCAAATCTGTCAAATCAGCGTTTTAGAAATGCATCTACGCGTCGCGTCGCGGTCTGAATTGACCCTAACGTGTATATGTCTCTTGTTACAGCAACAGATGGGCGGGTCCCCGCTGCCGAGCGCGCCACACCTCGTCGTGCCGCCGCACCATCAGCCGCTGCGACTGTCGCCGCTGCCGCATCCAGGTGAGATAGAACGCATTACGATAGACGTTGCACTTACTTGTCACTCGCGCATGTAAATATCCCTATCATAAATATATAAAATTATATTTACGCTTGAATAAAATGATAGTACAATGAAGTACCGATACCCATCGGTAGTCAATTATGGATGATTAATTCGAACTTTACATACTAATGGTGCTTATTTTTTTTAAATATTTATATTCATATTGGACCAAGAATTTATTATGATTCATTTATTAAATTTTGCATATCAGTTAACATAACTTTACTATAGTCCCCATTAATTGCTATTACGAATAACAAAATTTATAATAGGCTACTTGACCTATATTCAATTTCATTGAACAAATGCATATTTCTAGTAGAACTTGGCGTAGGAAACCGTATTTCACCCTTATCATCAAATAAAAGCTTATGATTGATAAATAAAGTCGATTTGAAAATATGATTTTATGAAAATATGATTTGTACTGACTAAAACGCTTTTGCAGTACTTCCGATTTGGATGTGACGTCATCATGTTCGTAATTTAATATCTTTTATTTATCGCGCTCGTTATGTGTAAGTTTATTTGTACATAAATAATAAGAATAAGCCTAGAAAGATTTGCAAAATATATTTTCTTGAGTAATTCAAATAAAACACCAGTTTTATATATTATCTCCATTTATTGTAGACGGGAAATGAAATGGCCAAATCTTTTCTCCAAAAGTTTTCAACATTACAAATGATTTCTAATTTCTTATTTAATTCTTTTATAATTTTTGGGCACCTTAAGACTCGTACATTTAGCACATAAAAAAATGTTAAATAAAGAGACTCTAAAATACAAACAGTATGACGTCACACTATGGCGGACAGTGTTTTCGGCGCCATTTATAAGGCGTATTTTTCAATCAACATTTTTATGGGTTTTTACTGTGTAAAATAATAAAATATTAGTTTATTTCGTGAAAATTAATGATTAAGAAGCGATTAGCATGAAGAAAAAAATTAGGTCAAGTAGCCTATTATGTATAATGTAACCCCAAATACATTTACAATTTCTAGGCTACTTAATATTATGTAATGTGTATTATTTTTATTTAAAAAAACTACATTTATCTCCATTTATCATTAGATAATATTAGTACAGACTTATAAGGATGTTTTGACGCATAGAAAAAAATGACATAATGTTGCAAAACAGCAGACACTTTGTTATTAGTAATTATTACGCTGTCAATAAATGCAAAATTATATTTGGTTAACATTTTCGCAAATTTTCAGTAAAAGTGTCTTTCAAATGACATTTTACAACATGGCGGCGTCAATTTTGGTTTTCGGCTATACATCCTTGTATATCTGTATTGCTAGATTTCATTTAAAACTGCTATACATTAACGGACGCAGCGTTCTGTGTATCACCTATAATGGCGACAAGTCCGAACACATTGGGAGTGGTTCATCCAGGTAAGTCTAGTTACATAATAATATAAATAATAATATTGTCAGATACGTGTTCGAAATTTAAAAAGCCGGTTAACGATACCAAGACGATTCTTAATGAAATTATTGTTTTTGAAAGCCCGTTTTCACCAACTGCGTCCTAAGGCGAAGTGTGTGCGTCTTTTAGGATCAAGTATTTCCTATATTATCAATTTCAACAACGCTTATATGTCGCCTAAATGTGAAATAAGTTTATGTTTTCAGTAATATAAATTAAGAGGAATTAAAGTAACTTTACTGTTGACATTCAAAAAATAGCTTAGTATTTTTAATATTTACAAAACTATTGTTTCTTTATTCTGTATCTGATATTATCAGATTATGTTGTTCAGCAATGGCGGTTGTCGATGTATACAGCATGACTGGTGAGTCAATACCGATATTTAAGGAGAGTATTCAGTACTCGATTCTCATTATAAATATGTAATAAAATTAGGTTCTTTTAATTATTTTTTTTGATTTTCCCAAAAATTAATGAATCATGGATACTAAGTAAATTACGCGGATAGGCAAGTAGGCATACTATGCGGCCGGTGCAGAGGCGTGCGCTACCAAAGAAACACCACACAACTACCCCTCCCGCTCGCGGTGTCCATGCGTTGGGTAAATAATTATTTAACTTTAAGCTACATTTACTCAGTGATCAATTGATATTATTTTTTTGTATTATTTTTTTCCAACTAATATAATAGCCAAATATCACGTCCTCAAGTATTGAACATGTCTCACCAGTCACGCAGTATATATTTGCCACCAAAGGGATGGTAGAGTATTTCGTGTCAAATGTCATGTCAGACAGACATATAAGGGTCTATACAGACGGACCGCATTTCAACTGCAATCCAACCGCAAATTGCAGTCCAAGTGCAGTTTGAATGCAGTTGACACGACTGCAATAGAACTACAAACCAAACGGGTTCACACGACTGCACGCCAACTGCAACTGAACTGCAATCCGACTGCGCGTTTGGTTTGCAGTTCTATTGCAAAGTGTCAACTGCATTCAAACTGCAATTGAACTGCAATTTGTGGTTGGATTGCAGTTGGAATGCGGTCCGTCTGTATAGACCCTAACAGCTATGTCTTGACTCGTGACATGTGGAAGCTACCTCGTCATATGACGGCTGTTTGACACGACAATTGACACGATTAGAGATGGGCAAACGACCCGGTTTAAACCCGATCACTGGGTTTAAACCCAGTAAAAACCCATATATTCCCTCCCGCCGGGTTTTTATTCGGGTTTTTATCTAAATGGCCAAATTTTTCTATTTTAGCAACGTAAAACAATGTATTTTGTAAGTTACATAATGAACAAACAGTGCAGGGTAGCATATAAAATAGTTTATACCCAAATACCCCAGTCAACTTAGACAAAAATTTAAAATACCCCTGTAACCTTGCATAAATTCGCACCAAGCTGAAAATCGGTAATACTATTGTTGAGAAAGTGATTACGAATCAGAATTCCCATGTGCGCTAAATTTTTTATTCAAGGTCAAAGGTCCGAAAAATTTGTTTTTCACATTTTTTGGCGAAACGGTAAGTTTTTTCATAAAAATACCTCAGATAAAAATTGTAGGCCATGAAATTGTCTACAAAAATGTATTATTACTATATTTATACCAGTCACCGTTTTTCACTCGAAAAGTTTTAAAAGTTTAAAACTCACAATTTGAAAGTACGCCTCGTATAGAATGTTTGCCTCTACCAGTGTCAGATCCTTTAATGTTTTAATATAGTATTATTTATGTACGAATTGGCTCTTTTTTTTCTCTCTCGCGGTGTTAAAATGGCAGCCTAAATGGCTTTTTTTTTTTTTTTTTCTTGGACCCTTATTTTAATTGACCAATGCTTCTCAACTAAGAATCCCAGAAAGATGAAAAAGGTCGTATTTAATAGGCAAACTCATAGACTACAATAATACGGGTAGTTTATTAAAAAATAATTAAAAAAAAAACATAGAAGTACAAAGATGAATGGAAAAAGGGAATTTTTGTTTTTTAATTTTTGGCTTTTTGTGGAAAATCCGGCTTATCAAACTGGTTCTTTTTTATGTTAAATAATAGATGAGGTATCTAGCTATAATAAATTCCACAACTTCTTCACTCTCAATTACATAGTTTAAAAGTTATAATGAATTACTTTTGTCTACTCCGGTCAATTTAGAATTTAGAATATTAATTTGAAGCTCTAATTCGAAGTTAAGATGAAATCCCACCAAGCTAAAAATCGGTAATATTGTTTAGAATATGATTAAAAATAAAATTTGAAACCTCCCAGTAATTCCCTTCTATGGAAAAAAAATCCCAGGTCAAAATCAAAGTTAAAAAAAAAAGAATTTTGCGCGATTTTCAGCAAAACGGTAAGTTTTACATAAAAATATCCTGAATAAAAATTGCAGGCCATAAAATTATCTACAAAAATGTTTTAATACATTTTTCCCTACAAGCCTCCGTTTTTTAAATATAACTCTCAGGCATTTTCAGGCACAATCAGGCATTTTGCACAAAAAGCCACTAATTAAAAAAACTAAAATATTATGTCCCTTTTTCCATTCATCTTTGTTTTTCTATGTTATTTTAGGGTTCCGTAGTCAACAAGGAACCCTTATAGTTTCGGTCTGTCCGTCCGTCTGTCTGTCCGCCGTTTTGCTCAGAGACTGTAGGGCCTACGAAGCTGTGATTCGGCACGAATGCACATATTAATGATGCCGACAAAATGGTATATAAAATCTTTAAAAAAATATATGGTACCTCTCCTACACTAAATCTTTAAAAAAATATATGGTACAATTTTTTTCGCGTCAACCCCATCCTGTGGGGTGTCGTTGGATATGTTTTTTAAAAATATTTCGAATATTCAGAGATCATTTTTCGATTTAGGGATCCATTTGTGAAATATGAAGTTTGAAAGCGGAAAAATCGTTAGAGTCCAAAGTTTCCCCTTCTACCAGCTAAAAGGTTGCTTCTGGAAATGTGAAAAACTTTACCAGAGTAGGAAATATGCTGAATTTAAAAGGAAAATTATCACGGCTACGAAGACTTCATGAGTTATTGAGTAATAGCTTAAAAAAATAATATTCGGTGAAGTATAAAGGAACTTTTCATTCAAATTCGTTTGAACGTAACTGAAATTTTGTTGTTAGTAGTGTAAAACACGTTATAAATGTACAGTACATTCATTGACCATACAAAAATTATCAAAAACTAGCGGTACTACGGAACCCTATAATATTGCGCATGGCCCGATACGCACTTGGCAGGTTTTTAAATATATTTTTTTAATAAACTACCTATATTATTGCAGTCCATGAGTTTGCCTATCAAATGCGACCTTTTTAGGGTTCCGTACCCAAAGGGTGAAAACGGAATCCTATTCATGAGATCGATGTCTGTCCGTCTGTCCGTCTGTCTGTCTCCAGGCTGTAACTCAAGAACGGTAATAGCTAGAGAGTTGAAATTTTCACAGATTTTGTATATCTGTTGCCGCTATAACAACAAATACTGAAAGCTAAATAAAATTATTATTTAAGGGGGGCTCCCATACAACAAACGTGATTTTTTTGGCCTTTTTTGCTCTATATCAATAAGAGCAACAGGTAGGCCCTTGAATTTTCCACAAAATCCTTAGTTTTACTTGTACTTTAATATTTAATAATAATATTAAAATAAAATAAAAAATTAAGGGGGGCTCCCATACAAAAAACACAATTTTTGTTCTAATTTTGCTCTATAATGGTACGGAACCCTTCGTGCGCGAGTCCGACGCGCACTTGGCCGATTTTTCATCTTTCTGGGATCCTTAGTTGAGAAGTATTGGTCAAATGAAAATAAAGGTCCGAAAAAAATTTAAAATGGCTGCCATTTTAAGACCGCGAGAGAGAGAAAAAAAAGAGCCAATTCGTACACAAGTAATACTATATTTTATAGCATAAAAGGATCTGACACTGGTATAGGCATACATTTTATACGAGGCGTACTTATGGCAATTGTGAGAAAAACAACTTTTACAACTTTTCGAGTGAAAAACGGTGACTGGTATGTAAAAAGTAATGATACATTTTTGTAGACAATTTTATATGGCCTACAATTTTTATCTCAGGTATTTTAATAAAAAAAAAACTTACCGTTTCGCCAAAACTTGTGAAAAACTAATTTTTGGACCTTTGACCATGAATAAAAATTTAGCACACATTCCTTTTTGGAAGTCGGTCAAAAAGTGGCGAATTTCACCAAACAAATAAATCCCGAGGTCAAAGACGATGACATTAATTAATCTAAATTTCTAGATTTACACACTCAAGAGCTAACGATTGACGAACTTATATACTTAGATAAGTATAATATAAGTAAGCATGAGCAAGATAATATTGAACAAACTGTTCAGGCAACATTGTTAGAATAATAAATCTGAAGGCTTCGACACCAAAATAACATTGGTTTAGGTTACTTTATCCATAACAACGTAAATTGTTTTATTTTACAACATTTTCATTTAACATTTTTCTTCTGAATGATTGTTTTCTGTAGACTTTGGTTTCAATTAAACATATTTTATATGCATTTATATGCAAAGTTGAACGCCGACTTACGCGAATTCTTTTTTTTTAACGTTTGAATACAAAATATAAGTTTAAAAGTTTAAACCCGCTGTTTGGGTTTTTATTCGGGTTTAAATCCATTTTCACCCAAAAAACCCGGTTTAAACCCGTTTCCACCCATCGGGTTTAAACCCGTTGCCCATCTCTAGACACGATAGACCCTACGGCTACATAGCGCCGAACATCCCACATTAGGGTCTACACAGACGGGCTTCAATCCAACCGCAAATTGCAGTTCAAGTGCAGTTTTAATGCAGTTGACACGACTGCAATAGATCTGCAACTGAACTGCAATCCGACTGCGCGTTTGGTTTGCAGTTCTATTTCAGCACTTGAACTGCAATTTGCGGTTGGATTTTAGTTGAAATGCGGTCCGTCTGTGTAGACCCTTACAGATCGACAACTGACAAGCCTTGTTATGAACGTGAGCGGTGGCGCTGCTGGTAAAGGAAAACTGTCAAAAATGACGTTTTTGTATGATGGCGGCGTTAGTTCCTTTTTTCGCCACGTTCATTTAAAGCCATCGATCTGTAAACGATTGTTTATTTATTAATTCATGCTTCCACGCAGGCGTGCCCGCGCGCATCCCGTCGCCGCGCGAGCTGGCTGCGCACACGCAGTCGATAATGCAGGGCGCTCTCATCAAGAAGAAGCTGGAGGAGCAGCGCGAGAACTACCGCCGCCGCCACGAGCCGCAGCCCCACCACAAGCCCACGCCCATCTCCTTCACGCCCACCTCGGTGACTATCTGTCTCTTTCACACACACGCACGCATGGACGCATAACGTACACGCACGGGCGTGAACGTTATGCGTCCGTGCGGGCGTGCTGAAAATTTGAAAAGTGTTTGTATTGTATCACACTATTACTTTTTGGGATGATTAAACATAATAATAAACAAATGTCGCAGGTTCTACGAAAAATGACTGCCGACAAGGAGTCAGATGCGCCGAGTCCCAAGCAACAGCAGCAGTGGTCGCAGCCGCCTAAGATGCCGCAGGGCAGGCCTATTGTGAAGGTATAGTTAATTTTGTAACATTTTACTGAATTCTGGACCTATTAAGGATGCTACAACATTCTACAACCGAGAAATTAGCAGGTCGGATGTCTGTCAGTACGAATATCGACGTTAAGGACATTAAAATAAGATTCATATACTACATTATAGCCGCATACAAAATTTTCACATAAAATACGTTTTAACCATCACAATAATCGCAAAATATGAAAAAAATGGGGTCTGATTAGGTACCATTATAGCTAAATACACTGAACTGAGGAAAATAAATATACAAAAAATTGTTGCTTATTTAGTCCTCTATAAAGTCCGCTAAAAATTTTATATAATTATTTTTAACAAAAAATTAAAACCGACTTCCAGGGTAAAAACAATAATAATTTGTAATGAACAAAAAAGTGTTAAATAATTCTTACTCTTTAAAGTGCCTTATGCATAATTCTCCTAAACCTCAACTATTTCTGTACACAATCTACATTACTTTGAAGACGGTACCAGATAAGAATGCTGAGTTCTATGACAAAATATTTTTAATATTTAAGACTGGTACCGACTTCAAAATAATGTAGATTGTGTACAGAAATAGTTGAGGTTTAGGAGAATTATGCATAAGGCACTTTAAAGAGTAAGAATTATTTAACACTTTTTTGTTCATTACAAATTATTATTGTTTTTACCCTGGAAGTCGGTTTTAATTTTTTGTTAAAAATAATAATTTCACTCTTTTAAGTGATTTATAAGCTGGTTTTCTGCACAGACTAATGTGTTATGCTTAGTGACTTTGGATCCAGGATACACTTTCATTATATTATGAGAACTCATTGTCTGATGTCACTACTTCAGAATTGCTTAAGCAACTCTAAGCATATACCACTGTGTACCTAATGTATGTATATGCTTATTGCTTGGCGTTAATCAAGCAATGATAAAATTAATGTTCATACGCCTGTCTTTAAAGGCTCTAAAGTTTTCAGTGACTTTCTTTCTATCATTACACTCATGAAAACAACTCAACATTGCTAGATGACCCCCGCAACTTCGTTGCGCCAAAATTCGTTTATCGCGCGGAAACTTTAACTTTTTCCGGGGTAAAAACTATCCTATGTCCTTTCTCGGGATTCAAAGTATCTCCATGCCAAATTTCAGCAAAATCAGTTCAGCGGTTCGAGCGTGAAGAGGTAACAAACAGACAGACTGATAGACAGACAGACACACTTTCGCATTTATAATATTAGTATGGATGCTCAAATAATATAACTAAAATCGTCCTTATAAATTTTAAGAATAACTAACCTCATAGATCTTATAATCAAATTGCTAAATTGGTAACCTAAACACCAAGGTCGAGTCATTTACATTGAAATAACATTATAATTTTTAAATCGTTCGACAAATTCGGGCTTTGTTCTTAAAGACGATTAATAGTAACAATAATAGGGTCATAATTAGATAATTCATGGTGTGGTGACCGGTAGTAGTGATGATGATGACGATGAATGTAACTTGCATGGTAGCATAATATGCTTTCAGTTCTTAAACCAACTCCGAAACCCCCATACTTGCTTTTTGGTAGCACATGCTTAGGATACTTCTCATAAAATCGAAATCCATATAAAGGAGGAGTTCCCTCAATTACTCACGGATGTATGTTGGAATGGTGGTGATGATGATGATGATAAATTAAATTTGCATAGTAGTATATGCTTTCAGTTCTTAAGACAACGCCGAAACCCCCAAACATGTATCTATAAGGAGTAAGGAGTTCTGTTCACCAACTTCGAACCATGGTATATATCCTGGTGCAAAATCTTACTTTTTAGTTTTGGTAACATATGCCTGGAATACTTCATATGAAACCAAAAAAACATAGGTTTCCATTTGAATTTTGAGGAGTTCCCTCGATTACTCATGGATCCCATCATCAGGTCACCACTTTTCTGAACATTGCTTTTTGGTAGCATATGCTTAGGATACTTCTCATAAAATCGAAATCATTATAAGTTTCCATATAAATTTGGAGGAGTTCCCTCGATTACTCACGGATGTATGGTGGAATGGTGGTGATGATGATGATGATTAATTAAATTTGCATAGTAGTATAATATGCTTTCAGTTCTTAAGACAACGCCGAAACCCCCAAACATGTATCTATAAGGAGTAAGGAGTTCTGTTCACCACCTTCGAACCATAGTAAATCCTGGTGCAAAATCTTACTTTTTGGTAACATATGCCTGGAATACTTCATATGAAACCAAAAAAAACATATGTTTCCATTTGAATTTTGAGGAGTTCCCTCGATTACTCATGGATCCCATCATCAGATCACCACTTTTGTCAAAATGGGACCAAATTGGAGTGAAACCTATTATAACAAAAGAAAAATTTTGAAAATCGGTTCATAAACGGCGGAGTAATCGTTGAACATACATAAAAAAAAAAAATATCCACAGACGAACGTATAACCTCCTCGTTTTTGGAAGTCGGTTAAAAATAAACAACTTTTCCAGTTATAAGAAAAATAAGAAAATTTTTCAAATTTTTTCATACATTTTCGCCATATCAAGAACGCGGCGAGCGTCGTAACCGCCACTGTACAAGGCGCGGTAATATGAATCTTATTTTAATGTCATTAACGTCGATATTCGTACTGACAGACATCCGACCTGCTAATTTTCCGGTTGGAGCATTCTTAAAACATACTATAGAAAATTAAGCGTCCGTTTCCTAAATGCTAATGTACGGTGTACCATCGAAGAAATTGATTTACTAAGAGTGGGTTGCATCAACCTATTTTAACTATAACTTTAACTTTAACCATAATAAAATGTGAAATTAACTGTCAAATCCCTAGCAAAAGTCACCATATTTGACGATAACCTTAACCTTAACTTTAACTACGCTTCTGGTGCAATTTACCCTTATAGGCAGTTGACGGACCTACGTCAATTGGTCGGATTATGTCAATTCAATGTTAACTGTAAATTGTAATCTGTCGGATCGGTTTGAGTTGACATAACGTGACCAAATTACGAAGGTCCACCATCTTCATATGAATCAATTACTTCTCTGATAGTACAAACAGAGGGGTTAGTGCGAGTTTTATTCGATCATACGCATCGAGCACGTTAACGCGAATTTGTATGGGATCAAAGCGGTATCCACGTTAGCCAGTAGATGGCGCTGCTTTGATCCCATACAAATTCGCGTTAACGTGCTCGATGCGTATGATCGAATAAAACTCGCACTAACCCCTCAGTAGTGTGCCAGCTTGTAAATGCTGGATTGGATTTAACATTTATTATAACAATAAATGTTTTTTTCAGGGTAATCAAAGTGGCATCCTACAGATGGGCTACCCACAGTCGCAGGTCGACTACCAGCAACACTATCTCAATCAACAACAACAACAGGTAATATTTTATACATTTTAGATGACATTGTTTTTGACTTTCTTTTGTTGAAGAAGAGTAACGAGTTACAAGATTAAGAATGCTCCAACTTTTTAATTAGCAGGTCGGATGTCTGTCAGTACAAATATCAACGTTAATAACATTAAAATAAGATTCATATTAGCGCGCCTTGTACAGTGGCGGTTACGATGCTCGCCGCGTTCTTGATATGGCAAAAATGTATGAAAAATTTGAGAAATTTTCTTATTTTTCTTATAACTGGAAAAGTTGTACTTTATTTTTATATAAAATTTTTAGCGGACTTAGAGGACTAAATAAGCAACAATTTTTTTGTATATTTATTTTCCTCAGTTGAGTGTATTTAGATATTAGGGTACCTAATCAGACCCCATTTTTTATATTTTGCGATTATTGTGATGGTTAAAACGTATTTTATTAAAAAAATTTGTATGCGGCTATAGAATTTTTATGGTACAGTCGTGGAGATGAATATCGCAGTTTGACTCCTAATTCTTTAATAGGGTACCGGAAAATCGCTGATATTTGTAATAGTGTCCTTAATGTACAGGAACGTTAATTAAATTGTGATTTAATGAAAAAATGTTTAACTGCAATTATAACTATTCAAAGTATGTCTCATTTTTGCAGCAAATGAGCGGGAACCGCGCATTCCCATTACCGCAGCAAAGACCACCAGTCAACAATTCGGTAATTGTTTTTTTTTTTTGGGATTTGGGACTTACTTAGACTTATAAAGTAAAATATATACATTTTTGCATATATTCATCAGTAAACAATATAGCGACATAACAAATCACTGTACAATACAGTAATCTCCTCTATTCGCCATATTTCAGTATAACAACATGGGATCTATGGGCAACATGCGCGGCGTGGCGGGCAGCAGCGCGCTCCACCAGCTACTGGTACACTCACACCAGAGGTCGCTTAACGGTGAATTACTTTTTTTATAGTCTGTAGCAGATTGTTATGTAACTAATCGTGTTGAAGAAAAGAAACGAGCAATATTATCTCTTAGTTTACATGTATAAAAATTAATCCCTTTTCCCTTGACAACATCGCGCGTAAACGGCTGGATCGATTTTAGGCTCAGGTATAGCCTACGGGAAAGGACACTGCGCGAAAATGCACGGTTCTTCTGGATATTACTTTGCGCGCACAAAGCTGCTAGAGGCAGCCAGGTCAACAATAAAAAAATACACTACCTAGGGCCCGTTTCACCACCTCTTGATAAGTGCCGGATAGGCTATCCACCACTTAACTTGACACATAGAATATGGAGAATCTGTCAAAAAAGTTCGGCACTTTATCAGGAAGTGGTGAAACAGGTGCTAAGCAACGTCTCTATTGCAGAGATGGCCGGCGGCGGTGACAACCAGCTGGCGCGGTGGTTCTCGCCGGAGCTGCTGGCGCAGGCGTCGGCGGGCAAGCTGCCCTCCGTCTCGCACGTCCCCAACGCGCTCTCGCTGGAGGACCTCGAGCGGCACCACCATTCGCCCGCGCCTCCCGTGCGCAACTAAACCGCCAACCGGCCGCCGGCCGCCGCTCGCGCTGTTCCGACGACGGTTCCCACACTTTGCCGCTAGGTGGCGACGCGACGTCCGGTGGATAAAACGTGACAGTGAAATTAACTTTTTTTTAGTTCCACCGAACGACGCCCCGGCAAAGAAAACCCTCAGAAGTGTGAATTACTAAGTCAAATTCTGTGACGGACTCTAGTGACATTTTGGTGGTTTTGGAATGTACTTTTTTTTTGCTCAAATTCCATCTACGAAACTTTTGTTGTTACACGTTTACTCGTAATTAGCGGGCCGTCAAAATGTATGTCACGATTTTTAAAATTACTGGTTATAACTGCATAAAATGCGTAACTCCCAGTTTGTAACGTTAACGATCAAATTGACGACGTAAAGTATTTTTGTATGTATGTGGCACCGCGAGTCTCGACGGGTGCGACGTTGTGTGGACGTAACGAACTGCAGTTCGAACGCCGAAGGAACGGGCCTAGTGCCGCTTCGATTAAAAGACTGAACTACTCATAAAATTGTTACCATCCGCATGGAAAGAGCATCGCAAACACAAAATCCAAAAGTTGAACCCCGATACGTAAATAAATGTGGATTCAGCGGCTAAATAGATTAGAACGAAAATTTCTCGAAGCCGCAGCGGCATTGTTAACATTTGTAAATTTTGAGTTCGAGATAACAAAATTATTTAAAGAAACGTTATTTACAAACTTCTCGCATTGTACATAAAAGGTTTTTAGTTAAATATAAATTACGCATGAATTTTGAATGTTCTTTTTTTACCATTCGCATGATGTGTGGACGTTTTGAGGATGATTGTATTGTGAATGGATTACTCGAGATCTAATATACGCTTACTCTAGACGCAAAATTCTAAAATGAAAATAAATAATATATTATGTTACATTACATAAGAAGTTGTTACTTACATGTGGCGTTTATAAAATCGTACTAAATTAATTGTTGTATCTTGGCGATTTTATCGGATACCCCATTAACGTCAAACACATTTTTGATTTTCGAAACACCCTTTTACATTTACTTTCGAGATTTTTTCACCTAATATGAATATGGAGGAAGCGTATTTAGAAATTATGTGAGGTTTTTATTTGGTTGTATGGAGAGGATTTATTTGGCAGGAAAATGTGAGAAGTATGTACGGAGTTTTGATGTATTTCGTTTTAGAAACTTGTAAAAATTGATGGTCATCCCTTAGATTGTTTACTTCAAATTATGTGTAACTTTAAAATATGACACCCCACCCTGTACTTGTTGTGCATGTAAAAGCAATAATGGTAAGAATGTAAGTTCGTAAATATTTGTACGAATTAAGTAAAAACTTGTACCTACGATGTTTTAGTTCAACATTTTAATACAGCATCGATTTGGTTCCGGTGCAGAGTCCGTATGATAAAAATAGAAATTGGTATTTTCCGATTACTTGTACGGACTGGCTCAAATTTTATTCATGTTGGATTAAAATCACCAGAACTGCATCATGCACAATATCTTAAGGCCCATTTTCACCAACGACTGTTAAAGTTAAAGCTCGAATTAGTATCACGTCACCTCTTTTATATGAATGAAAGAGTAGATATGATATTTTAACACGCTGTTAACACTAACAGACGTTGGTAAAATTGGGCCTTAAGCTCCTTCCATGACAGCTGTTTAATTCGTGCTGGAAATGCATTGAGTAAATATGGTTTAGTACGATATGACTTTGAATGGGACTAAGGGTCTATACAGACGGACCGCATTTCAACTGCAATCCAACCGCAAATTGCAGTTCAAGTGCAGTTTGAATGCAGTTGACGTTGCGTGTTTGGTTTGCAGTTCTATTGCAGTCGTGTCAACTGCATTCAAACTGCACTTGAACTGCAATTTGCGGTTGGATTGCAGTCCGTCTGTATAGACCCTTAAATCATTTTTAATAACCCAAGCTGCGAATGACCGCGGCAAAACTTGTGTGTACATAAAAAACTACATAAATAGTCTACATAAAGAGGAAAAGATGAGTCTACACATATTATTCAGATAAGTGATGGTAAAAAGACTTGACTTGTCTCAACTTGTCTGTATGTAAACGCGTAATAGCAGCCAAATAAGTGTGCAACCGCCTCTATCGACTATCGAGTAGTGCTTGCTGACTTGTATTTGTCATGTTCCGTTACTGGGGCACGATTCTCAAACGTCGAATGTGATTTCGATCGCACGCGCAGGCTATCTCACCCACATGCCGCATGCGCGAGTGAGACGGCATCATGTGATTGTAAGAATCGGGCCCCATTTACTCAAAAACGCCCTACGGACAATAGAAAGAGTTTGCCGTCCAGTAATAAATAGGCCCGGAGCCTACTAAATTACAGGATTTTATTTTTCGAGCGGGCGCACTGGGTCCCTAGGATCGGACGAAAATTTCAGTTCGGATTGTGACCTGTTTTGTTGGCGCGTCGGCGCTTATACATGAAATGTCTCCTGTAAGCTTTAAATTATTGATTAAAGAAAATTCGAAAGTTTACGGTTGTTTTATTTTGGTGTATTTTAGGTAGGTTTTTGTTAGACGACATTCGACAATGACACTATCCCTACGATTAATAAAAAGAGCTACACCATGTTCAAAATATAGACGTTGCTGCTCATCAAAGATTTGTCCTTGTTTGTCAAGACTCGGACTCAAGAGACATTTCTAACATATCGAACAAGGATAAAACAGAATAATTATTACTGTACAGCGTGGATTATCGCGTGTTGCGAAAGGGGGCTAGACAGAAAAAGTTGTGTCCTAACGAGTAACGACACTTTTTGACCGACACTCATTTTAGTACCTGCGAAGTAGGGACAGAGGGCATTGATGTGGTGGCGATGACGTCAACTGGCGGGAAATTAAAACTTCGTTCCATCTGGGTGTCCCTTGTTTTATTGGTAAGGGTCATTTAATTTATACGTATTATATTTTTTATAATAGCTAATAGGTATCTTATACAAAATAAAGCAAATAAGTAATAATAATTATTATTACCACTATTACCATCATTCCGTCATATAAAACTACTTTTCGTCTAAAGCAGCTCTATTCAACCTGCGGCCCGCCGGGCCCGCGTAAAGATAAACCATTTTGAAATTCACACCTACTGGCAAAATAGTACAGAGTCGTCGTAGAAGTCGTAAAAAATGTTCCATTCCATTAAAGCGTCTCCCAGACCATAGATAATACAGTATATATACTCCCAGACAGACGCGGACAGCCAGCGGTCAGCGGTGGCGGTGGCGGTCTTTGCCACCGCCCGCGGGACCGCGTGTGTCTGTGTCGTTCCTAGAAATCTCAACTCATCCAACTGACCGCCACTGCTGTCCGCCGCGTCTGTCTGGGAGACGCTTTAATCACTAATATTTGCAATAACGTTATTATTTGACCCTTGCGGCTTGCAACCCGCTAAACCAAGGACGAAACGTGTTTGTGGCCCGTATAAAAAAAGGTTGAGTACCACTGGTCTAGGGTCTAGACTACCAAAAGAAAAGAAAGTAATGGGTCAAAAACTCAAGTCGAAACTCAAAAATTCAAAATACAAGAAACTTTTTTAGATTGTAGAGCGCCATCTATGTTCGCGCAAGAAACAACTGTAGCAAACAATAAGCTAAAAAGTACTAAGTTTCACCGCTAGATGGCTAAAACCCGTGCAAAATTTTGTTACGATAATATGCGTAATGCGGTATTGAATTATTTTATCAGCTGACCTCGTTTAAAAATAGCTGTGCGCGGTGCACCGAACGATTTTCCATTCACATTTTACGGAGGGGCGATACAGAGGTACCGTCCTTTGCGTTGGCCAGGAGTGTTCTGTGGCGTTGGCCTTGCGTTGGCCGTTTTACAATAAGATTTTTTTGTTATAGTACGCAAGTTATTTAAATACATAAAATGCATAAAGTAAATAAAATAATAAATATTTTTTTTGCAGCTAAAGCTACCTTACTAATAGGCTGATATTTAAATTACCCTCTATTTAAGTTACTTTATGATTTAAATTCATATATTATCTAGAGCGAGATGTAAGCACAAAATTTTAGTTATTTTCGTTATTGATCAGTTTTTAGTTTTTACTGGGTCAACAATCAATATTCAATCGTATTCGTATTTCGTAGCATGTATAGGTACATTGACGTATAGGTAGAACACATTTCTGTGGTAGAACATCATAGGTAGTGTATAGGTCATAGACTTATAATATTGGTATAGGTAATGTATTTTGCAACGTTTGCGTTCTCGTAACTCATTTTGCTCGAAGAATGCCAGCTTCGGTATACTTCGGCTCTTCGGAATTCTCGGAATTGATATAATAAACTCTTGTTCCGCGAGTCTGCCGGCTGGCGGCAGGTGGTCGCTGGCAACTACGCTGGCAACGGTTATTTTGCAACGTTGAGCTCACAAGTTTTGTAAGCAAAGTCCGCTAGCTCGTTGATTCGGCAACCTTCGGCTCGCTTCGGTGGCTTCGGCTTCTGTCGGATATGATAAGGTCGATAAAGTGACTTGTTAGTTTGTTACGTAAAAATATTATGTAGTCATTAATCTGTACAGAGATTATATAGGTACACCGTACAGTATACCTACACTTATTATTATATTTTGTGTGTGAAATTTTTAAATAAAAACCGGCCAAGTGCGTGTTAGTTTTTTAGTTGATCGACTATTACTCAATAACTTATGAAGTCTTCATATGATAGTTTTCCTTTTAAATTCAGCATATTTCCTACTCCCGTGAATTTTTTCACATTTCCAGAAGCAACCGTTTAGCTGGTAGAAGGGGGAGGGGGGGGGGACACTGAACTCTAACGATTTTTTCCAATTTAAAACTTGATATTTCACAAATGGATCCCTAAATCGGAAAATGATCTATGAATCCTACTAATATTATAAAGGCGAAAGTTTGGATGTATAGATGTATGGATGTATGGATGTTTGTTACTCTTTCACGCAAAAACTACTGAACGGATTTTAATGAAACTTTACAACAATATAGCTTATGCATCAGAATAACACATAGGCTATAATTTTAACCAACTTTCAAAATGGAGGAGGTGTTATGTTCGTTTTTTTATGCTCAACGATTACTCCGCCGTTTGTGAACCGATTTTCAAAATTTTTCTTTTGGTGTATAGGGCATTATCCCAATTTAATATCATGTTCACAAAAATGGTGATCTGATGAAGGAATCCATGGGTAATCGAGGGAACTCCTCAAAATTTATATGGAAACATGTGGTGACTTTGGTTTCATGAGAAGTATTCCGAGTATATGCTAACAACAAGTAAGATTTTGGACCCAGCGACACCCACCCATGGTTCGGGAGCTGCTGGGAGAACTCCTGACTCTTCATAGATATACGTTTGAGAGTTTCGGTGTTGATTTAAGATCGGAAAGCAGATTCTACTATGCAAATTACATTCGTCATCATCATCATCATCACTATCAAGTACCATTTTTTTTTATGAAAAAAGGAGGCAAACGAGCAAACGGGTCACCTGATGAAAAGCAACTTCCGTCGCCCATGGACACTCGCAGCATCAGAAGAGCTGCAGGTGCGTTGCCGGCCTTATACGAGGGAATAGCGTAATAGGGTAGGGGAGGATAGGGAAGGGAATAGGGGAGGGTAGGGAAGGAAATAAAGGAGGGTAGGGAAGGGAAAAGGGTAGGAGATTGGGCCTCCGGCAAAGAAAATATACACTAGGTACGCGAACCTCCGGTCAACTCACCACTCGGCGAAACACAGCGCAAGCGCTGTTTCACGCCGGTTTTCTGTGAGCCCATGGTATTTCTCCGGTCGAGCCGGCCCATTCGTGCCGAAGCATGGCTCTCCCACGGTATCGTCCCATGATACGTTTCATAGTCTTTTAGATCGAGACTCGAGTTTGTCAATCGATTTAAAAAAAATTATATCTACTAATATTATTTAAAACCTGAAGAGTTTGTTTGTTTGCTCGAACACGCTTATCTCAGGAAGTACTTTCTGGTCCGATTTAAAAAAAAATCAGTGTTAAATAGCTTATTTATCGAGGAAGGCTATTTATTACTACTTACGCTAAGACTAAAATATATATGACCGAAGAATCAGAATAAAATGTGGAAAAACCCGGGAAAATTATTAGAAACTAGAAAGGGTTTATCTCACGAAGTACTAGAGCATTTTTGATATTATTTGTCACAACTCACAGACATAGAATAGACCACGTGAAGGGACAGAACTTTTTGCGGGAAAATGTACGGTTTTCGTGAAATTCCTAATTTACGCGGGCGAAGCCGCACGGGACATCTAGTACTCATAATATTTTTAAAAAACCTATCCAACGACACACACACGTCGCTTGATGTGTAGGGGAGGTACCATAAAAAAACCGTACCGTATTCATAGATCATTTTCCGATTTAGGGATCCATTTATGAAAATATATTAAGTTTTAAAGTGGAAAAATCGTTAGAGTCCAGTGTCCCCCCTTCTACCAGCTAAACGGTTGCTTCTGGAAATGTGAAAAAATTCACGGGAGTAGGAAATATGCTGAATTTAAAAGGAAAACTATCACGGCTAAGAAGACTTTCATAAGTTATGTAATAGTCGATCAACTAAAAAAAATATTTGGCGAAGTATAAAGGAACTTTTCGTTCAAATTCCTTTGAAAGTAAAGTAACTGAGATGATGTTGTTACTTGTTAGTAGTCATCGATTTATATGTGTAAAACATGTTATAAATGTACATTCATTGACCATACAATTTCAATAACTGTATTTTAAAAAGATAAAACCGACTTCAAAATTGTACGTAATTGAGAATGAAAACTTCCTATCTCCAAAACTACTGAACCGATTTTGATGAAACTTGCACTATTCCCTAAGTTGAACAATACCTGATACAATAAAAAAAGAATCACTCAAATCGGACTTGTAGTTCCGGAGATATGAGTGAACAAACATAAAAACATACATACATACATACATACGTACACTTTTGAAATTTGGCACATTTGTTCAGAAGCTGTTATAGATTAACATGCAAAAACTGGGCAGTTCTGGAAATATTACATACATACGCGTCGAATTGATAACCTCCTTTTTTTGAAGTCGGTTAAAACTAGCGGTACTACGAAACCCTATATTTAGTATTTATGTCTATGCCTATATTATATTGCGCGTGGCCCGACACGCACTGGGCCGGTTTTTCTTACATACTCTTTGAACCTGGATATTACAACGTCAGTGAAAATTTTCTGGAAAGCAGTGATCGAACGGGATTTTCTGTGACGCGGTCGTCTTTTTTTGTTATAAGAAAAGATTTGACTTGTGCCAGCATAATATTATAGCATTCTATATTGGTACCTACATAGATTATAGAATATACTTAGGTGAGTAATATATAAGTCTATGGCCGGTATAAATAGTCAGTACTTAAGATGCGACCCGCTCTCAAGACGCGGTTCGGCTCTGTGATTGGTCCAAATTTTGACAGCCAACCAATCACAGAGCCTGAACCGTGTCTTGAGACCGAGATGCATCTTGAGTACTGACTATTTATACCGGCCTATGACTTAGGTAAGTATGTAACCTATAGTTTGTGTGTGCCAGTATCGTATTTAGGATGTGTACCTACTGTGTACGCCAAAACGCTGTTTTTTAGGGTTCCGTAGCCAAAATGGCAAAAAAGGAACCCTTATAGATTCGTCATGTATGTCTGTCTGTCTGTCCGTCCGTCCGTCCGTCCGTCCGTCCGTCCGTCCGTATGTCACAGCCACTTTTCTCCGAAACTATTAGAGCTATACTATTGAAACTTGGTAAGTAGATGTAATCTGTGAACCGCATTAAGATTTTGATGCAAAAATTAAAAAAAATATTAAAAATTTTAGGGATCCCCATAGGTACAACTGAAACAAAAAAATTTTTTTTCATCTAACCTATGCGTGTGGGGTATCTATCACGTATCTATGGATAAGTCTCCAAAAATCATATTGAGGTTTCTCATATAATTTTTTTCTAACCTGAACAGTTTGCGAGTGAGACTCTTCCAAAAAAGTGGTAAAATGTGTGTCCCCCCCCCCTCTAATTTCTAAAGTAGGGGCATGACAATTCTAAAAAAAATATATGATGTAGATTACTATAAAAACTACCAACGAAAATTGGTTTGAACGAGATCTAGCCAGTAGTTTTTTTTATACGTCATAAATGGTAAACCTTAATCTAAATTTCATTAAACATAGTACTTAGTAAGCACTAAGCACTGACATAATATAAGTGATACTTATATAGGTATGCCAGTAAGTAATAATTTTAAAACGCTTTTAGTAACATTTAAAACTGTACATGATATATTGTATAATGTAGGTATTTAAATTCCTTCTCCTATTTTCAGTAATAACTGATAGGTAATAATCCGCAACTTATTGGCAATGTCTCGTGAGTCGTGTGATGTGTCCTACGATTCACGAAACGATTTTACTGAATTCTTCTGGCTAATTTGTTCTATGAAAGACAAAACTTGAAACACGAAGTCCGAACACTAAACACTGAGCCTGGCCGCACATTGACGACAGTTCCAGAAACAGTTGAACGTCCGCGCTATCTCTTGCATTTTGTAGGTACTGAGCCGAGTTTGCTAGAACTCGCCGGAAGGATATTTCGGATAATCTGCAGGGTGGCGGTCCGGCATGGCCCGGCGGAATTCAACTGTTTCTGATCAGAATTCGGACAATGTGCGGCCGGGCTAAACGCGAATGCAAACTGCGTAGAATGTAGATTTCGATGTTGATAAATGATACTAGATACTGGCTGGTCTGGTAATTGGCTGGTTGTATTTTCTATTTTTAAACTTTTTTCTTAAAAAAACAACAGACGACACATATTTTGGAACAGTTTAAAATTGTTGTCAAAGAGGAAAGTCGTTTCAAGAAAATAATCAAATAATAATTACGAAAATACATGGAAAATACCTATTAAAAAAAACTCAAGAATATAGCTATTAAAATCGATCAAAACGTATCACACGCACTGCTCCGCCGCCGTTCGCTCGACGAATGATTTCCGAAGCCCGCGCCCCGCTGTGGCGCTGCCCGAGGCGCGGGGCGAGCGCCTACGTGGAGCTAGTCCACGGAATTTGCATTGGCTGACGCCGCAGCCCCGGGCGACGCCGGGCGGCGGGGAGGCGGGGTGGAAGACAGCGGCGGAGTCGCATCGACCGCGGACTGCGGAGCCCCGGCTTCAGTGCCCATTGGATTGCCCTGCCGCTGACGACAAACAAAGAAAGTTACGACTAGTATAGGGTCAGCGAATATTAAAACACCATGGAAAAAACGAACAAACTTTTATAACGTGACAAAACGTCGTGATTAGACATTAGTTTTTATTGTTTTGATATTATGATTATAAACAGGTTAGTAATTAATTTACCTTACCTTGTTGAATTGATAATATTTATATGGCGTCGTAGCTCGGACAAGTATGGCATGTGCAATGTGCATTTGAGATTTGAGAATAGGTACGTAATAGCTCGCAGTATAATAGTAGGTATGGTGCAATAATTAAATTGACCATTTTGATATTATTGCTATTGCCTTTTTTGGCAAGATTATGGTTATAGTTTATACCTACCTACTTAGATTAGGAGTCAAATATTACGAATAAGCATGAAAGTCACCTCGGTTTCTCTACCTTTTTATTATTCAATAAACAGACAGCTGTTAGGTAGAATTTGGCGGTGTATAAAATTAAAAATTGTATTTCTTTGTACTAGCTGCTCAAGCGGACCTTCAAAATAAACTGTTCCATAAAGAATTAAAAATGATTTGGATGCAAAGGTATGTTATTTAAAGGTTATTTACCTACGTCTGAAATTACGTCTTTTAGGTAATACGTCATATTAAGTACTTAGTACTATTATAAATTATAATAATTACATATTATTACATTTACAATCTTAGGCGTGAAATTATTTTATCGAAAGATCTATTTAAATCCAAAGAAATATGTGGGTAAGTAAGTAAGTAAATAGGTATAGGTAATGATTAGGAATTAAAACTTCTATAAAATTTCACAAAACGTGATTAATCAATTAAAATAATAATAATATTATATTTTTCTTTGTCGAACCGGTTTGGCGCGACCAATCACGAAAGGCTATTCGGTCCCGGGCGCGAGCGGGAGCCGTCGCCGCCGCCCGCCGGACACCGCGCCGACGAGCGCCGCCATTTTGTCGATCATTTCATACTTTGCCACGAAGAGGAACAGACGGATTACGGCGCTGGCGCGCGTTGTGTTTGTTGCTGGCATTTTGATGTATATTTTTGATAGAAGTGTTGAAAAAGTGAACGTATATAATTGTGCACTACACTAATAGATATAAGGTGCTTATAACGTGTTTTTTAATGTTTAAACTCCTGGTTTTTATTGCGCGTTGTACTGTGTTTCATGAACCACTCCTCGTGAGTCGTGACGTCACATCTTTTCTTCGATCGACTTATTGCTGTTTTGAGCTCCTATTCCTATACTAACAGATTTTTTTATTGTAAGGTGGTTCCGAGTGCAAGTAATAGGTACCTACTTAGTATATTAATTAAAAAGTTTCATGCATCCAAATAATGCAATAGTACAAACTTACGTGGTGGAAATAATATCAAACATGGCGTACCTATGTCATTCATGTATTTTTTGCATTGTTTTGTATGCGACAAAGACTTGCCGTAATTGGAAGATGAAATCCTTTTTACATTTAGGCTGGTAGACTCCAGGCTTTTAATGTGCAGGTAGGTTTTGTATTTTGTTCAGATGGTGAAGTCTGAGGATTGAGGAAAGACAGGTAGGTCATTAATCATTATTCATTTTGTTATTCATTTACGAATGCATGCAAAATAAAAATAAGCATGCAAGTAAGTTCCGTGACGTAGTTATCGAGGTTTCGTCAAAATAATGTATAAGATAATCTCATTGTTAAAATAATCGAATTATCTCTATATATAAAACTATAAGTACCGCGATCTCAAATAAGTACTTATTTGAAACTTGAATTAGCGTAAAGTATACATGTTATAAAGTCGTTATCACGCCTTTTCCATAAAATAAAAGGTCTTTGTTTAGGGTTTCATTGCCTTGAAAGTTTACGTTTTTGCCCATGTAAGCTGTGAGCTATCCAAACTCAATACCTACAAAATAATTAGCTAAGTAGCTAATCAATATTTTCAAGCCTTGTCCTTTCAAGAATACCTCGTACGATGGAGCGTGAAGCGTCCCACAGTCATGATCGGTAGAAAAGAATGTGAGTTGTGAACTTGTGACTCGTGATTCGTGCATGATCGGTTACGTTCGGTACCTAGCGCTCGTGCTGAAGGAGCGAGCTTCGCATATTTACGCCCGCCCGCGCCTCGGTGTCATTGAAGGTCAGACGAGTAGCTCGCTAAGACAGGATTTTGCAGGTTTATAACCATCAGAGATAATATTTAATTCAGCTAAAAGTAATGAAGATCGAGCGAATCTTGGCCCTTACCTACTTAATCACAATAATGGAAATAATTAGGCTCGACGCCAAATGAATACGTCTGTAACAACAATCACGGGTACATAAACTGGTACAAAACCACGACCGGACATCCTTATCGTAGCAGTGACATCAATTATTAATAGCGGGTGTGTGATAATAAATATATATTACGTATCGTGAATCGTGATTCGAGACTCGAGAGTGCGGTGACTGGTGAGCGGTCGCTGTTGTAGCGTGTTCTACCGCGCGCGTCGCATCTACGTGTTGAATGTACTTAGCTCAAAACTTACGTCGCGTGACGCGTCGCGTCGTACGCAAGACCCAGTGTACCACTTCTGAACCTGCACTATATCTTTTTCTTTTACTTTTGTATTTGTTGTATGATCACGTCTTAGTTTTGTTACACCTAGACACCTTGTAAACAAGTCCCATTACTTTTGAAAATAATTAATAATTGAAAAATATTTATACGACGAGTAACTTGACAAGGTCTACTTGTCTTTGTTTGGCACATTAGAAAAGTTAAAGGACAGATAAGGACAGCCAACATTAAGTCACTTTTAGTCGCTGCGAAAATATTATCTTGATTAGTTGAAGAATTGAGATAATGGTGTACAAACTGATGTACAAATTGAGAAAATGGTGTAGGTTTGCGACTATTCAAGTTACTACTTAAGAAGTCACGTAAAAAACCATACACAATAATAATTATTAATTAATAAGTGAAGTTAGAATAATCGCCAATATAGTTATTGGCACGTCATAATTTCATGTGATGAACTAAGTACGCTCGCAGATTTTTGGGTAAACGATTTTTGATTCTTACCACTAAAATAATAATTCCGAAATTAATAGTCCGGTGTTTATTATTTTAAAAAGCTTTCGGGAAAAACGTGATACTTTAATTAATACTCTTGATATCTAAGACTAGTTGACTTTACCCAAGAGTGAAACAGCATACTTTAGGCTCATTAAAAAAGAATATACGTACACGGCATCGATTTATATGTCAGGATATGCCTACGAGAACATTTTGCTAATAGGTTTTTCATACAAGGAAATAGAGAGCCATCTATGAAAAATCGATTGAACTACGTAGTGCGACACAATATTCGGCCGCGTGCGAATGCTGTTTTACCGACGAACCCCGCGTTCCACCTGGCGTTGAAAACGATCAAAACGCTGAAAATGCCTCCTATGTTTAGCATTATGATCGTTTTCAACGCCAAGTGGAACGTAGGGGTTGCGTCATTACTCGGTAAAACAGTAGCCATGGCGGATAATGACGGACATCGGTAGTAAAATTATAAATTAATTATTTCTTTACATAAACAAACAGTTTGTGATACTTACCGATGATAAGATATTCCATGTGCTTTTTTAACTTTTTTAATATAATTTTTGCAGCCTTTTACTACACAATTAGGCATTTTTATGGCACTGTAAGGCATACGATGACCCACCTGATTTGTTCTGCGGACCACAGACGACTAAGTCACGTAGGAGTCAAACGGAGCGTTTTGACCCCTACGAATCTGCATCATTGCAACGCGCGATTGACCCGGTCCTGAGTAATATATAAGTCTATGGTACACGGTCAATAATGTGAATTAAAATGTGTGTACCGAAAACCAAGTGAAAGTGTGTTATTCGATCATTTAATTAGCGAGAGAAATTACCACAAATAACACCCAATGGGCTACTTGACCTATATTCAATATAGGCCAAAAAAATGCATATTTCTAGTAGAACTTGGCCTAGAAAACCTTATTTCACTCTTATTATCAAATTAAAGCTTATAAGTTATAATTGACTAGCTGTTGCCCGCGACTTCGTCCGCATTAACATGATTGCTCATTGTTATTTAATACTTTTCAAATTTTTGGGCACTTTAAGATACGTGTAGCGTGTAGCACATAAAAATTTTCAATAAAGAAAGTTTAAACTATAAAATACAAAAAATATGACGTCACACTATGGCGGACAGTGTTTTCAGCGCCATTTAAAAGGCATATTTTTCAATCAAATTTTTTATAGGTTTCTACTGTTTAAAATATTATTAAAAAATTAGTTTTTTTGGTGAAAATGAATAATAAAGAATCGATTAGCATGAAGAAAAAAAAGTAGGTCAAGTAGCCTATTCGAACTTCGAAGAGTCATCATCAGTCATTCATCAGTCATTTCTGAGAAAGTATTTATAAAAAAGTATTTATAAAATATGGGGTTCCGTAGTACCGCTAGTTTTTTTTTAATGTATGGTCAATGAATATACATTTATAACACTACTAACAACATCATCTCGGTTACTTTCAAAGGAATTTAAACGAAAAGTTCCTTTAAATACTTCGCCGAATACATTTTTTTTAGTTGATCGACTATTGTTCAATAGCTTTGTCCACATTGTGCCTTTTTAAAACGGCTAGCCGTAATGCAATACGGCTGAATATACAATCCGCCTGCGACACGTCCACTGCATTCGGATTCAGCATCGGCAAAAGCATCGGTTTTTACTAAAGCAACAGCTGTCATCGCCTATTAAGGTGACGCCTTGATAATTTGTAGCGATGTCCATTTTTCTCAGCAATGACTAAAGCTAAGAAATTAAAGTTCACTGTCAGTATTCATCATGTCTTTGTCTTTGAATTACCCATAGCATAACACGATTGGTCAACTTTTATAACACAGAATAATCAATCAAAAAGACCTCTGTAAAAAAAGGGATTCCTATTTTGCCAACAGAGGAGAGTGATATAAGCTTCCAAAATTTGTACATAAATTGGTTCTAGTATACACTTAATTTGTCCATAGCTTAGGGTCATTTCGCCTTTTCGCGTCCATTTAGTGTAGTTGGCAAGTTTGATGGCGAAAATAAAAATGTTCCAGGATTCATTTCTATGAAAAATGTATGTAATGTGTTCAGTATATTAGTCTATTTTAAGATTAACTTTCAGTTTTATTCGAAGCATCTTTTGTTAAATTTTTAAATTGATAAACTTCAGAATATGGCGTTTTACCCACTTTGCGTCCACAAAATCCAAATTGCGTCCACCCGTGTACCATTTAGCGTCCACCAGCTTAGAAAAGGAATATAGGGGTGATGTTTTTAGGAATTTCTAAAAAAAGATTGTATTTTAATAATTTCTTTATTTAAGAATATAATTAAATAATCAAAATCAACATTATGACCATAAAAATCTCTTTAAAAAAAATGATTCTTCTCAACCTTAAAATAAGGTACGTAGGTAAATAGTAGGAGTAGTAGGACCAGGTAGGTAAATAATAATTGCACCTTTAAGAATAAACTAAAGTAATCAGTTCAAGTTTACCTATCACTATTATTAACTACTTTTTTTTCTCACCATTTGTTTCTGGTCCATATTCATTACATATTATAATTTTGTCTTACCAATTTATTCTTCTCTCGAATTTCATTAAATCTTTCTTTCTTTAAATCGCCTTCTGTGTGTGTTCTCCTTTCCTTCTTCTTTCTTTTCTCTGAAGAACTCTGAATTTTAAACAGAAAAAAAGAATAAAATAAATTACTCATTTTATTTTTAAAAATAGAATTATAAACACATAGTTTTAATAAAAAATGTATAATAATATAATAATAAACAACATATTTTAATATTATTTTCACAATTAAGTCAATTATACTTTAGCGAAAATAGTGGACGCAATTTGGTTTATTTATCATCCCCATAGGTATAGTCTGCGTCCACAGGAGGACGCAAAGTAGAAATTTTGTAAATTCGATGTAGTAATTCGCGTCCACCTTATTTTATTGGTTAAATATAAAAAATATAAGCAAATTCATAATAATTATTATTCCTTTTTACATTATAAAAGTCTAGAAACAACTATGTATCCTAATTTTCACATAAAACAAAAAAAAACTTACCATCGAACGCGCCGCTGCACACTAATTTTTATGTCGCGCGAGCGCGCGTTTTGCTCCCTTGTTGAACAGCCGAGGATAAAATATTTTTTCTAAACGGTTTTGGTTTGTCGCACGGACCTTTTGTCCGTGTTTGCATACCTTGTATATATTGACGTATTAGCGGGAATGACTTTTCGTTTAAATGGTGTGTTAGTTTTCTTATTTTCGGGATTTTAAAAAGGAAGATCCGCAAAATGGACGCGAATTGGGCCATGGACGCGAAAGGGCGAACTTACCCTATATGAAATGTATTTATGGTTTTTAAATTACGCGACAAAAACCATTTTGTCGCTACGCTCTTTCCATTTTTTGCTGTTCCATTGCTTGTTTTCTATGAGAGGCCGGGCCAGCCTCGCATAGAAAACAAGCAATCTAAAACACATCCAACACGGTTTTTTACTTTAACATGGCGTCACCTTAACGTCAGAACTCGACGTACGGAATTCGAATGAAGCATTCACTGCGGATGACGTCACAGCACAAATACCGGTATCAGGCGCAGAAATGCCGATCCAGTGCACGCAGTATCATAGAGATCCATACAAAGCAACAAATCCGTCCGCTCCGTACGCTCCGATTCCGGTCCGGTGGACGCGCACCTTAAGGACGCTATTACAAATATCAGCGATTTTCCGGTACCCTATTAAAGAATTAGGAGTCAAACTGCGAGGATATTTTGGTTTCAAATGAAAGATAATAATATATTCATCTCCACGACTGTACCATAAAAATTCTATAGCCGCATACAAAATTTTCACATAAAATACGTTTTAACCATCACAATAATCGCAAAATATGAAAAAAATGGGGTCTGATTAGGTACCTTAATGTCTAAATACACTGAACTGAGGAAAATAAGTATACAAAAAAATTGTTGCTTATTTAGTCCTCTATAAACTCCGCAAAAAAAATTATATAAAAACTAGTTGACCCGGCAAACGTTGTTTTGCCATTTAAAGTATTTCTACTTTATCAGTTGATACAAAATTTTACCCTCTTTTGTCCCCTAAGAGGGGTGGGGGGAAAAATTGTATACAACTGATGTTAAGTTGGAAAATACAGTTAATAATATTATGAATTAAGTCCATTAAAGAAAAAAATTGATACAAAATCTGCCCCCCTTTTTGGTCCCCTTAGAGGGGTGGGGGGGAAGTTTATAAACCAGATGTTGAATTGGAAGAAGACAAATATATCTGCGAAAACCGTATGCAAATCGGATCAGTAGTTTTCGTCTTAAAGAAAAAAGTTTGATTCAAAATCTGACCCCTCTTTTGTCCCCTTACAGGGGTGGAGGGAAATTTTTTTATACACCAGATGTTAAGTTGGAAGAAGACAAATATATCTGCGAAAACCGCTTCCAAATCGGATCAGTAGTTTTCGTGTGATAGTGGAACAAACATACAGACAGACAGACAGACAAAAAACTAACTACATTTTTGGCTTCTATAGCGATCTAGTAACACCCCCCGCTTATAATTTTTTGAATATCTTTAATGTACAGAATAATTCACATTTCTACAGTTTTATTTTCCAGTTATAAGGAAAATAAGAAAATTTCTCAATTTTTTTCATACATTTTCGCCATATCAAGAACGCGGCGAGCGTCGTAACCGCCACTGTACAAGGCGCGCTAATATGAATCTTATTTTAATGTCATTAACGTCGATATTCGTACTGACAGACATCCGACCTGCTAATTCTCCGGTTGGAGCATTCTTAAGGGCATTTCATTCTTATACATATATTTTTTTCCGAATTTAAATTACTATATTTTTATGTCTCCTATCCCGTTTAAATCTTGAAAATCGTCCGTTTCTTGTACTACCTACTAAGGAGTTAATTCGGCAGTTATCTACGAGGCCTAAGTGTCTAAAAACACTAGGCTGAATTACGCCGGCGTAATTTCCGTGGCCGAAATTACGTTCCGCCCCATCCGTCACGACACACTATTAATTACGCGAAGAGTCGAAATTACGCGGCGGAATTTCCGTTGCGGAACGTGCGCGTCAAGTGAGTATTTAAAGTTCTCAGATGAAATGTGTGGGTTAACGCTTTGGAGTTAAGGTTGGATTTCTTATGTTCGGTTTTGATAATTCCGTCGCGTATAATGTGTTGCTACTTGCTAATTGCTAATTGCTATACAAAACATTAGCGCCGAATCGCTGCTGAACTTTACGCTCGACTCGGCTCGACGGAAGTTCGGCTCGCGACGGAATTTCGGCATAGTGTGTCGTCCGTCACGTTCCGTCCGTATTTTGTATGCGTTTGAAACGTGGCGTAAACGCGGCGGAATTTACGCCGGCGTAATTCGGCCTAGTGTGTTTAGACACTAAGATTTATTATGAAAATCGAAATACCGTGGTAAAGAATTTCATACAAATGTAGACTTTTTATAATTTAAAGATGTTTTGTGCCTTTATTTGTCCTTTGGACTTTATAGCAATATTATTGGATTGTTCAACAGTTTTTTTTTGATTTATCACAAATAAATTCATTTGCCATGTTTTGTTCATCCTTCTCACTTCTTATTTATCTGCTTATCTTCTGCGTTTTGTATTTCGTTAGGGTAAACGAACGTAATTTTTGAGTCGTGTGTTGCCGATGTTGGTCGTCAGATTATGTTGTTTTTATTAATGGCCGTTCCCTATATTCAATCTATCTCTAGTTTGACATACAACCGATCGCAGCTGACATAGAATTGACATAAAATATATGGAGCTAATGTCTAATGTGAGCTATTCCTATCTCAAGTAAGAGATAGATCAAATATTGGGAACGGCCGTTAATGTTCCTTTTTTAAATCTGCAGGCTGCAACGCATTGCAAAACAACACTCGTTGCCAAATTAAGTGAACCATTCCATTTCAACTATTTTTTACTAATTTAAAATTCTCAAGCAAATATTATGTTATTTTGATCAGTAGTAATAGTTGATAATTATAATCAAACATTTCATTAAAGGTTTTATCTCAATCATGATTTTTATGGCAACTACGTAAACTTTCTTGTCCTGATTAAACGAACTCCGTACTAACGTGAAGAAATTCTTGTAGGCAACAAGATGGATTTGGAGTACGATCAAAAATTCGAGGAGATGAAGAAGTACATACCGTTCTTGGAAAACATGATCAAACGCCTAGAGAGTTCCGAACAACCCTCGAAGCCGCGACAGGCCCAGCTCGATAAGATCAGAGCTTTGCGAGATCTGCTGTTGGATAAGAGGAAACGGTAAGTGATGAAGCTACAAGCTGCCCCAGCACAGAAAATATAGCTTGCTGCCTGGTCGCAACTCGTACCCTACGATTTAATTTTAACATTACACAGTACATTTTAATTTAACCGACTTCCAAAATCCTCCTACGGTTATATTATGTTCGGCTATAGATATTTTATTTTTGTCAATTTGGTTTGAAAAGACTTACATACTAAATTTTGTTTCTTTTCAGGATGAAAATGGAAAATTTACTCAAATGCGAACAAGTTTTGAAAAATTTACACGCAAAAGTCGAACAGGTGCGTATTGCTGAAAGTTATTAGAATGGAAACTAAAATATTTTAAAGCAGTGCAAATACGTAACCGATAATAATCAGTCGCCATTCATTTTGTTTTGCTACATCATGAAATCTACGAGTAGTAGAAATTGATTGATTGAATTCAAACGGAATTTAGTTACACATTTTCCGAACTGACTTACTTAATCTAACGAAGCTAGAAATAAGATTTTTTGAAAGAAAAAAAAATAATGTTTATTGATTAAATTAATGTATTTCCTGAATTTATTGTAATTAATTATTTTATTATAATTTTTAGCGAAATTTGCATCAACCCATCGATGTAGAGAAGACTTCCACTGAAAAAGATAAGACTGACTTAAATACTGTCAGAAACAAATTAAAATCGATCGCCAAGGCAACGTTAAATGTTCAAGAAACTTCTGAAACTCTGCCGGAGATCGCAAGAGCTAGTAAGACTGAAGAAATATGCGTGCAAGGTAGTAAAGAACCCGCTCTGTTCCAAAGGCGACCAAACAAAGGAAGTAATTCTGTAAATACAACATCTGTGTCGTCTGCACACGAACCTGAAGTGACTCCATCTAAAAAAAATTACACTCGAGTTTTACAGTCCCCAGAAGCTGATGATACACGCTGGCGATCGAGTGCTGAAAAATCGGATAAACAACTGTTTAGTAGAAGATCTCCCCATCGTCGAACGGAATCACTTAGCAGAAAGGAACGAAAGAAACTGAAACAAAAGGGAAAGCACGCGGGAACAGACAAATTAAATGTGACAAATATTACTCTCCAAGTTCCTGAAGAAAGTTTGTCATCATTGAATACGGATGATATTTTATCGAGAATAATTAATTGCAGTGACGGCGACGTTGATATCAATACATTACGAGAATTAAGAACACAAATCCTTGGGGAATTAAAAAAAACCGGATCGAAAGATGATATAAGTGATTTAATTCTCAAATCTTATAAAAAGAAGGATAAAAGAAAGAAAAACGATGATATGGAAGATGGTGAATTATCGGATAGTGAAAGTGAAATGATTAAAAATGTTTATAGTAGTATAGTAGTATTGGATAAAGACAAAAAGGCTAAAAAATCTGCTAACGAGTCTACAGATGTTGAAGCTCCTCGTATTCAAATTTGTCTGGTTTTTAATAATAAGGATCAGGTCACTCCAAAAGTTTCGCCAGAAAACAAAGTTGACTTCACAGACTTTGAAAATTATCATGATGGTAAATTCCTTAAACCCTCATCAAAAGGTGAATTTGAGAAAACCCCCGAAAAAAAGCAAACAAATGAAACTGAAAATAAAGTTGATAACAGTTTAAAAAAACAGGCCACAAAAAATAATCTACTGGAGGATGCCAGCACGGAAACAGAATCTATCGTTGAGAAGAATATAGAAATTGAAAAATCTAAAGATCTTCCTTCAATCTCATCCTACACTAAAAAGGAAACGTTGCAAGATGTTCCTAAAATTGACTCATTAACAAAACCCGATGAGAACAAACAAACAACTAATTTAGTTGAAGAGGCTACGTCAAAGTTAATCGAATCTTCACCAATAATAGAAAAAGAAGATACAAAAACTTATGATCGAGATAAAATTAATGAAAAAAATGTTGACATTCCTCTCTTAAATATAGCAGAAACAGCTAAGAAGGAAGTAGTATCTGAAATTGATATTTTACAAGCTTTAAAACAAGAAATACTCAGCGAAACCTCTACAGCCTTACACACGAACGAAGATACTCCAGCTTTGCATCAGCCAAAAATTATGAAAGTCCAGAATGCTTCTGAAATAGGTTCAAAGAAAAGAATATCAATTGAAAATTATAAAGCCAAAACAATAAACTCTATCGAAAATAAAGAAATACCTAAGTTATCCCTAGACACAGATAGTGATTTAATAAAAAAGCAGAGTTTGAAACTGACCGAGAAGGAATGTGAACGTTTTAATTTCCTATCAAAAATTGCGCTGCATGATAGTTCAGACGATGAGGATCCATCAGTTTTGTCGTTGGATGAAATATATACTGACTTAGCGCCAAAATCCCCTGATCATGAAGATTTTGCTGACACTGGAATAAAACCGCCTATAATAATACCAAATGATCCTGTTGATAAGATTGTTACTATAACAGATTGCGATGTAGACATGAGAGCACTGACCTCGGTGGCATCTAACTCTACAATTGATGATCCAGTTGCTGGTAGTTCAAACGCTGGAACTCCCGATGTTTTGGATCATTCTAAAGTCGGGAAAGATTTTTATGTTGAAAGTAACATTGAAAAAAAGACTCCCATGCTGGATCCTCGAATTAAAAGAGATTCCAATTTAAAAGTAGACACTCCTGAATCGACAGTAAATTTAGAAAGTATATCACGGCCAATAGTCACCTTTGGCAATTTAAGTTCTTCTCAGATCAATTTAACTAATAATCATGCATCTGGTTTGTCACCTTTTATACCTCCCAATGTAACAGGTTCTTTGTTACCAAATATTGCTCCGGTACCGGCTCCAGTTCCTTTTCCGAATATGTCACCAGCGCAAAATGTAACACCAAATTTGTCAAATAGCGGTAATTTAGGAACACCTCTTGTGCCGCCCTTACTTCCTCCTGTCTTAAATAACTTAATAGGAAGTATGACACAAATTATGACACCTAACGCTACAACTTATGAAATGACGCCTTCAAGATCAACGGATTGTGATGATTTTAATAAAAGAAAACATGTATACGCGCCTACATTTTCCAACTATGATGCACATGAAGAGGAAAACGCAAGTGAGAGACAAAGACATGAATGGAATAAAAGAGAAAACCGTTTGCCTGTTTGGGAACATGAAATTAAGTCTGACAATCGTTTTTCTGTTTGGGAAGAATCTAACTCTAGAAATAACATGACCAGAGATAAAAGTTATCGAGGGAAACATGATACATATAGACAAGGCTATGATGATAACAAGTATAGGTATGAAAATCGTGAGTCTTATAATAGACTTGAATGTCCTCGTACACCTGTACATTCGTTTGGTCGTCTCGATTGTCCACCGACCCCCACTCCTTCGTTTGGACGATCGGATATGCCAACTACTCCAGTTCATTCATTTGGTAGATCAGATTACATGCAAAGGCCTTCAAACAATAACCACGATCCACGAAGATCGAGAGTTCAAGAGTACAATAACAGCTATAGAGATGACGAAAGGCAAAGTAGATATTATGAAGAACGCAATTATGGTTCGCATTCATATAGATCGAATAATTTAAACAATCACTCTCGAAACAATTATGACCCTTCAAGACAATATGGCCGAGAAACAAGCGTCGGTAGATATGACAGATATGAGGGAAACAAAAGATCGTATTACCGTGAAACAAGTGTTGGAAACTCATTTGAAAATGATTATGAAGATAATTATTATTCTAATCGACGCAGTATCCACGCAAGAGATGATTATTACAATCAAAGTAAAGCTAACCGCGATTATCATCAACGCGGATATCGGGATTATAAGACCAAGGAGCAATCGAAGTCAGCAAAAACATTTGAATATGAAAACACAAAAAATAGTGAAGTAACAGTCCGCTCAAAAACTGGTAAAGATTATACAATTGACACTAACATCAGTAAAACATTTCAAATTAATTTAAGCGATAAAGACGACACTTTTGATTCAAGACGTCGAAGAGCAGCTAGTGTTGGTCGCACATTAGTTCGCAATAGCGTTGACCCAAAATTAGAGAGATTTCAAGAAAGAAATGTCATTAATAGTGAACGAAATAAGGAAAGATTCCGCCGTGCTGCAAGTGTAGGAAGAGAGGTTACAAAAGCCTTAGAAGATTTTAATATTATAAAGGAAGATTTGAAGTCTTTTAAATTAAGGTCTGACACAAAATTAAAGAAGGAGATCTGCAAATCGGATAATATGATGGCATCTCCTAAACCTACTAGTAAGACTGACTTTTCTGATTCAAGTAAAAAGAAAATGGATGACCCGCCGAAAAAAAGCCCTTTGAATCGTTATTCGCCAAAAAAGAACTTCCGCGATCCTAGAATACGACACGAAAATGCAGGTAAATTAAAATGTGATGAAAAAAAAGGGTTAAAACAGCAGAAAAACCATGGAATAGTGTATTCAAATGATAATATATCTAAAGGGACCATACTTGGTACTGGATATGGAGTTAAAAATTACAAAATACCAAAAATAAAACGTCAATCTATAGAAACGGAAATACCGGAGACTAGAACTGACACTACAAATAAAAATGAAAGTAGCGACATAAAATCTTTAAAAGGTTTTAATGATTTAGATGAAAACATAAATTCAAAACATACTACGGCTAAAATAGAAACTACAGAAATAACATCACTCCCTGAGAATTCCAAAGAAACATGTGTTGAATCTAAGACTAAAACCGCCATTCCCATTAACGTTGAGGAAACTAATATTGACCCTGAAATAAAAAATGAAATTTCCGAAAAAGACAATGACTTGCTTTTGAAGACACAAACTAATAATAAAAATATAAACATTAAGGATGATTTTGGCAAGTCTTCTGAAGATGTTATAGAAAAAAGGATTACAAGATCATCAAGGAAAAAATTAGTTGATGAAGATACTACTTTACCGGAGACATCTATTTTGAGAAAATCACGAAAAATTGGCAAAATTTACTATTCTGAATCTGATTCTGACGAAGGCAGTCCTTGTAAACATGAAAATAAAAAAATTAGAAAGTCAGTAGTAAATAATGTTAAATCAAAAAGTATTGGAACATTAGAAGATATTGATGAACGTAATAAAAATGAAAAATGTGTTAAAGATATTACTGAAAAAGAGAGTACAAAAACAACCAATGAAATGACTACAGAGACACGAAAAAATGATTTTGAATGTATTGTTGATAGTCTTGAAACATTTGAAGAAACCTTAGTGTCAGATCCTGTTATAGATAATATAAACGCATTAATAGCTGACTTAGATCATGACCTTGATTCTGCTAAAGACATAAAAATTCAAAATTCAGGCAAGTTACACGAAAAGAGCGAAAACGACAAAGTGTCTTCTGATAATAAACAAGAAGGAGAATTAAAAACAAATGAGCCTGTAGAATCGGGTGAAATAATGTGTGATGTGCTTATTGCGTCTGAAAGTGATTCATTACTAAAAGAAAACATTCATAAACAATCAAATGTAAATGAGGAAAATAAGCTTGAACAAACACATACTGTGAAAATTGATATAATAGATAAACAAGATGGGTCCTCAACAAAAGAAGCTGTTGCTATTTCAGACAATTCTAAAAATACAAGTTCTGAACCTGTTGTGTCAACTACTGGAAAAATTGATAACGAAGAAGGAAGTGTAAATTATATGAATGAAAGTACAACTAAGGCTAATCAAAGTATATTATGTGGTGATGACGCAAGTAATTCAGAACACATGCCGGATAGTACAGGTGTCTCTGAAAATGTAATAAATTCTTCAACAGAGGTTTCCACTAATTTTGCGACAGACACTGGAGATCTTCTGAAACCAGATAATCAAAATGAAATGTCATTAGAACAAAAATTACTTCTACTTTTGCAAGATAAAATAAAGATGAAAGAATTGATTTCAAAATTATCTAATGATACTTGTGAAAATGATAAAATAAAAAAAAAACTTGAAAAACTTAGTGAAATAGTATCCGATGATGAAGACAACCGATATGAAGAAAACATAGATGAAAGTAATAGTCATAAATTAAAAGAAAGTGAGATAGAAAAAGAAAAAAAACCTCATTGCAGTTTTGATTTAGACAAGGAAACGAATCAAACAAGTTCAAATAATCATGCTCCAAAGTTGGAGATATCAAATAATTTGAAAGTACACCAAGCTACTGAAAGTGAATGCAGTAACAATGACTTACACGATCCAACTACTGAAAAAGAAACGGTGGATAAAACCTTATCTATGAGTAATAAGCAACCACAAGAAAATAAACGGGAGAGTGAAGGTAATTGTTCCTCTTTAGAATTGGAAAATCCTAATAATATAAAAATTCAACAAACTGAAATCAACGTTAGTCATCGGGATGAAAATAGCATTGAGAATAAAGAAAAACGAATAATTGAAGTAAAATTATCAGAAAATAAATTGCCAGTAGAAACATTGAGTAATATAGATGATGACAAAGAAAAAAATCAATCTGAAATTGATGTTTGTCTCCTAAATGAAAATAATATTTTAGCTAAGGAAAAACCAAAGGGAAGAAGAAGCAAAAGGGCTGGTAAATTTAGTAAAAACGTTGGACCAATTAAAAAGACCGTAAACGCTAAGAAAGAACCACCAAAAGTGAAAAAGCAGTCTCGAGAGCTACAACGTTTGCAGGATGATTTAAGGGAAGTATACATGAAAGAAGATATCCTTGCCGCTACAGGCATAAGAATGTGTCGCTTGGCTAAACTGGTGAACGATAAACATACGAATGAGTTAAATGCATCTGAAATTGAGTCGGTTGAAGAAGATAAAAATTGTGATGTCGTTGAAGGTAATATAATTGAAGAGAAGGATACGCTTCCTAACTTTGTTAGAAAAAGTGATTCAGAAAATAAAAATGGTAAAAAACCCTTAATGAAAAGACCTGGTCCCAAATCGAAGACGAAACCGAACGTATCAGAAGAAAAAAATGATCCTTACGAGTTTGAAACCGATTCAATTAATGAAAGTATCGCCAGTGAAAGTAAAGATGAGAGTAGTTCCGATTCAGAAAGTGAACAAACGTTATCTAATAATGTGAGAGTAGCGGAAAAAGTACTCGTAGACCAAAACAAAAAGATAAAAAGAAAACGCGGTAACAGAGGATGGAAAGCGGGTATAATCAAACCTAAGAATAAAAAGAAAATAGTTACAAAATCTGATAAAATTTTAAAAATTCCAGACTTTAATTCTTTTACTGACAAATCTTATTGTTTCAAGCCAAACACATTAGAATATTCATGTCGTCTATGTGTATACACTGGGACTGATATTATACCACATTATATGAAGCATCATCCACATTCAGAGATACCGTTGTCGCGTTTATGTCCAGGTTCAGCTGCCGAAGCTATGAAACAATGTGAAGAAGTAAACTTTAAAGCTATAAGTAAAATGCCTTCAAAAAAATACACTTGCCGATTTTGTTTTAAAGAGATTGTAAAGAAAAAATTTATTCTAGAAGAATTTTTTTGGCATGTTGTCAGTACACATACAGGGGAGTATAAACAGCAGTGTCCAGAATGTAAGGATCCTTCGAAGTGTCCGTTTAATAACGATATTCCACCTCCCCCTGAGAATGCCGAGGGTCAGCTGCTAGGCTATATTTGTTCAAAATGCAATTTCACACAAGTCTCTATGGAAAATCTGAAAACGCATGTCATAATCCGCCATAATAATGAGGAAACTCATGTGTACACAATAAACTTGTCAGTAGTTAGTAAGAAGGCTATAAACATTTATTTAAAGAACATAAAAAACCAAAGTTCGGTACCGGCAATCGAAGAGCCGCGAAAACTTAGAAGTAGTCGTTCAGTACAAAGTCTTGCAGAGTCAAGTGATGAGGAAAGTAGTGTTAGCGCTACGGTCACCAAGGAGCCAGAAGAAATTACGAATATTCAATCAAAACTTACGTTCGAATCTGACAATTTAACTGAAACACCTTCCGAAGATAGAGTTAAAATTGAACCAATTCAAGAAGTTGCTAATAAAGATGATTCTTTTGCTGACCGTTCTAATGAGTATGAAACTGTTGAACAGTTGAACAAAGAGCCATCAGATATACTACAAAAAACAAAAAATTTACACGATAGTGGAGACTCGTCTTCATCAAATGATATTTTTACATTTCCTCATTTTAAGGTCACAACTAACAATGGCATAAAGGAATATGTTTGTTGTATTAATGGAAATGACTTTCATTACAAGACTTCTCTTCTGATATCAATGAGAAAACATGTACAAATAAAACATCGCGAGAACTGGGATGGCTATTGTTCTATGTGTAAAGTCATCGTCACTCCTCAAGGGAAACACAATTTTAAAGATTGTCTTAATCATTATCTCGATAAACATATAGATGATTTCCCGACTGCCGATAGCCCTCGAGACGAGGAGAAAGTAGAAAAAAATGAAACACATCATGATCACTCAGAAAGCCAACTAGATGAAAGCAGTTCCAATAAAAATTATATAAACGTAAGACCCTTAGAACAGCTCATTTCGACTACAAACGAACCTGAAAACACGGATGAAAATAGCTCGGGACTCCCAGTAATTGAAAGCGTCGTGAGTCTCAACACGACGGACCAACCCTTGCCCAGTCCAAACTATCCCAAGTCTAGCGGCACGGCGCCGATAGTCGAATACAAATATGAGGAAGCTCAAGCGGACATAATGTCAAAGAAACATCGCGTCGTCCTGGACGCGATGATGAATAATACTCATTTAGTGCAAATATTCAAATGTGCCGGTAAATTTTGTTCGTTCACGACGGACAACGCCGAGGAGGCACTCCTTCATGCGTCTACTCATGTCAGAATCGGGGGAGAGTATGCGCTGTGTTGCGTGTACTGCGACTACGACGCATCCGGAAACGCTATCGACCTGGTGACGCACGTCTTCAAGAAGCACGGATGCTGCCCGTTTGTCTGTGGAGTATGTTTCTACCGAGCAGCGGCGAGTCAACTCGTGCAAGCGCATATTAATCGCGTCCACCCCAACTCGAATACGCAAGTACTTCGAACTTCGGTCGTCACCGGCACATCCGACGATGATGACTGTTTGCCTCGCAATACTGCAGTCCCCTTTTATCGTTGTTTCGGTAAGTGATATTATATCGATAACATAATTTCAGTAAACATGATCTCGTTAATTATTACGATGTCATTCATATTTTCCAGCTGACCAAGATTCTACAAATCCTTGTAAGTTCAGGACTTACACTCCCGGAAAGTTCTGCGAGCATATACAAATGCGTCACCTAAACCAGGAGCATCATTCATGCTTCGTGAGTATATCGTACTTAATGATTTTTAAATGCTAAGGAGAGTAAAGGCATGTAACAATAATAATACATCGTCATCGACAAATTTATCAAAACACAAACAAATTTATCAAGACAAATTTGATAGTGCTCGGTCTCCTCGATCGTACTCACACAAGTGGTCGTAAATTTTTAGATCTGTTACGAGAAGTCTTCTTCGGCGGCTGAACTGATTCGTCACTTGAAAGTACACGGCCTAAAACTGTATCAGTGCACGCGGTGCGTGTACGGTGCCGACAACGAGCCCGAGCTGCTCGGCCACGCCTCCGCCAAACACCCCTACAAACAACCGACGGCTTATCTCAGGATCATCACTAATAAGGTATGCTCCGTTTTATTTTTCTGGGTCACTCCAGCTGTTGTTAACATGTTAAAGGGAACACATCGCAAACTTCTTACGACACATCGACACATCGCAAACGTCTAACGGTGAAATTTCAACTTTGCAGGAGGGAAGCGCCGAATACAAAGTCCTTCCTCTGGCTCATCTCAACAACTCGAAAGTTAACGTCACCGATGTGATTCCGAACGTGACAGCGAAGAACCCCGTCCGCGAGGCCGAGAGGGCGCGGGAGCTGGAGACGCTCATCGGCGAAACAACTTCGATGATAGAGTCCATTTCCACTTCAGTGGAGACCGGTGTTGCGTCCACCTCCGCCGCTCCTGAAACATCTCTCCCACCATTAGTCGCAAGAAGTGCGACTCCATCAGCTCTGCTGGCGACTCTCACTAGTTTGTCCCTGCCCCCCGCGGTCACCCCGCCGCTGAGCCGGGCGGGTTCACCTTCCGCGCGCAAACTCACCCCGAGCGAAGTCCCCGCCTCCACGGCCCGGGCTACCGTTACGCCCGTCGCGAGAGTGGAATCCGACATTTCGAATGTTCCCATTGTAGCGATCGAAACCCCGAATCTTATACAGCCTAAGATCGAGCCACCATGTGATTTACCTGAAATGGACGGTTCTGACCGACTCGAGGTCGTTCCGAGCTTACAGAGTATCGACACGAATTTCGACGATGCACCTACGACGACCTCGGCGGCGAGCGATTCGGACGGGACGAATAATATCAACGTCGATCACGTCGTTTACTGTCTCGATAGCGACGAGGAAAATTCTACGGACAACGTGATAGATCTGTCCGATGAAACGCCGACATCGCCGGCAGCCGGTGGTTCCGTAAGAAAGGATCTAGTGGAGTACGCGAAACTATTCAAGTGCGGCAAATGCATGATGGTGACGAAATCGGGGCAAGGTCTTAAGCTGCACTACCGATTCTGCTTCGGCGGGGACCCGGCGACCGTGCCGTGCGCGTACTGCGATTTGGTCCTGGCGAAGAATATGATCGTCGCACATTTGAACAATTGTCACCTCAAAAAAGATATGGGGAATTTCGGGTACGTCTGTCCCGTGTGCTCCATCGATCTTAAATCTATTCTAGCCGCTCAGGACCACTTTAGAATATTGCATCTCGACACCCACAGCAAAAAGGTGTTTTGGAAACTACAGGAACTGGGAAGGCACTCCGAATCGTTGTCTCGGGCGCAGCCTATCGTCAAAGTGGACCAACTCGTTCAGGAGGCGAGATCGAAACGAAAGCGCTCGGCGGGCAGCAGGGATAAGCCCGGGGAGCCCCCCGAAAAAGTCAGGAAGTTTGGGCCGCGGGACATCGACAAGCTGCCCATCAACCCTATCCTAGACGGCCTCGTGTACTGCTCCATGTGCGAGTTCAGCACCAAGGTGAGGCTGAACATGGTGCGGCATCTGCAGCTACACGCGCAGCAGCAGCCCGTAGCTGAGACGGCGCCCGTCAACCCCGTGCCGCACCTCGAGACCAACGAGATGCACTTCGACAAGATGCTCAACCTCGCCTCCAGCTCCCGCGCCCCCGACAAGCCGCTCCGCGCCGACCCGGCCCCGCGCCCGATGGGCCGCATCCCTCCCGAGACGGCGGGCCGCTACCCCAAGCATGTGCCCGACCGCCAGCGCCTCACCTGCGGCGCGAAGGATTGCTCGTATATATCGGTCGACGAGACCATGCTGAAGTATCACTGGGAGACCCTGCACTCCGGCACCACGGACTACCACTGCGTCCACTGCCCGCCCACCCAGCACCTTAACGGCCAGATAACGGCGGGCAGGATATGCAACCACCTGAAGATGCATGACGTGAGCCTGTACGCGTGCTCGCTCTGCTCGTACTACCACTACAGGATACCCATAGTGGAGAAACACCTGAGCGACGTCCACAAGCGGGGCGAGGTGCTGATAGTGAGGGACGAGAGCACCGCGCCGGCGGCGCTCGCGCCGGCCTCCGCGTCGTCTGCCGCGCCCACCATGGACCTGAAGCCGTGGCAGTGCGGCCTCTGCCAGTTCAAGAGCTTGCTGCGCCCCGAAGTCGTCGAACACTGCGCCAAAGCCCACAACTCCAAGATGCAGTACAAGTGCGGCTACTGCGCTTTTCGAACTTCCAACATGGAGAACATCCCGAAACACCAGTCGACGTCCCACTCGGGCAAGCCGGAGGAAATATTCTACTACTACTATCGCGAGGGGTCCGTTCCAGACGAGCCTGACGGGAGCCCGCGCTGGATGAAGCAGAAGCAGAAAATGGGTTCCGCGGGTTCGGTAAAATCTGAGGCGACAGATCCCGGCCCCGCCGCGCCGGCTCAGGCCGTGGTGCTGCCCGCCATCGTGCAGAAGGTTGACCTGAACCTGGTCAAACAGGAGGCGGCCGACGGGGACGAGGAGGCGGATCTCTGCCGAGAATTCGGGCAGTTCTGCGAGCCCAATGGATTGAAATTCAAGTGCCCCCTGTGTCAGAGTGTAACGGAAGATACGGAGGAGGTGATGCAGTCACACCTTTACGAGGAACTAAAGCATAGAAAGTGAGTATAGCAGTTATTCTTTATAAAATAATTATATCTATCATCTAGTGCTAAAGTTAAGTTGTGGTTTTTATAGAACAAACAGATACATTAAAAAAAGAAATTATAAGGCAGCTAATTGGGAAGAATACACTAAAGAAGCTACAACAATGTTTAATCATGAAGAAGTGAATGATGTCCAAACGAGTTATGATAGTTTTACAAATCAAATTAAATATTTAGCTGATAAGCACATCCCTTGGATCAAAATTTGTCAAGACCCCATATCAAAATTCAAACCCAAACATTACTGGAACAAGGAGCTTTCAAAGGCCGTTGCTGAAAGGCGTCTTGCATTGGCGCAGCTACGGCGCAATCCTACACCTTCTAATTTGCTTCTATGGAAAAACAAAGTATCCCAAGCCAAATTACTTATAAGAAAAGAAAAATCTAAGTCGTGGAGAGAATTTTGTTCCAGTATCAACCACGAAACATCAGCATCCGTTATGTGGAGAAAGATGCGATGGATCAAAGGCAACACTGGACGCAGAGATACTGTAGATCCTCTTAATGCTGAAAAGCTACTGCATTCCTTGACTCCTGATTATGTTGCTGAGCAGGAGCCAACTTTGCCAGAAAGACAACCTTCCATTATAGAATCACCCATTACTCTCGCGGAGCTCCGTAATTGTTTAAAAAAGAAAGATACCTCTCCAGGAATGGATAATATATCATACACTATGATCTATTATCTTCCAAATAATGCTAAGTGTATGCTTTTAAAAATTTTCAATTTAATATTGTTGTCAAGTAATGTACCTGATCAGTGGAGAGACATACAAATAGTCCCTATTCTTAAACCGGGAAGGGATCCCACTCTTGCCTCCTCATTACGTCCTATCTCATTAATGTCTTGTCCGTGTAAGATATTCCATTTGATTTTATTAAGAAGATTGGAGTGGTTTATTGAAAGCCAGGGCCTCCTTCCCGGCACATCGACTGGTTTTAGACGTGGACAATCTTGTGTTGATAACCTAGCTTTACTTACATCTCATATACAATTAGGTTTTGCCAGAAGAGAGCCAACAATCGCTTGCTTCATAGACATTGAGAATGCCTACAACAATGTAAATATAACTGCATTAATTCATATCTTGCAGGAAATTGGAATCGGTAATTTTATTTGTAAATATTTGTTTAATTTTTTGTCTAATCGTCGTTGCACGATTGTTTTAGATGATCTTAGTAAAGTAGTAGCATTATTAATCAGATGTACAAACCAGGGATTAGCTCAAGGCGACCCGCTTTCTCCTTGTTTATTTAATATTGCAACCAGATGTATTTCTAGAATTATTGTAAATAATAATGTTTGTAACTCCCAATACGCTGATGATTTCGTGTTATACAAAACAGTTTTAAATGGCAATACTGTCGAAGCAGTTAACTCTCTTAAGTTAGCTATAAAGGCCGTGATTAACTATTTGGATAGTATTGGTCTACAATTATCTGTATCTAAATCTAATATTTGTGTATTTAATAGAACTAGAAGAAGTTTTAATATTGATATTGAGATTAACGGCTCATCTCTTAACGTGGTGGATAAAGTAAAATACTTAGGTTTATGGTTGGACTCGTCCTTAAGATGGAGTCTTCATGTAAATGAATTGTGTGCTAAAAACTATAAATGCCTGAACGTCTTGAAAGTTCTATCGGGTAGGTCGTGGGGAGTTCACCCTCAATATATTCGCCGTCTTTATATTTCTCTTGTAAGGAGCCGACTGGACTATGCTAGTTTTATATATGGTAGTTGTGCTAAAACTCATCTTAAAAAGCTCGAAATTCTACAAAACAGAGCGTTGAGAATATGTGGCTCTTTTATACGTAGCACTCCGGTGTTTGTTATGCAGAGTGAACTCTCCATCCCTCCCTTGCATATACGTAGGTACGTGTTAGCGAGTAGATTCTTCCTTAAGTTTAAGTCCAGACTAGGCAACGATTTGTTATATTCTTTAGATCAGTTAAATTTAGTACGCAATTATTTTAGCAATACTAATTTTCCAATTCTAGCACAAATTAACTCCGAATGGAGTAATATTAATGTATATGAAAGTGAAAAGTTAGAGGCGTACTCGTTAAGCACATGGGTGTCTTCAATAGATGTCCAAGAACTCATTGTCGATAAAGTTGGCGATATGGCTCCAAAACGGAGCTTATCTGATTGTGAACTTAAAAATTACTTTTTGCAATTCATATCTAGTAATTATTCTGATTGTTATAAATTGTATACGGATGGCTCTAAATGTACTCAAGGTGTTGGAGCTGCCTTCTTCGATCCCCAATTAAACTTTTCACAGAAGTTTAAATTACATAGAGATAATAATATAATGACTGCTGAACTTCTGGCTATTAAAGAATCACTAACATATGTTAATAACTTGTGTAACAATAAAAGTATAGTTATTTTATCGGACTCGAGGAGTGCTCTCCAACACCTTCGTCGGTGTGCCACGAAGCAGCGTGGCTCTCCGATAGCCTTCGAAGCTTTGGATTTACTCCGGCATATTTCTGGAAAAGTTTTAATTAAGCTACAATGGGTTCCAGCCCATGTCGGTTTGATTGGAAACGAAACTGCGGATGCGCTTGCCAAGAGTGCAGTTATGGATGGTCCCGTGGTCTGTTCTAAACCTTTTGTAAATGAGCTTCGCCATCAGATTAAGGAGAAGGCGCTCGAGAAATGGGAATACCATTTTGGCGAGGAATTACAAAGAGGTGTTGGAGTTTGGTACGGAACCATCCAGAACAAACCAGTATGGGAGCCTTGGTTTATTTCGTGTAATTTATCGAGAAAGTTGTTGGTGTCAGCCTTTAGATTACGATCTGGGCACATTCCAGCAAACAAATTTTGCCACTTGGTTGGAATTAAGCCTTCGCCCAATTGCGATGTGTGCGAGAAGCCCGAAGACCTGTATCATGTGTTGCTGGAGTGTGCTCGGACTGCAGAGCTAAGATCAAGGCTCTTAGGAGACTTTGGTTGCCTGCACAATGGACGGATCAATAGTGTACTTTCTGAGCCGTTGTCCCCAGAGGCAATAAAATTGTATAGTTATTTGGATCTGTCCCTTGTGTAGGGGACACTGTGTTCACCTATGAGGCTGACATTAACACTGAGTGTTAAAAGCCTCTGTAAAATAAAAAGATTTAAAAAAAAAAAAAAAAAAAAAAAAAAAAAAAAAAAAAAATTATATCTGTTCCAGAGTTTCAGACGAATTCATTTTAACATTTAACAAATTACAAACAAAGCATAATAACAATAAAATAAATTCTTTGCTACTAATAGTATGTCATACTATTGGTAGCAAAGAAAAATACTGCAGTAAAAATACTGCATCATTATTCATTAATCATTACAGATGGGGTTGTCCGGTGTGCACTTACAAGGCGTTCCATCGAGCCGGGTTCCGGGAGCACGCGCAGACCGAGCACATGCAGTTCCCCAACCTCGAGCCGCATCAGCTGCCCGTGGACCCTCGCGTCGAGCTCTGGATCTCCAAACTCCTCGACCACCAGAAGACGCTCATCACGAGGAATAGGGAGAAGCTGGCAGTCCAGAAGGCCGAGATCAAGAGAACGGCCCAGAGCACAGCACCAGCACAGAACACCAGCCAACCCTCGCCTAAGCCTCAGTCGAAAACGACGAAGGAAGTGGAGAAAGTGTTTGGCACGTACGGGAAACCGTCTGGCATGTTGTACTGCTGCCCCAAGTGTGGCACCACGTTCAAGGAGGAGAACGACTTGAGAGAGCACCTGGAAAGCGAGCTGAGTAAGATAAGGTTAGTAGTATGTTCAGCATAATATGATATCATAGTAATTATTATTTCAAAATTTTTATTTTTGTTATGGTGTTATGGTTGGTACTAATTATTTTCTTAGTAATAGATTAACAATTAATTTTGACACTGTATTTTTTTTGTTTTAAATTGTTACCCAGGTCTGACAAATACTACCCGAGTAGTGAACACTCAATTTAAAAAAATAAAATATCTTTTTATTAAAAATAGACACCGGATAAATCTAACAACTTTTAACTTATAATAATTATTGTACTTATAATATTATGACATCTACGATTTAATAATGATTCATCATAGTATCAATTTGTTATCTTTAATATAATTACTTAGACGAAATATGTTGACTTATATAAGAATATTAAATGTTTAGACTATTTACACTTAATTTAAATTTTTATGTAATTCGCATGCTATTTTATACATTTCTTAAAAGTGTTAGACTATAAGATCTTTATCACCACCTACTGTATATTTACCACTTTTAGAGCAAATAAATGAATTGAACAAGATACCTTTAGTGACAACCCTAGGTACAAGAAATCCGGATATAACACGGATATCAATTGAATGGGATGTAACTTCTGATTCAGGTTTTATGTGGATCACTCACACTATCGTGTCATGCTTAAAACTTTTTCTAATTCGTTCTAATCGCAAAATTAAAAATGAAATACTAAAATTAATAAATAAATTAATATCTCGCTACTTGATCACTGTAGGTTAACCAAATTTGGAGAAAAAAATATAGTACTAAGTGCTTATTCAATTGGTAAAATAAATGTTACTTGATTAGTTTGTTTTTAATTACTTAAATTTGTATGCAAATTTATGACCCAGATAAAGGCCAACTTTGACACTCTTTAACAAAAAAACTACTAAGAATATCGATCTCGGAGTTTTACTCTAATGTTTATATGTATAGCTATACATATAAACCATATCAACTATAGTATTTTGAAAAAAAAAACGCGGTGAAACAAAATCGAGGTTTTTACCACACTGTGAATAGGTATCATGAATCATGTACACTTTTTGAACGTCAAAGAAAGAACGTAGAAACTAAGATGCCCAACACCAGTCGTTTCCTCGGGTATACCTGAAATCGGGTATCCGTAGCAGTAGTATGCCGATTTTTCGAATTCATTATTATTTGTTGACTTCTCGAGTACTAACGACATGTTATACCACAGGTGGTACTGCAACAACTGTACTCAGACCTTCACGACGTATCACGAGGCGCAGTTCCACTGCAGCGCCCGTTGCGAGGCCACCCAGGCCGGGCTATACTCCAGACCCATGGAGGCGACCAGGGACGCGGCTCTCCGAGCCGACTGGGTAGAGTCGGCCGTGCGAAGCCAGACCGCCGCCATCAGCGAGGAGAGGAGCACCGCGAGCGGGGCGCCGCGCGAGCCGCTCCACGACCACGGCGACAACTCCCTGCTGGTGGTGCGCTACGAGCGGCACGTGTCCACGCCGGAGGAGGAGATGGCCCGCCCTCGGCCGCTGGAGCCCGCCGCCGCCGACCCGACGCCCGCCGACACCGCCGCCCCCGCCGCCCCCGCCGACCCCGCCAAGCCTGACGCCACCCAGCGCTGCCCGCACTGCAGCTACATCACGATGCACGCCAAGCTCCTCACCAGCCACGTCCTCAAGCACTACGACCTCAAGGCCTGTTCGTGCCCCTACTGCGGGCTGGACGGCCACCGGAAGCAGGTGATCAAGCACCAGCGGACCGCTCACCCGCAGCAGCCCGTCGACGTTGTCGACACGGAGATACCCCGGGAGACGCCGCAGGAGTACTTCAAGAGGAAATTCGAGTCGGGGACGAAGCTCGTCTGCCTCGTCTGCCGGAGGCCGTTCGCGGAGGTGGCGGCTCAGACTCACCGCCATAACGACTTCAAGCCGGACTTCGGCCGCGAAGGCGACTTCGTTGTGAAGTGCTGCGTGTGCTCCATGCTGCACAAGGAGGTGACGGGCTGCCTCAACCACCACCGCGCCTGCCACCCCCAGGACGAGGTCAACTACGCCATCTGCAAGCTGGCCGCCGGCCCTGACGTCAGCTGCAGCGCCTGCAGTGCCGAGTTCTCGACCGCCGACGACCTGAAGGCTCACATCTTGCAGCAGCACCCCGGGAAGAGCGCGCCCGGGGCGTCGAGTGACGTCGACTCGAGACTCGACGTCGGGGCGAAACGGAAATCCGCAGACGACGCGCCCGGGCCCGCGAGGAAGGTCGCGAAGAAGTCCACCTCGAAGCAGCCCCGGCCGTTCGCTAAGAAGTCCACGACGAAGCTGCCCCTCGCCGCGCCCCCGGACGAGTACTCCTACTACGGGAGGACGCAGCCCAGTGAAGATCTCGAGAAGTCAATTTTAATTCCATTCTGTAACACGATGATGCCGTTCACGATGAGGAAGGTTCCCGAGATCTTCGGAAACCCGGTGGTTCCTGTACAGAAGTTAAGCGATTAATGTTAAGTACTATTTTAGTTACGATCACGCAGTCGTGTCTATCTGTGATTTATGTCCGGTGAAGAAACTTAATTTAATACTTACTTTCAAAAAATTGGGTATTCGACTGGCTGGTTCATATTTAATGTTTTTTTGGCCGTTGGTGGAAAGGTTTTAATCATTGTAATTTAAACATTTCCATTGTTTAAAACATTGACTGATTACGCTTATTGTCAGTCCGATACTCGATTTTAAGAGGCAAGCTTCGCATTTATTATTCGTTAGATTTAAGCATTTCTTTTAACTACGTGCGATACGCGCTTACGTTTCAAAATAATTGTTATTATAATATTTGTATGTGAATTGATGCGAGCCCGATTTATTTTTGTCTGATTGTAAATGGTTAAAATATGCAAATGGAATCGAAAATGCTCTCTGATTCTGTAATCAATAAAAATATAAAATTTGTATCAATATCTAGATGTAAGTTGTTATATTTTTGTCACTGACAGATATTCTAGGATTTAAATTAGATTTGAAATCTAAAACCCCTAGGTCCTACCTAATATAACAAATATACGATTTATACTACATTTAGAATTTTATTTATTTAGAATTATAATTATTATATGCTTTTGTAACCGACTTAATAAATCCCTATAACAAGTAAATTATTGTTAGAAATAACGTAAAGATGCTTTATCTGAAGAATAATAATTGGCTAGGGTCTGAAGCGTTGTCTGAAGCAAAAGAAAAAAAGTGAGGCCGAGTCAAATACTAGAACGCAGAACGACTTTTTTACCTATTTATTCTAAAAAAACTCAAGTCCAACGAGTAACGACTAACATAAGGCGGGGCTATCAACGTATGTGTACGATGTATTAATTAAAAATATAATATATAAATAAAATAACATTCAAGTTTCCCTACTATATTTGACAAGCGATTTTAAAGTTTTTTTGCGGCCGTAGCCCGCACCCCTGGAATCCCTGGATACCGCTAAGTCCGCTAACTTTTTTTTTTTTTTTTTTTTTCCGGAGGGGGAAATGCATTACGCATACCACCCAGGCGCAGGGGGCGACCCGAGCGGTGATGTGGGACTCCCGTAGCTGATGAGACCACGGTATACCCACTAAAACCCCCCCCATCTTCCGCCACGCCGCCTTTTGACGGGGCCACGGGAACGATACACACATCCGCGACCCCGCCAGCGGTCCGAAGACTCCACGATGGGCGCACTACACGTGCGCCCTCCTCCTCGGCCCCCACCAGGGCTGTAGCAGACGCCCCCCGAGTCTGCTACTTGGAGGCCATGTGGCAGATCAGGTCTGTGGCTCTGCCACCGACCACACCTTGGCCGCAGAGGATAGGGCAAGCGGCGCACCGCAATACCTACTTGCCTCTTCCTCTGCGGCCCTACCAATGCCGTTCAAACGGAACGGCCAGCTCGCAGGGGGGGTAGGGAAAGCGGCAACCTACCACAATGCCTCTCCCCCCGCGATCCATCCTCGGCCGCAGAGGATAGGGCAAGCGGCGCACCGTAATACCTACTTGCCTCTTCCTCTGCGGCCCCACCTCGGTGCGCATCCGCAGCAGACTCCTCCAGTCCGCTGGGAGCGCCCTCCTCGGGCCAGGCGGCGACACCGGCCGGCCCTGGTTGCCTCTTCGCTTCACCGCGGTTGTCCAAGCCGCGGTTACTAGAGCCCCACCGCCACGACAAGGCGAGCAACCATCGGGGGGTAAGTCCGCTAACTATCACGACCATAATCAACGAATACTATACTCGCAAGGAGACCATAATGGTCGTGAGTTGTGACCATGGCATGGCAATAAAGCGCCATCTATCTGTGATTGTGCAAGTGCGGATGAGTTTGTGTCATGCTGGGTCAGCACATATCAAGTCAGAAAGGGATCAGCACCGTATCGCCTCGAACTTTTGAGTTATACATAGGCTGCTATTTATGTATCCGGAACTGGCCACTTACAAGAACAATATTTAAAAAGTAATTACAACATTTGAAAATAGAACTCTTTGGTTGAAGAATACATTTTGTTTCATGTGACTGTCAATTATTTTTCCATTGTGGCGTCATTTTGAAAATTGCGTGTCTTCATTTGCCATGGATTTAACGCGTGAACATTTTCGTGCAATGATTTACTACGATTTTCGGCGTGGGCTAAATCAACAACAGTGCTTTATTCAACTCACCGCAACTTTTGGAGATGAAGCACCATCAAAAACCACTGTTTATCACTGGTACAGTGAGTTTAATCGTGGGCGGTCTATGCTCACGGATGAAAATAAAGAAGGTCGCCCAAAAACAGCTGTTGTCCCACAAAATATAGATGCTGTGCGGGAACTAATAATGCGTGATCGTCATGTTACATATCGCGAGATAGAGGCGTCCTTAGGCATAAGTATGACGAGCATACATAAGATATTACACGAACATTTGGCTGTAAAAAAAATATGTTCGCGTTGGATTCCGCACAACTTGACAATCGATCAAAAACGGGCTCGTGTCGATTGGTGCAAAAAAATGATAAAAAAATACAACCGTGGTACGTCAAAAGCCGTTTATAATATCTACACAGGTGATGAATCTTGGATCTATGCATATGACCCCGAAACTAAACAACAGTCAACGGTGTGGGTGTTCCAAGATGAGCCGAAACCAACAAAAGTTACTCGTGCAAAAAGTACTTTGAAGCAAATGGTCGCCTGTTTTTTTGGAATTAATGGACATGTGGCTACAGTGCCATTAGAGAATCGTAAAACGGTTAATTCTGAATGGTATACGACCATTTGTTTACCAGAAGTCTTTGAAGAAATAAGAAAGGACAACCGACAACGCAGAATCATATTACATCACGAGTCACGACAATGCTAGCTGTCACACCTCAGCTGAAACAACTCAGTTTTTGGAGGGTCAAAAAATCGAATTGACTGGTCATCTGCCGTACAGCCCTGATTTGGCACCTAACGATTTCTTTTTATTTCCATACGCGAAGAACAAATTACGTGGTCAACGTTTTTCGAGCCGCGAAGAGGCTGTTGATGCGTTCAAAATGCACGTTTTGGAGATACCTCAATCAGAATGGAAAAAGTGCTATGAAAATTGGTTCCAGCGTATGCAAAAGTGTGTCGATCATCGCGGCGAATATTTTGAAAAGCAATAAAACCATATTAAATGATATATGTTTGTTTCTTTTTTTAATTCCGGATACATAAATAGCAGCCCTCGTTTTAAATAGTGTGCTGTGACGCCTGTGGGCTGTGACCCTAACGAACGTCAGTGAGGACTGCAGAGTGTAACTTAGGTGCAGAGTGAGTGAGTGCAGACTGCAGAGCAGGGGTGGTCAGCTCCCTAATATAGCCAATCATGAAACGGGGGCCAGACATGGGATGCCAATGTAAAAATATTTTAAAACTCATAATTTTTTAACTGGGCACCCCAATGAGTACTTAGCATAGTACTATAATCTGTGTAATTTTATCACTAGGGACTTTGCTTTTTCTTGTAATTCCGTTCTTTTGTAATTATTCCAATAACTAAACTGTGCTCGCCAATTAACATTGAGTTGTGATTCGGTTCCTCCGTGTTTTGTGCTTCTCTCCGTGCTTTAGTGCTGTGAAAATTGTGTGATAGTGACTTTGCATTTGATGTGAACATTTAAGTCATAAATTCGTGTAAATAAGGTTGTAATACTGAAAGGGGTAAGACCAATAATTTGGTATGGAGATGCTTTTGAGTCCCGGGAAAGGACATAGCATAATATTCAGGATTCCGAATCCTTATTTAATTTATAACCTATCTTTCTTCTTCTCCTTCTTTAATCTTCTCCTTCTTTTTTAAAAACTGGCTACTTAGTGAATCGCCAATGTCTTAACCCTAATCACTGTTAGAACTTTAGAAGCTTAACTTCACCTGAGTCTACAGGTACATAATAAGAAATAAGAACAAAATATTGAAGAAACTGTGTATATATAGGTATTTTATATTTGAAAATAAATGACTTTCATTTTATATGTTGTTTTTATTGTTAACTTAGTTTTACATTAGTAAGAAACTTAATTTGCTACAAGTTTCTTGCTAGTGTAAAACTAAACCCAATTTTAGTTAAAAACAAAATCCTTAAGAGAACCCTATGAATTGACATACTTTCAAAATTCGCGGGTTCATGAAGTTGATGGGGGCCAGCCAATAGATGGCGTTGAAGTATTCGCGAGAATTTTTTGTACTAAGTCAATGTTCTTCTCCGCTAGGAGTAAATCTGTTCTGTGCTGCAGAGTGCAGACCACAGCACTGATCTCTATACAAGTACGCTGGATTGCTGATAGCCTTTGAAATGACAGCTATTTTTTGTGCCTATTTGAAGCGGAATCAGCGCCCCTATTATTCGGGTAGAGAACTAAATCTGACGTAAAAATGACGTTTGAAAGCCGCCATATTGGCGCTGATAGCAGTAGTGAGAGTATTTGGAACTAATACTGGTGATGACAACTGTTGTTATTGGTTGTGGTTGCGTCAAATTTAGTTCTCTACCCGAATAATGGGAGCGCTGATTCCGCTTCAAATAGGCACAAAAAGCAGGTCTGTATCAGCAATCCAGCGTACTTGTATAATAGAGATCAGTGAGACGTGAGACCACAGTCACAGAATATAATATGTACTCCGTACGGTACGTGTAGACAAAACAGACTTAATAGCTATTGACTTATGATCATAGATGGCGCTTTATTATACTTTTCTCTAAAATAATAATTTGAATTTAATTAATAATGCGCATGACTGCGATTAATAAAAATACTAATTAAATAATAGGTTAATATTAGATAATAACCTTGATCAAAAAATTCAAAACTACAAATTACAATTACTATTTTTCAATAAATGAAACAAAAGTCAAACGCAAACTGAAAACCAGTCAATAATAATTGGACGGCGTTATGTAATAACAGGCGACACTTGAGAGAATTCGAGAAAATAAGCTTCAAAGATTTTATACTTAAAATTGTCGCTGTGCGCTCATTATTTATGTTACGTGTATTATTTTTTTAAGATTTATTAAGATTATTTATAGATTAACTTAAGATTATTTAAGATGTATATAAAGTTTAGATTACTACAGAATATATTACTGTGTAGCATATACTTTAAAAGATATAGCCATTTTTCCGCTTAATTCGTTAATGACTTATAGCTGTATATTAAATTTGTCAACGTACTAAACGACATTACTGTCGTTTGATTCTTACGATTTATTTTGGGTGAAATAAAGTGCAATAAAAGATTAAATCCAAATATTTTAATGCTAATTATACAGTTTTTTAAAGATGATATTGTATGTCGTTAATGATTATGAAAATACACATAAATTGGAATAGTTTTTTATAGTCAAATGCCACAAAATAACGTAATTACTTGCTTGTCTCGCTATCCTATAATTATAATTATCATTATGAAACTAATATAAATGAGAAAGTGTGTCAGTGTGTCTGTTTATTACCTCTTCACGCCCCAACCTCTTAACTGATTTTGCTGAAATTTCGTATGGAGATGCTTTTAGTCCCGAGAAAGGACGCAGCATACTTTTGTCCCAGAAAAATGTACGGTTCCCTCGCGATAAACGCATTTTCGCGCAACGGCATTGCGGATGTCATCTAGTCTTTTAATAACTAAAATAGCACTTTTTAAACATAAAAAAAAAAACAAAAAACTTAACGCTCAGTGATAAAAAATTAGTGAAATAAATTTTTATTTTTCTAATCTTCATCTTCTATATCAAAATCTGCTGCCAGATTAGGCGCTTAGTTTGTTATTGCGTTTTTAATGAATAAATTGAATCGGATTATCTACAACTTTTGTGGATATAATTCGTTTATGCATTTTAAATTCCTGTTTGACGTTTGTGTATTTTGTAACAGCTACTTAGGCGCATAATTCTTTAATACGTAACTAAATTGTGCAAAACTTCTAACAATTAATGTTGACATGTCGCTTGATTCACCCCTCATTATAAGGCACTAGGATTGACTTTTGGACACAAAATTAGCTGAATACATAGTTAATGATGCCTAGAATCGATCTGCATTCATAACTCATTTTTTAAAATTTTGTCGCTTGATTCGTTATTACATAACGCCGTCCAATTATTATTGTCTTCCAATTTGAAATGGAAAATACAACTCAGAGCTTTTGTTTGGAAGTTCCAAACAAAAGCTCTGGATTGTATTTTCAGGGGCTTTCTTGTACAATATCTGCTAAGTAGGTAGGTAATTGCTATTAATCTTTGTAAAATTGACTTTTTGGACAAAAGATTTTAAGATCTTTTGTGGCTTCTGGGTGAAAGGATTAATATTCATTTAATTTTAAACAATGTAAATTGTTATCAGAAAATCAAAATTGAGAATAAGAATAAGAATATCTTTATTTTGACAATCACACAACACAATAATATAAGACAATGTAATAAAATATGTAAAGACAATAATGAACACATACTATATTGTGTGATGCCAAAACTGGACGCAGCTCAGCATTAGCAGCAACTACGAGTTTGCTGCACTGATATTCTGTTCCATATTGACGACCTCTGTGGCTCAGTGGATAGCACGTTGGTAGCTTAAGCCGGAGGTCGCGGGTTCGAATCCCGCCGACGGAACAAAAAGTTTTCAAAGTTCCTGGGTCATGGATGTGTATTAAATATATTTATCATATAATAAAAATCTTAAATATATGTATAGTATAAAAGTATTAAATATATTTCCGTTGTCTGGTACCTGTAACACAAGTCCTTCAGGTACTTAGCATGGGGCCAGACTGACGTGGTGTGAAGCGTCCATAGATATTATTATATATATTATATTATTATATACCACTACAGAGCAAAAATCATCAAACAAAAGCAATTTTGTTTGATGATTTTTGCTCTGTAGTGGTATACGGAACCCTTCGTGTGCGAGTACAACTCGTACTTGGCCGATTTTATTTTATTATTTTGCATATTATTGACGCTAGAGCGGGCACTTGATGGCTGCGGTCGTGTATCGCGCGTTACCCGTAGGCCGTAGTCCCACCTTCAGGAGCAGGAACACCGTTGGGGTTTTAGTGGGTAGTCCCGGGTGCGTCTTCCGTCCGCTCCGGGGAGTCCCACATACCTCGGTGGTCCTCCCCAGGCCCCGAGGATGCGTAAAAGCATTCCCCCAACGCAAAAAAGGGCGGGCATGACGTGATTTCCCCATAATACCTAATCATGACGAAAAGTTATTTAGATAAATTGATAAAGCGTCGTAATGGTCATTTTATAATATTACGATTTTTTTTTGTTTTTGGAAAATAATAATATAAAAAAAATACTTACTTATCTCAAATTTTCATCTTGAAAAATGTACGATTACGATTTTTCATTTTATGCTGTCGATCCATCTTGATCATAACGAAAATAAAGCTTATTTCCGCCGTCCGCGTAATGAATACGCTATGCTATAGTATTAGCGCAGGGGCTCCCAATCTTTTTCAGCCTGCGCGCGCCCTTACAAGTCTATGTTTTGTCAAGGCGCGGCGCGGCGCGGCGCGGCGCCCTACTTTACCAAAATAATTATCTTTTTGGCAAAAAGATACATAATTAAACACTCCTTAATGATTATTATAGTTAGGTTAAGTAAGTAAATAATAATAAACTTATTTTTAATCATCTGCCTGCTCTGTAATTCTGTATAATTTATATTACTTATAATTTGGGCGTCGCGTCGCGGCGCACAGTTTATTATAGTATATTTTATTTCATCGAAGTTCTATTTTACATTTAGATCAAAATTCTTGGAAACGTATAATAGCATCAAGGAGATTGGGACTAGTTCTACCTCAATTCACCAGAACCATACTGCATCGATAACCATCAACCATGACTGTCACAGAATATAATATAACTAGGTAATAACACTCCGTACCACAGTTAATAGAATCAGGCGTTACTTTGCGGAAATCCATCCATCCAAATAGTTATTTCGCGGAATATTGCTAAAAAATAATAACAAACTAAATTTTTAACTCCGTACCACTGCAAAATATCACTGCTCTAAAACTTCTAAGCAACAAATTTTTTAGAAGGCACGTTATAGGCATACGGCAAAGAAAAAAATATCATAAAGCCTTTCATGGCTTTCGCCTTTAAGAGCGTGAATGCTCAGAACAAGCCGGTGTCGTAATGAGGCCCACCATTCACAGCCGCTTTTCACTAAGGAGGCATTTAGAAATTAGAGCTGACCCCTACTACTTGGTTTGGAATCATTTTGACAAATAGGTATTACGATGTAGGTACTTACTGGTACATATCGACGCCCCCACCGAATAATCGGACAATGTGCTATTGTGGGGTTTTTGCTATTATGCGTTTTTTGGCATCTAGAAGTCAAAATACATCATGTGAATTTTTTTCAGAATTTTCCTATGGATATTTACAAAGATATAAAAAAATATGTGTTTATTCCATAACAATACTTAAAATTGTATTTTACACCAAAAACTGGGCAGTAGGCCATTGCGAAAAAATATGTCAAAAGGATTTGACGATAAACGAATATTGCATGATTATTCAGGTAATTTACTTTGCTGCCTACTGCACACTTCCACTCCTGCACATCTCACTTTCATACTCCTTCCACTCAGGTAGCCGCTGAATGCTGATTACCCGCCTCAGGTTTCCCAGACACCTAACTTCAGCTAACCGAACCCTTACAGCTGGCCACCAAGCATTGTTGAAGGCCTCTTCTGTGTCCAGCGATACCATAATATAAATTTTCTCCTTCTCTCTCTTCTTTCTGATGTGGTTCACTAAACTATAGAGGGCGTATTCGGTGTACCTTTGGGGCATAAAGGCATATTGGTTAGGTTTTATTTTGGACAACTTGTAGAATCTGAGTTGAACGACCATCATATCGCGGTGATCATCTCAGTCCACTCACCTCCAGCCTCCAGTCTCAGACCAGCATCAGATCAGTAATCGCAGAGGTTTGCACGGGACCCAAGAGTCAGGAATAGTGAGACTTTCTTCATTAAAAAAAAATAAGAATGTCTGACTGTCCCTGGCTACCTTTTTTTAATGTCTGAAGTCGTCATAGACGTAAGAACGACCAGCGATCATTTTGGAAGACATCGAGTGGTAAAGTCCTTCCTTGCATTCGTTAAATTATGTACATTTCTAATTCAATCATAATCTGTTTCGATTTTTGTAATGAGCGTACGGATTTTCTCACAAACAAGCATGAATGGGCAATACTTGCTACAAAATAAACTAAACGTGTCCGATAAGCAGCGAGATCTGTTACAAATTAACGAGAACGTATTTAGATATTTTCTTCTTTCGCAAATACTTCTAAGAAGTGCTTAAAATTGTCACGACAGCACTTGTTACAGCTTCACGCTTGCAAGCAGCTGCTGTCAGACAGTCAAACGTTATTCATGGAAGTGGTCCTGCAGCCTGCAGGTCCTAGTGGGTTCCAGCTCAGTATTTAATTAGGAATGCGATTGCTAGCTACTATAAGTTGTGCTGCTATAGTGTTGTGTGTGTGTATTGTATTGTAACTTGAGAAGTTTTTAACATAGTTTTGATCCTGATTACATTGAACTGTACTACGATGTAGATAGAAGTCGGCGATTAAACCACCGTCATATAAGAAAAGGCCTACGATCCTCTCGGAACACTGTCTAAAGCAATTTCCTGCCATTATCATTCATTTTATTAGAACACTAGTTGACCCGGCAAACGTTGTTTTGCCATTTAAAGTATTTCTACTTCATCAGTAATTGATAAAAAATCTTACCCCCCACCCCTTTTGTCCCCTAAGGGGGATGGGGGGAAAAATTGTGTTCACCTAATACAGTTAATAATATGACGTAAGTCCATTAAAAAAATTGATACAAAATCTGACCCCCTTTTGGGTCCCCTTAGAGGGGTGGGGGGGGGAAGCTTATACACCAGATGTTGAGTTGGAAGAAGGCAAATATATCTGCGAAAACCGTATGCAAATCGGATCAGTAGTTTTCGTGTTAAAGAAAAAAGTTTGATACAAAATGTGACCCCTCTTTTGTCCCCTTAGAGGGGTGGGGGGAAATTTTTTTATACACCAGATTTTAAGTTGAAAGAAGACAAATATATCTGCGAAAACCGCTTTCAAATCGGATCAGTAGTTTTCGTGTGATAGTGGAACAAACATACAGACAGACAGACAAAAAACTAACCACATTTTTGGCTTCTATAGCGATCTAGTGACATCCCCCGCTTATTATTTTTTAAATATCTTTAATGTACAGAATTCACATATTTTCTACAGTTTTATTATAATATGTATAGATAATGATTATTGTAACACCAACTTAGGTGGCGATGAGAGTTATGATTAACGTAATTAACTGCAATGATTATATTAAGTACTATTAAAATGATAGAGCCAGTCTCCAGAGTGTATTTTTTCGAATCTAGAGCTGATTCGATTGCAAGAATGTCATTTATGACATCAAATAATGAATGTATTTAAACAAAAATACATATTATTTTTATTTTACCTATAGTAGAAAATCATTGGAATAAACCACAATGAACAATATTTTTTAATCACCGAAAAGTAAAGTAATAAGTGTTTACCAATATTCTTATCCTAAACAATTTCCCCGAATAATATTGCAATGAGATATTATATGCTCATTTTATTACAGCCGAAACGCAAAATTACCCGAATAATCATGCAATAGACAATGATGATCAGGATCTTGACCTACTCCAGAACGATAAGTTGCGTTTTGCTTTATTAAAGAAAAACTTTTGGTGGCAATTAAATATTATTGAAATAGCAAGATGGGCAAAAAAATTAGCTTTCATTTGAGATATAAAAAGTCTTTGAAGCTTTTTTTTAACGGAGTTATTAACAAAAATCAGTTTTTTGGCTCTCCTGAACATTTTCATTTTTTCGATTGTCCGATTATTCGGTGGATTTTCGGTCTTTAAGGTCTACAATTAGATTTAGATTTTAGACTACAATCTAAATCGTATGTGTGATTTTTAGAATGAGTTCTAGACTACTCTTTTGTTAGTTAAGACTCGACATCTTAAAGAGGTACTTTTCTCGTTTCTTCTTTCTACATTTTATTCCATTTGATTCTTGGAATGTACTAAAACTCATTCCCGTAAAGTTTTTTGAAGGTGTTTCTGTTTCGAGATTTGTTAGTAAGGGTCGTGTACACTACACGGTGTACGGTGAAACGACTTCAATTTGCTCATGGAGGAGAAACGGAGAGTGGGGCTCATTACTGAGACTTTGAAAACCGCTGAGCGTCATGTCATCGTGTGTGCACTCGACGTGGGATAGTTTGGGCATTATCATAATATGTTGAAGATTGAGTGAAAGAGTTTTGATTTAAGTATGTCATAGTAGTGTTTTGTTTATTGTATGTTTCTTTTTAATATGTGACTAAAGAGTGTTACATATATCTGAAATGCTAGTTATAGTTTTGAGATCGTGGATTCGTATGGAGGGGACTTGGGAGAATTAATATTATTTTGAGCTTGAAAACTTTCTCTATTTTTTGTGCTTAGTTTAGTAGTCTATAATTATTATTCTTTATTAAAATTTAAATGTACAAACATAGAAAGGTTACGAAACAAAAACAAAGAATTTGTAAATAACTTTTTATTAAAAACGCGATAAAATTTAATGACCCTATTATTGTTTAAGCCCAGTTTATTAAAATTAAACATTACTTTAGTTATGTACTTCACTTATCACAAACAAAATGTTTACAACTTAAATATCAAATTAATGAATATTTTTGGTACTGGAATTTTCGTTGACGATAACAACTAAATTAAATTAACAACACTAACAATCCTTAAAGTTCCATAAATAAACTTAGGAGCTACAACATTAATTAATGAAACACGAACACACTTACGATTATACTTAAATATATTTTAAACCCCAGAGTAAAATAAATACTTAGATTAAATACAATTTGGAATATTCTCTTCGATAGAATGTTATGTTTTCAGCTCTTCTTTCTTATCTTCGGTCTACTTCACGAGCCTCTCATTTTCCACCATGCTAGTGATCTTGTTGGTCTCCTTGCCCTCGGTCGTCTGTCCCAGGACCTGCCTGTTGATGATGTTGGCGCAGTCCTTGTTCTCGACGATGGTGGAGTGGTTTCCCTCTAGGAAGTGCACCTTGACTTCCGCCTCCGTGAGCTTGTCGAGGCCGTAGTTGACCTCCGCCATGAAGTCGCTCAAGTTCTCCTTGGGCCGGAGCAGGGTGATCGGCGCCTTGAGCTTCTCGGAGATGACTGAGTCGCTGTGGTTGAGGACGATCTTGAGACGGTCGAAGGCGCACCTGGCCATCCAGCCGATGAAGGCGTTGGTGTAGTTGGGGTGCCAGGGCGTGTTGGAAATGGCGAAGTCGATCTTCTCGTCGAATGTGTTGAGTTTTTCTAGTTTCGCCTCGATTTCAGGGATCATCTCGTTCTTCGGCGACACCATGTTGATGCAGTGGCAGATGAGACTGGTCTGCAGGTGGGCGTCCGTGTTGAATGCGATTGTGTTGGTGAGAATGTTGTAGATGTACTCGGGGCTGCCGTCGATGCAGAACAGCTGCCCGCTGTGACCTGCAATGGATGTTGTGGTCTTAGTTATCAATGTCGTTACAGAAAAAGGAATGTTGGTTGCTTTGAGCTTCAAATTCTTTATAAATAAAGTGATAACACCTGGTTTTACTTTGTCTGATGGATTCTAGTTTCTACGCAATTTTAATTTACCTTCGCTTTCCAAAATACTGGCGAGCTTCATCATGGGCAGAGTACCGAAACTGTACCCGAGCATGATGTACGGTGCTCCAGGAAGGAGACGGGATTTGATTGTCTGGGAACAAAAATAATTACTTTTACATGTTTTATACTCCTAGGTAGTTATTATAGAGGTTGAACTGCATGTCTATTATAGTGGTTGAACTGCATGACACTTGGAAACAGCAGTAACCAACTATGCGTATCTGCCTCCTTCTTTAAGACAAGGATAATAATCAAATGGCAAATATTGAAGCAAACCCATGTTGAACATTGTGTAGGTACCACGCCGAGACCACCAAACGCTCAACTATCAAACGAAGCAACAACTACATTCCTTCTTGACTATTGCCCCTCACCTGGTAGAGCCTAGCAACCATGGCTTCCATGGTGTCGTCCTTGACCTCGATACCCAGCTGCAGCACGCACACCTTGACCTTGAGCCGGCGACACAGCGGCGCCATGGCGGCTGCCGTGCCCTCCAGACCGGGGATCACAAACATTATCCGCTCATTCTCGTGGACCGTTACGTCGCTCTGGAAAAATAATGGTAGAAAATTACTAAGATGAATCCTCCTATGAAATATTAATGAACTCGGGAAATAGGAACAAAGGTTAGTCTTACAAATCCCTGCTGTAGCATCGGGAAAATAGCCCATAAATTACCACATTTCGAACTATATCTTGGGGGCGGGCGTCTTGTAACCAATTATTATTTGTAAATATACAAAATTAAACAGACAGTACAAGTACGAGTAAATTCAAGGCTTTAGTTATAAGTTGACAAGACAGCTGGTTCCAGGGACTGGACCAGCACGCTTAGCACGCCCAGCGTATCCGGCATTTAGTCTCTAAAATCTACCAGTGTCTCTATTCTTTCCTGCTCGGTGCCGTAAATAGCCTTTTTTGCGCCATGTGCGAGCTTTTATAACTGCACCCTTGTTTTTAACCGACTTCTAAAAAGGAGGAGGTTATGTGTTCGCTGTGGATATTTTTTTTTACTAAATTGGGAAACATTTCTGGGGCGCAGCGGGAATTCATAGGGAGCAAATCGAAAAAATAAGAGTTTGCCGGGTCTGGCCATTCGGTTTTTGCGCCCCCCCCCCAGAGTCTACGCCCTGTGCCTGGGCACCGGTGGCATCGGCACTGTTCCTGCTGTGGCCATACCGAGCCTGAGATGTGTTGCGAGGAATGTGTTTTTGGGAACCAATAGAAACGCTTCATTTGCCTGACAACATTCAGCGCAGCGGCGGCAGCGATTCTATTGGATCTTAAAAGCACATTCCTCGCAACACATCTCTGGTGGAAACGCAGCCTTCAATCCCATTATGACTTACATCTGTGCCGTCGCTGACCATGGTGGGCAGGTAGACGAAGGGCTCCATCGCCTTCTGCTCGTCGCCGAAGTTGCGCATCATGACGCGGATGCCGGCGGTGCTGTTGTCGCCGGGCGCGGCGGCGGCGGCCGGCGACGCGGCGGCCTCCTTCTGTGCGGTCAGCTCTACTAATCTGGAAAGTGTAAGAGTTTAAAATATGAAAGTAACCTCTGGTGCTCAGATGTACTATCGAAGAAATTTATTCTTAGGCATTTGACAGGCACACGTCATTTGGGTGGATTATGTCAATGACATAATCCCCTACGTTCCGTTAGAAGCTCAGAAGTCCGACGCTCAAGACTGTAGTTTTTCCCGTTCCATTAGCATGTGAGCGTCAGTGATACAAACCCAAGTGGAACGGATTTTTGAACGTTTTCAGCGTTTTGGGAGAAGTTTAAAAAAGGAACATATAATTTTTTTTATACATACATTGAACAGAACTTGGATCCTTTCCTTGAAGTCGTTAATAAAAGTAATTGTTTATAAATTAAAGCTGTTTCTTATGTCAATGGTTCTATTCTATTTTACAAATAAAATACATACTGATAGTACTATCTAGAGATCTGAGATGTTGATTCTTACTTATTAGGCAGATCTACGTAATTTGGTCTCGTTATGTCAAACTCAGCCGATAGCTGATCACGACTAACATTGAAATTACGTAGGTCCACCACCACCTATGAATCAATATTTCTTCGATGGATACGTGCTCTCGAAAAACGAAACCCATAATATGGCGATTTACAAAAAATTTGTCCTTTCAGCGCTGCTACTTTCACAGCATACTCTATATGCGGGCCTCATACACATCCTGAAGTATTAACACTTAGTTTTGTTACACCTTGTATAACATTGACATGGCTTTTAACGGCTTCTAACCTGGCGAAGCTGAGCGTCCTGATGTCCTGCGCCGTGAGGAAGATCTCGAACTCTCTCTCCAGCGTCTGCTTGATCTCCACAGCCATCATACTGTCCATACCCAGCTCGGCGAGAGACACCTGCTGCGATACCGTCTTCAGATCCTTGATACCTGGGGATGAGGAGGTTTCTTAGTATTTTAGCAACACGGACTGGGGAATACTTGCATTGAAAATACGATAGTGTGTTTCTTAACTCTTCACGACGACCTAGGACAGTGATAGTGCTTAGTGTGTTGGACTTAGTGCTTTGTGTGACTTAGTGTTTGTGAATAAAGTCTTTAAGAGCAGGTCTTTCTCTCCGAATCCTTCGAACCCTAGTACGTAACAATATAATAAGAATAAGGTTTACACCTATGGCAAGGTGACGCAGCACACACTTGGATTTGTGAAGACTCCTGCGTAACTAGTCTAGTTTGAAGAATTATCCCAAGGAAGACTACCATACTACGTCATTATAAGACCCAGATTCAGTCACAATCATCTCACCCATGATCTGCGCAACAGCATCCACGATGCTGCCGCAGCCGGAGCCGCCGGCCTTCTTCTCGGCGACCACCAGCGAGGACACGATGACGGCATCCTGCTTCAGGAACTTGTCCAGCGCCAGCAGACACGAGGATATGCGCTGCTGGAGGGTACCACCGATCTCCAGTTGGACGTCCTCGTCCTGCATGTCAGCTACTATGCCCACCTGGATTGAAGAACAAATCATGAAGAGTACCCTTAGGTACCTAGCTTTTGATTTAAGAACAGCAAAGTGTTTTGTTCCAAATCATTTTTGAGGATAAGTAATACTGTTTTTGGCAAATTCCAAAACAAATTTTGAATGTGTAGGATTGGACATCAGCATCGCGTTATAAGCCATTAAATCCTATAAATTTTTCTTAATATTAGCTTCGCCATTACTCATTGAAATAAATATTATATTCAACCATTATGTCAATTTGTGTTATTGCTAATCATAGCTCTACATCAATGTTTTATCTGCGAAATCGATAAAGGAAAGAGATGCCATAGGTACCTACTTACTTAGTTATAGAAGTGTATTTAAATTACGGCTCAAGAAAACGGACATTTAACAAGAAAGCTTTTCGTTTTAGTATTCTATAATGAAAACGGTGATATTCTTCCTTAAAGACTTACATCACCAATGGCTCCCCACTGTACGGCGAGCGCGGGCAGACCTCTCTTCTTGCGCGCCTCGCAGATCCTCTCCATCACGGAGTTGGACAGACCGTAGTTGGTCTGGCCGGAGTTGCCGCGACCGCACGACACCGATGAGAACACCACAAAGTCCCTGGTGGGAGAATGGGAGGTTTAAGTGTGGTAAAGCGAAGTTACGCAGGCGAGATGGTACGAACAATGCTGGTGTAAATAAAGGCTACCTATTTGACCGAGCTTTGCTCGGTACCTATTCGATAAAACACGAATAAAATGACATTTTCTAAAAATGATTCCTAGCTAGATCGATCTATCGCTCCCGAAACCCCCTATATATACTAAATTTCATGAAAATCGTTGGAGCCGATTCCGAGATTCCAATTATATAATATTATTTATATAGGTATGTATATACTTACAAGAATTGCTCGTTTAAAGATATAAGATAAGATAAAAATAAATTTCGCACCACAAAAACAATACAATTATAATATAAGACCTACTTTACGAAATAATATGCTGGTAGGCTCTTAATAATTGGAAATTACGCCCATATTATATGCATCATTTCATTTTTGAAGAAGCCTGGATTGTGGCAGTGACGGATTAAGACTACTTGATGCCATTTAAGCAATCCATGCTTGTGGGTCCCCTATCCGTATGTCAACTAGAATCAATCTTTGAACCTTAAGTGTCTAAACTCTAAAGTTTAAACACACTAGGCGGAAAATACGCGACCGAAATTCCGTGGTCGATTTTACGTTTTGACGCATTCGGCTGATATGACACGATAAGAACCGAAATTACGCGGCGTAAATTCAGTTGCGTAACTTTGTCCGAGTATTCAGTGTCTCGAGCGCCGCCGAATTGACTTCGAATTAATTAAGACTATAACTGGAGATAGGTAAAAAAGATTTCTTTACATACATACATCCCAAGTTAATAAAAGCGTGTTAAAAATTCTTACTTGAGCGAGGGGCACATTTTCTGCGTCAGTGTATCCAGGTACATCGTAGCCCTGGCTTTGGGCGCGAAGGAGGCGATGAACTGCTCCGGGGTGAGGTTCTGGAACAGTGCGTCCTTGAGGACCACCGCCAAGTTGAACACCGCCTCGACTGGGCCCATGGCGTTAGCCATCTTCAGCATGGTCTCGCAGCCGGCTTCGGTTGTGATGTCGTGTGTCGAGATCTGGACGTCGGCTCCGTAGCCGGCCCACGCCCTGAGAGAGGAAGTAAGGTTAGATCATTAGGCCGTTACAACTTTATGGCAAATTCCTAATACCTGGAGCTATCTAGTATCTAGGCTGGATAAGATCCAAAGCTTTATATTTGGTCGCGATAGGGCCTTTAGGAATTAGCATTTTCTTGTGTACTTGATAAAGTTCAGTTTTGAATGACTATAATATATCATCATATCATCGCATCGACCCGTTTTGTTGCAAATTGCAATATGTAACCATTACTACCGTCTCAAAAATGAAAGTATAATATCTAATAGGTATCTTTTTTTTCAAACGAGCTTTACCAATCAATGTCGACATTAAATTGACAGCGGTTTATCCGTGACTGCGTGAATCTTTTATGTCCACCAACTACCAAGTCCACCTGGCACCTCGCACCTCGCATCTGGAACCTCCACCTGGGACCTGGCACCTGGCACTGAGCACGTACCTGAGTCTGGATGCCTGGTAGCCGTTGGAGATGCCGCGGCGCGAGGTGAGCAGCACCTTGCGGGCGCCGCGCAGGATGAGCCAGTCCGCCAGCTCCAGACCGAAGCCGCCCAGACCGCCCACGATCACGTACACGAAATCCTTGTTGCAGATGTATCTGGAAGAGAGGACATGAAGACGGAAGCTTATAAACGAAAGATCATAATTCATAAACTAATATGAGTCACGATAGGGTCAACTGGATCTTTAGACACGTTGCCCGCACCTGTGCCAGCGCTAATAACAACAATGTCGTTTGTTAACAAAACTTGAGCTTCGTCGGGGTGATGGCGATTTGGGTCCAATATTATGTTTGTGGAGAAATCGATACTTTGAATATTTAAATAAGTCGTCAACTACCTTGGCAGCACCTTCATGATAAGAGGCTCTGGCTGTCCACACACCGGCGTCTTCTCCTCCTCGCGGATCTTGATGATCACCTGGTGTAAAGTTGAAATATTAGCATATTATTTTAAACAGCCTTAAAAGAAACTACTAGTTAATTTGAGAACAAACGAAGCCAGTAACAGTTTATCTTATCACCAATTGATGTGAGTCTTGATGTGAACATTGGCAATTTTGACATTTCTGTAATGACTCTTTTCTCAATTCCAGTAGACCATAGATAAGTATAGGAAGCTCACCTTTCCGATGTGTTTGCCGGCGGCCATGTATCTGAAGGCCTGCTCCACCTCGTCCTTCTCGAAGGTGCAGTAAGTCAGTGGACGGATCGCACCGGACTCGATACCGCTTAGCAGCAGGTCTTGGAGGGTCTATGTAAGTTGATAACAATAAGTTAAGAATACTAGGTAGAAAGAACACTTTGAAGTTTGAAGTAGGTATCTAATATTAATATGTTCATAACAACGTTGAATAAGCAGTTAACGGTAAATTAATTTCACTCGATTTAGACAAAACATTTAAGCAACCTTAGTATAACCACAAAAGAAATGCAAAAGAATAGGTACCAGATATTAGGAACAAAGTGGTAGATTTTTATATAAATTAATTAGTAACTTTATCTATTTAGACTCTTTTTGGTGGCATTGCTTAACATGGTAGAAAATTCTTTTTTTGTACAAACCCAAAGTTAAACTATATTAGACAGTAGACACAATAAAAAACTGTAACAATAGCCGGTCCGTACGGCTCCGTCCGCATTACTCTATATAGATCGGTCTATACGGATTACGGAGCTATCCGTATCGACGCGGTGACGGTCCGCGTGACACTAACAGCCTTACAGTAAATACCTAGCTGTTTCTTCCTGACATGCAGGTAAAAATAAAACTCACGGCTCTAAACTCGTAGTTCTGCTCGAAGACGTAGTCCAACATGATGCCGTGGAAGGAGGTCTCCTTGAGCAGGAAGTACATGCCGATGGGCGTATTGTTGCTGATGTCGAACTTGCCGATCTCCAGGAACCGGCCGCGGTACGCCAGGCAGCGGACTGACGCCTGAGGACAAAATATTAGGTGTTTTATAATGTTGGGGATTTTGATTCAAGATGGGTTGCCTTAGATAATTACTATATTGTTGGTAAGACCAGATACTTTATGGCTCTAAACACACTAGGCTGAATTACGACGGAACGGTTCCGCCCGTATTTTGTATGGGTTTGAAACACGGCGTAAACGCGGCGGATTTACGCCGGCGTAATTCAGCCTAGTGTGTTTAGAGCCTAAGACCTATTATAGGTTTTACCAACAATATGATAATGATATGCATAATGCATATAGAAAATATAAAATTAGGCTCCTAAATCCCACAGCGATCAGGCGACGCGGTGGCTAGATAATTATTCCTTGAAACCGAGACAACAGCAGGTGGCAGAAATATGACCATCATCCTCCCAACTTTTTATAATCCGGTATCTCCACTCTGAAGGACAACTTCGATGCTAGTTGCTGCCCATTTCATTAGGCATAAATATCAAACTGTTGAGTTTCAGCTTATTCCAGCACTCATTATACAGACCTGCAGCTTCTCATCGGCGAGGGAGTTGAGCACGATGTCCACACCCTGGCCGTTGGTCTCGCGGCGGATCATGTCCTCGAACGACGTGTCACGGGAGTTGCCGATGTGGGAGTCTGGAATGAATGTTACTTGTTGGTCGAGACTCGAGAGCTAGGTGAGATTGCTTGGATGGTAACTAGAAAAGTTACTCTTTTCCGTTAAGATTTCCACGAATCCTTCGTGCGTTGCTCAAAATAAGTTAATGACGCTGATCTCATTATTTCTCCGCATTTACTTACTACATTCGGAACACAATTATTATACATTTGTTTTGAGTAATTTACATATTTAAATATATTTCCCAAAGCCTACCTTTAAGTTGAGGGAAGAGTTTCTTCAGGAAGGCCCTCTTCTCGGGAGTACCGACGGTGGTGAAGACCTCGCAGCCGTAGAAGAGGGCGACGTTGATGGCGGCCTGACCCACACCGCCCGAGCCGGCGTGGATGAGGACTGACTCGCCGCGCTTGAGACGACCTACCATCACCTGAAAAAAGAAGAAGTAAGACTTAGAGAACACTGAAGCGAACTTGAAAGTACCAGCACCTGAAAAAGCGGCCAAGTGCGAGTTGGACTCGCCCATGAAGGGTTCCGCAGCAGCAATAAGGTTAATTTTATGCAATTAGAAGGTTTTTGATTTATTTTTGTATTTCAGTCGATTTAATGAAATTTAGATTAAGGTTTACCATTTATGACGTATAAAAAAAAACTACCGGCTAGATCTCCTTCAAACCAATTTTCGTTGGTAGTTTTTATAGTAATCTACATCATATATTTTCTTTAGAATTATCATACCATTCATACCCCTACTTTAGAAATTAGAAGGGGGGGGGGGCACACATTTTACCACTCTCTCTCGCAAACTATTCAGGTTAGAAAAAAATGATATGAGAAACCTCAATATGATTTTTGGAGACCTATCCATAGACACCCCACACGCATAGGTTAGATGAAAAATTTTTTTTTTTGTTTCAGTTGTACCTATGGGGACCCCTAAAATTTTTAATAATTTTTCCATTTTCTCATCAAAACCTTAATGCGGTTCACAGACTACGTCTACTTACCAAGTTTCAATAGCATAGCTCTAATAGTTTCGGAGAAAAGTGGCTGTGACATACGGACGGACAGACAGACAGACAGACAGACATGACGAATCTAGAAGGGTTCCGTTTTTTGCCATTTTGGCTACGGAACCCTAAAAACAAGGTAAGATTTGGATCACGCTAAAAGCTTTAAGCCTCATTAGGATATGAATGAGTCGAACGAAAATCCCACTAGTGAAGACTGAAGATAACTTTACTATTGTACTATCAGAGAAGTTGATTCATAGGCAGATGGCGGACCTTCGTATTTTGGTCGCGTTTTGTCAAATCCAGCCGACAGATGAAGACTTAGTTAAGAAATAAATCGACCAAATGTCCGTTAACATAATGATATAACAATATTTCATTAGATCATAATATAATAATAATTATTCACACGTGTATAATATAAAATAAATAAATAAATAAATAAATAAACGTTTATTCGTTTTTTTGATCACTACACTACAAGACATTATAACGAAAACAAAAACACAATAATAACAATAAACTAAAAAGAAAAGAAAAAAAAAAAAGAAATGCCAAAGAAATAGTACGTATAACTTACAAGGTAACAAATAATTTTGACAACTAGTACATTTGAAGTCCAGCAAAGTAAGGCAGGGAGTGCAATGACCAAAAACTGAATTGGCATCCACTCAGGTAATGACTGCGGTTCGCAGTCCCTGATTTTCAGTGGATCCAGATTGTCAGGCGAGTGACAGACCACACAAGTCACCAGTCCTGTTAATAAATACCTATATACAAAATTATACTTATTATACATTGTATTATATTTAAATATATATAATATACAATAATAGTGATTATATATACAATAATAGTGATTACTCACCATAGCGTAGTACACGGTACCATAAGCGACGGGTACAGTGGCAGCCTCCTCGAAGGACCACTCGTCGGGGATGGACCAAGTGAGGGCCTTGTCAGCCAGCACCAAGTTGGAGCAACCGCTATTCGATACCATGGCCATCACACGGGAACCACTGTGGACGAATAACAAATTGATCGAATGAGTATTTTTACAATACGGATAAACTACTGTATTGTACTGTCTTTAATATGATATACAACGAATCATATTACGTTAAATAGCTGTAGAGCTTCACTCACTTGGGCGTCCTGCCGACAATCTCGAAGCCCTGCACGCACTCCTGCGCCAGACGGCCGCGAGCCACCGCGTCAACTGTCACACGACCGATAGCTGTCATTACGTCACGGAAGTTCAGAGCTGAGCAGTAGATCTGGAAGAAGAAAGAACATTTACAGTAATGACATCCTAAAAATATTATAGTTTATTGCGTTTTAGCTGTGCAAATGTCGATCAAAGTTAAAAAGATCTATTCCAGTAAAGAAGATAGTCTCAGTAATAGTTTATTTTTTAACCATTGGCAACGGAAACTTGAACAATTTTGTGTCTGCTCTTTTGGTCCCATTCTAAGGCTGCTTGAGTTCTTTATTTTATTTTCAGAAGCAAGAAGTCTTTTTTGGAAGAAAACACATTATGACATTCGTTTGAAACATACAGAAATCAAGGTCTTGTCCTGTTTGTCGAACACGGTATCAGGTCTGATAGAGCCCTCGAGCCACTTCAGCGTGGACAGATCTCCAATCGTGGTGGTATTCACGAAGCCGTGGTAGGCGTCGATCCTCTCCAAGTCACCCAACAGCAAGTGCCTATATGTTCCCCATTGGCCCTGGAAGAACACATTAATTCAGTGGGCAATTACTTTAAAAAATAAAGGAAAATACATAATATTATAGTTGGTTCAAGCTTACGTCTTTGTAAACATTGATAGCCAGATCCTTGTCAAGTTGCTCCTCGTAGAACTCCAAATCTGGGTTGAACGGTGGGGCCGAGGGGTCGGCGATGAGGAACCCATGGACCACCTCACCACCAGGTTCCTTCCGCAAACAGTTGACCAAACCAAGTAGACCGTTAATTTCCTCTCCTTCGTCAAATATGACGACTTTTTGTCCGGATTTGAGCGCTTCTTTAACTACTTCGATCCAAGCGTAGGTCTGGTCAGCCAAGGAAACTTTGACGAATATGGCCGGCTTGGAACCGATTCTCTTTCTCAGCAGAACAAGGTACTCCTCGCCGCTGTCTTGAATAGAGATGATGTCGATCTTGTCAGCGAACGCCTTAGGATCAGGCTTAACTTTTTCTCTACTGATGACGAAACCTTTGTCACGAAGGGTTCCGAGGACTTGTGTCAAAGTCTGCAAAATAACAATAATTAATATTTGAAATACGTTTGAAACCTGAGGTAAGTAAATTATAGGTACCTTATATTATAACCTCGTATATTTTGAAATCAAACGATGTCTATGAAAATCACTAACCTCAGGGCGTCGTTGCAACAAGTTTGCAACAACGAACAACACTACGTTTGACTCCGCAAAGAACTTTTTGTTCTCTACTGGAATATGTTGGGGCAGTTCTAATGGGTTCTCCGACACCACCAGAAACTCCGGCTGCACCAGCGGCAGGTCACCTAGGATGTCCTGGACGGTTTCGATCAACGGCTTCATGTTGCTGTTCTTGTAATCATCATCGACCAGCTCGATCGCCTTCACTTTGTATGTTTGAAGATTCTCAAGGATCAATTGAATATCCGCTCTGAGAATGTCAACCATCTATAAAAATATTGGGTGCGAAATGTAATATTTCATTTAATTATTTAATGTAGTGGACGGCAGGAAAAGATTATTGTTATGCTTGGAACCTTAGGTATCTCATCTGTTCTCGTGTCCCCTGATATAAACGTCTTGAATAGTTACTTACCGACATCTTCTTCTTCTCAAAGTTAGCAACGAACTCGTTCTTCTCCAGAACGGGGATACCCAATGGTACCTTCCTGGTGATAGGAGTAGCGTGGAGACCACGGATCTCTACACCACCAGCTCTGTGAGCAAAATAAAATCATTTCAATTTTTGCATTATTCTTGCTATTCTATAGTAGCTCAAAAATGCCTTGCGTCAAACATGATAATTAAGATGATTTTGTTCGTACAAATCTGTCGACAGTTTTAATTTTTACCTGATAACATCCACGTAAGGGTAGACCCTGATTTCGAAGGACTGCTTGGTGGACTCAGGGTTCATCTTGGAGATGGCCTCGTAGTGCATGGTGGCGTCTATGGAGAGCCTCTCGATCCTGGTGGGGACGAACAGCCCGCGGGTGTCCTGGCCCACCAGCTGCAGTTGGAGCATGCAGTCCATGAAGGTCACCCAGTTGTTGACCCAGGCGAGGCGACCGCGCGTACCCTCGACGTTGCAACCGATGACGCCACGGAATAGACCACTGGGAGAGACAATTAATGGTAAGCATGATGTATTGCTCAATAGCTACTAGCTAGTTCATTGGTAGTTTTCATGTGATTATTATAGTAAGATTACATCGTTGGTACCATATCGCAGACACAGTGGTTTATTTTTAAGTTAAGAGGCAGTCTGGAAGTGTACACCAAATAAACTGTTGTAAGCAGTAAGTAGTAAGTTCTGATTCTTTAATTTTATCGTTATTATAGTTGTGTTTGTATTTTGCGTTGTGATAATATCGGTTGTAGCAAATTCGGTTGTAGCAAAAGTACCTGTATTGGTATCCTCTCAGCCTGAGCTCCTTGTAGAAGTCCTTGGTGAGCAGATGCTTGACGTTGGGTCCGGTGGACTCCGGCGGGGGAGGGATCACGCGGTAGTCGCGACCCACGTTCTTCTTGGCGTAGATGCGACCTGTCACGATGGACGCACCGCTTTCGACGATCTGGGAGGAATATTTTATGGTTAATAATTGTGGCACTATACTTGGTGTTAGAACGTTTATTCCATATTATGTTAAAGATGTAAAAGTGTGTCTGTCTGTCTTTTGTTTGCCTCCGGAAAGAACATAAGATAGCTCTGAAAATTTACGGTAATACTGCGCTGTAAACGAATTTCGGCGGAAAAAAATACAGTAGCGGGAAATACAGAACCTTATACATAATAATTATTCAAAGCAAAACCAAAAATGCAACTTTTATACTCGGTAAATCTATTCATCGGTGTAATGGTCAGTACGTGTACTATCGGTATTAGTTGATAGTTTTACTCCAAATCGAGTAAAATTATCGTGTGGACCGCAAAACTCACAACTCGAAGGCAACTTGGATGCTCAATCTGTGGACGAAAGCTGTGGGTTTTACTCTACGTGTTTGCTGAATCGGGTAAAACCGTATGTGAGTATTTAGCATATCAAGTTTATGCTTTTTGAATCATCAATCAATCAACTCACCTCAAAGAGTCCACTGCCCTTCTGGATCATGATGATGAACTCCAGGTTTCCTTCTTTGGGGATGTTGGTGGCACGCTGGAAGCGGACGTTCTCAAACACCACAGACACCTCCGTGAACAGCTCTCCCATCATCATACCCAGCGTCTCCCACACCAGCACCAAGTAGCCGGTAGCAGGGTACAAGTTACGACCTGTAAACAGAAAATATATTAGTATTTCTGAATAATAAATTTATCAGTAAATTATTACATTATTAAAAAAACTAGACCACAACTCACAAGGTCTAGTTTTGTTTGTTAAACATTTAGTAAGTATCATTGTAAAACGATACTAACAATATTATCATTTTACAAAGTAGATACCATTATGCTCAAAGTTAGGAATTCATTTAGCTCTTTCGTTATTGCCATATTAATTTTGGGTATTAAACTTGTTAGTTGTTACAGACTAGATGGTATAAAAAAGAGTCTATACTCTTTATTCTTAGATAGTTCGCTTGTTGAGCAGGTAAAGAAGCCTCATTAACCCATCATAAATTATATTCTCCACTGATGCAATATAATATTTGATATTGCATCTAATCTCGTCTTATGCCGTGGCCGCATATGCGTGGTGCTTCGCGCTAAAGCCGATACTATTGGACGATCTGCGTGTATCGTCCAATAGGATCGTCTCCTAGCACGAAGCTTCGGACGATACACGCAGATGCGGCCGGGCCGTTAGAATTAAGACAATTTCTCCGAGATCGTACTTTAGAGCCAGTCCACACGGCGAGATGCGCCAGCGTTGCGTCGACGCAGCGCTGCCGTTGCGTTGTTTCACATACAAATGACCAAGGCGTTCACACGGCGCGCTGCGTCGTCGCAACGCGCACAAGACGGAGAGCAGCAGACGAAGCAGGGGTGTTGACTGTTGACGTTAAGACTGCTTCGTAATGACGCTGCGGTAACGCAGCGCCCGTGTGGCCGGCTATGCGTCAAACGGCAGCGCTGCGTCGACGCAACGCTGACGCAACGCGCCGTGTGGACTGGCTCTTAGCTACGATTATTTATTTTTATTTTGAAATTAAGTTACCATCGACGACGTGACCAGCCAGGTACTCGCTGTCTTCGTCTACGATGGACATCCTGACAGTCCTCTCGCCAGACTTCATCTTCTCTTGGGCCTTGTATGATGTGACGTACCTGCAAACAAGTTTTAGATTATATTTCAGTTATAAACTTTATTTTGAGATTTAGGGCTCCCACGCATAACTGCAAATTCGCATCGCATCGAAAATATACAACAATAGGTACTCATAATAAAAAATAACATTGTGATGCGATGCGAATTCGCAGTTTTGTGCGGGAGCCCATTAGTAGATAGAAATAAATCACATAGATTTATACGTTTGGGACTATCGAACGTGAAATTTTAGTGGTTGTTTTCCCGCAGCAGGACGATTTACCTACAGTAGTTCCATCGAATCATGCAAGTTATTTTTTGAAAATACAAAATATTTTGTATGACGTACTATGGCAACTTTATGCCGATAGGCGTGAGCGGCTATGGACCCGGCCGATTTTTTTAATGATTTGAACAAAAAAAACTTTACAAATCTATTGTACTACTAAGATAGAATCATGCTACTGCGGGAAAACAACCATCAAAATTTATATATTAAATTTATAGTTTATGTATTATGTATATATTCGATAACAAACATTATTTTACCATCTCTTTATTCGTCCGTTTAGGAGCTACGACATAGACAACACACTGAAAGAAGCAACTTATAACTCTTCTCTTATTACAGCAGGAATAAGAAACTTATGGAGACACTTACCAATCTTCGCTGTGCTCCCATTCCACCAGATGTCCAATCATGGGTGTGCCCTGTGACACCGGGAATGGTACATGAGGGTAGATGTTGGCAAGCTGCGGGTTCAGGCCCAGCTCGTACAGTCTGAAAGACACAGGAATCATTTTTCTAACAATGAACGATTTTAATAAAACAATAGAAGCAGGTAAAAAGATCAACAAGGCAGCTCCAAGTTGTAAGTTTTTTTTAATGAAATAAGGGGGCAAACGAGCAAACGGGTCACCTGATGAAAAGCAACTTCCGTCGCCCATCAGGTGACCCGTTTGCTCGTTTGCCCCCTTTTTTCATAAAAAAATGCTCCAAAATAAGGGAAGATGACAGAGGTAAAAATGTCAAATGCTTTTTGCTGTGTTGTTCAGGTTAAACGGCAGTGCGTTAGGGTCAATTCACATTGAAACATTAAAAACTGAACACTTAGTAACTACACGAGCTGTACAAAACTGACGATTGAGTCAATTGTACTCGCAACTTTAGTAAGCAATATAGCATATCAATGGCAGCCATAAACTTACTTTCCGATGGCGGTGAACAGGTACTCCGCGTTGTCGTGGTGTTTCTTCTCCGTGAGCGGGATGTTGACGACGTCCTTGGGCAGGGAGCGGCGCAGGATCGCCTGCAGCAGCCCGTGAGGAGCGATCTCGATCGTGATCGCGTTGTCCGGGATCAGACGAGTGGTCTCCTCGAAGAGGACTTGGCTCTAGAGGAGAAAGAGGGTTTAGTTATGGCGATATCGTAAAACTTTTACATCATCCACCAGTATTGAGGATACGTCATTATTATTTATGTTTATTTATTTATTTACTATCATAAAAAAAACACATGTAGGGTATGTACTTTGTACCCTGTTTGTAAGTGTGTGAATGCTGACGCGTGCGAGTTGCAATTGTTTATGTAAGATGTGACGTGTGAACGGAGCTTAGAATAAGTTAAATATTATTTTAATAAATAGTTGGTCTACCACTCTCGAGCCTTTCACTTGTGCCCTCCTGCTACGGCTCCGAAGTCCATACTCTGTGTCCTGTGTCCTCTATATACCACCATAGACTATCAGTAAAGACATAACACACATAATGAGTGAGTGAGAGTACCGACGCATCTTCTGTCGACCTTTGAGGCGGAGGAATTCTGGCCGACTGATGTGGTCTACCGAAGGTTCCGGGGGAGACTCCGGAATGAAGCGCGCGTCACGTCGCCGTTAACTCGTGATAAAGTGTAGTTATTAAGTGTATATTATAATTTATATGTATGTTAGTCACTAAGGTATATATTGTATGGGCCTATGTAGCCCGATATAAATAAATAAATAAAATAAAAATAAAATAATTATTCTCTATAGTTACTCTCCATAAACCACTAAGGTTTCGCACTCGCGGGTGAACTGAGGAAAAATTGGCTTTACCAAAAATAGCAAAAAGTTTGTAAATCCTTAATTCTTTAAAAAAGACTTTTGGACACAGCTCACACAGCACACAAGTAGATAACTTTAAAAGCCTTTTGGCTTTTATATTTTACATTTATATTTTACATTTGTCTAACATTTTTAATAATGTTTTCCTATGGTACCACATACAAAATAATATCATAATAAATTTCTTGACCAATGAGGAGTCCATAAACGACAAAGGGATTTAATGTTATTGCGTTGATTATTTACATTTGAACGTCAACAGACTATAAGTCTTTTGGTTATATTCTAATCAATCTTACCAGCAAGTTATTGGTGTGGTATTCAGCCGAAGAGGTCTCTGCCTTGGGGTCCTTCCACTGCGCCTGCGGCACGGACGTGGACAGCCAGCGGTCGGATCGGTGCTTTGGAGTCGGGATGATTTCACGAAGGTATTTCAGGAGCCTTGTGCCTGGGAGTAGATGGATGGATTATGAAAGTGGCACTATAGACCTTAGAATGTAAAAAAAGCGGCCAAGTGCGAGACTAGCCCATGAAGGGTTCCGCAGCAGCAATAAGGTTGATTTTTATGAAATTAAAAGGTTTTTGATTTGTTTTTATATTTCAGTCGATTTAATAAAATTTCGATTAAGGTTTACCATATTTTATGACGTATAAAAAACTACTGGCTAGATCTCGTTCAAACCAAATTTCGTTGGTAGTTTTTATAGTAATCTACATCACATATTTTTTTTAGAATTATCATGCCCTACCTTAGAAATTAGAGGGGGGGGACACACATTTTACCACTTTGGAAGAGTCTCTCTCGCAAACTATTCAGGTTAGAAAAAAATGATATGAGAAACCTAAATATGACTTTTTGGAGATTTATCCATAGATACCCCACACGCATAGGTTTGATGAAAAAAAAATTTTTTTGTTTCAGTTGTACCTATGGGGACCCCTAAAATTTTTAATAATTTTTCCATTTTCGCATCAAAATCTTAATGCGGTTCACAGACTACATCTACTTCATCTACAAATTTCAATAGTATAGCTCTAATAGTTTCGGAGAAAAGTGGCTGTGACATACGGACGGACGGACAGACAGACAGACAGACAGACAGACAGACATGATGAATCTGTAAGGGTTCCTTTTTTGCCATTTTGGCTACGGAACCCTAAAAACTGACTCTACAATACTTAAATAATAATTTGTTGTGCGACCACTAATATAACGGGGACCGTCGTTTTTCATAGATTGTCTACAACGTCAATGCCCATAGATAAGCGATGACATAGTTTTATTGCACAAAGTAACAACTAACACCCACCGATAGAACATTATCTCTATTGCGAATAAATAACTTTTTCTTACCAGCTTCAGCAATGTAACGCGAATGGTAGGCGATGCCGGAGCAGTTGACCTCCTTGGCGAAGATGCCCTGAGCGGCCAGCTGGGCTACGAAGGCCTCCATCTTGTCAGCGGGGCCTGAGATTGTGCTGGAGTCAGGGCCGTTATGGCAGGCCACTTCGATCTCCGGTGGGCACATTGGCTTGATCTACAAAAAGTATGGTCTATGTAGATAAACTATCGGCAATCGCAAGTTGATCATAAGATATATAAACTAATCTTTCATAATATTATGTAATTGCTCTAGTTGTCTCATAATATATTTTTGTGAATCCAACAATTTTGCGATAAATATTATGTAACTAGCTGTCCCGGCAAACGTTGTTTTGCCATTTAAAGTATATTTTCTACATCATCAGTTGATACATGTTTTACCCCCTCTTTTGTCCCCTAAGAGGGTGTGGGGGGGAAGGTCATACACCAGATGTTAAGTTGAAAAACACAGTTAATACCTAATATGAAGTAAGTCCACTAAAGAAAAAAGTTGTATACAAAATCTGACCCCTCTTTGGTCCCCAGAGAGGGTTGAGAGGGGAGGGGGGGGGAGGATTTTTATACACCAGATGTTGAGTTGGAAGAAGACAAATATAATATATCTGTGAAAACCGTATGCAAATCGGATAAGTAGTTTTCGTGTTAAAGAAAAAAGTTTGATACAAAATCTGACCCCCTCTTTTGTCCCCTTAGAGGGGTGGGGGGAAAAAATTTTATACACCATATGTTAAGTTGGAAGAAGATAAATATATCTGCGAAAACCACATTCAAATCGGATCAATATTTTTCGTGTGATGCTGGAACAAACACACAGACAGACAGAAAGAGTGACAGACAGACAGACAAAAAACTAACCACATTTTTGGCTTCTATAGCGATGTAGTGACAAAGGTGTAATTTCGGGTGTCATTTCATATCTTCTAAGTACAGAATTTTCATTTCTACAACAGAATATTGTCTTCCCCGCACGCGCTTTGGTGACGCCCACTATCGTAATATTTTAATTTCGCCATAATTTCAAAACCAAACGTCCAATTTTAATCATTCAAAGACCAAATATTATCTACATAAACTGTACTTAGTGATAAAAGAATTTATTTTGATAAGGATTAATAGCGTAAGTAAAATATATCCGTTTTAATGTAGTCCAAAAAAAATTCAGGATTTTTAAATAAATAAATGGTTATTGTGCCTCACTCGACATAGATAGGTATAGTGTGTCGCGGACTTTTTTGTAGATATTTATAAGATCTACAATTACTTAGAACATTTTATGGTTCTATCTTTTATAGTTTAGGCAGCGTACGCAAAATAAGTAACTTTTCTAGCTGATTTTTTACACCTTGCGTCCGAAAAACTCAAATATCTTACGGAACCCTACTTTTTTCCAAAATAAAATGTAGCCTATGTTCAGCAGAAATAATGTAAGATTCCAATAGCAAAAGAATTTTTCAAATCGGTCCAGTAGTTTCGGAGCCTATTCGACTCAAACAAACAAACAAACAAACAAACAAACAAATCTTTCCTCTTTATAATAGTAGTGTAGATAAACGCTGCACAGTTTTTCTTACCTTGTTGTAACCAAGACCTACAGCGGCCATGGAGCCCTTGATAAGCTTAGATTCGATGGAAGCCAGACCTCTGTAGTAGGCGGCGAGGATCATCTGTTCCGTGGTGAAGCAGCCATCGGCGTACGCGCAACCCAATTCACCGACACTGTGACCTAAAAGAAAAGGATAATGAAACAATAATTACAGTGGAGTAAAAACAGAGTAAAGTATTTGAGATAAAACAGTTAACAAATAATTGGAATCCTTATAATGTTAATTGAATATATTTGAAGCTTAACTTACCAATAATGAAGTCTGGTTCGATGCCAATAGTCTTCAAGACATCAGTGATACCGATTTGAATAGCGGCGATACCGACGAAGGAGTTGAGGATGTTGTCGAAGATCTTGGGATCGTTTTCAGTGACGATCTTCATCAAGTTGATGCCTTTGGGTTCGAGGATCTTGTGGCACTTCTCAATGGCAGCGGCGAATACGGGGATGCGCAGAAGGTGGGTGGCCATGCCCGCCCATTGGGAGCCCATACCGGAGTATACGAACCACAGTGGACGGCGGACGCCAGAGAAGTAGCGAATTTCACGGGACAGTACTACGCTCTTGGACGGAGTTGAACCTGAAGGAGAATTGAAAATATGTAACAAGAATCAAAAGACATAATTTTTATGCAAAACACTTTTGTAATTATACTAGATCCAAAAAAGTTATAGCAACATACCTAAAAGAGTATATCCTCTGACAACATGGCCGATGATATCTTCATTGTGGATGGAGTGGAGCAGTCTGATAAGTTCTACATCTACAGGCCTCGACGCTAAGTCATCCAGAATCTTGGCTACTGCCGATTCGGTACGTCCTGATGCGCAGACTAAACGTGGCAGGTCGTCTGATGGAAGACCGTTGTTGACCTAAAAAAATAATAATTTATTAGTGTTGGGATATGTACTCTTTCTTTCCAATTGTGTCATAATTGTTGTTTAACTGAAGTCTGAACTTCCTTACGTTGGACGAAGGGCTTGTGGCTAGCAGATGTGCTTGATCGGTAGTTGGTACTATACGACAGTCTTGAAAATACCATTGTATTGATTTGACGAACAACAAATTGTGTTCTGTTCCACCGAATGAGTTACCTTCAGGCAGTCAGGTAGCATCTTCAATACTTATGACTATCAAAACATACCTTGTCTTTAGCGAAGTTCTTCAGCAGGATGTGGGCGTTGGCACCACCGAAGCCGAAGCTGCTGACACCGGCCATGCCTCTGTTCCACGGCGTCTTCTCAGTGACTACCTGTAGGCGGTTATTGACAAGCGCCTCTACACCGTCCCTTGGGGTCTTGTAGTGCAAGTTCGGTGGGAGGTAGCCGGTGACATAGGCGATGCACATCTGAAAGGGGCGTCGGGGTTAGCTTAGGTTAAAACTTTTTAGGGTCAATGCAGGCCGCATCGCAACGCTGAGATTCATTTCTAAAGTATGGATTTAACAGATTTGCAAGACGTCTCACACTCACGAAAGTCAATAGCCGCGTATAACTGACCAAGTGAGCCGCCTCGCCGCGGCCCGCGGCAGCCTCGCGCGCAGTTGCTCGGTCGGTCAGTTACTCAGTACGTGTTAGTGCGCGGCAAACGTCCGAGGCGCCTTTGAGCATCGACAAAAACCGACATCTTTTGGCTCGGCCGCGGCATGCTCGGGCGAGGCAGCGAGGCTGCTCGCTTGGTCAGTACGCGGCTAGTTACGTGTCGCGATGCGGTCTTAATTGACCCTTAGTGTTTTATTTCATGCATAGCTTTTAGCAGTAAATATTTTAGTCGTTATTTTTATTTTACCTTGGCAATAGAGCAAAGTCCAGAAGCAGGTTCGCTGTGTCCCAAGTTGGATTTGATGGAACCGATCAAGAGCGGCTTGGAGCGACCAGTGCAGAAGATTTCGTCGATGGCCTTCAATTCTTCTGGATCTCCTACTTTGGTACCTGTATTGACGAAGTTAAGTATCATTATTTTTTAAATGATCCATTGGCTGTATAGGCAGGGCCGCTCCGACCCCCCTCGGCGCCTGTGTGCGAAACCTATGAAGCGCCCCTTTTTTCCTCGAATTTTTTTTTATGAAATAGTGGGGCAAAAAAAAAATTGTAATTTATTTAATTATATTAGTAATTTGTGTTAAAATTGTTTGTAAAACTAATGTTTAGTGTGTAAGCTTCAAGAAAAAATAATAATTTTATTAGTTAATGAACTTTATTGTGGACTTCCAAGAACTTCTAAAGTGACAGATGACGGCAAGCTAACGAACTTTACGAAATCAAAGTGGATGAATTTTGTTCCTGATATTCTGCAGAAAACCCGGGGAGTATAGTGTTTTATTCACATACCAATTCATCTTCTGCTAGGCTATTCTCTAAGGAACACGTTAAGGCTGTTCTCTCCGCTGTTATCACGGATGTCGCAGCCGTGACATCGTTCGCTGTTACCACGGCTGTAGAATTCGTATTCTCTAAGCTCTATTAGCTCGTCGACGATGTCTCGGCTGTGTGAGCACTCGGCTGTCGGCGAGGCTGCGGCTCAAATAGTGGACTCGACTATAGATACATTTTTGTCTTAGGAATTTTAGTTATTTTGTCGCGATAAACTCTATATTACTAGAACTTTTATAGTTATAATCATTTGTAGTACATACTTGAACAAATTCAAATAGACAAAATTATTAATGAATCGAAAAAATATCCAAAAAGTTTAAGGTACCAAGATACGAACCTCGTATCCATTGAGTTACTCGTCGCATAAAAAAAAACTCGCTTGGCCTTCTACACTTACGTATGTAAACAAAATATAAATAATGTAAACAAAGTACAAACCAAGGGACTTAATAGATTAAACTTCATTTAAATATAGCTTTAGCTTTACAAAAAGAATTTCTACTAAGCGATAACTGATAAGAGTAGTGTACCTCGGCTCGAGTGACCCGCGCCCGCGCCAACCACTTGAAATATTTCGTGGAACATATTTCATAATAAACATTGAACAGTCTTTGTCTGAGATTCGTGAAAGTTGGATTCTTGTTTAGTAAATCAATGTGGTTTTATATAAGTGAATAAGTAATCAATATAAAAAATCTAAATGTGCTACGTAAAAATTAACTAATAATATCATACTTGGTATGTTCCCACGTATGTTGTTTTGTATTCAGTGTTCATACAAGCTCTAAGTTAAGTGTAAAAACTCGATAAAAACGCCGTTTAGTATCATGAAGAAGAAAGTTAGAGACTAGAAAGATTTATACAAAACGTGAATTTTGTGTGTTTTTGAGTGTGGTGTTACAACTAACAATTTTGTCATTGTCGGGAGGAGTCGGGACTCGGGGCTCTAGCGACATTTTGAGGTAAGCCATAAGAGTTATTTTTATAGTGACTTAGCATTTGACTTTCGTTTTATACGTAAAAAAATTAAAACAGTACAATAATTAGGGTATATATTTCAGTAAATACGTACAAAATCATACAAAATCTTTGGCGACAGCCACGAAATAGTAGCTTTTCGTTTGACATTAAAAGTTGTAGGCGTTCGCCGAGGCTGTAATCGAAGCTGTAGGCTGTTGAGCTTAGAGAATACGAATTTCTTACACGAAATGTCAAAAAGTGATTCCATATCCCCCCGCTTACAGCCGCGCGGCGCTAGTGTCGAACAGCCAAGAAAACATAAACAAGTGAATACCAATCTCGATCTCGAGGCTGTAACATCCGATGTGATTACGGCTGTTTTAATATTTGCTCTTAGAGAATAGCACTGCTGCTCAATATTATATGATATTGACATCTAACACTACACAAAACTTACCCTGAGTCACTTACAAAGTTTACACTTTGGCTTTGTTAGTTCTCTCTTGGCTTAACGTTTGTGGAAGCTAAAAAGATGATGGACATACACTAGCCGACTCATAAAACATTATCCGTGTTAGCTACTATTATAATTTGACTGTTATCACAACAAATTTTATATATAAGTCTATATAAGTACATTTATTAACTAAAACAAATTACCAATCTTTTCATCATCACTCTCTTGGTTTAACTGATGTTAAAGCAAAGTAGATGATAACAAAAAACAACACTGACATACTATTACTCTGAAACACAATATATTAAAACAGTATAATAACTAACATACTCTGTCATTCTCAAATTTGTTCAATTATAGTTGCAAAATATATTTTGTTTTGATATAATATTTCAGTACAGTATACACAGATTTCAGTCACTACTTTAATCTGTCTATTCTGTCTTTCCTGATCCTTTTCTCTCATTTTACATACCTTTCTTTTCATCTCTTCATATTGCTACATTAATTTCAACCGTTTCCTGTGTACATACTGTTAAACTGAAACAAAATTTGGGGCTGACAAGTTTCAATTGTGCAGAAGGTGAGCTTTCACTTTATCTTTTCACCCCGTTAAATAATATCTGTTTTCAGTTTCAGATATCAGGAACAAATAAATTAGCAAAATGATGACACGTTCAAATGTAGCCCGCCGGACAGAAGAACAACTCCGAGTTGCTCTCCATGAGCTAAAGGACGCAAAGGAGCAATGTCAACGGCTACTTACTGAACGCGATGAGAATGAACAGGAAATGCTTTTAATTTTGCAAAAAAATGCTGATTTAAAATTAGAACTTAACAAATTAAACCAACAATATGAAACTACCTGTGAGCGTAACATTGAACTACAAAGTGTTGTGGACAGTTTTGACAATTGCAGAGTGGAATATGAACAATGCCTAGAGGACACTTGTAATATTAAAAAGAAGCTTCAGGATGCTCAGGAGTATATTAAGTCCCTAGAGTGTGAACTTAACTCAAAAAAATTGGAAAAAACACAAAATTTATATGATGAAATTTTGGGAAGTGTAAAGGACCTTTCAAAAAATAACATAACTACCATTGACTTGACTGGGGATGACACAATAACGGCTTGTCACACTATGAACAGTAAAAGGAAGATAAAAAAATATGTTAAAGTTAAAAAATGTATTAGAAAAACTGAAGAATTGCTACAAAAAAACCGAAAAATTGTAAAGCAGCTTAAAAATTTATCAAAAAATAAACAAATAGCTAAAGATCAATTATTAAGCTGCTATGAAGAGTTGGAACATACTAGGCTTAGCTACGAGGCTGATGTATGTAGCCTTCAGTCTGAAATTACAGAACTACATAGCGCCCTAACACAAATAAAAATCAAATATGAATTAGCACAAAAAGAAATTGTCTGTCATATATCGGCTATGGATGGTTTAATAGAAATGGGACGCTACAATGAGGAACGAGTGAACTCTTTGCTTAATAACTGTCAGTGTCTCAGAAATGAAAATCATTCACAGCATGATCTTGACATTTCAGTTACCTGTTCAGAGGTAAAGGCTCATACTGAATCCTTAAAATATAACTATAATAGGACAGACACCCCAGTTTATATATACTGCGATGAAATAGGACATAGCATTAGTGTACTTATGAACAAATTAAATGTGGGTCAGCAAGTAATTAGCACTTGTTTGCCCGGGGCATCATTTGAACAAGTAATTAGCCGGGCAATAAATTCTGCTTGCTGTCCCAACACAACCATAGTTATCTTAGTCGGGAGAAGGGGAAAGATAAACAAAAAACAAATGACAGATTATATTGATAAATTAAGTAGAAAAGAAAACGTTAGTCGACTTATTTTGTTTACCTTTCCTTACATTAAGAAATTGCCACACGAGAGTAAGGAAAATTATATTAGGTATAAGCTGAACAGCCTACTATGTAGTGCAACAAATCAAAATTGTTTAGTATTAAGCAATACCTTACCACAAATAGATGTGGTGGACATTAATAGTATATTCAATTCTAGATTAGGTAATTTGACATATGATAAGTATTTCTTATCTAATTTTTTAACTCGACATTTAGCTAAATGGCTATACAACTTTATAGTTTTAAGACAAGCCAAAAAATTGGCTACGCCGACCACTGCTTTTATTGAGCAGTGTTCTTATTCTAATCAATATGTAACTGAGAACTTGGAATATGTTCCAAATAATTTAAATTAGATTCTAGGACAACGGAGGCACACTCTAGCAGTATATTGTTAAACGAAAATAATAATACTAATGCCTACCACCAACAACCTAGTAAGAGTTCTAGAAAAAATTGTAATTTTAGCATAAACTTGGTGCATCAGAACTTACAGGGAATAAAAGGGAAAGAATTAGAAATTGAATTATTTTTAAATGAAAGTAACATTGACGTTATGTGCATATCAGAACATTGGTTAAAAAATCACGAATTATTATTATGTAACTATTGTAATCACCAGTTAGCGAGTTCGTTCAGTCGAGAGAGTGCAATCAGGGGCGGCTCCTTGATAATTATTAAAAAAAAAATTAAATTTAAGGAACGCAAAGATATTGTTAGACTGTCTACTGAACGAATTGCTGAGTTAGCCTGTATTGAGTTAAGCCACCTTATTATTGTAAGCGTATACAGGCCACCATCGGGGCTATATGATTCTTTTGAACAAATAATGGAGCAAGTTTTGATAAAAGTATGTGCATCTAACAAAAAGATTGTTGTATGTGGTGACTTCAATATCAATTTATTAGACACAAACTCTACCACTGTTAGGTTCACATCATTGTTCAAATCGTATAACCTCTCTAATTTATTTTATGAACCGACAAGAATATGTGATACTACTGCTACTTGTATAGACAATATTTTTACAAATGTCACACCACTTAAGAAAGAAATAATTAATGTACTAGACTCTGATCACTGTGGTCAGTTAGCTTCTTTTGATATCAATTGTGACAGTAATCCAAAAGAAAAAATTGAGTATATTCCTATTAACACAAAACGTATTGAGAAATTTAGGAGTAAATTGTTGACAAGTTTTCAAAACTTGGATGGGGAAAATGACCCAGATAAAGCGTTTAATAAATTATTTGATATATTAAGACATCAATTTAACTCTGTATTTACTTCTAAAACGGTCAGATTAAATAATAAAAGAAATCATTTTAGAAAATGGGCAACTGCAGGTATTATTATAAGTAGACAAAAATTGTATGATTTGTACAACGAAAAAACTTTGAACCGGAGTGAAGATTTTAAGTTACACGTCAAGAATTACTCAAAAATTTTTAAAAAGGCCTGTCGAGCAGCAAAGGCTCTTTACTTAAAAGACAAGATTAAAGACTCTAAAAATAAAGTGAAAACAACTTGGAAAATAATTGCAGATGAGACTGGAAGAGTCGCCTGTCGTAACTCTAAATTTGAACTTTATATTAATGATAAAAAAATAAATTCTGACCTTGAGGTTGCGACAGTCTTTGAGAAGTTTTTTGCAGATATTCCAATCTCAACTACAAGAAATTTAAATTCATCACCTACAGTTGCAGAAAAAATACTTAGAGAAAATGTCAAGGAATGTGATGTCAATTTTATTTTCAAAGAAATTAACTCCAGAGATATTATCAAGACTTTCAAATCGCTTAATATTAAAAGTACCACTGATCTCTGGGGTATGTCCACAAAAATTATAAAATCAGTAATTGACATCATTGCCCCTTACCTAGCTTTAGTTTTTAACAATTGTATTAAAAGTGGCGTGTTCCCTGACTTAATGAAGCACAGCAAGGTGATGCCTTTATTTAAAGCTGGGAATAAATCAGACCCAGCCAACTATAGACCAATATCTATATTGCCTACGTTAAGTAAAATTTTCGAAAAAATTATTTTAAATCAATTACTTGCTCATTTTAACTTAAATAATTTATTACATAATAATCAATTTGGTTTTACAAAAGGTCGGTCTACAACAGATGCAGGCATCAGTCTTCTGTGTAGTATTTTCGAAGCATGGGAGGGATCGCAGGATGCACTTGGTATCTTCTGCGATCTCTCAAAAGCATTTGACTGTGTAGAGCATGATACACTTATAAGAAAATTAAACCATTACGGAATTAGGGGCACGGCACTTAAACTTCTGAACTCTTACCTTACAAATAGAACACAGAGGGTGGAAGTTAACTCCAAAAGATCTGATGGGACCAAAATAAAACTAGGTGTGCCACAAGGGTCTATCTTAGGCCCTTTTCTTTTTCTCATCTATATAAATGATTTACCTTATCTTGTTAAAGACAAGCATGAGATAGTACTTTTTGCTGATGACACTTCACTTATTTTTAATGTGAAGCGGCGACAATTTAATTATGACGAGGTAAATAGTGCTCTCTCAAAAATAATACATTGGTTTAATGCAAATAATTTACTCTTAAATTCTAATAAAACAAAATGTTTAAAGTTTAGCTTGCCAAGTGTTAGGCAAATACAAACCAATGTACTATTGAATGATGAGAAAATGAATTTAGTGGACACCACCGTATTTCTTGGCATAACACTGGATTATAAGCTACAATGGGGTCCACATATTGTGAAACTGTCAGATAAGCTTAGTTCTGCAGCATATGCTGTTAAAAAAATTCGTGAAATTACTGATGTAGAAACCGCGCGATTAGTTTATTTTAGCTACTTTCATAGCATAATGTCTTACGGCATCCTCTTGTGGGGTAATGCAGCGGACATTAATACAATATTTGTGCTGCAGAAGCGAGCTATTCGTTCTATCTATAAGATGTCGTCTTTTGAATCTCTAAGAGAAAAATTTAAAGAAATAAAAATTCTGACCGTCGCATCTCAATACATTTTGGAAAATCTCTTATATGTTAAAAAGAACATAGATATTTTCAAAAAGAAAAGCGATGACCATAGTGTAAATACTAGAAATAAGAATAAATTAGCTATACCAATGTTTAGACTAGCCAAAGTAAGTAAATCCTTTAAAGGCCAATGTATACGCCTATACAATAGAATCCCAGAAAATGTTCAAAATCTATCTTTAAATAAATTTAAAAAAGCAGTCAAAGAACGTTTGTGTGCTAAAGCGTATTACAAAGTAAATGATTTCATTGAAGACAGCACACCTTGGGAATAGGGTGGCTCCATGAAGGTTACTTTACTTTTAATTTTGTTACATAGCTGTAAGCCATAACATTGTTACATTATTTTATTTTAAAAGATTAATTTTTTCTCACTTTTTTTGGTAAAAAAGTGGGCCCCGTGCGAGTTTCTTACGCCGGTTCTTCTCGCCGGGTTAGTTCCCGAACCGGTGGTAGGCATCGTAGTTTCATCGTTCATTCCACGACGTTCAAAAAGAGTATTTATGATACCTATTTTGAATAAAAAGATATTTTATTTTATTTTATTTTATTTAAATGAGTTATGAGATAACGGGTCACCTGATGGAAAGCAACTTCCGTCGCCCATGGACACTCGCAGCATCAGAAGAGCTGCAGGTGCGTTGCCGGCCTTTTAAGAGGGAATAGGATAGGGGAGGGTAGAGAAGGGAATAGGGGAGGATAGGGAAGGGAAAAGGGTAGCGTATTATGTTTATTGTTTACGAGGCGTGCCAGGCGCGCGCCGCACATTATTTGCATCTATTATACCTACTTACTCAAAGAGTACGTAATTCATACCCCAGTCAACTTAGACAAAAATAGGGGTATTCGTAATCACTTTCTTAACAATATTACCGATTTTCAGCTTAGTGAGAATTTATTATTTAAGGTTTTTGTCTTAGACGACAAAAACCTTGTAACCTTAGTTACAAGGTTTTTGTCTTAGATGTCTTAGTCTTAGTTGCCTGGGCTATCACTTATTCACTTCGTTTAACGAATTGGGAGTCACAGAAAAAAATTGATCGTGTAGCATTGAACGTAGATGAAAAAAAAGGATACATATGATACAATAATACTTCTGAGATTTTTAAAAGACGTGCAAATTTTCGCGACTTCCCTACCAACGAACGCTGCTTGGTCTCGCGCAGAATCGCAGTAGTAATGAGTGCGTTACGCTCTGGAGTCTGGAGATATGGTTGAATTTGTTATGTTCAGTTTTTGCTAAGAAGCTTCGATGAGCTTCGACTCTGCGCTAGTATAAATTGACCCTAACAAAATTAATTTCGATAGCTGCGGCCTGCGGCGCCCCTATTGCATTGGCGCCTGTGTGCGCCGCACACATCGCACACAGGGACGGAACGGCCCTGTGTATAGGCACAAAAATATTTTAAAGTTCAAAGTTTTGGTACTTTCTAGTAGTTTCTTAGCAATAATACTAGTAGAAAGCCGAGCTTTGTGAGGGATCGCGTCTTCACACCTTGACTGACTGATGATGACACAATATCTAGTATTTACATAATATAAAAACTGTCGCTGACTGATGAATGATGATTTAAACACATTTATATATAAATAAAAATTACTATATGAAAACACAAATCAATAGGCGTGATAGTTTATCCGTAAAGTGTGCCACAAAATGTACAATGTAGGTACACTGTACAGGTTGTGGGATATTCTAGGACTCGCTTCGCTCGCCCTGATTAACTCCTGCGTACCGTGCGTACCAAACACAATATATCTCTCTCGCACTTTTGATGATTTAGATGTAAGTATACGCGAGAGAAACAGACAATCACACATGGGCAATGAGCATATTTTAAACGTACGTGACGGGGCTGTAAAGCCATTTTTGCTAACTCACCAGTGCCGTGAGCTTCCACGAACTCCAAGCTCGACGGTGGGACGGCGCACTCCTCGTAGAACTCGGACAGCAGCAGCTTCTGTATATTGCCGGCGGGGTACGTGATGCCTTGCTCCTTGTACCCGTCACAGTTCGTCTTCGCGTGCAACAGCTGTGCGTATACTCTGGAATGTTCCAAATGTTTTAGTAATTCGTTTTACATCTATTTTTTAACCGACTTCAAAAAAAAAGGAGGTTATCAATTCGACGCGTATGTATGTAATATTTCCAGAAAAACTGGGCGTTTTTGTATATGTTAATCTATATCAGCATCTGAACAAATGAGCCAAATTTCAAAAGTGTATGTATGTATGTATGTTTTTATGTTTGTTCACGCATATCTTCGGAACTACCAGTCCGATTTGAGTGATTCTTTTTTTGTTGTACTAAGTATTGTTCAACTTAGGGAATGCTGCAAGTTTCATCAAAATCGGTTCAGTCATTAGTTTTGGAGATAGCAAGTTTTAATTCTCAATTACGTACAATTTTGAAGTCGGTTTTATCTTTTTAAAATACAGTTATTATATCATCTGGAGATCTTTTGGCAGGGTATAGGACATAGGTAATTGCCTCGAGGAGATAGGCTCTCCCGATGCCCGGGGAGCTTCTCGGTGAAGGCAGGCGGCGGCAAGAGCTGCCGCAGCGAACTGTGGTGCCGGAAGCGGCAAACGCTGCGAATGGACGCGGTGGAATGCGTCGCGATCCCGCTTCTTTCGCGTGTATCGTTGATGAGGGCATGGGGGAACCCCCCCATAGTCGGTAAATCTCCGGCGTAAGCCAGAGGGAGTCCGACATACCCCTGCCCCTTCCCCCGAGGGGGCGGGGGATGCGTAATGCATTTCCCCTCCTCAAAAAAAAGGATATAGTTAATTAGGATACTCCTGTAACAGGACTGTTTGCAATAGCAGTTTAAGGGATAACATAAAAAGGCCTCTTTTGGCCGGTGTAGGCACTGAAACATGGACGTGAGAACATGATAATGCCCCTTCAAGATGGTCGTGGTTTTACATGATGATATGCGTTGTATAACACTTTGATAAACCATTAACATAATATTTGAAATAAGAATGAGTTTATTAACCTTCTGGAGTCTTTCGCTTTCTGCAGCAAGCACACAACGATGGCCTCCGAACGCGCGTAGCCGTTGGCGCTGTTGTCGAAACTCTTGCATCTACCGTCCACTGACAGCACACCCAATCTGCAGGCAATCGATTAATTAAGTTCCTCTATTATATTTAGGTTTCTTTATGCTATATATTGAAACGAATCTAATAGCAGTCATAGCTCAACTCGAAATTGGTGTTTATGGCTATGAGAATAGGCACTTTGGAAATAAAAGATTATTTCCAAAGTGCCTATTATGCACGATTGTTGCACCCACCTACAGAACTTCTTCGATACATAGACCATAAAAAATAATCCAAACAGGTACGTCTTATATTTTCCAGATGCAGGCAAAGGTTTTTTCCAAAAAACTTTTAGAAAAAGGGACTTGAGCATACCCCTTCCACTTACCTAGAGAACTGGAGCGACACATAGGGATGGAGACACAGGTTGGATCCACCGACGATGGCGGCGTCGCAGTGGCCGTCGCGGATGGCGCGGAAGGCGTGCTCCATGGCGTAGAGTGAGCTGGAGCAGGCCGAGTCCACGGTGTAGGAGGGACCGGTCACGCCCAGCCAGTACGAGATGCGGTTGGCCAACATGGCACGGGAACATCTGGGGAGAGTTAGATATTAATTAATGAGGGTTTTCGATATATCATTTGCCACCAAATGGACGGTGGGGTCTTTCGTGTCAAATGTCGTATCAGACAGATATATGACAGCTTTATGAAGCTATTTATATGACAGCTGTTTGTCACGACAATTGACATGATAGACCCAACGGCTATATATAGCGCCATTTGTTCCTCAATAGGCGTCTCCCAGACAGACGCGGCCTGCGGTGGCGGTCGCGGCGGCGGTCAGTTTTTTGTACTGGGACCGCCACCGCGTGTGTCTGTGTCGTTCCTAGAACTTTCAAGTCATCCAACTGACCGCCACCGCGACCGCCACCGCAGGCTGCGTCTGTCTGGGAGACGCCTTATAGTTATCGGCAAAGTTTCTACTGTATTGGAAAAACACAGAATAACCGTAGTCCGTAGCATACAAACAATGCAAGTGCAGCTAAACTTTGTATTAATTAAATCGACTAATATATTTTGTTACTCAGTTACTTGTTGCTTCTTTCTTTGCATTTTTCTTATTTTTTGGACAACTTTCGAGTTAAAATTAAATAATACAGTCCCACCAAATTGGCAACTGGTAAATGGACATCTCATTCCATCAGGCACAGATTAGGTTCTCTAACGAGATCGAGTAATTTAAGACTTTTTTATGGTAGTTTCACTTATATTCTCGAAATCGCTTACCCTGTGACACCAAACCCGTTGACTTGCATCTTCTCGTAGAACCAGGTCTTCTCGGACTCAGAGAAGCAGGCGCCCACGAACACACCGGTTTTGGTTCCACGGAGCTCCTTGGGGTTCAGCCCTGGGGGTTAAAGTTTAGTTAAAAGTCGTTGTAGTATTCATTCAAGAATTATTATTTTTTAACAAAAAATTGAACCCGACTCCAAATTTGAAAAAACTATATTCTTAAATGAGCTAAAAAGTATGAAATAATTCTTATTCTTCATTAGTGCCTTTTTCAAAATTCGACTAAATCTCAACGAATTCTGCACTCAATTTTCATTCTTTTGAAGTCGGTACCAGCCCAGAACTGAGATACTTGACATAGAACTTAGCCAGTACTGACTTCAAAAGAATGAAAATTGAGTGCAGAATTCGTTGAGATTTAGTCGAATTTTGAAAAAGGCACTAATGAAGAATAAGAATTATTTCATACTTTTTAGCTCATTTAAGAATATAGTTTTTTCAAATTGGAAGTCGGGTTCAATTTTTTGTTAAAAAATAATAATTTTACTCTTTTTAGTTATTAACAAGACAAGGCTTTATGCGTAGATATTAACCACTACGAATATTAACTATTCACATTAATATATTAGGTGCTGCAAGCGAAATTGTAGTAAATGCTTGCAGTTATCTAAGCGATGTTGCAATTTCCAAACTTTTATCTTTAAAGGTTCAGGAGTTCTGTTCAGAGCCTCTGGACCAAAAGACACCTTCGTATGAAATTTCTTTTAATCGTAACATATATGTTTAAGTTACTAGAAACAACATTTTAATCACTATGAGTGTTTTGATAAATTTCAAGGGTTTCCCTCGATTACTCATAGATTCCATCATCAGCTCACCATTTTCGTAATTGTTATACAAAGTTAAGATTATATCCTATACAACAAAAGAAGAATTTTGAAAATCGGTCCACAAACAGCGAAATAATCATCAAAAACATCTGCTTCGATGCAAAATATCACGAAGAGCACCAATAATTGGGTCATAATGGGATGACCTATTGTATAATTATGGTTGTGATGATGATGATTAATCAAATTGATGTGTTAGCTTATGCTTTCAGTTGTTTAAACAACGCCGAAATCCCCGGAACTGTATCTATAAGGATTCAAAAGTTCTGTTCGGTACCTTCGGATTCAGGGTATAACCTGGTGCGAAGTCTTACTTTTTGGTAGTATTTACCTCGGATGTTTCAGAAAAAATTGAAATCACTATATGTTTCCATACAAATTTCTAGGAGTCCCCTCGATTCCTCATGGATCCCATCATCAGATCACCACTTTTGTGAACATGGTACCAAATTCGGATTCAACCCTGGACAACAACAAAAGAATCATGAAAATCGGTCCACAAACGGCGAAGTTATGGTTGAACATACAAAAAAAAATATACAGACGAACATATAACCTCCTCCTTTTTGGAAGTCGGTTAAAAATAGAAAAATTTTAAACTATAATCCAGGATATTATTTGAATCTATTCACTTTTTATTAGTCATTTATTTTCGGTAGTTTAGGTGGGCAGTATCTTATCCACATGGAGTATGGAACTATCAAATCATGTGCAATTGGATATATTATTTTTATCTAATTAAAACTACTTAATTAAACTTGTCTCCAACAATAGTCGTAAAATATTATTTTGAGTTTAAGCTTGTTATTCGTACGTGTTATTTTTAGGGTTCCGTACCCAAAAGGTAAAAACGGGACCCTATCACTAAGACTTCGATGTCTGTCCGTCTGTCTGTCTGTCTCCAGGCTGCTCAAGAACTGATATAGTTGTTTTGCGAATACATCAAATACGCAAATACAAATAGCCATGTGAAGTGAAGTGCAAGTATTAGACAAAATTTGGTGAGGAGATTCTTTGAGAGACTAAATTACTACTACTAACACTAGTTTACATAACGGAAAAACGTACGGTCACCGCGTAAAAAACGAATTTCGGTATTAGTTCAGTTGCGAGCATCCTCTAAGGCTTGACCGCTGTAAAGTGTAAAGTCGACCCTCGTAGCATACTCGTAGCATACATTTAGTATGCTACGAGTATGCTACGAGGGTCGACTACAGCGGTCAAGATTTAGTTTTTTTAACATTTTATCAGAGAAGTTAATTCATAGGCAGATGGCAGGACACACGTAACTTGAACGTGTTATGTTATATCAAATAGGGTTGCTGAGGATTCCTCTTCCGTTTCGTCATAATGCGGAAGTTCCGCAATATTTTGGGTTCCTCAACCGTTACCGCATGATCTAATCAAGGCATTTGGCAACGCATACATAATATGTCAGAGCGCAACAATTGTATCATTCACTCATCTTTTTTGTGTGCGTGTGTTGTGTATGTTACTGAACTCCTCATTAACAGCTGGACCGATTTTGATGATTCTTTATTGTGTGTATTTTGAAAATGGTTTAGATTCATAGTTTGTTCCACTGGAAAATCCCCTTATAATTTATTAATGTTTGTGTACCGCGAAACATGCCAACTTTGCCAGCTTTTTTCGAATAATTTTAATTCTTGTAAAAAAAATGTATAGAAGTGTAAGTATTTTTTTGCCCTGTGCAACTACAAGGCTACATGCGCAGATGTAGGAATGTCAAAAACATTACTACTATTCATTTAATTCAATTTATGATTGATTTTCATGCCGGGTAAAGTTACCTGGACTTGTAGCCAACATTACCCACCTTGATTTATCACGCAAATATGAACTTTGCGCAGGTGGCAACAAAGTCCAGTAAAAGAATTCGCCACCACGCACAATTATTCATAAATCTGCACCATAATTTGCCCGCAAAAATACGTACCGTTGTCCGTTTTTCAGAAGTTCCAACAAGTTACTGAATAAAGTTAGCACTACGGAGTATTGTCAACGTTATCAGTCATATAACCTATTTTCTGCCAAATTAAACAAATGTTGCCATAATATTAAAATACCTCTGTACATCAAAGATTTGCTAATGGATCTTTGGGCAAAGTTATCCTATGTGGCAAAGTTGGCATGTTTTACCGGTACCGTATGTACCTAGTTATGTACAGACAGGACAAAGGCTTTGGGTTGGGTCCGCTAGTACTTATAATTTCCTATCATCCTCTTCCTCATCCGCTTCCTCTTCCGCATCCTCATCCGAATCCTCTTCCTCAAAAAATATCCTCTTCCTCAACCGCATCCCCTAAATTTGAACAGACAAAGGCTTTGGGTTGGGTCCGCTAGTATTTATAATTTCCTATCATCCTCTTCCTCATCCGCTTCCTCTTCCGCATCCTCCTCCTCTTCCTCATAATCACTTCCTCAATAACCCTATTATCAAACCCAGCCAACAGATCACGACCTATCGAATTGACATAACTCGACCAAATGACGTAAGGTCCGTCAGCTATGAGTTAATTCGATGGTACCTAACTAATTTAGTTTTTCAGGGAAACTCACCAGCATCAATTACAGCCTCATACGCCTTCTCCAGCAGTATCCTGCACATGGGGTCCATGGTGTGGGCCTGTTTGAAGTGGACGCCGAAGAAGGACGCGTCGAACTTGTTCACATTGTTGATCTTGCCTGTCCGCTGCGGGATCTCGGGGTGGGCGAGTTTCCAGCGCCTACCGTCACCTGATATCAGGTCCACCTGGGGAATAATAATGGTCTTGTAATTTGTATAGGAGAATCCAATAATCTGAACTCGTAAAATTATGTTCTTTTACGAGTTTCTTGAACACCGGATAGTCCGTTTCTTGGCTAGATATGTAGCATCCTTGATTGTTAAAGCATGGAAGAGTACTTAATAGATAATTATGTAAAAAATATCAAATAGAACTTTTAAGGAATGTTTAACTTGAATTCTAGCTTTGCAATCTGAATCTTACAAGCCATAACTCTGCAAGTGTTGCTACTAGTAATTCATTTTGACCCTAGAAATATTCTTCTTCAGTTGGTAAAAAAGTTACATATTATTATGGTCGCACTTAAATACATTGAATGACCTTTAAGGAGTACCTAGTTAAGATTTTCATATAAGTTTATATTATTATTATTCTGTATCATGTATGTACTATGCATACATGATTATATAATATGTCCTCAAATGCGATCGTCACTAAAAACCCTCTTCCTCACCTTATTGAAGAGGTTCTCCTCGAGGTGTTTGACGGAGTTTGAGTCGGGGAAGTAGCCGGAGATGCCGGAGATGAGGATCTCCTCGCCGGGCGGCGGGTGCGACAGCCGGTGACCCGACGTCAGTCGGTCTTCTGCGCCCAGGGTCGGTGCCATCTGTGAGAAGAAAGACATTTTAGAAAGGACTCTGTGAATTATATGCGCGGGGATCTTTCTTCTGATTAATTTCGTTGCGGGTACCAAGACATAATAATATTATCTAGCTTGTCAGTTACCACTGTTGATCCTGGTGATACAGGAGTTGCAGTGGAGGGAATGTGTGGTGAGCTGTGCCCGTTTAAAAAAATGGGTAGGATTTTGAAGTGTTTTCATAATGACTAATTTAAAATGGCTGTGTAATGGTGGTGGGTGCCATCTATTAGGAAGAAGGATATCTTAGAAGAGACTCGGTTAATTATGGGTAAGATTTTGAGGAGTTTTCATAATAGCTATTTTCTAATGGTAATGGTCAGTAGAGTCTTGGGTCAATAATCAATATAAGTTTATAGTCCGGTCTCCGGTCGCTGAACAGATAGAAATTCTGATTCCTTTATCGCTATTTGCTTCTTTTACAAGCACACGAATCTTAATTTCACCATTGTTAGCTCGTATTTCCAGGTAAGTAGCAGCAGTAGTATAAGCATGATGGGAATATTTTTGTGTGCAAGTATTGATTTGGTCATAGAACTAAGATTAGGCAACTCAGAGTCTTTTGATTGATAAAGAGGTAGGTCGCAAAATTTATCTCTATGGTATTACAACAAATCAATAACTACTTACTTATTATGTTAAAATTTTCGGACATTTTTCCAAATAACTTCTGGTGCTTTTCCTTTGAATATGCTTTCCCCAACTTTCAATAAATACTTTTAAACTAATTATTCGTATTGTTATGCAACATTTAAATTCACGCTTACATTACAAGGGTCAATTATACGATCCTGCAGGTCGCGCCATTCCACCATTTGCAAGTCAAAAAATAACACAATGCTACAATAGCATTCGCCGCTGTTTACCTGCATATCATTATTATTATACATAGGACGAAAACAACGGATTTTACCGAGAAAACTAATCGAAAATACCAAATTTTTAATGAAAAATGTATAATGCAAAATAAAAAAACATTTTTTTAAAAATCGATGTAGGTAGTCTAGGACGCTGACTCTATAGTAATTCCTACAATCGGTTTGGAAACTAACCCAGCTAGTAAAAGAAGCTCCGGGCCATGTTTTGCCACAAAGATGGAGAAGAAAGAGTTATTCTTATTTAGACTTATATGAGCTGTGAAGCTCAGTAGATGCATTTTGTTAAGTTTATATCCCGATCTTTGCATCACCCAAGACGTGTTGGCAAAAATGCCACAACTCACAAGGCATCGAGTCTAGCCTCTGTTCCATTATCCATATCGTGTGCAAACAGTTCATATAAAAAACAAAAAATAAATCTTTCATTTTAATAGAATTGTACGTCTTTAAAGCAATGAAGAGTATTATAGACATTTAATAAATTGGAATTTCTTCAATAATTTCTTTGCAAAACGTTTGCAAATTTCTTTGGAACGCGCTGACCGCGGAAAATTTTATAATTTATCATTTTTTGTTATCTGTAGTAGTTTGAATGTTTTTTATTCCTTTTATCAATCAATTCAGATAAAATTTTGGAATGTTCTAATTAATTAGTTGTCTAATTAATTTTAAAATAATTAATAACGCGCAGTGGAATCACGTGATCCGCATGCGTCTTGTAGAGCCTACGCGCTACGGTTTAGGAAGAATAAAATATGCTTTTACCGACTACGAAGATAAAATGAAGGAAATTTTGGCAGTCTGTATGTCCGTTTGTGCTTTAGTAGCGCCTAAGCTATTCGTCTGTTCTGAAAAAATGAAATGTCGATATATTTGTACTAAACACCCAGGTAACAGGCTAATTTCTAGGCTGATGGCTGGTGGTTTTAAGGTTTGCAATAATACAAATACTTTTGTAATTATTATTATTAGAGTTTAAAATAAAAACAGGTCTTATACTTCGTTAGCAAAGTACCTAATACTTTAAGCATTAGGTAACTAATCAAATCTTTGTAGGTAGAACAATTTATAAAAAGTAAAAACTACTAAAAAATTATAATTAGCACCTAAGTAGGTATCTAAATAGTAAGTACATACTACGGTACATGACGTAGATAACCACGTAATTTCCGGGATTAAATGTTTAAACTATAAAGTTTGATTTGTGATTTAAATGGACGACCTTGATTGACCTTTACGCGAGCTAGGCTGCGTTTACAAAAAAAATTCCAACGAGTGTAGTTCTGTTTTATACATTGTCGCTTTTAAACGATAAATTATATTAAGTTAATAAATAATAAGATATTTTTGAGCTAGTAACAGTGCCGAATTTATATTTTTATAAGACGTGTAGCCTGTAGGCCACTTTATTACCGCCGCCCCATGTCATTGGTACTACTAATATATTATACCCCCTATGGATAATGGACGCTGGCGCCCCTAGGGCACGGCCTATACGGCCTATTTACAAATCTGGGACTGGCTACCAAGCCTGTCCACGTATTACATCAGTTTGATATGGACCGGACGTTACCACGAAATCTCTAGTTACTGTACCTATATTACCTATATTACTTACGGACCCAGTCTCAGAATAATCGGCCAAATGCGAGTCGGACTCGCGCTCGAAGGGTTCCGTGCCGTTTTAGAGCAAAAATAGGCCAAAATTGCCTTGGTATTTTATTTAAATATTATTATTAAGTAATTATTAAAGTACACAATATAATATTATATTTAAGGCCTTTGTGAAGAGCGAATGCCCAATAATTTGTCTCATGCGTCATCTTGAAGAAGTCTAGCTATAGCGGTTCTTGAGATACAGCCTGGCGAAAGACAGACAGCCAGACAGAAGCAACTATCAGGTTGCTACTTTCTAGCTGCCATCAGACAGCTAATATTGATCTCTGACTTAACAGTTGAGCGTCCCTCCGGCCTTTTTAGAGAGGTCTAAAACCGAGGGTTTTCACTTCCCAGTATACCTACGTCACCAATCACCATAATATCAGCCGAAAGATCCTGTTTGCTGGGGGCTAGTGAATTTGTATTTAAATTTTATTAAGTGTAGAGCTAATTAGTATCTTTTTGCAAATTGTTAGTAACGAAGTTTATAATTTTGATGTATTTTATGAGGCTGGCATTGTCGGATTCGACACAAGCCTAATGAATAAGAAAAAATATATATATATATTATATTCCGTGCGAGCTGTAAAGGTTTCACGTAAGAGTGGTCAGTGGTGAGTAGGGACTAGAGAGAACGAGGTTTGTCAAGGTGCGATCGCCGATTTCTCGGAGCTCGCGTGCGATATAGAATACTAGCTGTTGCCCACGACTTCGTCCGCGTCCACGTCAACATTTTATAATAATACTTTAGGGTGTGTATGGGTCATCTATATAGAGTTCACTGTGAAAGTGGCAGCGCTGAAAGAACATAGATTTTTTCACCTTTGTAAGGAAAAATTCATGATGCGGGTGTGTTTGCCCATACGAAACACAAAAAATGTTGCCCTTTAACAGCTGCTACTTTCACAACTATATAAGGGACCCATACACACTCTAAATTATTATCACTTAGTTTTTTACATACGGTAAAAAGGGCTTTATACTACTAGGATACTAGGTACTTACGTCTTATGTGTTGTATCGGGAATCGAACCTGCTTCGTGGACACTGCGGTGCCCACTACACGACTGGCCGCGCCGCCGGGACACACTCCTTTTATCAAATCGGGAATTAAAAATTTACATACAGGGTGATTAATTGTATTGTTCATTGTTAGGATTCTATTGTACTATTTACCCGACTTGCTAAAAGTGCAATGATTTTGGTAGTAGTTAAAGTGTTAAAGGGATCATGCAGAAACTTTAATAGGGAATGTCAAGTAAATTATTAAGTTTAAGTTTCAGATTTAGAATTTTTTGCTTTTCCTTTTGTGGGGAATGTGTGGAGGCCGCAAAGACCGAGCGAGGTGTTATGCCCGGTCAGGCCGGAGCCCACGTGATACAGTCATTTCACTTTTCAGCTGTCGTATAGGTATTATATTCCGACGCATTTAGAAAACTTTGATAGCGCGATGCAGGAATGTGGCGCTAATTGCGCGCCACATCACTCCCCCCAAAGACCGGAGCTGAGGCAGTACTATCACAGTGTATTATCTATTCTGTGGCTGAGATCGAATTTTGAAGTCTTGTCGCTTGAGTCGCCAGTGCCAGAGAGTTCCAGTGAGTCGAAACTGTGAAGCTGCTGCAAATAGTTCATAATAATAATTAACACTAAACCAATGTATGTAGTGTTAAAATACTGATTCGATTTTAATAATGGCTTCAATAGATTCGTAACAATAACCCCTGTAAAGGCTGTTACCTATATAGGTACCTACCTACCTACTTACTTACCTAAGTACTTAGAGAAAAATAAACATCGCGGATACCTATATACATATATTTAAAGTTTTGAATTATTCTATTTTCTAATATTTTAAATGACAAGAACGTTCTATAGTTTTTACCTGTAGCTCCATTGTCGCTTATATCAGGTCAAATTTTTAAATCTTTTTCATAAAAACGGCTTCTTTCTTTCCCTTCTTCATTTTCATTCTGAAAGAGATATTGTGTATCATTACATCGTTTAGTAGACTCAAAATTAGTACAGGAAGGGTAGAAACAAAAAGTTCAAACAAAGTTATGGTATATTTTGGCTAAATACTAGACATAATTTTAGCGGATTGACCTTTTAAAGTTTATAAATAGTTTTAATTCCGACAAAAAACCAACAAAAAACACGAGAGGAAGTACAGAACAGGTTTCCCTCGTCATTCATCTGTCAAACGCACGCCGCGCGCCGCCGTTACATCATACATGCCACGGATACGAGTTACGACACGATTTCTGACTGGATGGCTTATAGAATTATTATTTTTAACAAAAAAATTAAACCGACTTCCAATGTAAGTAAAAACAATATTCATCATTTTTAGGTAATTTTAAGAATATTGTTTTTACATTGGAAGTCGGGTTCAATTCTTTGCTAGAAAATAATAATTTTACTCTTTTTCCATATCATATCATCCATATCATATGTATGTGTATGTATTACTGTAATCGAAATTGTGGTAAATGCTTGCAGTTATCTAAGCGATGCTGCAATTTTCCAGGTTATTTTTAAAGGTCCAGGAGTTCTGATCAGTGCCTTTGGACCAAGAGACACCTTCGTATGAAATTTCTTTTAGGCGTCTCCCAGACAGACACGGCCTGCGGTGGCGGTAGCGGTGGCGGTCAGTTGGATGACTTGAGAGTTGTAGGAACGACACAGACACACGCGGCCACGCGGCCAAGTCATCCAACTGACCGCCACCGCTACCGCCACCGCAGGCCGCGTCTGTCTGGGAGACGCCTTATCCGTAATATAATATTATGTTTAAGTTACTAGAATCAGTATCAGATCAGTATTAGCTCAGGACCTACTTCCTTCGTTCTGTAAAAAAAATCTGTTTATCAAAATGAATAATAGATTTTTTTTATCTCGATCTCAGCCATGGTGATAATATTAATTATGAGATTTCGAGACAGAGCAGTAGTTGCCTGTTTTTTTAGCTATACAGCATAACTGGTGAGACATGTTCAATACTAGAGGATGTGATATTTGGATATTATAGTAGTTGAAAAAAAAAATAATATAAAAAAATAATATCAATTGATTACTGAGTAAAATATGTAGCTTAAAGTTAAATAATTATTTACCCTACGCATGGACACCGCGCGCGGGAGGGGTAGCGCGCCGGCGCGGGGGGCACATGACGCGCGGCCGCATAGTAATTTACAGTGTCCGTGATTCATTTGTTTAAAGGGAAATTTGGTCAAAAATTAAGTACCTAATTTTATTACATATTTATGAGAATCGAGTACTGAATACTCTCCTTAAATATCGGTATTGACTCACCAGTCATGCTGTATAGAGGCAAATCAAGGTTTTTGCTTATTAAGATTAATTAACATAAAGCACTCTAACAATTCGTATAATTCATACTTCGTTTTATTCATTTCTTCAACTTAATTTTCATTTTTTATTTGGGGTCAGTAGAGACCCCATGCGACTACTTGTGTGACTTTTTTGATGCGCCTAATTAAGGGTTAAAGAAAAAAGTTTGATACAAAATCTGACCCCTCTTTCGTCCCCTTAGAGGGGTGGGGGGAAAATTTTTTATACACCAGATGTTAAGTTGGAAGAAGACAAATATATCTGCGAAAACCGCATTCAAATCGGATCAGTAGTTTTCGTGTGATAGTGGAACAAACATACAGACAGACAGACAGACAAAAAACTAACCACATTTTTGGCTTCTATAGCGATGTAGTGACACCCCCCTTATTTTTTAAATATTTTTAATGTACAGAATTTTCATTTCTACATGTAGAGCAGGACTAGATCTTCAAGTTTAATCATGCAGTAATAATTATTATGAGTAATTTATATTACTTATCATATTAAATTTATTTATGACATACTTGCATATTACATTCGGCCATGGATCAAGTTGCTTTACATATTGAAGGCTTAACATTGACAAGTTACTAATGTTCTACCAGTGGCGTACATTTATCACTAATCAAGTATTTATTTCCTTCCTATGCAAATATAATCCATATTGAGATGACAGGGCGATAAAATAAGCCTTAGGTGGTTTATTTGATTTAATTTCTATTTTCTTGATGTTAGGAAATCGTGTAAGAAATTCTAGAGTAATTTGCAAATTATGATAATTTTTAATAAAAGATATAAATTTTAATGGAAGGAAGTCGATACCATTATTATAAATCGGACCCACACAATATGATGTTCCTAAATCAAAAGTCGTGAGGTGTAAAGAACACAATAGTTGAATAGGTGATTGGCAAACACGAACGTCGGCAAACGTTGTTTGTCAGTTTTGACGTGTAAACGTTAAACATTTGGTTTTGCTGTAGAGTTAAGGCGAGACCACACTAAGCGACACAACGACGCTGCCTCGGCCTCGGAGCGACACGACACTTCACATTCCATACTGCCACTGACGTCTTATGTCGCGTTGCTCTGCGGCGCAGTGCGGCTTACGTCATAAGATTTTATACAAATAATTTTTGGCCCTGCTGTTCGCTGCAGCGTATTGTCGCCTCAAGGTATAGCATTCTTATCTTTGCAGCATGCGACCGCGATCGACAAAAATCTAATAAAATGCCACTTATAATATTTTGATCCACGCCGCGCCGCTATAAGGCCGGTATAAATAGTCAGCACTCAAGGTGCATCTCGGTCTCAAGACACGGTTCAGGCTCTGTGATTGGTTGGCTGTCAAAATTTGGACCAATCACAGAGCCGAACCGCGTCTTGAGACCGAGATGCATCTTGAGTACTGACTATTTATACCGGCCTAAGACAGTGCCGGCTACTGCGGTCGCTACTCGCTAGAATCTAGATCAATGTCGGTAGAAAATAAAACCTATAGTCTATAGTAAACGAAGTAGCATTTTGTTTGAATTTTTGTCGGTCGCGATCGCTTGCGGCTAGGGACCAGAAAGCCACCTTTAGGGGTTCGGGGTTTAAGCCGACCCGTCATCACACGATCACGTCCCTCGCTCTCGTAATTAAAACAATCAATTCTAAACAAACTTCAAACAATTATATTTACTTTATTGTAAACCCTTTCACCTAAAACATTTACTTCCCACTCTGACATTATTAATCCTCGATAAAGCGAAACTTTGTGAGGGTAACCTATTTCTACTCTTTGTAGCCTGTTTACTGAGCAGATTTTAATAAAACTTATTAGAGACCCCTAGTTATTTCTGCTTGATGTTAGAGTTTTCTCCTTACTACTTACACATTATGCTACCTCGGTCAAAACAATATTAATATTATGTTTTGAATAGGTTTTGAGCATAAGTGGTAACTGCAGGTACCTAAGCACTCTAGGGCCGGTATAAATAGTCAGCACTCAAGATGCATCTCGGTCTCAAGACAGGGTTAAGGCTCTGTCATTGGTTGGCTGTCAAAATTTGGACCAATCACAGAGCCGAACCGCGTCTTGAGACCGAGATGCATCTTGAGTACTGACTATTTATACCGGCCTAAAATCGCTTATTTGAAAGAGTACCAGTTTTGTTTTTATTCATAATTATTTTTGACGATATCATCTTACTTATATAAATACTAAAATTAAATTAACCGAATCATAATTAATTAATTGGAAAATTATGTATATTTTTTTGTGACTAAAATAAATTTATTCTTAAATCATCATTGAGTTTGGTTTATCTCGCTGAGTTTGAATTAGTGCCGGCATCGGGCTTCACTCTTCGGTCGTCACGACAAAAACTTTGGCATTGATTAACGGTCCTATTAGTAGTAATAAAAATATAATATTATAATTAAATGAATAACATCTTAATATGCGTTACAAATATTTTTTTGTGAATTGAAATATTTTATTTCAACTAATATACTATGGTAAGTTTTTCCAAAACATCCCACGGAACTAGACTGTGATGGTATTGATTTCCATTTTACAATTAATAAAATAATTTACAATTAGTTTCCATAGATCACTATTTGAATATAATTTTGCTGTACTTATTCATAAAATTAATATTATTTTTATAATAATAAATTATAATAATATTTTCTATATATATTTTATCGAAGAACATATTAACTGCTATGTAATTTTTTGTGGGATCAGGGATAATACACAGATTCTTAAGGACGCTATTACAAATATCAGCGAATTTCCGGTACCCTATTAAAGAATTAGGAGTCAAACTGCGAGGATATTTTGGTTTCAAATGAAAGATAATATATTCATCTCCACGACTGTACCATAAAAATTCTATAGCCGCATACAAAATTTTCACATAAAATACGTTTGAACCATCACAATAATAGCAAAATATGAAAAAAATGGGGTCTGATTAGGTACCTTAATATCTAAATACACTGAACTGAGGAAAATAAATATACAAAAAAATTGTTGCTTATTTAGTCCTCTATAAAGTCCGCTAAAAATTTTATATAAAAATAAACAACTTTTCCAGTTATAAGAAAAATAAGAAAATTTCTCAAATTTTTTCATACATTTTCGCCATATCAAGAACGTGGCGAGCATCGTAACCGCCACTGTACAAGGCGCGCTAATATGAATCTTATTTTAATGTCATTAACGGTAACTAATTCTCCGGTTGGAGCATTCCTAACAGGGTCATAATAGCTTCTGATTACACATATATAAGGCATATATACAAGGCATTGAGAACATAAAAATAACAGTGGAGTGATAACTGAAAATTTTACTAACTTCTGAACACCCCGTACATAATTTCAAGTTCAACAGTTGAAATACTGTCGCACAATGCACGGTTATGTTACCTATGTTCAATTCAATTAACATTCGGCTCAGTTCGTGACGTCAATTAATTATGTAATAAGTTAATTGACCTTTGTTTCATAATAATGGTATAGTGTAAAACAATCTTGCTAAGTTGTTTATGAGATGGAATAGGAACGAGCGGAGTGATGACCTGATGGTAAGCGATAGTCTCCACCATAATATTATGGTGTCGTAACTCGTAAGTGGTACCTAAGTACACTTGCGCTTCTGGTTCGTCAAATCTCATATACTCAGCTGGAGCCTTTTTTTTATTAAATAAGGGGGTAAACGAGCAAACAGGTCACCTGATGGTAAGCAACTACCATCGCCCATGGACACTCGCAACATCAGAAGAGCTGCAGGTGCGTTGCCGGCCTTTTAAGAGGGAATACGCTCTCTTCTTGAAGGTTTGCAGGTCGTATAGGTCCGGAAATACTGCTGGTGACAGTTCATTCCAGAGTTTTAAAGTGCGCGGCAAAAAGTTACGCGAAAAACGCGCTGTGGAAGACTGCCACTTATCAAGGTGATGAGAATGGTATGTTTTTCGCGTGGGCCGATGGCGAAAAGTTGCAGGTGGTATGATTCCGAACAATTCCTCAGAGCACTCCCCATGATACAACCGATAGAGGATGCAGAGTGAAGCCACATCTCGGCGTAATTCCAAGGGGTCCAAGCTGTTTGAAACACTATGGCAATCAACAATTCAAGCGGCCCTTCGTTGGATACGATCAAGAGGGAGCAGTTGGTATTTTGGCGCCCCTGCCCAGAGATGAGAACAATATTCCATATGAGGCCGAACCTGCGCCTTGTAGAGTTATAGGCGTTGGTCAGGACTGAAGAACTGTCTCGCTCTGTTAAAAACACAAAGCTTCTGTGCGCGGCCTTCAGAGCGACTCTATAATATTAGTGAGGGAGCCCTAGAATATTTTTTTTTGTGATTACTAACAATCTAATTTTTTGTGAGTAGCTACATTTTGATAAGACGAACAACATTTTAATTTTCGAAAAATCTCGAAGTACTTGATGGTCCTAAAATATGGATTATTTTATTTGTAGGACAAGGTTACTCTTAAATTATATAACTATTAACCTACCAATATACAAAAAATCAGCTGGTTAGGGTTCCGTTTTAGGGTACAGTAGTCAACCAAGTTTTGTGGATTACAGAACCTGAGTCTAAGTATGAAATCCTTTCTATCTCTGTTAGCTAGGCCACTTTCAAGATTTTTCGAAAATAAAAATGTTGTTCGTCTTATCAAAATGTAGCTACTCACAAAAAATTAGCTTGTTAGTAATCATCACTAATCACAAAAAAAATTGTTCTAGGGCTCCCGTACTATATTTGACGAGTCTGGCACAGACAACCGTTGGCAAAGTTGCGGTGGGTTGATCGTGCCCGTAACTTTGCCTAGCGGGGAGTGGAGCACCATGGGGTTTTAGTGGGTAGCTCCCGGAGAGTCCCACATACCCCGGCCGATGTCCCCAATCCGCCGGGGATGCGCAAAGCATTTCCCCATGTAAAAAAAAAAAAAAAGGGCTCCCGTACTATAAAATATAAATGGAGCGTACAGGAAAAACTTCGGTTTTTCCTCCGATTTCTGTGGTTTTTAGAGTTAGTATTATACAATTCCATACTATTTAGAATTCGAAAATGTGTCTGTCTGTCTATCTCGGTACCTCTTCACACCCAAACCGCTGAACCGATTTTGCTGAAGAGATACTTTGAATCCCAAGAAAGTAAGCATCATCCATCATTCATCCAGGAGAATTGTATTGTTCCCGCGCGATAAATTGTATTTTGGCACAACTCCGTTGTCTCCGTTGTCTAGAGTCTCGTTGTTGATAAGTAATCATTTAAGCTTCGGCCAAACCTACGCGACCAAAGCGACTGCGAAGCGGGAGCGTCTGCAACGCGGGACGTTCGCGTCGGCATGCAGAGCGGGAATAATCTACGGTTCGCACCGTAGTGGCTCGCAGCTGTGCACACCAGCCCCCTTAGACAAAGTACATTTCGTTAAAAACGATGACGAAATTAGTTATCAAAATGTATGCGGTTTGACATATTATTAAGTTATCGCTAAATGACATTTCGCTTGCGAAGACCAATGTCAAAACCCATACATTTTGATAACGAATTTGGTCATCATTTTTAACGAAAGGGACTTTGTCTACGGCCTCAGTTTCGAGTTGCAGACGCTCCAGTCCCGCGTCCCGCGATACTGACGCGCAGGTTTGGGAGCGTTTACACCTTTCACGCTAAATTTGGCTTAAAACTGTACTTTTCAAACTTGAAAAAATCATCAACCACTTATCTTTATAAAAATGTTGATAACTAATTTTTATAGGAAATTTCACTGTCTATATAGTTAGCAGAGAAAAAAATACAATTTATAGACTATATTTTGTACATTAAATCTCGATATTTTAACAGAGGTTTTCTGAAATTCGGTTTTAGTATCAGTTTCGAAGCTTATAATTTACGAAACCAGCGACAGATCTAGTTAAAAAATAATAATAACATATTGACAAGATCCTTAAGCAAATAGTTAGCAGAAAAAAATATCTCATTTAGGTATTTAACTATAAGTAATTTAAATTCAAATATTGAGAAATATCAAAGAAATATCATGGAATTAAAACGTTTTTTTTACCTATTTATTTGACTTTATTTAATATAATAATAATAATAGCTTCATATTATAGAAGAACACATTAATATAAAAAATTGTTTTTAAATATCAACAATTCATTTGTTATTTTTTTTCTACAAATATTTTAAAACTACTATAAATCGCTGCGCGCACAGCAATTCGAACAGTCCGCCGCAGGTTTGTATGGAAACTTAAAATTAGGTGTAAACGCTCATAAGTCTCTGCGACTCTATGTTGCCTATATAATAGGAAATCTCTGGTTTTTTATTTGATTTCTATAGTTTTGGAGTTGGTATTATTCAGTTCCAATACTGTGAGTTGACCACGGCGGCCGGCGGGGGCGGGGTCGCGGGTACAAAACAACTCATTAACAAACAATACATATTATTTCGATAGAAACTACGGATTAAATAACTTCATTTGATACAATTTCATCTAATTATCTAAATTGGGGAGTTTTAAGTTAGGTGTAAAAGCTAAAGAGAGCTTATATAAGTAGGAGCTTATAAGTACCTATAGAAAATTTTGTAATCTTTTTTTTATTTAGTTACTTATTTATTGCATTTTTGTTATTATTTTTACGGTTTTTCCTCGCTCCTAAATGTATCTTATTTAAAATATAGAAGCTTTTAACCGTAAAGTCAAACACACTTCCAAAATATAATGATTTCCTCTGTATGCTTGCGCATGAGAATTGCTTCTCAGAGAGTTATACCCAAAGTATTGGCTTAACATGTACATACAAGCTGTTACAACATAGTACCAAATGGAGTTGTAAGTAGATGAAGTTTATAACTAACATAATTATTTTAATTACATAAGGGAAATTACTAATTTTTTCCCTTATAATTTTAACAATCCTTGTAATTTACCTACTTCATCATCTGGTTAATAAAATATCTTGCTTTACATAAATCTACAGGTTTTCGATTTCAGATCATTTTTCCGACCCTGAAGCCTTAATTTATGAAAAAAAACGATAATTTTCAAATTGTTAGTTACCCATTTTATCAACTTACGTCTTTAAATACTTAACTAGCATAATATTAAACTCCAATAAGGAATAATGACACAATATAAATAACTTAAACTAGGCCTTTGCATCCATTGTGGATGATTTATACGGTATTTTCAGAGCGAAGTAACCACTTTTCAAATACTGTAGTGCCTGGGACAGGATTTTTAAATGACCGTATGATTGCCCAAGCGCATACGGCATTCTCGCAACACAGTCGGCATAGTCCAGAGGAAAGAACTAGTCAATACGTCTGGGACCAACCATGTGCGGGTTTCCTCACGATGTTTTCCTTCACCGTACGAATAAATAACTACAGTAATACAAATTACCGTTGGGCGTTGCGTCGTAACGAGATGTTAAATAATTATTGCTTTAGATTTTAGTCTTGTCTCTAACAACTGTGTAAGTACACTGTTTTTTTACTGTTTACATTTTAGGGCCAGATCACATCACACTAGAGACGACGCAGCATTTTTACGTTAGCGATTTCAAAACTTTATTTTCTACGCGACTCTGTACTTTTAAAATACAGAGTCGCGTAGATAACCTGCAGGAACCGTAATGCTGCAATATTGGAGAGCAAGTCTGCCCGAACCTTTCGTGTAATCCCTATAATCTATATCTGTGCCAAATTTCAACAAGATCGGTCCAGTAGTTTTGAAGACTATGCGCTGCATACATTAACTTTCTTCTACTAACCATCATCAACATATTATTATACGATCAATCTAATCTTTATCAGCATTATGATTTGATTGATCGAATTTAAATAATAAAAAAAATATTAAATCTCTACCAACCAATATGACTGATTGGAAAATCTCCAAACGGTGAGATCGCACCTTTATAGTCAGATTATAAAAACATAAAAACTGGTTTTCTATTGAGACTATCATAGTTGTGTCGGTCGGCGTACTCGGGTGACGTAGAATATGCTGATCCTCTTATTTGTACTAGGTCTGAGTGGTGTGCTATGCCAGGAAACCCTGGTTAACATAAAGCATGGTGCTTTGAAGGGAAAATGGGAGGAGTCCACCAAGGGAAGGAAGTTTGCGGGGTTCTGGGGAATACCCTACGCTAAGCCGCCTATTGGAGAATACAGGTTTAGAGTGAGTTCAAAATATACATAGCCATAAACTTGTAAATAAGATAAACTAATATTAAAATTAAATCAATCTGTTGTCTCTTTACGTTTAAACTTTAAAGCGCTTAACCGACTTTGGTAAAATTTTCCATAAATATCGCTGTCCCAAGAAAGGTTATAATATGATAATTTTTAACTTTGAAAAAGGTTCGAATCATTAATAAATTGCTAAGCAAGGAAGTCGCTGGCAGCATCCAGTTTACGTGTGTAAGGAGTTAAGGACGATACTAAGGTTACCTTTAAAAATTTAAACTTTTTTGGTATAGTATTAAAGTCTGTTTCACCACTTGTATTAATATTCATGCTTAGTCCCAAGATTTTCAATTTCATGGATGGTCCTTTCAACAATGTTCCGAAAAAACTTTAAAAGGCGTTGAAAGTTTCAACTTGAAACGCGCGTCGCATAGGACGGGGTTGATCTAAAATCTAAATGAAAACCAAAAATTTGAACTGTATTAATTAAAATGTTATATTATAGACTTTAATATATTAATATGCTTTTGTAATTTTTAATTGTATTAATAGTTTTAGTTTGTAGCATCATAGAGAAAATATAGCTTTGTTTTCGTTTAGATCAAAATGAGTTGGAATAATACAAAGTTGTGGGGCACTTGCGTAGATCTGGGTTAAAGTTAACTCTAAGTTAAACATCATATCATATCTGTCACTCACTTTAAAGAGTGATAGAGATGACAAGATGTTTAAATCAGAGTTAACTTTAACCCAGATCTAGGCAAGTGCCCGGCCTAAGGTCCACTTGCGCAGATCCAGACTAAAGTAAATACCGGGTTAAATAGTGTGTTATCTCTTACATTCTTTATTTTACGAAAGAGATAACGTTTAATCCGGAGTTAGAGTAACTGTGTGTAACTATTAATTTTATTATTACGGTTGACTTGAGAGCGATGACATATTCTTCTATTCCAAGGCCAAGTTCGTCAAGGCAGATGTTAAATATTTTAAATACTAGATGTTATCCGCTACTTCGCTTTACCAAAGTTTGTCAGGTGAGAACCGTACATATTTCTGGGATAAGCAGTATCTTTTGATCTTTTCCGGGAATTTGGTCCCATCTCCATACCAAATTTCTGAGAAATCGGTTCTTGGGCGTGAAGAGATAACAGACAGACAGCTATACTTTCGCATTTTTAATATTAGTATGGATACTGGACGCAAAGACTTCTATTTTAAATAGAAGTCTTTGACTGGACGTTGTCCGCATTACTTCGCCTCGCCGAAATTTATCGTGCGGGAACCGTTGTATACATTGTTGGGATAAAAACTGTCTTTTGACCTTTCCCGCGTTTAGGCCTGGGAAAATTAAGGAATTCAGACCGAATAATTCGTGTAGTTTTGAAAGTTGGTACAGTTGTTCCTGAAGGTGTCCAGATGAATATAATAAAAATTCCCCGAGGGTGGGACAAGAGCCGGCGATGGGGGAGGGGGGAAAGGTCTCTTTTTCAAGGTTTTTGCTTGTACCTCGAAAAGTATTTATAATATCTCGTTAATGACTTCTACATTAACCTATAAATTACGTCGACACATTTTTACTGTACGATCATTACTTTAGGAAATACTGAGTATTAATAGGGTACGCTAGCACTGTTTTGCCATACAAACGTATTCCCCAATTTACTCCCTGGACAATGCGTCTAGACAAATGATTTTTTGACACAATATTGGGATCTGTTAAAGCATGCCTCTACATTAGATTTTTTTCTAAAATTAAAAATATGACCCTAAAAAAATTGCAAAAAATGAATGCCCCGTACTCCCGCCAATGGACCGACCATAAAACAAATTTGAAAAATCTTTAAGATAAAATAAAAACGTAGAGGCAATAGACTTACTCTTCCTGAAGATATTTAAAAAGAATAAATTTAGATAGGATCAACTTTGAAGGAGGAATCATGGGAATACGTTACCTCGATTTACTATCGTACGTACGTATCTAGAGACAAATGGAGTAAATCGGCGTAAGGTAGTCCCCAGCTGATTCCTCCTCAAAATAGAGCCTATCTATTTTTATTTATTTTTAAATATCTTCAAGAAGAGTAAATTTATTGCCTCTACGTGTTTATTTTATCTTAAAGATCTTTCGAATTTGTTTTATGGTCGGTCGATTGGCAGGAGTACGGGGCATTCATTTTTTGCAATTTTTTTAGGGTCATATTTTTAAAGGAGTAAAAAACCTTGAAAAAGAGACCTCCTCCCCCCTCTCCCACCGCCGGCTCTTGTCCCACCCTCGAGGACTTTTAGTATATTCATTTGGACACCTTTAGGAACAACTGTACCAAATTTCAAAACTACACGAATTATTCGGTCTGATCGACGATTTTGAAGCTAATTTTCTTAGACTAGTTACATTATAATTGAAACTTATTATTCGGGACTTAACGCGACATATTCTAGTAGTAAATGCTACTACATACTTTTTTCTTTACGTCGAGAAAAAGTTTCAATTATTTTAATTTGGTCAATTGAATCGATTGAGTTTTCCTGTTTAAATATTATGAGGCGCAGTTATATAGACAGACAGACACAATTTCGCGAATATAGAAGTTATGCCTTAAATAGTAGTTCCATCGTCTTTTTAACAGACTTCCAAAAAGGAGGAGGTTATTGTTGATCGTATCTGAGTTATGAATTATATATAACAAGGAAGTGCGCAAATTCTCAATTATCAGAAAAAATCTATGAGATCATTTATATTTTCAGCAATCAACTATCAAGGTTATTTTGCCGACAGAATCATTAAACTATCATACATTTTCAAAAAATATTTAATAATATTACACATTTTAAAATATTGTAACTAATATTACCTTCAAATTGTATGTACCTAATAAATTTTCCAAATCATTAAATAATATATACATTTTCAAATTGAAACTAATTTTATGCATGTATGTAGGTATACTTAAAATATATGCTAACAAAAACGCATACTTAACAAGTTAAAACTTTTAAATGTATGCGCATTGTTATGTCTTGACGTGTTGAAAAACTAGCACTGAGATATCAAAATAGAGTTCTGTAATTTTCATGGGATAGATACTTGAGAAAAAAGGGATTAAATTATTTTACCCGATTACGATGAAGCCAAAAGGAAGTAATGACTAATGATTTTGGGACTTCATGTTTGTATGCGCCCGCGGTTGCACTACCTCCCAAATCCGAATGATGTATCAATGTTAGATTTTTTTATTTTATCTTTTACTTTTTGCTTAAAGTTATGGCTTCCCAACACACAAAAAAAAGTTAGCCAGCAAACATACGTATAAGGATAGACTCTAGAAAAAAACGTATATTTTTACTACACATTTTATACAACTTTAGCTCAGAAAAAAACTACAAACAGACATACACATTACACACTTGGCAAATGTCGGAAAATTTTATACGTTGAGTGTCATTGACATCTATAATAGCTTAATATCTTTTACGACTGTACCCAAATTGATATTAGAAACAAGAAATGTAAATAAGGAACCGAATTTATCGTACCAGATTAACTGTTAGCATAAGTTGTTCTGAGTATTAATAACTTCCGTTTCTATGTGCTCGCCGAAGAATTTGTAATAAAAAATATATTTATAGTCTGTCAAAAAACTGAAGAAATTAAAAAGTGGCAACATCGTAGTGTCATCCCTTTTTGATTGATTTGAAAGGGATGACACTGCGATGTTGCCACTTTTTAATTTCTTCACTTTTTTCACAGACTATAATTATGCAAAAATGCTTCATAATATTAATTAACTAATGTTAAGAGTGAGTTGCATCAACCTACTTTAACTATAACTTTAACCATAACAAAATGTGAAATGAACTGTCAAATCCCTAGCAAAAGTCGCCATATTTGACGATAACCTTAACCTTAACTTTAACTAAGCTTCTGGTGCAATTCAACCTAAAGACATAGAATTTAAATCATTTGTTAAATTGACAAAAAGTTACTGTTATTTAGGGTGAATTGCACCAGAAGCGTAGTTGCATCAATGATCAACGCAACTCACTCTTAAATGGGTTGCATCGACATACTTTAACTATAACTTTAACTTATCCATAACAAAATGTGAAATAAACTGTCAAATCCCTAGCAAAAGTCGGCATATTTGACGATAACCTTAACCTTAACTTTTACTACGCTTCTGGTGCAATTCACCCTTACAGTCATTTTTACTGAGTGTTGAAAAAGACAGTAGAAAATAATGATAAACTGTGTCGTGCAAAATTTACATTTTCTATCAGCTCTAGCTATAGCTAATCATTTTTTTATTGTTTAGTACAGCGAACAATGAAATCATGTCAAGGAATATATAAATTAGATCATTTACATTTAATTATTATTGAACAAGGAAAGTACCAAAATGCCCAGAGAAAATCGCTTCTTCACGATATCTTAGTTTTTACAACAAAAACCTACCAATTTCAATAAAAATATAGGACTGATATAGGGCGCATTCAAACGTGTTTTCCCAAACGCTAGTACAGCAGAAAACTCGCACGTCTGAACGCACCCTTATTAAACTATTTAGTAATCCTGTGCCCTTACGCTTTAGCTAATGGCCTAGGATCCCAGTTCCACCATAAAAGGACTTTCACCGAGCTGGTATTAACCAGCTCGGTGAATTTTATAAGCAACCCACTTGCAACAATATTGTTGACATACGTGATAGGCTGGAAAATCTATACGGTCTGGATAATGCTTATTGCATATTCTTCTTCGCGGGCTTCATACTTTCGATTGGTATGGAATTTGTCTATTAACCAAAGTCCAAACCAGAGAAATGTATTTTTTTTTACTGGACTGAAATTTTTAGGCAACCCACTTGCAATAAATTTATTGACATACGTAATTAAATATAAAATACTTTTCATCCATTAACCAGCTCGGTGAAGGTCCTTCTATGGTGGGATCCTAGGCCATAAAGCTAAATTGATAATAATGATAGTTCACTTTCTTCTATCATGTTCAATTCAACTACGCACGGTTAAAACGCAGTGTTTCAAGTTCAACTTTCAAGCGGAACTTGAGGTTTCTATGGAACTTTGTGAATTGCTGTACTGTCTCTAAGTGTAACCAACCTGTGTCCAGGAGCCGCAGCCGCTCACCCCATGGCTGGGTGTGTGGGACGCGACCAGGGAGCTGTCACACTGTCTGCAGTGGGAACCCACAGCCGTCGCTATCGTTGGTGAGTATTTAACCATAGACGAAGTTAATCTATACATATAATAAAACTGTAGAAATGTGAATTCTGTACATTAAAGATATTCAAAAAATAATAAGCAGGGGGTGTTACTACATCGCTATAGAAGCCAAAACTGTGGTTAGTTTTTTGTCTGTCTGTCTGTCTGTATGTTTGTTCCACTATCACACGAAAACTACTGATCCGATTTGAATGCGGTTTTCGCAAATATACAACGTGAAATTTTAGTGGTTGTTTTCCCGCAGCAGGACGATTTACCTACAGTAGTACTATCGAATCATGCAAGTTATTTTTTGAAAATACAAAATATTTTGTATAACGTACTATGGCAACTTTATGCCGATAGGCGTGAGCGGCTATGGACCAGGCCGAATTTTTTTTATTATTTGAACAAAAAAAACTTCACAAATCTATTGTACTACTAAGATAGAATAATTTTACTGCGGGAAAACAACCATTAAAATTTCACGCTGTATTTGTCTTCGTCCAACTTAACATCTGGTGTATAACAATTTTCCCCCCCACCCCTCTAAGGGACGAAAGAGGGGGTTAGATTTTGTATCAAACTTTTGCTTTAACACGAAAACTACTGATCCGATTTGCATACGATTTTCGCAGATATATTTGCCTTCTTCCAACTCAACATCTGGTGTATAAACTTTCCCCCCACCCCTCTAAGGGGACCAAAGAGGGGGTAAGATTTTGTATCAAACTTTTTTCTTTAATGGAGTTACTTCATATTATTTACTGTGTTTTCCAACTCTCACTACTGCTATCAGCGCCAATATGGCGGCTTTCAAACGTCATTTTTACGTCAGATTTAGTTACGTCATTTCAAAGGCTATCAGCAATCCAGCCTACTTGTATAGAGATCAGTGCTGTTACCTCTTCACGTAACGCATTAAGATTTTAGACGGGTCCGGGTATAAAGATACTTGAAAGATATTTATGTTAGGAGTTAGGACTAATGACTACTAACAAAAACTTAAAAAATGCACAGTATTACAAGAAAATTTGAACAAAGGAGTTGAGCGTACTAAAGTGTTATACTTATTTCAGAGTTTTTGAGTTTTTGAGTATTTGAGTTTATTTCAATTTCACTCAATATAATCACGCATTGCTTTTCTGGGAATATAGTAAAAGTTACTACAGACTCCATATTTACGCATAGCACAGTCAACAAAATGAAATGTTTAGCATTTTGAGATTTTCCTCAACCGTACACGTGTACAATTCGTAATTTCCTATATACACAATTATTATGCTTACATAATATCCTTATTTAAAATGAACCATTTACCTGTTATACACCTTATTATTATCTTGATACCTTGATACGTTACATAGACTAAGGAAAATATACGGTATATTATTTTCTCTATGATACGTTATAATATTATATTATCATGTATCTGGAAAAACCAACCACATAGTTTTAACCAATAGTAATTAATACTTTAATGAATATCACACCAGCTCTTTTTAATAGCAAACAAGTTTAATAAAGTAAGTATTTTTTTTTCTTTTAGTTACAGAAGTATTTTTTAAATTGCAATAAAAATGTTAAAACTGCCATGTAGACTGTAGAGCTAATACAACAAAATATGGTAACAAAAAACATACTTTTCAACACTGCTTTTCAATTATTATTTTTTTCATTTTTCACAAATTCCCAAATATGTTATTTATTTAAATGTCCTTCTGTCATAATAAGGAATAGGAATTATTTGATTCTTTTTAGATTATTTACTTGGAAGTTGGTTTTAATTTTTTGTTAAAAAATAATATGAATGAACAGACTATAATAGTGTAAAATTTTTACACTATAGTCTTTTTTTATGAAAAAAGGGAGCAAACAAGCAAACGGGTCACCTGATGGAAAGCAACTTCCGTCGTCCATGGACACTCGCAGCATCAGAAGAGCTGCAGGTGCGTTGCCGGCCTTTTACGAGGGAATTGGGTAATAGGGTAGGGGAGCTGGTAGGGAAGGGAATAGGGGAGGGTAGGGAAGGAAATAAGGGAGGGTAGGGAAGGGAAAAGGGTAGGGGATTGGGCCTCCGGTAAACTCACTCACTCGGCGAAACACTGCGCAAGCGCTGTTTCACGCCGGTTTTCTGTGAGCCCTTGGTATTTCTCCGGTCGAGCCGGCCCATTCATGCCGAAGCATGGCTCTCCCACGGTAGAGTCTCAGGTTCATTCATATAACCATAATAATAATATTATAATTTATAACTATGTAATGATAATACTTTTTCTTTTTAATTTACGACTACTAAAATCTTCTCGTTAGGCAAAGATAGAGCCCGGGATTAATAAATCCCACCAACACATTTCATGTAAAATGTTGCCAAGACGACCACATAAAATGCGAAAAAGAATTATCAGATCTCATGTAGACAGTAGAGCCAAGCTTCTGAATCTACACGGCCTAACTCTACCGACCCTAACCTCAACAAATTCATATCAATAAATATGTATGGCTTGGCTGTTTCGTTACTTACTTCAGATCAGAAACTGGTTGTGTTTACTCTAGGTGCGGAAGACTGCCTTTTCCTCAACGTGTTCACACCGGATCTCAAGCCGGCGACGCCGCTGCCCGTGATGGTCTACATCCACAGCGGAGCCTTCATGTTCGGAGCGGGCTCGCTGTATGGACCAGCACACCTCATGGACAAGGATCTGGTGGTTGTTACCATCAACTATAGGCTGGGACCCCTAGGTAAGGATATTATGTGAATGTGAGGGTGGTTGGATGTTTGTTAACTCTGAAGATTTTTGACCCTCGATAAAAGAGCATCTGTATGTTTTTGTTTGAAAGCTGACACAACAAAGTTCTCATCATCAGCCCGATCAGTGCTGGAAACTTTGGGCTTAGCTATTTCATGAAAGACCTCCACTGATTTTACAGGCTTAGTAATAGTAAATTTTTTCATGGGGGTTGTTTTTAAATTCGTAACTTAACATTAGATAATATGTAGATACTGGTTACTACATAGTAATCACAAAAATACACAATGATTCGTAGGATAGGTACTGTAATGACACAATTAGTAAAGTTGCGGAAATAAACTAGACTATAATAATCTAATATGTCGCAACTCGCAATCATAAGAATATTATGGTATTATTATGATTGCAAATTGCGATATAATAAGACCAGCATATTTAAGTAAGGCTTAAAATGTAGTTCAGAAACTTTTGGCTAAGCATAGTCAGTTAATCTTACCTTTACTCTACACCCGTATAAGCTATCCTGCTTTTTTTAAACAAAGGACATGTAGACGCTGAATGATGATGATGTTGATAATATTCTTCCAGGATTCCTCAGCACGGGTGACGACGTGATCTCAGGCAATGCTGGCCTGAAAGACCAGGCGTTTGCCCTCAAATGGGTACAGGAGAACATTCGAGAATTTGGTGGAGACCCCAACAGCGTGACTCTCACTGGTTGCTCCGCTGGCTCCGCCAGTGTGCACTATCAGTACTTGTCGCCAATGTCTAAAGGTGTGTATCTCTTCCTAGCCCTGGATTTATAAATGGGCCGTATAGGCCACGTCCTATAATGTGAGACAGCATCCTAGGGAACGGCAGGTTTCACAAAGTGGTCTACGCTCATAAAAATATAATGGCTCCTTCTCTCCTTATTTCTCTCTCTCTCTGTCTGTCAGTTTCTCGCTGCTGGAATTTGGGATTTGGTGGATATTCTCTAACTGCTGTGCTTGTTAACTTACTTTTATTTAATGGTATTTGTCACCTTCATCTACTGAATGTCTTTTCTTTCTGTCTTACTTTACCTATCCTTTTTTCTCGTTCAGATTATTACGATGGTCAGGACTCAGGTATAATCTCACTTCTTCCTTTTTTTGCGTTGGGGCAATACGTTTACGTATCTTCCGCTACTGTAACAAATACAGTCATAGACAATTTTATAAATATTGTTTTGACAATTTTATTAATAATTTATAAATAACCTCAACTCTATAACTATTTCAACCAGTTTTTAATACCGCCCACTAGAAGCTTTATAATAGAGGTAGTTCTTTTGTGATCTGTGATAGTTGTACAAGTATTGTAAGGGGGAAAGATATTATTTATTTTTATTCCATAGATATAGCACTAGGAGCCTAATTAAGAGGTCAATATTGATAAACTACAATATATAGTTATGGTTCTGTGGTTATGCCACGAATAAATGTCTTTTTGTAAAGAAGAATGATTTTCTATTTGAAAATAAAGGCAACAAAGAAACAAGAAATAAAAGAAATAAAAATAAAATAAATATACCCACACAAAAATCAGCATTAAATAGCAAAAACGCTTACTGTATGACAATTAAAATATACAATAACTTGCCAGACAATATAAAAAATGACAATAATACTTATGCTAAGTTTAAGAAGGCACTATTTGAATGGCTATTAGAAAAATGCTATTATTCAGTACAAGAATACTTTAACGATATAGCAGTAACAAATAAATTTAAATCAACTTTAAATATATAGAATAGGTATGTGACATAATATTATATAAGACAATAATTTATTTCATCCAGATTATTTTTTAAGACTAATGTAAATCTATGACATTAACATTATTAATTTATTATTATTATTTTTTTATTTTACCTGTAATATGCTGTATGACATTATATATAATATAATTAATTTATCGGTGTAGTATGACATAATTCCGACATAATATTATACTATGTGACTTTTGTGACCTGATTAATTTAATAATAATATTATTATACTTATGTAATATTAATTCTTTTTGACATCAGTAATAATATTATAATTTAATTAGGATTTTAATGAAGATAATGATACTGAAATGAGTTCAATCTAGTAATGTTCTTTATCTACACTACTATTATAAAGAGGAAAGATTTGATTTTTTGTTTGTTTGTTTGTTTGTTTGTTTGTTTGTTTGAGTCGAATAGGCTCCGAAACTACTGGACCGATTTGAAAAATTCTTTTGCTATTGGAATCTTACATTATTTCTGCTGAACATAGGCTACATTTTATTTTGGAAAAAAGTAGGGTTCCGTAAGATATTTGAGTTTTTCGGACGCAAGGTGTAAAAAATCAGCTAGAAAAGTTACTTATTTTGCGTACGCTGCCTAAACTATAAAAGATAGAACCATAAAATGTTCTAAGTAATTGTAGATCTTATAAATATCTACAAAAAAGTCCGCGACACACTATACCTATCTATGTCGAGTGAGGCACAATAACCATTTATTTATTTAAAAATCCTGAATTTTTTTTGGACTACTTTTAAACAGATATATTTTACTCACGCTATTAATCCTTATCAAAATAAATTATTTTATCACTAAGTACAGTTTATGTAAATAATATTTGGTCTTTGAATGATTAAAATTGGACGTTTGGTTTTGAAATTATGGCGAAATTAAAATATTACGATAGTGGGCGTCACCAAAGCGCGTGCGGGAGGAAGACAATATTGTTGTAGAAATGAAAATTCTGTACATTAAAGATATGAAATGACACCCGAAATTACACCTTTGTCACTACATCGCTATAGAAGCCAAAAATGTGGTTAGTTTTTTGTCTGTCTGTCTGTCTGTCTGTCACTCTTTCTGTCTGTCTGTATGTTTGTTCCAGCATCACACGAAAAATACTGATCCGATTTGAATGTGGTTTTCGCAGATATATTTACCTTCTTCCAACTTAACAGCTGGTGTATAAAATTTTTTCCCCCCACCCCTCTAAGGGGACAAAAGAGGGGGTCAGATTTTGTATCAAACTTTTTTCTTTAACACGAAAACTACTGATCCGATTTGCATACGGTTTTCACAGATTTGCATACGGTTTTCACAGATATATTATATTTGTCTTCTTCCAACTCAACATCTGGTGTATAAAAATCCTCCCCCCCTCCCCTCTCAACCCTCTCTGGGGACCAAAGAGGGGTCAGATTTTGTATACAACTGTTTTCTTTAGTGGACTTACTTCATATTAGGTATCAACTGTGTTTTTCAACTTAACATCTGGTGTATGACCTTCCCCCCCCCACACACCTTAGGGGATAAAAGAGGGGGTAAAACATGTATCAACTGATGATGTAGAAAATATACTTTAAATGGCAAAACAACGTTTGCCGGGACAGCTAGTGTTATAATAATACTATGATAAAATACGATAATGGATAAATATTTTCAAATAGTTAATAAGGCATGTTATGCATGTTTATTAGAATGTAAGATTTAAATGAAATGTTTAAAACTAGACGATATTTCCACGCCAACGAGGCAGAAATTTTGATACTGTACCTAATTATTATAAGAGCTATTGTTACAAATTTCCGGGAAATAAATAAACTATTCTATTCTATTCTAAAATTGAACACGGGAAGGCAGAACTGTGTGTCACAAAACTAAGTGATAATACTTTAGGGTGTGTATGTGTTCCTCGTAGAGAGTTCACTGTGAAAGTAGCAGCGCTGACAGACCAATTTTTTTTTGCACTTTTGTATGGGGAAACTCGTGACGCTGCAGAATGTTATTTTTAAACCTAAATATTTTTGTTGCGGCCCGCGACACCAAGACCAAAACATGTTTGTGGCCCGCATGAAAAAAAGGTTGAGGACCACTGCTCTACGAGGAACACGTAAAGTATTATCACTTAGTTTTATTATCATAATCATAATCATAATCATTTATTTGCAAAGAATGTTGTTACAAAGATCTTATAGTAATTACACACTGTATAGAGTACTTTTAATTGCAGCAAATACACGCTTTCCACTAGAACCTGTCTCATTACTCCGGAGTCCAGGTCACGGGCAACCCACATAATTTTGAATAACCACTTGGTCCTCCACCCAGGTACCTTCCACCGAGGCATCGCATTCAGCGGTTCAGCGTTTGCCCCCTGGGCGTACGCCCCGAAGCCGGTCAAAAACGCGAAGGCCTTGGCCAGGCTCGTCGGCTGCCCCCACCAGGACACTAGGGAGATGGCTGAGTGTCTCCGGCTAAGACCCGGGGAAGTCATCATCAACGCCATGGTCCAGATGTTTGTGAGTTTTTTTTTTATTTTTGCTGAGAAAGACACTGAATTGCAATTTTAACTGCCGCACCTAAAATCATTGATTTACCTTTATTAGGCATTTTAAAATTAAGTAACCATCAAATACTAGATGACAAAAATTTATGTATCACGTAGGAGCCGTACATTTTTCTGGGATAAAAATTAAAAAGTATCCTATATCCTTTCCCTTTCCCTATATCTTTCTCAAACTACTTCCATGTCAAATTTCAGCAAAATCGGTTCAGCAGTTTGAGCGTGTAGAGGTAACAGACAGACAGACACACTTTCGTATTTAAAATATATGTGTGGATGTCTGAGTGCGGCAGTTGTAAAGTTTAAGTGATGTGGGATTTTTTTTTATTTTTAGCATAGAAAGGCATAGCTGATGCAACTCTAATGTCTAGAGTCTTTAAGAAGTTTTTTTGGTTAGAAAGGCACAGATGTAACTTCTCCTAATGTCTTTTAAGAAGTTTAAATTATGTAAAAAGTTGAAATTATGGAACTCAGTACCTAAAAACTTTTGGATAAGATTATAATTTTAAATCTGAGAGACACCACCGACGGCTCATTGCAGATCTACACATAGAAGAAGATGACAACTTTTAATAAGCGTTTTACCTTTTTTTGGGATGTGTAAAAAATGTAAACACGTGCCAAAAATGGTACGATAGAACCTACCGCAACTCTACTAGCAATCGTCCACATTTTGTAGACCCGTCACCATCCCGCTACACGGGGGCAGCGATGCGCAAGAACACCTTGCTAATCACGGCTCTCTCTCTATGTGTAATACTAACCTAGAACAATCTCCCCAGGACTGGCACGCGCACATGTTCACTCCATTCCTGCCGACGCTGGAGGTGTCCACCGCCAAGAATCCCTTCATCACGGAGTACCCGTATTTCGCGGCGCAGGCCGGCGCCGTGCACCGTCTCCCCCTCGTCGCCACCATGACAGCTGCTGAGGGCCTGTATCCTGCTGCTTGTAAGTTTCCTACCTAATGGGGATTAAATTACTGTTTTGAAATGGACCAGGAGGGCGGCAAGACAAGCGGCAAGCGATTATCGTAAACGCTAACGCCAACACCACAAAATGTATGGGATTTGACATTAGTATTCGTTAGCGATGCGATTTGACGCATACATTTTGTTAGCGCTTACGATAATCGCTTGCCACTTGTCTACTAGGGCAGGAGTAATGCAGAATGCCAGATGACCAGATGAAAACCGGTCCATGGACATTCTCAACACAAGAACAGTGCTGCGCACTTGGAAAAACGAAAGTGCAAATAAATTGAAGACGGGAGTGGATGAACACGATAACTAACATTTTGTAACATACGGACATTTACTCACTTTTTCCCTTATAATTTGAACAAGCCTTATAACTTGCCTGCTTCATCACCTGGCTAATATATCTGGCTACACATAAAATGCACAATTTTTTTCAAATCATTTTCCAGCCTTAAAGCCTCCATTTATTGAAAAAAACGGGCAATATTTTGCTGTTAATTATTATTATCGTGATTTTCCACACGCCACGTCTTCAATTATTTTATGCCAATTTTAGGTGACACCTCGGTGACACTAACCACTATATTATTATGGTAATCAACTAATCATTCGGACTAGCCCTCTGCCCTTGTAAGTTGTGGACTGTGGTCTAGCCGTTTTTTTTCAGCCCAGAAGAAAGCACTCAAGCAAAAAAGTTGTAGTAAAGTTAAAGTTAGTGTCTCAAGTTCCACTAACAAACTCATCATTAAATCCAGTCATAGTTCTTCTTAGTTCTTACGCACCCAGTACCAGAGGAAACTTTTTCATCCTTATAACTGGACGCCAATATGCAATACCATGTTAACCCACAAGTCAACCATTTTGAGAAAAATGATGTTAAAGTTTCAGATAACACATTTGCCCCCCAAATTTAAACGGTTAGTGATAGGGTCATAAAAGTTTACTCACTGCTTTTTAATATTGATTGCTCTCATTTGAAATAGTGAAATTACGTAATAATCAAGTAATACTGCAATAATTATTAGACTGTTTTGTTATTGCAAAATCGGGAATCACACTAAATTTGAGTGGAAATAGTGTCAAGAAGCTTGAAACGTTTTTGAAAAACTCCTAAACCTGGGTACTATTTGTTCTACGTAATGTTAAGAGACGTAACACTGTGTTGCTTAATTAGTTATACACCGTATTAAAATAAGATAAAAAGTTAAACATCAAACTATTTAAGGCACATAGTTTTATTTTTTGGTACATTACAGCACTTTTTGTTTGATGAATGCAGCTATGAATTTTTTTTTTTATTAAATAAGCGGGAAAACGAGCAAACGGGTCACCTGATGGTAAGCAACTACCGTCGCCCATGGACACTCGCAACATCAGAAGAGCTGCAGGTGCGTTGCCGGCCTTTTAAGAGAGAATACGCTCTCTTCTTGAAGGTTTGCAGGTCGTATAGGTCCGGAAATACTGCTGGTGACAGTACGTTCCAGAGATTTACAGTGCGCAGAAAGTTACGCGAAAAACGCACTGTGGAAGACTGCCACTCATCAAGGTGATGAGGATGGAATGTTTTTCGCGTGGGACGATGGCGAAAAGTTGCAGGTGGTATGATTTCGAACAATTCCTCAGAGCACTCCCCGTGATACAACCGATAGAGGATGCAGACTGAAGCTAAATCTCAGCGTAATTCCAAGGGGTCCAAGCTGTTTGAATTTTGAAACACTATTACGGTAGGCCGTTTTAAATGAATGCCAGAAGTTCGAACTTCATGAAAACGTGTAGTAGACTAGTACATATACTACTGAAATTTATTTGTATAATGTGTGCATTTCTTTCGTAAATAAAATATGTATCTATACTAATATTATAAATTCGGAAGAGTTTGTTTGTTTGAACGCGCTAATCTCAGGAACTACTGGTCCGATTTGAATAATTCTTTCAGTTTTAGATAGCCCATTTATCGAGGACGGCTATAGGCTATATTTTATCACGGTAAGATAATTAGGAGCGAAGAAATAGAGGAAAATGTGGAAAAATCGGAGGAAATTATTTGAAAGGGCTTATTTGAACGTGCTAATGTCAAGAACTACTGGTCCGATTTGAAAAACTCTTTCAGTGGATAGCCTTCCTCAACAAATGGGCTATCTAGCCCATTTGTTGAGGAAGGCTAAAGGGTATGTTTTATCACGCTAAGACTAATAGGAGCGAAGAAATAGAGGAAAATGCGGAAAAACGGGGGAAATTATTTGAAAGGGCTTATCTCGCGAACTACTGGAGCAATTTTTATATTATTTGGCATTGGAAGTAGACCACGTGAAGGATCATAGGCTATTTTTTGTGGACTAATTTGTCTGTAAAATATCTAATTTACGCCGTACGCGGGCCGCGGTACGTCTAGTATGATATAATTATTAAAAAACATTATAATAATATTTTTGTTAGCAACTTATAAAGCAGACGCAGGTGTTTGTTTTGGATTTTAAATTTAAAGCCATAGAGTATGTGATATGTGTGTTTATTCGTTTTTTTAAGATTTTCAGCACATTGTGATTCGTGAGATGTACAAAAGAGATGTTTTGATTGTGAGAACAGTTTTTATGTATTATACTGATGTGAAAATAAGTGGAGGTTTCCAAGGTAATTCTTTATTTTATACGATAGCTGATCAAATAGATTTTCGAGGTTATGGTTCGAACTTTTGTGAATATTCTGCATAAGACTTCGACTTTCTAGGGTATTTACCTATCACCCTTAAATCCATAAATTTATGCAAGTCCCAACTTAGTAGGGCCGTGCCTACCTAACTAGTTTTAATTATTGTGATCTCAGTCTACCCTCAGTACCTTGACTCGATAATCAATAATAATTTTGAATGTCTCAATTAACTAAACATCTTTTGTCTAATCGTCTTTTGACATTAATTTCTAATGACTTTAATTAACCAATATCAATTTTTCAAAACAATGTCAAGTCTCTTGACATTCGATTTTTACAAGTGATTGGCTATTCTTCATTTTTCAAAACCATGTCAAGTGTTTTAAAACTGTGCTAGGATCGCGAATGTGGTCAAAACATTATTTTGCAATAAGACGTCAAAAGGTTATCTATCAAAAAATCGCAATTTTACCAACACCTGAATATTGTTGAGGTACGGAACAAGAAGATAACGAATATTTAAGTGTTGTAGTTTATACTTAAAAACAAACATTTAAGCTTTACAGTACTTAATACACAGAATATTCACAAAAGTTCGAACTATAACCTCGAAAATATATTTGATTGGCTATCGTATAAAATAAAGCATTACCTTGGAAATCTCCACTTATTTTCACATCCGTAATCCACATAGAAACTGTTTTTACATCTCTTTTGTTACGAATCACGATGTGCTGATTAAAAAAATGAAAAAACATACAGCTGCACTTGACACTGTCCGAAAGGCACCAACGGTTTGATTTGAAGTTAGATTCGCAATAACATGTCAAGTGTCATAACACGTTTTTTGTTCGGAGGATAGGGCCGTTAACGTTACACTAATAGTGTCATATGACTTGATACTGTTTTGCTTAATAACCTATGTCAGATCCAGAGCCCTCAGATTTTTTCAAATGATATTTTGTTAAACGAAATATTTTATAGCACCTAACACTCTTTTGAAAAACGTTCCTTATCAAGAGGAGATTCCAGCCACGTGCATAACTCAGTTTTCGATTTTTTGTGGGTTAACATTGTTTTGCATATTGGCGTCCAACTTTAAAATTCTAATCTACTTTGCATATTTATTCTGATAGTTATTAAAGTATTTAAACTATGACTGCAGGCTGCTGCATTTTCCCAGCGGGGTCGGTGTGTGACTTAACTTTCCTTTTCTTCCATTGTTTTACTTGTTTCTTATTACTTTTATTACGTGCCTACTGCATTTTATTCTATTGTTTTACAGTTTTTCTATTAGTCATTTTAATCTCATTAGAAATACAGAGTATACGTTAATCAATCACTGTTTAACCCTTGGTTACAACTTACAACTATGTATTGTGAATCTCAATAAGCACAAACATAGATAAATATACATATAAACACTTTAGTTAATATTATATTATTGCGAAATATTAAACAATTAGTACACTAAAATATATTCATGACAATAAATAATTATGTTTCTATTCACATTTTCGATAAAGTTTCCACTCGTCGAGGAAAACGATGAAAATATCTTAGCAGCATTTGAGCGTTTGCACGAAGACACATTATACATTATACATACTTACATTTTACATTATGCATTATAATAATAATAGTAATTAAAATTTTACATGTAAAGAGGTAATTGCGGAACTCGTTGCGGTCACTTCGTTATAGTGTTCAAAATACAAATGTTTTCTAGTGCTTAAAATTGCAGACATTGCAAGTTTTATTGCAAAGTTACTACACGTGTGTTCTTGTTATAATTAACATATTATTATGTCACAAAGTTCCTCCATCTATTCTCAAATTACCGAATCCTGTCTGTACCGGTCATTGACCCCCTGTCAAAAAACTTGTAATATCGTTTTCTGTACAAACCACAATACTAATTATTGACAATAAGTATAGTGAATAGTGACATATTATAATATTATGTTTAATGTTTATCGTTTCTATAGGCGTCGGATTTTGCATACTCGATAAGAACCGACTTCTTTCAGTTTCGACAGTTCTTTTTTGTGCGAGCATTTTTCATATAGCTTCTAGACTAAAAAGGTAAATGACCGCTGGGGACATCTTATTCCATTTTGACTATACCTAATAGAACCATATTCGTTCTAGACTATCAGAAGAACCCAAGCTACCTCCAGGAGATAGAGGACAAGTGGGAGGTTCTGTGCAGCAACCTCTTCGAGTACAACGACACGGCCACGCTCTGCCAGCGCCCTAGCCTAGCCAAGAGGATTAAGGAGGAGTACCTGGGAGGGAAACCCGTCAGCCAGGAGACTTACCCGCAGCTGGTTGAGGTGAGTTTTGAGGAACCTTTAAAAAACGATTTCTTCTAAGACTTTTCGAATTTCAGAGAGAAAGATAATAAAAAACACTACCTACGCACGCAGTACCTACTTTAGTTCCATAAGCTGTAGCTCGAAACCTCATTTATGTAAAATTTAATAATTTAAAGTATGTAAAAAATATGGCGTAGCCCGTAACTACATACTTACTCATAAGTCATAGTACATGATAATGTGATAACTAATATTAATTTCTGTAAGTTTGCATCATTAATTAATAATAATAATATTTTCTCATGATGAATTTGTAGATTGTATCGATCGAATATGTTATACTTAAATCGAAAATGTTCTAAATTCAAAAAAGTTTTACACAGACGTCAAATGTTTTTTTTAATGTGTGATTTTTTGACAATGATTGAGTGTTGTCGGTTTTGTAAAATTCTAATTTCATTGTTGATCCATGGTTAATCCCTTAACTCGATTAGATCAGGATTATAATATTAAATCCTGATTCAGAGTTGATCGATTATAATCTCTGAAATTCAGCAGCTAAAATGAACCAGCTTTAAGGATAATGAATAATTTGATTTAGCAGAAATATTGTGGATTCGGGAACCAATTTTGAATAACTGATTTCCATGAACGAATCTAAAGGCCCTTCTTCACGTTAGCCTATGACAGATAACCATTATTGGCACCTCGGCAAAATCGGTTCAGCAGTTTCAGCGTGAAGACTAAAGAGGTAACAGACCGATAGACAGACACACTTTCGCATTTATAATATTATTGGTATGATATTTATTTTTAACTTTACCTTATTTTCATACTTAGTTGACTTCCTAAGAGTGTATACTTCCAAGCAGTAAGCTCGCACTAAACACACTGTAGTTTGTATCGCAAATCCAAAATCAAACATGATCCTCAGTAATACTCGTACACAACGAATTTTTAACTTTTTCCCTCAATATACGCGTAAAGTTTGTCGAAACTCCAGTTTTCAGAAAGAACTTTGCTTTTACGTGTATCAAATGATACGAAAATATCTATAGGCTATACCGTGTTACATACAAATAATGTGTTTGAAAGTAACTTTGTATCTACTTGAGGAGCGGGAAGCTAAGACCCGGGGCCGTAGACGTCCCTTTCGTTAAAAACGATGACGAAATTCGTTAGCAAAATGTATGGGATTTGACATTAGTCTTCGCAAACGAAATGTCATTTAGCGATGACTTATGTCGAATCGCATACATTTTGATAACGAATTTTGTCATCGTTTTTAACTAAAGATACATTGTCTAAAGGTACAGCTCCATGATAAAAGCGAATCGCGTGCAATATCACAATAAGTTCGCTAGAAAATTGATGCGCTTTAAAAATTGCGTGAATGTGCGCATCGCGATCTTATAATCCACGCGTTCGCTGGTTTTTGGCAATGCTGCATGTTACTTCAACAAGGTCTGCTTGTGTGTTTCTAGCACATATCTTCATTACGAATGCTGAATGACTGGCAGAGTTGCGGTAGTAGAATCATTAATCATACCCGAAACTCTGTCTTATGCGGGGAGTGGAACACCATGGCCGGGTTTTAGCGGGTGGACCCTTCTGGGGAGCCCCACATACCACAGCCGATTTCCCCATATGCCGGAGAGCGTAAAGTATTTCCAATGTAAAAAAAGAGAGGATGTAAATAACCAATGTGTAATAATTTCCAGGCGCTAGGCGACCGCCACTTCGGCATGAGCATCGCGCGGCTGGTGACGTCACACGCGCGCACTTCCCCCACCTACATGTACAAGTACAACCACCGCGGCGAGCACAGCCTGTCGCATCATATCGCCAAGAATAAAAACTACTACGGTAAGTAAAAGGGCGAGAAGAATCACGAATGGTTTTAAAGTTTTTGCTAAATGCCTCGAAGTACAACTTACTACACTACAACTTAGATACAAAGAACGAATGATGCCAGTATATTTTAATTCCAGAATAGTCTCTATTAGAACGTACCATCGAGAAAATTTGTTCCTAGGTAGTTAAAAGACCAACATCATTTGGTTGGATCATGTCAATTCAATGTTAATTATTGTGATTTGTCGGCACTAAACTACGTAGGTTCCCCATCTGCCTAGGAATCAAATTCTACGATAGTACAGTCTAGCTTTAGAAAATCAAAATGCATCCATGATGCGACGTCGCGTTCTCTACGAAGCTCTAGTTCTACTGGGTATCTACTTGTTTTGTCGATACACGCGAATCGCCACCGATCCCTCTCATATTTCCTGAACAGGCTCTTAAGATTTTTGTATTCCCACAATTTGCCCGTAACTTCGGGATGTTAGCGCTTACTATCCTGACTATAAGGTTTATATTCCAGGTGTGAGCCACGCTGACGACATAATGGAGATATTTCAGTTCCTGTGGACGTCCAGCTCCGTCGCCGACGTCAAGATGCGGGACGCGCTGCTGGATATGATATACAGCTTTGCTTCCACAGGGTAACACACTTACTTACCCCTATATTCCGCGTGATCTCTTAAAAATTGAAGACAGGGCCACATATCCACTCCCTACAATGTCCATTGTCCAATCCAAAATATATTTAATGGGAAAGTTAAGTGCGTATTTATGTCATGTAGCATAGGATAGTTTTTATCGCGGCATAAATCATAATGCACGGTTCCTGCTCGTATTAAGTTGTGGCCTGTAGGCAACACGAATATTCCTCGAAGCTCGCGAATTATAATGTGGTACCGTTCAGGCAAATCCCGACTACCATGTGGAGCTTATTTCAACATGCAAAATAAAAGTGATACACCGGATATTCTGTGGTTGTTAATTTATCTTGACGTAAGCCAATCAAAAGCGCTCGTGAAGAGATAAAAAGAACTTATCCAAAAACCTCGAAATCGAATATTAGCGTTGTCTCCCTCATACAATGCTTCTTCTTTCAGCGTGCCGAAATTCCCGAACGCTCCCGAATGGGCGCCAGTCAAGCCGAACTCTCCCGAAGTGAGCTACCTGGAGATCTTTGAGTATGACAAGTACGAGATGAAGTCAGAGGCAGACATCGGCAGACAGCAGTTCTGGGACAGCCTGGGGCTGAAGGAGTATAACAACTACCACAGTCTGATCAGAGAGGAGCTGTAGATAATAATAAATGTTTTGTTTAAATAACTACTGGCTTTTTGTTTCTCGGATTTGGTTAAAGACTGGTTGGTAGTTGGTAGTGGAAAGACCGGTGGACTGGTTAAGACTTAGGTTCTTCGACCTTGAAGACCAATTTTTTGTGTTTTACCTATTTATTTTTTAGAAACCATTAACATCACAATTAATTTGATTTAATCCGCAAAATTAGTATTTGGAAGGTAAACAATAAATATCCATCAATCTGAAATATAAATAGAGTTTGTGGAGGTGCTAATGGTTTCCAATTTCTTGTCTCTCGACCCCCGCCAAACTTTCAACCCGCCCAATTTAAGAAGTTATCAAACAACGCTGAACAAGTAATATTATACATCAATTTCACGTTTTCATCACTCCAGCTACGGTAAATTATGATTGATAAAGCGTAAGGCTTCGCCCCAGCTCCATTTTTCTTCAGGATTAACTGAATCTAAGAATACTCTTATCAGTTGGGCTGAAGATTGGGACTTAAGATGGTCGTTTGATTGCTTTATCGACTTTCACAAATTAAGAGTTATTTAATGCAATGAATTTGAGACACGAAATTGTTGGCGAGTAATTCTTAGCATCTCCCTGATGTCCTCAGTGAAACTTTGGGAAAATTAAGGGTCAATTCAGATCGCAACGCCACGCGTAGATGCATTTCTAAATTTATATAGATTTGACAGACTTTAACGGTGGTATGAATAAAAAAATCTTAGTGAAGGTTTTAACAGTTTTCTAGCTAAAATGTTCGCTAAAGTTAAAAACCGTCTTATAACACTCCATATGAATAAACGCTTGCTAAGCCTTCGCTAGCTTGAATACTGTTAGATGACGTTTTATAGTATTCTTTTTTTGGTAATGTTGGTAGTGTGCCAATTTATTGTGTTCAATCATCAATATTGTGTCAAATTCAATGAAATTCAATGAGTATTTTGTAGAAAAAAAAAACTTGAGAGGTGTCAAAGGACACCCGAAAGGAATAGAGTTATTTCATGAGTTAAAAAAATCTACTCAAAAAAAATATTTAAAAAACACCATCTATTGACGAACAGGAATACTATCAACGCGCAGCGCCCTCTGCCCCTAACATGCAGCTACTAATAAAAATATTTTTAAGTCGTCAAATGGATTTATTATTATCTTATTATATGTATACTTTTTGTCGACGAGGGCGGCTAGAAATTCCTTCAAAAATTGCAATAATGTCGATAATACTCGATATTTCGTCCATTTCAATCTCTTAAAATGGTCTTAAAGTAGGTCCGAGGCTTCACTAAAGTTAGCGAACTCCTATTTGACGTTTCGAGCCTAAACAACTGTTAGCAAACGTTTATTCATAACGATTATGCTTAAAATAGGTTTATATCAGGCTTATTAAACATGCGCTAATTTTTGACAGCTGTCACCTTAAAAAGGTGTTAGAGCACTGTTAGAGAACGTTTATTCATATTAAATTTTACAACAGGCTTATAAAGCTGTTGTAAACCTTCGCTAAGTTTTTATTCATACGACCGTAATAGTTTAATAAATAAATATTCATACTTTAGAAATGCATCTACGCGTCGCGTTGGGGTCTGAATTGACCCTAAGCGGCTGTTTCACCAGTTTACTGATAAGTGATAAATGCCGGATAGGCTATCCACAACTTATCTGACAGACGGAGTATACTATATCTATCAGATAAGTTGTGGATAGGCTATCCGGCACTTATCACTAGGTGTTGAATCAGGCCCTAAGATAAGTATCAATATTGTTGTGCTATTCCTTAGAATCAGCTTACTATGATTCTTTTAATACCCTATTAAGAATCATAGTCTTGGTGACAATATTGTACTATCAGGTACTTATCTCTCTCTTACTCATGAGGCACCTGCCGGAAAACTTTCAGTAAACCAAATCAGTGATAATATCATAGATGTTGGACACCTGCTCTTTATGAACAGTCTTTATCAGTGTTACTGGTTATAGTTTTGGCAAGTGTAGCAACATTCCATGGCGTTGTTGTCAGCCCTGCTGGTCTGCGCGAGTGCACAGACCAGCGCCGTCGCGAGATGTAATTATAGCTAGTGGAATTTCTATGAGTACCTACCTAGTACTGGTGTCAGTCAGTGTTATTCTCACTGCTTCATAACAAAACTCAGCTCAGTACTACGTAAACCTAACAGTAACGTAACGAAAGTTTGAGTGAAAGTCCGTCATTTCTTAAGTTAGAAACATGAAACTTTATTTTTGGGTTACTGAATAAAAATTAATGAATACTTATTTAAACTTTTTTGGAAATTCTACCCCTAAGGGGGTGAAATTGGGGTTGAAAGTTTTAATGAAAGTCCGTCATTTTTGAAGTTAGAAACATGAAACTTTATTTTTGGGTTACTGAATAAAAATAAATGAATACGTATTTAGGCGTTTTGGAAATTCTACCCCCAAGGGGGTGAAATTGGGGTTGACAGTTTGTATGAAACTTTCTCAATTTTAAACCGATCGGGCTGAGACTGTGTATGATGACGTAGGCATCCCCTCAGAAAGGAATTTAATAAATTCCACCCCTAAGGGGATGAAATAGGGGATGAAAGTTTATAGAAATTTTCTTAGACTTTCGACTGACTGAACTCAAATTATTAAAGATTTGAGCTTCTACGATGAAGGCGTTCGCTTCAATAGGATTTGGGTTACTGAATAAAATCGTAGGAAAGTCAATTCTCTACATTGAATATTTTTGAAAAATAATATTTGGCGTCCCAAATCTATATGATCTACCTAACTATGCTAACGCGGACGAAGTCGCGGGCAACAGCTAGTCTATACATATAATAAAACCTGTGATAAAACTGTAGAAATGTTAATTCTGTACATTAAAGATATTCAAAAAATAATAAGCGGGGGGTGTTACTACATCGCTATAGAAGCCAAAAATGTGGTTAGTTTTTTGTCTGTCTGTCTGTCGGTATGTTTGTTCCGCTATCACACGAAAACTACTGATCCGATTTGAATGCGGTTTTCGCAGATATATTTGTCTTCTTCCAACTTAACATCTGGTGTATAAAAGAATTTCCCCCCACCCCTCTAAGGGGCCTAAAGAGGGGTCAGATTTTGTATCAAACTTTTTTCTTTAACACGAAAACTACTGATCCGATTTGCATACGGTTTTCGCAGATATATGTGTCTTCTTCCAACTCAACATCTGGTGTATGAACTCCTCCCCCCCCCTCTAAGGGGACCAAAAAGGGGTCAGATTTTGTATCAAATTTTTTCTTTAATGGACTTACTTCATATTATTAACTGTATTTTCCAACTTAACATCAGGTGTACACAATTTTGCCCCCACCCCTCTTAGGGGATAAAAGAGGGGGTAAGATTTTGTATCAACTGATGAAGTAGAAATACTTTAAATGGCAAAACAACGTTTGCCGGGTCAACTAGTTTACAATAAGTAGATAGTAATAAGTGGTCGCTGTTAAAGCATTTGTGTATTGACCCTAATTTTTTTTTGAGTTATGAATTCAGTTTTGTTCTTAATTTCTAAATGATCTAAAGAACATAATTACTGCAGTCATAACTCAGTACGTAATTTTTTGTAGGATGATACACAAAGTAATAAGCTTAACGTCGTCCAAGTATATTCTATGTTTTCAAAAACAACTTCAGTACTTCAGTTTCTAGATCGATTGTGTGGTTGTATGAATAATACTCCAAAGTTGCCGTGTTCTCTACATCCCCAAGGTTTGTTTACTTTTGTTAACAGATGGGCATGAGCTAATCGAAGATATATTTCACTAATCACCAAATCAGTGTTATCAACGGTACCTGGACACCTGTTGATAAGTGTAGTCATATAAGTGTAGTCATTAGTGTTACAACTTACAGTGTAGCAAGATGTTGCGTTTGGTGCTGTTGTCAGCTCTGTTGGTGTGTGCGAGGGCCCAGAGCACTGCCGTCTCGAGATGTAAGAAAATTGAAATTATCAAAATATCCGTGTATATCTCTTGACCATATCCACGTAGTGGTTGTTAAGCTAATATGAATTCTGTGGTAGTGGGGACACAGGACACTTAGCCATGAGAGCCAAACAACTCATAGATCCGATGTGCTTTAAAAATTATGTAGATTATGTTTACTCGATGTTAAGAGCGTTTACACCTTATTTCAAGTTTCCATACAAACCTGCGGCGGACTATTGGAATTATTGCTCTGCGCGCAGCGATTTATAGTAGTTTTAAAATATTTGTAGGAAAAGAATAACAAAAGATTTGTTGATATTTAAGAACAATTTTTTAAATTAAAGTGTTCTTCTATGATCTATGATATGAAGCTATTATTATATTAAATTAAGTTAAATAAATAGGTAATAAAAAGTTTTAATTCCTTGATATTTCTTTGATATTTCTCATTATTTGAATTTGAATTACATAAAGTTGAATACCTAAACGAAATATTTTTTTCTGATAACTATTTGCTTAAGGATCTTGTCAATAGGTTATTATTATTTTATAATTAGATCTATCGCTGGTTTCGTAAATTAAAAGCTTCGAAACTGATACTAAAACGGAATTTAAGAAACCTCTGTTAAGGTATCGAGATTTAATGTACAAATAATAAAATGCCATTTTTTTCTCTGATAACTATATAGACAGTGAAATTTTCTATAAAAATAAGTTATCAACATTTTTATAAAGATAAGTGGTTGATGATTTTTTCAAGTTGGAAAAGTACAGTTTTAAGCCAAATTGAGCGTGAAAGGTTAAACGCTCTTAAATAAAATAAAAATAAAATAAAAAACTCTTTATTCAAACCATTAAACAAATCAGTGGACGAAGGTTACAAAGAAAAAGAAAAAAAAAACAGTTTGAAATGGCGGCCTTACTGCTGGAAGCAGTCTCTTCCAGGCAACCATATAATATATATATCGATGTTAATATTAGATAGACTTTATTTAAACTGTTAAAAATGCATATATAGCTTTCAGTGTACTTTCAAAACAGCGACGCCGAAATAAAAGAGAACGGTGATATGCATTGCGTATGAAATATTCTGTCGTGTATGTTCCATTAATTATATTATGTATAGATTTAGCTCTGAGAAGTATGTCGGTTCTACTTGAGTCTATTCTACCTGTGCGAAATTTCCCAAACCTCTTTTTTTAATGCGTTTTAAAACCAATGAACATGGAATAAAATATTTTCTCTTAGCAAGTCTAGATTAATATTAATATGAATGGCAATAAAGTTTTAGATAAATTATAATATGTAGTAGTAATAATAATAATATGATATGGTTGACGCCCGCTGCTCCGTTGCGCCAAAATTGTTTACTGCGCGGGAACCGTACCGACATTTTCCGGGATAAAAATTATCCTATGTCCTTTCTCGGGACTCAAAATGTCTCATATCAAATTTCAGCAAAATCAGTTCAGCGGTTTGAGCATGAAGAGGTAACACACAGACAGACAGACACACTTTCGCATTTATAATAAGTAAGGGTAATCCTTAATATTCACAAAATAAATTAATATGGTTCAATTCCCATTTTGTATCAGCGCAAATTCCCCAAGCGTTCTCCACTGCAATAATTACCGACAACGATAAGATAAACCAATATTATCTGCTAGCTATTGCCTAGTTATTGAGTTATAGTCTACGTATTATTTAAATACTATGGAAGAGAAACTGAGTCAAAAATATGGCTCCACGAATATAATGTGCTATCAGTAAAATTTATTCACAGACAGTGCTGAGCCATAATTATTGGTCTTGGTTTTGCTTTTTTTGCAAGGACTTTTGTTTCAAGGTTCACAATTTTTCACAGGTTCAAGCTTTAGGTCAAGTTAAGTCGAAACCAGCTGACAAATCATGATATTGACTTGAAATAAGAACAAAAATGATGTAGGTGTGCCACTGACCCCATGGTTCCGACACAAAAGTTTGAGAACCGCTGCTCTAGAGTTTGGTGTCGGGTTAAATGTATGAGATTTATCGTTCTATTAAATTTATACTGTATAATACAGGTTATAGCAGCTTTACATACGATTAACTATTTTGTTGAAATTGATTAATAAATTGTAACGAGGTAATAAAGAATATTACAAACATGCAAGATACGCGCTAAACACATAACCCTCCTGGCAGTCGGGTAAAAATAACTGTACTTATTTTAAATAGATAAAACCGACTTCAAAATTGTACGTAATTTAGAATTAAAACTCCCTATCTCCAAAACTACTGAACCGATTTTGATGAAACTTGCACTGTTAACCCTAAGTTGAACAATACCTAGTACTTACAACAAAAAAAGGATTACTAAAATATGCGAACACAAATATAGAAATTAAAAACATACATTACATACATACACTTTTGAAATTTGGCACACTTGTTCAGACGCTGATATAGACTAACATATTATGCGAAAATTGGGCAGTTCTGGAAATATTAAATACATACGCTTCGAATTAATAACCTCCTTTTTTTGAAGTCGGTTAATAAGTCTGAAAGTGAATTTGACGACACACTCCATGCTCCATATTTGTACAAGGATTGTTTGGGCAATGGACATAGAAAGCTACAGAAGGAACTTTTAAATACATTTTCAACACAACTCTTTATTAAATTAAATTTAAGGTACCATTTGAGTGCAGCCAAAATACTTCTTTTGGTGTTTTATTTCATTTAAGACAAAGCATGACACGGAAATTCTTACTTATTATTTTTATGATAGCTAAGAAATAATAATATATTATGCTAGTTCCTGGTATTTAATATGTGTATCACACGCGGGTAGCGCGAGCTATTTCATAAAGCAAAGGCGAACTTTTAAGAATTGAGATATTAAATTGTTGGTTATAATTAAAATCTTAATCCGTTAGGTAAAAAATTCTAAGATTAAGAGGAATTAAAGTGTGGTTGTTGGATCGGAGAAATTCATAATAATTAAATACATGATAAATAAAATATAATCTTTATTTCATTAACAAAAGTTACAATAAAAGTACAGTGATGGAAGCTGCCAGCTAGTGGTCTTAGCCTGTATCATCAGGCAACATTTCCTCTTCCACATCTACAAGGGACATAAAGAAACTTATAAGTGAAGTGAAGCATACTAATGATACGCGAACAAGGAGTAAAAAAAGTCTACCGATAGTTTAGACCAGTGTTTTTCAACCTGATGTACCAAATGTTCGTATTAAAAAATATATACCCCCCGGGGGGTCGCGACCCACAGATTGAAAAACACTGATTCAGTTAATGTGTATACAGATTATGGAGGTACCCACAATGAACGATTTGTATTGGCCGCAAAATACTTAAAACCACAAAACCCAATTTATTCCAATTTTTAGCGACTGAAATTCTGTAGCCTGCGGGGCTATTCATAGATTTAAAATGGTTTAAATCTATGGGGCTCTTGCCCTTCTTAATCATGTTCACACATTTTACCTTCTCCCTCTCACCATTCTCCTCGTGTACATGTTCCAGGTGTGAACAACGCGGGAGATCTGCCCATCAACACGCACGTGTCGGGCTGCGTTACGCCGCCCTGCCAGCTGCCGCAGCTGACCATGGCTGAGATCGACATCATCTTCCGAGCTCGTAAGTAGATCTGTTACCAAGGCAGTTCCTACTATTTTGACCTCATTTTTGGAAGAAGTCCAATACTTCAAATATTTCAACATTTATTTGACATAGCCCGACCAAACTACCTGCGAATTAATTTATCTGAAGGTACATGAAAATGAAACAAAATTATTGGGGAATACTAAAGTAATTTCTAGTCACTTCCTTCCCATTTTGTGATAGATCTGAAAATTGTTCTGCTTGATGTAACATCTGGGATCTCTAACCATTCCTTCCGTTCTACTATACCGAAGACATAACAGGAACTTTCAGTTCTTACCACAATCTTGTGCCTCTTCCAGCCCGCACCATCCGCTCAATGGGAACCTTCGCTCGCGCCTCGCTCCTGCTGGGCAGCTTCGAGGCTCCAGCCATCTCCTACCCCCTGGGGGAAGCGGAGATCGCCTGCAACTACATCACCAACACCTACTGCCCGCTGATGGAGGGTGAGGTGGTGCAGTACCGGCTGAACATGTTTATCGAGCCCTTCTTCCCCATTGTAAGTTACTCTTTAGTAAATCGGTGATGGTTGTTACTGCGGCTCTAACGTGGCATCTAGCCATCTACTTTGTTTGTAGGCGTACAAGAAGCTTTCTAATAAACACCTAAATAATACCCTAGTTGGCCCTATTTGGAATATTATACTACGAGCGTATGCCAACGCTGACTTTTCGCAAATGTGAACAGTCAAGCTTTTCAATATCTCAACCAGGATTTTAGATCTTTACGGCACATCACCTGATTCGTTTCTTGTGATTTACCGTAATAAAAATTAGACACTTCTTTATTTTTTTTCTACTCTACAGAGGATTTTTGTTAAACAATCCAACCTTCCAGGGAACCAACGCCAACGTGGAGTTCTTCGCGACGGACGAGAACTCCCAGCCGGTGTTCTGTCTGCGCATGGCCATCGCCATCATCAGGGGGGTGAATGCTCTGGCCGGCGGCGCCGTCAACGGTACCTCCGATAGGATGTGATACATTTGGAAGACTTTCTTATATTCTTAAATATAAAAGGTATCATAGTTTTGTGTTTTCTTTTCTTTAATGCCACAAGTAGTAATTGCCGGACCTTTTGCCAAGTATTTAAGTTCCAGGGTACAGTAGGAATGTTTTGTAAAATAAAAACTCCTTCAGCAGCGATTTGCGCTTTTTTATTTTAATTAAAACACCGTAATGCGGAGGAAGAAATTATAAGCCTACAACGACTTCCTACAACGCCTCAGCGGACTGCTGGGGAAAGGATGGTTAGGGAGAAGAAGGCTGGAGAGAAAGATACGTCTTCCTTCTCTTTCAACCGGAAAAATCTAAGCCTGTTCATGGGTTGTTTCCCCCCGTACATCAAAATATGCCCTTCCCTTTTTTTAAAATATTGTTATTTAAAAGAATTTATACCAGACCGGAAATACTCGTAACTAACGTATAACAGCTTAATAAAACTACCCCCAATCCCCATATTTATATGACTGTGGTATGCACCCCCATATTTCGCCACAGCGAAATAAATCACACGTATATCCTTTGTCGGTGGATCGTCCCGGATATCCCTAATATAGGATGACATATTTGCCTTCATACTCGCGCACAATGCGCCGACATTCTGCTGGGGTGGCGCTTACACCGATGTGTAACATTGTAAGACTGAAGGCCTGAAGGCTTGGCTTGGGGCTGGGTGTGGCTGGGTCACAATACTGCGTTGCGGCGTCGCGTCGTATCGTAAGAACTTTTTTATGAAAAAAGGGGGCAAACGAGCAAACGGGTCACCTGATGGAAAGCAACTTCCGTCGCTCATGGACACTCGCAGCATCAGAAGAGCTGCAGGTGCGTTGCCGGCCTTTTACGAGGGAATAGGGTAATAGAGTAGGGGAGGGTAGGGAAGGGAATAGAGGAGGGTAGGGAAGGGAAAAGGGTAGGGGATTGGGCCTCTGGTAAACTCACTCAATCGGCGAAACACAGCGCAAGCGCTGTTTCAGGCCGGTTTTCTGTGAGCCCGTGGTATTTCTCCGGTCGAGCCGGCCCATTCGTGCCGAAGAATTGCCCTCCCACGATTCAAAACTAAGTATCGTAAGTAACTAAGCCGAGGTTAATATTCAACATTAAGTGACAGACTTTCTTACGCCTCTGCTTCAGTGCACACTGTCGTGGTATGGTCTCTCACAACCCTTTGAGGGGAAGTGGGTATTCGGTGTCGGGGCTAAGCCCCCTGCCCGAGGGATCTGCCGCACCTCATAAAGATGAGGCGGTAATTGGGGCGGGACGAATCCCTAAGTTGGGTGACAAAGTCACCTCTAAGTGCACACTGCACAGCGGTCACACACGGACACTATGTCAGAAAAGTTTGAATCTACATAAGAACTAAAATATAAGCAATTGGTATACATTTACGATAATAACATTTACCTACACTTAAAACTTTATGGAAGTCTGCTTCTTTTCTGCGTCATAACCTAGAACTAGAAACAGTGCAGCTCGCTCTGTAGCAGCAGCTATAACTTTCAATTATCTTATATCGTAAAGGCATTACATTTAAGGCTACGGTGTGACACACTCCCACCAAACATAGTTACGGGAATCTTGAGTTTTCTAAAGAATATATTTATGTATTCTTTGAGAATGTCGATGAGCATAATACATATGAAATATTTTCTAACCAAAGTACTCCCATCTACATGACACTCCATAGTTCAAACTATAATGCAGTCATATTACATTATGATTTTCTTACTATTCTCGTGCCGAAACCTGTCCGTAGCGGTCACTGGCCCCCATCAAAAAACTTGTCATAATATTTCATCGTTTAAGAATTTATTCTAATAACGTAGATCAGTGTTTTTTAACCTTTTTTATGATGTGCAAAAATTATGACTTAATATGAGTTATGACTTATGAATACCATTTTCTTAAAATCATCCTACTTAAAATATCAACATTTTTAATCTTAATTTTTTTTAACTGGAACAGTTCTATTCAAGCTCTTTATTTTATTTATATTTTAAGATGAGTCAAATCAATATCTCTATATTATGAAAATCGGCCAAGTGCGAGTCGGACTCGCTCACGAAGGGTTCCGTACCGTTATAGAGCAAAAATAGGCCAAAAATTGTGTTTTTTGTATGGGAGCCCCCCTTAAATATTAATATTATTATTTTGTTTTTAGTATTGGTTGTTATAGCGGCAACAGACAATCTGTGAAACAGAAGTCTAGCATGAGTCTAGCTATATAGCTATTAAAGGCCTCTTGGATAGCTGGTGGCGCGGCGTGTGGCGGATTTAGGCAAGACGCGGATGTCAGGGTGCGATCAGCTTTAAAATACGGTTTACTAGTTAAAAATGAATACACGTTGAAAACGTTAATTGTGTACAGCTGCTAGTAAACCTAAAAACCTGTTGCAAAAAGTATGCCGAAAGGGATTAGGGATTCTACCAGCTAAACGGTTGCTTCTGGAAAAGTGATAAAAATCACGGGAGTAGGAAATATGCTGAATTTAAAAGGCTAATATTACAGCTTAAAGAAGATTTCAGAAGTTATTGAGTAATTATAGTAAGTATATGTATAAAAGAACTTTTCATTCAAATTCTTTTGAACGTAACTTCGCGTAGTGTATAATATATTCTTTGACGTAACTGAGATGATGTTGTTGGTAAGGGTATTATAATATAAAACACGTTATAAAATATATAGTTGGTACATTGATTGAGCATACAAAAATTATCAAAACCCTATATTGCGCGTGACCCGAATCCGATACGCACTTGTTTTTCTAGTGTTTGTTTTTATAGCGACAATAGAACACACAACAACACAATCTTTGAAAATTCCAGAAGTCTAGCTATACAAAGTCTTAGTAGGACCCGCTTTTACTCTTTGGGTACGGAATCCTAAAAACGCGCGTTAGCCATATTACGATTTACGAGAGAATTTATCTGTTCCATTAAGCCAATAATTTATTAACACAAATCCTCGCTCTTTGTGTATTGTGAATAATAATGGGGACATTTTTCCAGCGGGATCGTAGATTTAAGATTTTATATCTCGAAGCAGATGCGTAGCTTGCATCGGTCGGGCCCCGTATTAGAATTTTTGAGGGCCCAATTAATGGGGGAGTTTTTATTACTTTTGCTGACGGACATTGGTGGCTGAGGCTCCCGTGTTTTGGGGGCCCGTATAATTAATACGGCAGATACGGTGGTAGCTACGCCCCTGCCACGAAGCCTCTGGAGTTGATATTCCTAAATCCTAAAAGTAGATTGTTTGTTTCGCCGGTTCTTATAGGTTTCCAGGCTTTTATAACCTATAGCAGGGCTTCCCAAACTTATTTGAACTATGACGCCCTTGGGACTTTGCCATTTCTTTACGACGCCCCTCCGCCCCAAAAATACTTTTCAATTTTAGAACCAGCCTACATAGGTTATCATAAAAACACTATAATATGGACAGTAGACACTTTTTATATAGATATATTTTATGAAAGCTATCAAAGACAGCAAGGCTGGCGAATGTGAAGGATGCGCTTGATTTCTGACCATAGCTTCTGAAACCGGGGATGCATTCAGAATGACATATTATTTGGTTGTGTTGACATGCATGATGCGACGCCGACGCCTGGGACAGTGTCGCGACGCCCCAGGGCGTCGTGACGCACAGTTTGGGAATCCCTGGCCTATAAGATAGTAGATAGGTAATCCTGATCCATAATACTTCTAATTTGAACTTGGCAGGTTTTTGTGATAGACGTAATTACACTGAAGGTAACACTTGATTAATTAAGTAATTAGATAATATTTATAGAATTTAATTAACCTGCCAAGTTCAAATTAGAAGTATTATGGATCAGGCTGTTGATGAAGATGATTATGATCGATGAAGTGCATCTGAACTGGGCATTGGTTTAGATTTCAACTCTTTTTTTAGACCAAAAATTAGCCTATAGGAACTAGGCCCTATTTTAACAGGTATGTTTTTGGTGGGATAATTATTAGCGATTCATGTTTATATTTGTTTTTATTTCTATACATTTTTAATTGTAAATTATTTGTAGGTAAGTTAAAATTAAAAAGGCTCATAAAAACTAATTATACTTAATTTTAATTCGTCCATAGTATAAGTAGTCATCATAAATTAATAAATTAATTTTAATAGACATAATATTGTCTGATTTGCCTAATAGCTCTCCTTCGCTTAGCGTAATCACTTAATCAGTATTAGTAAAGATAATAATTATTATTTTAATCGTTTATACCGAAACGAAAAATTCAACGGCTTTATTTAAAGAAAAAAAAATAGATTTTTCGAATTTTGAACGGCGACCTGCACCGTGTTATTCTCTTTTTGAATTAGGCTCAATTTTTACGCAGCCATCTCGAATCGCTTGTGATATCGTGATTCGTGGTCAGCAAAACCGCTCGTCCGTGCGGAGGACACGCATGACAGGAGAAGAGAAGCACTCTATTATTATCTTCTACATTCTTCTATACAATCTCCTGATATCTGGGTTGATGTTGTAGCATAAAACACCCACGGGAACCCTGGACTCGCCGTCGTAGACCGTGGTAACGCCGACTGGTAGGCCAGGGTCGATGCCCCCTGGTCTGATGTACATGGTCGTCTGTGTGCCCTTCGCACTTCTAGATATTCTGGATCTCTGAAAATTTGTTTGTCATGATGTACACGAGAACGTAAATAATGAATTCAATATTATGGTGTCATGAACTGCTTATAAACCTAACTGATTATAAACCTAACTGATTTATAGGCAAATGACGAAACGCCGTTTCGTCATATTTTGCCTATAAATCAGTTTCGTGGCGATACTTCATTTAGAAATTAAAAAAAATAATAAAAATGAACGAAATTTCTGTGATTCGGCAATTTTTATAATTATTTAATTATGACCATACCATGGTCTTAGTATACCTATGACCTACACCCTAGCGTGTATACCTCTAATTATTATTATTAGATATTATATGCTATGTTATATGTTATATGAAATACTCACTCTCTTTGTGTGCACTCCACCATTTGAGTGATTGCTGGATTTGGAGCTGATTTTTTTGCTGTCAGTCTCCACAGTTTTATTAACTTGATCTGAAAAATAAACACATTAATAAAATCAATTAAGGTATGTATTCAACACAATTCACACAAATACTATATCTATACTAATTACTAATATTATAAACGCGAAAGTGTCCGTCTGTATACTCGTCTGTTATTTGTTTGCGCTCAAATCGCTGAACCGATTTTCTGGGCAAGGAAATGAGGATCGTCTGAATTCCGGGAAACGACACAGGATTTTTTATCCCGGATAAATGTACGGTTTCCGCGCGTTAAAGGATTTTTGACGCAACGGAGTTGTCAAATCATCAAGACGTGTCATATTATCCTTAATCTAACCTAATCTAAACAATAATTTATATCTTAACAACATGAACCCACTTTCGTCTCCTGTCATCGGCTCGATATTCTCCTTGTCATCAGAGCTGATCAGGCGGCTGTCACTAGAGCTGCTGACCTGGCAGCTGACCTGGCTGCTGACCTCTCGGCTGACACGGCGACTGATCATCGAATTGTCCAGCTTCACGCAATCTGCAGAGATGAGGGTCACGCATTAACGGAACTAGGTACCATCCTTACTAAATACTAATATTATAAATTAATGTGAAAGTGTGTCTGTTCGTCTGTCTGTCTGTCTGTTACGTCTTCACGCTGAAACAGTATAGATGGGTAGGTATGGAGATAATTTGAGAGACTGAAAATGACATAGTGCAGTTTTTGTTGCGGCAAAATATATACTGTTCACGCGCGGAGTTGTGGCAGTGTTGCCAGATTGTCTCGGTGACCCTATTTTGGCCCTATCTTGGTCAAAAACCCCCTAAATCTAGCTAAATCTAGTGGAAAATCCCAATATTTTGCCCCTATTTTGCCCCTGTCTTGGTCGAAAGCCCCCTAAATCTAGGGGGAAATCCCCTGATCTGGCAACACAGAGTTGTGGATGTCATCTAGTATCGGATAAAAGTGTAGATAGTATTCTACTAACAGCAAAGGGAGGTTTTTCATTACTGTTTCAGACTACACGGCCAGACGATCACGTAGGAAATATAAAGGCCGTCACAGACTTAGCTATAACATAATCTACACTACTATTATAAAGAGGAAAGATTTGTTTGTTTGTTTGTTTGTTTGTTTGTTTGTTTGAGTCGAATAGGCTCCGAAACTACTGGACCGATTTGAAAAATTCTTTTGCTATTGAAATCTCACATTATTTCTGCTGAACATAGGCTACATTTTATTTTGGAAAAAAGTAGGGTTCCGTAAGATATTTGAGTTTTTCGGACGCAAGGTGTAAAAATCAGCTAGAAAAGTTACTTATTTTGCGTACGCTGCCTAAACTATAAAAGATAGAACCATAAAATGTTCTAAATAATTGTAGATCTTATAAATATCTACAAAAAAGTCCGCGACACACTATACCTATCTATGTCGAGTGAGGCACAATAGTCAATAACCATTTATTTATTTAAAAATCCAAAATTTTTTTTGTAATAAATTTAAACGGATATATTTTACTGACGCTATTAATCCTTATCAAAATAAATTATTTTATCACTAAGTACAGTTTATGTAGATAATATTTGGTCTTTGAATGATTAAAATTGGACGTTTGGTTTTGAAATTATGGCGAAATTAAAATATTACGATAGTGAGCGTCACCAAAGCGCGTGCGGGAGGAAGAAAATATTCTGTTGTAGAAATGAATATTCTGTACATAAAAGATATGAAATGACACCCGAAATTACACCTTTGTCACTACATCGCTATAGAAGCCAAAAATGTGGTTAGTATTTTGTCTGTCTGTCTGTCTGTCACTCTTTCTGTCTGTCTGTATGTTTGTTCCAGCATCACACGAAAAATACTGATCCGATTTGAATGTGATTTTCGCAGATATATTTATCTTCTTCCAACTTAACATCTGGTGTATAAAATTTTTTCCCCCCACCCCTCTAAGGGGACAAAAGAGGGGGTCAGATTTTGTATCAAACTTTTTTCTTTAACACGAAAACTACTGATTCGATTTGCATACGGTTTTCACAGATTTGCATACGGTTTTCACAGATATATTATATTTGTCTTCTTCCAACTCAACATCTGGTGTATAAAAATCCTCCCCCCCTCCCCTCTCAACCCTCTCTGGGGACCAAAGAGGGGTTCAGATTTTGTATACAACTTTTTTCTTTAGTGGACTTACTTCATATTAGGTATTAACTGTGTTTTTCAACTTAACATCTGGTGTATGACCTTCCCCCCCCACACCCTCTTAGGGGACAAAAGAGGGGGTAAAACATGTATCAACTGATGATAAAATATACTTTAAATGGCAAAACAACGTTTGCCGGGACAGCTAGTATATTAATATGTTTATAGCTAGGCATATTAAGGCTGTCACAGACTTAGCTATAATATATAGTAATATGCCTAGCTATAAACATATTAATATATATTATAGCTAAGTCTGTGACGGCCTTTACTATATATTTTCTATACAATTTTCGCGTAACCACACACTCAGCTATAATATAATATATTTCTGGTCTCAGTGTGTTTAGTACGGTATATTAATATATTATATTACAGCTAAGTCTGTGACTGCCTTTACGCGAAGTAGCGTAGTTTGACGCATGTGTGTTAATTGATAATTGATTTTGGCTTTAGTGTTTTTTATTTGATTGACACTTCTTTTGGCTTAATTTAAAAATATTGATCTCGAAAGTTACAAAACGATCGATAGCTCAATCGAAATGTAGAGGGAATTCAAGGTTTGCCCTAGAATCATTGACAGTTTGAACTAACTCCCAATGAGATTAAATCTTAATACGATTCCGAAGGAGCTTCGCCGAATTAGTAGCAAGTTTGTACACAATAGGATTATAAGTTACCTGCCTAGTGCTTGTAGTGACATACTATATCTAGATACTAGAGCTATCACAGTTCACTAAAGTAACATAACATGTGCAAACCTCATTGGTTTTAAATGCTGTTTTAATTAAGTTTAATAATTGTATATGTTTAAATTGGTAAATAAAAAAAACTAGTTAAGTACTATCGAAATTGATCTCGTTATATCAAGTCAATGTTAGTTTTTTCTATATCTCCTGCGTTGCTGGGATAACTGGGATAGTTCTTTGATAATATGATCTCAGGGAACCCGGGAGCCATGCTAAAGCTGTCTTGGGACCCACCAATAAATGAATCAGAAGAAAATAGGAGTAGGATGTATATTCTAATTTCCCGTTCCATAAACAACGGGAGACATCACAAAGTTGCAATGACCAAAATTCTGAGAACTAAAATTATATACCTAGTCATTAAGACGTATTCTGAGTGCAGCAGTTATCAAACTTTTTTGGTGGCAGAACCCTATTAAGAAGATACATTTTTGACGGACCCCCAAAATGTTTTTTTTTGTCTTTCAATAAATTGACTCCATGCCTGATATCATTTCTAAAAACAATGTATGCATCGCAAGCGGGTCAGCCTTAGCGAAGTCCCAGGGCTCCGTGGAGGTCGGAGGACACTTTGAGAATGGCTGCTGTATTATATATTATACAGTACTAAGTATCAGAGAAGTTGATTCCTAGGCGGTTTGCGGACCTGCATAATTTGATCGCGTTATGTCAAACCCATCCGATCACAACTAACATTGAACTGACATAAGTCGACCACATAAGGTCCGTCAACAGCCTAGGAATCAATTTCCTCCATGGTACCTTGGTAAAGTGTATCCAGCTCGTGCTTGTAGATCCTGGCGGTGCCGCTGAGCAGCACGGCAGAGGACCTCAACGAAAGACGGTGACGGGCGGACTTGTAGCAGAGACGGGCGCTCACTTCATTACTGGAACAGAGAGAGAATTTATATTTCAAAATACATGACGCCTTTTCTTTTCGCCGAAAAAGTTTTTTGTTAAAGCAAAATTTGTCTATCGCGCGAGGACCGTTTTTTCCGGTATGAAAAGCCTACGTCCTTTCCCGAGGCTCAAAGTATCTCCATACAAAATTTCAGAAAAATTGGTTCAGCGGTTTGGGCGTAAAAAGGTAACGGGCAGACAGACACACTTTTGCATTTACAATATTAATATGGATGTATCAGCTGTATCAACCAAATCCTATTCAGACTTGTGAATAAAGGTAATCTAGATTTTAGAAAGAACGACAAAATAATACACTCCTTGCGTAAAGAATTTTTGAGGATTTTAATAAATGACTCCCGCTTACCCCAAGTTCCTAACTTCCACCCCCGATGTTGTTTTTTCTTCCTTCATATATTTTCTTGAAAAGATCAAGTATTTGCTTACTTTAATATTGAAAAGTCACGCACAAAATGTTAAAACTACATACCAAATATGTGCTATATTTGTTGCACCTTCCACTCTGCTCTCCTGGTTATTCCCTGTCAGCCACGCGTCTCTCAAAACACCGTTTGTCATCAACTCCGAATTGTAAAACATTTTAGCGCAGTGTTTTATTCAAAACGATTTAGCACCTAAGTATTGTTTTGTTTGACATTGACAGAAAAATAAATATTTTCATCTACCCACACTTCTTCGTCTTCTTGTTTTTGGAGTTATGTGAGTGGCAAAACGCTTACAACGATCGTTATAAACGGACTTGCATTAAAAAACAAACGTCCATTTAAAGCCTTGTTGGTCTATTATAGTTACACCCAATCGACAAATAGACATGACTAAAATTTTTATAATCCGACCAAATGGTATGCCGTAACTAGTAAGTAATTCAACTGTGTCATTAAATCAACTTCTTTAACGGTACCGTCAAAGAAATTGAATCACAAATCACAGGCCGTTGACGGACCTCGTCAATAAGTCGAATTATGTTAACTTAATTTAATTCATTATCTGTCGGCTGGGATTGACAAAACGCGACCAAAATACGTAGGTTCGCCGTCTGGTCAGCCTCGGCAGCAGCCTCTGTGCATATGGCTTTTATTTGGGTACTTTTGTCAGCACTGTAAAGTATAGGCACTGGCTTACCGACTGGAGCACAGCCGTCCATCATGAAAAGTCCATTAGAATCAGAATTTCAAACATTAATAATATTAATGTGGGCCGGACTCCAGCGCAAAGTGAATAATGAACATTCTCCACGTCCCCAAACGTAAAAACAGGGCCGCATTTAAAGATTCACAAACGCCGAGGTCTTTATTAATGTCCTTATGTTGTTAAATTAAATTCGGTATAATTAGGGCCACGTGACAGATTACGTTGGTTTTGCGGTTGCCATTTTCATTTTTAAAGGCTTATCGCCTTTAAAAATGAAAATGGCAACGAACTCAGCACTTCCACCACAGGTAATTAAATTTAACGCCTATTTAATTAAAAAACCATGAATAATTATTGTTTATTGAAATATCTATTCAATTCTATCTATTTCAATTTTCAACCTATCTTCTATGATGCTTCTACGACAAAATATAATAATAATATCATGCAAGTCTCACAAAAAAATAATGTTTTCGTATGCTTTAATCTATGTCAACGTTATTTCTGGTACGAGCTTTTGCCCGCGGCTTCGCTCGCACTAAGAAGTATTATTATATACAAACTTTCATCCCCTATTTGAACCCCTTGGGGTGGGAATTTATCAAAATCCTTTCTTAGCGGATGCCTACGTCATAACATCTACCTGCATGCCAAATTTCAGCCCGATCCGTCCAGTGGTTTGGGCTGTGCGTTGACAGATCACCATGTCAGTCAGTCACCTTTGAGTTATAATATATAGATTAGTACCATCGAAGAATTTGATTCCTAGGCTGTTGACGGCCCTACGTCATTTGCTCGGCTTATGTCAATTGAATGTTAGCTGTTTCAGTCGGATGGCTTCGAGTTTTTGACAAAACGCGAACAAATTACTTAGGTCCTCCATCTGCCTAGGAATCAACTTGTCTGATAGTTTATAATTTAGTTTTTTAACCTGATTCTCAGCATACACACAAAATAACTCAATCGGTCCAGTTGTTTCTGAGCAGTTTGTAACATCGTGAAACGAGAATTTTTTACATAACTCCATTGCACCAAAATTAGTATATAGCAGAAACCATACATCTTTTCAGCATAAAAACTATTTGGTGTCCTTTACCCGGGACGAACAGTATCTGCATTTCAGCAGCAGACAGACAGACACACTTTCGCACTTATAATATTAGTATAAATTAAGGATTTTGGTTGCGTAATGTTACAGAAGATACCCCCAGTTGGGGCAATTTTAGCGCCATCAGTGAAGTTGCTTCGCGGGAGTCGCCACATGACGCGAGTATAAATATCTGCGCCTTTACGACACTTTTATAAAGTCGTTTACGACTGACGTTTTACTGCCTACAGCTATTTGATACTTGTGACTTGTAAAGGTGGCTTTCCGTCTTCCGATCCTTGTCGCAAGCGACGCGACATACGAAGATTCAAATAAAATGGCACGTGAACTAGGTGTGGGCGTGACTAAGGTCCGTATAAATAGTCAGTACTCAAGATGCATCTCGGTCTCAAGACACGGTTCAGGCTCTGTGATTGGTTGGCTATCAAAATTTGGACCAATTACAGAGCCGTACCGCGTCTTGAGACCGGGTCGCATCTTAAGTACTGACTATTTATACGGGCCTAAGCGTGGGTGTGTACCGTGTACAGTATACGGGGTGTAACAAAAGTAATTACATCGCTGGGTTTCGTCTCCTTCAGTATGACCATAAGAGTCGGTTCACATTGCATTGTGACGAGGCGATGCGTTGCATCAATAATCGGCCAAGTGCGAGTCGGACTCGCGCACGAAGGGTTCCGTACCGGTATAGAGCGAAAGTAGACAAAAAATTGTGTTTTTTGTATGGGAGCCCCCCTTAAATATTTACTTTATTTTAATTTTATTATTAATTACTAAAGTGCAAACATAACTAAGGATTTTGTGAAAATTTCAAGTACCTCGCTGTTACCATTATTGATTACGAGCAAAAAAGGCCAAAAAAAACACGTTTCTTGTATGGGGACCCCCCTTAAATATTAACTTTATTTTATTTTCAGTATTTGTTGTTATAGCGGCAACAGATATACATAATCTGTGAAAATTTCAGAACTTTAGCTACAGCGGTTCTTGAGTTACAGCCTGGAGACAGACAGACAGACGAACGGACAGACGGACAGACGGACAGACATCGAAGTCTCAGTAATAGGGTCCCGTTTTCACCCTTTGGGTACGGAACCCTAAAAAATGAGACTTTAATACTAATTTTTATTCACTACACAATAATTTATTTAAAAGTAATTAAATATCTGTGTAAGCTGAAAATGATAAAACAGAATTATGACTAAATAAAACTAAGCTTTCTGCTCAAATGCTTAAAAAATACTTGATAACTCAGAAAACTCCTTGAAAATTACGCAACGCATTGCGTAATCTGTGGAAGCTCCCAAACTAAATCGTTTATTTACGATTACGGATTTTCACTTTTCAGCTTTCATTCATCGCCCACTGGCAAGTGGCAAACCCTTAAGTCAGGCTCCATTAGTTCTGATTTTGGCGTTCAAGTTACTGAAGTGCTCGAGTGGTTTCAGGTGCGGTCGAATTACTATTGGACTAAGTACGAAGGACCTTGCGTTTGATAATAATAATAAAGGCTTTGACTTTTAAAAGAAGAATACGGAAGTGGTTGGGTTGTAAAAGCCCTATGATTTTATCATAGGGAACCTAATTCTTTTTTTTTAAACTCAGTATCATTTCCATACCAAAACAACGAAAAATTTGAATGATCTTGTATATTGAAGGTTAACGTTTTTCGACAACGGCTGCAGCCTGTAAGTATTTTTTGTTAAGGTCCTTGAGTAAAAAAGTTTTAGCTAGGTCTAAGCCCTATGAAACCTGTCGGACCCAAGAAACATTCGGTTGGAAATAAAATAAAATTACAATCATGCCCGATTATATCGGTCCTTCAAAAAGTGTGACGTAGGTGGGCACTCTCGAAAATAGTTTCTAGCAAGGCTTCTTTCGATGACGTCACTGAACCCTTTAAGGGCCTACATGTATCTTTAGTTTAATGTATAATGGATATCCTTTGTCCGGGACAATGTGGCTCCCACAATAGATCGCGCGCTATTGAAGGAGGTGAATAGCTAAATTAGTCTGATACTGGTATATTTAGAGCCTTGTTACAACTTACACTTACCGAAAGGGCCCGATTTAAGAAGATGCATTTGCCCAGGGCAAAAAAGGGGCCGCAAAATTGACTTATCTTATAGCCACTCAGGCCCAGGCACCACCCAGTTTGAGAATTTTACCATCCAAGTTCCAACCCACTTCAGGTTGGATAGTGGAAATATTTAAGTATTTCACTTAAATATTCCTCCCCATCCCAAAAAAATAATAATTCTGTATGTAAAAGGCGGCTAAAGTGATCTTTGCCCGGACGGCCAACGGCTAAATAGCTAGATCGGGCCCTGCCTACCAAGTAGAGTGATGAGAGTCGAGACAGTGGTGAGACAGTGCTCTCGGCCAATCAAATTCCCGCCAATCTGCTCGGTAGGTGTAGACTGTAGAGCCAGTATACCGCGGACGTAATTTTTAAATGCCATAAAAGCATAAAAGTGTAAAACTTTATTAGGGGTGCGTTCCGATCGGGGTGGCAGTGTGGGGACACTGCTGCCCATTGCACCGAGTTCCAGAGAGAGCCGTGATGTGCATGGTGCTTCTGTACATCGCGGCACCCGTGTGGGCTTTTCTAGGCCGCCTCACGTGGCGACCTAGAAAAGCCTGCATGTTTTGACGAGTCTGGCACAGACAACCGTTGGCAAAGTTGCGGTGGGTTGATCGTGCCCGTAGCTTTGCCTAGCGGGGAGTGGAGCACCATGGGGTTTTAGTGGGTAGCTCCCGGAGAGTCCCACATACCCCGGCCGATGTCCCCAATCCGCCGGGGATGCGTAAAGCATTTCCCCATGTAAAAAAAAAAAAAAAGGGGTGCGTTCCGAAATTTAAACGAGTATAACACTGGCCATGTACTTAATATTATAACGTCATGTTACATGTATCGACGCAATAATCATACTATTGTATACCCAAGGAAATTGATTCCTAGGCAGTTGAGAGACCTAAGTCGTTTGGTCGGCTTATGTCAATTCAATATTAATTACTGTGAATTGTGATCGTTCGGATGACTTTGACTTAACGCGGACAAATTACTTAGGTCTGCCAGCTGCCTAGGAATCAACTTGTCTGATGGTACATTACATGTAATTATTGTAATACTGCCACTAGGGAGATAGATGTGTCTTATAACGACATCCCAACAAAGAAAATAACATACAGCTACGTCAATGCGTAGGCGCCTGTATTCGACGTCATGAGCACTAGCCAGTATACTGATACTGGGCTAAATTTCGAAACATACGGTCATTACTTTGTGATCTTTTAATTATTTTTTTTCTAGTGACATAAAAATAATTAATTAATTTTTACTTTACATTCAAATTCAACCTTAACAATCATTTAATGCCTGGGGAACCTTCGTCCTTTTAAGTCACTGTTGGAGGTCCCCTTGCGCTGTGAAGTCATACAGGAGTGATCCCTAAGGATAAGCTACTTTGTGTGTGACATCAAACAGTCTCGGTTCGATTCCGGAAATGGAGTATTTGGAGTTCCGGATCTTGTGCTTTTATCCTGATGTATCCGGGTAATGCTGTACAGCCTGTACGTCATAACAAGCGTATAAAGCACAGATCACTCTTTGACGGTGATTTTGACTGGAGTTTATTCAATTCAATTCAATGGCCTACTAAGGGTAGACTTTTGGTTCGCACTCGTAGATGGTGCAGGTTCGATCCCGGGTTTCTGATCTCAAGTACATAATACGGACGCTCTTATGGTGAAGGAAAACATCGTGAGGAAACCCGCACATGGTTGGTCCCAGACGTATCGACTAGTTCTTTCCTCTGGACTAGGCCGACTATGTTGCGAGAATGCCGTATGCGCTTGGGCAACCATACTGATGTTAAAAAAAAAACTTGTCCCAGGCACTATATTTGAAGAGCTCTGAAAATACCGTCTAAATCATCCACAATGGATGCAAAGGCCTTATAGTTTTTAACTATTCAATAGCTTTGTACTTTAATAATATTATAACTAATGTGAATGTGTATCTATCTGTCTGTCTGTCTGTTACCTCTTCACACCTACAACAGAACCGATTTTGATGAAATTTGGTATGCACATACTTGGTATCTAGGGAAAGGTCATAGGAGCTTTTATCCTGGCAAAATGTACAGTTTCCGCGAGATTATTTTGCAAACGAATATTGGCGCGACGGAGTTTTGGTCATCATCTAGTTCAGGGATTCCCAAACTTACTTTGTCTACTGCCCAGTGCCCACTTTGAGAACAAATTAATAATTATGTTTCAGCGCCCCCATTGTTTCAATAGACTAGGACCAATAATTTTTAAAACAAAAAAAAATATTCTTTTTTCGATTTTTCGCATTTTCTGAGAAGATTTACTATGGTAAAATATATATTTTCTTTCACCATCGCAAAGTAGAGATTTCAACGAGTAGAAAACATACCAATTTTTTTTTAAAAAGCTGAAATTTTGACGGACAACTTTTCGATTGAAAATTAGGGTATTTTTTCAATATAAATAATTCAAAATAAGGTGAAAAAATAAATATTTCTAATCAAGTAAATGACAGCATATTTGGGACTTACAAAATAAATGTAAGTTATCACCAAATTTCGTGAAAAAAAAATAATTTTTGTAAAAGAAAAAAACCAAAAACATGATTTTTTGAATTTTTCACATAAATTTTGAGGTTATGGAGAAAAATTGTGAATAGAAAAGTTTTAGATCTTTTTCTTACATACAACTTTGCCATATGACTTTTCTTCATAGGAATATTAGTTTTGCCAGAATTCGAGATAAACCGTTTTCCCCCCCTTAAAACCTCCCCCCACACTTTTCCCTAACTCAGATCGCCCGTAAATTATTTTTCCCTTAATTTTTATAATATTCTCCTCCTTTTGTAATGGGTTTCAACCTACTGCGATTTTTTTCACTTTTCATTATTTTTGAAGGTATTGGTCCTGGTCTACAATTAAAAGTGCATCCGATAAAATAAATCACCCCCCAAACCTCTACATAACGTCCCCATTTTTTTTTTAACAAAAGCACTATTCAATAAATAAACCCTAGAAATCGTTAACATATTATGTTTGGAGAGCGATAATAATGTTTTGCGCGAAATAAAAATGGTTCTTTAAGCAAGCTTGTCTAACTTACTGAAAACAAGACGCTCGACTCTTGTAAAAACATTTTTATTTCAATCAAGGAATATTATACTGTGAGCTATTTTTTTTTTCAGATATAAATACATAATGTACACAGTGTAACGTGATTTAGCAGTAAAAATAGAGACGCAGAAAATATACGTAAACTAAAACACGCACTGAAATACTTAACCTAATAACACATATCCTTTTCAGTAGAGTCGCTATAATTAGTAGGAGGCAGTAAGTAGGCAGCAACTAGGCAGTAAATAGGCAGCAGGTAGGTTGTACTACTTGCGAGTAATTAATTTTATCACTGTCGTGGAAAAACGTGTGTCGGCGCCCTATTTAGTTCAGATAAGGCTGTGGTCACACTGGAGACTTATTGAATCCATGCTATCAGCTATGTAATACAAAAATATTTTTATAGAATATAAATTTGATGCTATTGTACCGATTTTGTTGAAGTTTGGAAATATAAATCGAGTATAAATCGGCGTAACGTACGCGCAATACAAAGAATTTAGAGGCCAAACTAGAGAAATATTGTAGTTGGTACAAGTTCGAATCCACTTTGTTTTCCAAAATTTAACAAAAGAAAATCTATCCAAATGAAACTTAACATTTTTTTCCTGCAATTTCAACAAAAAATCTACCACCCATACAATTCTAACCAAGCGGTGAAACAAACTAAGAGTGGGTTGCACCGGCTTACTTTAACTATAACTTTAACTAAATGTGAAATGAACTGTCAAATCCCTAGCAAAAGTCGCCATATTATTTGACGATAACCTTAACCTTAACTTTAACTACGCTTCTGGTGCAATTCACCCTAAGGATAATATCATTATTATTATGTTACATTAAAATATTATGAATGTAATGTTTGTGAACTATGCAGTGATGTTTATTTATGCGTATTATTGTATGTTTCTATTTGTTCACGAGGTAAATATTATATAGAATTAACTAATTATCACCTAATTAGTGATTAGAGCTTTTGATCCCTGACATGGGTAGCGTAAAATTTAATTAGTTGTTTGTGTATACTATACTTAATTAATATTGAATGTAAAATTTTAAAGTAAAAATATGAATAAATACTTTCTTTGTTCTTTACTTTCTTTCCTGGTTAACGTTCAGATAAGACGTGACACATAATTCATGTTATTGAATGTTTAATATTATATTTACTAATTATTATTATATCTTAATTTTTACCTAAATAAAGGTCAACTACATTATCTTCGAACTTTACTGTTACATGTAATAAAATCTTAAAATAAACTCACGAAACGTCACGCATACATGATACAAAATATTGTGTACTCATTAAAATATTGTAGTTTAAACTTTAAAGAGTAACAAAATAAATAACTTTATATCCCCATAGTTGAAGTTAAGCTATAATTTTACTGAGATTACTCAGTTACATAGCCATAATAAATTATGTAATATACCTATGTTTTATTACTTCTTAGTTCTTATTCTATGAAAGCATTTAAGCCCACACCCACCACCACTGCATATGCGTTTAAGACGACGCCTTGATAATTTGGCTGTAGCGATGTCGATTTTTCTCAGCAATTTAAAGTTCATTGTCAGTATTCATCATGTCTTTGTCTTTGAATTGTCCATAGCATAAAACGATTGGTCAACTTTCATAACACAAAATAATTAATTAAAAATACCTCTGTAAAAAAAGGGATTCTAATTTTGCCAGGAGAGGAGAGTGATTTAAGCTTCCAAATTTTGTACATAGATTGGTTCAAGCATACACTTTAATTTGTACATAGCTTATTTGAAATATATTTATGGTTTTTAAATTACGCGACAAAAACCATTTTGTCGCTTACGCCCTTTCCATTTCTTGCTGTTCCATTGCTTGTTTTCTATGAGAGGCCGGGCCGGCCTCTCATAGAAAACAAGCAATCTAAAACATACCCAACACGGTTTTTTACTTTAACGCGGCGTCACCTTAATGACAAATATAATATTAAATTAAGTATAATTAAGTATAATATAAGTTTGAGTTGGCTAACGTCGTTAAAAACCACGGTCAAGAAACCTCAGAAACCGGGTTTAATAACATTCTACTTTCATTCAAAGATAAGGGGTCAGTGTGCACCGAGCCTTAGTCCCGAAGTCCCGACTCCCAGTCTGCCCTCCTCAGCGCTCGGAGGAGGTCGTGAGTGAGTGACGAGTGAGTTATCCACGTAAGTTACGATATTGTCATGTCAACGATCGGTGATTGCACTGTGTAGTTTGTGTTTTTATTTATTAGTATGTCAATTGTCAACGATCGGTGATATAGTGTCGACTTCAAGTTTTTTTTTGTGTTTTTATTTAATACTCGCTAATTTTAATGTTAGAAGTAACAATTATTCATTAAGTTACGTAGTAACTTTGTAAATATTAGATATTAAAAATAACGAAGCACAGGATTTTTTAGATATTCTTTAAGAAGTATTGTACCTCGATTCGCCCATAAAAATTCTAAAGTATGATAAATATCTAAACATTATATTTTATCTCGTAAATTATTGTGTCTTAATCGGTAATTTTTGGGTAGTTTTGAGGACCTTAGTTTTCAAATAAGTTTCCATCCAAAAAGTGGCATTTAAACTTTTTCTGTGTGTATTGAGCGTACTTTTTAATACCATATTGAAATATTATTTTGATATTTTTTCCGCAAATCATCCAAAACAAAATCGCAAAACATCGCGCGGGAAAATGCATTTCTGAAATATATCCCATTTCTCCTGATCGTGCCTAATTTTGTGTGTCTATTATAGTACAAAATTTTGAAAATGTAAATAACACTAAGATTAAAAAATCAGCCCGTATTAAGTTAGAACGTTATAATACAGCCTTAAAATATTTAAAAAAATATATCACGATGAACTTATTTAAATGTTATTCATGATAGTTATAAAATATTCATAATGGACCTTTCACAATGGGTCGTATTCTGTCGAGGCCGGCTCACGGCTGACCAAGTTCTAAATATAAAAGTGCAGCTTACACCTCATTATACTTTATAATCTAGATCACAGAACTTCAAAGTGGGTCCCGCTGAACGAACGGAATAGAGTTCCGTATGATCATCGAAGTTAGAGTTCACGATATTATGTACTAGATGACGCCCGTGACTCCGTTGTGCCAAAATTCTTTAACCAACCGTAGATTTTTACGAAATAATAATTAGTATCTTCTTTTCCGGAACTCAAATTATTATCTCCTTACCTTTCAGCAAAATCGCTTCAGCGGTTTAGGCGTGAAGGTTATAGACGGACGTTAAGTAAGGATTTATCGATTTATTGCGTAGGAACCGTACATTTTCAGGGTCTCAAAATATCTGCATGCCAAAATTTATCAAAATTAGTTTAGTGGTTTAGGCATAAGAAGGTAACAGACAGAAATACACTTTTTAAAATTAGAATGTGGAACTGTACAAAAGTAGCCTAAATGTTCTTCTCCGTGGTCCAATTTTATGTTTTTTTTTCAATATCGGATCAGTAGCTTCGGCCTTTTATATCCAATCATAAACAATTATTGAACTTTCTCATTCAACTTTATTAATTAATCGGCCAAGTGCGAGTCGGAATCGCGCACGAAGGGTTCCGTACCATTATAGAGCAAAATTTGGCCATAAATTGTGTTTTTTGTATGGGAGCCCCCCTTATTTTTTATTTTATTTTAATATTATTATTAAATATTAAAGTACACATATAACTAAGGATTTTGTGAAAAATTCAAGTACCTATCTGTTGCCATTTTTGATATAGAGCAAAAAAGGCCAAAAAAATCACGTTTGTTGTATGGGGGCCCCCCTTAAATATTCATTTTATTTTATTTTTAGTATTTGTGGTTATAGCGGCAACAGATCTACATAATCTGTGAAAATATCAAATCTCTATCTATTACCGTTCTTGAGTTACAGCCTGGAGACAGACAGACAGACAGACAGACGGACAGACGGACAGACAACGAAGTCTTAGTAATAGGGTCCCGTTTTTACCCTTTAGGTACGGAACCCTAAAAACAGAAAAAGTTACGCTTGGTAAATAGATAAAAGCTAGCAGGTTAAAAAGCTTTCGCAAAAGCTCTGCGTAGCACGCGCGTAGCGTATAAAATGTGCAGTTTCAAAATAGTTAAGCTGAGTTACTCCATGACAAAGTGAACATGTACCCAGCACCTTGCAGGCTGCACTACTAACAGTAGGCATTTCTGTCTGTATGTACGTACTGTTTTATGTACGAATCATGCCTTGAAAAACTACATATTCTACTTAAAAACGAGGGATAACGGTTAGCTCTACATTTTTAACCCTTTTTAGGGTTCCGTAGCCAAAATAGCAAAAAAGGAACCCTTATAGATTCGTCATGTCTGTCTGTCTGTCTGTCTGTCTGTCCGTCCGTCCGTCCGTCCGTCCGTCCGTCCGTCCGTCTGTCTATGGATAGGTCTCCAAAAATTATATTGAGGTTTCTCATATCATTTTTTTCTAATCTGAATAGTTTGCGAGAGAGACTCTTCCAAAGTGGAAAAATGTGTGTCCCCCCCCCTCTAATTTCTAAAGTAGAGGCATGATAATTCTAAAAAAAATATATTATGATGTAGATTACTATAAAAACTACCAACGAAAATTGGTTTGAACGAGATCTAGCCAGTAGTTTTTTTTATACGTCATAAATAGTAAAGTACAACTAAAACAAAAAATTTTTTTTTCAACTAACCTATGCGTGTGGGGTATCTATGGATAGGTCTCCAAAAATCATATTGAGGTTTCTCATATCATTTTTTTCTAACCTGAATAGTTTGCGAGAGAGACTCTTCCAAAGTGGAAAAATATGTGTCCCCCCCCTCTAATTTCTAAAGTAGAGGCATGATAATTCTAAAAAAAAATATATGATGTAGATTACTATAAAAACTACCAACGAAAATTGGTTTGAACGAGATCTAGCCAGTAGTTTTTTTTATACGTCATAAATAGTAAACCTTAATCTAAATTTCATTAAATCGACTGAAATATAAAAATAAATCAAAAATATTTTAATTTCATAAAAATAAACCTTATTGCTGCTGCGGAACCCTCCATGGGCGAGTCCAACTCGCACTTGGCCGCTTTTTGAAACTTATTGGCGTTGTGTCCCTTTTGGGGATGGGAAACAACGTTGAATTCTCGTTAGGATTCATCAGACGGAGGGAGGGTAGATAGTGCGCCGTATGAGAGGAAGTATTTTCTTCTCTATATCTCCACCATTCTCGCCACTCATGGAAAATGTATGCCATCGTTTTCACTTTTTACGTCATCTACAGGGTGTAACAAAACTAAGTTTAGTGATAATAATTTAGGGTGTGTATGTGTTCCTTATAGAGAGTTCACTGTGAAAGTAGCAGCGCTGAAAGACATTTTTTTTTCACTTTTGTATGGGGAAACTCATGAGTCATGACGCGCGGGCGCTTGCTCATACAAATCACAAAAAATTGCTCTTTCAGCGCTGCCACTTTTACAGTGAACTCTATATAAGGGACATACACACTCTAAAGCAGTGGTCCCCAACCTTTTTTTCATACGGGCCACAAACATGTTTTGGTCTTGAAGTCGCGGGCCGCAACAAACATTTTTTAGGGTGCAAAAATAACGTTTTTCAAAATTTACGACTTTCACGACGACTACATAATTTTGCCGGCGCGGGCGGGCGTAAATTTCAAAATAGTTTAACAGCACGCGGGCCACAGATAAGTCCTGGCGGGCCTACCTACTGTAACGCCTAAACCTAGAATCAGTAATTACTAAAATACTACTAACTACAGTTATTTTATTATAAAAGTTCGTCAGTCGTTGCAATATTCCTTTATTTTTTAATTTTATTTTATTTTATATATTTTATATGGGTTTATTGCCTGCAATAAAATATGATTATTATTATTATTAAGTATTTATTATTTGCTAACTTTGTAGTATCTACTACAACTATGTAGTTCTCAAAAGAACCTAATCTAAAATGGAACATCTAGTCAGAGCCTCTAGCCAAGACGTTTCCTTTATCGCTTCTTTATAGATTCGTCGATCAAAATGTTATAGAATTGACATTACACGTGTCGAATGTCAACTTCATATTATCGAACGTGCGTCACTTCCATACGTTTTGATCGGCATTTCTAAAAAGAAGCGATAAAGAAAACATCTTGGCAAGGGCCAAATCGCTGGATTACCGAAAAGAAACGTAATAAGTGTTGTTATTACGTTTGTATAAGATATAGACGCAGGGCGTAGGCCGCGGCAATTTCGCTGTTCAAACAGGGGAAGGCTGTAGGTAATATAATGTTTCTTTGATAGAATACAAGAATAACCCTTGAGTCACTTAAAAGGCATCAGTTTGTCTTCCGCTGGATTAAATAAATGCTGGCAAAAGTTAAAACAAAACATCAGTATAATAGTTCAAAATAAATTATAAAGATTAAAACATGGATTCATTATTCTCGAACAAATTTTTTTTTATTTTAATTTGAACATTGTTGTTAGATGTTTCTTTCGAAGACGGATTACTTTTTTAAATGCTATCTACATTCTACACTAATATTATAAAGAGGAAAGATTTGATTTTTTGTTTGTTTGTTTGAATTGAATTAAGACTCCGAAACTACTGGACCGATTTGAAAAATTATTTTACTTACCATTGGAATCTTACATAATATTTCTGCTGAACATAGGCTAAATTTGATTCTGGAAAAAATAGGGTTCCGTAAGATATTTGGGGTTTTCGGACGCAAGGTGTAAAAAATCAACCAGAAAAGTTGTGGCACAATAACCATTTTTTATTTAAAAATCTTAAATTTTTTTGGACCAAGTACATTTATAAGACGTGTTTATTTTACTCATGCTATTATTAATCCTTATCATAATAAATTATTTCATCACTAAGAACAGTTTATGCAGATAATATTTGGTATTTGAATGAGTAAAATTGGACGTTTGGTTTTGAAATTATGGCGAAATTAAAATATTACGATAGTGGACGTCACCAGGGAGGTCACAATCAGCTGCTGTGCAGTGTGCAGGCTGGGTAGTGCGTTTATTGACTGCAGTCTGCATCTTCGATGTTAGTGTCGGAGTCTGTGAATTGACCTGGGATTTGGGAATCATTTTGCTGACCGAGTCTTTCCTGGGTAGTCTTTTTGCAGCGGTAATCTACATTCATGCGGGTGACCGCTAGTAAATAATAGTTTACTAGCGGCTAATAGTAAATAATAGTTTAAAGCTCTACATAATAGAAATTTTCGCATTATGATAATTATATTCTAATACGATTGCTTCTAAAACAAAGTCCGACCTATCGAAAATAGAACATTGTGTCAAATTTGAATTATTATCCTCTGAATAATAATTTATAGTCCCAAAGTGCAATAAATCTGATAGTCCCAAAGTATCGGCTGTCCATGTCGTTGACCCTAAATCTGGGCTGCGGCCTGCGAAGATAAGATTTAGTGTTAAATACTCTATTATATCTGTGTAAATCATTGTCTAAGTAGTTGTAATTGAAAAAAAACAGTAGCGACAACAGCGATATCTGTTGTACGGTTTTGCTATTTAAATCTATAGTCTATAGTCTATACTAATATTATAAATTGTGTCTGTCTGTTTTATTATAATATTATTATTAATTATTGAAGTAGACATAATTATAATTAAGGCCTTTGTGAAAATATCAAATGCCTACTGCCATTATTGATATCGAGAAAAAAGGCAACAAAATCACGTTTGTTGTATTGGGTAGCCCATGATTAGATTCGTCATAAATTTTATTATAATTATTACTCTTAGCATGAATTTTTTTAATATTACCTTTTTCACGATTATGTCTTATATCGTTTTGTAAAGTATAAACGTAGACTCCTTTTTCTTTCTACTAAGTCTCAACGTACCTACGTGGTTTGTTAAGGGAATAATTTATTATGACAATATCTAAGTTTTATGGGAAACATCCTCAAACTCCTCAAGAAACAAACGAAACATACATTTACTAGTATTCATATAGCTGACCCTACATATATAATAATATGTTTATCAAGTCAATGCACCACCTCCACCCCGCGATAGCATATCATACTATGTCGATATGCCCCAACACACTTCCGAAAAAGGTTATCTATTGAAAGAAGAAATGATTTTTGTTATCGATTTAATTATTGTTAATGAATTATGAGATAAAGTAAAAATAGTTCTCTCATCTTTATTCCTCAAAAAAGTGATTATATCCTCAAAATATTGTCAATGTTGAATGTATGTACAAAAATCAATCAATTTAATTTATATTTAATTATGTCATTATTTAATTAAACTATGTTTAATTTATTTAGTGAGCATATCAATTGACTAATACTAATTATTCTGTCATTTGACAGCCCGCCATTGGTCCGCCACTCCGCCATTATATCACCGCCTTTATTAGACTCAGACGTTATTACTTTCTAGTATTATTACCACTAATACACTGCCTTTTAAACATCTAAAACGTTGTTGTCCATAGCCTTATTCCAATAGTCAATAATACCCACTAGATGACGCTCGAAACTCCGTTGTACCAATTCCTTTATCGCGCGGGACGGCTACATTTTTCCTGGATAAAAAGTATTCTAGTATGTTCTTTCCCGGGACTCAAAGTATCTCCATACCAAATTACAGCAAGATCGGTTCAGCGGTTTGGGCGTGAAGAAGGAACAGACACACAGACAAATGTGACAGACAGATGTCAAAATTGAAAATAGTGGTATATTCTATAACGTACAATTATGAGACGTTACAATATTTACTAGTATTATAGAGAAAAATAATTAATGAATAACCAAAAAATGCGGGATTTTTCTAGTTATCATTAAATAGCATTTTTTTTCTTCCCAAAACCCGCGACACAAAATTTTTTCAATATACTGGCAGCCTGGCAGCCGTTGCCGACAAACAAGACACAAGATTGCAAGTTTATAAGATTGTTAAAAGTATCAATCATAAAGTTAATATACCTAGCGGAATATATTATTAACTTTATAGTATCAATACTTCTAGCTCCAGTAATACGAATAATTGAAGATGGGATGCAATTGGACTGGAACAGCCTCAAGCGTTCTGTTTTACGACTTGGGAGTTTAATACCTACCTTTTCCAATTAACGCCAGAGAAACAGATGTCTAGTCTGTTCCATTAAAATTATAATATTTAATTTAGGAAAAAATTGCGAGTATTTTTCAAGCTTAGCTTGGTCCTTTTGACACTCGTCAGGTCGTCAGGACGAGTCTACGTAGGTAATGTAATGATCTTCCTTTTACTAGAGCTTTCTATCAGGGTCTTCAGTCAACTCGCACTTAATGTCGTCTAAGTCGGAAATAAAATAACATAAAAATATTTTATTTATTTCATTTTTTATTTTCAAAATGGGAAATAACAAACTTTCCATATATTTCAAAGTTTGCTGTCCCATTAACTACCTATCGAAGTTGACTTAATTAGTCAAGCCAGGTAAATAAAACGAAATAAAGGTATAATTTGTCACCTTTGCCACTTTTATGCCGGGGTATGTGGGACTCCCCTGGGCCCTGGCTTACGATCTACATACTAAAACCCCATGGTGCTCCACTCAGAGTCGCATGTACGAAAGAACCTACCGCAACATTTTCTACCTAACCAATAATCATAGCCCTTACTGACGGTGTCCTAAAGTCTTGAAAATAAAATACCAGCATGTTTCTAATTAATTTTTATCACTTCTCGCGAGGATTCCCGCTGAGTCCACCATATTTTATAACCTATAAATTCTCCAGCAATAGAATTTTCCGCGTTCAATACTCCTATTAAGGTGTAGGTGACCCGTTTGTGATTTACTCCCTACGTGATAATGGCTGTATTAACTATATCTGATATACCGTGGAAAAACCTGATAGGATTTCCGAGCCACTGGGCGCTGGCCTTTTGAAGGTCCCTTATATTATCGTAAGTTAATTTTGATGTGGTGTTAAAATAATAGGGTTATAGCCTGTCAAGAAAGTCATGACAGGCGGGAAAATTTTCTAAACGTAATCACGCTTAAAAGGTGTATTGTTTTCTTTGTATTTTTACAGAGAACGCTTATTACATTTTAAATATTGTCACCTTGCACATTTTTATCTCGAATTAATAAAGTTTTCATGTCTTTTATTTCATTTGAAAATTTTCCCGCCTGTCATGACTTTCTTGACGCACTATACATATTACTACAATGTTCCCACGCTAGAGGCAGCACCAGCACACAAAGTAAGTTACACAAAATTTTGTCAGACATAGTATTTTGACATAGTTTCTGTCAATATTCTGATGTGACGTGTGCAACACATGTCTGATTTCGGTCGGATTATTTGCCGTATGAGCAAATAGCACCCTCTGCTCCGATCTTTGCGTAATATTCCCTATTTGTGATGACGATGCATAGCCCTAGGTATATAATGTGCGTTGGGGGGGAGGCGCAGTATTGTTGGCAGTGGGTTGAATCACAGAACAAGTAGCAGAACAATAAAAACAAGGTTAAATAGTTCATATGACCCACTGCCAAAAAGGGGGAAATAATATTATTATGCTGTAATTTTTTTTCTATAAGTACTTCACTCATGACTACACTCGCACTAAAATTCGTTTCCTACGAGGAACCGCTCATTGTTCTTTGGGATACACTAACCTATGCCATTTCCCAAGACTCAAGGTATGTCTATAATAGGGATGATGACAAGGTCAAAGATTAGCAAATTTTGTTAATAAAATAAATAAATCACGGTAAAAAATAAGTGTTCCCAAAATTTCAGCTCGATAGCATTTGTACTTTTTTTGTTATGCGCCTTCAAAGTTGGATAATCAAGTCGATTTTTTTTTCAATTAAATTTCTTAATATTTGTATACCATTCGATAACATATGCAATTAAAAGCAACTTTTGTTATGAAACCACTTTCATAAACGCAATATTTAATATACCTATCGAACAAAGTTCTCTCCCGATGCGTACAAAGTAAGAAAGAGTGACGTCAGTCTTTCGTAGCACTTTGTATGGAGCGTTTCGGGCAGGTCTATTTTTATGAGATGTTTGAATTGTCATATCTTGGTGAATTTTTAAGCTATCAGAGTCATTCTTTCAGCGATGTTTCTATTTTTTAAGGGTCTTTCAATTACCCATAAGAAAAAAAATAGTCATCATGCCTATTATTGTCTATGCCCGTCAAAATTGATTTACAGTAACACTGTGTATAAGCTGCTGCTTACTAAAACATTTATTTCGGTTATTACTACCCTAATAATAATAGTTATTAATTTAGATTAACTTGTCTCTAGAAATTATCATTCTTGTACGATTCGAAGGCCAAACCAAGGAGCCTTGGTGAGGTCAGATGGGACAAGCCCTGATGAAATATAGCATAGTCTTAACCCCGTCATGATCATAGTCCTTGGAGTATTATGAAGACGTACCTTGGTCTATTTTGGCAATCCGGGTTAAGTTAACCCTGCACTGTGCTAAAATATTATGCCCATCTATATTTACTTAATATTTTAAATGCCAAAGTGTGTCCGTTTGTCTGTCCTCCTTATTGACCGAACCGCTGAACCGCTTTTATTGAAATTTGGTATGGAGGTATTTGAGTTCCGGGAAAGGAAATAGCATACTTTTTATTCCGAAAAAATGTACGGCGCCCGTTTGATAAACAAATTTTGGCCCGTAACTCAGTTGCGCGAGTCAAGTTCTTTTAAAAACACTAAGGACTTTAAAGTATAAAATAAGTTAAGACGTTTTAAATAAGCTTATTCTATGAAGACCTAAAAAAAGCCAAACAACTTACCCAAATATTAAGTAGACCCTTTGATTCTTATGAATACATAGTAAATAGTAATATATTACTTACTTTATGTGGAAAACTATTTTATTTGTACAAGTCTGAACATTTTTCCTCCATTTATCGACATTTTTATTTGCTTAGGACCGTATTTATGATATTTGCACGAATATCGGAAACAATCGAGTTCTCCACGAAATCATTTTCACTGAAGGAAAACTACCCTTAAGATACCGGAAAAATTCAAATAAAATGATACTTTATGACGTAGGTAATAGGTTTCGTTTTCTGCCGACATTAGTCCAGCTACCTATCCACAGCTGCTTTGTAACCGCATTGAGTAAAATGAAAGTTATAGCCTAGGTCATAAAGTAGCATTTTGTGTGAATTTTTGTAGGTCGCGGTCGCTTGCGGCAAAGATCGGAAAGCTGGCCTTACTCCCAAGTCCCAACACAATGGGGATCGAATCAACTCGATCTCACTGTACTCTCGACATTTACACTAGCGCTCGATCGTGCGGTGGCTCAAATTGTAACTAATCAGGGGCCGTACCACGAAACCGTTTTGACTTTTGACTCTATCGAACGAATCGGAATGCCGCGTCCTACTCTAATAAACGAGAAACGAAGTTTTTAGAGCAGGACACGGCATTCTCATTCGATTGTTTGAGTCTCAAAACGGTTTCTTGGTTAACGCAATGACGGTCTTAATTCGAGTTTGTTCAGAGTACACGGATCACGATTGAAATTGAAACAAAATCAACACCGGACAGACACATACATGGCAAATTATAGTTCCGTCGAGCTGCAAAGACTTACTTAAGTTACAATATTTATTTAATTAACAATAGGTCTACCAGAATCTGATGGCCAAAAGTGAGAAAGTAAATAATTGACTCTAGCAATACCGGGGTAAATGGAATAAAAGATTTTGATCTTTTTTTTCCTTATAGCAGCTGACTCTGTGTGTGAAACATGCAAATGTATAAATTTATCCAATGACCAAGGATATTTTTTGTAAATCTGCTGTCAAAATTTGCCATCAGATTCTGGTAGACCTATAGAAGACCCGATGAACTTCGTATTCCTTCCTTCCTAATATTATAAACCTTCCCTGGACTACCACGAATATTATAAAACTATAATTAGCCAAATCAGTTCAGCCGTTTTAACTAGAGTTTAAGCGAGACGAGGGAATTTAAAATTTATTTTTTCTGTACACTTAGATAACAAAATTAAGCATCGAAAATACTGTGACTTGGCCACTTTAATTTCCGCAAGATTCGAAATACACTCGAAGACAAAAACTCTGAAGTTAAAATGATTTTCGCGTCATACAATTAACATATTCATAATGTTGAGCCCCGGAGTCAGGCGAAGTTTCACATCTATTACAGGAAGTGGAATTTCGATTTTCAATTTCACTCGAAACAGGTGGAAAATTATTGAAAATTCATCTCTCTCATATATAGGTACTTTGACAAGTGACGACTGAAGTAATTGTAGAGTTTTTTAAGAGTGGGTTGCACCGGCTTACTTTAACTATAACTTTAACTTTAACCCTAAGGGTGAATTGCGCCAGAAGCGTAGTTTATTTATTTATTTTTATTTATTTATTTTAACTTAACTTACATAACATCTTAAGTATAGGAGTTCACAATATTAATAGGTTGCTTACAATACCATATTACATGATTCGAGTGTACACTTATTTGAATTGCGTTAGGAATTACATTATTATTATTTAACCAGGGGACCTTTGAGTCTGACTCTTTGGTCCCCCTTTGAGGGGTGGGGGAATTTATACACCAGATATTGAGTTGGAAGAAGATAAATATATCTGCGGAAACCGTATCCAAATCGGATCAGTAGTTTTCATGTTAAAGAAAAAAGTTTGATACAAAATCGGGGGTCAGATTTTGTATCAAACTTTTTTCTTTAACACGAAAACTACTGATCCGATTTGCATACGGTTTTCGCAGATATATTTGTCTTCTTCCAACTCAACATCTGGTGTATAAAATTTTTCCCCCCACCCCTCTAAGGGACAAAAGAGGGGGTAAGATGTTGTATCAACTGATTAAGTAGAAATACTTTAAATGGCAAAACAACGTTTGCCGGGACATCTAGTTACGATATAACACGTTCTCTGCCGCGTAGGTCACCGGTGACCTCAGAGCAGACCTGTTTTTGAAACGAATTCGTAGGCCATGGGACACGTTTATCGTACATTTCTCTGTAGTATGTGACCGGGGCGCGTATTGCCAAACTGTATACTGACCCAGACGCCCATAGTCTGTACTGAACTACGTCGCGCTCATTGAAAATTGGAGCAAAGTATATACGAGCTCAGACCAATCTGAGTAGGTATGCACTTTGCTCGCTTGTATGTAAAGCAAACTGTGACATGCGAATATCTGTAACTACCTATACAATGTGTTTAATAATTTCCCGTATATTTTTGTTATGTTGTTGTGTGTGGTTGTTATACCTATCCGTGAAACTGAACAACTTTCCCTAAAACATACCTATTGTGAATTATTTTGGGTTATAACTTATAACGAAAGAAAACCCGTTGTACGAGTAAGTATTTTGAAAAATTTGAACTGTAAAAATTTGAACTGTAACAATTATAGGTACAGGCTGTTAAAAAAAATGTAAGTGTTTTCAATGACAGTATTAATTATTAATTTTTCATAAGAAAGATGTACTGACTGACACAATAAATTGTACCTATTTGTAATCGATGTTCACTGAAAATAATAAAGGGTTCCTTCAATCAACAACAAACAAATAAATTAATGAATCAAGAACAGGAAAATGTCATAATTACTATTTTTGTTTTTTGCCTGTATTGTAACATCGAATTTTGGCTTTTACTATATTTCTTACTAAAGGGGTCACAGAAAGGGGTCGATATTGAAAAATAAAGTGTCTTTAATACATACGCCGAAAAGTATGGACGTCTGGACTCGTATGTATTTTGCTCAAGTATTTTAAAGCAAAATGTATTTCGATTCAGACACGCTCTGAATAGGTATACAGTTTGCTCTTCAACTATAAAGGCAAACTGCGATCGAACTCAGAGCAACCCCGGTCTGGGTCAGTATACAGTTTGGCAATACGCGACCGGGGCGGCGGCCGGCGCTGTAGAGCAATACTCTCACATGGTATTCACCTATGTTCATTATATTATGTGAAAATTTTAATGCAGAAACGCTCTTAGAGGGGTGGGGGGAAAAATATTTATACAGCAGATGTTAAGTTGGAAGAAGACAAATATATCTGCGAAAGCCGCATTCAAATCGGATCAGTAGTTTTCGTGTGATGCTGGAACAAACATACAGACAGACAGACAGACAAAAAACTAACTACGTTTTTGGCTTCTATAGCGATGTAGTGACACCCCCCGCTTATTATTCTTTGAATATCTTTAATGTACAGAATTTTCATTTCTACAGTTTTATTATATAATGTATAGATTTAGAATAATCAAAATACATTAAAATAAAAAGTTAATATATAAAGTTAAGGTTAAGGTTAAGGTTATCGTCAAATATGGTGACTTTTGCTAGGGATTCACAGTTCATTTCACATTTTGTTATGGTTACAGTTAAAGTTATAGTTAAAGTAAGCCGGTGTAGCCACTCTAAGAAATCAATTTCATACTAGGCATTAATAATTTAGAAATAAGAAAAAAAAACCTTTAACAGATTTTGTTTTTAATATGGTTATTTATCTGAACCATAGACTTAGGCTAAGGGTGATCAGTGACCATATCTTAGACTTAGAACATAGGTATTATAGTAATATATGTTCTTAGCTGGTTATAATAAATAATTGTATATTGTTCCTAAATCCTAATATTTATGTTCATGATGGAAGAGACTGGTCTCCACGACACAGGGAATCCTAGTGTGAAGACCAGAGTTTCTGTAAGATTAGCGTGTAAATTTCTTTAATCGCTTCAGTTCGGCAGACTTCGGCTCGGTTTTGTGTGCGTGCGACTAGACATATTATGCGAATTGTAATTGCATAAGTTGATAAAAAATGCTATCAGCTATGCTATAGCTTTACCTCGGGGCTCAGCAGTCGACGAGTGGCACTCGTATATTTTTCAATAAACACAATACTTATTTTAATTAAAAAGGGAACAATATTGTGGAGTTTAATTAAGTTTTGACAGGTCCAAATTAATTAATAACACAATGGAATCACGCGATGTTATAAATACATCAGCAGTTTCCACTGACATCGCCATTTCTAAAAATCTCAGTTATAGTTTATGGTAGTTACATACTGTATGTTAATTATTGTTGAATCCATACTTCCATACTATGATACTAGTGCATATCCATATTAATATTATAAATGCGAAAGTGTATCTGTCTGTCTGTTACTTCTTCACGACCAAACCGCTGAACCGATTTTGCTGAAATTTGGCATGGATATACTTCGAGTCCCGGGGAAGGACATAGTATATTACTTTTTGTCACGGAAAAAATATGTACGGTTCCCGCGTGATAAACGAGTTTTGGCGCAACGGAGTTGAGGGCGTCATCTAGTTTTAATATAATGCTCAAAACTCACAAGTCACAACATAAAATAATCAGCCAAGTGCGAGTCGGACTCGCGCACGAAGGGTTCCGTTTTTGTTTTTAGTATTTGATTGTTATAGCGGCAACAGATATGCACAATATGTGAAAATTTCAGAAGTCTTAGCAGTTCTTGAGTTACAGCCTGGAGACACACAGACAGACGGACAGACGGACAGACATCGAAGTCTTAGTAATAGGGTCCCGTTTTTACCCTTTGGGTACGGAACCCTAAAAAGAAACGTCAATGTTGTCATTAGTCATCTCCCGCCATTGTCATTCAGATCAGCGCCAACATAAATATGGTAATGCAATGGAGACCAGAAACAATCCTCCTCCCAATCACATAAATTATGTATAGACTTTGTATACCTTAACTCCGTGAGGCTGAACATATTTTGGGCATAATTCCATGAATAAACAGCGTATATAATATAACTTAATAAAATAATAATATGATCTTCTTTGCAAATGTAGAGTTATAGAGTTTCATGTTAAACATGTTGTGACAAAAAGCGTTTTAAACAAATGCCCCTCTTTGGGATTGGGATAAAATTCACACAGTCGGCGTAACTTTTCTTGTAATAAAAAAAATGTTATCATGATATTGTGTCTGTTTTCACGGATTTTTCTGACAAACATAGTTTGCGACTCGCGAGTCGCGCGTAGCTTATCCTGATATGAAGTTTGAAATCTTTGATGTAAAAATTAAATTAAGAAATTTAAAAAAACCCCCGCCAAAAAACTTTAAAAAGTAATGAAATAACATTTCCTGACTTTAAAGTTTAAATCATTCCTAAGAGTAAAGTAATATTTTAGTCCATAATTGTTGTCAAGGTGTGTCGGGGGACCGCTAAGTAAACTACCACAACAGCGACTTTTGCATTTTGTATCGCCATAATAGTCGCTGATTCTCTCGATTCGGGTCGCTGTGAACAGACCCTTAATTTATATTGTTATGTGAAATCAAACATCTACATTAGCGGTCCCCCGACACACCTTGACAACAATTATGGACTAAAATATTACTTTACTCTTAGGAATGATTTAAACTTTAAAGTCAGGAAATGTTATTTCATTACTTTTTAAAGTTTTTTGGCGGGGGTTTTTTTAAATTTCTTAATTTAATTTTATTTTATGCTTTTTAAACTTGTGCAGAATAATTCCTATCAACTGGATCATATCCCAATGAATACCATCTATAAAATATGTCCTCTTGGATGAGGCCATCAATATGAGCCCAAACATGAAACCTCCACTTTAGGTTCATACGGAGCTTGGCTCCTATAGAATCCAGGTGATGCTGCAGCAGCAGCATGCAAATATTTACTGTTTATCTACGTCTTACTGGTTGTCGCAATTAAAATGAGCCCAAACACGAAACCTCTGCTCTAAGTTGGTGAGGAGTTGGGTATCCTATTGATTACCAGGTGATGCTGCACCACCAGGTCAACTTTCCAATAATGTGTATATATTCATAAGTGTCTCGAACCAGGATGCAAAATATAAAACCCATCAAACGACTGCAAGTTGCTAATCGTCCTATCACGAACCAGATATACCGTGATATTTCAGCAATGAGCAGGCTGATGATGATGAACTATAGCTAAGAACACTCACCGTCATGTCAGCTTTCAAACAAAAAAAACTAGATCAAAATCGGTCCACCCGTTTGGATGCTACGATGCCACAGACAGACAGACAGACAGACAGACAGACAGACAGACAGACAGACAGACAGACAGACAGACACGTCAAACTTATATAACACCCCTCTTTTTGGTCGGGGGTTAATAACACCCCTCTTTTTGGTCGGGGGTTAATAAACCAAGGACGTGTATAAACATATTTTATCAGTTTAGTGATAGTCGTAGTTCTTCATGACTTTTATATGCTTTTTATTAGCTTCACCTGTATGTTTGTTTGTAACCGACTTCTTTGTGGCGCGATTTTGACCCACTTTAAACGGCCAGATTTCGTTCAAACTTTGTACATTTATCGAGGACCGATGACCAAAGGTTTTTTTACGCAGTGTTAGATCATGATTAAATTTTACTTCTATCTTTTAAAGAACAATATTATTTTGTCTAAAATGTCTAAAGAACGTCCTTTGTTTCATACCATTATTAACAGTCATCAGCAAAAATAAATTATAAAATTATGTCCACCATTCGCTAGTATAATAATAGTATTAAAACAGTCTGTTTTTCAATGTGAGGAAAATAAAGCCGCATAATGCATTGCGTACATACGGACAGAAATCACAGAACTTACGAGCACCCAACTCACGTTTTTTTATATGGAGTGGAATAAAAGGATATCTTTGTTACAATAATAAATAGAAATAATGCCAGAAAAACAAGGTCTTATAGACGACCGGGATAATATTATTATGTTATATTATATGATACTAGCTGTCCCGGCACACGTTGTTTTGCCATATAAAGTATTTCTACTCCATCAGTTGATATAAAATCTTACCCCTGTGTTGTCCCCTAAGAGGGGGGGGGGGGGGGAATTTATACACCAGGTGTTAACTGTTAAGTTGGAAAACATAGTAAATAATATGAAGTATGTAAGTTCATTACAAAAAAAAAGTTTGAAGTAGGTGTAGGACCCGCGTGCGAAAGTATTCGCGTACGACATGATCTTTTATGGACTCTAACTTGATTAATTTGCCCATACAAAAGTTTACAAAAACTTGCTTCTTCAGCGCTGTTACTTTTACAGTGAATTCTATATAGAGGCCTTATACACTATACTATACTAAATCTGATTGGACTGACCGCAGGCCGATCTGACTGGGTTCGTTTTGTGCATTCCAATTGGAATTGGATTATCAGTCCAACCGGAATCGGATCGGCCTCTTCGTGTATGAGGGGCTTTAGAAAGGCGTGGAACCCAAAAAGAGGGCAAGTCTTTTATTTCTTCTCAATACACGAACAATCATTATATTAATTACTCTAATTATAACATCATTAAAATATCACATTGATGGTAATTGACATTTAATTATAATTTGATTGATAATTTGGTAATGATTGCTTTATTAGGGTTCCGTACCCAAAGGGTAAAAACGGGACCCTATTCGTTGTCTGTCCGTCTGTCCGTCTGTCCGTCTGTCCGTCTGTCCGTCCGTCTGTCTGTCTGTTTGTCTGTCTGTCTGTCTGTCTGTCTCCAGGCTGTAACTCAAGAACGTACTACTATAACTATAACTTCTACTTCTTCTTGTATTCTTATATTATTCTTGTTGTTATTCTCGCTCTATATCGGTTCGGTACCCTCCTTGAGCCTCTTCTCGCCAAAACCATTGAACTGATTTTTCTGAATTTGGTATGGAGATACTTTGAGTCCCGGGTTGGTACTACTAATATATGGGAAAGGACATAGGATCATCATCATCCCGAAAAAATGTACGGTTGCCGCGTGATAAACGTATTTTGGCGCAATTGATTTGATAGGCAGTGGCGCCATCTAGTTTATCAATGACAGTGTTGTTAATTGTAAAAATGCCGTTAAAATCCAATCAAAATCCATCTGCAGTAATCTGCATGAGCTATAAATATTAAACATTTTTCACTTGGCATCGTTACTGATATATTTGTTATCTGTATTTAGATATTCATAATTCATTTCCAACTGGCTGCCAATTCGCAAACGAAGCTGATTGATCGCAGCTATCTGTAAATATGGTTGAAAATCCGCACCCCTAAAGTGCACACTGTGTGGAGCGGAACGGGCCGCGTTTTTTGGTACAAGTTTTAGGACGTGCGATGGGTAAATAAGACTTGTATGAAAAATGCGGCCCGCTCCGGATTTCGATACCCTCCATTGTAATGTGCGTGAAGCTTTAATGTACCTACTCTTGTAGCTAGACTCTACATTTTCGAACCCTTTGTTTGGCTTGTAATATGTATAAAGTTTACTATTTCTTCTTATAAAATCTCTGTTCGGAAATTTATCCTCGTTTGTTCGCTCACAACAGTACTTCACCGTTTATGAACCGATTTTGATGATACTTTTTTCTGTTGGAAGATAGATCATACTTCAAAAGTTCGTTTTTCAGGTAAAATTATTATAATTATTATTGATTTATTATTTCCACCGACTTGTGAAATAAAAGCTATATAAGCTATTATAATAATAATTATTTTTGATATAAATTTAGATATTTAGATTTGATATTTTATGAGTAATGCCTATATTTTATTATCTCTTAACTGCAACGAAATTAGTTAACAATATATTTTTTATAACAGTTAAGATAATTTAGAGTGGGTTGCACCGGCTTACTTTAACTATAACTTTAACCATAACAAAATGTGCAAATACGCTTCTGGTGCCATTCACCCTTAATTAGTTAAAGTTAATTAAGAATAATAATTTTAATAACACTGATAAAGTCTATTAACTGCCGTAGAGTTCCAATCATATAGTCGATAATTTCGATTCTACGCCATAAGCCTCTTTAGCTCAGTGGTAGAGCACTGGTCTCGTAAACCAGGGGTCGTGAGTTCAAACCTCACAGGAGGCAATGTCCTTTTTATTCTTTTTATAATTGCTTTTATTACTTTATTGTGACTTATGGGTTAATTTCTTATTTAATTTACTAAATTATTAATTTTAAAAATATATAAACACGTAACACGGGTATATTTTTTCATGTAAGTAAGCACTTTTTGTAATGATCATTATTCTTGCTAAATGAGTGAGAATAAGTAAATTATGACATCCGAATAATCACAGAAGTTTTTTACATCCTTTGCTATTGCAATAAATTTATGTACATTGTACGTGCTTTTTAAACAAACACAATTATTATTAATACAGTTTGTTTAGATTTTTTATTCGTTAATCGCTGCAGATGTAATAATTTTAAGAGTTTGAAACCTTAAAAGTTATAAAAGTAATAATATTATGTTAAAACTTTACGTTGTTCATTAATTTACAAAATATTATTTCTCATTGTTACAGGTCCACTGCCGAATAAACTAGAAAAAAAAAACAATCTGTCAAAATTCAAGTGACATTAGCGTTCCAAAATGTTGCGATACTGGCTATGCTTTACCAGTCTCATCTATTTGGCGGGTAACTGCGGCGCCAATTACTGCAGGGACGCCAACCTGTGCTGCCAGGGGCGCGACAGCTCGTGCGTGGTGCAGAAGGCGCATCAGAACGCTATCATAGAAGACCTTACTGACAAGCCCTGCTACTGTGACCACGCGTGTTTGAAGTTGGGAGACTGCTGTCCGGACTTCAGAGAAACTTGTGGTGGTGAGTTATTTATTTCAAAATACTTTTTTACAATATGGCGCTACGCCTAAATAAACCGTTGCTTGTGTCATGCAAAACACGTCATATTTTTTTACAGCTGCAGTTAAAACTTTTTTTTTTCAATTAAGGCGATAGGTTTCAAAAATAAATCTTTGCATCCCCGAACACTTAGTTTTAAGATTCTTGCTCGTTTACTTTTAAGTATGTATTCATATCGCGTTCGAGGAAAGCCTTCCTTTGTCCCATTTTCATTACAGAAGTTCTCGCTTCCCATTGGCGAAGGCCGCTAAATGTAAGATAGATCTTAGATATTGAAAATGTCGTATACTGTAGTTATATAATATTATGCGCAAAAATTTTAGACACTTCAAATCTCTTATTGGGGTCAAATCAGATTAAAAGCGAAAAGATACGAATCTAGATCCACTTTATATCTTAACAACTAGGTTATCTATAATGATATCAAATATTATGTGATCTATGCGAAAGTTTGCTAATACTAGGTATTAGATACTTATTTATAATACCAACACGATCGAATCTTTAATTATTAATTAAATATAATATTATGTACTAGCTAATTTAAGCTATTGATTTATAAGTCAACTTGTATTTACCGCGCAAAAGAGGTGAGATAGATATAGTACAAATAGATATTATGTCCACATTGTGCACTTTCATCTTCAATTTTCATCATCTTTTGACATGCAACTTTCATATTAGCGCATTCAATAATTCAAATGCGTCAACGAACGCAACGCCAACATTGTCATTTCAGAACAAATTGAAAGTTTTGGATACGGTCAGAGGGCATGCGTCGCGGGCATGCCTCACGTGCTCTGTTGACTGCGCTATGATGCATGCTCTTAATGAACAAAAAAAGGCACAGTGTTACATAGCTAATAAATAACATCGTGCTACATTATTTTTAGTAGGGTATTATAAAGATCTGGGGGCGATACCGGTCCGTCCACGTCGTGTCCCTGGGCACCTCCCCCGTGCCATCGTGAGCTTTTTCATGATGACACGGGAGGGGTGGCTGAACGCCGGTATGGCGTGTGTTTGTGTGCGTGCTTGTTGTGTGTGTTTGGCTGCGCCCGCAGTGTGAAGAACGGGCCCGCGACCCGGGGTGTCGGAGGAATTAAGATGGCAGAGCGCAATTTGAAAAATACTCCCCGGGCGGGTCCCGGTCCCTCAGGGGCCGGAGAATCCCGCACATCCCCGAAAGGGGATGTCTGCCGCGCGTATACGGGGGCGGCACAAAGTGCGTTGAGTGAGTCGGAGGCCGCAAAAGCTGCAAGGCAGAGGGCTATTTTGGCGGCCCTAGGAGGCGATGACGGCGCGAAAAAGCGCGACAGCCCGAAGCCGGCGCCCATTACCGCGCCGGCGGCGGAGCCACAGATTGACAAGAAGTTGAGGGGTGACAGAGATCGTTCGCGTGTCCTGCTGACACGCGATGCGATCATGCCACCCCCGACTCGAATCCCCGGACGAGACACTCCTGGCCTAGATAGCGAGGACTGGCTCTCGGACACTAGCGAAATGTCTGGCATGTCGCTGGACTCCGGGGGCCTGCCCGCATTCCTGACCAGGACACGCCGAAAGAGGCGATCGGATAATGACATGACACCGCCCCTCAGCAAAGGGGCGGCGCCCAAACCAAAGAGAGGACGTGGCCGCCCGCCGACGACCGGCCAATATGTCGGTTACGCCAAGGGACAGGCCGACTTTAATCGGGAGAAGGAAGAGGCACTTGGTTTACTGGCCGAGGAAAAGGTAGCTGAGGCAGCGCGGGAGGCGGAGAAAACGCGAGCGTCCATCAGCTCCGCCCGCTCCCATTCCGAACTCCCCGTTTCTTCTCCTTTGCGAGAAGAGGCTATGGAGCGGTCAGGCCTTGACCTCATGAGGACGGTGGAGACTTCGCTGAAGACCATTGAAATGGTCGCCTCGAAGTCCTCCAATCTTAAGGGTACCTACGTAAGGTACCTTAAAGAATCGGTGGCGACCATTAAAATGGTCTTCGAAGACCTGAAAGATCGTTCCTCATCGGAGGAGATCAAGAGGCTGGAGGCTCAGAATGCGCGGCTCGAAGAGCAAGTGGCGAAGTTACGCCAGGAGCTTGACGAGTTGCGCAGACAGACCTCCCAGCCAACTGGAAGTGACGTGCGTGAGCTATTGGCTGAAGTCTCCCGTGCAAACGTGGAGACCTTTGGCAATATGCTCAACGCCAGGCTTGCTGGGTTGGAGGACCGTCTCCTGCCCGAGCCGAGGCGGAGACCCCCGCTGGCGTCGGACATAAGGCCGATCGTGGAGGAAATGCCGGGACCCCCTCTGCAGAAGGCGAAAGGGAAACCGGCTAAAAAGAAGTCGCAACCGTCAGTTGCTGCATCGGCCCCTCCAGAGGCCCCTGCTGCACCCACGGTGCCCAGGCCTAAAAAGGCCAGAAAGAAGAAGAAGCGGCCCTCAATGGCCGCTCAGGAGGCGGTTCAAGGGGGAGCGAACTCCAGCTCCCCTCGTACAGAGACCCCTTGGACCACGGTGGGTCCAAAGGGTAAGAAGAAGAAGGCGGCGGCTACACCATCTATAGCCGCCCCGAAGAATAAGAACAAGAAGAGGAAGCTGCGTCCGCTCAAGTCAGCCGCCATCACTCTCACGCTAGAGAAGGGGGTGGACCAGAGCGTGACGTATGCTTCCATACTTAAGGAGGCGACGAGTCGGATCGACCTTGAAGAGGTAGGAATCCACCAGAAAAACAAGGTCCGATACCGGCTGGCGAGGACGGGCGCCCGGATACTAGAGGTAACCGGAGAGGACGCCCAGCAGAAGGCGGACGCCCTCGCCAATAGAATGAGGGAGGTCCTGGACAGGGACGCAGTGAGAATCACTCGCCCTGTCCAAAGAGTGGAACTGCTCGTCTCTGGTTTGGACGACGCAGTGACCGTCGCCGATGTCACCAAGGCGGCGGCAAAAGAAGGCGGCTGCCTGGCCACCGACATCCGGTCGGGCAGGATTACGGTGGGCCCCAGGGGCGCGCGGAGCGTGTGGCTCCACGTCCCCACGGCTGCCGCCAAGAAGCTAGTTGCTTCTGGGCGGCTGCAGGTGGGTTGGGTCCTGGCAAAGGTAGTGCTGCTGGCCACGAGGCCAAAGCGGTGCTACCGATGTCTGGACACCGGCCACCTGGCATCGAGCTGCCAGTCTCCGGTAGACCGTAGCGGGAATTGCTTCCGTTGCGGGAAGCCGGGGCATAAGGCCGCCGACTGCGCGGAGGAGCCTAGCTGCTTCCTTTGCGCAGAGCGCGGCAGAGAGAGCGGCCACGTGCTGGGGTCTAACGGCTGTATCACAGCAGCCAGCAAGTCTCCGGGCACGAGCAAGAAGCGCAAGGCTCCCTCCAAGGCTCGGCCGCGTAAGCGGCCTGGAGCCGATAAGGCCGGGGCGAGTGAAACCGCCCCCGCCATGGAGGTAGAAGCCTAGGCCTGTGGGCGGTTGATCGGGGGATCACCGTCCACAATATAGGCCTTGAGGAGAAAGGCTCCCCCGATGCCCGGGGAGCCTCTCGACGCAGATAGGCGGCGGCAAAGGCTGCTGCAGCCGAAGTGATGCCGGAAGCGGCAAGCGCGGCGGAGGACGCGGTTGAATGTACGATCCCGCTCCTCCGCGTGTAGCGTTGACGAGGGCATGGGGGGGTTTTAGTCGGTAAACCTACGGAGGGAGTCCGACATACCCCTGCCCCTCCCCCGAGGGGGCGGGGGATGCGTAATGCATTTCCCCTCCTAAAAAAAAAAAAAAAAAAAAAGGGTATTATAAAGATCTAGCTACCTAAATGTAAACAAAAATCATAGTAAATTCGTTTATGGCATAATATTATGATTTCCATAATAATTACACCGTATGACAGATGAGGATTACGAATGAAATATGACTTATTTAATTTCCAACATACGCATTAAGAGGATTCATAATTACTTTTTTAATATAATGAAATGTATCTGCGTTAGCAATTTCGATTTAAAATGATCTCGTAATACTATCTTCCTTTTGCGAAATTAAATTATGGATAGCGAAATAAAATATTATAATCAAGTGGAGGTACTTATCCTAAACCACGGTTTCATTAATCTTATTACTCCTACAATATTATAAAACACTAGCTGTTGCCCGCGACTTCGTCCGCGTTAGCATAATATAATAACGGAGACGGATAATTTTCTCCTTTTAAGGTCCCTTACTCAAAGGGTAGAAACGGGACCCGCAGCCAAGTAGGCACATATTAATCAAATGACAGTTTTAGTTTAGGTTACAATCTTTAATAATTTCAGTTCAATCAGTCGAAAGTCTAAGAAAATTTCTAAAAACTTTATTAAATTCCTTTCTGAGGGGATGCCTACGTCATAGTATCTTTATGCATATTGCATACACAGTCTCAGCCCGATCAGTTTAAATTTGACAAAAGTTTCATGCAAAATTTCATCCCCTATTTTACTCCCTTAGAGGTGGAATTTTTTAAATCCTTTTTTAGCAGATGCCTACGTCATAGTAGCTTTAAATGCATGCAAAGTCTCAGACCAATCGGTTTGAAATTGACAAAGTTTCATACAAACTGTCAACCCCAATTTCACCCCCTTGGGGGTAGAATTTCCAAAAACGCTTAAATATACTTCCATTTAATTTTAATTAGTAACCAAATAATAAAGTTTCATGTTTCTAACTTAAGAAATGACGGACTTTCATTCACACTTTCAACCCCAATTTCACCCCCTTGGGGGTAGAATTTCCAAAAACGCTTAAACACGTATTTATTCATTTTTAATCAGTAGCCCAAAAACAAAGTTTCATGTTTCTAACTCAAAAAATGACGGTCTTTCATTCAAACTTTCAACCCCAATTTCACCCTCTTGGGGGTAGAATTTCCAAAAACGCTTAAATACGTATTTATTTATTTTTATTCAGTAGCCCAAAAATAAAGTTTCATGTTTCTAAATTAAGAAATGACGGACTTTCATACAAACTTTCAACCCCTATTTCACCCCCTTCGGGTTAAAATTTCCAAAATTCCTTCCTTAGTGGGTGTCTACTTAATAAAACAACCCTGCTCACCAAATTTCGTGGCTGTAACTTTAACAGTTTTTGCTCTGCGATGATGAATCAGTCAGTCAGTCAATAAGTCAGGACTTGTAATTTTATATATATAGATAACAATTATTTCAGTTTACGGTTAAAAAAATAAGTTGAAATAAGGGGGCAAACGAGCAAACGGGTCACCTGATGGAAAGCAACTTCCGTCGCCCATGGACACCCGCAGCACCAGAAGAGCTGCAGGTGCGTTGCCGGCCTTTTAAGAGGGAATAGGGTAAGGTAAAGGTAAGGGGAGGGTAGAGATGGGAAAGGAAGGGAATAAGGGAGGGTAGGGAAGGGAATAGGGTAGGGGATTGGGCCTCCGGTAAACTCACTCACTCGGCGAAACACAGCGCAAGCGCTGTTTCACGCCGGTTTTCTGTGAGGATGCGGTATTTCTCCGGTCGAGCCGGCCCATTCGTGCCGAAGCATGGCTCTCCCACGTCAACGACGACGTTTTATTTTCGTTTCTTCGATATCTTTTGAAGTATTATTTTGTTAGGGTTCGAAAAAGTTTTACCTCAAAAATCACAATACTGTAATTTTATTGAATATAGGCAATTTTCTAGATAACTATAAACTGGTAGCATAAAATTCGAATTTGTACATAAACTGACCTGAATTTTTTCCTTTCTTATCAGCTCCGAAGTTTACGAGCAATAATCCATAAAGCTTATATATGGATGATAAAATGCTAATCCACAGTGCGGTCTGCCTTGTATAAGTTGTATGTAATTTTCATACACTTGGCCGTAACCTCCTGTGTCAAGTGATAAAGCTCTTAGTATTAAATTCATACTAAGCCTCGGCTTTCCAGCTTAGAACCATATTTGCATTTGTCCCGCAAACTTGGCGCTCGTGGTCACCCCAGTTATAATTACAGTTTTTTTACGAATTAACTTCTTTTGGCATATTATGCCTTCCTTGTTTAAAGAAATCTGCTTCTAAAACAATTTTAAGCGTACCACAGAATACATAATATTATTATAACATTTTAAACTTTCGTGTTGCATTATAATTAAAACTTATTAATCGGGACTTAACGCGACTTATTCTAGTAGTAATGCTACTACGTTACTCGTAGTAGCATTACTACTAGAATAAGTCGCGATTAATAAGTTTTAATTACATAATACTCTAAAGCTATGTTGTGGACATAGCTTTAGAGTAATAAAAGCTATGTTGTGGACATAGCTTTAGAGTAATAATATGAATGCATTCGAAATGTCAAAAGATTATGAAAATTGAAAATGAAAGGGCACAATGTGGACATAGCTTAAGAACTTGATTACATCTACCGAAAAGTGGCTAATTAATTTTTAGGCAATATAATTTTTTTGGCGTCCAGGGTGCTGATGAAAAATGAATAACAGGACCCTGAGTCAATAAACTACTATAGTACTGGATAGAGACAGGAATATATTTTAAAAGGAACGTGTGGGTTCGGGAGGGAATAGTAATTTTTAATATCTCACGGTGGCGTCTCATTGTGAATTTGCGACTGTTCTCGTATTCCGCCCTGCAATTTCTCATTTGTGGCGGTTTTGTGTCGTCCCACGACGTGCAATATTCAGGATGTCGCATACACACAAATGGGTACAGTACAAGTTACAACATGCAAAATATAGATTTAGCACCTGTCGGGGTATTACGAGGTCTTATAGGGGAATTACGAAGATTATTATGAGATTTCGCACAAATAAAACATTTTTTTCTTTGTGTATAAATTCAAAGTAATATCAAAAGACCGATATAAGCCTTGGTAAAGCCCTTATTTTCGTAAGGTTTTCTTTGAGTGATGTGCCTTTATTTCACTTCCGCTGTTAATTTTGGTTTCAATTACTTTCAAACCATGTTGTACCCGAAAGACAAACTTGAGCATAGAGATATAGCTCTACATCCAGAAAATGGTACATCGACGGTGCCACCATTATAAGAAGTGTGAAATATGAAGACGCGCTGTCTTTTTTTTCTAAGCTCTCGACAGTTATATGAATTTTTAAGGAGAGTTCATTCGTGAGTTATTATAGTTTCATGAATAGAAAAAGCAGTGTACTCAAGACTCAAGATTAAACTTAATATAAAATATAATGTAGGTATTAGAGATAAATTGTGTTGTTTTTAAGAAGGCTCTCCTGATTACGGTACTTACCTAATAAAATATTATACTAAGTATACCTAACAGATACTATAACTAATAGATACAAAGCGAAAATCAAATCTGAAATGTGCAAGCCAAAATCATCTCTCTGTGTCTCTATATATTATATAAAACTCAAAGGTGACTGACTGACATGGTGTCGATCTATCAACGCACAGCCCAAACCACTGGACGGATCGGGCTGAAAGGCACGCAGGTAGATGTTATGACGTAGGCATCCGCTAAGAAAGGAATTTGACAAATTCCAACCCCAAAGGGTTAAAATAGGGGATGAAAGTTTTCATATAATAATACTTCTTAACGCGTGCGAAGCCGCGGGCAAAAGCTCGTATAATATATAATACTCGTACAAACCGGGAAACTTTTTTGAAGACTTTGGTTAATAAAAAAACCAAAGACATTCAAGGCAATTTTCCAAGGTAGGATTCTAGGTCTTACGTACGTCAAAAGAACTAGAACACATAATTAACTGTCGCTAAGTTCCTATCATTACAAAGAAGATAGTGTACGAGTAACTTACAAGTCACAAGTTACCTAGTTTCAGTTACAATGAACTATACAGCCAGTTTTAATAAAATATGTCATTATTTTTAGGACCACATTTATATGTACCTCGTTTTGTGAATTTTTAGATACTTCTTACTTTGCTACTGGCTACTGTCAAGAAACACTAAGTAGTAGGTACATAAGTATTAACTTTACTTATACTCGATTTGGTATGTGCCGCTAAATGTGCCACATTCAGAGGCGAGTAATAATTACCTATCTGTAATTAAATATAAAGATTTTGACATTTAAAACATTTTGAAAAAAATCTTTATTTAGTTGCAATTAAATAATATAATTTGAAATCCTACAGGCTGTTAATTTATTATTTACTTACTTACTTACTTAAAAATTAATAGCTTGTTACAATCATCTTCTGGATTATATTATAAAGACCGACATGGCTTTTAAATTTTTATATGAACGTGGGCGGCGCAGGGGGGCGAAAGGAGAACTGTCAAAAACATGTCAAAAATGGGGATTTTATATGGTCGCGTTAGTTCCTTTTTCGCCACATATTCCCTACGTTCCACTTGGCGTTGAAAACGATCAAAACGCAAAAAATAGGAGGCATTTTCAGCGTTTTGATCGTTTTCAACGCCAGGTGGAACACGGGGATTGTAACTATTATAATTTTAAAAATCGAAATAAATATCGGCGCCATTTTGAAACATCAAACAAGATGACGGCACTAGCTACATTTCCCGCGTTTTTTCCATCAATTTGTTTGTGAATGCGCACCTTATTTACCCCGATAAACTGAATATGAATGGCTGAAAGCCTATGGTTTGTTAAAATAAAACTCGGGGCCTCTCGGCTTTGTCTGAATAATAAACGCATGCTCAAAATAATTGAAGCTTTTCAGTGAATAACGAATTCACACTTTATTCTGTAAGTGGAAACGTATAATATGACTGTGTTTTAAAGGCTTTAAGGGTCTTTTTCAAAGATCCGTGAATAATAACGATATCTATACATATAATAAAACTGTAGAAATGAAAATTCTGTACATTAAAGATATTCAAAAAATAATAAGCGGGGAGTGTCACTATATCGCTATAGAAGCCCAAAATGTGGTTAGTTTTTTGTCTGTCTGTCTGTCTGTCCGTCCGTCTGACTGTCTGTATGTTTGTTCCACTATCACACGAAAACTAATGAACCGATTTGAATGCGGTTTTCGCAGATATATTGGTCTTCTTCCAACTTAACATCTGGTGTATAAAAAATTTCCCCTCACCCCTCTAAGGGGGCAAAAGAGGGGGTCAGATTTTGTATCAAACTTTTTTCTTTCACACGAAAACTACTGATCCGATTTGCATACGGTTTTCGCAGATATATTTGTCTTCTTCCAACTCAACATCTGGTGTATAAAATTTTTCCCCCCACCCCTCTAAGGGACAAAAGAGGGGGTAAGATGTTGTCTCAACTGATGAAGTAGAAATACTTTAAATGGCAAAACAACGTTTGCCGGGACATCTAGTTACGATATAACACGTTCTCTGCCGCGTAGGTCACCGGTGACCTCAGAGCAGACCTGTTTTTGAAACGAATTCGTAGGCCATGGGACACGTTTATCGTACATTTCTCTGTAGTATGTGACCGGGGCGGCGGCCGGCGCTGTAGAGCAATACTCTCACATGGTATTCACCTATGTTCATTATATTATGTGAAAATTTTAATGCAGAAACGCAAAGTGTTGGAAAAAATAACAGTTTTTGTATGGGAGCCTCCCTTAATTTTTTTTAAATTTAATTATTAATTATTAACGTACACATAATATAATTAAGTATTCTGTGAAAATTTCAACTGCCTACCTGTCATTATTGATTATGAGCCAAAAATGTCAAAAAATTACGTTTTTTGTATGGGAGCCCACATTAAATATTAATTTTATTTTGTTTTTAGTATTTTTTGTTATAGCGGCAACAGAAATACATAATCTGTGAAATTTTCATAAGTCTAGCTATAGCGGTTATTGAGTTACAACCTGGAAACAGACAGACTGCGGTGACCGGAAACGGGACCGGTGCGGCGCAGTGATAACGATTGCGTACTTTACAGTACTACAGCGCAGCGCCGCGTAAGTCACATGTGACCTCAAGGGTTTTTTTTATTATATCTCAGGAACCCTGCACCCCATCGAACCCTAAATGATGTCATAGTTTAAGTCTTGACCTAATACATCTATTTCGACCAAAAAGTTTTTTTGTAATTTTTCTTGTTTGTACTACCGGTAGAGAACGTGATAAAAATATAATCCCTCCATGGTTTGTTCTGATGTAGGTATAACATTAAAGAGGGAAATACTGGGTTAATGAATTATGAAATCACACTTTACAACATTTTATAACTGTACAGGGAACAGACTATACTCAATGTTAGGTAAAAAAAATCCACAGGCGAACGTATGTCGTATAACCTCCTCGTTTTTGGAAGTCGGTTGATACCAAAATAACGGCCCGGCCGCATCTGCGTCTATCGTCCGAAGCTTCGTGCTACGAGACGATACTATTGGACGATACACGCAGATCGTCCAATAGTATCGGTTTTAGCGCGAAGCACCACGCATATGCGGCCGCGGCATAATAATATTATCCTTTTGATGAGCATTTTTTTAAATTACTGCTCTTTAATATAATAAAATCGGAACTAGCAAACAATATTTGTTATGACATAAAATAGAGCATCGAAAATGCTCATAATTTCCCCGGGAAAATGAAAACAAACGTTTACTTTATAAAGTGACATGGGGTAATTAAAATGCATGAAATAATAAATTGTGTGTATTTAGGCGAATATTTTTTAACAGGGTATATTTATCCTTTATAAAATCTACAATATTGTGGTAGTAATACCACAGATTACTAATAATTAGTCATGCTACCACAGATAATACTATTAAGATAGTGAAAATAGATATGCTTTTGCTAAGCAAGTCCCCAGTCTTATTTAATCTTATAAAGTTTATGTAGAGATTAAAGGCGATATATTTCCCCAGCTCAAAGTTCGTTTAATCGATGCTAGCCTTTTACGTGACCATGAACTATCACAGAGTAATATCTAAAAACACGTTAATCGCTTGTATTGGTCTATATTGTGGAATGTGGAGTAACTTGATGAGGCCTTTGGCTGCAGAGTCTATCAACAACCAAGAACTCCACGCGATATACCTTTAAATGTAAAAAGGATTTCCAATTAGAACTACCCCTTTACTATTTTTCGCTTCGAAGCGGAAGTAGCTAATAGCAGCTAATACCGAAGCAAGAAGAAGCGAAGTGGGCCCGGGAAACGAAGCGGCGAGTACCGAAGCACAAAGCGGAGCGGTGACCGGACATTCCGATATTTGATACCCTTTGATTCCTTCAACCGTTAACCCTAATATCTTTAAATGATATAAATAGGATACTGTTGAAAGGAATTATAATATTACGTAAGATATTTCCCGAGACTTCGTTTGCGACAACACATCAGATTTTCCGTGTTTTTCCAAATGTTCCACTAATTATTTATTTCTTTTGGTTACAGCGAGATGTAGACACTATATATGTATTATGGTAGATAAATGTCTAATTAATATGCCCGACACAAAAAACGCTTTTTGCCCAAAAGTGGACTTAGCAGGTTAACGACTTAACTAGGCCGACGATATGCTATACCCTTCCTTCATATAAAGCCTTCATCGATAAAATTACTATCAAACACAAAATAATTAGCAAAAATATTTCTTCAATTCAAACGTTACTTGACTATAGCGCGTTAGAACAAACAAACTCTTTAGCTTTATAATTTTAGTACTCCTGCTCGAAGCTTTAGCTTCGGCTTCGGCTACATAGCCGGATTCTCGGCTTCACAACGTAATCACGACCCAAGACGAAGTTTTGCCAATTGTTATTAAACTAACAGCTGTTATCCAAACATAAAGTTTTATTAAATTTTTGACCACAACATTAAGCAATTATCACACAATCATACAGCATTAATCAATAATTATTATCACACAATCATGAGGCTAATGTAAATTTTCAGCTGAATAAAGCTCACATTAAATAGCTAACTATTTTCCAATTCCTATTCATCTGTTCAGGAAAATTCGTTTGCCATTACATGCCGTTCACAGGACTAAAGTTAATTTATGAGTTCGCAGACGGGCAACTCGTGACTTGTGAGTTGTGACAGCGACCGACCACTGCTGCTGTCCTACTGTCCTACTGTTATTTAAAACTGACTATAATAAAATATCCTTGGGGTAGGCCTTTGCCCAGCAGTGGGGCAGCATAGGCTAGAAAAAATAAAAAAATAAAAGGAAACAAAATATCCTAAAGAGTTACTGCTACCAATTTATTGTTTATTTAACAACAAAACATTGCATCTAATTCGTTGAATCTTGAACAGAACAATAATTATATTGACATACATGTGCTGCCGTAGATTCGCTAAGCATCTGCTTATCGTCGTTATAGTTGATATATTTGATGATGATTTAAAAATTGAATAGATAGAGTTGAAACTTGGAACTCTATTCAATTGACTACGACAAAGCAATCTATGATAATTATTGGCAGTCTATATTTTAATGCCTTGTTACTGCACAATGTGGTTTAAACGCCTCACAACCTGTGTAGGCACATAAAAATGTGTCTCTATTCTCTAACCACAAATTCACAATAGTCGCGGTAGTCCGTGCCCCGTAGCCGGGATACAGCAACCACACACCACACGACCGCAGCTCGTCTGCACCGGCATATTGAGCTGGACAACAACACAAAGAGCTCAGGGCGTAATGAGCTGCCAATAGATATGCTATCACCCTGTATGTGCCATACAGCGAGTCCTAAACAATGTGCTTTATGGACAATAATTTGAAAGCTTTATATTTTATCACTCGATGTTTTCCGGAAGTAAAACATAAATAATAATTAACTTATGGCCTGAATTTTAGGTTAAATTGTAATGAAACTATCTAGTTTTTTAAACGAACCAAACCGAAAAACGAACTACATCACAATCTGTTCAGCAGTGGAAGAGAAGTAAAAGACACACATTTATGATAATATTAAGTACACTTTAAGTACACACATTAAGTACACACACAGAATGAGCGTGAGTTCAACTCATACTAAGCCAGTTTTTCCTCTCTACCTCTACTCTGCCTTGAGCATTTAAAACATTTTTTGTAACTCGATCTGCAACTTAAGTTATTTTAGACAGTACCGCATATTTGTAACAAAACACGAACTTTAATCAACATTCAACAACGTAAAGTTACCCCAAGCTTAGAAGCCTTTTAAGCTCATTTAGATGAAGTAAGGTATTATGTGGATACAGAATAATAATGCACTACCTCAGAGGTAGGAAAAACAGTGTCAGTGTTTGTCAACATTGTTCGAGTTCTTTGAAGTTAATGTTATCTTTTAAGCGTATCCAAGTATAACTTTGACTCGCTCTACCTAAACAGCTGGTCATATTTGAGTTTGAGAGGTTTCAAAGTCGTCGTCGTCAGGGGGACTCTGAGTATAATATTACTGAAGATTTTTTAAGAAATAGATTTTTTAGCTCATGTTCATTATATTTTTTAGTAAGTAATCTTCTTATTCGGTGGTTAGCAGGTTGAATGTTTCTGATCTGGCTAATTTCAATATTGTGTCACAGTGTAATAAATTATTACACTGTGATTGTGTAATGTGAGTATTATAGGGCTGGACTCTATTTAATAAGCAAAAGTGTCATTAGTATTCCACTGTAGTGTGTAGAGTGTATGAGTAGAATTCGCGCGAACAACGAAACTTTTTAATTTGTTTGTGCGCTCTTTGTTTGGGCCGACTTTATTAAATGCAGTCCTTTTGAGCGCTCGTGTTTTTGTAGTTTTTTTTTTTTTCTATACTTTTGTGCAGACAATGGGCGCTGTTAAATGGCAAGTTTTGTGAAAATAGTGAACGGACCGAACCGTTTTAATGGGTTTGTTTTGCAAAACTGGGATGAGAGTAGTCAGTTAGGACAGAATCAGGACCTACATGATATTTTTTTAGGGTTCCGTACCCAAAGGGTGAAAACGGGACCCTATTACTAAGACTTCGTTGTCTGTCCGTCTGTCCGTCTGTCTGTCTGTCTCCAGGCTGTAACTCAAGAACTTTCAATTATTTTTCACATATTACTACGAACTAATTTTCACAGATTATGTATATCTGTTGCCGCTATAACAACAAATACTAAAAATAAAATAAAATGAATATTTAAGGGGGGCTCCCATACAACAAACGTGATTTTTTGGCCTTTTTTGCTCTATATCAAAAATGGCAACAGGTAGATACTTGAATTTTTCACAAAATTCTTAGTTATTGGTCTCGCGCTCAGCGCTACGACTAGATACCGCGCTGTATAGAAAAAACAGAGTCGTAGCGCACAGCGCGAGACCAATCATTTATTACCATTCAAAGCTTTACATTTCCATTGAGTCGGAACATGGAACTCGGAGTATTGACACCGATGTCCAAATTTGGAGATAGCTGTGACCGACTGGACCGGTTTTTAACGGGAATGGCGATGCTAGTCCCGACTACACAGTCCCGGACGAAATGAATACGACAAATAAGGACGTGAGTGGAAGAACCAGATAACTACCATTTTATAACATGGGGACTCATTTTTAGGGTTCCGTAGCCAAAATGGCCAAAAACGGAACGGTCTGTCTGTCTGTCTGTCTGTTTGTCTGTCTGTCTGTCTGTCTGTCTGTCTGTCTGTCTGAAATGAAATGAAATGAAATATCTTTTATTCAAAATAGGTATCATGATACACTTTTTGAACGTCAGAAGTCTACGTTGCCTACCACCGGTTCGGGAACTAACCCTGTCTGTCTGTCTGTCCGTCCGTATGTCACAGCCACTTTTCTCCGAAACTATTAGAGCTATATTATTGAAACTTGGTAAGTAGGTGTAGTCTGTGAACCGCATTAAGATTTTGATGCAAAAATGGAAAAATTATTAAAAATTGTAGGGGTCCCCATAGGTACAACTGAAACAAAAAAAAATTTTTTTCATCTAACCTCTGCGTGTGGGGTATCTATGGATAGGTCTCCAAAAATCATATTGAGGTTTCTCATATCATTTTTTTCTAACCTGAATAGTTTGCGAGAGGGACTCTTCCAAAGTGGTAAAATGTGTGTCCCCCCCCCCTCTAATTTCTAAAGTAGGGGCATGATAATTCTAAAAAAAAATATGATGTAGATTACTATAAAAACTACCAACGAAAATTGGTTTGAACGAGATCTAGCCAGTAGTTTTTTTTATGCGTAATAAATGGTAAACCTTAATCTAAATTTCATTAAATCGACTGAGATATAAAAATAAATCAAAAACCTATCAATTTCATAATAATAAACCTTATTGCTGCTGCGGAACCCTTCATGGGCGAGTCCAACTCGCACTTGGCCGCTTTTTTTTCATTTAATATATAATTTTAACAAACACGTACCGTACACATAAAATTCAGTTTTTTTTTACTTCAAACTTTTTTTCCGGCCCTAAAACCTCAATGTATGCAAAAAAATAATTATATTTTTTTAACTGTTACTTACCTGGTTCTTTCACTTACGTCTTCAAATCCTATACAGACGTTTCAAATCTTGTTTCATTCAGTTTAATATTACATGATGCCCGTGACTCCGTTGCGCAGAAATTTGTTTTATGCGGAAACCGTATAATGTTTTTCCTGGATAAAAAGTATCCTATGTCCATCAAAATCGGTTCATCGCATTTATATTCATAATAAGAATATTAACGACAATCCATTCTTTCTTGGCACAGTGAAAAAGTTTTGCCTCGCAAATAAAAAACTTGTTTCGTTTGAATTTATGTAGAATACCTACAGTTTGAATTTAAATTATCGATAATTTAATTGGTTTACAATTTTAATATCAGTAAAAGCCTATTTACGGACTACTAGACACTATCCGCATATTTGCATGGAACCGTGCCTTTTCCGCAATAAGCAATATGCTTTGGCCCATAACCGCGTTATATTTTTATACTTCAGCGTTTAAAGTGTGTAAAGATAAAAGACAACCAAAAAAACAGACGGACACACTTTCGAAATATAGACAGCGCCGCAGCGGTCTGGCAAAATTAATTTAGTAATGGCGAAGTAATCTCTGTCGGACACGTCGAGCTAACTCTCATAATAGGGCCTTTCAGACGCTGTCGAAGAGTTAGCCGCACAGCTTCACAATTACTTACAACTTTATCTATTAAACTACGGAGCTAGATTTGAAGATTTTCTAGTGAATACTTTGATAGATTATAAAGGCCGTCACAGACCTAGCTATAATATATATTAATATATTTATAGCTAGGCATATACAAATACAAATACAAATACAAATACAAATTAATATATATTTTCTATACAATTTTCGTGTGACCACACACTTAGCTATAATATATATTTCTGGTCTCAGTGTGTTTAGTACGGTATATTAAGGTATATTCTATGTCCTTTTCTGGGAATCAAATCTCCATACCAAATTTCAGCAAAAACGGTTTAGCGGTTTTTTTGTGATTTTAATGGACAAGCGCCTCAGCGTTATAACGCTTACCCATACAAAAGTTTTAAAAAATTTGCTCTTTCAGCGCTGCAACTGTCACAGTTCACAGCCTAAATTATTATCACTTAGTTTTGTTACACCCTGTATACTCTAGAATCTAGATGGATTAACCTGTCAACGACCTGAAGTACAAATGCTGACGTACAGACTCATTTCAAATTATAATATTGGTACGGTAATCTTGAACCTGTCAGCGAGATGTATACAAATTGTTTAGCAATTTCACGCATGATCCTCCAGTTTTGATGTATACTCGTATGTGAATTATAATTAATGATTCCCGCGGAGTGTAAGCCGCTTACACAGACAAGATTGAAATGTCGTCACATTTTCACACGATTTTGTTGTGGCTACGCAGACGAGCGACTAAAGCACGGATTCCGTGGTTCTTTATAGTTGTTTAAATGCTTTTATGTCAAAACGTTAACTAACCAAAAAACCCGGATACACGTCTTGTTCGGTGGTAAAAACTGTTATTAGTTATTTTAAGGTGTTTTTATAAAATATGAGGCCTTACACTCTCGAAACTGATCCGATTTCGATTGCGAGTTGATTTTAATTTAAATTCAATCATATCTAACAAAAATTTACATCGTAGTGCCATGCCAAACTTTTCGATCCTAATTAGTTACAAACCCCGCGTTTGCGGGGAATTTGAGCCACCGCACGATCGGGCACTAGAGTAGATAGGGACTTGGTAAGTATTCAATTTCATTCATTCTAAAATGAAAAAAAAAACTTAAAATTTTTTTTTGCATGGCTAATACGTAACATTTAAATAAAAGCTGCTAAACAACTTCGATTTGTTTTACATTTACATCAAAACTATATAACAAAATTCGAATTCGTTCGCCCGTTTGCACCGAGCTTTCGACTTTGCAATGTGATCATGGCATAGCTTGCTGCAGGATTTACATGAGTATGCAGCGGGTCATTGCGGTGAGAGTCATCAGGGGCTACCGTACAGTCTCTTGGGCGGCAGCAACTGCTCTGGCGGGGGAACCGCCATGGGAGCTCACGGCGAGGGTGCTCGCCGAGTCGAACCTCCTCATCACTGAGGAGAGGTCGAATGGCGAAGCCCCTTCGTGGGAAGGGCTCAGGCGGTTCCGGAGACTCGGAGAGCAGTGGCTGCTGAGGAGGTGGGAAGAGGATCTGGCGCAGACCCGGTACGGTAAACGTACCGCTGAGGCACTGCGTCCAGTTCTTGCGGCGTGGATGCGCCGCAAGAAGAAACCCCTCACCTTCCGCCTTACGCAGGTATTCACCGGGCATGGATGCTTCGGTGAGTACCTGTGTAAGGTTGCCAGGAGAGAGCCAACGCCAGCCTGCCATGAGTGCGGCGCTGCGGAGGACACGGCCCAGCATACCCTTGAGGTGTGCGATCGTTGGGCCGTGCAGCGCCACGATCTCGTGGCAGTGCTAGGCGGGGACCTCTCACTCCCGAGCATGGTGCGCTGCATGCTCGAGAGCGATGAGGCCTGGCAGGCGGCGGTCTCTTTCTGCGAAATTGTTATGTCGCAGAAAGAGGCCGCGGAGCGGGACAGAGAGGACGATCCCACCTCTCTGCCGCTCCGCCGGCGTAGGACGGGAGTGCGGAGGCGACGCTATGCGAACCTCCTAACTCTCGTCTAACGGGGCTCCGGGAGAGGATGGGAACCTCCCTGGCTAACCAGTCCCGGCGCCGAGGGGAACGCTTCAGTTTGCCTAAGCGTTTCCTTACCTTGGTGGAAGTCCGGTCCCTTTTGAGGTAGACCGGCCAGTCGTGGAGGGAGTCCCGTGTTTGTTAGATCCGGGATATCCCTCTTTTAATTAGAGTTGAAAACATAATAATATTTCGATTTCTAAGGATCTCAGTAACTTTCAAGAAGATTGTGAATCAGTACATATAACTAACTAATTAAACACCTATGAGACTGTAAATGTTTTTGGGTTTTTTAGTTTAGGTACCTATTTTATTTTAGTAGTTTAGGTATTTGTTGCTTTTTTTGACGACGAAATTAATTCGATATTCTAATCAAGTAAACTTACTTTAAATGAAACCTCATAATATGTCGAGTTAAAATATAAAACACTTGGAAGATTCAATTGTGACGTATCCTCAGGCTGTTGGGGCCATTTGCTTGAGTGGGGCACTCGTCGTGGCGTCGCCATGAATAATACATCTCCATTAGGGGATCTTACACCTTCTCACTATTTTTATGATTTTTATGATATCCTTTATACTTAGGATTTAAGGGTTAATAATATAAAACATTTTTGGACATAGGAGTTATAAAGCTGTTTTAGGGTTCAAATCCTTTTTTAAATTCATTTTCTCTATTGTTTTTGGCTTTGCGGGATAATGCACAGAACATACATAATATAGGTCATATAAAAGCACTAGATGTTCCGCGCGGTTCCGACCGCGTAAATAAGAAATTTCGCGGGAACCCTACACTTTCTTGCAATAAGCAGCCTAAGCCCTTCCCCATGGTCTACTACTATATCTGTGCAAAATTAGATAAAATCGGTCCAGTAGTATAAATAATAATAATAGACTATTATGACTTCTTATGTTCAAGCGAAAAACTTAGTACAGACTTCTCCGGGCAAATTTTACTCACGTAACAAATTTTACAAAGCACTCAATGTAACAAAGTTTGATTGTTTGTAAATTGGACTATTTTTTCGTAACGCTCGTCTGTTAATGAGGTTCGATCGTGACGTAATTAATCAAGTTAATTGTTGTTTTGTTCCCTCTCAAATTGAGTTCCTTCGGCCGAGTGCAGGAACTAATTAGGTAGCTAATAATAGAAGGTACGAAGTGGTTTCGATAATCGAGACGAAATAAAATCAGCCAAAAGTGCGAGTTGGATTCGCGCACGAAAGCTACCATTTATTGACACCGAGGAAAAATTTGTAAAATCATAATGTGGTTCACAGAATACGGACAGAATAGTTTTATTCTAAATCGATACATTTCATTCCATCAATCCGGCTCGATCCGGTTCCATCAATCCTTCGGTCGGCTCGATGCGAGCCTTCGAGCTGTCAGTGCGGTCCACACAGTACCTAATTATTATTACTCTGTTTGGAGTAAAACTATCGAGCAAAGCCGTATGTAAGTACTTAGCAAGAGGTGAAGCTTTTATTTTCTAGTAATTTACTACAACTCACAAGCGTATAAATGTTTATTGTTTATGGTGTGATGATGGTGGTACTATTGTTTCGCAAAGTACTTTCGCTGGTTTGTTGTGATCAAAGTAAACGTCATTTTATAATGTAGACCCAGATATTGTCTATATAACTGAATTCCATACAGCATAGTGTAAGCCCATACTCTACAATACGGAATACTAGAGGACGGCCGCAACTCCGTTGCGCCAAAATTTGATTATCGCGCCGGAACCGTACATTTTTCCGGGATAAAAACTATCCTATGTCCTTTCCCAGGGCTCAAGGTATCTCCATGCCAAATTTCAGCAAAATCAGGTTTTCAGCAAAAAAAGTTCAGCGGTTTAAGCATGAAGAGGCAACAGACAGATAGACAGATAGACAGACAGACAGACAGACAGACACACTTTCGCATTTATAATATTAGTGTGGATTTCATAAATATTCCGGAATATTGTGCGTATAATCCTGACAAACAAACCGCTCGTTACGGGGCTTTGATTGGGTAATGTAATACACAACTCACTATTATGCTAACTCGCTCCTGCGATACCCCTAATGCCGCAGATATTGTGATCACGCATTCATAATGAAACCCCCCCTTGTTGACGGTTTACGTTCAACAAAGCTAACGCACACAAACACGTTTATCATATTGTAATATGAATAATTGTAATTATGTATGTATGAACGAATATGGTACGAATTTAACGAGTACAGGCCTCTAGTTTACGTTTTCTTTATCGCTACTTTACAGAATAGCCGATCAAAATGTATGGAATTGACAATTCACGAGTCGAACGTCAAATTCATATTATCGAACGCTTATGTCAATTATAGACATTTTGATCGGCGATTCTATAGAGAAGCGATAATGAAAACGTCTTGGCTAAGGGTCAGTTGCTTTTATGTTTTGCCTACGAATGTAGTCTGGCCTAAGGCTCTTAAAAACATTATCATGTCAATGTCATTCTTGTGCGGGTTTTTATCTGCTGTCTCACATATTCAAGTTGGCGGTGTAAGTTTTGCCGGACACCCGCCAAATATTCTTGTAGAAATGTATTTTTGTTTCAAAGCAGACTTTGCACAAACTTTTGTAGGTCAAAAATGTACCATCGAGGAAATTGATTCCTAGGCAGTTGACAGACCAACGTCATTTGGTCGGATCATGTCAATTCAATGTTAATGTGATCTGTCGGCTGGGCATGACGTAACGCGACCAAACTACGTAGGTCCCCATCCGCCTATGAATCAACTTATCTGATAGTACACACGATATTTCTGACAAAACCCGTTGTAAGTTACGTAATCATCCTGCGGGTATGAATGTTATACTAGCAACTACTCTCTTGTTTCAGTGGTGGACTGCGTAGTGTCGGAGTGGGGGGCGTGGTCGGAGTGCGACACGTCGTGCGGGTCCGGCGGCATGGAGCGGGCGCGGCGCGTGCTGCGCGCTGCGGCGCACGGTGGCCGCCACTGCCCCTCGCTGGTGCAGCGCCGCGCGTGCCAGGCCCACCACGGCTGCGCACCCGACAGCGACGTGCCGCTGAGGGGTAAGTGTAGCTACTTATAGTCAATCAAAAGGAATCTAGATTTCGCACACTTGCGGGGATATGGTGGCCACAAAGGCCTCAAGCTTGAGCGAGCGAGGTCGAAGCCCACTGTCGTCATTTCAGACGTGCGTAAATCAAGGAGACAAAAAGCGACTACGTAACGACGTAATTCTACATGCTCTGTGACTTTGGCTACTACACACTGTCGTCTTGTTATCTGAGGCTCGGCATGTCATGAAGGCTGAGTCGTCGGCTATGTCCCGGGAAAGAACATAGGATATTTTTTATCCCGAATAAAAGTACGATTCCGGCGCGATAAACTAATTTTGGCGCAACGGAGTTGCGGGCGTCATCTAGTTTTGATCTCAGACCAAATAAAAACTCAAGACAGAGCGCTGCGAACAACAAAGTGAAGCCGATCGAAAGTACGCCAGCTGTGTATGTACACGCTTACGCCCACATACGCAAAACGAAAGTACGCCAGTTTTCGTCGTATATATCGCGACTCGTGACAGCAGCACGCGTTTAAAAAATAATTTGTAAACACTTGAAAATGCCGAACTGTGCGCGCACTGTGTCTGAGGTTTTGATATAATAAGTTGAAAAAGAGAATAAATAATTATTATTTGTATCTGACTCAAAATGATCAGTATATATCGAATAACATTCAACATTGATTCGAATACATCTCGGAATCGTATTCCCACTGCAGTATTACCTCGCACCGCTTTGACTAACGAGCAGAAACCGAGCGGCGTGTAAACATACGGACAGACCGAATATATTAGATACACGAACACATCTGTTGTGTATATAAAGCGATTGTTTTGGATTTTGTGTAGATAGAGACTTCGTGATAACGACGTAGATATAGTCTGTAATTCCAAACATATTATGTTTTGGTACATGGCTAGAAGTAATGACGTTATTTTGCAAGCTTTTCATATTAGTTACGCACTTTTGAGAATAAATCCCAATTCTGTAAGAGCCTTGTATTTGTTTTCACTTTTCGCGCTAAACATGCGCAAATGATTCAAATTATGCCAAGTAAAATGATGAATTTTACAATCTACCCATGATTTACAGTCTTCACAATATGAATAATCAATATACCAATAAGCCTAATTCGCATTTTATTATTTTAATTTTATAATACAGAAACCCTAAACACCAAACAAAAATTTCTTCATCATCTGCTATCGAAAACGGCGCGTCGCGTCACTCGCGTAGCAGCTCTACGCCAGTGCTACGTCAGTGCTACGTTAGCGTAGCACGAGCTGTTGCAAAAATAATCCCGCCTCAGTTTTTGTTTTGGAGACGAGTTATCCCATTATAGGTCTACCAGAATCTGATGGCAAAAGTGAGAAAAAACCCGGCCAAGTGCGTGTCGGGCCACGCGCAATGTAGGGTTCCGTAATACCGCTAGATTTTGAAAATTTTTGTATGGTCAATGAATGTACATTTATAACATGTTTTACACTACTAACAACATCATCTCAGTTACTTTCAAAGAAATTTGAACGAAAAGTTCCTTTATACTTCGCCGAATACGTTTTTTTTAGTTGATCGACTATTACTCAATAACTTATGAAGTATTCTTAGCCGTGATAGTTTTCCTTTTAAATTCAGCATATTTCCTACTCCCGTGAATTTTTTCACATTTCCAAAAGCAACCGTTTAGCTGGTAGAAGGGGGGGACACTGGACTCTAACGATTTTTTCCACTTTAAAACTTAATATTTCACAAATGGATCCCTAAATCGGAAAATGATCTATGAATACTCATAACATTTTTTAAAAACCTATCCAACGACACCCCACACGATGGGGTGGGTGCGAAAAAAAATTCAACCCCGCTTGATGTGTAGGGGAGGTACCATAAAAAAATATTTTTGAAATATTTTATGTACCATTTTGTTGGCATTATTAATATGTGTATTCATACCAAATTTCAGCTTTGTAGGTCCTATAGTCTCTGAGCAAAACCGCGGACGGACAGACAGACAGACAGACGGACAGACGGACGGACAGACCGAAACTATAAGGGTTCCTTGTTGACTACGGAAACCTAATAAATTGACTCTAGCAATACCGGGGTGATTGGAATAAAACATTTTGATCCTTTTTAGGGTTCCGTAGCCAAAATGGCAAAAAAGGAACCCTTATAGATTCGTCATTGTCTGTCTGTCTATCTGTCTGTCCGTATGTCACAGCCACTTTTCTCCGAAACTATTAGAGCTACACTATTGAAACTTGGTAAGTAGATGTAGTCTATGAACCGCATTAAGATTTTGATGCAAAAATGGAAAAATTATTAAAAATTTTAGGGGTCCCCATAGGTACAACTGAAACAAAAAAAACATTTTTTCATCTAACCTATGCGTGTGGGGTATCTATGGACAAGTCTCCAAAAATCGTATTGAGGTTTCTAATTTCATATTTTTCTAACCTGAATAGTTTGCGAGAGAGACTCTTCCAAAGTGGTAAAATGTGTGCCCGCCCCCTCTAATTTCTAAAGTAGGGGCATGATAATTCTAAAAAAAAAATATATGATGTAGATTACTATAAAAACTACCAACGAAAATTGTTTTGAACGAGATCTAGCCAGTAGTTTTTTTATACGTCATAGATGGTAAGCCTTAATCTAAATTTCATTAAATCGACTGAAATATAAAAATAAATCAAAAACCTTTTAATTTCATAAAAATAAACCTTATTGCTGCTGCGGAACCCTTCATGGGCGAGTCCAACTCGCACTTGGCCGCTTTTTTTCCTTATAGCGGCTGATTCTGTGTGTAAAACATGCAACTATGATATTCTTCCTACTATGCCAACTATCAAACAAGATATTGTAACCAACATTTCTTCCACAGAGGAGTCAGCGATGATCCTGCCGGGCGCGCTGTCGGTGAGTCGGCGGTCCAACGATACGGGCGACATCCGCAAGAACCTGCGCCTGCGCAACCCCGACGACCCCGAGTCCAACACGCACCGCGAGTGAGTATTGAGTCCTCATCATACCAGCAGTTTACCAGAGGAACTATTGTGCGGTGTCCAATACCCATACATGTATCGTGATATGATAAGTACTTAACCGACCAACTAACCGACGCGATTTATGCCCAGTGTCTGAGGTTTTTTGACCATCGGTGACCATGTATATCGGTAAATGTTTTTGTGTCAATCAAAATTGCCAGTGAAAAGATAAACTGCACTCAAATAAACCTTAAAAACCGGGCAAAATGTGGAAAAGATGTTTATGTGCTGCACGTTTCCTGCATACTGCAAAAAACGTGCAGGATTGTGCCGTGTGAACTAAGCCGTACAGTTCCTAATTTGCTTTTGTATTTTAGATACTGCGTACAGTTTCTGGTGACGAAAGTATCGAAAGGCTGCCACACGGACTCCGAGTACAAAGCACTTAGAGAAGGTAAGTTGAAAAGTCCTTAACAAGGGCGTCGCCAAGGGGGGGGCAGGGAGGGGCAGCTGCCCCCCCCCCCCCCTCCTAGAGATTCTAAAAAAGTTGCCAAATACAATGCAACCGAAGTCCTAAGTCTTTGCTTGATTTGCTTGAAGTTCAAGCCTTGAACAATCATTCCCGTACGTCGAAACTCGAATGAATTCACCAATTCTACTCCCAATATTCCGTATGCTCAACTACGCTCTGCTCTACTCTATCGTTGAAGCGGGAGAGGGGAAGTGTAGTAGTAGGTAAAGTCAACTTGCTCCCCCCCCCTGCGCCATCTGCTGGCGGCGCCCGACTGAATCAATGATAAGGACCAACCTTATCATTGATTCAGTGTTTGTCACGGAACTCGGAAGTCTTTATGATGTCACGGAATCACAGCCAGCATTTTCATATCATGAAAATATGTATTCCCTTCGAGAACTGCTTTGAAAGCCTGTATTTTCTCTCAATCATCATCATCCCTTTTTTCCTATCATATCCACCCTACAGTTTCAGTTGTATCACACGGATGCCGTATCTTATACCCTTTTACTTCCAGGTAATACAGTGTCAGTGATGTGCGAGACGGCCGCCCTGCGTCGGGACTTGTCGTGGCGCTGCGGCGGGCACGGCGTGGTGTCGCGGCCCACGCGCTTCTACGCACTCCTCGCGCCTCATTGCCGGGGGAAGTGGGAGCGCGCTAACACCAGCCCTGACAGACGTAGCGAGCCATGCGCTAATCCGGACTTTATTTTTGTGTAAAAAACCAGATTAGAGTTAGGGATGCATTATGCGATACGATATCGGATATGTCGGAACGATATCGGGTGTCGGTACGATATCGGATATGTCGGAACAATTATAACGGTATGTCGGTAAGATATCGGATGTCGCACCGGTAAAATGTAGATTAAGAGAAAGGCGTGGTTGTTTTAATTTTAGAAATATACCTGTATTCATAATTTTATGTGCGATATCGACCATCGTACAGAATTAGTATTCTGAAATATTCAAGGTATTTCCGGCTTATCGTATCGTATCGCATGATATAAACGCTCTCATGGTACAAGTTGGTAGTGAAAGACGTGAAACAGCAAACGACTCACGCAATGACACTACATTCATGCCGCTAAGTAGAACATTACACAGAAATGTCTCAATGTCGCTGCGATATCGTTGGTTGATCCATGTCGTCAACCAACTTACATCCTTAAAACCCAACCTTAAATCTTCGAGACTTTCTCGTGTAAAAGTCTAATTGGTCCAGATAAAATTCGACTTCTTGAAGTCGTTATAGCAATACTTTTTGAACGCTGATGAGTGATGGTGTATAATACCACTGTCTTTTGGGTTACAGATCAAAATCCTTTTAGGAATGTAGCTGGCACCTACAATAATTTCCATTGAAAATTGTAACAAACTTTCATTTAAATGTCCTCTTCGTTTTACAAATCCGTTTTCCACTTTGTACAAAATTGCTCTAACCGATATAGAGACATGTAAAAATGTATTTTCATAACGAAAATATGAAATGGGGAATATCCTTGAGCATAACACTCAATGTTTTCACTGTGTAATATCACGAGGGGAACATCATAAAATGCTATTGCTTGACTGAAAAAGTTTTGAATCTCATTTCATTTTAGGCTTTTTATTATAAGTGGCATGTTTTGCATCATTAAAAAAACAAATGTCAGATTTTTATAATAAATGATGCAATTATCAATAAATAAGATTGTAGGGTCTTACTTGAGTCAGTCTGGGTTAACGTTAATCAAGTGTTAATCATAATATCATTTTATTATTGCCTCTCTTATTCTTCGTATTCATAAAGGAAAAGAATGATTTCTATAAAGAATAATTTACAATAGCCCGGACTGGCAAAAGTGACCCTTAAAATACTTTAAAATTTCGATTCCGAAGAGGTGTGATAAAACCTATCACATTTTCAGGGATTATTTACGCCATCTTTCTATGTCACAACTCACATCAATAATTAAGCAAGATTAATTTTATTATTATTAAAATACTACATATCGATCATTTAAACACAATATTTATATTGTGTTTTAAAACAGGGTTGTGACCATACCAATAATATAGTTAAATAAACCATTTGCATTTATTAAATTGTTAAAAAATCGAAGTTATAATTTAGATTTTAGACGATTCATATCAACAATTTGTTTTAATTAGACGTAAGAAAGACTTAACTAGGCGAACATATCTTAAGTATTGTATAAATATTAAATAATTCAATGAATTGTTTTTGAACCCTTATTTTCCTCGAACTTTTCCATTAATTAACAACAATTTACAGTACACATGCCAACTGAAATTATTGATATTATTGATAAATCATTGATATTATCGATAAAACATCTATGAAAAAGTTGCAAATGTCATGGGAGAGGCATGTTTTGGCCGGTTTACAAGGTCAATACTGCGGCTTGAGAGAAAACCGGTGTGAAATATTTTGTCAAATGGAACGTGAAGCTATGCAACTTCATCAAAGAAGTTGTTTCATAGGCAGATGGCAGACCTACGTCATTTGGTCGGATTATTACAATTCAATGTTATTTGTGATCTGTCAACTGGATTTGACATAACGCGACCAAATTACGTAAGCCCATCAACTGACTCTGAATCAATTTCTTCGATGGTACATATAGTCTTCTGTGATGTGAGCAAAGAATATAATATTATACACTGTGTGAGGGAATTTTTTGCTGACACAAGATCTCTGAGATATAAAATTTATTCATTTTAAGCTGAAAGAGACTTCTGCAAACATATCGATCAACCTGCCAAGCGAAAGGAAGCACGAATATTCTCAAATTTTAAAATTCACCGGTATAGGAGTTCGTTTGAAAACGATATTCTGTACACAACTTTTTCATAGTAAGAAGTAGCTGTAGTTGCGATACATGCAAGGGAATGGTAATGTATGGTGGAGGAAATTGATTCATGGCAGTTGACGGACCTAAGTCAGTTGGTTGGATTATTTCAATTTAAAATATATTATAACGCGAACATATTATTACATAGACCAGCTATTTCAATTAATATTATAATACTAACTCCCGCTGAACTACGTGTCACTTTAAAATCTTCCCCGGACTTCTACGAATATTTTAAAACTGAAATCAGCCCAATCCGTTCAGCCGTTTCCGGGTTTCAGGCCGCAGCGTTACTAACACAATTGAAAATTAAATTCGATTATAACGCAGCAACCGTACATTTTTCCGGGATGAAAAGTATCCTATTTCATTTTCCGGTATTCAAAGTATCTCCATAACAACTTTCAGACAAAGTCAGCGGTTTAGGCGTGAAAAAGTGACAGACAGACAGACATACACACTTTTGCATTTACAATATTAGTATGGTTATGTTATGTTGATAGGTGCTACGTGTAAAAGTAGACTGAAGACTGCCAAGGTGTGAGTAACCCGCATCTTCACAAGTTCCGATCGTGCGCAACGACCACGAAGTCGTGTCGTACGCTTGAAATATTCGAAGTAACTCCAAAGCAATATAGATGCAAATTCCCACTGACAGCATGTATTTCGAGAAAACGAACGCCTGTACTGTAAAAACACTCATGTTTGTTGAACGCAAAATATTGGCGGGAAATCTAATAACAAACTCCATTTTATAGCTCTATTTTATGTTTTGATAAAAATATATACGAAAATGGGTTGGAAAGAAAATCTCTTTTGTGTAAAAGTGAATGATAGAGGGCCTGTTTCACCACTTTCTGATAAGGTGCCGAATTATAGGCTATTCACAACTTTTTTGACAGATTCTCAATACTTGATCTGTCAAGTTAAGTGGTGGATAGCCTATTCGGCACTTATTAGGAAGTGGTGAACCGTGAAACCGGCCCTTAGAATAGCAAAACTTTTACTATTCTAAATCATTATAATATTATCTAGTACTGCAATAATTATAGTAGTGCTAGCTCAAAGTAAAAAGTAGGTAGGTACATTTGTAGGGCGAGGACGCGTCTAATTCTAAAAAACGTGTTAAAGATATTATTCGTCAATTCACAGCGCCGGGCCCGCAATCAGCCTTTGTCCTTTCTTGTGGACTACTGATCTACTGAACGGAATATAAGTAATATTATATTCATGAATTCGATAAGAAAAAATATTTAAATCTTTAGTTATAGGCACCAAGGATGTGTTTTAATTCCACCCCTTGGCATTTTAATAGGGATCAAAGTTTAAAAATACATACCACTGATACCACCAAAATATGCAGAGGGGGACTTGTACATTAATATGTAGCCCTTCACACCCCTGTCAACACACCACCATGATACACACGTGCATGCAATTAATTTGAACAACGGTCTATGGTCCGAGCCATGAGACGAGGACTTCATCATCCTATCTACGCCTACTGCTGAATATCCATCGAGGGCCAACCATCTTTCACAGCACCCATCCATCAGCTAACACTTTCTTCAAATTCATTGAGCTGTAATAAACAGCTTAATATCAAATGTTTTTGTATGTGGTAACACCGAACACCTCTTGTGGCCTGAGTGAGTTGAGCCATAGAAGCAGCTCTGTGATGCATGCTAGCTTACACGGTAAACGCCTCCGTGGTTCAATGGTTTAGAGGGTGGCACTTGACTCGGAGGCCGTAGGTTCGATTCCCATGTTAGAATTATGTTATTTCCAAGTTTGGTTAGGACAATGCAGCCAGATCACCTGATTGTCTGACAAGTGACAAGTAAGATGATCCATGCCGCGTCGGATGGGCATGTGAAAAGTCGGTCCTGCGCCTGATCTCTCGCCGGTCGTGTCGGTCGGAAGACCGACTCTTACTGGATTTTGAGAGTAAGGGAATAGAGAGTGCTCATGTGTACTACGCACACACTTGGGCACTATAAATTGACTCCTGCGTAACTGGCTTGGTTTCAATGAAAACGGGCACCGTCACCGAAACCGGTGTGGGAGTATAAAATTCTTATTATTGGTAAACCGCGGACGTTCCAGAGGAAGGAAGAAAATACATCCATATTATAAAGCAAACGTTTGCCTGCCATGCCTGGTAATAAGGTAAGAGACTGATGGTCACCTCTATACGCCTAAACGCCAGAAGTCGGAACCGATTGTGATGAAATTTGTACAAAGACACTAAAGTAAACAGTGCCGGGAAAGGTTATTAATTATTATACATAATATGACATTTTTATCGCGGAAAATGTACGGCTCAACGAAGTTGCGGGCAGCATCTAGTCAATATTTTGTAATAATATAATTGCTAAAAGTGCGTTAGTATTTATTACTAATAAGTAATAACAAAGATTTTATTAAATTTTCTCGAAATTTAATTTAGAGTGCTCGTAAAGTAAGAAATTATTAAAACAATGGTCCTTAATTTTTACGCAATAGAAATTAAAACTTTGCTGCTGGAAAAGTGTAATTACTGGAAAAGCTTAAACCTACCAGCGTACTTTTGTATGTTCACTTTACAATATTTTGCCTAGACTTTAATCATTTTGTAACTTGACTACAATATTTTTCCCTCGCAAACTCTTGTGCGTTACATTCTAATAACAATCACCACATTTATTCCAAATTCAAAAGCTAGAACGCCATGTTTACAAATATATCGCGAGTTATTTAAGTTTAAAATTAAAAATGCCGGCAGATGTCTGCAGCGCAGTGCAAATAGTTATACAGTATACTTTTCAATCTGCCTTTTTGCAAAAAACCTCGCTCAGTTTTCACCGAGGGAATCATTTTTTAACTGAGTTTAGAAAGGATAATGTAAAGATTTGTTCACTTCTTTTTATTAAAGTAACAGACGAATTTTTATAGTAGATAAATAAACATAGTTTTTTTTTTCATATTTTTTTACAAGATCTGGTAGGTCAGAGCAGAGACCAGACAAACAATGTATTTTCTCTATGATCAATGATCATATATCGTTTTCGGCATCTGCACTGCCCCGGGGTAAGGTGGGCCGACAGGATACGGAATCATCCGAAGTTTAAATTAAGAACTTATACTACGTATTGTACTACTACTGCCATAGTACTGCAATACGTAGTTCATGTTCTTAATTTAAACTTCGGATGTTTACGTATCCTGTCGGCCCACCCTGCCCCGGGGCAGTGCAATGCCGAAAACGCTAATAGTCACATTTTCGTTTTTATTCAGTGTGTAAACATATTATCATTATTGTTCTTGTACCATCAGAGACAATTTAGAACCCTAAAATCAATGAAAAAAAATCTTGTGACTGCCGTCGATTGCCGTCGACGCGTGCCGTTCGGCCGTACAAGTTGCGTACAAGTTAATAAAGCAGCCAAGTGCGAGTTGGACTCGCCCATGAAGGGTTCCGCAGCAGCAATAAGGTTTATTTTTATGAAATTAAAAGGTTTTTGATTTATTTTTATATTTCAGTCGATTTAATGAAATTTAGGTTAAGGTTTACCATTTATGACGCATAAAAAAAACTACTGGCTAGATCTCGTTCAAACCAATTTTCGTTGGTAGTTTTTATAGTAATCTACATCATATATTTTTTTTAGAATTATCATGCTCCTACTTTAGAAATTAGAGGGGGGGGGGACACACATTTTACCACTTTGGAAGAGTCTCTCTCGCAAACTGTTCAGGTTAGAAAAAAATGATATGAGAAACCTCAATATGATTTTTGGAGACCTATCCATAGATACCCCACACGCATAGGTAAGATGAAAAATTTTTTTTTTTGTTTTAGTTGCATCTATGGGGACCCTAAATTTTTTAATAATTTTTCCATTTTTACATCAAAATATTAATGCGGTTCACAGACTACACCTACTTACCAAGTTTCAATAGTATAGCTCTAATAGTTTCGGAGAAAAGTGGCTGTGACATACCGACGGACGGACAGACAGACAGACAGACAGACATGACGAATCTATAAGGGTTCCTTTTTTGCCATTTTGGCTACGGAACCCTAAAAACGAGTGTACACCTGAAAACTGTAAAGTGACACTTGTAAACACCAAAGTATCTTAATAAAACTAATAATAATTATTATTATTATAATTATTATTAAGTAAGTACATTAAATTTTTATACAAAATGTTATTTAAATTTTATTTCTCAGCACGCCCTGCGTTCCAAATATCGCAATCATTTTGGATTTAATTCCAGGCACGTTCGCCTGTTTAAATGTTCCAAATTTAAATGTTTCAAATTCAAACATAGAGTTTTCTTTTTTAGGCTCAACCTTTTTAGTCCATTGTTTTAGTCCTTAACCTTTTTATTGAGCTTCGAGCACGGTTTGGTTTGTAAATAAATTACCGATGATGTATTGGCATGGATTTAAACGACTAGTACAAAAAAATAACAACACAGGCTCCGTTTTATTCGAGTCGATTTATTTTTTGCTAATTGCCAAAATGTAGATGATTGATTAATAATTGTGAAGAAGCGGGTAAGTATTTTGGTTTGATTTCTAAGCATTTTTTATCAAGTAGCTATCAATATGATAGCGATAATCAAAATAAATATTATTACTTAAGTACTTACTCTTTGCTTCAAACAAAATGCAGAGTCCACACACGTCACTGGAAGAGATTCCAGACTCAAAGAAGTGTTCGAAAATTAAATTTATAAAAAAGTTATTACAAAATATTAAACCGGCATGAAGACAATGTCTTGACAATAATTGGTGTCTGATGATATTTCTTAAAACAATGTTAATGTTACGCTTGCAGAGCCCTAACATGGCCTCTACCTACCACCCCCAGGTCTCCTAGGTGCGCACTTTGAGCATTGCTGGCATGGAGAGAGCGCAAAAAGCTATTGTGTATTCCGTTTTTTATCAAGCAATAGGTCTCCCCCTCGTTCTAGTGCCTGTGGGCCTTTTCCATGCTGTTATTGCTTGAGTCCACCTATTATCTGTCAGTCTCGAAAGGTGGCCCGCCCAGCGTCATTTGAGTTTTTTGCAGTATGGATGATATTGTATGGAGAGCGTCTGCTACTTTAGTTCTCATTCTTATACTTCTGTGTGATATTTTGTGTATTCTTTTGATATTTAGTAGACTTCGCTCCATACCTCTTTGACACGATCTTATTTTTGGCTTGATCTTAAATATAAGTTTCCATGTCTGGCTGTCGTAAGTTAATGAGGGAAGTGTGTAACTGTATCCATTACTTTTTCTTGATGGCAAAAGTCTTGAAGTTCAATTTCACGTCGATGGAATTACAAGTGCGTTTCGTTGTTGGACTTTATTATGACTGAATTATCTACACTCAGACCAAATAAAAACTCAAGACAGCGCGCTGCGAACAACAAAGTGAAGCCGATCGAAAGTACGCCAGCTGTGTATGTACACGCTTACGCCCACATACGCAAAACGAAAGTACGCCAGTTTTCGTCGTATATATCGCGACTCGTGACAGCAGCACGCGTTTAGAAAATAATTTGTAAACACTTCAAAATGCCGAGCTGTGTTATGAAAGGGTGTAAATATCATATTATATTTATTTCATCGATTTTAGGGTAATTTGAATAACATTGCAACACTAGCCAGTACAGTGCGCGGCGCGCACACATATTTAAAAAACCTGCTTAGTGCTTCACTTTGTTGTTCGCAGCGCTCTGTCTTGAGTTTTTATTTGGTCTGAGTATCTACATAGCAAAAAAGCGAAGAGGCAAAATTATATTTTCTCTCTTTTTCACTTTTACCAAATAGTAACTACGTAAGTATCTCTCCTATGATCTCTATCTCTTTCTATTCTTATTCCGCAAATGCTATCACCTCGTTGTCAATAAAACCAATCAAAGAAATAAATTAAATATTGGTATGAAACGCAGCTGTGATCGATTCTATTAGGTATTTGGGCAAAGTAATTTATCTTTTCGTCGTTGTCGAATGTTTAGGCCCCTTTACAATTATTGCCAGTTCCTTGTAAACAAATAATGGCGCGGTTCTGTTTAAGCTCGATTAATCAACAGACCTTAAAACGATAAATACTTTTTTTTAATAAAGAGAAATTTAATGCATAGGTACTATAAAGATAAACAACGTTTTACTGTGGAAGTCGGCGTTCACGATAACGTGAGGTCCGGAATTATAAAAGCGCAGTGACCATTTTTCGATTTTTAAAAAATGAATCATATTATGATTGATTCATAATATGATTCTCCAAAGCGACCATTTTAGCCCCGCTGGGGGGTTATTATGAGCTCTTATATCCAGCCAGTTTACAGGCCAATTAACAGGTCATTGCATAGACACGGCTTGTAAACTGGCTGGAAACTGGCTGGATATAAGGGCTCATAATAACCCCCCAGATCTGCAATCTGCCTATGAATAAACTTCTCTGATAGGACATTTCCAATATATAATGATAGTTGCGATTTTATTTAATTTTTTGTACCACGGCACTTGAATGCGAGTTACTGGCACGACTAACACAGTTACATGCCTCGCTGGACCTCAACAGTAGCTGGCATGGACCACTTGATACTTTATATTCGTTATTATTATTGCTTGACCGAGTTATTTTATTACAATTTTACCTCTATTAGAGAGCCTTACCTTCCTACCTTAAATATAATCTTAATAATTATTATTAATTCATTTGGAGGTTTGAAAGTTATTTTCCTTACTATCACTCTTTTAATGGTAAAAGTAAAAATGTTACATTTTTACAGACTACACAGACGGATTTGAAATTTGCCCATACAACAATTTAAAAAAGTTATATCTACTCTTTCAGCGAGCACTGATAAAAGAGTAACTTGCTGTAATTAGAAAGTAAGTAAACTGTTACTTTCATACTCCATTTAGGGGACTTATTAACACCCTAAACTCTAAAGTAAGTATTAATTTAATACCTCTTTGTTTTGTTAGAGTTTGTTTAATATAATTTCTACTGCGTGACTGGTGAGACATGTTCAATACTCGAGGACGTGATATTTGGCTATTATATTAGTTGGAAAAAAATAATATAAAAAAATAATATCAATTGATCACTGAGTAAATGTAGCTTAAAGTTAAATAATTATTTACCCAACGCATGGACACCGCGAGCGGGAGGGGTAGTTGTGTGGTGTTTCTTTGGTAGCGCACGCCTCTGCACCGGCCGCATAGTATGCCTACTTGCCTAGCCGCGTAATTTACTTAGTATCCATGATTCATTTATTTTTGGGAAATTCGGAAAAAAATTAAGAACCTAATTTTATTAATAATTACAATGAGAATCGAGTACTGAATACTCTCCTTAAGTATCGGTATTGTCTCACCAGTCATGTTGTATAATTAACGATCAAACGAACTTACCTGTACGTGAAGTTCGATCGTAATTATACGAGTGTTTCGTCCGAAGAGATTAGTATAATTAGAATATTATGAACACCTTGTAGTTGCGCCAGTGACTCCACTCCAAAGCACTATGTTTAGAGATTTTGACTCTAAAAAATATAAATAAAAAACTTACAGTTGCTCTCTGGTATATACTCTATGGTCCGCGAGTCCGCGACATCCTGTTCCGGTATCTTACCTCGTCTAACCGTCATGATTCGACTTCATTCCTTGAGAGATATTTGTGATATTTCATCTATGGGTACCTACACCTGTTAGGGAGGGTGGGTTATTATACTAATCTCTTCGGACGAAACACTCGTATAATTACGATCGAACTTCACGTACAGGTAAGTTCGTTTGATCGTTAATTATACTCGTGTTTCGTCCTCGAGATTAGTATAATTAGAATATTATGAACACCTTGTAGATGTTTAGAGTAAGAAATATCACAAATGATGTCCATTATAATGTACCATAGTCCCTACCTTATAACCTTATTTTGTACAATACTTTGTTTTACATATTAAAATAAATACATTATAATGAACAATAAACAAAAAATAATTTATTTGTTTGTCATTATTTTATATAGAACCTCAATGTTTTCGTAAAAACCAGGTTACCTTTGTTAACAATAGGTCTATCATAGACTTAGCAAAGGTAGAAGACTTGCCGCTTCCCCCAGCAGATTGTCTGATACTATTTATGTTAATAAATAAATAAATAAAAGTTGCTGTATGCCTTGTATGTATCTACTATTAGACTTAAACATGAAAATTTCAATTTCACTATCTTTTAATGTAATTTTAATCCCAAGAAAGAGGTTCTGAGGCTCTGTCTAATATGGTTTTCTAAGCCTAAGAGAGAAATAAAATTATTATCAGGTCTAGCTATATGTTTAGACATATTTATGCTCTTAATGCGATAGCATTAAAGATCTCAGAATGTTCCAATAAAATAAAAATAAAGTAAGTATGTGTACTTATCTAATATTAATGATTTCATACATGGTCTTGAAGTTTTAATTAAATTACGATTTTTATCATTATTTTATCATTACAGTAGCCTTTAATTTAATTTTAGATGATGTTTGCACTTATGTGCAGTGACTAGGGTTTAGGGCTAAGACACACTTCGCGATTAACTGTTCAAGTGTCAACTATTCCTTTGGAAACAATGTAGCTAAATAGTTAATAGTAACACTTGTGTCCCAAGTAAAGTTACAACTTGGTAATGATGGTCTTAATTAAAACACACCCTTACAAAACCTGGAAATCCTAACATTATCAGGTAAAAGGTATATTATGTTTATTAATAGATGAGAGAGCAGATCTATAAGAATTGATGGTCCCATATTGGGAACCATCTTTAAAAAGAAAAATTTTGGTAATAATTAAGTATAAACCATAGGAACTGAAGGTTCATACATATTAAAAACATAAAAACATACCATTTTCTGTAGCATACACTGTGAGCATACATCATATTGTTTTAAGGTACTTTCCAATGTTGAAGCTAAAATAACATATTCTGTTGAAGCACTTGGGATTTCTCATTGTAATAATGCAGTCATAAAATCCCTGCAACCATGGTACTGTTCCTGTGGATGTTTCGATTACTGGAATCAGGAATATAAAAATTATTACTGTCAAAATAATATTAGCTAATTAAGAAGCTAACAAGTGTAAGAACAGGGTACCAGGGTTGTGTAGGCCACAGCTGCAGTACAACCACAATACCCTGCGCTCTGAATAAAATAATTATTTTATTGAATACTTGAGAAAAATTTTTAGTTTATTACTGAAGGGAATGTATAAAAAAGAATTTTAACTTTGGACCAATCTGATATAAAAACATCTATTGCAAAAGTATCCGGATCACTGAGCCGTAGCTAATAGAACAATGACAGTCTATATTGCTAATACATTTTTTGGTAATTATATTATGTTATAGCCTTCTAAAGACTATTTGACCTCTAGATGGGTCCTTCTTGACTCTGTCAGCAATTATATTATTAGAGTATTTAATATAAGAGCAAAAACAATAATAATTATTATTCTAAATACTTTACACCATTACCAAAAGTCCCTTGGGCAGAACCACACAAGGTAGCACCTTCTAAGGGTATTGTATATATAATATCTCCCAAACAATTGATGTACCTAACTAGTAAGTAGTAGCTGCTGTGTTATCCATGTTAATAAAATTAAGTTATTGTAATTATTTGCAAATAAATTATCTTGAAGGCAAAATAGGCTGCAAAAAGTTTTAAATGATTCATATGAAAATGAAATCCTATCTTGAGGTCAACTGCTGGTAGCCCTTTGATCTCCACAGCTGGAACTTTACCCCATAGCACCCCATAGTTGAGGCGTCAGAGATATTATTTCTGGACCGCAGGTATTGTTATCTTTGATACTGTTATATGAATAATTATGTAGTTAAACCCCAATCCAAATTCAGAAAAAGTGAACTTATCACAGATTAAGTTACTTATAATATACCTAAGTAGTAGACTTGTCATGTAGGTACTTGTCATAACATTCTACTAATTTAATTACCATATTCTATGGCTGGAGATGCTGAAAGTAAGAAACTATTAAACAACACAGATTAAGGTACTTATACTATATTAACCAATTATTTATTAATATTGCAGTTTGCAAACCTATTTTACATCTTTAAACTGCATAACAGAATAGTTGCTTATTGTTTGTTTTAAAGCAAACTTAAAGTACAGTTGTGTGTGTCGATCACATATTATAACATATACCTTAATCTGTGATTACTGATTATAAATAACTTACTGTCTTTGATGGATATATTTACCCAGCTTTTACCTCTTTGTTTATAATAAACTCCAGCAAGTTCACAAGTAACTTCCGTGTAATATCCATGTTTCTAATACCGTCGTCATAATTAGCCCCGATCAGCTAAATATCGAGATAAGTCAAGGACAGTTACCATTAGATCCAAAGGCTTCATTATTGTTGTGAAAATAATTATATGGTGTTGGTATAAACCAAACGTCAAAACATTAAACTCATACATTGTTAGCCAACATAGAGACAAGTTTAAAAGAATGGTGAACATTAATTATTAAAAAATATTAAACATGCATCCTTCAAGTTGCTAGATAAGAGTCATTTTGTAAAAATGAGATTTAACACTGTGCGAATCTCCTTGTGAGTATAGTATTTGTTGGTGCGAATATCCTTGAATTTAAATTGATTATTAATATTATTCTTCAAGATTTAAAATGTATCATAATATTCAGATTGGTTTAGGAATTAGAAAAGGCCCGGGACACAACTAATTGAACAGCACAAGGATAATATAATATGACTATACAGCACCCATTTATGTTAACTATTTAATTATCATGTTCTTCCAACACTTTTACAATATATACTAGCATGTATATGTTGAAGAAAATTTTAAAATAATTTTTGTTGAAAAAAGTGATTAAATTTATTTTTGTAGCTTTTTATCTAAGATAAAAAGTACTAACTACCAAGATGGGATTAAACTCCACTGTTTTAAAATTGAGTGAGTGTACCTGCATAATTCCATGACTGGATGCAGTTCTGTTGGATGTCCCCAAGTAGTCCTTTGGCATGGTTTTGGCTCTGGCCGCAGCAGGCTGTTGTTGGCGTGGCATTTTTGCTAGTATGCTGCTTACGAGCAATGGGGCCTCGCCTTGAAATTTAAAATTACCTCCTAAGGAATTTGCTGAAACAAATTTGAGGAAGCCTCCATGCTTCTGGTTTCAATTTGGAGCTTGAATTAGGCACTGCATTTGCAGTTTTTATGGTTTCTTCAAAGTTTTAGTCAGGAGATTCTCCATATTTGTTTAAGAAAGATTGTGTCTAATTCCTTTCTTACATGATTTAAAATAAGGTCTCTTAGCAACATAATATTATATGGACTGCTGTGTTGATTATCGCACAATGGCCGACCCAGGCCCATCATGTACTTTGTAATAGGCTCTCATTAATTTTGTTAGAAATAATAGTCCCCAGCAATGATATATCTGTTGCTATTTCACATTGTGTAACTTTAATTGTCACATTTTACTGCCCTTTCGAGACCTTCAGCTTTGTCACGTTTTACTGCCCTTTCGAGACCTTCAGCTTTGAGCTTTGTGCTGTGATTTTGCTATTAAAGGGCATTTGCAATTTTTCTACTAAATTTTTGAGCTTCTATATCTAGCCCTTGCGTGGCTGTATAGGTAATTTTGTACTTTGAAGCAAATTTGCATAGAAATTTATTTACACCTCTAATTGAGGCGCTAAAGCAGGCGTAAAACGTCTGAGGAAGCACATTTTGGATAAGATCATAAGCCATATTATATGAATAAGTTAAAACCGTCGTAAACGGTAAAACACCACGTCTTTACAAGTCCAAGCGACTGTTGTGACGTGAGAACCGGTTATAGCCTTAATATTATTATCTGAAAACCGTCGTTAACGGACACACCACGTCTACAGCGAAAACGACTGTTCTGACGCGAGAAACCGGTTATAGGCTATAGGCTATTGCATGCTGTTGCTGTCGGAAAGGCCGACCACGTGCTCCATTAAATTTCATGCGATTGAAAAGCGCTGCATTGCAAGAATCCGTTATAAATCACCACGTCTGTACAGGCCAAGTGACTGTTGTGACGCGAGAAAACGGTTCTTTCGTAAAAATATATCCAATATAATTAGTATGCTAAAAATATTTCCACCTGTCAAAGCAACACGTGGATGCTGGAAAAAATTATGTCCCAAAGGACGTTAGGCTTATTAAAATTACATATAAATGCATACCATCCGATGCTTTTGTGGTTCATCCATCGCAGACTCAGAAAAACTGGGCTAGAAGCTATAACTGAAGCTAGAAGAATCTTGTTTCCCATAATGGCGATCCCGCCATATGCGATTATTATATTGTATTTCCAACTTACGTAACTTCTGATTATTAACTCCAATTTTTCTTGATTTCACCTTTTTGGTATTTAATTTATTTTTAGGCAATAGTTTTGTGTACGAACGCGAAATCACTTTGAGTGGCCGAACACTAAACGCTTAATGAAGTCGAATCATGACGGTTAGACGAGGTAAGATACCGGAACAGGATGTCGCGGACTCGCGGACCATAGAGTATATACCAGAGAGCAACTGTAAGTTTTTTATTTATATTTTTTAGAGTCAAAATCTCTAAACATAGTGCTTTGGAGTGGAGTCACTGGCGCAACTACAAGGTGTTCATAATATTCTAATTATACTAATCTCGAGGACGAAACACGAGTATAATCTCATTTAATTACGCTCTATTCGTCGGTTCGTACCCGCGTCCGTCCACCCTCGATAACTTCGATAGAGACGAAATTTTGTGCAGCTGTAGATTGCATAATATTAATAATTATAGATTTTTATATTACATTTTATCTAAACCCTGATGGTGATGGACGATGACTAAATATTGAATTTTTACGGTCCGCTTCGTTTTCAGTTTTCATTCATCAAGTGAATCCTTGTATTCAATAGAGTGACGTGCCGTGACGTATGACGTCGATAATTTTCCCTCCAAAACATTTGTCACCACTCTCCGCGAGCGTTTTTGTCTATAGCCTATACTCCATACCATAAATATTTTTTTTTTTATAATTCGTCCCGGTCGGGACAGGCAAAGGGAGCGTTGCCCATACAGCCAATACCATAAATAACTTTGATTGATTTAAAAATTTCAATAGCCATTATTTTGGCGCGTATTCAAGTAAAAAGTCCGATAATTTGGTTTAGTGATGTAAAATTGTCGATGTTTTACGATTTCAGGTTTAAATAAAATATAGTGCCTATGTAGGAAACTGGAGTATTAGTACGGGAGCCCTAGAACAATTTTTTTCATTATAATATCAAGCTAATCTTTTGTGAGTAGCTTCATTTTGATAAGACGAACAACATTTTTATTTACGAAAAATCTTGAAAGTGGGAGCTAACAGAAATAGAAAGGATTTCATACTTTGATTTGATCGTCCTATAATCAACAAAACTTAGTTCACTACTGAACCCTACAACGGAACCCTAACAATCTGATTTTTTGTATATTGATAGGTTATTAGTTATGTGATTTAAGAGTAACATTAATTTCCTACAAATAAAACAGTCCAAATTTTAGGACCATCAATACAAAGTATGAAATCCTTCAAAATATGAAATCCTTTCTATCTCTGTTAGCTACACTTTCAAGATTTTTCGCAAACAAAAATGTTGTTCGTCTTATCAAAATGAAGCTACTCACAAAGAATTTGCTTGATAGTTGATAGTAATAAAAAAATTGTTCTAGGGCTCTCATACTATATTTCTTTCTTCATCTTTATTTTACACGTTTACCCAGTGAATAAAATAGATAATTTATATCTAATATTAAAGAAATATACAAAGTTATTAAAAACTATACCGAAGTTAATAAAATATATTATCTTACTTTTTACTCTACGGACAGAAAATTTTCTCAGTTCTCTAATAATAATTCAATAACAACTTCGCCAACAGTTGAAGGCACTGAACTGAAAATACTTGAAGAAACGCTATTTCCAGTGAGTAAACGATTGCCTTATTATCTCGAGCGATGAGGCGGGTTATTCGAGAGTTACATCCGCTTTTGTTCAGCCGAATTAGCGGGAGCGTGACAAATGTTTGCCATTTCAGATTTATAAGGAAAAGGGGTTTATGTGCCCACCTATAAAATGGGAACGTATTCTAAGAGCAGATCATTTGATAGGTTTAATATCAATATCAACGGCAACGCGTATTAGAAAATATTTTGATGTTGATTTTTCTTTATTGATGAAGTTAAATGCACAATATTTACAAGTAATTTAAAACTTAGAGGCGTTAATGAAAATTAATTAAACTTAAGAATCTACACTACTATTATAAAGAGGAAAGATTTGTTTGTTTGAGTCGAATAGGCTCCGAAACTACTGGACCGATTTGAAAAATTCTTTTGCTATTGGAATCTTACATTATTTCTGCTGAACATAGGCTACATTTTATTTTGGAAAAAAGTAGGGTTCCGTAAGATATTTGAGCTTTTCGGACGCAAGGTGTAAAAAATCAGCTAGAAAAGTTACTTATTTTGCGTACGCTGCCTAAACTATAAAAGATAGAACCATAAAATGTTCTAAGTAATTGTAGATCTTATAAATATCTACAAAAAAGTCCGCGACACACCATACCTATCTATGTCGAGTGAGGCACAATAACCATTTATTTATTTAAAAATCCTGAATTTTTTTTGGACTGCATTTGAACGGATATATTTTACTAACGCTATTAATCCTTATCAAAATAAATTATTTTATCACTAAGTACAGTTTATGTAGATAATATTTGGTCTTTGAATGATTAAAATTGGACGTTTGGTTTTGAAATTATGGCGAAATTAAAATATTACGATAGTGGGCGTCACCAAAGCGCGTGCAGGAGGAAGACAATATTCTGTTGTAGAAATGAAAATTCTGTACATAAAAGATATGAAATGACACCCGAAATTACACCTTTGTCACTACATCGCTATAGAAGCCACACTACTATTATAAAGAGGAAAGATTTGTTTGTTTGAGTCGAATAGGCTCCGAAACTACTGGACCGATTTGAAAAATTCTTTTGCTATTGGAATCTTACATTATTTCTGCTGAACATAGGCTACATTTTATTTTGGAAAAAAGTAGGGTTCCGTAAGATATTTGAGTTTTTCGGACGCAAGGTGTAAAAAATCAGCTAGAAAAGTTACTTATTTTGCGTACGCTGCCTAAACTATAAAAGATAGAACCATAAAATGTTCTAAGTAATTGTAGATCTTATAAATATCTACAAAAAAGTCCGCGACACACCATACCTATCTATGTCGAGTGAGGCACAATAACCATTTATTTATTTAAAAATCCTGAATTTTTTTTGGACTACATTTGAACGGATATATTTTACTAACGCTATTAATCCTTATCAAAATAAATTATTTTATCACTAAGTACAGTTTATGTAGATAATATTTGGTCTTTGAATGATTAAAATTGGACGTTTGGTTTTGAAATTATGGCGAAATTAAAATATTACGATAGTGGGCGTCACCAAAGCGCGTGCAGGAGGAAGACAATATTCTGTTGTAGAAATGAAAATTCTGTACATAAAAGATATGAAATGACACCCGAAATTACACCTTTGTCACTACATCGCTATAGAAGCCAAAAATGTGGTTAGTTTTTTGTCTGTCTGTCTGTCTGTCACTCTTTCTGTCTGTCTGTATGTTTGTTCCAGCATCACACGAAAAATACTGATCCGATTTGAATGTGGTTTCCGCAGATATATTTATCTTCTTCCAACTTAACATCTGGTGTATAAAATTTTTTCCCCCCACCCCTCTAAGGGGATAAAAGAGGGGGTCAGACTTTGTATCAAACTTTTTTCTTTAACACGAAAACTACTGATCTGATGTGCATACGGTTTTCACAGATATATTATATTTGTCTTCTTCCAACTCAACATCTGGTGTATAAAAATCCTCCCCCCCCCCTCCTCCCCTCTCAACCCTCTCTGGGGACCAAAGAGGGGTCAGATTTTGTATACAACTTTTTTCTTTAGTGGACTTACTTCATATTAGGTATTAACTGTGTTTTTCAACTTAACATCTGGTGTATGACCTTCCCTCCCCACACCCTCTTAGGGGACAAAAGAGGGGGTAAAACATGTATCAACTGATGATGTAGAAAATATACTTTAAATGGCAAAACAACGTTTGCCGGGACAGCTAGTAATATATAAACCTAAAAAAACAAGAAAAACGGATGAAAAATCTTTTAAAGCTTAACTTTAAATAAACATAGATCAATTTTGAACAAAACTCAACTAACAAAACTAACTAAAAAACATTTCTGAAAGTTGTGGTTACAAGTTTCAGGATGAAAATTTTACACAAGTACATACCTAAACTACAGACTATGAACTAAATTTATTATTGAACTGAAACTTTTGTGAGGCCCGATCCTTTGGGAAATGATAAACTATAGTATATAACCTATTTTATTATATTTTACTATCTTATACTAAACACCTGTACTTGCAACAAAAACTGTCATTTTATGTCCTTTCTCGTCTCGTATCTACATACCTTGTTTCTGCAAAACCAGTTCAGCGGTTTAAGTGTGGAGAGGTAAGAGACAGACAAACAGACACACTTTCGCATTTATAATATTAGTAAGCAAACCAAATAGCACTAGTAAACAGCTTGAAATTCAGATGACGTCAATTTCAGAATACCGAATTCGGTTATGTAAATGGAGCTATCGATGTTTCCCATCACTAGGCTGATTGAATGACAGATGCACACGCCACGTGCGGCTGACTTCGCTCTGGTGAGCGGCGGTGTGCGCCTGACTTCACTGGTGCACTGGCGAGCGACGAACCGCGCGAACATTCGATTAACTGCACCGATAGTGCCTTTATCATTATAGATAATAATATAATATTTCACTTGTATATCACCTATGTGGACGATATAGGGTGGAAAACTCCGTGTGAAAAATTCTGAATGTTCAGATTTATTTTACGTGTACTTACATAATAATATCACCTTTATGGACGACATAGGCACAATAGACATAACTACTCTGTCTTCTCTGACATAGGGTTGAAAATGAATGTAAAACTAGTAAGTACATAAATACTTAACGTGCTGACAAGTGCCGTCTATTTGTTACCTCTTCACGCCCAAACCGCCGAACCGATTTTGCTGAAATATGGTATGAGGATGCTTTGAGTGCCGTAAAATGACATAGGATAGTTTTCATCCCGGAAAAATGTACGGTTCCTACGCGATAAAAAAATGTTGATGCAAAGGAGTTGCAACATTTTACTAACAGGCAACAGCGGACTATTAATTGGACAGCACCTGTCCACCGTTCATTGGCAGATAGCGTAAGTACCTACCGGCGCGGCGGATAATTTGGTCGCGTTGTGATATTTCCAACTCATCCGACAGATCACGATTAAACATTATAACCCAACCAAATTACGTAGGGCAATTACGTTAAATGAATCAACTCCTATGATTCTACATAATATTCAGAGGACATAATAATAATTATGATTATAATTAATTTAATGCTTCACTACGTGTTACTCTTTTTAAGGCCAGAAAAACTATATTATTCATTGGACATGTCCGGGCACTTTGGCCTCATGCCATAACTGGCTCAGGGCTACAGGCTACAGGCTACATAGATATACTGCGGAGATCATTTGTAGCCATCAGGCCAGACTGATTAGGTACGGTAATTATGAAGTGGCTGAAAAATGTTTGGTCGTTTGGTTCGTTATGCTATGACAGGAAATACAGGATGTAACAAGTAACAACACAAAGTGATAATACGTTAGGTTGTGTGAGTTCCCTGTAGAGAGTTCACTGTGAAAGCAGTACTGAAAGAGTTTTTTTTTTTGTATGGGTAAACTAAACTCATGACGTTGGGGGGCGCTTGCTCATACAAACCTCTAAAAAATTTGCTCTTTCAGCGCTGTTACTTTCCCAGTGAACTCTATACAGGGATGTCCCCTTTATGATCTGTTCTCCAAAGCATTTAATTGGATAACATCAAAACGATAACCACATAACTTATAAAGATAACTTCAGAAATCCCAGAAGCTTTTCTATGAATACAATATTTTCTGTCAAATATTCGTTCCGTCAACCGAGTTTTGTAAAGAAATCTGTTACATGCAAATTGCAATATCTAAAATACATTATTCTTTCGAGATCAAAAAGCTATCTCGCTCAAATAAAACAAAATATAATGAGGATTTAGCATAAAATGTATAAATAAAAGATCCTAGTTCCTACAAGATGGCGCTTGGCGGGAAAATGCATTTGAATATGATTTGCAAAATTATATCGCCTCGGTCAAGCGATAAACGTCCCTAAAATTAGCTGAATAAGGTCGAAAGTGCAATTAGAATGTTATATCTAACTTAAAGAAGCTTGGGTATAAAATAAAGTATAAATTATCTGTAATTATAATCAAATTGCAAACTTTTCGGAGATAATGGTATATCTAAATAAAATGCGTAACTCGAGAGTTTGACTTTTTATTGGACGAAGCAAAAGTTTTTTGTGATAATTTGAAAGCGTCAAGAAATTATTACAGCTATGTTTAGAACACCAACAAAGCCTATATATGATATAATAGGTTAGATACAGGGCCCTTAGCCAAGACGATTTTATTACTCAAGTCATAGCCATACCTTACTTAAGTCTCGACTAACAAAAACCTCTTGGCCTACGATCTCAATTTTTGTCTCACTTCAATTATTAGGTAAGTACCCCATTTCAAACAAAAACACTAACTTATAGTGAATATTATGCAAATGTCGGAGCTGGGGGAGCTACTAACACATACACCCCGCGTTCCATTTGATGTTAATAATCGGCCAAGTGTGAGTCGCAATCGCGCACGAAGGTACCATTATAGAGCAAAATTAGGCCATAAATTGTGTTTTTTGTATGGGAGCCCCCCTTATTTTTTATTTTATTTTAATATTATTAATAAATATTAAAGTACACATATAACTAAGGATTTTGAGAAAAATTCAAATACCTACCTGTTGCCATTTTTGATATAGAGCAAAAAAGGCCAAAAAAATCACGTTTGTTGTTGAGAAATGAGTGGCTGGATTTTTATTCGGCGGTATCCGCTTTTCTGTCAATTTTCACTAGATTTAGTTTAGTGAAATGACATATTACTAGATATTTTTAGTAAGAAGATGTAACAAACAAGAATGTTCGGCATCTACCGGGAGTTCGTGATATCCCTAGGGATATCGTGAAATCCCTGATATCCTCTTTTCCCTGCGGCATATACATACAATAAAACTGTAGAAATGTGAATTCTGTACATTAAAGATATTCAAAAAATAATAAGCGGGGGGTGTCACTAGATCGCTATAGAAGCCAAAAATGTGGTTAGTTTTTTGTCTGTCTGTCTGTCTGTCTGTCTGTATGTTTGTTCCACTATCACACGAAAACTACTGATCCGATTTGAAAGCGGTTTTCGCAGATATATTTGTCTTCTTCCAACTTAACATCTGGTGTAGGTATAAAAAAAATTCCCCTCTCCCCTCTAAGGGGACAAAAGAGGGGTCAGATTTTGTATCAAACTTTTTTCTTTAACACGAAAACTACTGATCCGATTTGCATACGGTTTTCACTGATATATTTGTCTTCTTCCAACTCAACATCTGGTGTATAAAAATCCTCCCCCCCCACCCTCTAAGGGGACCAAGAGGAGGTCAGATTTTGTATGAATCTTTTTTCATTAATGAACTTACTTCATATTATTAACTGTGTTTTCCAACTTAACATCTGGTGTATAAAACTTTTCCCCCCACCCCTCTCAGGGGACAAAAGAGGCGTTAAGATTTTGAATCAACTGATGTAGAAATACTTTAAATGGCAAAACAACGTTTGCCGGGACAGCTAGTTTTTCTTATAAGAAATATCTGTTATTTCCGTAGAAAACGTTAGGTACGAGCACAAAAATACGAGGCAGTATGGCTTTTCTTTATAAAAAGTAATTGCTTAAGGTATAAATTAGGGTGTGTAAAGTGAATTTTGTCCGATTATTCAAGCTTAAATCTAACACTTTCAAATGCCTTAATGTCGAACATAAAACATAGCTATAATTATTGTGGATGGTGTGATTCAGTTCAAATCCAAACAAAACAAGTGGGTTAAGATCCGCCTGCTCCGATCAAAGTTCAAACAGAAACCTACATAGGTACATGAATCGAAATTCGATACTCTCGAATTCATCTAGATTTTACTTAGCAAGAGATTAAACTTTCACAGCTTTAGTAATAAGCATCGATTTTACTGTAATATTGTATGTAATATAATGCCAGCAACATACAGTAGCTATTGCATTGCATAGTATCTATACTTACATCTTTTTATTTATAATTCAATAAAAAAAATTAACAAATGCTATACTTTAAAAGTTCATGTTGAGGGTCGTCTCTGGCGGTATCGCCCATGGTGAGTCCTTCTATCTTTGATTATAAATAACTCAGCTAAATTACATTCATATTTAACACTTTAAATTCTATTTTAGACCATTATAAAAGAAATTAAAAATATTTAAAGGATTCTCGTCTTTTCATCCTGTAAATATTTTATATTTTCCTCGTCAGAGCCCGGAAAATGCCTCCGGCACCACATACGAATATTTTCATAAAGGTGAGTATTAAAAAAACATTTTAACCGTAAACAGACGTGTTCATTGTTCTTGTTTAAATTTTCGCTAAAATTGTGAAAATTAATTATTTAAATTGAAATCTTTTAATTAATTTGCAAAAGTAACAAGCAATACTTACTCTATACTGTTACCTATACAGAGTGTAATAAACAAAGTAATAATAGTTTAGGGTGCGATCATTCCCCTGTATAGATTTCACTGTGAAATTGGCAGCGCCGAAATAGTTTTTTTTTATTATTGTTTTTTTTCTCATCGAAACATAAAAGTAAAAAGTAACTCCCGCAGCGTTGGTACACAGCTTTGTCTTCAATCCTATAATATTATAAATAACAATGCAGACAGTATAATATGTTGTAAAGAATGTAGACATAAATTATTTTACCTAATGTGATAGTTCGATATCCACACGATGCCTGTCCTACGGGCCCGAAGGAAGCTTAGAATGATTTTTATTTTTATAATATTTGCAGTGAATAAAAACATTTACAGTCAACTTAATGTTTTCATTTATTAATAAATTAAAATTCATTGGACGTAGCTCTAGTATGGTTGACCGAGAGAAGAAACACTTTCATGATTAATATTTATTATTTAACTCCAACACTTGAGTTTGACCAGCATCTAAAGTAAGTAAAGTTTTTCTTTTTTAAAAATTAAATTGAAAAACCACTGGACAAAGAATTTAAATATATACACAACAAAAGAATATAATATAATATTTTCTATGTATTATTTTTGTACATGTAGCAGTTTTACGAAATAATCATAAAAATAATTATTATAACCAGAGGTAGTTTTGCTTAAATTTAAAACTTAACAGATTTAAGAATTAAAAGACTTGAGCGATGAAATAACCTTATATGAATAATATTTAAGTAAAAAAGTTGACAGTTTAAAATTATTTTCCTGACGAAATAATCTGCTAAGCATCACGCGTCTCAAGATAGCTATTATATCGAAATCGATAAAGTTGAAAATTTATCGATCTCATACATGCACATCCCTATATATTTATCGTGCTAATGAAGGCAAAGTTTATCACTACATAACACCCCGCTGCTCGCGAAAGCCAAATTGTTACATAAACACTCGCCAGACGAACTCTTTTGGTACCTGAATTTAAACTTACATCGAACGAAACTTTTGTTTGCAATCGCACCTAAATACCAGAAAGTTGGAACTCATAACGAGTTTTGAAATCTTTGAGTTGAAATACTTGGTATGCGTAAATCCCTGTGTTTATTGATAAAGACCTTTTGGCCTCAAAATACAATTAATATACTTACTTATCTTATACCTTACCGATTTATGTGGTTTTTGGCTTTAATTTTTTTTTTATTTTAGCCGGAAAACTTCAGAAATATATTATAATATCTATGTAATTAATATCTATTTGTTAACATTTTTTATTATCTAACCTGAAAATATTAATCAATAAAAAACGAGTATCCAAAAACTGCAGAAGTGGGAAGTCCCTCCTTTTTGAATGGTAAATGAAACGTTAGTTATAAAAGTGCGTAGCACTCCGTAGCAGCGGTCTACGGCGTAGCCACGTAGATTTTCAGTTGTAACTTGTAAGAAAAGTTTATTTTTATTACTAAATCAAGAAGGTATTTTTAAATATTTTTAAGTAATAATAATAGCTCCCACACCGGTTTCGGTGACGGTGGCCGGTTTCATTGAAACCAGGCCGGCTACGCAGGAGTATTTTTATAGTGCCCAAGTGTGTGCGCAGTACACAAGAGCACTCTCTATTCCTTTACTCTCATAACCCAGTGGGACGGCAGACCGACACGACCGGCGAGAGATCAGGCGCAGGACCGACTTTTTACATGCCCATCCGACGCATGGATCATATTACTTGTCAGACAATCAGGTGATCAGCCTGCATTGTCCTAACCAAACTTAGAAATAACATGTTTCCAACGCGGGAATCGAACCCACGACCTCCGAGTCAAGAGCCGCGCTCTGTACCACTAGACCACGGAGGCGTTATTTTTTGTTATTTTTAAGTAACTCATCAATCTCATATTATCATTAATTATGACTTACTCGCCACGTCTATACAGTACAGTATTACAAAATATTATGGAATAATACTTTAGGGTTTGTATGCGTCTCTTATACATATATAATAGTACACTGTGACAGTAGAAGCGCTGAAAAAGTTACTTGGTCATTTTCCATAGTAACATATCAGTCAAAAGTACCTCTTTTAGATACTTTTACAGTAAACTCTATACATATATCATCTGTGCCCCCTGCACATACACACCCTAAACTCTAAAGTATTATCATTCAGTAAAAATCTATTATTTCCACATGTGATTCACACATAGGCTTTATGAAAAACGTTTCCATTTTAGAGAGGAAATGCAAAATAATCAAGAACTAATCTGTTGAAATCGAACGGTCGGATTCGGCCAGACGTATCATGGCGGGCTTTGAGCGAGTTTTAAATTAAGGGATTCCAATCTCATTACTCCCGCCGCCCATTCTGTCACAGGTATGGACAAAAAATATACTGGGATGTGATTATATTATGTTATGTTTTCTAACTGATTTTGATAAAAAGAATCATCGATAATATTTTGTTATGTTTGTAACCTGCAATTTTTATAGAAAGAATCATCCTGAATATACACGATTAGGTATACCACACCGGTTTCGGTGATGGTGGCCAGTTTTATAGAAAATAGGTCAGCTACGCGGGAGTTATTATATAGTGCCCAAGTATGCGGGCACTACATATCAAGAGCGTTCCCTCTTCTTTTATTCTCAAAACTTAGGCGAATGATCGTCGCGACACGGAATACAGGACCGAATTTTACACAGCCGAACCGCAAGTTTCAACTCATGGATAAACTTACAACAGATAAAGGATTAGCTGCATTGCCCTAACATAATTTATGTTTGGTTGGTAATTAGACTATGCCCTAACCAAACTTGTAAGCAACATATAACGCAAGAATCGAACCCATGATTTTCGAGCCAAAAGCTACGCCCTAAATCGCTGGTCCGCGGAGGTGGCAAATGGACGAATAAATACACAAATGGACAAAAGTAAGCCTGCTAAATGTATATTACTACCATCAGTAATGTTATGTTTTTACTCGGCCGTGACAAAAGTAAGTCTGCTCAATATACGACGTAAGACGGTACCCTTGTCCCTTTTAAATTTACCTGTGATTATGTTATGTTTACAACTTTACCCGACTGCGTCAGTCATAGAGTTTTAACGACTATTTAAAATGTACCAGAACCTCGTTTTTAAAGTTGTAGCTTAATTAATGTGATTCGTTTTGCTATATTATATTTTTATTATATTACATTTCCACCAGTAAAAGAATAAAAATACAACGCATTTCGTCAATCAATACAATATAGTATATACCCTTATCTATTTATATCCTGATTCACCCAGCATGAAATGTATTCGCCCAAATCCCAATCTTTCAGGAAGTCAGACGTAATGGAGCCATACAAAATGTATGGTGATTTAAATTAGCCGACCACGCAATGAGGGTCGCTAACTTTGCCCCTGTCCCTCCTGTCCCCGTGTCCTTGATTGTTCCCGGCCTGTCCCCACTCCCCGGCCTGCATAATACATACAATCAGCCCACACATCAAGTTATTGTAATACTTGTAATGGGGTACTTTCTTAGGTGAATGAACATATTCTGTTTCTATTATTTGCATTAAAAGTTACAAAGATGTACTTTTGCTACTATTATTATTTTTAACAAAAAATTAAAACCGACTTCCAGGGTAAAAACAATAATAATTTATAATGAACAAAAAAGTGTTAAATAATTCTTACTCTTTAAAGTGTCTTATGCATAATTCTCCTAAACCTCAACTATTTCTGTACACAATCTACATTATTTTGAAGACGGTACCAGCTATAAGAATGCTGAGTTGTATGACAAAATATTTTTAATATTTAAGACTGGTACCGACTTCAAAATAATGTAGATTGTGTACAGAAATAGTTGAGGTTTAGGAGAATTATGCATAAGACACTTTAAAGAGTAAGAATTATTTAACACTTTTTTGTTCATTATAAATTATTATTGTTTTTACCCTGGAAGTCGGTTTTAATTTTTTGTTAAAAATAATAATTTCACTCTTTTAAGTGATTTATAAGCTGGTTTTCTGCACAGACTAATATGTGCTATGCTTAGTTACTTTGGATCCAGGATACACTTTCATGATATTATGAGAACTCATTGTCTGATATCACTACTTCAGAATTGCTTACTTAACTCCAAGCATATACCACTGTATACCGTCTAATGTATATATGCTTGGCGTTAATCAAGCAATAATAAAATTAATGTTTATACGCCTGTCTTTAAAGGCTCTAAAGTTCTGTTCAGTGACTTTCTATCATTACACTCATGAAAACAACTCAACATTACTAGATGACGCCCGCAACTTCGTTGCGCCAAAATTCGTTTATCGCGCGGAAACTTAAAATTTTTCCGGGATAAAAATATCCTATCCTATGTCCTTTCTAGGGACTCAAAGTATCTCCATGCCAAATTTATAATTTTTTAAATCGTTCGACAAATTCGGGCTTTGTTCTTAAAGACGATTAAAAGTAACAATAATAGGGTTATAATTAGATAACTCATGGTGTGGTGACTGGTAGTAGTGATGATGATGATGAATGTAACTTGCATAGTAGCATATGCTTTCAGTTCTTAAGCCGACTCCGAAACCCCCAAACTTGTATATATAAGGAATCCGGAGTTCTCTTAGCACCTTCGGAACCATGGTATAACTAATTTTAAAATCTTGCTTTTTGGTAGCATATACTTAGAATACTTCTCATAAAATCGAAATCATTATATTATGTTTCCATATAAATTTGGAGGAGTTCCCTCGATTACTCACGGATGTATGGTGGAATGGTGGTGATGATGATGATGATAAATTTAATTTGCATATTAGTATATGCTTTCAGTTCTTAAGACAACGCCGAAACCCCCAAACATGTATCTATTAGGAGTAAGGAGTTCTGTTCACCACCTTCGAACCATGGTATATCCTGGTGCAAAATCTTACTTTTTGGTAACATATGCCTGGAATACTTCATATGAAACCAAAAAAAACATATGTTTCCATTTGAATTTTGAGGAGTTCCCTCGATTACTCATGGATCCCATCATCAGATCACCACTTTTGACAAAATGGGACCAAATTGGAGTGGAACCTAATATAACAAAAGAAAAATTTTGAAAATCGGTTCATAAACGGCGGAGTAATTGTTGAACATACATAAAAAAAAAAAAAAAAAAATATCCACAGACGAACGTATAACCTCCTCGTTTTTGGAAGTCGGTTAAAAAGAGGAAGATAGAAGATAGAAGTAATATATTATTATAATATTCTTGTTTATTATAGTATTCTCTCTGTGGCATTGTGGTGAGCGCGTATTAAATATGTGTATGATATATAATAAAAATCTTAAATATAATATGTATAGTATAAAAGTATGTAACACAAGTCCATTAGGCACTTACCACAGGGCCAGACTGACGTAGTGTTAAGCGTTTAACGTCCATAGATATCTATATATATATAAAACTCAAAGGTGACTGACTGACATGGTGATCTAGTGATCTATCAACGCACAGCCCAAACCACTGGACGGATCGGACTGAAATTTGGCATGCAGGCAAATGTTATGACGTAGGCATCCGCTAAGAAAGGATTTTGATAAATTCCAACCCCAGGGGGTTAAAATAGAGGATGAAAGTGTGTATAAAATAATACTTCTTAACCGCCGCGGGCAAAAGCTCGTTATATTATAATATTATATTCCATGTTCCTTTAAATTTAGTTCATAATATTTACATAATGATTAACAGAAGTTAAAAAAAATCGAAACTAAAGTCAGAGTAGAGAGAATTATATAAAGTTTTGCTAGACTAATCTCCGAGCCGATGCATTTCATCGCGGATAGGGATTTGCCAGCACTTGGTTTTTGCCGAAAGAAGTTTCGAATAAAAAAAACTTCGACATGACTTTCAACTACGCTGTCAACCATTATCAACAGTTTTCAAACTCAGAATTTGCGAGTTCGCTCTTCGATTTTAGTTTATTGGAAAATATTTACCTATAATAATTATAGATTGATATTCAACTATGGGTAAAAGTTCCACTGATACAAAAAGTGATAGAGCAAGAAGCACCAGTCGCTCTACCTTACCCTTCCACTTCGCGGCGCACAAGACCGGCTACCACCTGGAGAGCTGCTGCGGCATCTGCAACCTGTTCCCAGGAGTGCTGCTTATTGCTTTCTGCCAGGTATTCTATACATCCATTAGACCATTAACGCCTCCGTGGTCTAGTGGTATAGAGAGCGGCTCTTGGCTCGGAGGTCGTGGGTTCGATTCCCGCGTTGGAAACATGTTATTTCCAAGTTTGGTTAGGACAACGCAGGCTGATCACCTGATTGTCTGACAAGTGAGATGATCCATGCGTCGGATGGGCATGTAAAAAGTCGGTCCTGCGCCTGATCTCTCGCCGGTCGTGGGTCTGCCGTCCCATTGGGTTATGAGAGTAAAGGAATAGAGAGTGCTCTTGTGTACTGCGCACACACTTGGGCACTATAAAAATTACTCCTGCGTAGCTGGCCTGGTTTCAATGAAACCGGTCACCGTCACCGAAACCGATGTTATTATATACATCCATACTTATACTGAAGTGTATATGCTGTCTGTCTGTCTCTCTATAACATCTTCAGGCCCAAACCACTGAACCGATTTTGCTGAAATTTAGTCCCTGTACTGGATACTTTGAGTCCCGGGAAAGGACGTAGGATAATCGCGCAAAATTGGTTAATCGCACGGGAACCGTACATATTTCCGGGATAAAAGAATCCTATGTCCTTTCCCGGGACACGAAGTATCCCAAAACTAAATTGCAGCAAAATCGGATCAGCGGTTTGGACGTGAAACGACAGACAGACGCACTTTCGTATTTTTAATATTAGTATGGATTGTTGCATTCTGTTGTAAGCTTGAACATTTTCTAATAGGTGCTGGTGGGTTCGGTGCTGCTGACGTTGCTACTGACGAATGGCAAGGAGTACGATGAGATGCATCAGACACCCAACTCACAGAGTAAGTGAACTACTGCTAAAGTACGGTCGCGGAGCAGGGAGAAATTTGTACATTTGCACACGGATATATCTTTTTTCCTCGGGTAGGCGATGTCCATAAAAGCAATACCTATATAGGACTCATAAATATATTTTTTACCTGCTTCAAGCCCAAACTTACTTATGTTGTGTAAAAAGGAGTACTACATATTCGCAGCGCGCGAGCTTCCGGGAATCGGGGCTGAGGAATGAAAAAAACAGGCGCGTCTTTACGGCCTAGGCGCGGCCTTTAAGGCCTATTTATAAATCCGGAGCTGGTAAGTCTACCAGCTACGGATTTATAGATTACGTTACATATGTACATAGGGCGTCGGCCTACTCTCATGAAAAGTATAAATTCGGCACTGCACCACACTGCCCTCGCAGTATTAGATATTAGTAGATGACGCAGGAACCGTACATTTTTCCGGGACAAAAAGTATCTTATGTCCTTTCCCGGGACTCAAAGTATCTCCATGCTCAGCAAAATCGATTCAGCGGTTTGGGCGTGAAGAGGTAACAGATAGACACATTTTCGCATTTATAATATTAAGTATGGATTGTATTGTAAAATTATGTAGATGCTTTGAATTCTGTGGTTTAGTTTATTTTTTTATCCTGGTAAATTATCGGTTTATGCGCGATAAACTCTGAGCTTGCGCGCAGAATACGTGAAACATTTATAATACTAATATTATAATTCTTACGCAAGAAACAAATTCTTGGCATGGCAACAACGTGTTTTGAATGTCTCAATTTCATATCCGTTGTATCCGAGGCGGACGTCCAGACGGATCTAGATATAATCTGTCTCGGAGACAGATGGTCTGGAGAGCTTTTCAGCACAAAAGGTGTGCTATATTTTTCGTAAAAACAAATAGAAAAAACATTTCAAACCCCTACACAAAATGCTGTGTTTGCAATACATTTTCCTGCTCCCGTCGTATTTGCCTAACGCGTAAGCTACAATATCGCACGCAGGCATTTTGAGGCGGACAAAGCGAAATATAAATATTTCCAAATCGAAAACGTTTCGTTTATTTTTTTATTAGGGTTATATTGAGTTAACATAGAGGGATACTTTAAAATATAAAATTATGAAGCAGAGATGTTTTTAACTTAACATCGTCATAACTAGGGCCATAGCCTCATCAATAAGCTCTAGTTATTTACCCAGCTACTGGTAATTGTGTATGCTTTCAGTAATAAGCCTGTTGACTGGCGGCGCGCTGAGTGGCGTGACGGGCGCGGGGCTGCTGCTGGTCGCCGTCGCGCTCACGGAGAACTGCCGCGCGATGCTCGTGAGTAAAGACTGCACTGTAGTGTCTGTGTATCATGCCAGTAATGAGCCTGTTGACTGGCGGCGCGCTGAGCGGCGTTACGTGCACGGGGCTGCTGCTGGTCGCCGTCGCGCTCACGGAGAACTACCGCGCTATGTTTGTAAGTTTTACTATCATTCAAAATGCATCTATCTGGCATATTCATCACATGGCAGCATATTACCTCGAACAAGCCTATCATACGCTGCCTGTATTTACTATTCACCGGCTTGAAGCAAGTAAATTGCTTTTCAAGTAACTAATTGGACAGACTGCTTAAAGATGCGATTCTTTTACAGATATACCTGATGGTTGCAACGCTTATCTTCGTGGCGCTGACTTCGCTGTCTCTGGTGAAGATCGGAAGGGGATGCTCACGTTTTTATGATGGTATGAGGAGATATTTCCTCATCGTATTTTAAGCCATAAGGATCGTCCTTTATGTCAATTAAACATAAGGTGCGGGCACTCTGCTCCGGTCTGAGAGATACCTAAATGGGTGCAGTTTCTACCCACTCAAAACTCACCGGTACTCTGAGTTCAATTCATGGTAGTAAAGGCTCTGATATAGCAAAAAGCATCTTTTCATACCGAAAACTACAGCGTTCCCGTGGGATGATGCAGTCACGAGGAGACGCGAACAAAGGCTAACAATAAGTTGCCTAGAAGTACAAACAGGCGCCATTATAATTAAAATTTTATCACCGAGATAAAAAAACATTTATTTTCATGATTCAAATTACATTGAACGATTATTATTATTGCCAATTAAAATTGAAGGTATAATAAAACCTGCTGCACCATAAAGTGGTATTCTACTAAAACACGTGCAAAATTTGAGTAAAATAATAATAATATTTTACTCAATTTTTAACAGTTGGTAAAACCATGTTTTCGTGTATACCAAGTGCATTGTTTGTCGTAAAACTCATTACATTTTGTAAAAATTAAACTTTTAAGGGGTTATATTCTATACCAGCAGAGGAAAGATTTTTGAAATTGAAAATATTCTAATACATGTAGAATGATTTTGATGACAATAGAATTTAGACACAGACATACCTAAAATAATTTTTATTCAGTAACATTAGTCACTAATTATAAATTTAAAGTAGATAGAGCATGCAGAATGCTTGTCTTTCACAGTTCTTGCGTAGTTTTGTTTCAAAAGAAGGCACTGGAAAAATCTACTAAGAAGATGAGTAACTTCTTAGTAGATTTACTTAACTGTACAGTTAATAAAAACGTCATAAAGTTAATTAAAGATGGAAAATATGATGAATGAAGTAGAAACTCCGGGGGGAGCTCTGACGGCTCCCGTCTCCCGTCTCAATCTGAGCGCGATTTACTATTTATGAAACAATATCGCGTTGTTCCAATAATGAAATATTATAGGGATACAAAAGGTTAACTATTATAGGTATATAATCTGTTCGCGTTAATCAACTACAAAAAAGCCAGATTATAATTACTATCTTCAGTCCTCAGGAAAAGGTAAGGTTTAGAACGTTACCTCAGTAATTAGGATTATATAAAAGACTAATTACTGGAAAGGTTTTCGTACTTAGGACTTTTTACCCGTCAGCACTTACAATTCAGTGCTTAGTTCGATTAGTTACTGGGAAGTTGCAAAAGCCAAGTTAACTTTAGAAACATTAGTCTAAACTTTCATTTTAACTACCTACCATAAATCCAAAGTTGTAGTGTCCGTTATCACCAGTTCACGCCTAAAGCACTGAACAGATTTTTATGAGAATCGGTTTCTTACCTATCTCCAGTAGTCTAATTAATTCGAAACTTTGCATGATTAAAAATTTAATTTGAATAATTCTAAAAAAGGTTCTAAAAAGTGAATTAAGCGTTTTTTACTATTTTAAAATTTTACTTAAGGGCCCGGGTTACCCTCGAAATTTTCATACATTCTTAATACCAAAATCATTTTCTCATGCGAAAATATTTAACATGTTTGAGTTATTTTTCGGCTTAAGATAGTAATTACCTAGGGTCCTGAACAATTTTTTTTTACAAAATATTTAAATACTAAAAAAAATTTTGTGTTGAAATATTTTTTAGTAAATTTACTACTAAATATTTAAACACCAAAAAATAGACAAAAACACTAAAAAATATATAAATAAATAGTAAATTTACTACAAAATATTTAAACTTTAAAAAAAATTTTTTATTATTTAAATATTTTGTAGTAAATTTACTATTTATTTATATATTTTTTAGTGTTTTTGTCTATTTTTTGGTGTTTAAATATTTAGTAGTAAATTTACAAAAAAATTTTTAAACACAAAAATTTTTTTTTAGTATTTAAATATTTTGTAAAAAAAATTTGTTCAGGACCCTAGGTAATTACTATCTTAAGCTGAAAAATAACTCAAACATGTTAAATATTTTCGTATGAGAAAATGATTTTGGTATTACGAATGTATGAAAATTTCGAGGGTAACCCGGGCCCTTAAGTCTAAAAATAATTTCGCCAATGACAAACTGAAACTAGGCGTTCGGCGAACATGGCAAAGGCAAGTGTGTCACACGTCCGCAGGCTATCGCTTTGTGCACGCGTTTAATTAATATTCAAAATTAAAGCCGTTTTAATTGAGTTAATTGCTAGCTTTGAATTGAGTATCATTAACAGCTTCGTTGCTAAGTATAGGCTGCGCACGGTTTTAACTTTTAAGACCTTTAAGCAAAAATAAAAGGGATTGCGCCGTGCTCTATTAATTTTAGATCTCTTTGCTGGGGCGAGGAGTGATTATACCATAAAGTTAATATACCTAGCGGAATAGAGAAACAAAGGCCTGAGCAAGCGAGATGTCACTATCAGTTACACTGCGTGGTAAAAAGAGACGTGTGATACTATGACAGCAGAACTCTCTTTTTGACGTCCAGTCGGCACGTATCGGCACGTTGACAATTTAATCTCATAGAATAATTCATGTTCAAACTTCAATCATGCTTGTGTAAGTGTATACGTACACAAATTTTACACACAGATAAAAACCAATTTCGATTTTGTTTGAAAGCTTGAGATTGTTGCTCTATTCCGCTAGGTATATTAACTTTATGGTTTATACTGATTAGGATTGTATCTGCCCATACCCGAGCGTGGCCTTCTGATGGGGACAGGGCCGGATTTATATTTTGCCACCCCTATGTATACGAACTCTGTTGCCATTCTAGGACCCCCTAGGACGCTATAGGACGCTGCCGCCCATAGGCCATGGCAGCTGTACTGCCTATACATAAATTCAGACCTGCTCAGGAGTCAGGGATACACTTTTGGTATATCAACGATCAGACGGGACGTTATTGGAAGATGACGATCAGTCGTAGACTTGTTATTGTGCATTATTGACTCCTATTTTCAGGACTCAGGAGTTTTGCCGAGCGCTCTTAAAGCTATGAGCAGACTTTAACCTTTATCCATCAGTACTTATAAAGAAGTTCCATTTTATTTAATTTCAGCACCAAAAGTAAAGGATGAGCAGCACAAGATCGCGAACTTGGCCTGCGTCAGCGGACTCATGACTTTCTTCGGAGCTGGTGAGAACATCCATAGTTTTTACCTATAATATTATAATCCGAAAATGTCTGTATGTATGTGTCTATTACCTCTTCACTCTGAAATTACTGTAAAACACTGAACCTATTTTGAATCCTCGGAAAGGACATTGTATATTTTAATCCCGGTAAATGTACGGTTGCCGCGCAGTAAATGAATTTTGGCGACACGGAGTTGCGGGCGTCATCTAGTTACATAGAGGTTATAACCTGTCATAACTCATAACTCTTACATCTTAACATGAACCGGCGTAAGATATATTATGTTCCTAGTATGAGTAGAAAGTATTCAATTTATTCGACAAACACGAGATGATACTATTGGTTTAACAGTTAACTCAGGGGTTCCCAAAATGTGCGTCGCGGCGCGGCGCCCTGGTGCGCCGTAGAAACACAAGAGGGGCGCCGCCGTGAGTCGATCCTCCCATCATTATCCAAAACCAAAATTTATTATTTATAGACCGGTAGACGATTAAATATTTGTTTATTACTATCTACATTCTACATGCTTAACCTAACTATAGTCATGAAAGGTGTTTATTTATGTAGGTATCTTTTTGTAATAGCTAGGTAGAGTAGAGCGCCGTGACAAAATATTGTGACGTGTAACAGGGCCACAGGCTGAAATATTTGGGAACCCCTGGACTTTAACTTAAATCTCCAGCTCATTAAACCTGTGCATCCGCCAATTACGAAATGCACACGTAGTCCGCCAAATTACAAATCGGACAGACCGGCCGCCAATTTACGCGAATGTCGCCAATCGCGTAATGTGGCGGTGCCGCGGGGGATTGCACAGGGTACAGGGTACTGACACTTTTAATTACACTTGCTCAGTGTAACGTGGCTCGGATCGAGTGAATACTGACAGGTTATTCGGTATACCTTGTTTCATGTTTGTAACGAGGATTTTTTCTTTTGGAGTAGTTAGTAGTCTGTAGTAGTAGTAACTCAAAATTATTGTTATTTTTTATAACAAAGGTTAGGTGATTATTAATGAAAGTTGCGTCAATAATTACGAACGTCAACGTTAAACTACAAAAATATTACCTAGAAATTAGAATTCGACATAACGCGTCTCATAGTTGCATGGCGATTGCGATAATGTGATATTATGTCGAACCGCGTACATTTTTAGGGTTCCGTAGCCAAAATGGCAAAAAAGGAACCCTTATAGATTCGTCATATCTGTCTGTCTGTCTGTCTGTCTGTCTGTCTGTCCGTCCGTCCGTATGTCACAGCCACTTTTCTCCGAAACTATTAGAGCTATACTATTGAAACTTGGTAAGCAGATGTAGTCTGTAAACCGCATTAAGATTTTGATGCAAAAATGGAAAAAATATTAAAAAATTTAGGGGTCCCCATAGGTACAACTGAAACAAAAAATTTTTTTTTTCATCTAACCTATGCGTGTGGGGTATCTATGGATAGGTCTCCAAAAATCATATTGAGGTTTCTCATATCATTTTTTTCTAACCTGAATAGTTTGCGAGAGAGACTCTTCCAAAGTGGAAAAATGTGTCCCCCCCCCTCTAATTTCTAAAGTAGAGGCATGATAATTCTAAAAAAAATATATGATGTAGATTACTATAAAAACTACCAACGAAAATTGGTTTGAACGAGATCTAGCCAGTAGTTTTTTTTATACGTCATAAATAGTAAACCTTAATCTAAATTTCATTAAATCGACTGAAATATAAAAATAAATCAAAAACATTTTAATTTCATAAAAATAAACCTTATTGCTGCTGCGGAACCCTCCATGGGCGAGTCCAACTCGCACTTGGCCGCTTTTTATTTTATTTCTTTCGAAACTTTTAAATTTCGAAAGAAATAAAACTTTGGGATGAGAAAGCTTTGCGAACTATTGATGCAGCTTGACCATAGGTGTGATCAGTCCTATTCGTTTTTGTGAAACCAACGCGCTACGTGTGCTCTACGTTATGAAAAGATTATTTTCGTATCGGTGCTTCGTCGCCACTTTTAGGGCCTGTTTCACCACTTTCTGATAAAGTGCCGAATATATTAGGCTATTCACAACTTTTTTGTGAGATTCTCCATACTTCATCTGTCAAGTTAAGTGGTGGATAGCCTATTCGGCACTTATCAGGAAGTGGTGAAACAGGCCCTATTGTCCTTTTATGTTATAACTCCTAAGTCCTAAGTAAGAAGGTAAAACAGCTCATCACTCTGTTCCAGTGCTGTACTTCTTCTCGCTGCTGGTGGTGTTCAGTTTCTACCACTTCCGCTACGTCCGCCGCGCGATACTGCTGCACGAGGCCGAGTGTGACTGAACCTTATAGTTAGTTGTTTATTTTGGTGATTAAGAGCCCGGGTTACCCTCGAAATTTTCATACATTCTTAATACCAAAATCATTTTCTCATACGAAAATATTTAACATGTTTGAGTTATTTTTCAGCTTAAGATAGTAATTACCTAGGGTCCTAAACAAATTTTTTTTACAAAATATTTAAATACTAAAAAAAAAATTTTTGTGTTTAAATATTTTTTAGTAAATTTACTACTAAATATTTAAACACCAAAAAATAGACAAAAACACTAAAAAATATATAAATAAATAGTAAATTTACTACAAAATATTTAAATAATAAAAAATATTTTTTAAAGTTTAAATATTTTGTAGTAAATTTACTATTTATTTATATATTTTTTAGTGTTTTTCTCTATTTTTTGGTGTTTAAATATTTAGTAGTAAATTTACTAAAAAATATCGAAACACAAATTTTGTAAAAAAAAATTGTTCAGGACCCTAGGTAATTACTATCTTAAGCTGAAAAATAACTCAAACATGTTAAATATTTTCGCATGAGAAAATGATTTTGGTATTAAGAATGTATGAAAATTTCGAGGGTAACCCGGGCCCTTAAAGTATTATTTGCGAGTGTGACTGAACCATTATTTGTCTTTTGTTTATTGATTAAAATTAAAATTGAAATATATTGTTTGAATTCTTTTTTTGCCGTTTGGAAAAAGCCCTGAAACATGTAGATTGTAGATAGAGGTAGGAAAAGTATAGTAGGTGCATAATTTTTCCAAATAAAGTCTTAGTCAAGAGTTTTGATCTAGTTGTATGCTTACTGCTAAGTAAATGTCAATTCTATTGTCTCCGTGTTGGGGCATGATGGAAAGCCATGATTGCAAAGATGTCTTTAGCAAGCACAATCGATGGATAAGATATCTACATTCTGGCAATAAACGAATTATGAATAATTATGAATTACATGTTCGTAGTCGTTTGTATTGGGTAATTGGCCAAAGTCAAAAAGCCTGAGCCCTGAACATGGTTTTGACTTCGCAAAGTGTGATGTAGGTACCATATGCCCCCCGGTGCAGGATCGTCGGAAAGTTCTCACGTGAAAAGTTCTCATATTCTGTCAATAATTCATCTTTAACAAAGAAATAAATAACAACAGAAATCTTTGAATAAAACAAAATACTCAAAGCATTATTTTGTTTTAATTAAAGATATTTTAAAAGTGTATTGAAGTTAGCTTTTTGTTTCTTTCATAATTCTATTAGATTAACAAATTTAAAAAGGTGTATTGGAAAAACTTAGCTCTGAGTTTGACGCAAAAAATCAAGTAAAAGTTGGGTAGTTTAAAAGTTCTAGCAATAGAACGTTGATAAATCGGCCAACGAGTCTGGGGTGCAATTCTAATACCTCGAAGTCATTTCGAGCGCAGGCTGTCTTACTCGAAGTAGGATTCGAGTATAGGACAGCCTGCGCTCGAAGTGAATTTCGAGGTGTGATAATCACGTCCCTAGTACTAAAACTAGAAGTCTCGGTGGTGCTAACATTAATCACTGCGATAAAAATTGAACCACATAAGACCAATACGTTTTTCACGGCATGTCGAATTCCTGTATTTTGTTACCTACTTGTTACAATTTAAGATTAATGATTAGTAATTTATGACGTCATTAAGTACATAGCGCTTTTGGCTAATAGAGTAGGTAAGAACCAGCGACAAGACTTTCGTCAATCATCATTTTATTAAAAAATTGTATAGCACTCGGGGACTGCCGCGATAAAGCTTTGCATAGTATTTTTTATCTACTTATACAATAATTATTAAAATTCGCATACGTCTAGTCGCATGATTTAAATCTATGGGCACACAAACACCGTGCCGAAATCTGGCATTACCTACGGAATTTCTTGATTCGGTCGCCGCGCTTAAAGCCCGTGTTAAAAGCTATGTAATAGTTAAAAAATATATATTTAATATTAGGTATGTTTAATTATGATAACTCAGATCCATAAAATTGATAGTCAAAACTTATCACTACGTTAACTATATTCTAAAAAGAGATTTACTCCTATTTATGATAAAGTCGATCAGAAGACAATCCCCGCTGACTACTAATACCTACATATTATACTGCGTGACTGGTGAGACATGTTCAATACTCGAGGACGTGATATTTGGCTATTATATTAGATGAAAAAAATATATATAAAAAAATAATATCAATTGATCACTGAGTAAATGTAGCTTAAAGTTAGATAATTATTTACCCAACGCATGGACACCGCGCGCGGGAAGGGTAGTTGTTTGGTGTTTCTTTGGTAGCGCACGCCTCTGCACCGGCCGCATAGTATGCCTACTTGCCTAGCCGCGTAATTTACTTAGTATCCAGGATTCATTTATTTTTGGGAAATTCGGAAATAAATTAAGTACCTAATTTTATTACATAATTATAATGAGAATCGAGTACAGAGTACTCTCCTTAATTATCGGTAATGTCTCACCAGTCATGCTGTATACGACTATCTAATATCTACATATAGTATGTTAATATTATCTCTTTCAAAAAGGCGACATTCCTATCGATCTCGAATCCCCGCTGTCGACTATCTCTTTAAAAAAGGCGAGATTCCTACAATTAGGACCCCGAAGAGAATAAGATAAAAATTTAGTCTTGGTCATAGGTCAGGTAGACCTTCAGCCCGGGGTACAGCCGCTAAAGTAACCGCGACCGAAACTCCATAGATCTGCTGGTCGTTCTTACCTCTATAGAGGCCATAAACAGATAAACTTTCAGCTTTTACAAAATGGCTGTCGCTGGGCGCTGGCTCTTTGGCCATAACATCTGAACATTAACCAATCAACAACACTGGTGAGTATATTATACTATACTGCTATCAAGAAATCTCAGATACTAGGTATAAATATTATAAATAAATATCCTTTTATACGATCACTAGTCCATCTGTCCGTCCGACCGTCTCCCTGTCAAGGCCCTTTATTTCGGGATTCGTGGAAATATCGAGCTAAATTTAGAACTGTATTATATTATAATAATCTAAGGTCCCTTAAAGGCTGTGATGAAATAAAACGTCAAAGTCTGCGTAATAGATCCTGTTGCAGCATTTCGATAGTCAATCCATATTCCCGAACCGGTGGTAGTCATCATGTAGACTTTCAGAGAACATTTGAAAAAAAATATTCTGAATAAAAATGATTTGAGTTTGAGTCCATACTAATGTTACAAATTTGAAAATGTGTCTGTATGTCTATCTGTTACCTTGTTGGTTACTCTCGCAACTATATTATACTGATTTGATTTTTTTAATAATTATTATATTGTAATATTTTGTAGTTTAGTCTTCTATAAGGTTAGGAATGAAACAGGCTTTTTTTATTCCTTCAAAGTACAATTCCTGTAGGATACTTTATTAAATAGTGTTTGCATAATATTTACAAGCTATTGCCCGCGGTAGAGCTAAAAGAAATGTGTCACTTATAAGTTATAGCTATGTCTATCCATTTACTATTGTTTCGTTTTGAGGTGGAAAAAGACTTTATTATTTAAAGTAAACCCGTAGATGTGAGAAGGGATAGAGCGGTACTTAATACTAATGTTGGCTTATACGCTCTCATAGTCAGAAGATTAGGAGCTTGATGTCATTAGGGTGTAGCGCTGAAGAAAGAGCCTCTCAAGTAGCAGACAGTTAAGGCCGTCACAGACTTAGCTATAATATAATATATTAATAATATGTTTATAGCTAGGCATATTACTATATATTTTCTATACAATTTTCGCTTGACCACACACTCAGCTATAATATATATTTCTGGTCTCAGTGTGTTTAGTACGGTATATTAATATTATATATTATAGCTAAGTCTGTGACGACCTTTACCGTGGGAGAGCCATGCTTCGGCACGAATGGGCCGGCTCGACCGGAGAAATACCACGGGCTCACAGAAAACCGGCGATGCTGGGAGTGTCCATGAGCGACGGAAGTTGCTTTCCATCAGGTGACCCGTTTGCTCGTTTGCCTCCTTTTTTCATAAAAAAAGTTTTGGTGTCTAGTTTCGTTTATTTATACTATATTTGGACAGTATCCCACATAATAGTTAACGGCAAATCTTACGATTGATTAAAACAGCATCATAAGCATGACCTCGATCATACGCGTAGCGTAGCAGTAAGACTTAAGAGCGGTTTATTAGTTATAGATTTGGGACTCCTAGCACGGCAAAAAGATAAACACTATTTCCATCTAGATTTACAGTCATGTTGAGAGAACCGTTTTGGCTAAGTCCGGGGAATCCCAATAATTTACCACTGAAAGGAAATCTTAGTCTATTGTCTATGGCAGTCGTGCATGTTTGATGACGTCATAAACATGGCGGGCGGTAATGGCGGAGTCGTGTCAGCTGATACTGTAAAAGCGCATGAATAAGGTAACGCGAAAACTTACTCTTGGAGTAGCTTAGGGCTAGCGCTGACTTGAGACACTACATCGACAGCATTAAAACGGACACGGCCTTACTAATAAACGCTGTATAAGCTTTGAATAGTTATACAGTGTTTTGTCTTCTGACAAAATCAGTTTAGCGGTTTGGGCGTGAAAAGGTAACAGACAGACAAACAGATGAAGAGACAGACACACTTTCACGTTTATAATATTAGTATGGATGCGAAAGTGTGTGTTTGTCGTATGTCTTTCTGTGACATCTTCACGCTTAAACCACTGCACTGCTGATTTAGTTGGATACGGACTACGGAGATAATTTTAAAGAATCCGAAAAAGACATTGGGTAATTTTTTGACGCCAAATGCGACGATAAAAACAAGCTTTTTTACTTCGATATATTATTTCCAAATAACAAACGACCATCAGCGGACATGAAACGAATAATATTTTGTATAGCAATAGTCTGTCTGAAGTCTGTCGCGTATCACGTGAGCCCTCGCCCTTAGTGCAACAGGTAAAAAAAGTGTTACATAAATTACGTAGAGGGCAGAGGCGCCAGAGGCCCAGTGTTATGTAGTAACTAGTAAGTGATGATTTACTTTGATCTTTCAAATATGTAGTTATATTATTATGATGTCAAAACTTCATCTAGCATTGCATCGGAAGGCGGTATGATTGCAATTTGCAATACATTATACAATAGAGCTAATAAATTAGAGCATCAAGCTGCCTTGGAAATGATGTTTAGGCCTATACAGGGTGTAGTGTAACATAACTAATACTTTAGAGTGTGTGTTATTTGTATGGGCGAATTCATGGCACTGGTGCGCTTGTCCATGCAAGCCACACAAAAAATGCTCTTTCAGCGCTGCTACTTTCACAGTGAACTCTATAATAAGGAACACATACGCAGTACGCACCCGCAAGTATTGTCACTTAGTTTTGTTACACCCTGTATAGGCCTATACACATCGGTAACTCAGTAACATACGAGTAGAATAATATCATTGTCGGCAACGGCCGCGGCCTGGGCTGCTTGATGCTTTACTATAATAGCTCTACTGCACAAACTTTTACATTATGGCCATAAAAATGGTCACGAAGCAGCAACAAGTAGTGAGGTACCTACTAAAATTGCTGGGTAAGTTGTAAAACAGATTTTATCGTAATTCCGGAGTTCCACCAGTTTACGACCGAGTGGCAGTTATCTGCAGATGTTCCTTAACGTTTTATTTAAGAGCTCATAGAAGTATTACGGTAAGAGTTCCAACATTAAATCGAATTCGAAAAATTTACGAGCTCTACATTCTGCATTGAAACGTCCTATCTTTTTTGTATACTTAGTGAAAACCATTATTTGAATAGGGAATAAAATACCTATCTGCATATAGCGCCCTCAGCTTTGCTAGGTCGAAGCAAAGGGCGCTATATGCAGATACAGTAAGTCCGATCAAAATCCGACACGAACGGACAAAACTTCTTGTTTAAGTATAATAAATTAATAATTGTCTGAGCTATGGTGCTGCCTCCAGTGTGGAAACATTTTAGTTATAATATTATATCCTATTGAAGTCTTAATGACGTTTTAAGAGTTACATGAACTGAAACCTAAGGATATGCCGCTCCATCTTGAAGTTCGCTCGGAAATTATCAAGGGAAAGGATGCGCCTTTCCCTTCAATAATTGTTCCAATTTTAGGACTCTTTGTATATATATATATATATTTGACGACCTCTGTGGCTCAGTGGATAGCACGTTGGTAGCTTAAGCCGGAGGTCGCGGGTTCGAATCCCGCCGACGGAACAAAAAGTTTTCAAAGTTCCTGGGTCATGGATGTGTATTAAATATATTTATCATATAATAAAAATCTTAAATATATGTATAGTATAAAAGTATTAAGTATATTTCCGTTGTCTGGTACCTGTAACACAAGTCCTTCAGGTACTTAGCATGGGGCCAGACTGACGTGGTGTGAAGCGTCCATAGATATTATTATTATTATTATTATTATTATATATATATTACCTACGTGTTGTTATTTTCTTACTTCTTTCAGCAGTGTTTATTAAGATACCCGTGTGTTAACTGTTAGATATGAGCATGTATCTTGTGTGTGTGTGCGCGGGCCGGGGGGTATGTGTGTGGTGGGAGTTACAGCGGTTGATGTAGCGATTTTGCCTTAGATTTCAGCTTCGGAATATTTGTTTATTGTATAAGTATACTCCTAAATGACTATTTTCGAAGCACTAAAACATACTACTAGGAATAATTCAGACATAATTTACAAAAATACTAAAAATAACAGGCAAAACTCAAAACGTTACACTGTCTACGTGATGAACACTTGGTAGGAATATCTAAAAGCCTAGTGAACATATATATTTAAAATTTAAATATCTTGTAATCTTATTTTAATAATCATTGAAAAATTGCATAGACCACAACATCATTCGCACTACAAACAAATAAACGCACACCTTATCAATGTGTTGTTTGATTCATAGCTTAATCGCTTCTCGCTCCGCTACCCGCTACTACTGGCACCACACCACATTCCGTCGGGGAAGTGAACACGGGACTAATTAGCAACAACAACCCCCTAACAATACCTCCTTTATTAGTTCCAGTAAATAATTACTGGCGCCAGTACCTCACCGCGAAACGTTTATTGCTGTCTTGGCAATGGGGGTATTTATCACGAGAAAAGAGGAAGCAAGAAAGAGATAACCTAGAGAATATTTTAATACTCTATCTCGTTCGCGGCGAATATTAATAATTTGAGTTATTACTGGACTGGTATAGCAAATAATATTTAAATTTAATGTTTGGTTAGTAATATTATGTAGAAAATGTTATGTAAAATAACGTTGATTGAAAAATACTAAAATCAGAAAGCTTTTAAAAAAGAATAGCCAGAAAAGTTAGCATTTAGAGCATAAATTACTAGGTACTATGGTAGTTAGTATAAGTTTCTCATAACGCAATATTTTAATTACTAAGCTATTACGTCAAATTACAAAAGTACAAATTACAAAATATATTTTGCATTTTCCGGAAAAATTACATAATATTATTGTATAAATTCCATACAATTTAGACTTCTACCTTAGTTATCAAAACTATTAAGAATGGGTAAATATAATAAATTACACTCAAGGCTTACGGTTTCCGTGGGCTCTCAATTATTTAACCATCACGTAAGTTACGGTTAGTGAAACCCTTAAGGCAGTAAAGTTAAAACCAGTGGTAAGTTATGGGCACTTATCCAGTCCACATGGCATTACGGGGACTTTTATAGACCTCACTCACTTTAAACCACTTACCGAAGGTGCATAATACTTTAAAGTATTGTTTTTTTAGCTTTGCAAAAAATAAATTTGGAATATTTAAATGTTTTAGGCCCACTTGCACCAATCTGGGTTAAAGTTAACTCTGAGTTAAACATCATGTCATCTCTATCACTGACTTGGTGAGTGACAGATATGACATGATGTTTAACTCAGAGTTAACTTTAACCCAGATTGGCGCAAGTGGGCCTTAGACACGCTTTTCTACTACACAAAAATAATATTTACTAGTAAGAAGGTTAGTCAAGCGCTTACGACTGAACCGACTATTTAAAAATAAATCATTAATCGGCCAAGTAAGAGTTATAGAACGAAATTAAGGAAAAAAATATGTTTTTGTATGTGATTCCCCCATAATTATTTATTTTATTTCAATTTTATTATTTAATGTTAAAGTTGAAATATAATTGAGGATTTTGTGAAAATTTAAAGTGTCTATATGTTGTCATTATGGATTGCGAGCCAAAAATACCAAAAAATAAGGCTTGTTGTATGAGAGCCCCCTTAAAAATTAACTTTATTTTGTTTTTAGTATTTGTTGTTATAGCGGCACCAGAAATACATAGTCTGTGAAAATCAGAAGTCTAGCTGTAGCGTTTCTTGAGTTACAGGCTGGAGACAGACAGACAGACGGACAGACATCGAAGTCTCAGTAATAGGGTCCCATTTTTACCCTTTGGGTACGGAACCCTAAAAACAATGGATTATAATCTGGGAGTGCCGCGGGTATAGACCGACAAGCAGATTTTAGAGATTAAGATTTTTTTAACGAAAGCCGGAGCGGAAGCAGAAGCGGAAGTAGGGCGGGAGCGGAAGCAGGAGCGGGAGCGAAAGCAGGATCGGGAGCAGAACAGGAGCGGGAGCGGAAGCAGGAGCGGGAGCGGAAGCAGGAGCGGGAGCGGAAGCAGGAGCGTGAATACTGGTAAGTGACTTGTGTGGTGTAGTGTTTGTGTGTGAAGATGCCAGCATAAACCAAGAAAGGATCTTTAACCCTTACCACAGATTACAATAGCTTTACTACGTAACTCTTACGAAGTTCAATAGGTGATCTAAGTGGTGAGATCAAAATGCCAATAGGGAGGGAAAAGCTAATATTAATAAATATAGTTTTACATTTCGGACGCTAGCAAGTAGCAATTCAAAGATTAACCTAACCCTTAGGTTACTTTTCTGCAGGACTTACCATTAAAGCTGCTGTGAAAACCTGTCCTGATAATACAATATGAAGACCCTAAGTAATCTCCGATGAGCAGTTTCCTTATTATTCTCGGTCACGTATAGGTACACTGAGTTGACTATGTAACGAACTGCTTAGCTAGTTCAAACTGATCCTTTACAACATAACTATAACTATAACTATCCTCCACAAACACACACACACACACACACACACACACACACACACAAACACTCTAACAAACACACTCATTTAATTATTATATAAATTTTTATTTAAGTACTTATTTCGTACTTATTTCGTACTTGTTTCGTCCCCACAGGACAGGCATCGCCTAGTGTGGGGATCTGTTATCGCATTATTCTATGTTAAAATTTTTTGGTCAATAAATATTTGTATTTGTATTTTTGTATTTGTATTTGTACTTATACCGATCCAAGTCATCATTTTACTATCGATCATAATATTATATTATTATTGTTACGTGCTAGGGTTTGAACGATTTGGAGGGAAAGACCTGCTGATTCCTTTGAAGAATTTAATCACTATCTAGAGGTCCAACACAAAGCACTCACGATATTGCAACTTGCAAACGACTTCTTGTGCAGCAATTCGTTTGTCGCACAACTCGCACTTGATCTGCTCCGGTATAAAACTAATGACTATTTCAATATACATGTAGGTCCTTCCGCAGATTTAAAGGTACAATGCTGAATTTAATTTCAATCGGTTTAGCGGGCTAAGCAACATACTGATAGACAAACATTCGCTTTCGTAATATTTGCCCTATTACTTACTATGGATGTTAGAATAGTGTTACGAATGCGGACACGTAGTGTCTTCTAGCGGCAACCCGGCGAAACTATCGTAGATACACAGACAGCGTAAATCCCCTATTCAATACCAGATGCCGCTACTTGTATGTTTTTGTTTACCTGCGCGTACATGCTCGAATTTTCCCACGGTTGTTTACGTGTTGATGCGAATTGTGGAATGTTCTCGTACGGTCTAGAGCTCGCCTCGACCCGTATAAATACGCAGGTAGACGGGCCGGGATTGAGTTTTCGAATGAGTTTCGAACGAGCGATAATCAAGACGTCTTCGAAGTGAGAAACAAGTGACTTAGTGAGTGAACCAGTGCATAGTGTTTGGACCTAGTGCTTAGTGTTTGGACTTAGTGCGTAGTGTTTGGACCTAGTGAGTTGTGTAACCTAAGTGTAGTGTAAATAAAGCCTTCAAGAGAGTCACCAGGTCTTTTTCTCCGAATCATCGAACCTTAGCACGTAACAATATTCAGCAGTAACTTTTATTTATTTATGGCAAAGCTTTTCTCACAGATCTAGAGCACCCTAATCTTCGAAGTAGGTCTTGGAAAAGAGATCTAGGCCTTTGAACGTTTATCTGGTAGATCCGTGATCAAAAGTCGGAGCTCGGAATTCCAACAGAAATATTTAAAGTTGACAAAGCAAAGGGAAAATTTAAACAATGGATGCCGACCCGCCCGGGGACATCTCAGCCTAACGTTTGTTTTGTTCTCACCATCGCAGACTATGGTCAATGTGTGTTATGACTTATGAATAATTAACTTTTTTTTTAATTTATTCGGCCTGGAGTAATGGAATTACTCAGAGATTGGAAAGACAGAGATTGGAAATAGGTACTATCAAAGAAGTTGATTCTATAGGCAAATAGAGGAACTAGGTAAGTAATTTGGTCGTGTTATATCCATAATCAGTAAGGATAGAGAAGTAAACTAGTTCATATAATAGAAAAACATAAATTTATATCATTTCTGATGAATCAGAAAAGCAAAAATGTCTTTACAAACTAACATATTTTTGACTGTTCTTAAAAACTCGCCCTTTTTAAAAACTTAATCGATCTTTTTGAAAACATAATATGTAGTGCTAGTGTCTGTAGTCAAATATTTTATAGACAACCTTTTCGTAGACCCAAAAGGGGAATCGCAAAATATATTTTGCCCACATAAAATTTAGGTCTTGCGCCGCCACTACCCAAAAGTTTACCTTTAAAGATGACATTTACCTTTGTTATTTCGTAGAATTCATTTTGCTTCGTTTCGTATAATTTAAACGAAACGAAGCAAAATAAATTCTATTACTCTCCTTTGGCAGTTTCCTGTGACTCTTCCTCGTGGTCCCGTTTATTAAACACTAGATGACGCCCGCAACTCCGTTGCGTCAAAATTCGTTTATCGCGCAGGAACCATACATTTTTCCTGGATAAAAAGTATCATATTGTCTCAAAGTATCTCCATAGCGAATTTCAGCAAAATCGGTTCAGCGGTTTGGGCGTAATGAGGTAACAGACAGACAGACAGAAAGACAGACAGACACACTTTCGCATTTATAATACATAAGTATTAGTATGGATTAACTGAGTGATGTATAAGTGGGCAATGTGCGCGGGGTCCAGGCGAGGGTGATATTATAATTAAAATGTACACGGACTGTAAACCGTTTAGGAGCAAGGCCGACGCTGTCAATGCTGATTCTTAATTATTGGCCCAGAAACTTTTATTGCAGCTTAAACCCTTACTATGCTAAAATTGGAGCGCTTGTCTGAGTTAGCTGTACATTTATGTTTCGAGACTTTAGACGTTTAGAGTGTAAGGTGGGATTTCACCAAACACACATAAAACATTGTTTCGATTGGATTTCACTAACTTCTTTTGATCGCGATTATTAAATCTAAGTTAACGTGACGTCACGCGATTATTTTACATATTTTCATCATTTTAAAGTCTTTTCACGTAAATATAACTACAAAATAGCAAGAAACAATACATAAACTAACAAACGCATGTGTCAAAACTGTCATTTTGACATTTCTTTTGTCTATATTTTTCGTTCCGCCATGACAGGGCTTGAACGGGTTTTATGACGTTAAACTTCGGACTTTGGGCGTTCAGAAGATAAAACTCGGATTTGCTGTGAACGCGTTCAGTTTATGCTGGTGAAATGCATTTCGATGTTATAATCGTGTTTATACGTTTTGAACCGGCTCAGAGTGCTTTGAACGCGTTCCAATTCTTTGGTAAAATCGCCCCTAAGCAGGCCCGTAATTGACCGTCTAGGGTTGATATAGAACATCGCGCGCTTTCAATCTAATAATTGTCAAATAAACTATTACTGACAATACAATTGATCGTCTAGGGGCCGGCTATAACATATCCTTACCTACATACGCGACTTTTGCTATGGAAGGAACAGTAAGGAACATTCCTACTATGTTGTATGAAACAAGTCTTACGTCTTGTAAACTGTAGAGTGTAGACGCAATGTAGAGGATGCAAAGTACGTATATTATATAAATAATTATACGTTACTCGCGAGTCGTGACGTGGCTTGGATCATACGGTCCAACCTATTAGTATTAAGAATGCTCCAACCGGAGAATTAGCAGGTCGGATGTCTGTCAGTACGAATATCGACGTTAATGACATTAAAATAAGATTCATATTAGCGCGCCTTGTACAATGGCGGTTACGACGCTCGCCGCGTTCTTGATATGGCGAAAATGTATGAAAAAATTTTAAAAAATGTCTTATTTTTCTTATAACTGGAAAAGTTGTTTATTTTTATATAACATTTATAGCGGACTTTATAGAGGACTAAACAAGCAACAATTTTTTTGTATATTTATTTTCCTCAGTTCAGTGTATTTAGATATTAAGGTACCTAATCAGACCCCATTTTTTTCATATTTTGCGATTATTGTGATGGTTAAAACGTATTTTATGTGAATATTTTGTATGCGGCTATGAAATTTTTATGGTACAGTCGTGGAGATGAATATATTATCTTTCATTTGAAACCAAAATATCCTCGCAGTTTGACTCCTAATTCTTTAATAGGGTACCGGAAAATCGCTGATATTTGTAATAGAGTCCTTAACCTAAGTTTATCGAGGTAAAAGTGTCACACTAAAATATAATTTTATGTAAAGTGTTAGCCAAGACGCAACTCACAAAAATGCCAATTCGCTGTCCACGCAGAGCCTAGAATGCTAGAATAGGTACGTCAGTGGCGTAGACTGGATCACTGGAAGTATATTAAAGCATGAAATAACTTATAGCAAATAACAGCCTAAACATATACATCGTTTCATAATCTTCAATTCCCCTTAACTTTATTGAAGTGTTGTTTGATTAAAATATCTTAAAATCAAATTTATAACTATGTACCTATTAACTATTGTTTTACTCGAGGTCGAGGTTACATCGGTCAAGTCGGCCACGTGGAGCTTTCATTATTGTCTTTGTAATAATTGTTTAGGATTATCTTAAATACTTAAATTAATAATTTTTCTCTTCTAGTTTGTCACTTTAAATATTATATTATTAATTTGTCGTTCGTTTGTTTTTAAATATTCGTAGTACTAGGTAAATCATTTTGTACATTTTAATTTGCTTACAGGAGTTTTAATAGCAATCACTTAAATGTGCTTTTATACAAACTTGCATTTTAGGAATCATTACTTCCAAACTAATAAAATAAATGCGAAAGTGTTTCTGTCTCTCCGTGGATTAACTTTTAACGCACAATATGCTGTGACGATTTTATTTACAGCCGGAAAAGTTTTGTCGCGAAAACATTATGGTATCCGCTCGATAATGTATTAAATCTTAAAATATAATCTTAACGAAGTCGTAGGCAACATCGTTGACGAAAATGACTGCGCTACAGCTAGACATACATGATACAAGATCTGAGTGCTTACAGTAAAAAAAGTAAGTACCTATTAATTGAAAATTGTCACCGAAATCTGAACAACTATTAAGAATTAACTTCTTGCAACTACATACCTACTTAAAATGAAGTAGCTGTACGACATTGTATTACTTTATTAAAATATAGAAAAAGATCAATCAATTGGAATTCTCCCTGCGGTAAGAATGGGGTGAAAATTTCACACAAAACCCAGAAGACAATGGTGTCCTGCTGCCAAGTTCAGTACACGACGAATTGAAACTTAATTTCTCAGTATCAAGGTTTAATTTAGGGTGAAATGTAGAGCATCTTGAAAGTAACAAAAGTGTTCACTGTTCAGCCCTCATTGAGCAAGGAGGATTTAATCAAAGAGCGAAATTCCGAGATCACGCAAATTGAACTCATTATTATTTCGTAAATTCCAGTCTCCTGAATCGCAATAACATTTTAATGCTTATTTCGTAATTCCTCGAAAACTAAGTATTTTAGGACATCTACAAAATATGTATATTGACACATAATGCAGTGAACAAAATATAATTAAATTTAAATAAATATATTGAAGTATAAATATAATATTTATCTGGTATACTTACCTTATAAAATAAAAATGCACTAATGATACAAGATTATAAATGTTATGGTCCCTCGGTAGCAGTAATGCCAAGTCTCTTTCTTATTATATTTTTATCAAATATCAAGTATTTTATTGTAAGTCATTACTCATTAGTTATAACTAATTTTATTGCAGCTTTTAGATGAAATTACTAAATACGCAACAACGTCTTAATAGAGTTTTGCTATTAATAAAAGTGTGCTAAAATTCGTTTAACGTGCGGGAACCGTACATATTTCTGGGATAAAAAGTTTTCTATATCCTTTCCCTGGACTTAGAGCGACCGCAGACTTACAATTTCAAGTTGGCCAACTACAGTCAACTACAATTTTTAAATGAAAAAAATAATAATTTGAGAACTTTATTAATTCGAGATAAAAATGTGCAAGGTGACAATATTTAAAATGTAATAAGCGTTCTCTGTAAAAATACAAAGAAAACAATACACCTTTTAAGCGTGAAATGATTACGTTTAGAACATTTTCCCGCCTGTCATGACTTTCTTGACAGACTGTAGTTGTACAACTTGAAATTATTGTAAGTCTGCGGTCGCTCTTAAAGTAGGTACCTATCTCCATACCATTTTTTTGCAAAATCGGGGGTTAAAAGTGTCCTAGATGTCCTTTCGCGGAACTCGAAGTATCTCCAATCTCAATACCAATTTTTTGGAAAACCTGGTCAGTGGTTTATTCGTGAAGAGATTGATAGACAGGAGGACAGACAGACACACATATAATATTAGGTATTAGTATGGCTCGTTTTACAAACTCCAGTTTACTTAGGAGGTGTTGAGGTTTTCGGTAATGTCTTGAAGTTGGCCGCGGTGAACAAATGGCGGCCATTACTTACCACGCCACAGACAAATCGTCGTCTTGCCTACTCGAGTCTCGATATTACACTCAGTTTATTATTTACTTTGAGCCTTTTCGTTTATTTCTTGGCTTTACAAGAAACGTTTAAGTTTTGTAAATGTGTTTTTTTATTTTACTATTGAAAGAAAGATTATTTCTGTTTGCTAATTTATTTCTGTAGGCATTTTGATTAAGTTATTTACTTGCTAGGTACTTACTTATAAAATTAACTAAGTATTGGTATTAGGCAAGCAAAGTAGAAGATCGTCATAAATATTGTTAAAGTGACTTGATCCAATTACGCAAAATAATAATAATGACATAAATTTTAATTATAGTAAGTATTACGCAAATGAGGTGTATCGACAAATTAGAAAATAACTTCATTCTATGTTCATTCACACGGTAGGTGAATGAACATAGAATGAAAAAATCGGCCAAGTGCGAGTCGGAATCGCGCACGAAGGGTTCCGTACCATTATAGAGCAAAATTAGGCCATACATTGTGTTTTTTGTATGGGAGCCCCCCTTATTTTTTTATTTCATTTTAATATTATTATTAAATATTAAAGTACACATATAACTAAGGATTTTGTGAAAAATTCAAGTGAGTACCTACCTGTTGCCATTTTTGATATATAGAGCAAAAAAGGCCAAAAACTCACGTTTGTTGTATGGGAGCCCCCCTTAAATATTCATTTTACTTTATTTTTAGTATTTGTTGTTATAGCGGCAACAGATATACAATATAATCTGTGAAAATATCAAATCTCTAGCTATTACCGTTCTTGAGTTACAGCCTGGAGACAGACAGACAGACAAATGGACAGACGGACAGACTAGTAATAGGGTCCCGTTTTTACCCTTTGGATACGGAACCCTAAAAACACGGAACTTAATAACATCGCACGCCTTTTAGCTGACTAACGAGTAACAACCTTTAATGTTCCTCATAATTATTGCAAACGCGATAAAAGTGTAGTTTTCAAAGTTATAACAAAAAAGTGTTTTTGTTTTCCCGCTGGCGAACTTGCGTCAACGTAACTTCGGAGTAAACCCTCTGGCGCAGATGCAATTTCCAAGTTATCTTGACTCTTGCGACTTGCGAGTCCGCGTATGCTTTATTAATGGTCTCGATCATTGCAAACCAGTTTGCGTGTACATATGACATTAAAGGCAGGAGTAGACCGATGTAGAGTTATCTTTTTCTGTTATATGATAATTATCGCTCACTATCTCTCTCTGCCGCTATCTTGAATCTTGACCTTTAAGTTCATATTTTAATATTTCGCGTAAACGCTGCGAAGCGGTCGTGTTCGTGTGTCCGTTCGTCTGTTTGTTAGTATTGTTTATATAAATAAATGTGGAGTATCGTAAAATGGTGAGTTCCTTTCGCACGCGTGGATCTCGACGTCCTTGATGATTTCGTGTTCGAGGAAATATCCGCGTTTTAAAGTTAATTTAACTATCGGAGTGTTTCCTAAAATTTTACGCTTTACCGAGTTAAAGGTAATATAATGGTATATTCATCATATAATGCCGGGGCAATTAGAAGAACAGGTTGCACTGTGGAGTTTATGTGGTATATTTGTGTCACAAAAAGACGAGTTGTGGCTTCGGTACCGGTTTCTTGGCGATAACTTGTATCTAAGCCTCTATGTTATTTCCATTATTCCACGTTATATTATGATAACACAGAGATACCTATTGTCTATGTATTACGTAGGTACATTACGTTATATCTACGTCCATTATTATGGAGGAACCATCGTCACTTGGTCCCTTGGAAATGGTATCATTTGTCGATGCATCAATCAGACGGATCAGACCTATCCTGTCTACGAACAAGTTTTTCTGATTATGATATTATTATAATAGATATTATCTAGGTTTGGCTGTATTGCCAACATTATTAGCGTTATATTAAATTTATTTCAAGGGAAATGTTATCACAATCACTAATAAATGTCAAGTTATTCAAGCAAACATTCGTCTCAAGGAAGTCTTATTAAAATTCTAGATGGTTCTATTATTTTAAGTTTTTGTGGATGTATATATTGTATGGATGTATGTTCGTAACACACTTTGTCTATTATATTTAACAGATGGTAGAATTCATCATTATTTTAGTTCCGGCAATTCCGGCAAAGAATAAAATATACACGTTCCGGTCAAATCGAGCGGTCACACAAACAAGATTATATAAATTGTTTAATAAGTGTTTGGGAGGAAACACTTAAACAAAATCCCAAGAAACTCAATCTCGAATCTACTTTTCCGTGTTTGTGTTTTCGTAATTCCAATAAGAGCTTGAAATATTTAAAGTTTTAATTTATTAATTACAATAATTACCCACATATTATTCTGTGGGTTTTGCTGAATGATGATCTAACACAACACAATAATTAATTATTGCTAAACATGATGCATCACAAACTATTATTGAATAGTTTAATTAATAGTAGGCATGTTTTATATGATTCACTTTTTGCTTTGAATAAATACCACTGCTCTAGTTATCTTTACCTACTGGTTAACTTATAACGTACAAATTCTGTTAATTAAAACTTATATTCCCACCCATAACCCATACTCATTAATGATACATACAGTAACTCGTGGTTTAGACTTGCAATTAAAAATAAACACAAAATACTCTGTACTCAGAAAATCTACAGCAATAAAAACTTATTTTGAATCGTATCGAAATAAGAATAACAATATTAGAAAAACCTTTTCATAATCATTTTAAGATATAAATCCACGTTGACCACATAAGGAAAAAACTTATAAAATTCCATACAAACAGTTTAGCTCATAACAGTTATTATCAAAAGCAATTGAAGTTGCAAATCAAAACGACACTAATTATAAAATAATACCATAATTACCTAACAATAAAATCATTAACGACAATAGTCAAAACTCGAATGTTTAGTTTTGATGTTGCTAAAAATACGACGAAACTGTAAATGCCAAGCCGAAATTAAAAGCTATATTGACACAACAAAAAATACTTAATTCCTATGGATATTCCACTAATAATTGTCAAATAGTTTAATATTATAATACGGACATACTAGTTATCAATAAGTCTAATCTGACAATCACAGCTCGCTACGTTACTTACTATGTAGTGCTTAATTCTTGTAATTATCTAAACACGTAGTATTTTTCTCGGTACTAATAATACAGTGGACTGTATACTTCCAACAAGTTTCTGGTGACGTCACAAAGGCATTGATCTAGTAGGTATTTGTTGCAGCTCGTGATATTTTTAAAAGCAATTGTTATAATTTTAAGCAAAGGTTAGTTAAATTCTATAAATATTATCTACCTAATTACATAATCAAGTGTTACCTTCAGTGTTACGTCTATCACAAAAACCTGCCAAGTTCAAAAGAAGTATCAGATCAGGCTGTTGATGAAGATGATTATGATCGATGAAGTGCATCTGAACTGGGCATTGGTTTAGATTTCAACTCTTTTTTTAGACCAAAAATTAGCCTATAGGAACTAGGCCCTATTTTAACAGGTATGTTTTTGGTGGGATTTCAATACTTTGTTTCAAGAAATCATACCTATGTTTTCTTTTTGTGCCACGCCCGATATAAACAATACTTTTGATAGATGCCACTTAGTGGTATTTGTTAAACTATCAATAGAAGACAAATTTTTAAGTAAACAACTAAACAGTAAAGTTCGTAGACGAGCCAACTCACGCTTAACTGATTTCTTAAATTTCTTAATATACATATAACACACGACCTTTGTGCCATTACTGTGACTCACGCTTGACCGATTTCTTAAATTTCTGAATTTTTTGTTAATCTATAATATATTATAACACATGACCTGTGTGCCAAATTTCATAACTCTAGCACAATTGGAAGTGGCCTCTAAAGTTCGTAGATGAGCCGACTCACGCTTGACCGCTTTCTAAAATTTCTTAATTTTTTGTTAATCTACATGACATAATAGACACGACCTGTGTGCCAAATTTCATAACTCTAGGACAATTGGAAGTGGCCTCTAAAGTTCGTAGAGGTGCCGACTCACGCTTGACCGATTTCTAAAATTTCTTAATTTTTTGTTTTAAATCTACATTATATATAACACACGACCTGTGTGCCAAATTTCATAACGCTAGGATATTTGGAAGTAGCCTCTAAAGTTCGTAGATGAACCGAGTCACGCTTGACCGATTTCTAAAATTTCTTAATTTTTTATTAATCTACATATAACACACGACCTGTGTGTCAAATTTCATAACGCTAGGACAATTGGAAGTAGCCTAGAGGTTTTGATTACCGGTCAGTGAGTGAGTGAGTGAATGAGTGAGTGCCGGCTATTTTTACAGAGACATAATATTTCAGGATTTACTAAACCTATTTTGATGAAATTTGGTATACTGCTTAAGTACTAGTATATGATTACGTAGGTATAATTTTATCTTTGCACTCGCAATAGGCACTGAGCTACAGGGGGGTCAAAAGTGCGTCGAAGCGGTTCGTGTAAATAGTGCACGGCATGCACGCGGCCTGCTGGAATTATGCCTGCGCACTTCGGTGCGCTTTGATAAAATTAAGTCATAAAACTGTCACCAAATAATTAAATGTAATGTCAATCGGTAAATTTATAATTTATACTACGCGCCCTAAACTTGGCGACTGCGCTACCGTGTAGAATAATATAAATTATTATAATACTACTGCTTTATTTTCACGCTAAAGCAGCACCGGCATTGAGAGTAAACAAAAAGTTTTGTTATAGGTACTAGAGGCTAGAGCTCGCTTCGCTCGCCCTGATAAACCTTCATAATATTAATAATTATTAGACACGCATTTACCTACGAACTTCTAGTGTTTCGGCTGTCCGTAACGAGTGACGACTTGAACCGCTTATACTTAGGTCGTTATTTACCCTGAATCAATAAAATCTTTCTCATTATTCACATAAACTTTTTTGTGGTTCTCAACCCTGCATTCCTTACGTCAAAACAGAACGCAACTTTGCGCATATTATATTTTATTAAGAAATCGTTGACTTTCGCACCGGGGTATTCCCCGCGATTCCTATACCTATGTCCTATAATTATGCAGGTTGAATCTAGATCCGGCTGCAGGTATACCGCTGTCAAGGAACTGTACGTTAAGCTCAAATCCAATCTCGCATGGGAACCCTTTTTAACCGGATAAAACGTACCCTAGCTCCATTTTGTGACTCAAAAATGATGGAGATACCCAAAGTTCATAAAAATAGGGGTGTGGACAGCAAACGAAATATTATAATACAAATTGTTGTTTTTTGAGAGTTTATATTATAGAATTACCGAAAATGACATATTTTTACTCATAAACTTTATAATTTTTTTTTTTATTTAATAAAAAGTAAATATTTAATCCGTCATATCACGTGATCGCAACAGCACAGGATGTGACGTCACGATCTCCAAAACATTGTGTGTGACAGTGACATTTCGATGTCAAACCCATATCTACTACTAAATATTAAACACCAAAAAATAGACAAAAACACTAAAAAATATATAAATAAATAGTAAATTTACTACAAAATATTTAAACTTTAAAAAATATTATTTATTATTTAAATATTTTGTTCTTAGCATTTTATTTTATCTGTTAGCATTCAACTAGTAACCATCTAGTAACTATGTTCTCCCCCACAGATCGCGCTATTGCTACTCTTCCTCTCAGCTCTACTTGCCCCAACCCTAGAGCAGTCGACGTCGCCATGCCCCAACGTGTTCACGTACGAGCAGACCGGCACGGAGCCCGGCCGCTGGTACGGCACCGTCAACCTCTCTACTGACAGCACTCTCCACAGTCTCTGGCTCAATGTCGTGTTGGACAGCAAGGCGGATATATTGGGGGTAAGTGTGTTTAATAATAATAAGATATCTGAACCTTGGACCGTGATGTTGACCATGTGTTTGTCGCTACGATTGCGCTAATTACTATAAACAAAATCAACGCCAATCTTGTTTAACCTTTGACGAATATTCCTAATTCCTGTAATAGGTTGATCAATGTGCAGAGGTCAAATAACATAATCCCCCTTTGGTCACATGTCAGTTGTCACAGGCAGAAATGTAAGGTTAAGTAGATTTGTCAGAGGGTGAATGCAGGGGTAGTTAGTTAATAACTAACTATTAGTTAGTTAATAACTTAAATATTCGTCTTGCTTAACTAATAGAAATGCAAGACGAGAGAATAAGAAGAAGACGGGTTTATAGGAGTAAGTTGATTGATCAGAACATTCTAGGTAAAATGAACTAAAGATTAGTCATGACACAAAATGGCTTTCGTCTAAATGTCAGATACTCAGCAGGTAAATAGCATCCAGTTTTACCAGCCTATATTCGGTCTTGTTTCATAACCTACAGGTTTCTTTGAGCGCTTAAAATTTAAATGTTGGTGTTATAATATAATCTGCTATTTATATCGCCATCGGCTAGATTTTTTCATAATAATAATCTGTTATTCTTTTCAACAATAAATTTTAACCTCCACGAACACAAAGGGATTGTGTGTATGTCCGTGTCATCATATGCCCAAACGCATGAGCCTAATTTGATCCATTTTTTAACCCCCGACCAAAAAGAGAGGTGTTATAAGTTTGACGTGTCTGTCTGTCTGTCTGTCTGTCTGTCTGTCTGTCTGTCTGTCTGTCTGTCTGTCTGTCTGTCTGTGGCATCGTAGCATCCAAACGGGTGGACCGATTTTGATCTAGTTTTTTTTGTTTGAAAGCTGACATGACGGTGAGTGTTCTTAGCTATAGTTCATCATCATCAGCCTGCTCATTGCTGAAATATCACGGTATATCTGGTTCGTGATAGGACGATTAGCAACTTGCAGTCGTTTGATAGGTTTTATATTTTGCATCCTGGTTTGAGACACTTATGAATATATACACATTATTGGAAAGTTGACCTGGTGGTGCAGCATCACCTGGTAATCAATAGGATACCCAACTCCTCACCAACTTAGAGCAGAGGTTTCGTGTTTGGGCTCATTTTAATTGCGACAACCAGTAAGACGTAGATAAACGGTAAATATTTGCATGCTGCTGCTGCAGCATCACCTGGATTCTATAGGAGCCAAGCTCCGTGTGAACCTAAAGTGGAGGTTTCATGTTTGGGCTCATATTGATGGCCTCATCCAAGAGGACATATTTTATAGATGGTATTCATTGGGATATGATCCAGTTGATAGGAATTATTCTGCACAAGTTTAAAAAGCATAAAATAAAATTAAATTAAGAAATTTAAAAAAACCCCCGCCAAAAAACTTTAAAAAGTAATGAAATAACATTTTCTGACTTTAAGTTTAAATCATTCCTAAGAGTAAAGTAATATTTTAGTCCATAATTGTTGTCAAGGTGTGTCGGGGGACCGCTAATGTAGATGTTTGATTTCACATAACAATATATATTAAGGGTCTGTTTACAGCGACCCGAATCGAGAGAATCAGCGACTATTATGGCGATACAAAATGCAAAAGTCGCTGTTGTGGTAGTTTACTTAGCGGTCCCCCGACACACCTTGACAACAATTATGGACTAAAATATTACTTTACTCTTAGGAATGATTTAAACTTAAAGTCAGAAAATGTTATTTCATTACTTTTTAAAGTTTTTTGGCGGGGGTTTTTTTAAATTTCTTAATTTAATTTTATTAATGAAAGCTAAAGTAACAGAAAGCTAAAGATCAGCTTTATTCATCATCATCAGCCCTCTTAGGTGCATGTTCACTTGAGAGTTGAGACACGACAGTCTTAAAAGTTAAAACAGAGTATTCATTGCTATAGGTACACAAGAAGATGCGCAAACTTGTAATAAATATTTTTTCTTAAGAATATCATCGTGTATTACCTCGTTCCCTTACTGCTTCTCAGCCAAGGGCGTCGCCAAATTTTATAGATTAATACATGATGTTAGAACCGTTCTTATTACAATCGTTATTGAGGTAAAGTCTTCCAAAGTGTAACGCTTCATGCTCTCGACTGTAGGTACGTACCAGACGTTCATATGACGCTGGCGAGCGACGCCCTTGTTCTCGGCGCGGGCGGTGGATTTAATCGTTTTTCTTTCCTTCAGAATTGGGTTGGAGACGTCAGCACCAATGACAACGTCGACTTCAAGATCGAGAACACCAAGATGAAGATCCAACCGGGCCCGGCGGTGGCCGTCCGATTCTTCGTGCAATACAACCCCCTGAACAAGGTTCCCCGCCTTCAAGCCATCAGGCTCAACGGTAGAGAAATCTGCAACGCCAACACACCCCAACCGGCCCTCTCCAGGCCTGAGGAAGTAACCGTGAGGCCGGCAAAACGTCCAGAGACCACCCAAGAGACGAGGCCCGAAGTCAGGCCAGAAACCACCAGGCCCGTGTCGAGGCCAAATGAACGGCCAACGGAAACGTGGCCCGTTGATAGTAGACCAAATAGTCAGGGAAGCCAAAAGCCCTCGACCGCTTCTAGGCCTTCCGAGCAGGGGCCAGTGTACCGCCCGACTAACCAACAGCAGGGAAATGTTAGTCCATTCAGCATGTAAGTGTTATACCTAACTAACATACTAAGTTACATTTTGTAAATTTATTATGTAGAGTGTAGCTGTAGATCATTTTAAAGATTTTGCACTCTCATCCACATTCTTGCCTCAAACCACCTTGGAGTTAGAAAATGAAATGAGTAGACCAGGATCTATAAGTATGCAATATAATGCATGGACTTACTGAAGTTGGATCCTATAAAGCTGTGAGTTGAACAAGGGTGGATTGCACCAGAAGCGCAGTTAAAGTTAAGGACAAATATATTGTCGTCCACTATTGACTCTTACTAGGGATTTGACATATCATTTGATATTTTGTTAAGGTTAAAGTTATAGTTAAAGTAAGTTGGTGCATCCCACCCTTAGGGTGAATTGCACCAGAAGCGTAGTTAAAGTTAAGGTTAAGGTTATCGTCAAATATGGCGACTTGCTAGGGATTTGACAGTTATTTTCACATTTTGTTATGGTTAAAGTTAAAGTTATAGTTAAAGTAAGCCGGTGCAATCCACTCTAAGTGATCCGCCTCATCAACATCTGCTCAAAACTCATTATACCTAATTGTTCTTCTCATTTTTCCACAAAACTTCTTCTGTCATATTAATAGTTCTCTTCTAGTTGACTACTCTCGTCCTTATTATCTTTTGTACGATCATCCTTCAACTATCGCTCTTTTATAGTCTTTTAGGCTAACTTGCGCCAGTCTGCGTCATTGATAAACATTTATCAAGACATAATGCTTTAATATATTACCATCATTAATTCACGATCAACCTTAACCAAGACTAGTGCAATTTGACCTTAGTCCTTCTTAAATTAAATCCTTTCTCTATAGAATCTTCCAATCTAATAGTAGTACGTCTATAAGTCCTAACGTCAGTAGTAACCGTCGGTCGTTAACAGCGGTGGTGGCCAGCCCGGCGCTCAGTCGGTGACGGACAGGAACAAGTACCAACTCACCACCGTCAAAACGCCCATCCGGGATGACGATGATGACAGCGACGTGTAAGTAGTTAACTAACGCCACAGAATAATATATAATAGTACTCCGCTAACGCCTAACAGCCACACTTTGAAGATAATTATATTACCTAACTTTAGTGAATATTTTGACAATAAACTGCATACATTGTCTGTAAAATTCTTCGTTTAATTTAAGTTGAGTAATTATTCAATGTCTCTAAGTGCGGCTGATAGCACAGAATATATAATACGTGCTGATAGTCTACTTGAGAGTTGAGACAGAATAACGCATGTGTCATGTGTGCATGTAGAAGTTAGTTCTTAATTGCATGATAAACATTTTTCTTGACTCATTCCCTGCAAAGTAATACAATTTCGATAATATTAAGTATACTGTATACTGAATTTTATCATTTTTAGACTTATCTATAACCCATACTCATGACAACCGAACTATTGCATTGTATATTATCTGCCGAATAGATAAATAATTTTTGATATTTTTGTTTGAAAGCTGACATGATTTAGACTAAGTACATATTTTTAGCTATTAGGTAAAGTATTCATCATCATTAGCTCCCTCAATGCTTGACAACTCGGGCTTTAATTTAGTTTGTTTACCTACAGGGCTGATCCCGACGACTACTTCACCGGGGGTCACCTGCTGGTCGCCAGTAAGCCCACCAACAATCAGGGAAACCGCAACCCTGACTACAGCAACTCCGCTGGGGTAAGTGAAAGTCATATTGATATTGAACTGGTTGCCTTATGGTATGCCCGGTTTCTGAGTTTGTTTCACCAAAGGCATCAGGGCATTTTTGACCCGGCAACCTCGAAGTTCGCGACCATTATAATTGAAATGGGGTTTTTGAAGGTTTAGGATTAACATTTCACAGAATGTTATTATTTTGATCCAAATGAATGGAGGAAAAAAGTTTAGATGAAATACGAATGTTTAGGGAAACCTAAACCTTGTTAGGAAGATATTGTGCGTTTTTATAAGCATTTTATACATTCAGAAGCATAATATATTATGGATATACGAAAATTGTTATTTTTTATATTAATGCTTGTTCTGCTAAAAAAAGTTTCCCATGCTTTTGAGGAATGCGACTTATCACATTGGGTTTCATTCATTGTCTTTGATATACCTACTCCGAGTTCCGACTAATTTCGTTAGTGGTGGGTCTCAGTTCCGAACAAAATGCCCATTTACCTTTACCTATTCGCTAGCGCTTTTAATTGGCTAACCTCTGCAAATTAATAAAAATTTAAAATAGTAATAACTCCCACACCGGTTTCGGTGACGGTGGCCGATTTCATTGAGACCAGGCCAGTTACGCAGGAGTAATTTCATAGTGCCCATGTGCGTGCGCAGTACACAAGAGCACTCTCTATTCCTTTACCAGCCAGCCAACTTTTAGGCAGTGGGACGGAAGACGTCAACAGGACTGGTGAGAGAGCGCAGGACCGACTTTACATGCCCATATTCCGACGCATGGATCATAATTTATTACTTGTCAGACATCAATCAGGTGATCACTGATCAGTCATCAGCCTGCATTGTCATAACCAAACTTGGAAATAACATGTTTCCAACGACGCGGGAATCGAACCCACGACCTCCGACTCAAGAGCCATGCTCTAAACCACTGAACCACGGAGGAAACCTCAAATTACAGCCTATCCAACAACGCTTTTGAATAGATAGACTCAGAAATTGGGCATTATTCGTAGTAGAAAAGGAAGCTATGTCTAGCTAGACTCTAGTATAATTTGATCTGTCCATCTCTTGTGTTTTCTCTATTTTTTACTTTTACGATTTTCATCTCCGAGTGTAAAGGACTATAAAATCCGGAATCGCAAACGACGGATAAATTCAGAGCATTGAGAAAAGAAATCAATGTAAAATCAAATGACAATATCAAATCTGAGAATTCGACACTATAGTATTTAATTTTAGCTCTATTGTTTAAGCAGAGAATTCTATTTCCAATGTTCTCAATTTTCTACTTCTGTACTGGAATTACGGATTTTGTAGCCCCAAGTCCCAACGATACGACATAAAACAAACCACGTTATGACAATCGAGTTAAAAGTCGAAACTCAAATTACGACTTCTTTTCGGCTTCATAAATGGCGCAAAAAGTTGTAAAATAACATAATAAATCTGTTCTCAACGAGCCAATACTTAAAAATTTATAATCCAAGCTTCTGGAAAGTTTTAGAATAATGCGATCTACGCGATGATTCTGAGAGATTTTCTCTTGTCGATCGCTTTCTCTTGATCACTAAGAAACCAAAATCGTGGTATCTTATATCTACATAGGTTTACCAGGGTTAGATCTACAAAAACTTAATTTACTTATTACAAAATATGTCTCTCTCTTGCTCTAAAATGTTATCTAAGTATCCCTATTTCTCTTTAGCTTTAAAGATTTCTGATTAGAAAGAGATTTCTGGAGTACTTAGGAAACTTTTTTCACAATAAGCCACTTGCCAGTACTTTTCTTACTAATTGTACTTATTATTTTGTGTTTTCGCAACTCAAAACGATAAGTTTTTAAATCATTATCGTCTTATTTCACATTACAAAATAAAAGGTTTTTAGAGTTATCTACAATCAATTCCAAATTATATATTTTGTCATTGAACGATGCGACTTCTCAAATATACATCGTTGAATATATTAATTACCTCAACCGGAATCATACCTACCTACTAGGTATTAACGAGTTTGAAACAACATTATAACATCTGTTTTGCTTTTTTGTTCGATAAAATACATGGTTTTTATAAGAATTCTTACATTGGGCAGAAATTTATTAGGTAAGTATAGAACATTGTTAGATATTTTAGTATTCTTTAGAAAGCTGTTATGTATTCTTAACCGACTTCCTTTATTCTACTAGAAAGTTTCGTTTATCGTCTAGGAACCGTACATTTTCCCGGGACCCAAAATATCTCCCACAGTGTATCTCCATACAACATCCAAACCGTTTTACAAGCGTGAGACTTGAGAGGGAAGAGACTTTTACTTTCCTATTAAGTATATTATTATACACTGATACACTGATGTTAGCTCATGTAGGCTAAAAGGTTATATTTTAAAAGAATCCAATATCAATTTTCTAATCTCCCAATCAAAACGTGCCGACGACTTGAAAATGAGAAGTCGACATTATCCATATTATAATGAAAATCTCTGGATCAGACCATTGTAGGGCTAGCTTTAAATGAAGCTAAGTTTTGTTAACCTGGGGCCTGCTGCTAAAACGCTAGCCCCGCCTACACATCCCGCTATCCTCCAATCGTGATACAATGATTCCATGAATCGTGCTCCCGAGCAATGTGCTTTACGCTGCAGCTAATAGTGAACAATATCGCGTAACAACGGTCCCCGCATTATAGCACGAAAGTAAAGGTCGTAAGTCGCAGAACTGTTTTTTGGTGATTACTTAAAAACTAAATACAATACAAATATTTCCGCTAGCTATTATTTTATAAAGTGTGTGATTGTAGTAGTGCATGTTATTTAATGATAGTAACTCAATAAGTGTAACAGATATTCGTTGAAAAGCCCAAAAATATTCATAATTTCGAAAAATAAAACTATCGAGTCAAAATAAGTGAATCGTGTTTTCCGTAAGTTAAATATCAGATAAAATATATACAATGAATAAATAAATCTCAATTTCATTGGAGTCAATCGTCTTCCGGGAGTGTAATATACTTAGTAGAAAACACAGCAAAAAATGACAGCCCGGTCTTAATATGCCCCTTAAGCATTATTAAGGGTATCTCTCCCTTAAATTCATCATCAGGGAGCTATAACACGATATCTGCGTTGTCATAACTCGTTGAACTTGTACTTTTCACTTTCTATTCGTATTAAAATTCACAACAGAGCGGACGGAAGTTTAATACAGGATTTGGAAAAGATTGACGTCTCGTATTACTGACTTAACCTTAATGAGGTAAGTTCGGAGCAAATAAACAGTTTTGCAAAGTAATAAAGACAAGAAAGGCACACGCGCGTTATGTCGGCGTGCACTGGGGCGGGCTGCTTAGTATACCTTTTCTGAGTGGCTGAGCCTAGTTGTCGTAAAAAAATGGCTATCGGCCTGGAATAATTGATCTTCAATACGAATTGAATTAATTCATAATATTATAATTTATAACCAAGTGTACGCAGGCTATCGTTATTAAAAACTTCCACCAAATCTTACTTTCTTATACTTACCTTAACTAATGATAGTTACGGAACACAGATCGCCTCATAAACAACTTTGTCATACTCTTCCAGGAGCAGTGTGGTAAGGTGACCAGGAACAACCCCAACCCGCTGGTGGTGAACGGGAAACCCACGCTGGAGGGGCAGTGGCCGTGGCAGATCGCCTTGTACCAGACACAGGTGAGTTAATTTTTTTACAAAAGAAAGCAACAAAGTGTAACGTAAAGACTAAAGACGTATAAATTGTGTTGTAAAGAATGAAAAAAAAGTTAAATAATGTTTGGGTCATCACTTATGAGTTATGGCCTATGGGTGATGGGAATGCATAAGCAGTCCGGCCCGCTGCGAGTTGCAACATGATATAAGTAGTGCGTAGTTTCAATGCAAAAAGAATGCGGGGATTTACTGTGTTTTTGACAAAAACACAGTGTATCTCCGCATTCTTTTATGAGCACTGTAGCTTGCTGTAGCTATTATACAACTTAGACAAGAAATATATTTTTTTAAAAACAGGAAAACTGCGATTCATAAAATATGATTTAGAATAATTCTAACGCCATCTAGCAACAAACACAACATGGTATTGTTCGTTTCATTTCTTCGACGCTAGATGGCGCTGGTACAACTTTTTCTTATTTTTTTCTAATTTAATTTTTTTATAAACTTCAGACAATAGACAGCAAATACATCTGCGGCGGCACGCTGGTGTCCCACAAGCACATCATCACGGCTGCTCACTGCGTCACCAAGAAAGGCAGGAACAAGGTGGTGAACAAGAACACTCTGACCGTGTACCTCGGGAAACACAACCTGAGGACGTCCGTCGAGGGCGTTGAGATTAGACTGGTAGGTTGTCGTGATATTTATTTCAATAGAATAATTTACTTCAATATCTAGCTTGCCATTAAGCTAGCCAATAATTAATTACTGTATAATGTGACTTTAGATACTCTGATCCATCGTCTGATCCGATTTAATTAAAACAAAACTATATACTTAGTTAATTTGTTTAAAAATTTTAGATACCCCTTGTTGAAGCGGCCATAAAACCACCAACTTGTATGTTCATACCTAGTCATAAGTCATAAAATTCACATTAATACTTGAAAAGTTTCAATTTTATTGTTATTTGGAAAAAAAACAAGTAAAATTACAGGTGGTTCTTTGTATATAGAAAGATTAAAATATAGGTAATCTAGCTACATACTTATCCAAGCTTTACTCATAATATTCTGCTGAATACATAATTACTATGTAACTTAAATCCGTCTACGTAGCTATTAATACCTGTAACTTCTCAGTACTCATCAGAACAGCTTTGAAGTTTGAACACGACGCTAAGCAGGGTATTTAAAACGTTTCAAACACTTTAAACTTCGCCTAACTCCTTGTCTTGCTCGATACACACGCATGAATGGAGTAACAACTTTTTAAATCCGTTATAGAAGTTTATTTTTGGTGTTCCTGCTGCCTACGAGCTACGACATAATATTGTGTCATATTATTTTATAACTTTATAAATTTAATTGTCACTATGCTACATTATGCACAAAATATGTAAATAATGCATCCAATAATGCGTCTACTTCCTTCGATGACTTGCTTCCATAGTTTCGTAATTCCTAAGATGGAGGTGACTCGTTTTGGGAAAATGCTTTCCGCATTGCCGTCGGATTATGACATCAGCCCGGGTATGCTAGGGCTCCCCAAGCACTATTGAACTTGATCACTATAGCAACTATGGTGGTTAATGGGGTCTGCCAATTAAAACTCAATTGTTATTTGTTCTCACTCCCCGCTTATAGCGAAGTTGCGGGAACGCTATATAACCCATCGCAACTCTACCAGAAGAAGGAGCTGATGCCTATTGCCTCAATTTTTGCGTATGATAATAATTTATCTACCAACTCGATCTGTAAATATGTTTCTGTATTATCAGGTATCGGAGATAAAGGTGCACCCTCAATACAACGCGTCGTCGTTCAGCAAGGACCTCAGCATTCTGACGCTGCGACAACCAGTCGACTATACAGACTTCGTGCGCGCCGCCTGCCTCTGGCCCGAGCAACAGGTCGACCTGTCACATGTTATTGGCAAGAAGGGCTCGGTAAGTGTATTATTTTGGCTTATTTTGTACCTTCGGGGATTTTTGTACCTTTGAGGATTGTTTTATTGTAGCCTTTTGCTTAACTAATTGTAGCCTTCACTATAATTATTATTGTAAAATTGGCAGAGCATGCCGCTGTAAGTCGTTACCTTTAGGTATACGAGGTCCTATTACTATACGCTCCCAAAGCAAAAATCTAAACCGATTTCGTTTCCACTAAGTATGCCTTCAGAGGAATAGCTCTTACATAATGTATTTTTCTGATGAGGTTATTAGGAGGTTGATGAGGTAATTGAGGTTATTATGAGGGAAAATTAGTTAGGTTGATGAGGTCACTATCTTTTAACTCAAAAGTTACCCGCTAGATGGCGATGAATTTCACAACTAAATGTTATCAGTTTCTGTCCAACGTGCAGGTGGTGGGGTGGGGTTTCGACGACACGGGCATGGCGACGGAGGAGCTGGCTCTAGTGGAGATGCCGGTGGTAGACCAGGAGACCTGCATCAGGTCCTACAGCGAGTTCTTCGCGAGATTCACGTCCGAGTACACCTTCTGCGCCGGGTATAGAGACGGTGAGATATACTTTGTTTAAAGGGGTTGAAGAGATACAGAAAGAGTGTAGTAGACGTCAAATTTAAGTGTTTATCTTTAAAAAAAACTACTGTTAAGGTTTTGCCTTGATCTTGATCCTTGCTGTTGTATAATTGTTATTGTATATTTTTGGCATTTAAAACGCTATACAAAATTTGACATCTACTAATATATAAAATACAAAATATGTAAATAAAATTCTATAATGTATATACTAACACTGAGTTATAGGAAAATTTCGATATGTAGTTAGTACAGAAGTTTTTTATTGGTTAAGAATTTTCCATTTATGTATTTAATTGTAGGTAGCAAGTTCTTGTAGAAAAACTGAAGTAGAAATAGAGTTATAAAAAAATTGTACTCGTATTAAGTAGATGATTTTATATTTTATTTTTGTTTTGCTTTGCATCCTTAGTGCTTTTCGTTTATCATTTGTGAAATGTCCATCACTGAGATAAGATCACTAAAACTTGGCATTACATCTTAATTTTCATTTAAGGACACCTCAAATATTATTATTATTATTTAAAATGAAAGAAAATCTTTAAAATCATACAAAGAAAGTAGCATGGGCATCGACCGTAACTAAAACTGTTTATTTCCAGGTGCAACTGACGAAAATACTGGAGTTAGAAAAAGTATGATTTTTTGTCATTTACAATTTGCATGTTCACTTTTTATCCATCTGTTTAGTAACTGTTTATTGATAATTAAAATGTAGGTTCGAGCACCGTATATAACCATTGTTGCTGTTAAAAAAAGTATATGCTTCAAATTTCAAAAGCATTATCCGATTATTATCATTGCACGGTTTGCACATTATTATGAACAGATTATATAAACATAATATTATATAACACCACAAAGTGGGAAATCTGGGTGATTCTGCTTCGCTTTTTGTTTTTGTTTTGACAACAATTTTATGTGTCTTACTAACATATTAAGTTAACATATTTTGTTGCATGCATGCTTAATATATTGATATTAAAATGCTTTAATATTCTTATTTGTTATTAGAAGATGCTTACGTCATATTCGCCAAAATGTTTCATAGAGGGCGCCCTTAATTTCTTTTGCACTAATATTTACGATTCTAACTTTGATCTAAAAATAGTTCATTTGCCCCTGAAAATAAGAGTACCTAGCCAAATAGTTTAAGACCCTACTGCCTAAGGTGAGATCGGCATGAGACGTGATCTGCAGATCATCCATAATATTATTAAAATAGTGCAAAATCATTTATCTCTTTGCTTTTACCTAAGTTTGTCCGAGTTTTGGACTCAAAAATTAAAATTGCGACGATTTAAAAAGTCGTAAGATTTTAATCAGCTTTTAAGCGCTCTTTCTATATGCTATAAGTCCTTATTTAGAGTGTCAAATGATGATTACCGAGCACTAAAATAGTATGCGAGGCAGCGTCATGCCGATAGAACTATAGGCAGTTTGGTGCACTAGAATATAAACAACAGTAATGTACGCCCTGCACGCTAAGGTTTATCTGAGAGGCCGCCTGTGCAGGTATGCCTGCGCAGGTATCAGTCGGTCCGGTAAACCGTAGCGTGTATGGCGCGTACATAAAGCTATGCATGTGGTCTTGACATTCTGACATGACTTCTGTTTGTAGGTACGTCAGTGTGTAACGGCGACAGCGGCGGCGGCATGGTGTTTCTCATGCGCGACACGTGGTACCTCCGCGGCCTGGTGTCCCTCTCTGTGGCCAGACAGAACGAGTACCGCTGCGACCCCACACACTACGTCGTGTTCACAGACCTCGCCAAGTTCCTGCCGTGGATCCGACAGCAGATCAGCAACTGATAGATAACAGAAACAGAGAAGACAGAACTAGAGTACCTCGACTTCAAACGGGCGAATCTAAGCGAGTTGGGCGAAAATACCACCTTCGACGTGTTTCACAATGCTGAGTTAAGGTGTCGATTGGCAGCGGACGACATTAAGCGGCAGCAGACGACGTGTCGTCGCGACACTACTGTTCTATGTATTTCTATGAAATACTCTCCGCAGCTAGCGACACGAAGCTAGCGACATATTCATAGAAATACATAGAAATACATAGAAACGACGTGTCGCAACGACACGTCGTCTGCTGCAACTTCATGTAGCCGACAAATTGTACCTTAACGCTAACGCGCGCCGGCCGATATTATATACTACAAACGTATGAATTTCGAGATCTCTTCTGAATCGGCTTACTCGTTAGTTCTGTTTACTCTGACAGAAATTACAAACTACCTACATTTAATTATGATTAAGACAATAAATATTTTATATCTACAAAAAAATGGTGAGCAAAGTGTATACAGTGTTTTTTCAGTCAACGGCCAAACTTTCAAGTTTCAAGTGAATATGTGTCTGAGCTGGTTGTCATCATACAACAGTAATTCAATTTTTATAAATATTGTATTTTGGTGATATTTAAATTGTATCCAATTATTTATAACAATATATCCAAAACTTTGTAATGGATGTCGGGATTCTTGCACATTATGATGTGTATTTCTGAGACACAGAATCTCTTTAATATAAACATTTTTGTAGCAACAATTTTCTTCTTAAAATGTAGGTTTCATACTGAAAACTTCTTGCCATGCCCTACTAAAAACACTGTATAAGTAAATAACATGCATTTACAATATGTAGGTATGTTTTAGGTACAAAATGTTTATTATTTCTTTACGATTTTTGTTTCACAATGCCATATTTTTTACGTTTCAGACAAAAAGTAGTCTGATATTTAATAAGTATATTTTTAATTGAATCTATTTTGTTAATTTCTCAAATAATATTATTATATTGCCTACGCATAATTTTAATGATAACGAAAAATCCTCTCTACGAAATGAAATTGTGAAGTATTATTTTTTACGAACCCTTTTTTATGAATTTGACTATACTTTAGAAATTTAGACTGAAGGTATTTGTATGTTTGACGTGACAATAAACTAAATAATATTTGTATTCGATTTTAACTTAGCACCTTACCGCTTTTGCAATGTTCACAAAAACCCAAAAAAGGATCCCCATATCTTATGAAAATATTTACTCAGCGAATAGCTAAACAAGTTCACATTAAAAACCGGCCAAGTGCATGTCGGGCCACGCGCAATATAGGGTTCCGTAGTACCGCTACTCGCTAGGTTTTGAAAATTTTTGTATTGTCAATGAATGTACATTGTACATTTATAACATGTTTTACACCACTAACAACATCATCTCAGTTACTTTCAAAGGAATTTGAACGAAAAGTTCCTTTATACTTCGCCGAATACATTTTTTTTAGTTAATCGACTATTACTCAATAACTTATGAAGTCTTCTTAGCCGTGATAGTTTTTCTTTTAAATTCAGCATATTTCCTACTCCCGTGAATTTTTTCACATTTCCAGAAGCAACCGTTTAGCTGGTAGAAGGGGGGGACATTGGACTCTAACGATTTTTTCCATTTTAAAACTTAATATTTCACAAATTGATCCCTAAATCGGAAAATGATCTATGAATACTCATAATATTTTTAAAAAACCTATCCAACGACACCACACACGATGGGGTGGGCGCGAAAAAAAAAATTCAACCCCGCTTGATGTGTAGGGGAGGTACCATAAAAAAAAATATTTTTTTAATATTTTATATACCATTTTGTCGGCATTATTAATATGTGTACTCATGCCAAATTACAACTTTGTAGGTCTTATAGTCTCTGAGCAAAACCGCGGACGGACAGACCGAAACTATAAGGGTTCCTTTTTGACTACGGAATCCCAAAAACGTCACATACGTGATACGGGACAAAGATCTTTTATAATTGAAGTCGATAACCGACAGTAAAAAAAACTATGCATTTTATGTGTAGCCAGATATATTAGCCAGGTGATGAAGCAGGCAAGTTACAAGGTTTGTTCAAATTATAAGGGAAAAGCGAGTAAATGTCAGTATGTTCCAAAATGTTAGTTATCGTGTTCATCCACTCCCGTCATCAATTATATTCTTCGTAAATATTCGTATTAGTAAAAGGGTATTATTGTATTGTTTAAACTTATCAGCTACTTAAAAGAATAAAACAAACATTACGTACCTTCATATATTACAAAAAGAAAATGAAATACTCATAAACAAAACGATGTACATACATTTAAAATAAAAGGGAAAACAAAATACGTAAAACGAAATTAAAAACTGAGTACAGAATCGCTGCTATTACATTTGAGCCACTTATAAAAAATTTATTTCTCTTTGTGTTTAAAACTACATCAGACAAAATTGAGTCGGACAATATTTACAACTTTCATAGAATCAACTCACAGAAAGTAGAGGCAGCCCTGCATTTTTAAGAAATGTATTCAAAATTAAACTTTATTGACTAGACAGGAAGATACACGTTTTATTGCTAGAGCTCAAACTCTTGCTATGAAAAGAGCGGGTAGTGAACAGAGTTCAATTTTTACGTTATTAAAAATACAGCAACGCGTCTCGTCTCAGTGTGACCTGACGAATTCATCAATGGAAATATTTTATCTCATTATTTTTAACCGAATTCCAAAAAAGGAGAGGAAGTTCTATGTTCGGCTGTGGATATCTTTTAAGAATCTAATAAATTAATTAATAGTGTGCACAGCACAGAAATCTATCACATTTTAAAAAGCAGCCATTCATACTCGGTTGAGGTGAAATCAAATGTAATGGAAAAAAAAACATTTATATGCAAACATCGCAGCGCATAGATTTGCATAATTAAGTAAAAAAAAAATAAGAAGGGCGAAAGTAACTCTTCAGACGCACTACAGACAACAATGTTAAAAATTCTAAGTTTCTGTATATTTAGGGTCTGAGCATAACAAATTCAACCTAAATGCACACATTACTTATGAGAGTTTCGCGAATTCGCGAGAATTCTGATTGGAATGAAAAACGGAATCGCAGAAGTAATGTGTGCGTTACGCCGCGCTCTAGAGTTAAGGTTAAATTATGTTCAGTTTTTAGTTTAAGACGCTTCGATGAGCTTCTACTCTGCGCTAGTATAAACTGACCCTTACTGTACATGTTAATTGTTCATACTAGGACCAATTTCATATTGACTGCCTACATCATAAACACAAAAAATATAAAAATATAAGAGTTCCTAACATATGCTAAAGAAACTCCAGCCAATAAAGTTTTAGCGAGAATCTTTTCAGATGACGTATCTCAAACACATCTTTTCTCTTCTTTTATCTATGCACTGTCATATTGTGACAAAACAAAATTATTATTCCATTTACAAAACTAAAAAACTAATTACTGTAATGCATAAAAACATTAAATAAAATCAAATTGAGAAGCGTATACTTATTGCGGGAGGATTTCTGTACGTACAGAATCCTTTATTAACCTAGCTGACTCAAAAAAACTTCATTTTTATTATAAAGTCAGTAAATTAATCAGAAGTTAACACAGTTTTCTCCCAAACACACACAAGTGTATTTATTTGCCTCCCACAAGGTAAAGTTTATTTACAACGGACATTTTTATTTACCAATTAAGACTTTAATAGAAATCAAATAGATATAAAAAGTTATAAAATATCTATTTGATTTTCATTAATCCAGGCAATGAATCCGGGCATTAGGTTTCTGAGGTTTTTTGATAGTTATATATCTATCTCTTTCATTCAGACTCGTTTATCTTTAGATAAAACATCCATAAGCATTAAGAGCATAAAATGCATACCTAAGACTAAACTGGTGTTACCTATAGGTTAAAATTTGATTGCATTTTCCATTGCATTGCATACTATTTATATCTGAGAGATGAGCTAAAAATCTCATAGTTCTATTAATTCTTGTTATGTTACTGAAATACAGGGTGTTACGAAACTAAGCGGTGTGTATGAGTCCCTTATATTATAGAGTTCACTGTGAAAGTAGCAGCGCTGAAAGTTTTTTTTTGTGAGATTTGTATGAGCAAGCGCCCGAGCGTAATGAATTTGCGTATACAAAAGTTTAAAAAAAATGTTACTCTTGCAGAGTTGCTACTTTCACAGCTTACTCAATTTGGGGGCCCCATGCACACTCTAAAGTATTATCACTTAGTTTTGTTACACCCTGTATAATGTATATGAAGAAACTTTGGACAACTCCCACCATTTGACAATAGATTTCCAATAACGTTACGATTGCGGTACGGCTACAGTAACTTGTGCTCACCCCTCTTCACCCCTCTGTAAAATCGTAGCACAAGCAACGATCAAATCGCTGACCAATTCCATAAGTCCATTCTATCAAACTTCTGCAATTCACACAATATATACACTATATCACCAGTACGGCCCAATGCCGTTTCTACATCGTTGTTTCAACTTATCCTCTGCGAACCCGGGGCCCCAGGGGAAGTTGCGGCCCCGGCCTCGCGGGGGCACCTTGCCGGGGACGGGGTGGGGCCTGTTGACGCACAGGCCGGGTTTGCAGCCCGGCTTGAGGGGCCGCCCGAATAGAGGGGGCGGGGTAAACCCGTCGAAAACGTCCGGCGCGCAGCTGCCGCAACTCCAGTTGAAGTCACCTACGAGAGAAACAAGTTAATATATAATATCTTTATAGCAAATTGTTGTAAAAAATACCAAGGATAAAAAATTTAAAGAAGGCTTTGACTTAACGCCGGTGGTCAAAATAAAGAAAACGAAAATATAAGGTGTAAAATAGGCTACTTGACCTAATTTTTTTCTTCATGCTAATCGCTTCTTAATCATTAATTTTCACGAAATAAACTAATATTTTATTATTTTACACAGTAAAAACCCATAAAAATGTTGATTGAAAAATACGCCTTATAAATGGCGCCGAAAACACTGTCCGCCATAGTGTGACGTCATACTGTTTGTATTTTAGAGTCTCTTTATTTAACATTTTTTTATGTGCTAAATGTACGAGTCTTAAGGTGCCCAAAAATTATAAAAGAATTAAATAAGAAATTAGAAATCATTTGTAATGTTGAAAACTTTTGGAGAAAAGTTTTGGCCATTTCATTTCCCGTCTACAATAAATGGAGATAATATATAAAACTGGTGTTTTATTTGAATTACTCAAGAAAATATATTTTGCAAATCTTTCTAGGCTTATTCTTATTATTTATGTACAAATAAACTTACACATAACGAGCGCGATAAATAAAAGATATTAAATTACGAACATGATGACGTCACATCCAAATCGGAAGTACTGCAAAAGCGTTTTAGTCAGTACAAATCATATTTTCATAAAATCATATTTTCAAATCGACTTTATTTATCAATCATAAGCTTTTATTTGACGATAAGGGTGAAATACGGTTTCCTACGCCAAGTTCTACTAGAAATATGCATTTGTTCAATGAAATTGAATATAGGTCAAGTAGCCTATTAGGACAAAAAAACGTTAACTATAACATCTTCGAGTAAGATGATAAAAACAGCAGCTAAATTAGTCAGAAAGATAGTTTAATTAGTGGCAGGTCAGAAACAAACAAAACTATGAGTATAACGATGTAGTTACCTATTCTTTCCTTGCCAGCTTTATGACAAAAATATTGTAAAAAAAAATCACCTCTCTAGGTTAAGCTTCTAGAAAGGCATAGCGGTATTACCGAGCATAAGGCTGCGTTTCCACCAGAGATGTATTGCAAGGATTGTGTTTTTAAGATCCAATAGAATCGCCGCGCTATTGAAGAATGAAGCGATTCTATTGGTTCTCAAAAACACATTCCCCGCAACACATCTCTGGTGGAAAAGCAGCCTAAGACGACTCTTAATATAAACATTGAAATTTGAATAAAAGGCCAACAATCATTATAATATTTATTCCGTAAGTCTACCATTTGGCCGTTACTGGAAGAATGCCATTACACTTTCGATTCTAATCACGTATGACGTACGTGTAGTACATAACAAAATATATCCATTATAAATACATAATAACAAACCATTTGTTAAATTATATCGCACGTTAAAGGTTCAATAGTAGAGCGTATAATATATTGAAGTATCTCATAAATTCTGTTTGAAAAATAAACTTTTATTTCGCTTATTGTTTCGATCAGTTTGTACCAACAATTCTCCTACACTAAATACTTTCTTCATATTCAAAAACTATAGAAAAACGGATGAATACTTAAACGCCGGTCAAAATTTAAGGAGCCATTTAATTATTTCTTCAATGTCTGAGAGTTTGATCATGCATGAGGCATGGCATAATTTACAGAAGATATGGCATAATATTATGATATAATCATAAAATTATGTCACATCTATTGTAAAGCGTTAAAAAACACAGCCCCGTAAACACGTCAAATCCGTATGAATGTATAAGTGCCCTAAATCTAAGAGTATCTCTTTCTTATTCCCCTCACAGAGAAGGACAGCATGTCTGACCAGATTTAAATATTCACCCGTAATATTTTCGCCGTTAAAATGAAAATATGTCTATAGACTGTAATTACCATACAAATACAATCCATCTCAACATTTGAAATACACAAAAATAAAACAATCTTTTTCCCTTCGTACTAGCAGTCTCGAAAATTTTGAAATATACGTACTATAGTGTTTCGTAGAGGTAATTTAACAGGGTTATATAATTTTCGTTAAATATACGAGGTGCCTTAACGTGATTTAAAAAATTTCGAGTGAAAAACGTCAGTATAATATTTACACAAGAGTATGTTGAAGAAACATTTAAAACTCTAGAGTCCATAGGACAAAATATATAATTAAATTTTACTGTAGGAGGGTTTCATAAAGCGATAACGATATTCGATATCGCACCGACATCTCATGAGTCATAATATTAATATTATAACTTATGACTTAATATATGTTGTAACTTGTAGCCTCATGTTGAAACAAACCATAATACTATGTGATAAAGATACTACACCAATATTTTATATGAACATATTTAAAGACCGAATAACATTTCTGATGTTGCAACGAACTGTCTTTATAACATTTTATCGTCACGATATCGGATATAGTTATCGCGTAGTGTAAAAAGCTCCGAGGCGTAAGCTTACATTGGTGATTTTATACGCTAGATATTATTACCTCAAAATCTGTCGGTAAAAACAAAGACGAAAACATACCTAATAATAATTACCTATGGACAAATGATTACAATAGTTATTACAAAGACTAATTTGGACATAACCAATCGAATACTTATTCATCGTAACACTTATTAAACAAAAAAGTCGCTGAAACTTGGCTTGTCTAGATTATTTGCCGATAATAATTTTTATATTATTATTTTCAAATCGAACGGTACAATTAGATATTTTTATATTTTGAAATGTTTTATCTTCTTTTAAATCGTCTATACTTACTGTATCCGATCGCTAAATATATGACTGAGGACATGTTAAATTTACAACCTCCTGTTAATAAAAATATCAACTTTATATTTCTGTCTCTTTCTGACACTTCGAAAAATCGCTTGTCAGACAAAGATAGTATAATATTTAGTAAATATTTTTATGATTAAGGTTATATTCAAGTATAAACCTACTCAGATAAAATTAGATCAAATGTCATAAATCTAAGACATTAAATACACATAATTAGGCACAGTTCACATTAATTGGAAACTAGTTCTAGCATTCTAGTCCTACGTCCGGCGCGGCGCCCAGTGCGAAATCCGCTTTAGCTGCAACAAAATATCTGCGGAGTCTCACTGAACACACTAACAGGTAACACTCAGGATAAGTATTTTTATTCTAGATTTAAGGGTGACAGTTCCAAAAATAAAATACAGTACCCCGTCAATAAGTTTGTTAAAAAGTATAACTTTTTCTATTTGTTCCTAGTTACTGAACATAAAGAGTCAGCTAAACGCCGCCGTTTCATTTATTTCAGTAATTTTTTTGTTGACGTTTTGTTATGAGAGCCACGAATTACGATTGGCGCCCGGAACATCTCGTAATTCAAACTTCGGTAAATTAACAGGTACTTAGTAACTTTTTGCGTAGTAAGTGAAGTTAAAAGTTATATTACTATATTTTTTAAATTCTGAACATAATCGCTTTTAAACTTTAGCCACGCACTTAAAAAGAGCGAATTTTGTAGACCTTTAAGTTTTTTAATTTAGAAATTAGAGTCTTTTTGCCAGGGTTACTGTATTGTGACAAGCGCCATCTATTAAAGAACCCTAACATTTTCCCTAGTAAATATTATCTGTACTAAAATAAACTATTGAAATGCAGACAATCGAAAAATGAGATTCTACATCTATCGGTTAAAGCTAAATGTTAAAAGCGCCATCTATTATTTATTTTATGAACTATGTCATCGCTTGCCACTTTTATGGTCGACTACTAAAACGCCCTCCAATGTAATGTCGTGATGTTGTCTTGCGAATATTAAATATTATACGTCACACCTGTCTCAGCAGTACAATATTATGTCGTCGGATTCTAGACGTCATGAGTATATCCAGTATACTGGGTTATACAGCATGACTGGTAAGACATTACCGATAAGAGTACTCGGTAGTCGATTCTCATTATAATTATGTAATAAAATTAGGTACTTAATTTTTGACCAAATTTGCCTTTAAATAAATGAATCATGGTAAATTACTAGGCGGCCGGCGCAGCAACATGCGCCCCGCGCTACCCCTCCCGCGCGCAGTGACCGTGCGTTGGGTAAATAATTATTTAACTTTAAGCTACATTTACTCAGTGATTAATTGTTTTTTTTTTTTCAACTAATATAATAGCCTAATATCACGTCCTCGAGTATTGAACATGTCTCAACCAGTCATGCTGTATAAGTTATACAGGGTGTAACAAAACTAAGTGTCAATACTTTAGGGTGTCTACAGACTACACTGTACGTGTTCCTTAGAGAAGTTCACTCTGAAAGTAACAGCCCTGAAAGACCAAATTTTTTTCACTTTTGTATGGCCAGCGTCACGACTCACGAGTTTCAACATACAAAAGTGAAAAAGAAAGACTACTTTCACAGTGAACTCTCTACAAGAACCACGTACACATCCTAAAGTATTAACACTTAGTTTAATTAGACCCTCTTTATCGGAACTCACACCTGTGGCATGATAATAACTTAGATGACATTGACATGTGAGGTTAGTGTGAAATCTCTCTATCACAATTTACAAGATGGCAGCGATAGTTCTAATTTGGCCACGAGCAAAATCATCCTTGTACTTTAAAGAGCGTTTGAGTAGCCGGCCGTTCGATACCGTATAGGAACATACATAGACAACAATAATAGACTTCGAATCATCTACAGAACATTCAAATCACCGATATATTGTCATTGTCGAGGACACAATAATATCATGATAATCATGTACAGTATCCGCCTAAAATACAATTCTTTAAGAAGTTCTGTGTAAGTATAACCCATAAAGCTAATATACCTAGCGGAATAGAGCAACAATCTCGAGCTGTTAAACGAAACCGAAATTGGTTTTCATCTGTGTGAAAAATATGTGTACGTAATTACACTAACACAGGCATGATTGAACATGAATTCTATGCGATTAAATTGTCAACGTGCGGCACGTACCGACTGGACGTCAAAAAAAGAGTGCTACTGTCATGTATCACACGTCTCTTTTTACCACACAGTGTTACTGATAGTGACATCTCTCTTGCTCAGGCCTTTGTTTCTCTATTCCGCTAGGTATATTGACTTTATGGTATACCGTATAACCCGGTCACCGAACCGAATATTCGGAATTCGGTCATTCACCAATCGCTACTTGTCTCTTTCACTCATATGTAAAAATAATATATTTAACTACCTATCTCTTGTCCATAGGTTATAGATGCAATAGAAAAGTGCTTTTAATGAAATAGATTGTCTATTTAATTTAAGTGAGCATTAGCTTAACGGCTGAGTTTAAGCTTAGTTTTATGCGTTATGTGCATACATTTTGGTCGGATACTGTATCATGACAACCATTCACTTTTCCTTTCTTCTAGTCAAAAACTCTATGAACAATATCTAGTAACGTCTTTAAAACAAAAACAACTTATATTTCGTAGCCTTTATACGTACCTAAAACAATCGCTTACAAAACCTATACTAATATGAAATCTTGAGAAGGTATTAGAAATGCAAAGTAGAGCCAGAGATATATTATGCTTATGATATTTTCAGAAAATGACAATGAAAAGAGAAAGGTAGATCTAGCTACGTAAAGTTGAAAAGAGAGGAAAATAGTGTAGATTGATTAACTATTAAGAACACAACAAAACATCCATACATTTCTATTACACAGACTAAACTATTGAGCACATTATTTGGTTCATAAGCACAATGCAGCTATACCATCTGACATGTTTTAATATGCTACACACCTACAGTACTCCCAAATTAATAATACACATACAAATCTTCGCTAATTGTAATCACGAAAACATCCGAATCTATGAAACGTAAGAGCCCCAAACAATGCACTTGCATTTTGCACCTTGTTCAATGGAAATAGAAGTAAATATCATATAGTCGGTACTCGGTGGCTGTCGCCGGTCCGTCAATTGTCTCTATTTTTGGCGCATGCGCCACAAAACCTTTTATTGCGCATGTCCAAATCATGTCATGCCATGGCAACGCCACCAACAAGTTGCTTATATTTGGTTACGGTCAAGTCGAAAACAGTTGGCGTTGCCATGGCATTACATTATTTGGACATGCGCAATAAAAGTTTTTATCCGACGCTCGGGAAAAACGATCTTTGCCGAACAATGACGAAAATTCCTATGCGCATTTGGAGGAGGACACTGTACAAGGATCTTGCGACATTTGACAATGTCATGATTATGTGGATGTGAAGCACCTGTTTGCCTCTGACGTTCAAAATGACACAACACGAAAAATTATTATTGGATGACTGTGACGAGAGACAAACCGTTTCACTCTAACAGCTTTTCTTTCAAGTGACACTTTACAAGATGGCAATAATGTCAAAGTGTCAAAATAGCCTTGTAGATGTGTCTTGCATTATATTATGCCATGTCATTACTTATTAGTTATTTCTGACAATGGTTTTTGTTTTAAAACATGACTGACGGTATGCTTATAAAGAAATTGACTTTGAAACAACTTACACTAAGTTATAAAGGCCGAGGTGTACTAAAATACTTTTTACTTATAACTCATCATTTCACAGTATATATTCTTTTCACTCTTTCATAGTAATTTCCGTCTTTGCATAACAAAATTCTTGTTAGTAGCCATTTTAAACATTTACTTCAATACAAGTTGGCATGTGGCACAAACCTATGTTGAAGTGCGAAAGAGATGCACAATGTACATATCTCTTTCTTACATATTCGAGTACCCCCGGCCTACACGCAAAACATAACAACGCTATATCTAAGCTACATAATATCATACATTATTCACATCAATTCATTGTAAGTGGAAACATCATAAGTACTCGCACTGTAAAGGTGACTTTCCGATCTTTGTCGCAACTTCGCAAGCGACCGCGACCGACAAAAATTTAAATAAAATACCATTTATGACATAGGCTATATATATATAATTATTATAATTATATACTATATAGGCTTCGTTTTCTACCGACATTATGGCGCAATTTCACCGGTCGATAGATTCCGCATGCGGGGTGCGGGAGATTTCTGAACGCATGCCACGATTCCTCGTATGCTGTATACCGTACGAGTTAACGACTAATGAAAATGTGCCCTTAGTCTGCAGTGGCGTAGAGCAAAATGAAACATATTATAGCCTATGACCTGTCATAAAGTGTCATTTTATTTGAATTTTTGTCGGTCGCGGTCTCTTGTGGCAAAAATCGGAAAGTCACCTTATGAGTAACAAAGAGAGCGTTACTATTTGAGTTATTAATAATTAAAATACAACTTTTTAAGGCATCATTTTTAAAACTAATAATTAACGTCATTATTATTAAATATAATTTGTTTACGCAGCTCTGTGTTTTGACGCGATTTTTTTATACACATTATAGAAATCGCTGTGCATAGAGGCTATTATGTTTTGAATCATAATTATCTACGCATTGAGAAATCATCACACAGAGCCGCGATAACAAACTTACAATCAAATTAGTATCCTATTGCTATATCAATAAAGGTACATTTCCTACAACGTGGTGTTCATATTCCATCCGCATATTATACATTTCTTTTATAACATAGACAATCTAGTAATTTTATTACCGAGCACAATAACTAGTAATAGTCTTAATTTTATTGTTATTAAAGTTACTAAAGGTCAATGTGTGGGAAGAGATATTGTATCAGATGCAAGTGCAAGACAGAAAAAAACACGTGTTGCACTCGAGGATTGCCGCGGTAAAGCTATTGCCTGGCATTTGGGAGTGTTAGGTTTTTTCGTTATAGAATTTCTTGATTTAGTCGCCGCGCTCAAAGCTCGCGATAAAAGCTATGCAATATAGCTTAAAAGGAATTCAGAATAAACATTTGGCATGAATGAGTCCTAAGACGCTAAAAAGGTTTTCAAACACAGCTGATTTCAATTGGTTTAAATTCATCAACTTATTATTATTAAAATTATTCTGAAGTGACCTATTTGCTTCTTGCCTATTCTACTAGTTATTATTGCCCGCCAACGATTATAGTATTGTATAATAAACATGACATATGACTATATAACATTCTTATAGTAGTAGAGGAAGCCGCTAGGAGTATAACATGGGAGAGGGTCGCTATATGCAAAACACTTATAATTTTTGGTGTTGTGGTGTGGCAGGTGGCTTATAAAATTTGCAACATTCTTTAATGTAGGTACTATCAGAGAAGTTGATTCCTAGGCAGATGGGGGACCTACGTAGTTTGGTCGCGTTATGTCAAACCCAGCCGACAGATCACAACGTTGAATTGACATGATCCGACCAAAATATGACGTAGCTCCGGCAACTGCCTAGGAATCAATTTCCTCGATGGTACTTATACAACTACTAACTATAAATTATAATATCTTAATCATATTTTAAATCTGTGAAAGAGGTTTTATTATACAGTGTGATAAAGGCAAGCTAATGGTGACGAATGGAACAATTTAGGAAAATTAAGTTTAGATTCAGCTAAAATGCTTATTAAAAATTTACATTCAAGGAATTGTGTGTACTAATATTTTTACATATTTTTGACCATAGTGCTGTTTGTCGGTTGGTCCCAAAGATATTATAGTTTCAATACATTTCAAGTTCGGGTGTCTGACTTCTGTGTAGGGATAAAATGTATAACATTCTATATTATGTGTGAGTTTTTTCTGTCGTATTAGGATATATTTTGTCAGTGATGTAAAAAGATGGACCCTACAAAAATATGGAGATAAAACCTATCAGAACCTCTAGAGTGGACCAAGATGCTACAGTTATTACAACAACGTAGTCAGGAAACCAAAATGCATTGATCGCACTGATCTCTATGCAAGTACGCTGAATTGCTGATAGCCTTTGAAATGACAGCTGTTTCTTGTGCATATTTGAAGTGGAATCAGCGCCCCCATTATGGGGAAGAGAACTAAATCTGACGTAAAAATGACGTTTGAAAGCCGCCATATTGGCGCTGATAGCAGTAGTGAGAGTATTTGGAACTAATACTAGTGATGACAACTGTTGTTATTGGTTGTGGTTACGTCAAATTTAGTTCTCTACCCAAATAATGGGCATGGGGGCGCTGATTCCGCTTCAAATAGGCACAAAAAGCAGGTCTGTATCAGCAATCCAGCGTACTTGTATAAGAGAGATCAGTGATTGATCGTGTATCTTGATACATTATACATTTTTTTAACTTCGTCATCATTATTTTGGTTATGTTTAAAAGATATATTATATATTTTTTGGCTATGTTTAAAAGATATATTATTAGATATATAGAGGTTATTTACTTCACATAACAAATATAACACTGCAACCACGATATCACCAGGAATCCACAACACCAAAGCAACGCAAGTCCAAGCCTAAATCCTCGAATCGTTTAGGCGGAATTTCTTACAGTATACCCCTTTTCAAAACGGACGGTGGTGCACATATGACGGCTGGTACGTGGTGGGATAGTGGCGGTAACGGTGAGAGTGGGGGTGGGAGTGGGGGTGGGTGTGGGAGTGGGGGTGGGGGAGGACGTAGTCGGAGCGGTGCAGCATGTCGAGCTGGTCGAGGCTGTGGTGGCGCTGCGGTAGCGGCACTTTCCGGGCAGCGTGCGAAAGAGTTTATGGTACAAATATACTAGCATACATTATAAATATGTAATTTTATTTAAAAACTGTGCATCAGTATAATGTCAATTAGATTACAGCAAAATCAGTTCTCAATGATTATGCAGTAGTGTGCAAAAATCATAGAAACTGAAAAACCTAGGCAGGCACACTACTAATATAATATGTTTTAAGGTACTGTCCGTATGTATACCGTATATTTATATTTTTATTTTATGATTATGTCTATTCTAAACTCTTACACTTTACGGTATTGATGGCTGTGGCTAGTGCAGTTTAACATGGCTAACTCGGTAGTAATCAATCCGTCATATAACACTACCAACTAAATAATTTAATATTGGAACGCACTCTAGACAGGTGACAGCCACAGTTACTGTGGTCTGTGGCCTATTTACGAATTATCCCCTAATTTGTATTAGTAAGCCACATGTTAGTCATTTCTACACCTTTTCCAACAATTTTTTTTTTCCAACAAATGTAGTAATATCAGAGAGTTGATTCATAAGCAGATGGCGGACTTACGTTATTTGGTCGCGTTGTGTCAAACCCATCCGACATATCACAGACGCCGCGTTCCATTTGATGTTAAAAACGATCAAAACGCTCAAAATAGGAGGCATTTTGAGCGTTTTGATCGTTTTTAACATCAAATGGAACGCGGGGATCGCATTCATTGAATTGACAAAATCCAACCAAACGTCGTAGGTCCGTTAACTGCCTATGAATCAATTTGTTCGATGATACAATGAGCAAATTACCTCTGTTATGGTGGAAGCCGGCCGCCCAGCCCGCGTAGTACGCTGCTTTCTGCTTGCCGTGCTCCTCCGCCACCTGAAATGTATTCAGTTCCAAATTAAATATAGAAAGTTATTTACAAGTTCCGAATAAAAGGCAAAAAATAAAGAGCCATACAAATGGAATTTTAAGTTGAAAGATTTCATCGATTTTAAAATTTCTTGATCACATCGATAATAAAAAGAGTATCAAAGACTATCTTTTTACACGGTCATGTGAAGAATTACCAATAACGAGAACAACAACTAAAAACCTGTTGGCCTACTACGAAACTGTTTTGAGACTCAAACAATCGGACGAGAATGCCGCGTCCTGCTCTAACAACGTCATTTCACGTTTGTTAGAGTAGGATGCGGCATTCTCGTCCGATTGTTTAAGTCTCAAAACTGTTTCATGGTACAAGGCCTGTTTTCAAAAGTTATTTTCGAACCAAACTATCAAACCAGGAGTTTAAGGCTTCGGCCAAACCTACGCGTCAGGGACGCGGGACGGGAGCGTCTGCAACGCGATACTGGTGTGCACACCTGCGGACTACGGTGCGAAACCGTGGATTATTCCCACTCTGCCGACGCGAACGTCCCGCGTTGCAGACGCTCGCGCTTCGCAGTCGCTTTGGTCGCGTAGGTTTGGCCGAAGTTTTATAGTTTGGTTCGAAAAGTTTGAATCAAATTGAAATGAAAACGACCTAAAACCAAAAAAAGCAAATAAAACACAAGTGATGGTGTGTGCGTGCGCACCGTATCCGCGTGCGTGTCGCTGTGCAGGCGCGGCCGCGCGCTGTACGCCACGCCCGCGCGCACCGGCTAATTTCACCCCGCCCCCCCGCACCCCGCCAATCGGCCGCATGCAACAGAAACTCACTTGTAGATACAACACACACACTATTGTACCAACTATGTCATAGAAGATGGGAAAGAAACAACGCATGCTCGTAGGCCTCGTAGAAAACAACATAGAAATGAAATATGATGAAGACTGCAGAAGTTTGATTAAGATGTAATTAACTGGCTTGCTGAAAAACCTCTTACAACATTATTTGAATATTTTGTTATAAAATTATTTCCATATCCATCACCGAATTTTACTGAAAAATTTTGTGACATCATCAAAATGGCTAAAATTGACTCATACACACCTTAACACACAGCGGCTCCGTACCGCCCTCCGGTATGACGTTGTTGAGCGCCGCTATCGCCTCTTGCGCCTCCTCGCGCTTGTCGAATCTGAAAACACATTCAATACATATTACATAATATAATAACAATACACCATATTATTAATGGTTTGGTCTACTAAGAAATTTTGCTAGCAATCAAAGCTTCTGTGCATGGAACGTACTTCACAAAGATGACCCTGCGTTTCATTATTCCCTACCCTGCATATATACATTCCATACCCTGCGTTCCATTTGATGTTAAAAACGATCAAAACGCTAAACATAGGAGGCATTCCGAGCGTTTTCATCGTTTTTAACATCAAATGGAACGCGGGGTTAACATGCACCTAACGAAGGCCACGCCCCTCAGCGTGCCGTTGATGATATCGCGCAGTTTTTGTTATACATACAAAAGCAAGTAGTTCACAAAATGCAGCTTTTGTTAGAGCTTGTCTAAATTGAAATGACGCGCCCCACCACTTCACTAGTTGATATAAATGAGAAATTTTGTACAGTAAATAGGTACAAGGGGAGGAGCGCGTCATGTTTTAGTTAGACAAGCCCTACACATAATAAGTTCCTAAAGAAGGTTACACTCCGCGCTTTTTCTATTGCGCAGTATGTGTTAAATAGAACGCAGTATAATATGTAACACACATTATATCCATACTATTACGTAGTATGTGTTATATAAAAAGCAATATTAGTACGCACCTGACAAAGGCCACGCCCCTCGGAGTCCCGTTACTCTTGTCGCGTAGTATATGTTTCTGGACGATCCGTCCGTACTTGCCGAAGATGGTCTCGAGCTGCTCCTCCGTGATAGCCCGGGGGAGGTTCGTCACGTACAGATTCGTGTCCTTTATGTCGTCACCCGATGGCCGCGCGTACGATACCTGCGAGTAGACGAACGGATATTGAAAATATATCGTGTACGGACCGTGCACAAAGTTTAAATCGTGTTAAAGTTGTGCCTTTGTATGTATAACATTTTTGTTGTATTTATTTATGCGCTCGCAGCACACGTAGATTATTAATTACTTTTATGTCACAAAATGTATTTCTCATAAGTGATTTTGTAATCTTTTGAGAAATAAGAATTTTTAAACCTAAATCTTTTCTCGATCATATTTTTTTCGTATCTAATATATTATGGAGGTAGCGAAAAGGCCACATATTTCTAACTCAATCTATTACGTTATACAGTATACTCGCTAATGTTGTTAAAATATGATTCTACAAATACTTGTAAAATCTTTGTTCATACCTTTAGTCTTTTATTCCGCAGCTGGTAACCGTTGAATGTCTCTATCGCTCTCGCGGCGTCCTCTTCTCTCGTGAAGTTCACAAAACCGAACCCGTAACTATAACCAGTCTGAAAATCATAAAAATATTATATAATAAAACATAACATTCTCCGTGTGCTTTTTATGCAACTTTTTAATGATATAAAATTACGTATATTTCATGATACACAAAAAACAGGCGATCTTACACGCAGTACGTACGTATGCATACGCAAGGACGCATTTAACGTACGGTCGGACACGTACATGCGTGCTCGCAAGTGCGTACGTGCGCCCTACACACGCAGTACATATGTGCGCGTACACAAGGACTCCTATACGTATACACGTACGTGTGCGCCTGCAACAGCGTACGTGCGCCCTACACACGCAGTAGGTACGTATGTGCGCGTACACAAGGACGCATTTACGTATACACGTACGTATACGCCCGCTTACAAGTGCGTACCGACCTTGAAATCCTTCATGACCCTGCAACTCTCTATGGGTCCAATGCTCATAAACATGGCGTACAGGTCCTTCTCCGTCATGGTCTGCGGGAGGTAGTTGACGATGAGGTTGGTGCGAGCCCCGTCGCCCGCCGCCGACACCCCTCCCCCCTCGGACATGCTGCCCCAGCAGCGCCCACCGATCGGCCGACGGTATTGGTGGGCAATTTGCTGGAAATACAATAAATTATGGTCATAGTAGTAATGTCAAATAGTTCCTACTTCCTACCTACCACTACCTACTACTGTCAAATAGTTAATACTACACACGGTTATACACCCTGACAGTATTTTAAGTTCGACTTGACTGGCTACGCTCCCGAGTCCCGTGTGTCTAGAATAGTCTAGATTAAAATATCAAGTTTATATTAATTATTTTAATCAATTTAAAATAATTTTGGATGTAGTTGTAATATTTATCGTTTTTTTTTCGAATAACCTAACCTAATATTAGGTACACTAGAATAGGTATTACAAGATTTTTTAATAGGAACCGAATCATTATATGCTTTTTTCCGTTAAATTGAATAGTGAAGTATGTCTGCATCACTTTGCATTTATATTGCTATGTTTGTAGAAGGATCATGTAGTTATGATCAACATACATCTTTCATTCTATTATTTCTTTATCGCTTTGATAATAAGGTCGGTCGTAAGTTACAAGTTAGTGGCAATTGCGACAAACATTTGAATAAGCCAAAAAACGAGGCCAAGTCTCAGGCCGACCGTGACACAGCTCTCGAACCACTCCACCCGCCTTTGTACTACGATAGAGCTCAGCGCTTGTAAGTTGTAACCCAAAAACTATCAAAAGATTCCCTACGACGGAAGCAATTAACGATTGCTATAATAACGATTGCTATAAATATAAATGACTTTACTATAATTAAAATAAAACAGTCAAAGGTTTTACGAAGTTTTGAAATTTGACACCAATTTTGTTTAGATTTATTTAGAGTATTAGATGGATTCTGACGAAGCTTTGCAGTCATGATAAGGCTACATTTTATCCCGGCATTGCGCGCTTTTATAATTCTTGACGTCACGTTATCGTGGAAGCCGACTTCCTCGGTAAAACGTTGGGTGCGTTAAATGCCCTTTTGATTTTACGCACCGCGGACGTTTTGTGCGGTTCAGAAGAGTGTAGGCGTTGCGTCGTGATGTCCTCTAACGTGCAAGTTAAAAATTTATCGTCGACGGAAATTTAAAAGCGTCTTCATATACATATTTCCATACATTTTACTTCCCTGAGTTATCGTTTTACCGCGGACGTCCACGATATTACCGTCACGACCAAAATTATAAAAGCGCACATTCCCACAGAGACGGGAACCACCGCGCGTTGTAAACTAAGTCCACGCGGACGGAGTCGCGGACAAAGCTAGTATTTTTTTATATTTTGTGTCTCGATACGCCTTTAGGCCAGGCCACAACACTGCGTTGCGGCGTCGCATCGTAAAAATCTACGACGCCGCAGAACGCATCGCGGAAATTTGCGATGCGACAAGGACGTTTTCCACTGAAATTTTGCGCTCCGACATCGCATCGCATTTCTATGCGATGTTGTTTTTGCGATACGACGTCGCAACGCAGTGTTGTGGCCTGGGGGGCTATTACGAGCTCTTATATCCAGCCAGTTTACGGCCAGTTTACAGGCCGTTGTCTAGACACCGGCCTGTAAACTGTCCGTAAAAAAAAAAAAAAAAATGCCCCTGGTCCTTTGAACTTTAGACGCCACAAGTCCGTTGCGCCAAAGTCAATTAATAATTATATATAATAATAATAATAAAAATAATGGTAACAGTCAACAGACAGACGCATTTATTTACATTAGTACCAGCTATGGATCATATTATTACCTCGATCCCCACAATCACAGACACAATAGATATTCAATTGGGAGTTGATGGGTAAGTGATAAATTCATCAACTACCTAACCGCAATAGAATGCCTTTTAGACTTGACAGGGTTTAAAAGTTTAGATTTTTAAGTCAAGATTTTTTTTTAATATAAATTACAACTTGGTCTTATCAAAGTAGGTATATCATTTTATTTTCTCATACATCTCAAACAAAAGCATTTTACCGAACCTCGGCCTACAAAAACTAGAGTATAGTAATAAAGCATGCCCCCACTTCTTACGGCAGACAGCTACAAGGGGCTTTGGCGGCCGGCCAACGCAAATGGAAGTAACTTCTTAACCTAACGCGTTGTTACAGTTCATTATGTATTGCAGTGTCATTAGTGCCAACATAACGAAATTATTGACACACGAACCCTTGTATTGAGCACGTACCTACTTTACGACTGTTCAGTGTACATGCTATAGCGCGCCAATCGTTTATTTTTTGAGTTCCATACCCAAAGGGTAAAAACGGGACCCAATTACTAAGACTTCGTTGTATGTCCGTCTGTCTGTCTCCAGGCTGTATCTCAAGAACCGCTAAAGCTAGACTTCTGAAATTTTCACAGATATATATTTGTGTTACATATCTGTTGCCGCTATAACAACAAATACTGAAATAATATAAAATTAATATTTAAGGGGGGCTCCCATACAACAAACGTGATTTTTTCGGCATTTTTCGCTCTTTATCAATAATGGCAGGAGGTAGGCACTTGAATTTTTCACACATTCTTTTGTTATACATATATGTGTACTTTAATATTTAATAATAATATTAAAATAAAATAAAAATTTAAGAGGGGCCCCCCATACGATGACCGATTTTTTATTTGTATTGAGCTAAAAAGATGCAACTTATAAAAAAATTAAAATATTATGCCACCATAAAATATTGACTATCAACTAGATCAGGAAGTTGAAAAATAAGAATGTAGCCTATTCAGAACTAAGTGTAACAAAAGATAGGGACCAAAAATAGTTTAGTACTTAATAAGTAAAGACAACTTACAAGATTATAATTAGTAAGACCTCTTTTTACACTATAAACACTTATTTTATACTACAAATCTTAGAACTGTTTCAGATTTAAAAATAATTAAAATTAAAGTTATGAAAAAAGTAACTTATTACATGAAACAAGCAACAAAAACTAAACCATCCCGATTTATAATCTAATAGGTCATGTATGATATTCCAAAAAATTCTGTTCTGTTTTTAAAATTGTACAATAAACTTTTTTAAAAACATTTAAATAGTTAGGATCAATTGCGATTTGGGTGAAAATTATTTCTCCACATACTTCAAACATTTTTAGGAATTTCCAACTATTACCCAAGTCAACCTTCAATCAAAGTACCAGGAATACCCCCAGATTAGGATTATTTTTATTTATAGCATTAAAAACGACAACAATCATGCTTTATATCAGAATTCAGAATACATAATCTGTGAAAACTTTAACCATCTAGAAACAATAATTTACCAACTGTTACGAGTTTCAGCTTTGTAAGGATAACAGGACAGGTGTAAAAATTAAAAAGAAGTTTCAACTATAAGCAAATTGATAATAAATAATAATCCATACTATCCAGTATCCATACTAATATTATAAATGCGAAAGTGTGTCTGTCTGTTACCTCGTAATGCCCAAACCGCTGAACCGACTTTGGGTATGGAGATACTTTAAGTCCCGCGAAAGGACATAGGATACTTTTTATCCCGAAAAAAATGTACGGTTCCCGCGCGATAATCGAATTTTGGTGCAACGGAGTTGCGGTCGTCATCTAGTTATGTTATAAATGTGAAAATGTGTGTGTATGTGTATCTCTTCACACCCAAACTGCTAAACCAATTTTGATGAAATTTTGTATGGAGTTACTGTGAATTCCAGGAAAAGAACTCATTACTTTTCATCCCGGAAAAAAGTATGGTTCCAGCACGATAAATCTAGTGGATTATAAGTGTAAGAACACAAAATCAATGTGAATTTAAAATGTAATTTTGTTAGTTTAGCTAAAACTCGTGAACAGCTGAACCAAACTGGCTATTATTAGTGTATAAATATTTGTGGAAGTCCAGGCAAGGCTTATATTAGGCCGAAATGATAGAAAGTTCACCAGGTCATCTAGTATTGTATAATATATAAAAAAGTGTTACTCACATTTTCTATGGGGTTGAATCTGACATTTTCTATTGGATTGAACCCTCTATCCCAACTACTGATGGGGGTGCCCCCAAAAAGGTACCCTGGGTATCTCTCTCCCATTTTCTTCTATCACTCTTCTGTGTTAATTACTTAATATCAATATAACTTAACTCCTATACTAGTTCCATCATCTGCTTCGCCAGCTAAATCTATATTTGCCCATCTGCAAAAAAATATAAGTAGCATTTAATAATATTTATGACCAATTTTTGTACTTTTTTGGTGTTTTTGGTATTTTAAAAACTAATGAGTAATTAATTTGATTTTTAAGATCTATAATTGCATTGCAAGTTACCTTGCATTATTTTTAACTGTTACAATGTATTTTACTTACAAACACTATGTCATGTACTTTATTGTTGTAAAAATAATCGGCCAAGTACGAGTTTGACTCGCGCAAGTAGGGTTCCGTACCATTATAGAGCAAAAATATGCCAAACAAAGTATTTTTGTATGGGAGCCCCCCTTAATTTTTTATTTTATTTAAATATTATTATTAATATTTAAAGTACAATTATATTTAAGGCCTTTGTGAAAACTTCAAGTGCCTACCTCTTATCATTATTGATTACGAGCCAAAAAGGCCAAAAAAATCACCTTTATTGTATGGGAGCCCCCCTTAAATATTAATATTATTTTGTTTTTAGTATTTGTTGTTATAGCGGCAACAGATATACACAATCTGTGAAAATTTCAGAAGTCTAGCTCTAGTTGTTCTTGAGACACAGCCTGGCGACAGACAGACGGATGGACAGACAGACAGACAACGAAGTCTTAGTAATACAGTCCCATTTTTACCCTTTGGGTACGGAACCCTAAAAATGGAATGTTTAAAACAACTTCTTCATTTCATTTCACTTTGAAATTTTGTGACTTGCCTTGTGGCTTAGACCATAGTTTAAACTTAAAAGTGATGACCTTTCTATGAATCTAGTGGGCTATGATAAAGGTCAATGTCCTTTTAGTTTTAATTTCATAAAAGTTTTGATGAGCTATAATTTATGTGTTAATTTTTTTCATACTAAGAACCAAAAACTAAACTGCAGTACGCTTTCATTACAATAATTCACTACGACAAATAATTATTAATAATATTTAAAAACAATGTTTTATTGATTTCTTCAATTAGGAATCCATACAATAAGACTACGACAATAGACAAAACAGCAAGACAGCAAATACTAATCAGATGTGTCAATTTAAATTTATATAATTTCAAATGCAAACGTGTGATGAAATAAACGTTTATTTTTTTATTATAATGAAATGTTTGAAAATACGAGCTACTTATTTTATATGTTACAGAAAGTTGAGTAGATACTTACATATTATGGTGTAAACAGCTATTTAATGTGTTTATTTTACTTCCAGTAATGTGGTGTTATAACATTTATATTTAAAATTAATAATGCTGAAAATTGGAAAAAAATGGTTAAAATATAGCAAGCCAAAATTTCAGTGTCAAATATTTTTATGTCAGAAATTTCATAGACAATATGTATTTTTTATGATTCATTTTACTTTTTAGCAGCAAAGAACAAACTGTCAAAGTTAAAACTGTCAATTTTAAAATCTTATGTCGGCTGTACACTCTCGCCGAGAGCTCTCGGGCGAGAGTCTCGTACGAGAGCCCCTTGCCCGAGTGCGACCATGTACATTCTCGCTTAGTTCAATCGCAGTTATGAACTCAGAGAAGATGGACCACTTAATTTTCTCTATGAGATGGACGAAAACATTTCTCTTGCAGCTGCCGTAGCTCTCTATGCTATGAGCTATTTTAAATAATTAGTAAATATCAAATATTTACACAATAAAAATACAAAAATAAAAAAAAATGGCGAAAACGTATCTACGATCAATGATCACCATTCACCATGCATCGAAAGTTAACATTGTAATCCAAAGACCTATAATCATATTTAATTTTATTTCTCACAGTTATTGACTGATAATGACGTTTATTATTGTTATTTTTCTGTTCTGCATTGTTTAGCGGCGCGAGTCGCGACTAGTTGTGAAAAACGCGAGAGTGTACAGTAATGCGCTCGCTTTCCTCGCGAGACCCTTTGACTCGGGCGCAAAATACCGACACCGGACCGAGAGGGTCCGAGACAGGCGAGACGAGGCGAGCGATTGTATGGAGGCGGATGCGCGTATCGCTCACTGTGCCGGGGCGCATCGGTGCGGATTTTTGCTCGGCGGATTTCCGTCAATGCGACTCGGGCAGACACGGCCCGACAAGACCCGCTGCGCCTCGGCAAGCGACGCGCGGTTTACGATGCGATGCGGCCCGGCAAGCCTCGGCCCTCAACTCAAAATCCGCCAATGCGTTGCGCGCCGACCCACCTTCATTAATTTCAACTGCATTGAGCCCCGAGTCCCGACCCGCCCCGGCTACCACAGCTTGAACTGTCCAATGACTAGTCATTACCTTACAAGAATAATATTATTATTGTTTTCCCGCCATTACTTGACACTGGCCATGGTTTTATAGCCGAAGTGCCATAATAAGAAAAAAAATTAAAATTGTCTATGGTCGATGTGTGGGAAGCGGCCTGCGTCGCCATTTTGTTATTTCATGGTTGTCTTTTGGAGTATGAGTTTTGAAAATTGAGAATTTGAACCATATTTAGATCAATAAAGAACTACGTATAAAAATATCGTATTGTGAATTTGTGGAAAATGTTTTTATTGTTCATATAAAGATATAAAGATTGCGTAACATAGTTTTAGGTAAGTTAACGAATTATCATTTCGTGTAACATTTATAGGTACGCCGTGTTGAGGCCATACATGCTGTTAGAGTAATTTACAGTATTGTAATATTACCAGATCACACTTCATACCTAAATCTATTACTGTAAAAAGTATTTGTAGTATTTATTACCAAAAACTGCTCATGGAAGAACGATTACTTTTGAAATTCCATGTGATGTGTTGTGTCAAGATGTGGTATTTAGTTAGTTTATGTATTTAGAAAACTTAAAACTACAAAAACTGACTACTGCAAAGTAATAATAATTATTTACAAACTTGGCAAATGTTTGCACCTTGGTAGGTAAACAAAGATATGACAATGAATCTGACTCTTTACCATAATTAAAAAATTGATTTGATTGAGATTTTTGAGTTTGAGTTTTACATTCTAGTTACAATGCAGCAATGTATTGTGCTTGTATGTCAAGCCACTTAGGCCAGTATAAATAGTACTCAAAATGCATCTTGGTCTCAAGACACGGTTCAGGCTCTGTGATTGGTTGGCTGTCAAAATTTGGACCACTCACAGAGCCGAACCGCGTACCGGCTGGCCGATTCTGTATTGTACATTAGTGAGTTAATCACTGTGTACAAAAGTGAGACTTTCCATTACAGGAGTGAGTAACAGAAAGTCTCACTTTTGTATTCACTTGCATACAAAGAGACTTTCCGTTACTCACTCCTCCGTTTCGTTACTAACTCAGTGATTAACTCACAAATGTGCGATATAGAATCGGCCAGCTGGTCGCATCTTAAGTACTATTTATACGGGCCTTAGACAAGTATGCAGACGCTACATTTCTTCTTTTATTCACAGATGAAAATATTTTGTTGATTTTATTTCGAGGTCAATTTTCTAGGTGTCACCAGTCATCATGAGTGTAATAATACGCCTCCAGAACCTTCCGTGGTCAGCAAATGCTCTGGACATTCGTAACTACTTTCGAGGTCTATCTATTCCGGAAGGAGGCGTCCACATCGTAGGAGGAGAGTTAGGAGATGCATTCATAGCCTTCAGGTAGATATACATACAACAAAATACATTCCATGTAATATTTTCTGAAAAGTATTACATTATTAGCATTTAAAGATTATGTTTAGGTTATTATTTATGAAATTATAAAATAAAAATATAAATACAGTTATAATTTTAACTTGCATCACTCAAAAGAGTCAACAATTCACAAGGCTTATATGGATTGAAATGTGCGTAAGTAAATATGCCCAATCATAACAAGTAAACAGTACTATTAGAATGATAGGAAATTATTGATGAATGAAGTTTTGTATTAGTAAAGGCCATGGCTTGTATGATGTCAACAAGAACATACAATTAGGCATATGAAAACCAAAAATCGAGCTTAATAATATAATATAATAAGTATTAAAAAAAACTTATCTAAAAATAGGCTTCCTTATACACAGTCTTAGCTTAAACAGACACATGCACTCACACACATCTAATAAAAGTCGGTAAGTAATAGTTATACTCAATATTATATTGAACTATCTAGCTATTATATTAGTAGCTCGGAATAAATAGAGGCTGGTTCTGTGAACCAAAAGTTGAGGCTGATCAAACTACATCTCACAGATATAATATACAATAATGTTCCTTTGATATATGTATGCCTTACATCTGGGGTTCCCAAACTGGCGCTGCGGCGCCCTGGTGCGCCGAAGAATGTAGACAAGGGCACCGCGAGTCAATCCTCTATCTTTCTTCGAAACCAGAAATATTATACAGTACTTAAATTATAAAATGTAAATTTGCCTGTAGAGAACTAATAGGGTAAGGTGCCGTGAAAAATTATTATACTTGTAAGTTAACTGTGGGTTGAAAAAATCTGAGATTAAAAATTATTAATTAGTTAATGACCAGTTGTGTAAATTAAAAATAGTATCTTCAATTTTTTTTAACATTAAAGGTAATTTTTTTCTAAGATAACTTAAAATTCTAAAAACTAAATAGACATTCTTCAAGTTAGTACTACATACTAATAATAATAATATGAAAGATATTATGTTGTTGTGAATTTAATAAAATTTGTTTTATTCACAACAAGATATCTCTTAAACATAGAATAATACATATTATATTTGACTATGTGATTTGGACTCACTTTTTAAAACCTTTAATCATAATAATTAACATCTTATATAATTAGAATTTTCATATTATAAAAACAAGTAAAATATCTCATTTTTGTCGTTTCGTCTTTAAAACTAATCTACATTTATTCACACTTAAACCTAGACACAGTTAAAAAATAACCTTTAAGCTTCTTCTGGGTTCTTATTCTTTATTAAAATATGTATCCATTTATAGTGTGGCTTATAATATTAGAACATACCATATAACATATTAGGTATTGTACATTGACAGGTCTTGTTTTAACTTGACTATGGCGTTTCAATTATTATATGGGCCCCCAGCCCAGGCCACTGGGGCCCTCTAATCTCTATTGTGCACAAATTAGCATTCCGAACAAATTTTTATACGGGGCCCACCCGATGTACCTATGCTACGCTGTTAACTTTATCCCTCTTATAAAATATTTCAAAGACCTTACTATTCAAAGTCCGCTGTCTTCTTCTGTAATGTCTTTTTCAATCTGCCAGACGAAGACGAGCGAACTATGTTTCGTGATTGTGTAAATATTTTTATTGGCAAAGGGCATACCCCTTTTGCTCCACAAGCTAATTTGTAAAACTTCGTGGACAGTTATAGCAATATTTTGGTTGTGGACTCACTGTAAGTTTACAAACCCGTGAACCCCAATAAACAATTCGTGAGACTTTTCATAGACGACATGAGTAGGATTTAATTACCAACAGAAACCAGCCGCCTTACCCCCGAAACTGATATCAAACTGAAACCAAACTGATACGATTTTGATTGGGTATAGTTCCAAATCGATCCGCAGCACGATCGAGCGCTATTTTAGATGTCTAACGCCGTTCGCGTTAGTACACCGACGCTCTGAAACGCGAAACAGCGGCGAACCGATTTACTGTCTCACCCGCCACACGACAATGTATTATATTGCATCTCGCTCTATTCTTATTTCGCAGATTTTTCGCGTTTCGCAGCGTCGGTGTGCTAAATGCGTAAAGTGTCAAAAACGGTTGAAATCGAACAGGCTCGTAAGTCAAAATCGTATCAGTTTGGATCTTCTACTTCCTGGTTCGGCTGCTGAGCAGTGATCCGCAATGAACATCATCACTGGTGTATCGTGGTCAGTAGCTGGTGTGCCTCGAAAATGGTCATCGTACTTATTCCTAGTTTATGAGAATCAAAATAGGGAACATCTCAGAACGATCGATGAAGGGATAGGAACTCGGAGTAACCTGTACAGCTGATTAATTAGTGGTATATCTCCAAAAAAAAATTCCTAGATGTACCTTGAACACAAAAAGTTTGCGGAACACTGGACTAGAGAATCGGCTTCTATAATCGCTACTCGTGTCATTAGTCATTACTACTACGTAGGTACCACGAGGTTGTCGGCATCACGAAAACGCTCTTTATAGGTCTGAAGACTTGGAAAACATGCTGGAAAGATCTTGTGCTGACTATAGAAACTTCTTTTTTTCCAAATGTAGAGTAAGCTTCTGTTCTGAACTCTGCCAGTGAATCTGTGGACTATAATTGACAACTTCTCTAGTCTAATGAGTTTAATAAAACTACTTGGAGAGTAGCTTTATTAAACTTATTGCGGGAAGTATCGTAGGCCGATTGGTGACTATTTGTGAAACATGACATTAGACTCAACAACGACGAGAACATATACTTTATAAGACTGTCAACGCACTGTTTCTTTATTACACTTTGCCTACGGACTAAATTCCAATATAGGCTCGCTAGGTTTGTAGGTGTGGAGAAACGGGAAAGTAGGAACAATGACAACGCCACCGTTCGACCGGCAAAACATACAGGGAGTAACATCTTCATCTGCACGCCCGACACAATACGGCTTCAAAAGTCCTTACAATAGGACCGTATAGCAAAAAAGCCCTAATAGTCTGATGTGTCCCAAGATATACTTGAAGCCTAATTTTACGACGCCGCGCTGGAGTCATTACTTTATTTTCGGACAACCGAAGAGGCAAACTTTATATTGTCCTCTTCTTTTACTTTTGTGGGTTTTTGCCTTAAATGTTTAACGAAACGAATAGCTGCGTATGTTTTAGTGCGACTGCCAATAGTTTTGTACTAATTCACCGTGTCTTAGCCCGTCTGCAAACAATGCAAACTGGAAAATGGTACGCCCAGAAAAATATGAAATGCACTTCCAACTATGGCGTTGGGAACGTCATCTCCACAGTCTCGAATTGAATTCAGGATACGGTTCTGTAAACGTGGTATATTAAACCTATCATATCAATATTGGTAACCTCTATTTCCATGATGATTAAATGTGAAACAGCCAACTTAATCTAACGCACCAATATTCTGATGAGCCACTTGAGAGAAACAATTCTTGTCGATTCGTACATTCGTAAAACGCGATGACGAACTTATATCAACACCAAGATTTTATGTAAGAACTGCTTTGGAACTGCTATAAAAATTCTCGGAGGATGAATGAAAACGAATGCTAAAGATTTACTGCTGCTATCCTGCCTACACCGCAACGGCAACGTTCTTCTAAAATCTACCTTGTTACTGAAAAAAACTTTATTTTCAAATTAAACTGAACATGCTATTTTCGGGAATACTACAAAATAAACTACCGTCTATGTAACTAAGCCTACTGAGGAGAACGGGCTTAAGATTGCTGAGCGTCAATGTCTTATTAAACTAAAAATTACTGTAACGATTTCTACTAATTGGGTGTTACATCTGCCTTAGTTCTATACTCTCTTTTCTAGGGAAGCACTACCTCTCTTCACCAATCCAATTTTATTTTTGAAAGCATAAAGAAGCAGCTTTTAAACTTATTAAGTTAAAGTAGCATAGTATACATTAAGTCTTCGGGACAAACCTACGCGTCAGTAACGCTTCGGACGGGAGCTTCTGCAACGCGAAACTGGTGTGCACACCTGCGCGACTACGGTACTAAACCGTAGATTAATTATTCTCGCTCTGCCGACGCGAACGTCCCGCGTTGCAGCAGACGTAGGTTTGGCTTAAGCTTAAATGATTAGAGGTTTTAATTAAATCTTCAGAAATATCTTACAATATTTATCTACTCAGGACAACATTCCGTGTCAAGAGTTATGATCTAATCAAGGATCCCTAATCTTTTCTAGCTATAAATATAGCCTATGTTACTCAGGGTGAATGTAGCTTTCCAATGATGAAAGAATTTTTGAAATCGGAACAGTGGTTTTTGAGTATATATTCATTACAAATGTAGGTACACACAAAGATACACATAATATTTTCAAATCGTAGCTTGTAGTCTGTATAATACAGCTCTGTAGAAATTGGCTGAAATAATTTGGTAGACCTTTAGGACATACAACCACTATTTGGGTCTATCAAGGACATACAATTATTTGTGTTTTCGTCAATAAATGTTTGATAAATGTACTGTAGCAAGATAGTTTCAGCATATTGATTTTCTCAAGGCTACAAACTGCTTCGAACTTGAATTGCAGGCTTTCACCGGGAGCGTCGCGAGGCAACCAACAAATTACAATACAGACTTTTGACGGTGTATTGATGATAGGCGATAACATGAGTAGACATTATACCACTAAATATTCTTAAAACTTAGAACTTGACTTTTCACGAAAATCGTGCAAACAGCACTGCAGCATTCAGGGTTCTTCTACCCTGAATGCTGCACTGCAGGAGATTCTAAAATTGCATCAAAAGTAATAAGTTTGGGAAGCCTTGCCATATTATTATTCATTTTGGCTCTTTGTGGTCCTGATGCCCTTTTTAAAGATCTTGGAGTTAAAAAGGTTTTAGGAATTTCACGTAAAGCAGCTTTCCAGGAAAGTTAGACCGATGCAGTATAATGTTATACCTACACTAGAATCTAGAATCTTGACCTTGACGCTTGCCGTATTATAAAAACATGCTCTGGTGTAAGTATATATCTTTTGAATCGTCTTCCTTTTTTGGCTTACTATTTGGTAGAAATAGGCGTACAGTAAAGTTGTACTTTAATGATTAAGTATTAAACTGTTTTAATTTAATATTCCACGTTTTGATCAATCTATCTAGTATCTTCACATCCAAAAGCATTGAAAACAATATCCTGATAAGTTTGGTTTGTACGGTCTACACTTACACGTTTTCTCATAATATCGCTGGCCAAAAGCTTTGGTTTTTAATTAATTGACGATCCCTACTAAATCTAAAAAAAAACTACTACTAACTCAATGTCCTTTTAAAAATATTACGCTACTTATTTGAATGCAGACACCTACTTCCTCATAAAAAATTACCAAGCAGATATTTTCTAAGCACATCACTGTAACTAAGTACTTTAAACCAGAATGAATCTTGCTTACCTACATGAGAAATAGTCATAATAGACTAATTCAAATCAGGGAGCCCGAGCGACCCGCTAAAACTGGGACAAGAAAATGCGAGGAGAATGTTTAAAAGCCCGAATACATCTTAATCGTCGACTAAATGTTGGTACTTTTTTTAAACGATATCTAGGAAGACGATGCACGCTGCGTGAAGGATATGATGGTTGGAATGTTTTTCTTCTGTTATAGCTCCCAGGCCTCATATTATAATCGTCGTAGAGATTTGCAGAAGTTTTTGATTTCAACGTCAATGGAGTAGAGTTTTTCCACTTACTGTAGATTAAGATCTTGACTGTAACCAAAGTATTTTTTTAATTTGCAGTTTTTAACCTTTTGAGTTCTAGTTTTAGCTATCGATTTAGGCCAATTATGACTTCTGTGAGGCCTGCTGCAAGGTAATCAAAATATCGGCAGCCCCACACAGGGTATCTCCTGTTTCTTAAAGTCGGTTAAAAGTAGCATACAGTGTCGTCCAAAGAGTTCTGACTTAGTATAATCATGCTGTTAGTCCATCCTAAAATGTCTAAAAATGTTTCGAGCAGGACTCTTCGAGGATCCAAACATTCATCACCAGTACTTACTATTCAATTTTTTACTAAGTGGTACAAATACTCGTTTATAGCACTCACCGCGTATCGACACAACTTTTTTATGTTGAAAGCTTTCTAGCAGGTGACTATTTTATTTTTCAACCTGGGTCGCCACATGTTCTGGTTTGGTTGGAAGAAAACTAAAAGGTTCGAAAAACACTAGTCACGAATTTGTAATTTTTTTTTATACGTATACTATGTAAACAACCAGATTATTTACGAATTCAAAATTATAAACTTATTAAGTTTGTAAAAAGGACGAACGAATATTAAGTAAATTAATATCATTCTAAAATAACTAAAAAGGTTCCACCTCAATTTATTACATTACAAAATATACTGAAAACTTACGACCGCTTGTAGTGCCATGCCATTATAGTATCTAAGCTCTAGCAAAATCTGTGTTTATAAAAACTACAATGGTACAAAATGTAATACGTATAATATAAAATTGCGCGCTATTTGCATTTTGCATTTAAAAAATAAAACTGGACTCGCAACTCTGTTTTACATAACTAATTGCTCATCCTATGCCGAGATCATCGGTCTTTTCAGGTCATCAGGTGATATCACATTTATAGTGACGACACGCGTATCACTGTAAAATATAGGGTGCAATTAAACCTTCCGGCCAAATTTCGATGTACATATTGATCCTTGTTAAAAATAAAAATACATGATTTTTTTCTCAATTAATGTACACTATAACGCCTCTGCTCCGCCCCCCCGCGTCATCCCCGCTCTACCCACTGCCGTGAAGTGCCCGTTCTGCAACGATTTTAAGTGGGATAAAAAAGAGTCGCTGTGACACTGCTACGCGTCTCTGTAGCACTGCTACGTCTCGCTGTAGCACTGCTACGCGTCGCTGTTCCACTGCTACGCGTCGCTGTGGCACTGCTACACGTCGCTGTGGCACTGCTACGCGTCGCTGTTCCACTGCTACGCGTCGCCGTGGCACTGCTACGTCTCGCTGTAGCACTGCTACGTGTCGCTGTGGCAGTGCTACGCGTTGCCACAGTATAGCAATATCCCTACAGTAGTGAAACGAATGTACTTGCGCAGAGCAACGGAGGGGTATCCGCGGGGAAGCGGGCGGCGCGGGCCCGCGCCGTCAAACTCGCGGAGTTTGTACGAATTCGCGCGCAGGTGTGACGTTGGCGCGTTGTCTACGAATTTTGTGTTGTAAAACGATAACTTATCTTATAAACAATGGGATATAATAAGTGTTCAGTGTACAGAATATGTAAATCTGATTCAAAAAACAAAAAGGATTTAAATTGTCATAAAATATAATATCGACTCACAGTTCACACTAATATTGTGTTGGCCTTGGTGGAATTTATTTGCAATTTGCATCTCTGTTTTATTGTTTACGTTGTAAGAAGTGTAACAAGGAGAGAAACAATATAGAATAAAAATAAAAAAAACTGTCAAATACCCTGTTACAGTCATACTAATTAGTACCTACCTAGCTAGGTACACAGGGCCACACATCAAGTGTAACATTATGACATTTGGACCGCCCTTACCGCGCACGTAATAAGAGCGAGTTTTGAAGTGCTTCTGTTACACCTGACGTGTGGCCTACCGTACCTACCAATTGTTATAATATGATTAATTATTGTTGGATATTTTATATATCCGAATGCGTCTTCATTATTTTAATCCTTCGATCGTGGATTCTTGGAAATCTATTGTTATTCTATTGTATCTTGCTCACCGGTGAGCTTAAGGGGCTTGATAGGTTAATAAAATTTTTAAATCCATACTAATTAGTAATTACTATAATATTATAAATGCGAAAGTGTGTCTGTCTGTCTGTCTGTCTGTTACCTCTTCACGCCCAAACCGCTGGACCGATTTTGCTGAAATTTGGCATGGAGATACTTTGAGTCCCGGGAAAGGACAAAGGATACTTTTTGTCCTGGAAAAATGTACGGTTCCCGTGCGATTAACGAGTTTTGGCACAACGGAGTTGCGCGCATCATCTAGTAAAGAACTCAAATCATCTAAAAATAAAGTTTCACGTAAATATCTGGCAGTACGACATAATATGTAAATATAACACGCTGATTAATTACAAGCACAATATTTTATTTTTATTTTATTTCCCGTTTCGTGGCAAGTGGCAACCCTGGCATATCTGCTTGGTACTTACACCGGTGGCGGCATCGTGCGACATCAAAGGCGTTTCGTTACTGTAGGGATATTATATTGCTATACTGTGGCGTTGCTGTGGCACTGCTACGCGTCGCTGTGGCACTGCTACGCGTCGCTGTGGCACTGCTACGACTCGCTGTAGCACTGCTACGCGTCGCTGTGGCACTGCTACGCGTCGCTGTAGCAGTGCTACGCGTCGCTGTTCCACTGCTACGCGTCGCTGTTCCACTGCTACGCGTCGCTGTAGCACTGCTACGCGTCGCTGTGGCACTGCTACGTCTCGCTGTAGCAGTGCTACGCGTCGCTGTGGCACTGCTACGCGTCGCTGTAGCAGTGCTACGCGTCGCTGTTCCACTGCTACGCGTTGCTGTGGCACTGCTACGCGTCGCTGTTCCACTGCTACGCGTCTCTGTGGCACTGCTACGTCTCGCTGTAGCACTGCTACATGTCGCTGTAGCACTGCTACGCGTCGCTGTTCCACTGCTACGCGTCTCTGTGGCACTGCTACGTCTCGCTGTAGCACTGCTACGTGTCGCTGTAGCACTGCTACGCGTCGCTGTAGCAGTGCTACGCGTCGCTGTGGCACTGCTACGTCTCGCTGTAGCACTGTTTTTTTTATGAAAAAAAAAAGGGGAAAACGGGTCACCTGATGGAAAGCAACTTCCGTCACCCATGGACACTCGCAGCATCAGAAGAGCTGCAGGTGCGTTGCCGGCCTTCTACGAGGGAATAGGGTAGAGAAGGAAATAAGAGAGGATAGGGAAGGGAAAAGGGTAGGGGATTTGGCCTCCGGTCAACTCACTCACTCGACGAAGTTTCACGCCGGTTTTCTGTGAGCCCGTGGTATTTCTCCGGTCGAGCCGGCCCATTCGTGCCGAATTCGTGCTACGTGTTGCTCACTCTGCTACGAGTTACCGCGACACTGCAAGTACCTTTCCGATCAACGCGGCAAGCGACCGCGACGGCCAAAAAATACCACCATGACATAGGCTACATATTTTAAAGCATGACTGGTGAGACAATACCGATACTTAGGGAGAGTATTCAGTACTCGATTCTCATTATAAATATTATGTAATAAATTTAAGTACTTAATTTTTGACCAAATTTCCCATTAAACGAATCACGGACACTGTAAGTTACTATGCAACCGCGCGGCGTCTGCGCCCCCCGCGCCGGCGCGCTACCCCTCCCGCGCGCGGTGTCCATGTGTTGGGTAAATAATAGTAGTATAATATATTATTATTATTATTATTAGGATCTTAGCTGTTATCGGTCACCATCGTGGAGTCACTTTACAAAAATACTAGTCGAAGTTTTTCAGTGAAAAATCCGTCATGAATGTCCACTAATTCTTATTAACTGGGCTCAAGGCTCAAGCTTTTCCTTTATTTTGCTGTACGGAAAAAATATTGCTTCTCGAAAGGTTTCCGCCACCAAAGTTTAAGGACCGCTGGTATATTAAGCACGTGGATTAGTACAGTACTCTAAGAAACAAACAACTCAACACTACACTCACAGTAATTATGTAGACCATTTTTTACCTAGACACTATGACTATTGAGAATCATTTTATCATCGCCTATTTTGTAATTTGTTAATTCATATCATAGCATAGAAGCTTCATGTTTTACTAATTATGAAATAGATAATTAAATTAGTTAATTACTAATTAGACATCGCATTGAGATGGCGAGAGTAGCAGTCGCAAGCAGGAATGCTGAAACTATCTACATAATATTATGATTTTTTTAACTACTGAATACTCAAACCGAGAGTACGATTTTTGCACTTTCCGAATGTCGCTTCTGTATAACATACATCAGTAACACTGAAAATATTTAGAACATGAAAAACGGCTTAATGTATAAAGTTGCCAATACTTTTATTCTTTTTTGAAGTAATCTCCGTTCCTCTCTACACATCGTCCGTTTTGCGGAGTGCGCTGAAGCATTGTTTGACGACCTCTGTGGCTCAATGGTTAAGAGTGTGTGGCAGCTCAAGCCGGGCGGGGGTCGCGGGCTCAAATCCCGACGACGGAACAAAAAAAGTTTTCAATATTTCTGGGTCATGGATGTGTATTAAATATTATTATGATTTATTTAAAATATTAAATATATTTGCGTTGTCTGGTACCCGTAACAAGTCCTTCAAGTGCTAAGCACGGGGCCAGACTGACGCGGACGTGGTGTGAAGCATCCATAGATATTACTTATTATTAGATATTATTGTCGTGGAGAAGGAGGATCCTGCGAAGGTGTTTCTGGCCGTCGGTTAAAGTATGGGGAATCCGTCTGCTACAAAGCTTTGACGCCTAATTAATGTTCGTGTAATTTTTTTAACATGAGTTGACTAATACCAATGTAGGCTTGCCCGTATCTGCTGATAGATTATCTTATCTTCCTTTATTATGCGTCGTGAACCAATAATTATTGTAAATAGTGGCACGAGATGGAACTTCATAAAGAAATGTTAATCGCAGCCTATCTAGCTATAGTATACAATTATATATAGCTTTGTTGTTGAGTAAGCCCACAACGAAAGTCATAATATAAGTAAGTCATTGACCAAAAAATTTTCTCGCTTTAGGTTCATTTTCACGTGTAACATGCAATGTAACAAGAGTTTTAGATTTGCAGGCAATTCACAAAAACAAATGACAAATGAATGCAATATTATAAGTATCTGGTCCACCAGAATCTGATGTCAAAAAGTGAGAAAATAAATTGACTCTAGCAATACCGGGGTAATAGGAATAAAACATTTTCATCCTTTTTTATTCCTTTCGCGGCTTATTTTGTGAATTATTCACAAAATAAGCCGCGAAAGGAAAAAGTGTGAAACATGCAATTTATATAAAAAATTATCCAATGATCAAGGATATTTTTTTAAAATCTGCTGTCGAAAATTGCCATCAGATTCTGGTAGACCTATACTACACATTTAGGTTACCAAAGAGTTCTAAGAGGTTCTAACAATAAAATTCAAAAAAGTTTTCTTTGGCAATGTTTCTAATGCTGGCTTCTCACGGCGCGTAATATGACGAGCCGCGCCGCCCCGAGCCGATTTGTACGAGAGCGCACGAGCCAACAGGCGAGTCCGCGCTACCCGTTCTCACGGCCACGGCGCGTAATATCGCGCTTGCTCGAGGCAGCCCGCGCCACCTCGAGCCACCCCCTACTCACGGCGCTCGGCTTGTGCTGGCGCGGTACGGCTTGTGATATTACGCGCAGTGAGAACTGAGAAGCCAGCATAACAGGCTAGTTCTAAACATTTTCAGTGTTACGTACAGTAAAGGACCCAAGCACACGGTGACTATTTGTAGCTTAATTATTCTGTCATGCGTTTAGCAACAGCATCGCTGCTACTCGAGCATCCCGCGTCGTCGTGGAGACCAAGTTGGTTTTGTAGATAATCTACTTCTATTCTCTTCTATTTTTTTCTCCATTTTCCTAATCTACAGTAGATTAGGAAAATGGAGAAATATATATGAGCGTTCTTGATTTTAGCCGTGCGGTAAGGAGCATCAGCCATTTTAAAATCATGAAAAAGAAAATACATAAAAAAATTGCTTACATAGATAATTTAAGACAGCAAGGACTAAACGTTTAGTCGTGCGACATTAATAGCCTGAGAAAATTAAGGAATTCAGACCGAATAATTCGTGTAGTTTTGAAAGATGGTACAGTTATTTCTAAAGGTGTCCAGATGAATATATATTATTAGGGTTCCGTACCCAAAGGGTGAAAACGGGACCCTATTCTTGAGACTTCGATGTCTGTCCGTCTGTCTGTCTCCAGGCTGTAACTCAAGAACGGTAATAGCTAGAGAGTTGAAATTTTCACAGATTGTGTATATCCGTTGCCGCTATAACAACAAATACTAAAAGCAAAATAAAATTAATATTTAAGGGGGGCTCCCATACAACAAACGTGATTTTTTTGGCCTTTTTTGATCTATATCAATAATAGCAACAGCTAGGCCCTTGAATTTTCCACAAAATCCTTGGTTTTACTTGTACTTTAATATTTAATAATAATATTAAAATAAAATAAAAAATTAAGGGGGGCTCCCATACAAAAAACATAATTTTTGGTCTAATTTTGCTCTGTAATGGACAATGGTACGGAACCCTTCGTGCGCGAGTCCGACTCGCACTTGGCCGATTATTATATACTATACGTCTACCCACTAATATTTAATTAATTTAACAATCCAACGCGTTTACGTAAGAAGTCCACATTTTGAAAAATCTCACGTGAGATTTTGGGGGGAGGCGGGGGGGTTTAATAAAATCTCACGAAATCTCACAAGGGGGGAGGGGGGGTTAAAAAATAAAAAAAAACACCTCACGTAATTTGTGGACGTAAGACAAACATATCTGCGAAAACCGCATGCAAATCGGATCAGTAGCTTTCGTGTGATAGTGGAAAAACATACATACAGACAGACAAAAACTAACCACATTTTTGGGCTTCTATAGCGAAGTAGTGACGCCCCTGGCTTATCATTTGTACAGAATTTTCATTTCTACAGTTTTATTATATGACGTATAGATGATCACCAAATAATATAGTAAATGATCACCAAATCCTAGCGAGCAAATCAATGCGATATTTCTGTCGCAACATAACACTACGATTGACAAAAAATGTAAGCATATTTTACCAAAACAAGTATTATTTAATTCCTTATTATGTTAAGTAGGTATATTGTCTCCGGCCTGCAGTTCCCTCCCACCGCACCGCAAGCGCCGAATGTCCGGACACGAACGTCCCACGTGTAAAATCGGTTCAACAGTTTGGACGTGAAGTAGTAACAGACAGACACCTTTTTTGCGTTGGGGGAATGCGTTTACGCATCCCCGGAGCCTGGGGAGGACCACCGAGGTATGTGGGACTCCCCGGGGCGGACGGAAAACGCACCCGGGACTACCCACTAAAACCCCAACGGTGTTCCTGCTCCTGAAGGTAGCCCCACATCCCTCTTCAAGCTTAACTCGTGGACACCATTCCACAATACTCCGCGACGATGCGCTGGAACACTTACCGCATCGAGGATTACCAACGGACAGACCAATTTAAAATATTAGTATGGATGATGAGAGTTATTTACTTAAATCTAATAACGAGATGTAATTCTTTTGTTTCTCATTTAACAAGATATAGTTCAATTTTTGCAATATTTTTTTTCGTCATTTTACTTTAAAAGGATATCAAGATGAAAATACTGAAGTTACCTTTAATTTTACATTAAAATGATACTATTCATGTTTCGCATTGGTTTCGCAGTTCGCAGCGTCGGTGGACAAGAGGCGTAAAAGCGTGTTAAAAAAAGCGAATAGGTAGTTACGGCAGGTCTGCGGAAATATTGGACTTACACATTGGACCAAGGCATTGAGCCAGCGCGCAGCGCCTTGAGCCAACGTGTAAAGTATAAAATGTCACTCCCAACTTATTTATGACTAGCTGTCCCGGCAAACGTTGTTTTGCCATTTAAAGTATATTTTCTACATCATCAGTTGATACATGTTTTACCCCCTCTTTTGTCCCCTAAGAGGGTGTGGGGGAGGGAAGGTCATACACCAGATGTTAAGTTGAAAAACACAGTTAATACCTAATATGAAGTAAGTCCACTAAAGAAAAAAGTTGTATACAAAATCTGACCCCTCTTTGGTCCTCAGAGAGGGTTGAGAGGGGAGGGGAGGGAGGATTTTTATACACCAGATGTTGAGTTGGAAGAAGACAGATATAATATATCTGTGAAAACCGTATGCAAATCTGTGAAAACCGTATGCAAATCGGATCAGTAGTTTTCGTGTTAAAGAAAAAAGTTTGATACAAAATCCGACCCCCTCTTTTGTCCCCTTAGAGGGGTGGGGGGAAAAATTTTTATACACCAGATGTTAAGCTGGAAGAAGATAAATATATCTGCGAAAACCACATTCAAATCGGATCAGTATTTTTCGTGTGATGCTGGAACAAACATACAGACAGGCAGAAAGAGTGACAGACAGACAGACAGACAAAAAACTAACCACATTTTTGGCTTCTATAGCAATGTAGTGACAAAGGTGAAATTTCGGGTGTCATTTCATATCTTTTATGTACAGAATTTTCATTTCTACAACAGAATATCGTCTTCCTCCCGCACGCGCTTTGGTGACGCCCACTATCGTAATATTTTAATTTCGCCATAATTTCAAAACCAAACGTCCAATTTTAATCATTCAAAGACCAAATATTATCTACATAAACTGTACTTAGTGATAAAATAATTTATTTTGATAAGGATTAATAGTGTGAGTAAAATATATCCGTTTAAATGTAGTCCAAAAAAAATCAGGATTTTTAAATAAATAAATGGTTATTGTGCCTCACTCGACATAGATAGGTATAGTGTGTCGCGGACTTTTTTGTAGATATTTATAAGATCTACAATTACTTAGAACATTTTATGGTTCTATCTTTTATAGTTTAGGCAGCGTACGCAAAATAAGTAACTTTTCTAGCTGATTTTTTACACCTTGCGTCCGAAAAACTCAAATATCTTACGGAACCCTACTTTTTTCCAAAATAAAATGTAGCCTATGTTCAGCAGAAATAATGTAAGATTCCAATAGCAAAAGAATTTTTCAAATCGGTCCAGTAGTTTCGGAGCCTATTCGACTCAAACAAACAAACAAACAAACAAACAAACAAACAAAAAATCAAATCTTTCCTCTTTATAATAGTAGTGTAGATCAAGTAGGTGACACAATGTGTATTGTGTACAGCGGGCTTAGGACAATCCTCGCACCACCACGGATGGCTGCAACCCTATAATGAGCGAGTGCCTTCTAGCCATCGCCATTCGCAAATCGCAGCTATGCCGAAGGCCGCGAGACCTATTCAAACAATACTACTCTTTAGGCTGATTTTAGTGTCACGCGGGCCGTCAGTACGGATCGCTCCGTGTATATGCAATATGCATTACGCTATAAGGAGCGTTTTAGAGTAATGCGGAGGGGTCCGTACGGACCCGTCATAAAACTTCATACAAATCGGTCTACGGAGCGATCCGTACCGACGGCCCGCGTGACACTAAAACCAGCCTAAGTCTAGATAAGTTATGTATTCGCGACCCAGGAATTTGCAGGATACGAACCGCGATCTCCGTTTGACCATAACTGGACACAGTCACAGAGGTCGTTAAAAACTTTTTTCTTCATGAATTTGATAAGAATAGCTACTGCGATTACAACGATAATATTTTATTTCGTTATAAAGGCTAATGCAGCAATTAGGTCAATGGTTGTAGATAAGTATTATGCCATTGCAAGGATGGTGTTTAACATTTTACTAGATAAGTCTACAAAATAGTATTTTGCGTAGACACATAATATCACACACAATATCTATAAAAATATATAAAAAGCCACTTAGGCTGCCTTCACATTAGCGTTTCTCCAGCGTAGGCGTTCGATGAACGTATGCGCAGCGCAGACGCCGCGTTGTCGTAAGTCATAACGTTTCCTCTTATTAATTAAACGCTGCGCTAGCGCAGCGTACTTACTGATTGTTCCAATAGAGCTGAAGCGGCGACAACGCGAAGCACGCGCCGCGTTGTCGCGGCGTCTGCGCTGCGCATACGCGTAGGCGTGAACAAACGCTAGTGTGAAGGCAGCCTTAAAAATCAGACTAGTAGTTTTACTTATTTACTTTTTTACCATTGACTTGGAGAAATGAACTGACCTACACCAGTCCGCTTAGCATGTTGAAGAAATCTTCCTTCAGATTCTCATTCTACCGCACCGAGAAAAAACTTTTACTTAGCAAAATATAGTTTTTAATCAAAGGTAATAAAAATCATAATCAAAGACCGCTTCGATCTTTCTGCCTTGCAATAAGAACTACATATTTTGTTCCCCACCCTCCCCAAGTGTAGGTAACTATGTAAGTCTTTATATTTTACGACACAGGTATTAACAAACATGCAGGGCCCGATCTAGCTATTTAGCCGCTCCGGGCAAAGATCATCTTCGCCTCCCTTTACATACAGAAAATAGTCTCTAATCTCCCAACAAAACTAGGCTAGTTTTGTTGGGAGATAATAGAGGAAAATTTCCACTTTTGAACCTGAAGAAGTAGTGGATGGTTAATAATGGCTATGTTGGAAGATAAGAATATGTAACTCCATTTTGCTGCTCTGGATAGCTCGCTCTACCTTAGATCTGGCCCTGCAAACAAGAATGATACAATAGCTATGTCCACATTGTGCACTTTCATCTTCAATTTTCATAATCTTTTGACGTTTCGAATGTCAAAAGATTATGAAAATTGAAGATGAAAGGGCACAATGTGGACATAGCTATAAGGATACAATCGATACTTCGTGTCGTGACTTGTATGCAAGTAAGTAGGTCCTGACGACTGTGCTCGATTTCGCCCCAGTCGTATAGATGTTACTCCAGTCATTACGTCGGAAAAAATCGGGTTAGGAATTCAAGTGAACCGAGAAAGCTAAATTTTGGATATTAAGTGGGAGATGGCTATAAAAGCCTAAGTTCAAATTGTCGACCAAAATAACCTAGTGGGTTTTCCGCCATCTTGAAAAAAGGGTTAAATTCAGTTTTTTCATTATAACTCGGTTCCCCGTCGAGATAAGACATTTTTTATGTAATACTTTTTTGTTGCTCTTTGTACGATCTACAATTAAGGTCCTATACATTTTTCACGTATCGATCTTCGTTATCGAAATATCGATAAAAAACAAAAAAACCACAAAGTTTGAGAGAAAAAATTGTTTTTCGCAATTTTCTTTTTTAGGGTTCCGTACCCAAAGGGTAAAAACGGGACCCTATTACTAAGACTTCGATTTCTGTCCGTCTGTCTGTCTGTCTGTATGTCTTGAGGCTGTAACTCAAGAACCGCTATAGCTAGAGTTCTGAAATTTTCACAGATTGTGTATTTTCGGTGCCGCTATTGGCCGATTAGGTATTTTATTTTTCATTTTCGAGAAAATTTTGCCTAAATGCCTAAAAGTTCCGTATTGAGCTGTAGAAATTCAAATAGAAACGTTGGCCTAGGCCCTAGATAATGGGCACTTTTCTTATCATCGGTACGTCACAGTAGCTATAAATAATCGGCCAAGTGCGAGTCGGACTCGCGCACGAAGGGTTCCGTACCATTATTGAGCAAAATTAGGCCAAAAATTGTGTTTTTTGTGTGGTAGCCCCCCTTAATTTCTTATTTTTTATGTCATGAAAGCACTTTCATAAATGCAATCTATATCTATATTCTATACATATAATAAAACTGTAGAAATGAAAATTCTGTACATTAAAGATATATTCAAAAAATAATAAGCGGGGGGTGTCATTACATCGCTATAGAAGCCAAAAAATGTGGTTAGTTTTTTGTCTGTCTGTCTGTCTGTCTGTATGTTTGTTCCACTATCACACGAAAACTACTGATCCGATTTTAATGCGGTTTTCGCAGATATATTTATCTTCTTCCAACGTAACATCTGGTGTATAAAAAAATCCCCCCCACCCCTCTAAGGGGACAAAAGAGGGGGTCAGGTTTTGTATCAAACTTTTTTCATTAACACGAAAACTACTGATCCGATTTGCATACGGTTTTCGCAGATATATTTGTCTTCTTCAATCCCAACATCTGGTGTATAAAAATCCCCCCCCCCCCCCACCCCTCTAAGGGTACCAAAGAGGGGGTCAGATTTTGTATCATTTTTTTTTTGGACTTACTTCATAGTTTTAACTGTGTTTTCCATTTTAACATCAGGTATATAAAATTTTCCCGCCCACCCCTCTAAGGGGACAAAAGAGGGGGTAAGATTTTTTATCAACTGATGAAGTAGATGTACTTTAAATGGCAAAACAACGTTTGCCGGGACAGCTAGTAATTAATATAGCTGTCGAACAAAAATCTCCCGCGATGCCTACAAGCAACTCTAAGGTGACGTCATAATCGAGTAGCATTTTGTATGGAGCGTTTCGGGCAGGTCTATTTTACGAGATTTTTGAATTGTCATATCTTGGTGAATTTTAAAGCTATCTGAGCCGTTCTTTCACCGATGTTTCTATTTTTTAAGGGTCTTTCAATTACCAATAATAAAAAAATAGTCATCATGCCTATTAAAACTTTTTAATGATGCCAAAATCAGCCAGATACAATTATAGCCTAAGAGATTTTATGGCATGTTCATACATACTATAATGCGAAAGTACTTTTTCCCCAACCTATTATATTACTGTATTCTGGGAGCGAGAGGGGTTTGAGGAGCAAGTGTGTGGCTGTGCCTCATTCTTTGGAGATGTAGGTTACTATGGACCTACTATAGCAGTTTCTAGTAACTAGTCGATATACAGCATGACTGGTGAGTCAATACCGATATTTAAGGAGAGTATTCAGTACTCGATTCTCATTATAAATATGTAATAAAATTAGGTTCTTAATTTTTTTCGAATTTCCCAAAAATTAATGAATCATGAATACTAAGTAAATTACGCGGCTAGGCAAGGAGGCATACTATGCGGCCGGTGCAGAGGCGTGCGCTACCAAAGAAACACCACACAACTACCCCTCCCGCTCGCGGTGTCCATGCGTTGGGTAAATAATTATTTAACTTTAAGCTACATTTACTCAGTGATCAATTGATATTATTTTTTCATATTATTTTTTTTTCAACTAATATAATAGCCAAATATCACGTCCTCAAGTATTGAACATGTCTCACCAGTCACGCAGTATTAGCCTACCTCATAGAATAACATAAATCTTGAGCACAAAGTCAGTTACATTGATAAAATTAATGCTATAAAACTGATTTCAAGTCACTAGTTTCGCAATGTAAATTCGATTTACACAGCATAATAGGTACTGAATATCCTGATTCCTGAAAATCTACTACTATTCAGTATTTGATGTAGGAAACGGATAGGTTTAAATATAGTTAGGTAGGTAACTGTAGTAGGTAAGTAGTAAGTACTAGACCAGCTATAGGTGCTCAACCTGCGGCCACCAGGACTTAATCAGTTGGTAGGTATTCAGTGACCCGCGTGAATCGATAGACCCAAATCTTGTTTGCTTTATAATATGCATATTTACTTTCATCAAAATTCTAAAAGTTAATAGTGGAAAAACTGTGTACGCCTTGTGAATTTTGAACTTCTGAAGTATGCCTAGCTAATTGAAAATTTTGTAAGTATAATATTGAACTTTTAACTTAGAAGCTTATTTATTGTACAACAGCACCGACGAAGACGCTCGCCAGGCGATGATGCTCGACGGGGGGAAGATCAAAGAGATACAGGTGAAGCTCCTGCTGAGCTCGCGCTCCGAGATGCACAAGGTGATCGAGACGGCGCGCCAGACCGTGCCCATCCTGAGCCTCGCGCCGCCAGTCGCCGCGCCCTCGCCCGCCCCCGCCCCCGCCGCGCCCGCCGCCCTGCAGCCCGCGCCGCCCACCATCTCGCCCTTCTCCGTGCTCACCCCCGGCGGCCTGTCCGGCTTCGGCATCCCCGGGCTCGGCAACCCCCAGGAAATACCGCAGCCGGCCGTCATCGAGCCGCCCCAGCCCCTTCTGATAAGCCCCAACAACTCCAAAACTCCCGACGAGGAGGAGAACGACGACAAATCGGAAACGAAGCGTACCAAAGACCGACGCCGCACCAGGTCTCGATCTAGGTCCAGAGACCGCGACCGCAAGGATCGAAAACGGGACCGCCGAGATAGGTCGCGATCTAGGGAGAGAAGACGCAGGGATAGAAGTCGGAGTAGAGAAAGGAGGGACCGGAAACGAGACAGAAAAGATAGGAGTCGCTCGAGGGAACGGTCCCCTAGACGTCCTCGCGATAAACGTCGATCGCCCCAGAGCTCGCAGGAGAGGTCGGCGGCCGATAAAGTGAACGACGGTCCGCCTCAAACGAGTATGCACGGGTTTCCCAATCCGATGAATCCGTTGCTCAACAACGGTCAACCGCAGATGGGAATTCTCAATCAGCCCCTGCTGAACGGACCGGGCGGACAGGGCAGGTTCGCAGATCCCAGTCTAAAAGATGCTTTTAACAAATTGCAGGAACTCGGTAAGAAAAGAAATCCAAACGCCTTTCAGGGCGATCAGAGCAACGCCGGCGGGCGACCCGGACTGGGTAGAGGTGGCAATAACAACGTTCGCGGCGGCGGCGGCGGCGGAAACGCGCGCAGGGACGGCCGACAATCCCGATTCGACGATCAACCCAGAGACTGCTGCGTGGCAATAAGAAATGCTCCCAATCACACCAGCTACGGCGACGTAAGAAGGTTCTTCCCGTTCATGATAGATAAACACGGTATCAAAATGATAAACGACAATATGGGTCGACGAACGGGAAACATTTATGTAAGGTTTTGCGATTCTCGCTCGAAGCAATTAGCGCTGCAGAGGCAACTCAACGAGCTAAAAGGGGAAGTCGTCACCGTCGAGAGTTTGGACGACGAGCTGTACGAGTCCGCCGTCGACTCGTATCTCCCATACCGCGACGACAACGACATCCAGGAGCAAAATCCTATAATGGATCAAGACAATCGCCGACCCGCTTTTACGTTTAGCGTTCTGAAGTTAGCGGACCTGCCGCATTTCGTCAAAGAACACGATATCGTTAAAGCTTTTAGTGAATTTTCACTACTGTCGATTCTGCTCAACGATTGTCGTCTGACTCGTACTAAGATCGCATTCGTTCAGTTCGTAAAGCCCGAGGACGCTCGAAAGGCTTTGGAGCGCAAGGAGAGTTATCTTTTCGGCCGACGTCAGCCCGTCATAACGCCCGTCACCGACGACGAGTACGAGAACGAGAAGAACACTAACGATAAAATAGAGATTCAAAATAATCGTCCAAAGAATGACGAGCCGGTCCCCGAGTCGGCGGTACCCAGGGATCCCCGGCAGCGGCGACAGAACGACAACGGCCCCGGTCCTCACGTGCAGCAGCAGCAGCCGGTAGTCTTTGCTCCTAACAGTCCGTTCCAGCAGAACTTCAACCCGGGCTTCGGCAACCCGCAGTTCGCCGGCTACCCGAGCGGGAACATGGACCCGAGGGCGGCCGCGGCCAACTGGGCCAGCCAGAACATGGCCCAGCAGGCCCGTGGTATGGCGCCCGTTAACAATTCTCAGGTCATCAATTTGGACGCGGACGACGAGCCTCCCGACTGCGTTCTCATGAAGGGTCTGCCCCGCGAGGCGACCGATAGAACTATTTTAGACTTCCTGTCGGATACCGGGGCGGTTCCGGCTAGAATTCACCTGATGCTCGATCCGGCCGGCCGGCCCTCCGGGGACTGCTTCTGCGAATTCCGTAGCTCCCAGGACGCGAGACAGGCGGTGACCAAGCACGGGAGCAGCTTGGAAGGTAATCGTATCACAGTAGATTTGGTCATGCGCAGCGTGGTGGAGGAGGCGCTCGAGGGGCCGAAGGAGATCCGACGAGAGAACGACATGTACGGAAACGGCCCGCCGCTCCTCAACACGCCCCCGATGGTCCCGCAGATGTTCGAAGGGCCTCAGAGCTTCCCGGGTCGCGGCGGCTTTCGGGGCCGAGGGTTCCAGCGGGGCGGCATGGAGCGCGGCGGCTACGGCCGGGGCGGCTTCGACCCGAGCCGGGGCGGCTTCAGGGGGCGGGGCGGGTGGAACGAGCGCGGGCGGGGCTTCGACCGCGGCAGGGGGCGGGGCTTTGGGCGCGGTCGGGGCGGCTACGGCGGCGGCGACACCCGGGAGCCGGCGCGGCCGGACGACGAGGACCCCGCCCTCGAAGACTTCGGCGCGCCGGGCTGCGTGGTGAGTATGGAGAACGTGCCGTTCCGCGCCTCCGTCGACGACATCCTGGCCTTCTTCGCTGACTTCAACCTGACGCAGGACGATGTGATCCGCCGGTACAACGAGCGCGGCCAACCCACGGGCGACGCTCGCGTGGCGTTCCCCAACCAGATGCTCGCGCAGCGCGCAGTCAACACCCTCAACATGAACCAGATCTTCGAGAGGCGCGTGTCCCTCACGCTGCTCTAGTGCCGGTCCTCGTCCGAAAGCGACGGCTCGCTGGACTAGCTCCAAAAGACATCCAAAGTGTTAAGCGTTATACCCACCGTGGTATTAAGTATTCGGTCGTTACTCGCTACGAGGTTAGCAGACTTTATGAAATGATTGCAATAATTATTAATGAATGTTTAGCTGTATTGTATAGACTATATAGGATGTAATTAAAATAGTTTGTTAAAATCGGCTATTTTAATTACTACGAACTGAGTAACATTTGTATAAAAAATTATTTCTAATAAACGACCTTCAACCAAGTCTTGTTTATAATAAAATCAATAACTCGACAAAACGTGATTTTTATTGTGGTGTGGTTAATGTGGTATAAGATTAAATAAAAGCAGAACTCCATATTAAAAGCACATTTATTATACAAATTCTCAATGAAATTGCAAGAACTAATAGCGATACAAATTAAATAAGAACAAATCGCTTTGTGTATTGTAATTTGTAATACACCAAGAATACTGAAATCTGACATTCCAGTCGGACAATTCTCAAACATAAGAGAAAATTACTCGTACATTCGATACGAACATAACGCCAAATAACATAATTTAATATATTTTGTCTATGCCTTTATTAGTATTTTAAAGTGTGGCAGTTTTCGCAATAAAATATGTTATAATTACAATTATTGTAATAGTATAATTATTATATTCAATATAGGGCTTAGGGTCAGTCAGAGCGAGAAGCGACACGACGCGACGACGCCCCGTTACATATACATATTAATAATAATAATTATTATGCATAAACCCTCTACATGTAAAAAATGTGTTATTTTACCACACCCTAAAACACTTAATTTACTTAAAAAACCCGTAGTATATTGAATATTGCATTAATTACTACATACACATAATATAAAATAGGAATTCTCAGAGCTTCACAGCAAAATTGTACAAAATAGGTAGGTAGGTATATAAATATTTTAGATAAAAAAATGGTTTTTATTTACATATTGTACGAATACAAAAATAAAACCTTAAATTTAATAATATCAATTTCTAATATTTTTTTATTACAAGAAACTCAACATAATGACCAAAAAGCATTTTATGGGTAAAATCGTCGAATGAAATTCGGAAAATAAGGCGCAATAACAAACCCGACCGAAATACATAACATTCGTTGGTCTTTGGTAAACACTTCGTACATATTGATAACCTAATCTAAGCCTGCTAGCCAACTATACAAACGTACTGATAAGCCCCTTACTATCAAAAAAATATTTACACCAACAGACCATTGTAGCTTATTCCTTGTGTGGCGCAAGTGGAAGAAGTATTGTAACAAACATGGTTCCATTGAGCCGTTTAGAGTTTTTATATATTTACATATTTTGAGTTATATATTTTAATATAATATTATTACTTACACGATGAATCAAGTAACATAAAATTTTGATGAAAATATTTTAACTAGGAGTCGTTTCAGTAGTAAGTACTTAAATACAACAGGATTCCTGCTATAAGCTAGTAAATTAAATGTAATTCAGAGTAAGAGAGGTGATGGTAACAGATCAGGTAAACCGTTTCCAGTATGACCATTAAAAACATCAAGTAAAGCAACATGTAGTTGTTTCCACTACGCAACCATAAAGTTAATAGGTATACCTAGCGGAATATATTAGGTCGGTGTATTCCGCTAGGTATATTAACTTTATGTGCGCAACATGTTGCACATTTTGCGCCAGCTGGCAACGTCGCAACTCGCATGTTGCTATGCAACGTCGCTTATCGCTATATCTATAATTTACAAATATTGCGTGCGTCCCCGGCGGTTTTCGACAACATTTTTGTTTTGTATTTTATCCCTTTATTACATGCATTGTAAAAAGCAGTAATAAATGCACTCAACTGTATTATTTATAGACTTTTGATTTTAAATGCACACATCTATCTTGCTTATAAAACACTGGTTATATATTATCTACACCTCATCCACAACCAGACTAGCTCAATCCCCTAATAAAAAATACATCACGCTTACTTACGCTAGCCTTGCTATCTTTGTCTAATTAGCTATCTGATAGACTTAGCATAAACCTGGAGACAGTGGAGTAAATATTCTTACTAATAAGGGGAAATAGGTTTATCATTCATACATTTAAGACTATTTAATATGTAACATCAACCATGGTAAAATAAATATATCAAATATTTAGAGGAAGTCTTAACTTATAGACGTCGGGGCATATTAACCTTCAAGCGGTCGCGCGACGTCGAATAGACATGCATTTTTGCTGATATTATGGATATTTCTCGTTGAATCCGTATCATTCTCTCAGTAGCTTCTCATAATGTATATATCTACCAAATAAATAGCTTACGCCTTACACTTACTCTCCGCACCCCCTTTGCAGCATGGAGCTCAATTGTTCTGATCACGGCACCGGAGTCGAAAAGACGCCGCGCGCCTTTCGTATTATTTTATAATATATCATATAATTAAGTGTTCTGGATGAATTGATTACTCTTAGAAAGAGTAATAATTATATTTATGAAATAATATTGAATCAAAAGCGTTTAGTTTCTCGAATTTACCTAAGACATCTATTAGGTTACGCGCGACCACTGCCGTTACAAAAGAGCGCGCGCCCGCTTGAAGGTTAAAAATGTTTATACACAATATAGTTTAGAATTGGAACTTGCTTAAATATCTATTTAATGTAGTCTCTTATACTTAATAATGTTTAAAAATGTGTGGCATTAAAATGTTACAAAAAGTATTACCGATTTACAGTTCTTGAACAATCAAATCAAAATGCGTGACAATCTTTTTTAGGTAGCCGTTACAACTACTGTTTGCAAATGTAGTTTCCTCCTGCTACCTAGAAACAAGCGACGTCCATATTACATCCTACATTATAGCCCCGACGAATGTCGTTGAAATATAAAAAATTAAGTATAGCATAAGTATAAATAATCCTTTATGGTCCCAGAGTGGAGAAGGTACGTAACAAACTAACAATATAACATTGAGGCGAAAATATTACAACGATTAAAATATATCTAAATGCGAGATCGCACCGCCAGGTGGCGTCAAACATTCCAGCAATACACACTTTAGTCACATAATTCCCTAAGATAATTATATAATATGTTCTACTCGTCGAGCAAAAGAATATTTGACATATCCACCCAGCTAGTGCAGTCTCATTCAACCATATAATATATACCCACACGTAATTATTGTGACTACAGAATTGTGACGTCACTCAGGCAATGCCACATCAACATTGTAAGTTCGATAAGAATATATATAGTCTGGTCACAGAGCGCATAGCAATTCATTATTCATACGTCTAACTACATTAATAGAAAATTCGGAGATTATCTCTTTTATAGTGTACTGAAAACTAGCTTGATGCACAACGCACAAAATATGCACGCTTGAAGATAATAATGATATGTACGAATTCCTATATGCTCGGCGACCATACTTTAGTTACAAATATTAAGAAGCAACCCTCGGGTTACAACAGTAGTCTCAGTGATTTCAATGGATTAATATAGCAAATATACATCAAGAAGTAAGCTAAAAATTCATATATTCTTAGAAAAATATCTACTAGAATGACCATTATTTTGGTCTTTCAGAAAACTTGAGGAGCAAATACACTTTTTGTAGATATGCCCTGTTAAGTGTTTCTTTACTCGTACAAATATTTATCGTTTTTTGACGCTCTAAGGCCGTGGCCAAGAGTATATTTTATAAGTCGCAAAAGTTTTGTTAAATGTTTATAATTTACCACATATTCACGCCTTAAAATGATTGTAATTTAAAAAAAAGAGTCCCCCACATACATCGCTAGAAAAAAATTGTCCTTTCGTTTCGTCATTAACGGAAAGAAAATATTATCTAATGACAAACTTACGGAAGTGCAATAGAATTATGTACATGATTAAAGTTAAGGCACGATTATCTAAGACACAATGAAGAAAGAACTTAATGTGAAAGGCACCTAGCTTAGGGGGTATAATAATCATTGCAGTCGATTCATTTAGACTTAAAACGAGCAACTAGACTTTAAGGATAACTTTAAAAACTTGTCTGCAACTTTTTTGTGCAGGAATTCGTAACATTTTTATTCAATGAAAACTACTCTATGTTTTTTCCCGGTACTCCCATATTGTCTCCGCATCAAATATCATACAAATCAGCAATTCGAGCTTGAAGAGGTTACAGGCAGACAGACACACTTTCGCATTTATAATATTAGTGAAGATGGATAGTAATAGCTAGTATGTGGGGCTGTTAGTGTCTAAACACACTATATGCCGAAGTTCCACGGCGGAAATTCCGCACGATTACGTCAGCAATGTCAAACGCATACAATGTAACGCGACGGAATTTCGGCATGGTGTGTCATCGGTAATTTAAAATACATTGCAGGCGGAAACAAGCCGAACTTCCGCCGCGGGAATAAAAATAAATGCGGCATAGTGTGTTTAGACACTTAAAGGTGTCGTCAATCCGTTACACACTTTCACGCGTGTCAAGTGACTATATTAAATTAAGTATTTGACTGGGAACACTGTGGGACTGTTGCCTGAGATCCGATGTGATTGACCAACGACGGTAGAACTGCCGCCTTATGTTGTTCTGAAACAATATGGTCTAGTCTAGAATCTGTCAACACCATAATCAAAACATTATCAATACTTAAGTAAATGGAAAAATAATTTGTAACACTTCAGCACCGCACTTCTACCATTTTATTCTAACATTCTAAGCATGCATCGATGAACTCTCGCTACAAATAGTTTAAATAAAATGTCAAACTAACGACAATAGCGTTCTGAATTCTGATTGGTCAAAACTCCAAAATGTAGTTATTTGACGTTTGTTTAATTTATATAAAACTACTGTTTCTTGGAATGGGATCCCGATTGGATTAAAGCAGTGTTAACGTTCGAATTTAAATATTAGGTTTGGGGAACATTATACTGCGGATGGTGGGTCTCACTTTTTGTTTTTCCTCCGCGTTGGCGAGGCGTCGTTGGAATTCCCAGGGCTGTCGCTCAGCTCAGAACTGCTGCTTCGGATGTCACCCTCCATCTGTAACACCATGTTTGCTTTATTAGAATGATAATTAGTTTAAGAGTTGTCAGAGTAGAGGTGAAAATGTACAGTTATAACAGTGATGAGAAGTGGAATTTGGTTATGTTGTCGCCTTAAGATGTACCGTTAGCCCGGTTATATCGAAGTAATCATAAGACAAGCAAGAGCAAAGATCATTAGTTAGTAAAAATTTTCTAGTTAGACATTGCTCAAAAAAGCATATTATTATAATGTATTGAAAAACAAAATTACAATAAATTAGTTGTAGTTCGCTAGCTTGCTCAGTAACAATTTGGTATTGAATGTAGCGCAAACAGGCGGCACGAGTATCCTGACTTGCGTGCCTAATTCTGTCGCTTTGTACTGACCTCAGAAGTAAGCGGGCCGGCAAGTAGCAACTCAAAATCAAAATATTTATTTCTAAACAGGTTAACAAAGTTAACACTTTTAGAACGTCTACATGAGGCCTACCACCACTCAAAGTAAAAAAGTAACGAACACGCTATGGCAATCATGATTTGGGGCATGCGTAGTGGCCGAAAACGAAGATCTTTTGACCGAGCGAGATAGCATGCTCGATCAAGCCGAAGCCCACTGACCTCATTTCAGACGTCGCATAATATATCTTTGTCATGTTCAGAAACTTCGATAGCGCGATGCAGGATCGTGGCGCTAAGGCTGCGTTTCCACCAGATATGTGTTGCGAGGAATGTGTTTTTCAGAACCAATAGAATCGCTTCATTGACGTGACCTCGCTCAGCGCAGCGATTCTAATGGATCTTAAAAACACATTCCTCGCAACACATGTCTGGTGGAAACGCAGCCTTATTGTGGGTCCCGCCACAATGATATTACCTGTCCAGCCTTGATGGTGATGTAGGCGATCTGCAGGATGAGCACCGTCCAGACCACGTGCAGCACCAGCAGCAGACACAGCAGCGAGTTGAAGATGTAGTACGCCGGGAACATGGGTACAAGCTGCGGAGCTCGGATTGACGTGCTGAAAATTATTGGAGTATGGTCAGATTGGCATTTTTAAGTTTTCATAGCCAAGGGGTAGAAACGGAACGTTCTTGCACCGATTTGGCTGTATGTTTGAGACCAAAGTGTATCATATAAACCGTTATAACTAGTTACAAATATGTAGCTCTTTTGCCACTGCCCACTGTAGCCACTACATCTAGTTTAAAATATAAATACCTAAATAAGAGTCTCCCGTGGACAATTGACTGGCACTGTTATTTATGTCAAAACAGACATAACGATTCAGGAAGGGATTATTAGTGTAGGCGCACATGATGCGACAGGCGTCTGCGACAGCTCGACGACTAGATGCAACGACAGGCTACGGCCGACAATTTTCATATATTTTGTTCGAAGCTCCGCACACTTGACGTCAGAGTCGCTGAGTCGCGACGACAAGCTAGGGGAGCCGCGCGCGCTCGCGTCTAGTCGCTGCGTCTGGAATCGCGTACACGCGCACACACGACGACAGTCGCGCGTCAGTCTCGCCGTTTCTCTCGAATACTCTACAGTACTAATGATGGCTTCCTGCACGGCGTCTGTCGCAACGACTAGTCGTCGATGCAAGCGACAGCTCGACGTCTAGACGCAACAACTAGTCGTCGATGCAAGCGACAGCTCGGCGTCTAGACGCAACGACTAGTCGTCGATGCAAGCGACAGCTCGGCGTCTAGACGCAACGACTAGTCGTCGATGCAAGCGACAGCTCGGCGTCTAGACGAAACGACTAGTCGTCGATGCAAGCGACAGCTCGGCGTCTAGACGCAACGACTAGTCGTCGATGCAAGCGACAGCTCGGCGTCTAGACGCAACGACTAGTCGTCGATGCAAGCGACAGCTCGGCGTCTAGACGCAACGACTAGTCGTCGATGCAAGCGACAGCTCGGCGTCTAGACGCAACGACTAGTCGTCGATGCAAGCGACAGCTCGGCGTCTAGACGCAACGACTAGTCGTCGATGCAAGCGACAGCTCGGCGTCTAGACGCAACGACTAGTCGTCGATGCAAGCGACAGCTCGGCGTCTAGACGCAACGACTAGTCGTCGATGCAAGCGACAGCTCGGCGTCTAGACGCAACGACTAGTCGTCGATGCAAGCGACAGCTCGGCGTCTAGACGCAACGACTAGTCGTCGATGCAAGCGACAGCTCGGCGTCTAGACGCAACGACTAGTCGTCGATGCAAGCGACAGCTCGGCGTCTAGACGCAACGACTAGTCGTCGATGCAAGCGACAGCTCGGCGTCTAGACGCAACGACTAGTCGTCGATGCAAGCGACAGCTCGGCGTCTAGACGCAACGACTAGTCGTCGATGCAAGCGACAGCTCGGCGTCTAGACGCAACGACAAGTCGCACTGTTTGCGATGGCTCTTAGTGTCTATCACTCAAGTTTCGTGACTTTGTGCCAACATTTTTCCGATCAGTACAACCGATATTCCCAGTTTGCTGGGATTTGTAATGTCTATTTAAATATATCCGGGAAATCTATGTAAGTATTATGAATAAGGGTTGTTGAAATTTTATTTGCCACCAGCAGGCGTAGCATGGTCACCATAGGAACGGTTTCTTTCTACAGAAGAATAGACAAAGTGACAGTTAGACAGGACAAAGTGACAGACAATGGAAATCCGCCATTTTGTCGATAAAATCTGTCATTATGTCGATTCCTTTCCATGTCTACTGTTGTTATGCTAGCCCTACCAGGTGACGCGATGTAGTCTTCGGGTCTATCGTGTCAAATAGACATATTATCGTGACACATGCACACAGGCCACAGCTATTTTGTGGCACATGACAGCTATACCGTGACACATGACAGCTATATCGTGACATATGACAGCAATTTGACACGATTGACCCGAATGCTACATCGCATTCGCGGCACTCAGCAGGGCTAGCATATAATATGGCGGATTTCCATTGTCTAACTGTCACTTTGTCTATTCTTCCGTACAAAGAAACCGTTTCTGTGGTGACCATGCTACGCCTGCTGGTGCAAATAGAAATTCAACAACCCTCATTAAGCTAAAAGTTTGTTATAATATCCTCACCTCCATATGATGTAGAAGGGGAAGATGCCGACTCTTGTGGTGATCCAGGTGACGATCAGGCCCAGGAACAGCGTGTCGCACAGCCGCTGGTAGTTCGCGTATTTGGCCGCCTTCACCGCCTGGTAGAATAAAACGAGTGTGCTTCAGACCACACAACTGAAGTTAAACGGAGGGGCTCAAGGCAAGCTCCGTTCGCCTCGTTCGATCACACTTTCGTAACGTTCTCGTCACGCATTTGCCAGCTTACTCCCTAAGTCAAGCGTATTTAATAAAGTTTTACTTCAAAAATATAGGTCAAAAAGTCATAAAAATACTACAACCAACTAGCCTCATACACGCCGAGAGGTAGCCGCGTTACGAATCGAGCTATTTTAATAAAATGCGTTCGTCGCGGTGTAAGTTGAACCAAGGCTTGAAAATTTTGTTTGTTACTTATGGTGCGGCAAACCGCCGTCCTTGACCCTAAAATGGCACTAACATTTTCTGACAATGACAAGTCAAATTACTAAAGTGGTGCCATTACCTAACTACGTTTATCTAGATTCTAGGCTATAGGACTTAGGTACGAGTCCGCGTTAAATGTCAAATCTCAAGCTGCATTTCTGTTTTCTTCTTACTTACCTAAACCACTACAAATATTTTCAGGATCTAGAAAAGTAACTACTAAGTCACGTGGTTTACCTCAACGAATATATCAGCACAATCGTGCAGCAGCAGCACCAGCGTGCCAATACGGTGGAGGTTGCAGACCCAGCTGAAGGATATGAGCGCGATGGTGGCGATGTGGTGCACGAACATCTGCCAGAAGTCCTTGCGCCGCACGTCCCAGAACTGCGAGATGGTCAGCGCCCAGTAGAACGCCGCCGACACCATGTAGTACCACCACACGTCGTTGGTTAGACCCTGAAATATAATTCAATAGGATATATTACTGCAATGTTTTCACGCTAGACGGGAGCACCAGCGTAGACAGCAAACAAAAAGTTTTGTTCGACGTTTGACTTGACAACGTTTCTGTCATTCTGATATGACGTGTGCTACATGTCGGATTTTGGTCGGCATATTTAGGGCGGGAATAGACGTCCGATTTTGCTTCCGGTTGTCTGATCAGACAACCGGATCGGATTCACTCAATACACGTCCGATTTTTGCGTCCGATTTTTTCTGAACTCAGTCGCTCTCGAGATATCTGTGAGCTTGCACGGAGCAGAAAGACAAGATTCACCCTACATGATTTCGTTTATTTTTAGGGTTCCGTAGTCAACAAGGAACCCTTATATTTTCGGTCTGTCCATCCGTCTGTCCGTCTGTCTGTCTGTCCGCGGTTTTGCTCAGAGACTATAAGACAACAAGTTATTGAGTAATAGTCGATCAACTTAAAAAAAAATGTATTCGGCGAAGTATAAAGGAACTTTTCGTTCAAATTCCTTAGAAAGTAACTGAGATGATGTTGTTAGTGGTGTAAAACATGATATAATAATTAATGTACATTCATTGACCATACAAAAATTTTCAAATACTAGCGGTACTACGGAACCCTATATTGCGCGTGGCCCGAATTTTACAAGTAAAAGGCAGTCCGAACAACAACCACGCGAGTCGTTCGTTCAGTATCATGCTAGAGAATAAAGGCCGTCACAGACTTAGCTATAATATATTATACTAGCTTTCCCGGCAAATGTTGTTTTGCCATATAAAGTATTTCTACTTCATCAGTTGATACAAAATCTTACCCCCTCTTTTGTTTGGGGGAGGCAATTTTATACACAAAGAATACACTAAATAATAGGAAGTAAGTCCATTAAAGAAAAATGTTTCATACAAAATATGACTCCCTCTTTGGTTCCCTAAGAGGGGGGGGGGGGGGGATTTTTATACACCAGATGTTGATTTGGAAGAAGACAAATATATCTGCGAAAACCGCATTCAAATCGGATCAGTAGTTTTCGTGTGATAGTGGAACAAACATACAGACAGACAGACAGACAAAAAACTAACCACATTTTTGGCTTCTATAGCGATCTAGTGACACCCCCCGCTTATTATTTTTTTAATATCTTTAATGTACAGAATTCACATTTCTACAGTTTTATTATATGTATAGATTAATAATATTATGTTTATAGCTAGGCATAGTAATATATATTTTCTATACAATTTTCGCGTGACCACACACTCAGCTATAATATATTATATTTCTGGTCTCAGTGTGTTTATTTATTTATTTATTTATTAGTACGGTATATTAATATAATATATTATAGCTAAGTCTGTGACGGCCTTAAACTGGCAAATCGGAAGAAATAATCGGACGTCTATTGTGTCTCCGTACAAATGTATGCAGACTGCACCTTCAGACAATCGGAACGGCAGTAAAATCGGAAATGCTTTGACGCTGTTTCCGATTCTGACGTCCGATCCGGTAACCGGATCGGACGTGTATTGTGTATTCAAATAAATGTATGGCAAGAGTGCCTTCAGATAGTCTGATCAGACAACCGGATCAGACAATCGGATGAAAAAATCGGACGTGTATTGTCGCCCTTATGGCCGTTCCCTATATTCAATCTATCTCTAGTTTGACATACAACCGATCGCAGCAGACATAGAATTGACATAAAATATATGGAGCTAATGTCTAATGTGAGCTATTCCTATCTCAAGTAAGAGATAGATCAAATATTGGGAACGGCCGTTACTGAATACTGTATGTGCTAGTAGCGTCCTCTGCTCCGACCTTTGCGTAATATTCCTATTGTGTTAGGGATATCCCATTTAGAAATATATGCGTGCAGCTTGGAGGCCGCAATGGAAGATCTTCCGATCGAGCGAGGTGGTATGGTCGGTTAGGGCGAAGACCCCTGACGTCATTTCAGACGCTGTACATGTCTTGCCGATCACAGAAACTTCGATAGCGCGATGCAGGATTGTAGCGCTAGTCGTACCGCCACACTATCAAAAACATAAATTTAAAAATTAGTTACTTCTAATCAAGGACGAAAATAAGTAACATCCAAAGGGGCCGGCATCTAGTATATTTAAACTTATCAGTTCTGAGTTTCTGACTAGGCTAGTTCTAATCTTCAGTCTCGCAGGTCTCTTAAGAGACAATTTTGACATCTTCACGTGAAGTTTTTTAATAATGTGGGGTTCGAAAATACTCTGTAGTCTGTAATAGTGCACACATGAGCTTGTAGAACTTGCCTAGCGACGCTCTCGCGTGTATTACATACACATTTAAGGACATGAATGCCGAATTTGATGAGTTAAAACAAAAGATCCTACGTCATAACTCATAAGTGAAAAAACGGCCATGGCCATTTGTTTGTGTTGAAAAGGTTAACATTCGAAATATAAAATTTTAAGTTTCTTTTTTTTAATTTAATAATTAATTCCAAGGTTATAGGATAATGATAATAGCTGTAGCAGATTAAAATATTGTTGCCGCGCTGTGCAGACGGGCAGAGCAGCTCCAACTTCGACATGATATTGTAATAAAACGTGTATCTTCTTACGTATTTTAGTATCAATTTAAATTATTGAAAAAAGTTCAATTTGGAATAATTGCTATCTTAAACAAGTGCCGCATCCTACTTATTTGTTTTGGTAAAGGATATTTCATGACTAAGTAGAGTTTAAATTAGTTATTAGGTGCGTGTAGGTATAGTAATAGATAGTAGGTTTTGTTCGTGTCGTTACAATGTTCTAGTGAAGGCTAGTATGTTCTGCAACGCGAGCTAATGCGAGTAGGCGCAGCTATGTAATCACAATATACACAAAATTACTTGCAGACTTTAGGCCGAGATGACGAAAGCGTCTGAGGTGCTTCCTCGAGATTGAGGCATCCTTGTCTATTCTATGTGTGTTTAAATTAGCATCTAATCATTAAGATTCTTATGCATTACTCTACGAATAATAGAGACTATTTTTTAGATTAAGTTTGGGAGTTACGTTTCCTTAGTTTTTAACATTCGTAGGCATTACTAGATGACGCCCGCATCTCCGTTGCGCCAAAATTCCTTTATCGCGAGGAAATCGTAATTTCTTTTCGGGAAAAATCCTATCCCATATTATCCTTTCCCGCGACTCAAGGTAACATAATATCTCGAAATCGAGATATTATTTGGTATCCAAATCTCTTCAGCGGTTTAAGCTTGAGCAAGTAGTATACAAACAAATGGACAAGGAAAAGTTAATAACAATAATTATTAATGCCTCTTTGATTATGTTAAATAGTAAACCTCTGTGGCTCAGTGGATAGCACGTCGGTAGCTTAAGCCGGAGGTCGCGGGTTCGAATCCCGCCGACGGAACAAAAAGTTTTCAAGGTTCCTGGGTCATGGATGTGTATTAAATATATTTATCATATAATAAAAATATTAAATATATGTATGTATAGTATAAAAGTATTAAATATATTTCCGTTGTCTGGTACCTGTAACACAAGTCCTTCAGGTACCAGCATAGCATGGGGCCAGACTGACGTGATGTGAAGCGTCCATAGATATTATTATTATTATATTATAAATACTGGCTATTCCGTGCGCAAGTCCATTTCGCACTTGGCATGATTTCGTCACAGTCAGAGGTTCAATTCTCATGCCAATCGCAGGGTTCTCTCTTCGTCTCCTTCATGAGCACACGAGCAAACAAACTAATAAGATAGTCGGCCATCAAAGCGACAGGCCAGGCCCTGATGCCCTACTTTTTACGAAACCGTTTTGAGACTCAAACAATCGGACGAGAATGCTGCGTCCTGCTCTAATAACGTCATTTTACGTTTGTTAGAGTAGGACGCAACGTGGACGCAACATTCTCGTACCATTGTTTGAGCCTCAAAACCGTTTCGTGGTACGGGCCCAGCTGCTCGTTCCATCAGGGGAAGTTATCTCACCGCTGTGACACTTATTGATTTATTGCTTGTTTATCATCGAGCAATTGACCGACGCGACATGTTTGTGTCACCTTTTGCCCGATATTGATTGGTGACTCAGATACATGAGTAGGACTAGGACCTCGATTAACCGGACTAAGGCTGGCTTCACAGCTATCATCCAGGACACCCAAGGCCCGATCTACCTATTTAGCTGCTCCGGGCAAAGATCATTTTCGCAGTTAATATAAGTCATGGGCTATTTTTAGGGTTCCGTAGTCAACAAGGAACCCTTATAGTTTCGGTCTGTCCGTCCGTCTGTCCGTCTGTCTGTCTGTCCGCGGTTTTGCTCAGAGACTATAGGACCTACAAAGCTGTAATTTGGCATGAATATACATATTAATAATGTCTACAAAATGGTACATAAAATATTTCAAAAATATTTTTTTATGGTACCTCCCCTACACATCAAGCGTGGTTGAATTTTTTTTTCGCGCCCACCCCATCGTGTGGGGTGTCGTTGGATAGGTTTTTTAAAAATATTATGAGTATTCATAGATCATTTTGCGGTTTAGGGATCCATTTGTGAAATATTAAGTTTTAAAGTGGAAAAAATCGTTAGAGTCCAGTGTCCCCCCCTTCTACCAGCTAAACGGTTGCTTCTGGAAATGTGAAAAAATTAACGGGAGTAGGAAATATGCTGAATTTAAAAGGAAAACTATCACGACTAAGTTGACTTCATAAGTTATTGAGTAATATAGTCGATCAACTAAAAAAAATGTATTCGGCGAAGTATAAAGGAACTTTTCGTTCAAATTCCTTTGAGATGATGTTGTTAGTAGTGTAAAACATGTTATAAATGTACATTCATTGACCATACAAAAATTTTCAAAAACTAGCGGTGCTACGGAACCCTACATTGCGCGTGGCCCGACACGCACTTGGCCGGTTTTTTTTTTTTGTTATAATAGGAGGAATTATTTAAGTAAACTACATAAAATAACATATTTCCACTATCTAACCTGAAGTAAGTCGCAAGGTAACAACAACATTCTCAAAGTTGGATGGCTATTGGCTAGTTTAGGACAACTCTTGATCTCAGACGATCTCTTGATGTAAAGTCTGCGCCTGATCTGCCACTTCTTGTCGGTCAACCCGTCATGTCGGGTTACGAGTTATAATTTATAACAGTCGACAGTAAAATTAATAGAGAGTGCTCTTATGAATTGCACGCACACGGCAGCATATTGCTATAAAGGATATTTTCAATGACGATAACGGTTTCTGTGACAAACTTTTTGTATGTGTTTAGTTGGTCGAGTTTAATTTCAAGGACACGTCTGTATCTTATTTGTATTGTGCTATAACGGTGACTATAGTACGGTGACCTTCGACAACCAAACGACAGTTAGATGGACAAAAAGCCGACATTATTGATAAAAAGTTGCGCGACCGAGTTTTTCGATTGTACCTAATAAAAACTACACTGTTAGCCGTTCTAATATTACTGTCTATACAGACGGACCGCATTTCAACTGCAACTGATCTGCAATCCAACTGCGCGTTTGGTTTGCAGTTCTATTGCAGTCGTGTCAACTGCATTCAAACTGCACTTGAACTGCAATTTGCGGTTGGATTGCAGTTGAAATGCGGTCCGTCTGTATAGACCAATTAGAGTTATATCTACTTACCTGCTACCTCTTGACGCTTAGGGCCTGTTTCTGTGCCGGATACTGGATAATTATGCTATCCACAACTTTTTTGACAGATTCTCCATATTACTCTGTCAAGTTAAGTGGTGGCCTGTGGTGGATAGCCTATTCGGAACTTATCAGGAAGTGGTGAAACAGGCCCTTTAACTTATTTACTTAGATAAAATTTGGTATTGTCCATATGGACACTTTGGAGTCCAGGAAAAGATAAAGGATAGTTAGGGCATTTAAGATATTATGGATAGCCTATCCGGCACTTATTATCAGAAAGTTGTGAAACAGGCCATTAGTATTGCGTCAAAACTCAGAATGAACGAAGATAAAAACTAAAATTACAAGCAAGCTAATCGAGTGAAGAAAAAATTACATAGATGCCTATTCGGTACTTATTAATCGGGACTTAACGCGACTTATTCTAGTAGTAATGCTACTAGAATAAGCCGCGTTAAGCCCCGATTAATAAGTTTTAATTATAATGCAACGCGTCGAAAGTTTAAAATGTTATTTTACCTTATGTATATTTTCTTCTGTTTAAAATTAATACCTATACTAGCTGTCCCGGCAAACGTTGTTTTGCCATTTAAAGTATATTTTCTACGTCATCAGTTAATACATGTTTTACCCCCTCTTTTGTACCCTAAGAGGGTATGGGGGGGGGGGAAGGTCATACACCAGATGTTAAGTTGAAAAACACAGTTAATACCTAATATGAAGTAAGTCCACTAAAGAAAAAAGTTGTATACAAAATCTGACCCCTCTTTGGTCCCCAGAGAGGGTTGAGAGGGGAGGGGGGGGAGGATTTTTATACACCAGATGTTAAGTTGGAAGAAGATAAATATATCTGCGAAAACCACATTCAAATCGGATCAGTATTTTTCGTGTGATGCTGGAACAAACATACAGACAGACAGAAAGAGTGACAGACAGACAGACAGACAAAAAACTAACCACATTTTTGTATTCTATAGCGATGTAGTGACAAAGGTGTAATTTCGGGTGTCATTTCATATCTTTTATGTACAGAATTTTCATTTCTACAACAGAATATTGTCTTCCTCCGCACGCGCTTTGGTGACGCCCACTATCGTAATTTTTTAATTTCGCCATAATTTCAAAACCAAACGTCCAATTTTAATCATTCAAAGACCAAATATTATCTACATAAACTGTACTTAGTGATAAAATAATTTATTTTGATAAGGATTAATAGCGTGAGTAAAATATATCCGTTTTAATGTAGTCCAAAAAAAATTCAGGATTTTTAAATAAATAAATGGTTATTGTGCCTCACTCGACATAGATAGGTATAGTGTGTCGCGGACTTTTTTGTAGATATTTATAAGATCTACAATTACTTAGAACATTTTATGGTTCTATCTTTTATAGTTTAGGCAGCGTACGCAAAATAAGTAACTTTTCTAGCTGATTTTTTACACCTTGCCTCCGAAAAACTCAAATATCTTACGGAACCCTAATTTTTTCCAAAATAAAATGTAGCCTATGTTCAGCAGAAATAATGTAAGATTCCAATAGCAAAAGAATTTTTCAAATCGGTCCAGTAGTTTCGGAGCCTATTCGACTCAAACAAACAAACAAACAAACAAACAAATCTTTCCTCTTTATAATAGTAGTGTAGACATCAATACCTACATACCTACATGCCCAATAGCTGAGAAAGATATTTGCACACAATGACCATGTTTAAACATAAAAATACATGCAGTAAGTATTTATGAGTTTTGTCTACATAACAACAATAATTGCTATTACTCTCAGATAAGCAATTTCAAAGAAAAACTCGTGATTCCTAGCAATACCTTGGTGCTATCGTAATAAATAAACACAATAGGCAGTTACATAATACCACAGAATATATATAAAGTAGTTATTCCATTACACTAAATTTAGAAATCTAAATGATTTAGTCACTAAATTTAGTGAAGTGGAATAACATTTAGAAAGCTAGGATCCTAATTAGTGTACTAAATCGGCAAAAATGTGGCTTCTAACTGACTAAATCAGTGTTGCCAGATGGTTTCAACCTTTTATTGTATTAAAGTCAATATATTTTATGTTATACGATCTGGAATCCATTCATAATTAATTTCTAAAGTCTGCTGGTTCCAAGTAGTTCAGAATGTTCATGATTCATAATTTTTCGTGGAGCAAAAATTCTTTCAACCATCTTTTTCGCCTTTTATTTATTTTGATTTTCATTGAGCCAACAGCTAACCTATGAGAAGACCAATTTTTTGTTGGTTTGACAGAACTGGAGCCATTATGAAGACGTCTGGCCAAAATCGCAGCGTCGTCACAACTGAATTTTAATCTGTGCAACTGATTTAGTTGCTAAATTAGGACAAGTGGAATAAGAAGCTTCTAATTTGTCTTCTTTTTAGAATCCTATTTAGAACTTCTAAATTTAGTGTAATGGAATAACTACTTTAGTAGTACCAATAATACATAGTATAAAAATATGAAACTACATTATTACCCTAAGCTAAAAGAAACAAAAACCACAAATGCAATATTCTTAATAAGTATACATATTTAAATATTATTAGAAGAAATGGTTTCGTAGTAGATGTAGAGATATATTATCAGATTCAAATGTTGTTAGAATACAACCTTATGGAGTTGCATTATACAATAGTGATTTGATTTGTTAGACACATACCATGCACTTTTCCTACCATAGATAATACAGTATTTAAACTGAGATTTCCTACAGTGTTGCTGTTAGTTGCATACGACATAATATTAGGAGCTGGCAAACAAAACCGGACAAGTCCACCAGAGTGCGAAAGTATATTTTTTTCGTATCGCCTTCTCTTGACCCATCTGCGTCAATCCCTGTTAATATTTTCAATTAAAACAGGTTTAAAAAGTCAATTTTCAAACAAAACCGGAATAGTTCAATAGTAGTAGTAGTAGTAGTACATAGTAATTGATACTAGTTTTTCAGCCACTGTGTAGATTTTTTTCTCTGGCTTTTTTTTTTAATCTGGCTCTGTTCGCCAGCTCCTCATATTATGTCCCCATTCCAAAAGGTTATATCGTAACAGCGAACAGACATACCTGATGTGGATATCCGATGTAGCACTGATCTATGTCCCACAGCCATGACTTGTCCCACAGTACGTAGATGCCGAAGATAAAGTTGCATACATAGAAGGTGACCTTCCAGACATTCTCGCAAAATTTCACCAGTGTGGAGGGCTTATCCTGGCTCCGGCGGAGACGGTACCACCGTTCCACCTCGCGTTCCGTCATATCCAACTTTTTGGCAATGTAACATAGCTGAGAACAAACAATTTATATTAATCCTTACTAACGTTATATTGTCTGTTAAATGCAAAAGTGAGTCTCTTACCTCTTTGCACTTAATTCCAAGCCCCAAGTGGTTGCATGCAACCGCGATAACAATAGATAAGCTATTGTGTCTCGTTTTTCTACGATCGATGGGTTAAACCGCTAAACCGATCTTGTTGAAATTTGGTATGCTGTATGCAGATTGTTTGAATCTCGAGAAACGACATAGGATAGTTTTTATCGCAGAAATGAATGAAAAATGAAAAAAAAGTTGGCGCAAGAGTTGCGAGCGTCATCAGTACTAAAATATATTACCGTGAATCTGGGGCATACAGTAAAACTCAAGGAACCAAATCAAACCAACCACATAAATCATTTATTACTTTATAATATACTATATTATGTACCAATTTCAAAAAAGTTTGTATATAATACGAGTTTAGATATTTATGTGTAGAAGTAATATTTCTAAACCAATGCATTATTATTTATTTTAATCCAATGAAAGACTATGATCATTGTGAAAAATTGTAAAAATGACAAAATTGTTTTATTACTTACCTCTTTAGCTTTAGGATTAGCTCTATATTCAGCCTCTAATTTTGGATTTGTCGGTGCCTTTTTGGGCCTTACATTACTTATTCCCAGGTACAGACCAAATGGTGCATAGATATATCTGAAAGTAACTATAATTATAAGAAAAACTGAAAAAATATTGTTACTTAACCCATCAATCCTCAAGCAGCACCCGGCTGTCCCATATCAATTAAAAATCTATTTTGTCTGTGATTCCCACGATCAAGGTATTACATACTGATATCAATATATTTGTAGTGAAACAAATTAGATTTTGTTCTAAGGAGACATAATTAGATTTTGTTCTAAGGAGACATAATGAACATTAAATACATTGTTAAGCTATAACTTATTAATAGTTTGGTAAGCATGAAAATAATGAGAAAATACTCAAACACACGCATGAATGCTTAGGAAAATGTAAAATAGTTTAAACTAACATAATATTAAACTTTTAAGATTATGTTATGGTCGCAGATATTTTTAAACACAATGAAAAGTGTCACTTGTTGATACAAAATTGCCGTAACTTCTTACATTTGGTACTAGCTTAGTCAACAAAAAAAATGTGAGTAAAAACTTATCATTGTACTCTCATGGTTACTTTTGCAAGTTAATTTTTCTTAGTCATTTTGACAATAGCCTTAACCTTGTTAGACAAGGACTTTAAGACTGCTTATCTCGTTAGATTTATGGTCCGCAAATTGCATGCAATGTAAAGATAAGATACATTCAATTTCCTGAAAGGTAATCCTTAAAATATTAAATTTGAAACAGAAATGGGACTTTTATTGCAAGCTAAATATTATCAGCTGGGTAAGATATATTTCAAAGATGTGATTCTAAACTTTTGACATAATTTTTGAGCAATAAACGGATCAAGATGTTGACAAAGCCTGAAATATTATTGAATGTAAAACTGGTTAGTTCTCAGTATTGTCATGCATACAGTTAAATATTTCGAAAGTTGCTATTATTAATTCCACACGGAAGGTAATTAATGTCATTATTGTAAATGTAGGTATTTATGTTAGGTCGGTACCGGGGAAAACTTACGAGTGCAATAAATTTAATTAGGCATTATGTACACACTAATGAATGTAAATTCAGCGATAGTAAATACGAGCCGGAGATTAACTCGAAGCAGTAACCGAGGCACAAGGTCGCCGCCCCGTACCGCCCATTTTTAAGTGATTTTCTGTACTTACCTCTCTAATAAGTAGCGTAGGGTTATAAAAACTAAGGCTAACGGTATCGGGTAAAACACATGCGTATGATCTGTATAAATTACGGCCTTATCCGGACCGGGCGCGATGTCTGCCCAGGTTGTGTTCGGCGGCAACCACACTTCCTCGCTCCAGAACGCGCCCACGAGCATCCGAATCATTTTCAAACAGTCGGTAAATCCGATTCGGAATATAAACTGTTTAAAGTTAATAATGTAAGGAAATTATTGTGTATAAATTCGATCTGGCTCCACAAAAATCCACTTCCTACGGTCTACGGAGCACGCTCCCACTTTTAATTTGACACTTGACAAATGACATTGACACAAGAACTTTGACAGTTGATAGCACTGATCTACGCTGGACAGAGACATGCTACTTAAAACTAGATAGCGTACTAAAAAAAATTGTTTTGCTAAAATGTGCTCTATTTCTTGAGCAATACGGTATGTATTTTCCTCTAAGCGGTAGCTTGCAAAAAGCGGTCCGAGCGAGAGCGTTCCCGCTGGTAGTGTGTCCTTGTCTGACATCTTGCCAGCTCACAAAACCATTTCTTTTGATAGAAATGTCAGAAAATGAAATACTTTTCTTTTTAATAATTTGCCAATACGAACATTTCGTGAACTTAGAAACGTATTTAAACGAATTTTTACAGTTTTAATAATCAATAAATCAGTTGACTTGTGCTCGAAAATATAATTCAAAACTGAGTATTTGGTACTGGTAATACTAAATGTAAGATGGCGATTTGCTTTGGTTGTTAGGTTGTTTTTCGTGTTTCGATTTGCAACACGAAAAAGTCGTTTTTTGTAATAAACTTTAATAATTTTTAATGAAAAACGATGAATTACTGTTGTGTGACAGGGTGCAATCCCGATAGTCGCTTTCTTTCCACGGGAAAGTCAAAACAACAATTTTAATCTTTAGGGTAACCATGAATTTGAATTATTGGAGATGCACCGAATGGCACGAAAAGTATACCTACAAAATCGAAATAAAATTAAAATAAAATAAATATTTATGGGGGACTCCCATACAAAACACAATTTACAAACTGTTTTTTGTATGGGAAACACATTTTTTCAACTTTGACTTAGATATAACGGTACGGAACCCTTCATGCGCGTGTCCAACTCGCACTTGGCCGATGATTTACTTTTAAATTAATTAGGTTCATACCTGTAGTTAGGTAGGATAGATATCAGAATACCTGAATTTGTTTAGTTAGTCTCATATTTTGCTGTTTGATCATGGTCACCACATTAGAAAGAGACACACCACCACCGGAGGCCCTCTCGCTCGGACCGTTTTTTGCGCCACAGTGCACAGTCTAGTTATAAGTAGCATGTCTCTGACGCTGGATTGCTGATAGACTTTGAATTGACAGCTATTTTTTGTGCTTGAAGCGGAATCAGCGCCCCTATTATTCGGGTAGAGAACTAAATCTGACGTAAAAATGACGTTTCAAAGCCGCCATATTGGCGCTGATAGCAGTATGAGAGTATTTGGAACTAATACTAGTGATGACAACTGTTGTTATTGGTTGTGGTTACGTCAAATTTAGTTCTCTACCCGAATAATGGGGGCGCTGATTCCGCTTCAAATAGGCACAAAAAGCAGGTCTGTATCAGCAATCCAGCGTACTTGTATAGTATATAGATCAGTGGTTGATTGAGATTAAAGAGTTGCCAGAATCAATAATGAAAATATTATTATTCATTTTTAAAAGCTTCATGAACCAGTCTGCAAATAATAATCAATAATAATATTCACAACTATAATAATATAATAAAAAATACTATTTATACTTCAAGTGCAAACTCCGAGGCTTTAGATGGTGACTTGAGAAGCAGGTCGGTGTGTGCGACTACGACAAATTACCCCATACCATTATGATTTCTGGCAGATTTACATTATTCCAATCCAGCGCTTTTTTGGCAAAATTGCATTCCAGGTGCCCGTTTACATTATTCCAATATGATTCCAATAGTAATCCAGCGCTGGATAGGATCACTGGATTGGAATAATTGTAAAGCGGTCATTACTTAAAATTATGATGCGGTCAAAAAGGGCTTCCGTTGAAATTATGACTTAAAAAAATATTAGGTAACAGAGGGGTTAGTGCGAGTTTTATTCGATCATACGCATCGAGCGCGGTAACGCGAATTTGTATGGGATCAAAGCAGCGCCATCTACTGGCTAACGTGGATACCGCTTTGATCCCATACAAATCGATGCGTATGATCGAATAAAACTCGCACTAACCCCTCAGTACAATTATTATGCAATATAAACGAAAAAAATTTTAATGATTTTTATTCCAATGTATCGTTCATATAAAAACAATTATACTGTGCTTAACAAAGCTCGCATACATACTATTCTTTTAAATACAGTCACAACACAAAATATATAAGTAACTCATTTATTAACAGTAAGTAGTAACTAATTTTTAAAATGATATTTTAGACCATAATATTTTTGTCATAAGACCATCTTATTTTTAGCATAATATATACAAAATTTTGCAACATTTTAAAGAAATAAATAACAATGTTAATTATTGTGCTTAGACGTCTTTGGTATACATAAAATAACAGTTTTGAGAACAAAATACAAACAACTAAATTTTAAAATATGAACCAAAAACATATTTTATACTTTGAATTACTTATAATAATATTAGCCCCAAGAACTTATATAATAATTATGATAACTTAATACTTGTTTTATAATAATAATTAATAATATTATTGATATGAAAAGAGTTGAGTATAACAACCAAAATGCCTCTGCTCATTGTTGAGGATAAAGTCCGAGCGACCGTGGAGACACTGTGGTTTACAAACACAAAATATATACATTCAAACCGAATAAATGTTGGTCATAATATTCAACCACATTTCATATTTTCTTTACTTTCTTGTTTTTTAAGCAAAGATTTTAATTCATTTGGAATGCTTATACTTCACCTAAATGAAATTTAAATTAAATTTGAATTATTACAATAAATAACATGATTGTAAATTGTAGCCCAAAAAGCTAAAAACTTGTATGCATGTACGCTTTATTGTAAAAACCGAACAAGAAATTAAATGCTTGTTAGCAACACTGCAATAATCTATAATTTTTTTGATCATGCCAAATTGTTTCCAAGAATGTTAGCGAGTCACACACGGTGAAGATACTATAAATTTTATCATAAGATGCCCAAATATAAAATATTATAGTATCGGTTATCACACACGGCTAAGATACGATATTATTAAAAATCTGTTCATTTCCTTAAGGGCGTCACACACGGTGAAGATAATATAAAATATATATGTATTATCTTAGAGCATATTATTTTAGAATATCGCTTACCATAGAAATCCTATGAACCATCACACACGACGAAGTTAATATAATATATTATTTCATCTTCAATATCTTAAGATACCGAGCGAATACGATAATATGGAAATATAATATATTTCGTGTCTTCATATTATGTTATCTTAAGATACGAAATATTACGAAATACGAAATATTAGGATTTCTATAGTGAGCGATATTCTAAAATATGCCCTAAGATAATATATATTTTATATTATCTTCACCGTGTGTGACGCCCTTTATAAATAAACTCAAGCTCTAATTATTCAATAAACAGATACCTTAATATACGCTTTCGGCACTGTCCTCATACCAACTTATACTCTAACACCATAATAATAAAAAATCCAGACTGCATGGACATGTTACAAAATTATACTTTTATGTCCTTATCTGTCAAGCTACTTTTCAAACGCTTCAGAAGGGGACAAAAGACAATCTTGCAAAGTCTATAATATACACATGTGATTTTTTACTATAAATGGTAATTACTAATTAGTTAATTACTAATAATAATTGTATTATATAAAAGCAAATATAAAATTCTGAACACATTCATTAAACACGTAACATTTACTCGTCTGGCTTAAGGCACTAAATGTCACTTTCGACAATCTTTATTATTACAACAGTAAACAAAATAATCTATAAGACTGTCATTAATTAAACATTAAAATTAAGTAAAACATAGCGTTAAATTTAGGTTTGTTTGGCAGAGATAATGATAAGAGCCCTAAGTATATTAGATTTTTATGTTGGCAACATTATTAAAATATTGTCATTAGTTTTATGTTTGATTATAAATTTATAGCCTATCATTTTAAGAGTGCAAGAGAAAGCATAAGGACTTTGTTTAAAAAGCCTTATTAATGTGGATTTTGTGTGGATGTCATCAATTTATATTTTCTCTTTAGTTAAGTATTAGATAGACAAAAAAAGAAGTGTAGATTTTAACTAGTTTTTTTTAATGCCGTTAAGCCCCTATAAATAACCTTAAACCAATAAAAGTGGTCCCAAGCCATTGGTAACACGAATTAATTATTAAATGTAGAGAAGAACGAACTGACCACACAACTAAATGGAACATAAAATTTTTGGTGTCGAAAATTTAATTATTTTTTATTAAAAAGCTACTTATCCTAATGAATAATTCTCTATGTGGGGTTATTCCTTATTATCTAGTATTATGTTTAGAAAACATATTATGATGATAACCTGAACGTTAATAACGGGTATGTTTAATTTATTATTTATATAAGTACAGAAATTATTGTATAACAACATAATAATATTTATATTATCAGTTTGTGCTAAAACTTTAAATCTCATTTGTTATTAATTATTATGTACTTATTTATTTTGTGTTACCTAAGAGGTAAGTTAAGTAACAGTTACATTTAAAAATAAAAGAACATGAAAATTAAAAAAAAATGTGCACACTTCGGATAACGTAACTACAGAACTGTTCAAAATTTTTGGTTTAATATGGCAACACCGTAGTTGCTAAAGCTTACAAGGTAAAGAACGGAATCTAGAATTTTATTTAAAAAAAACACTTGTTATCAAAAGTCCAGCAAAACTATTCCGCTAAAGCACTTGAAATTTTTTGGTTTAATACGGAAATAATTATGTAAGAACATGGCTGTGCTGTACTTTTTGCGTAAGAACTAATAAAAGGATTTTCAGCTAAGAATTTTTTTTTTCTAAATACTTAATAAAAATCTAAACACTATTGTGTCATTGGTGGGTAAAGCTTATATACTATGGTAACAAGACTAGAAGTACAACATGCTTAAGCCGAGTAGCCAGGTGTAAAGTACTGTCCGTACACATTAAATATGTTCAATTATTTTCTAGGACCAAATTCTCTTTCCCCAAATCGTGTTACAATTTCAGGGTATTTTAAAGCAATAAAAGCGACATTTGAGGTGTAAGAATCGACCCCTGACCGTACTCATTTTTTTAACAGTGAGCACATTGAGCGTAGGTATTTGTTCATAGATATGTATGCGTTTTATTTTAGGTAAGTAAGTTCTAATATATTTTACAATGTAATCAATTCATAAAAGTATTATGATACGTATATCTGGAATTATTACTAACTAGTAACAAAGAAATAACGTAAATAGAAAAAATAATCATAATATACATATTCTTTTATATAATCTCTAGTATAGACTAAAATACTTAAGAATTATAATATTATCATAGACATATTAAGTGATATTTGCAACAACTAGCAATTTTCACCCTGATAGATATTATTGCCGAGTTTAGCAATAATAACAAATGTATAAATTGGCAACACTTAATTTTAAATGTCATTATAAGGCAACGAACATTTTCGCAAGTACGTCGCGAAAAAACTTTTCCCGTATAATTTAATTATTCAACAATTTCTAATTACTGAAATAAAATATACATTATTACTACGCTCAATTCCTCAATTGATATTATTTGAAGTGAAAAAATGAGATACATATAGCTAAATTGCCAATGTCTTTCGTTCGATGTTACCATGTTTAAAAATGTCAAATTCTATTTAATGTTTATTGGTACCTTCTTTTCTTCATCGATATTCAAGAAACATAAAAAATCTATGTAATCACAGCTTTCCTCTGTCGCTGTCACTCAAAGGTAAAAAGTCATAATATTATCTAACATAATAATATTATGGTGTAGATGCCGAGGTTCTTTGCTTTAAAGTTTAAGCGCATTAAAATATGATATGAATTTTTATTTAATTATGATAAAATATGTACCTATATTATGATATAACACTACGAATAAAATAGTTATTAATATAAACGGCAAAGATTAGGGACATCCTTATGATACGCGTTAGCACGAAAACAAAAAAAAATAGAATTTGACATATCTAACGTATTCTCCTCCTTTTTTGTAAGGACGATTGTGACATATTTTGTTCATTAGCTCATACTGAAATGCGACGTGGCGTAGCCTTTTAGCAAAGTGATTCAAGTTCATTTCACTAGATATACGCTTTATTCTAAACGACGCGCTGTGTAACTAGTAGCTGGTAGCATCTTTATATCTTCTTGAAAAGTGAATAAAGTACTATTTTGATTTGCGATCTTATCTTAAAGTCCACACCCGTCGTCGTCGTCGTCGTCGTGTCTTAGTGTGAAATTACTTAGTCTAGAATTTAAATTATTAAGCAAATATTGTATATATTTAAGCATACCTATTGAACGTTTTAAGCTTGCATTTTGAACCTCCGTACGCCAATACATGACGCCTCAAGCGCGAATCCTACGAGTCCCTGAAAAAAAAAAGAAATAATGTTATGAGCATAGTCTGTCAAAAAAGTTAAGAAATGAAAAAGTAGTAACATCGTAGTGTCATCCCTTTCAAATCAATGTAAGAATTATTTTTTAACAAAAAATTGAACCCGACTTCCAATTTGAAAAAACAATATTCGTAAATGAGTTAAAAGTATGAAATAATTCTTATTCTTCATTAGTGCCTTTTTAAAATTCGACTAAATCTCAACGAATTCTGTACTCAATTTTCATTCGTTTGAAGTCGGTACCAGCCCAGAACTGAGATACTTGACATAGAACTTAGCCAGTACCGACTTCAAAAGAATGAAAATTGAGTACAGAATTCGTTGAGATTTAGTCGAATTTAAAAAGGCACTAATGAAGAATAATAATTATTTCATACTTTTTAGATCATTTACGAATATTGTTTTTTCAAATTGGAAGTCGGATTCAATTTTTTGTTAAAAAATAATAATTTTACTCTTTTTAGTTATCAACAACACAAGGCTTTATGCGTAGATATAACCACTACGAATAATAACTATTCACATTATATTAGGTGCTGTAAGCGAAATTGTGGTAAATGCTTGCAGTTATCTAAGCGATGCTGCAATTTCCAAACTTTTATCTTTAAAGGTTCAGGAATTCTGTTCAGTGCCTTTGGAGTTTGGACCAAGAGACACCTTCGTATGAAATTTCTTTTGTTCGTTACATATGTTTAAGTTACTAGAAACAACATTTTACCCACTGTGTGTTTTGATAAATTTCAAGGGTTTCCCTCAATTACTCATAGATTCCATCATCAGCTCATCACTTTCGTAATCGTTATACAAAATGAAGATTATATCCTATACAACAAAATAAGAATTTTGAAAATCGATCCACAAACAGCGAAACAATCATCAAAAACATCTGCTTCGATGCAAAATATCACGAAAAGTACCAATAATTGGGTCATAATGTGATGACCCAGTGTGTAATAATTATGGTTGTGATGATGATGATTAGGTAATCAAATTGATGTGTTAGCTTATGCTTTCAGTTGTGAAAACAACGCCGAAATCCCCGAACCTGTATCTATAAGGATGCAAAAGTTCTGTTCGGTACCTTCGGATCCAGGGTATAACCTGGTGCGAAGTCTTACTTTTTGGTAGTATTTACCTCGAATGCTTCAGAAAAAATTGAAATCACTATATGTTTCCATACAAATTTCAAGGAGTCCCCTCGATTGCTCATGGATCCCATCATCAGATCACCATTTTTGTGAACATGGTACCAAATTCGGATTCAACCCTGTACAACAACAAAATAATCATGAAAATCGGTCCACAAACGGCGAAATTATGGTTGAACATGCAAAAAAAATATACAACATGACTGGTGAGACATTACCGATACTTAAGGTGAGTACTCTGTACTCGATTCTCATTATAATTATGTAATAAAATTAGGTACTTAATTTTTTTCCGAATTTCCCAAAAATAAATGAATCATGGATACTAAGTAAATTACGCGGCTAGGCAAGTAGGCATACTATGCGGCCGGTGCAGAGGCATGCGCTACCAAAGAAACACCACACAACTACCCCTCCCGCTCGCGGGGTCCATGCGTTGGGTAAATAATTATCTAACTTTAAGCTACATTTAGTCAGTGATCAATTGATATTATTTTTTTATATTATTTTTTTCCAACTAATATAATAGCCAAAATATATCACGTCCTCGAGTATTGAACATGTCTCACCAGTCACGCAGTATACAGACGAATATATAACCTCCTCCTTTTTGGAAGTCGGTTAAAAAAGGGATGACACTACGATGTTGCCACTTTTTTGACAGACTATAGTTGAGCACTGCATTCTAAAAATTAAAAAAAACTTGTGGTAAAAGCGTTTACTGTTTAGCAAATTTATGTATTCAAAACAGGCAGCAAATAACCGTTATGTTTTAAGCAATGTTTATTAAGGGCTCTAAAATAAGTTTACAGTAATTTTATTTTTTTCTAATGGCAACACTAAAAATTACATGGCCAAGGTCCAAACGCTTGCATCTAGTTTTAAAAAAACTCACTTCTTATGATTGGCGCGGTTCGGTGTGCTGTGGTTGGAGTTGTGAGAGCTGTCACTTATCTCAGAACTAGAGCTCCTAATGTCACCCTCCATCTGGAAATAAGAAATGCAATTTTTAAGACACTACTTTAAGCACACTGATTTAAAAACGATTAAACAGTACAACGGTACTTACCAGGCCTAAACCTGTATTATATTACCAGTGACGGATTAACCCTTAATCAAATTAAGCAATTGTCTAGGGCATCACGTCTGAGGGGACACCAGAAGAAAGACAAAAGGACAAAAAACATCCGTCCTTAGGGCATCACGTCTCACTCTCACGTCACCAAAAACCACCACAAAAAATGTTTGTAATGTGTTTAGGTGGTAATAAAACTTAAAAGTTTAAAGACCGATTCTAGTTGACATACGGATAAGGGGGGGGGGGGGGGGGGGCACACAGGCATGGATTGCTTATGGCATCCTATATATTACGCTACTTTCATGTGTAGTGTTCTTCTTCACCTATATTTCCATTGTCTAACTGTCACTTTGTCTATTTTTCCGTAGAAAGAAACAGTTTCTACGGTGACCATGCTAGGTACTAGTACTATAGGCAAATAGAATTTCAACAACCCTCATTTCTTATCACACCGTACATTTACCATGGCACAACTAACCTTGCCAGCGTTGATGGACTTGTACGCGACCTGCAGGATGAGCCACGTCCACACCAGGTGGAGGGCCAGAAGCAGACACAGCAGCGAGTTGAAGATGTAGTATGCCGCGAACATCGGCAGCAGCATGGGCGCTCGGATTGACGTGCTGGAAAAGATTACATGAGATAAATAGATGGGTGCAGATTGTTGTTACTGGACTTAGGTTTCACTACTGTCTGATATGTGTCGGATAGGCTATCCACAACTTATCAGACAGATGGAGTTGCTGTCAGATAAGTTGTGGATAGTCTATTCGGCACTTATCAGGCAGTGGTGAAACAGGCCCTTAGATTGTGCAATGAAATTTTGAGGTGCTCAAGGAATGCTTTATTCCGGCTTACACAGCCAACACTAAGGCCGCGTTTCCATTGACGCGGAGCGGAGAGGAGCTTAGCGGTGTCCGAATTGACCAATCGTGCTATTCCAGCGGAATGACAGCGAAGCGGAGCGAAGATTTCAAGCATGGTCATTGGTCAATTCGGCACCGCTAAGCTCCTCTCCGCTCCGCTCCGCGTCAGTGGAAACGTGGCCTTACAATCCTAACGCCAGGTCAAAGGTTTTCCTTTTTTACAACTTTTATTGGATTATCCGCATAAAGTTTCTCTTTTACAACCCAAGCACTTCCAGCAAGAAACTTTGCACACAATCGCTGCCAATTGCGAAACAGTGATTGAGGAAAATGTCAGATACCTATAACGCATTACCGTTTTTGTGGTTCGGTGTGCCAACAATCTAACTACAAAGTCTTAAAAAATGAAGGCTCACCTCCATATAATGTAGAAGGGGTATATCCCCAGTCGTGTCGCGATCCACAGCGCAGTGAACACCGCGAACATCGCGTCGCAGAGTTTCTGGAAGTTCGCGTACTTCGCAGCTTTCGCTGCCTGAAACGTCAAGCAAAACAATAAACTATAAGGAATAGCCAAGAAATGTAGCCAGTAGACACTTCTTTATAATATTGCACTGTGTTTAAATTTATTTATTCCTCTTTGTGTCTTAAGCTGATCACACATTTGTCAGCACTCAGCACCGTACGCGCCGTACGCGGCGAACGCACCGCATAGTACACGAAATGCGGCGCGCACGGTGCGGCCGAATGTATGTACGAGGTTTCACATCATTTCATACAACGAATTCTAAAATGCGGCGCGTTCGGCGCGTGCGTGCTGATAAATGTGCGGTCACCTATAAATTATAATGTACCTTTAAAAGACAAACGAGAACTCTTTTGTCTGATGACAAAAGCTGAAGACAATGCTGATGCATCTAACTTCATTTCTCGTCATCTTTGGTACTACATTATCAACAAGGATATACATAATATTTAACTTTTCTAACCAGCCACATGTACTGAGGACTGTCCTACTCCATGTGGAAAGAATGGGAGAGGATCGCGGGGTAAAAAGAGCGTATAAGGGCCGTCCAACAGGATGTCGTCCTGTTGGACGCCACAGGTATCGCTGGAGAGATGCTGTTGAGGCTGACTTGCGTGACCTTCAGGTCAGTATCTGGCAGGAGGTAGCACAGGACAGGGCTCAATGGCGGAAGTTCATTTCCGAGGCCAAGATCCACTTCGGGTCGCTGAGCCAGCGGAGTTAGTTAGTTAACCATGTAGCTACTTTTACTTTGCCATCGACCTCTATTATACTTACATCCAGCAAAATATCAGCGCAGTCGTGCGTGAGCAGCACCAGCGTACCAATACGGTGGAGGTTGCAGACCCAGCTGAAGGATATGAGCGCGATGGTGGCGATGTGGTGCACGAACATCTGCCAGAAGTCCTTGCGCCGCACGTCCCAGAACTGCGAGATGGTCAGCGCCCAGTAGAACGCCGCCGATACCATGTAGTACCACCACACGTCATCCGACAGACCCTGTCACAGTATAGATCTTGATATGGCTCGGTATGATATCCTCTGCTGAGGAGGTTGCGAGGACAAATGGGAAAAATGTTGTGTTACACACGGAAGACAATGGACGCATATCCCTGATTTATTAATCTGTACTGTCGCAGTGGCGGCCTTGCCCATTGCGAAGCCCCGGACGGCAGATCTTTGCGAGGCCCTGGGCGGCAGGTTTGCGAGGCTCTTTGTCTTACTAAAAATACCTAGCGAGGCCCCAAACGATTGCCCTGTTCGCCACCACATAGGACCGCCACTGTCGATCTAAAGGTCTCAAGCGGTTTTTATGACTGAAGAATTATGTACAATGAAACCTTTGTCATGGTAAAACCTGATTCACCTAGTGAAACACAAACTCACTTTAGGATAGGCGGCTTTCAGTAAGAACAGGACATAAAATATTATGATGTCTCTAATCTCAATCCTGCTTTAAACTTTTATATCAACAGCAAACTTGGGCTCTAATTCTGTACCTCAAAGCTCTCCCTCGCGCACTAATGAGATCGAAGCCGCGTGAGTGAAATAGCCTTACAATTGATACAGAAAAGGTTCGAATAATGAGAATTGGGACGACGCTATACAGATGATAAACTGGCAAGATACACGAACTTATTATTACCTGATGTGGATATCCGATGTAGCAGTGGTCTATGTCCCACAGCCATTCCTTGTCCCACAGTATGAAGATGCCGTAGGAGAAGTTGCACAGATAGAAGGTGGCTCTCCACATGTTCTCACAGAACTTGACCAGGGTAGACGGCTTGTCCTGGCTGCGGCGGAGCCTCCACCATCTTTCCACCTGCCTCTCCGACATGTCTAGCTGCTTCGCTAGACCCAGTATCTGAAAGGTAGAGGAAGACAGACTAATGTGGATATTTTAAGGAGTAGTGGTGGTTTGAAAGCTTCCATGACCGCAAGTGCTTGAAAGGACTGAAATCAAGAGATACATATTTAAAAATAGCAAAAATTACAAATGCTATACGTGTAAACGAAAGAAAAGATAATAATAATTATAATACAGGTTTTAGAAGTAAGTAACATATCCAATAAACAGCTGCTGATATAAAATTGACATATTTTTTACAATGAGCCCTGAGCTGTGGTGTAAATTATAGTACTTAAGGCGCTATATTGAAAGTAATTTTACCGCAAGGGCAATTTTATACTTAATTTGTATGACTATAAAGTCGTGAATACGCTGCGGCCAGAAGCTATCGGCTCGCTCGGAAAACATGCGAAAAAACGTGATATTGTTTATTTAAAAAATAACTAGGAGCATTTAAGCAAAATGCTTCTATACGATTCTGGGTTGCAAAAGTGTCTATTAATTAGACTAATTTCCTACAATACATCTATTATCGTTTAAAAATAATCTTCAAATTTTGTATTTTTAAGAGGTCATTTCGATCGAGAAATGTATCGAGGCAAAATACATTAATCGTGTTTCTGGTTCTTCTCAAACCTAGATAAGGCTATGAAGATATGTATATCTCATTACCAGACTTGTAACATTTCTGAGAGTCCTATAGTATTACTTCAAAAAGGACGTTATTATCAATATAGCGCTTTAATATGTGCTTGCTGGCATGCTGATTAGTGATTACTGTGAATTGTGTAAATATGTATTGAAAGGCTATATTATAAAAAGAAACCTAAGATATTATAGTTTTTATACCTTCACATTCTTCATCATAAAATATTATAATAAGGCATTATAAAGGCGCTTTCAGACGTGCGCGTTTTATGTGCGCGCGAATTCAGCTCGCGTGTTTTCCTAAAGATACAGGCATACAGCAGAAAACGCGCACATCTGAACGCGCCGTAAGGTTTGCTGACGCTGAACTAAGAAAGCATACAAGAGTTAAAAAAAAACATAATAAAAGAAAAAACTAAAAGCTATCATACTTATAAGTTATAACTTATAAGCTCATATCTTAATGTGGTAGTCGCTAATGATAACAAAATGACAAATGTTAATGATAGGGCGATATCAAATAACGATACGGACAATGTTAGATCGGCCGGAATAGGGGATTGGGTAATTGTTATTGATATAGATCTATTAAGGTTAATAGTTAGTTAAATACCGAGACATGGTTACGGGCGTCTATTGTACGGCACAAACATAACATTACATTGATTTTCAATTGACGACATATTGTGAGGAATAGATTAGGAAGGTTAAGCAACAGTTATAATAAGCAGTAAAAATAAAATGGATATTAAAGTAACCATATAAAGCTAGTAGAGATTATATTGTGGCTTATGCGCAAAATGTCCTTTGTGAATCTATAACTGTAGAAAAAAAATCTATTGTGGCCTAAGTAAGGCCGCAAATATAATGCAAAATATATATTATAAAAGACGATATTCGGTCCAAAGGTTTACATTTTTGGCCTATCTTTCAGATAAAATGAACATCACAGTTCACAGAAAAAAATGATAACGACTTAAAAGTGAAATAAATTATTATCGAGTAATAGATAATATCCCAAAATCCAATAGTTTTGATAAGGATAAGATTATCGTAGCGCCTATAATAATAATAATCGCCTTATCAAAAGTAACTAGATTTAATTTTATATTTCACTTTATGGTTACCAAAAATATACGCAGATCGTCCAATGCAAATTAAATGGTATCGTCTCATAGGACGAAGCTTCGTGACGATACTCGATAGACGCAGGTGCGGCCGGGGCATTAGAAGAAGCGAAAATATATTTTTAACTTGTAAAAGAAACTTGGGGTTTTAAGAGTCTTATAGAAATGTATAGAAATATTATAGCTTGTTGGTTTTAGTCGCAAGACAATCCACTTATTGGAAAAGTTCTACATGGAGAATAATAATTATTTCCATTGTTACCTACCAAGATCTGATAACCACAGGCTAAATTGGTCCTATACTACCTTCATACTCTACTGAATAACGTACAACAACGTTAATGAAATTGGTTTCAGGCTTGTTTCAGACAAACAAATTTCGAGTGGCAGCGTTAAATGGGCGATATAACTACAAACGCTTTCAGAGCGATTAGTCTTCGTTTTACGTTCATTATCTTTTCACTTGTCCACACAAAAAGCCCCAGTACAAAGTAAACGTAATAACCATAAACTTTAATAGAGACACGAACAAAAAATCCATTCCTCATGTAATTGTTGCTCGAAGTGGGTCACAAGCCGAGCTCATCTCGCAGGGTTGACGCGACACTTATAGTAACACATAAACCTGCCCATTATGCCCACAAACTTGCTACTTTCAACTAAAATCTGCATGCTAAAGAAAGCTTTTATAAATGATTCTGTTTTATAACACTGCAGCCGGATTTGTGGCTTGAATCTACTGAAATTTTGAGGCATTAACTAATTAATAATTCCTGCTGCTTCCGTCGATCCTTTTAAAAATCGGTTTGCAACTTCAAATCTTCTTGCTCTACATGTAATATCTTTAAGTGTTCCATCAGTAAAGAAATTAAATAGGACTAAAGAGGATAGAAAATACGCTGTTTTATCCCTAATCATTAGATTTAATTCCAGCAAGGCATATTGTTGCTGATGGCATCCTTGGCTCATGAGCGCTAGGCGTTAATTGGATGCCCAATAGCTCTCATTGTGCCTAAACGCTGCTCTGATTTCTTTCGCTTACTCAACGCTTAAAATATTGTTACGTGCTGAGGTTCGATGATTCGGAGAAAAAGACCTGGTGACTCTCTTGAAGACTTTTATTTACACACTTAGGTAACACAAAGCACTATGTCCAAACACTACGCACTAAGTTCAAACACTAAGCACTAGGTCCAAACACTATGCACTAACTCACACTAGATCACTATGTCTAAACACTAAGCACTATCACTGGTTCACTCACTAAGTCACTTGTTTCTCACTTCCGAAGTCGCCTTGATTATCGCTCACTCGAAAACATTCGAAGACTGGCTGGCCGGCCTGTCTAGCCGCGTATTTATACGGATCGGGGCGAGCTCTAGACCTTACGAGAATATTCCACAAAATTCGCATCAACATGTAAACAACCGTGGGAAAATTCTCGAGCAGGTACGCGCAGGTAACAAAAACATACAAGTAGCGGCATCTGGTATTGAATAGGGGATTTACGCTGTCTGTGATGGTTTCGCCTGGTTGCCGCTAGATGACACTACGTGTCCGCATTCGTAACACTACTCCCCTCTTAGAGATGCTCGTCCCGAGCATCATTGTTACTGCCATGGTAACGCGCCAGACGGTCTATGTGTACCACTTTGAATGTCCCTCTTGGTTGCTTTTGAATCCTATAAGTCACATCATTCAATCGGGTAACCACTTTGTATGGGCCGTCCCACTTGGTCTGCAACTTTGGAGATTTCCCTTTTCGACGAGTTGGGTTATGCAGCCACACCAGTGTCCCTTCTTCGAAGCCGCTCGTGTTCGATTTCCGGTCGTATCTGGTCTTCATGTTCTCACTTGAATGTAACCCATTCTCCCGAACCGTGGCGTGTATATAGCGCATCTTTTCCCTCAAATCACAGACATAGTCTTGTACGGTCTTTGGTTCCTCCGGTGACCCTCCTGTCAAGAGGTCTACTGGTACTCGTAGTTCTCTACCGTAATTGACATATGCCGGGGTAGCCTTTATGCTCTCATGCTCGGCGGTACGGTACGACAGAAGGAAGAGCGGTATGTACTTGTCCCAATCCTTTTGTTTTTCATCTACCAATTTCGCCAAATGCCTCTCAAGGGTCTGGTTAAATCTCTCAACCATTCCATCAGACTGTGGATGGTACGCGGTGGTCCTCGTTTTATGCATTCCCAAGATTCTGCACACTTCCTGGAAGACCTGCGATTCGAAATTCCTGCCCTGATCGGAATGGATTTCCAGAGGCACACCAAAGCGAGATATCACTTCTTCCACAAGCTTAGAAGCAACTGTCGTAGCTTCTTGGTTTGGTATGGCGAACACTTCAGGCCACTTGGTGAAGTAGTCCATGACGACCATGAAATACTTGTTTCCCGACTCCGTTACAGGAAATGGCCCAGCTACATCAACTGCAATTCGTTCCCACGGTGCGCCAACGTTATACAACCGCAGGTTCCCACGGCTCCTGGTCTGTGGTCCCTTCACTGCAGCGCAAGTAGTACATTTGCGGCACCAATCCTGCACATCATCTCGACAATGCAACCAGTAGAATCGTTCTCGCACTTTTGTCAACGTCCTCTTGACACCCAGATGACCTCCTGATACGCCATCGTGCATTTCACGGAGAATATCTGGTACTCTCGCTCTTGGGACGACTATCTGAAGATGGAACTCTCTGCCGTTAGTCTTCTCCCATTTCCGGTAGAGTATTCCGTTTTGAAGTACCAGACTCTCCCATTGCGCCCAGTACGCCTTAGTGACAGCGCCAGTGGGTGCAACCTCACTCCAGATTGGTTTTACGTCACCCCGTTTCTTCCATGTGATGATGTGCCGAAGGTCGTCATCTTTTTCTTGAGCCTCCCTCATGGCATCATTCTCCCATGGACCCAAAGGACTTGTTCTCGTTAACTTTATTGTCACTTCATTAGATTCCTGCTTAACACAATGTTTGCAGTCTTCTGAACACGGCCTTCGTGAGAGTGCGTCGGCGTTCCCATGCGACTTTCCGCTGCGGTGTTCGGTCTTGAAGTCGTACTCCTGGAGCTGCTCAATCCATCGTGCTACTTGACCTTCTGGGTTCTTGAATTGCAGTAGCCACTTCAAGGCTGCGTGATCAGTTCGCAGTAAAAACTGTCTGCCGATGAGGTATTTGCTGAAATGTTGTAGCGTCTTTACCACAGCCAAGAGTTCTCTTCTTGTCACACAGTAGTTTCTCTCTGGCTTGGATAAAGATTTGCTGAAATATGCAATTACAACTTCTCTTTCACCCTGTTTTTGAGATAACACCCCTCCAATGGCTGTGTTGCTTGCGTCCGTGTCGACTATAAACTGACCTTCAGGTTGTGGATACCCCAGGATTGGTGTTTCGCACAGATGTTTCTTCAGTTTCTGAAAAGAATCTTCAGTAGTCTCGTCCCAGATAAACTGTCGTTTATCTTCTGTCAGCCGGTGTAATGGCTTGGCTATCTCCGAGAATCCCTTAACAAAACGCCTGTAGTAGGAGCATAGGCCGAGAAATGCTCGCACTTCGGTTTTGTTCTTGGGGGTTGGCCAATTTTGAACTGCTTCCAGTTTCTCCGGGTCCGTCTGGATTCCATCACTGGAGATAACATGGCCGAGATAATTGACCTTACTCCTGAATAATCGACACTTTTTCGGATTCAACTTTAGCTTGGCCCCCTCTATTTTGGCGAAAACTCGTTCTAAGTTTCGCAAATGGTCCTCGAAGTCGCGGCCAACAATGATGACATCGTCCAAGTAGACTAAGCAAGCCTCTCCAACTAAGCCTGCCAGTACACACTCCATGAGTCGCTCAAATGTGGCAGGTGCGTTGCACAATCCAAAGGGCATGACGTTAAACTGCCATAAACCTTTACCGGTGGAAAAAGCTGTCTTCTCCTTGTCTTTTGGATGAATTTCCACCTGCCAGTATCCAGATTTCAGGTCCAGGGTCGAAAACCATTTCATGCCACTCAAGGTATCCAGAGTGTCGTCGATCCGAGGTAATGGGTAGCTGTCCTTCTTAGTGACATCATTGAGACGCCTGTAGTCCACACAAAATCTTGTGCTGCCATCTTTCTTCTTCACTAATACCACAGGTGAGCACCACGGACTTGCAGACGGTTCAATGATTTTATGCCTTCTCATGTCCTCCAAAAGGCCTTCCACTTCCTTCTCCTTTGCAATTGGTATCCGTCTTGCTCGTTGACGAATCGGGTTCTCGTTTCCGGTATCTATCCTGTGCTGAACCATCGACGTTCTTCCAAGGTCACCTTCCTGGCTGGAGAAGATATTCGCGTGGCGCTGTAAAAACTTCTTAGCTTTCATGCTCTGCGAATAAGTCAGATTACTCTTGCAGTCATTGAGTAGCTCAGTCACTAATCCATTGTTGCTGCTGTTTGCTGGGTCTGCGTCTGTTGTCGAACTGCACTTTCTCATCCAGACAACTTCCTCGCACTTTCCAATGACGTCACCTTTGTTCAAGCAGATCTCGCGTTCACCAAGATTCAAAACCCGGACCACAGCGTGACTGCTTCCACTAACAAGGGTTCTTGCCGTCATCAGTTTTCGTGCTGATGTCTTGGTGGGTGTGTCTTCGATCAACACGCATCTGTTAGACTTGTTCTTTCCAGCTGGCGGTAGTTTCACCAGCACCCGGGCTTCCGCTCGTCCAGGTATAATGACTTCCTTTACACATGCGACTTTCCCGCAGGCGCCTCCAAGGATGAAAATTTCTTCTTCGCCACATTTGAAAACTCCGTCAGCGACATTAATCCTGCAGTTGTGCTTCTTCATGAAATCCAAACCCAAGATGCAATCATCCATTATTTCAGCCACGATAACGTCATGAGGGTATGAGGACCCCCCTACATTAATCGTAACTGACATTTCTCCCAGGACGGGTATTGGCTGACCGGAGGCAGTAAGGAGCCGACAGTTAATTCTCCTCTTGTGTCGTCTTGCGGCTTTTACCAGATTTGGGTTCACTATCGTTCTAGAGGCTCCTGTGTCTAGAGTCATTTTGCAATCCGTCCTGTTAATAGTCCCCTGAATCACAAGACTATTCCCGCTGCATGCTTGGGAGATAACGGTTATCGGGGCTCCCTCCGCATCAGCCAGTACTCGCCCCTCAGTCCTGGCTTTTATTCGTTTCCCTGATCCTGGGTAAGGGACGAAGTCCCTTGCTTCTTCAGCTCCTCTACTTGTTCCTCGAGCCTTTTCATCCTAGCCATCTGGGTCTCCTTCTGCGGGCAGTTGAGCTGAAGATGGCCCCTCTCACCGCACTTGTAGCACATGACTCCAAAACTTCTCTTCGTAGGAGCCTTGACCTCCTTGACTTCCTCCGAGATCTCGCGGATCTTATAGGTCTGCCGTATGTCACGCCGGACAGCCTCGACCTCGAGAGCATGCGCCAACGCTTCCTTTAGCGAGGTGTGGTGACGTAGCCTTACTGCAGCTCTGACTTCCAGATCCCTGATTCCGTCGACAAAGGCTTGAATAGTGTTCGAATCAACCATCTTGGAGTCTGCTCCTGGATGTGCCTTCTTGACCAGTTTTTCAATTTCCAGCGCCCATTGTTGTAGTCCCTCTCCTGAGCGTTGGACTCTGTCACGAAGTTGGGCACGGAACACGTGCTCCAGGTGTCGCTCCCCGTATCTGGATTCAAGCGCCTCTATCAGATCTTGGAACCCATTTCCTGTATGTGCTTCTAGGACCGACAAAGCTTGCCCTCTGAGCGCAACAGTGAGAGCGGTCAGGCATTGGTCTTCAGTCCATCCGTTGGCAGTAGCAACCGTCTGGAATTGCTGACGATAAGCGTTCCAAGAAGTAGTACCGTCGTACGGCGGCACCTTGACTTTTGGCCCTTGTACCACTGCTCCGGTAGTTCCACTAGACGTCGCGACTCCTGTGGTTTCCAGGCGCACTACTTTCTTCTGTAGTTCGGTGATGTTGGTCTTCACATTTTCCATATCCAATCCCAACCCGGTAACTCGTTCGTCCATTATGTCGACATCTTTACGAAGCTTTGTCACCGTGTCACTGACATCCTTTATCGCCAGAAGCGCCTTTTCTTGAAGGTCCTTTTGTTGCTCTTGTGACTCTTGCATTGCCCTTTGAGAATCTTGCACAGCGCCGAGTTTGCGGTCTTGTGCCTCTTGCAACGCCTGAATATCAGCCCTTTGCAGCTCCATCAATTTAATTAAACTTTCTAAATGAAGAGCCATTTGCGGTGCTGTAGAAGCTACAGACGAGGCATGGTGGCTGGAGCCAGTTGACGGGGCTTGAGCAGACGGGGCCTGGTGGGCGGGGCCAGTGGGCGTGGCCTGGTGGGCGGAGCTAGTGGGCGTGGCCACACCCAAAGTGGGCGGGGCCTGAGGGGCGTGGCCAGTGGGCGGGTCCCGGTGGGCGGGGCCAGTGGGTGAGGCCTGCCCCGCAGTGGGCGGAGCTTGGTCCCCAGTGGGTGTGGCCTCCGCAGCCTGTTGCGTCCTTGTCCTGACACTTCCCTCGAAGTCTTCTCCCGGAGTCACTGGCACTGCGCCGTTGTCCTCACGCTCCCCTTGAACTCCTCTCTCGGAGTCGATGGCAGCAGCTCGCTGTGCCCTTGTCCTGACACTCCCCTTGAAGTCCTCTCTCGGAGTCAATGGCATCTCCAAATCTCACTTCCGACACCAGTTGTTACGTGCTGAGGTTCGATGATTCGGAGAAAAAGACCTGGTGACTCTCTTGAAGACTTTTATTTACACACTTAGGTAACACAAAGCACTATGTCCAAACACTACGCACTAAGTTCAAACACTAAGCACTAGGTCCAAACACTATGCACTAACTCACACTAGATCACTATGTCTAAACACTAAGCACTATCACTGGTTCACTCACTAAGTCACTTGTTTCTCACTTCCGAAGTCACCTTGATTATCGCTCACTCGAAAACATTCGAAGACTGGCTGGCCGGCCTGTCTAGCCGCGTATTTATACGGATCGGGGCGAGCTCTAGACCTTACGAGAATATTCCATAAAATTCGCATCAACATGTAAACAACCGTGGGAAAATTCTCGAGCAGGTACGCGCAGGTAACAAAAACATACAAGTAGCGGCATCTGGTATTGAATAGGGGATTTACGCTGTCTGTGATGGTTTCGCCTGGTTGCCGCTAGATGACACTACGTGTCCGCATTCGTAACAATATGTTTCCAGATGCTTCGAGCGATTTGCACCAATTCGTTATTTCGTGCCTTAACCAACAGAACCAACTGTTTCCTAATAATCTATAGGATCATTTTTCTAAAAACCTATTTCATATTATTCAAATATTGGAGAAATAATATTTTTCCAATGGTTACAAAAGCAATATTCTGATGTTTTGAAGCTCAATTCTACTAACGCTGTCCGCATGCAAGATGTCGAGGATTAGTCTATTTTGGCATATATTCAAGGGCTTTATATGCAGCTGATGCAGGAATATTGGGTAAGACAAACAGTTAGCTTAAAACCTGATATGATTTACTGCTATAAAAAACAGGTTGGAAAGAGGGAAAACGTCTTTCAACCCTGAAAGGATTTAATGACCATAATAAGATTGGAGGGTATGATGTCATACTAGCTATTTTGGGATTCTAAAACGCAAATATGGGAATTGATATGACAACGTTATCCAACTGATAAGTGATAACAGCGTGTCAAGTAGATAAACCCCCACTAACCCATCACCAGATTAGGACCCCTTTACCTACTTATGACAGTACGAGAATTCATGGATTTTATGCAACAAGGAGCAAAAAGTACCAACAGCCAACAGGCCTAGGACTTAAAACTTTGGTTTGCGAAAGATAAGGTAGAGTTCCTTCGGGAATAAGATCCATTGTTTATAGACGAGTTTAAGCAAGAGCAAGAGTTACCAAGATTTTGAAATATGGCGTTGGCCTAAAGACGCTTGAAATGAATATCCGAATTTTGGATTCATTTAAGGCACTTCTGTTTAATTCTTCTGGTATTTTCCAGACAATTTTGCGCACCTATTAGAAAAACAAGGTATTTTTGTTGTTGATGATTTAAATTTAAACAGTATTTTCAGAACGAAGTAGCCACTCTTCGATTTCGAATACTGTAGTACCTACCTGCGACATTTTAAATGTCCGCGTGGTTGCCCAAGCCCCAGAGGCATAGACTTATATATTACTCAGGACCGGGTCAATCGCGCGTTGCAATGATGCAGATTCGTAGGGGTCAAAACGCTCCGTTTGACTCCTACGTGACTTAGTCGTCTGTGGTCCGCAGAACAAATCAGGTGGGTCATCGTATGCCTTACAGTGCCATAAAAATGCCTAATTGTGTAGTAAAAGGCTGCAAAAATTATATTAAAAAAGTTAAAAAAGCACATGGAATATCTTATCATCGGTAAGTATCACAAACTGTTTGTTTATGTAAAGAAATAATTAATTTATAATTTTACTACCGATGTCCGCCATTATCCGCCATGGCTACTGTTTTACCGAGTAATGACGCAACCCCTACGTTCCACTTGGCGTTGAAAACGATCAAAACGCTAAACATAGGAGGCATTTTCAGCGTTTTGATCGTTTTCAACGCCAGGTGGAACGCGGGGTTCGTCGGTAAAACAGCATTCGCACGCGGCCGAATATTGTGTCGCACTACGTAGTTCAATCGATTTTTCATAGATGGCTCTCTATTTCCTTGTATGAAAAACCTATTAGCAAAATGTTCTCGTAGGCATATCCTGACATATAAATCGATGCCCAGAGGGAAGAAGTCAATACGCCTAGGAGTTAGGACAAACAATGTGCGGGTTTCTTCACGATGTTTTCCTTTAGGACCGTCCGTATTATGTACTTGAGATCTAAAAAAGTCTCGGTACACGCCTCCTCCTGGGATCAAAGTTCAAACCTGCACACCGGCAAAGGTCTACCCACTAAACCATGCGAGCGTACCCGTCACGTCATGGATAAGTCCATGTCGATATTGTTAATGTATTTAATGTCACTCATCTTCTTAAACGTAAATACATTAGATACCACGTAAATCTTATTATAAGCTATTGTTTGTAGGGGACTTTGATACCGCACGCACGTATTGTTTTTAGAATTGATTAATTTAGCCTAGAAATAGATTTCAAGCATGATCAAACACTCTTGTAGGAAGGTTAAAATAATTATGGAGTACTCAATGATATGCAAATAGATAATTGAGATATTTAAACGGTAGTTATTTCTGATTTAACTGAAAACGCAAATGTAAAGTCATTTTTATGAGTTTAACTGAGTTATATAGGTACTGTATACCTCGTGAGTCGTGACGTCATAGCCAAGCCCAACTTATCTTTACATATTTTATCTATGTGTTTTTAAAGTTCAGGTTCAGTACACAAACGGTAAAAACGAGACCCTATTACTAATTGAAGTATATACTATTATGTGCCATTATACCGTGCTGTGGCACCTAAATAATTATATTTCCCTATTTTTTCAACATTTTTAATTATTTAACCTTTTGAACTGAAACGATTATTCTAAGATCAATTTTTTTCGAATCGGTCCAGCAGATTTCTAGTTTGAGATATGTAGATATTATGTCTCATGACATAATATATGATGGAGTCATGGCCCATGGGGCATTAATTCTTTCATTTTATGTCAGAAAATGTAATGCTGAGAATCAAACAGACACATAATATATACAGGAAGTGCAAGTAGTAAAAAGTAATAAACTAAACAATAAAACTTTAGAGTTCACTGTGATATTAGCAGCGCTGAAAGTTTTTTATCTTATATGGGCAAATAGGGAATAGTGAACTCAGTATAAGGGACACACCATAAAGTATGATCACATTGTTACACCCTGTAGAATCAATATTAACAAAATAGCCCATATGAACAGACCTTAAGAATCATAGCACGCGTCCCAAATTTAAGCGCTAATACGGGCCACGGCCGCTCTGATTGAAGCTGCTCTGTTGTTAAACACTCACTTTAACAGCCATAATATTAATTAGGCATTCGAATGCCAGGCCGTTTGAAGTCTGTACGCCCTAGGTTTGTGCCAATGACCTAGATGTGCTAAAACCCCCAGAAAACCCCTGCCGACTTTAGTTGCGACCTAATTAGATGGTATTTAAAACATGTACAAGGTTCGGTACTATTAGTACCTACTAAGTACCTAAATATTTACTCCATGCTTGTGACTCAATATTTTAGAAATGGCTTTTATAAAAATCTACACTACTATTATAAAGAGGAAAGATTTGATTTTTTGTTTGTTTGTTTGTTTGTTTGTTTGTTTGAGTCGAATAGGCTCCGAAACTACTGGACCGATTTGAAAAATTCTTTTGCTATTGGAATCTTACATTATTTCTGCTGAACATAGGCTACATTTTATTTTGGAAAAAAGTAGGGTTCCGTAAGATATTTGAGTTTTTCGGACGCAAGGTGTAAAAAATCAGCTAGAAAAGTTACTTATTTTGCGTACGCTGCCTAAACTATAAAAGATAGAACCATAAAATGTTCTAAGTAATTGTAGATCTTATAAATATCTACAAAAAAGTCCGCGACACACTATACCTATCTATGTCGAGTGAGGCACAATAACCATTTAATTTATTTAAAAATCCTGAATTTTTTTTGGACTACATTTAAACGGATATATTTTACTCACGCTATTAATCCTTATCAAAATAAATTATTTTATCACTAAGTACAGTTTATGTAGATAATATTTGGTCTTTGAATGATCAAAATTGGACGTTTGGTTTTGAAATTATGGCGAAATTAAAATATTACGATAGTGGGCGTCACCAAAGCGCGTGCGGGAGGAAGCAATATTCTGTGGTAGAAATGAAAATTCTGTACATAAAAGATATGAAATGACACCGATTACACCTTTGTCACTACATCGCTATAGAAGCCAAAAATGTGGTTAGTTTTTTGTCTGTCTGTCTGTCTGTCACTCTTTCTGTCTGTCTGTATGTTTGTTCCAGCATCAAACGAAAAATACTAATCCGATTTGAATGTGGTTTTCGCAGATATATTTATCTTCTTCCAACTTAACATCTGGTGTATAAAATTTTTTCCCCCCACCCCTCTAAGGGAAAAAAGAGGGGGTCAGATTTTGTATCAAACTTTTTTCTTTAACACGAAAACTACTGATCCGATTTGCATACGGTTTTTACAGATTTGCATACGGTTTTCACAGATATATTATATTTGTCTTCTTCCAACTCAACATCTGGTGTATAAAAATCCTCCCCCCCCTCCCCTCTCAACCCTCTCTGGGGACCAAAGAGGGGTCAGATTTTGTATACAACTTTTTTCTGGTGTATGACCTTCCCCCCCCCCACACTCTCTTAGGAGACAAAAGAGGGGGTAAAACATGTATCAACTGATGATGTAGAAAATATACTTTAAATGGCAAAACAACGTTTGCCGGGACAGCTAGTCTTTTATAAAGGCAGTATGCTGTATGAGTGAGATATTTTTAGTGAAACACACTGCACAATATGATTATAGAGATTTTCCTCCATTTTCTTAAACCACAATGAACTCGGACAAGTGTTTAGTTTGGTACAATCATAATATTATTTAGATAATATTATAATGATGAAAAAAATGCGTACTCCATTTCGATCTGCCTAGTGTTACTCAGTACTCTCACGGTCACAAGTCACAACTATATTAATAATAATTAAGTATGTAACATGAATCTAATAATACTTTACAAAACTCAAGTCCGCCATGCCTTTTAGCCCGGCCGCACATTGTACGACATTTCTGATCAGAAACAGTTGAACGTCCGCGCTGTCTCTTACATGATGACGTACTGAGCCGAGTGAGCTCGAACTCGCCGGAAGGATATTTCGGATAATGTGCGGGATGGCGCGGGCGGTCCGGCGGAATTCAAATGTTTCTGATCAGAATTCGGACAATGTGCGGCCGGGCTTACACTCTATATTATGTACTCTACATTATGTATTATGTACTTACTCTAGAGTCTAGAGTCTGGACTATTGAGGGCAATCTTGAAAAACAAAACACTTCTGGTGCAGTGCAGCACACGTTGGGAACCAGACATGGGTGATCAATTAGCAAATAAGAGTGACGTACGAGACTACGAGTTTAGTCCAGAGGGGTTAGTGCGAGTTTTATTCGATCATACGCATCGAGCACGTTAACGCGAATTTGTATGGGATCAAAGCTAACGTGGATACCACGTTAGCCAGTAGATGGCGCTGCTTTGATCCCATACAAATTCGCGTTAACGTGCTCGATGTGTATGATCGAATAAAACTCGCACTAACCCCTCGGGTATATACTGCGTGACTGGTGAGACATGTTCAATACTCGAGGACGTGATATTTGGCTATTATATTAGTTGGAAAAAAATAATATAATAAAATAATATCAATAGTTAAATAATTATTTACCCAACGCATGGTCACCGCGAGCGGGAGGGGTAGTTGTGTGGTGTTTCTTTGGTAGCGCACGCCTCTGCACCCGGTGCACCGGCCGCATAGTATGCCTACTTGTCTAGCCGCGTAATTTACTTAGTATCCATGATTCATTTATTTTTGGAAAATTCGGAAAAAAATTAAGAACCTAATTTTAATACATATTTATAATGAGAATCGAGTACTGAATACTCTCCTTAAGTATCGGTATTGTCTCACCAGTCATGTTGTATACGTAAACAATAGACTATCCAGATACATTCAGCACCTATTTTAGGCAACATTCCAATCGCCGATCTTGGAAGATTTTACATGGGCAACAAGAGAAAAAAAAATTAAACTGGTAGAGTTTAATTTTTTTTTCTCTTGTTTCAAACTTGAAAAGATAATAACAAATTGTGGCCCTTGTATGTCAAAATATCAAGACTAATAATACCATTGCAATTATTTATCCTTGTCCAAACAATGGAGTGTCAAAAATGTTTCCAAGTTCGGGAAAGCGTTAAACAAACGTTTAAATACAGGCCGCACCCTGGACGGACACTTTTTTACCCGACTGCCAGGAGGGTTATTATGAGTTACCTTTAATAATGCGATAGAGTTATTTATGTTATCAGAGTAAAATAGGCAGCACAATTTTCCGTTCGAGATTCAAACCTGCACACTTAACCACTGGACCGGAGCGGTGAAAACAAGATCGCCGCATAATACAATAACCGTTCACTTCAATTTACCACACATCTACTAATACAGCGGTGTTGTGTTCAATGTGCTGGACTATTTCCGATAAATTCCTAAACCACTTAGGGTCCTCATCAGTGGCGGCCTTACCCATTTGCGGCAGTTTTGGGCGGCAGGTCTTTGCGAGGCCCTTTGCCTTACGAAAAAATACCTTACGAGGTCCCTACAAGAGCGAGGCCCCGGGCAATTGCTCTGTTTGCCACCCCCTAGGGCCGCCGCTGGTCCTCATCCACATACATAATATTACAAGCATAAGGGAAAAGAGAGTCATACCAAATGCGACTTGTTAAATGTAGTCAAGAACAGCTGACATAAGGGGAGTCTAAAAAAAAAATACACTAAGTGTCTTAGAAACAGAAAACACACTAGGACGAAAATACGCGGCCGAAGTTCGGCATGATTACGCCTGCAATGTATTTTAAATTACCGATGACACACCATGCCGAAATTACGTCGCGTTATATTGTATGCATAGCGCATTGCTGACGTAGGTACCTAATCATGCCGAACTTCGGCCGCGTATTTCAAAATTTTAATAAAATATGGAGTTTTTTTTGCTGTTTGTATGGCTTTTTTTATTTGTTCGCGCATATCATCGTCGTTTATGAACCGATTTTGATTATTCTTTTTTTTGTTGGAAAGAAGACATTTCAAGGTGGTCCCATGATAAGGAAATCTTTAATTCATGAAGCCCCCGCATGAAAACCGCGATAACAATAGATAAGTTGTTTTTCTCACGATCGACGGAAGTTGGTTTTGTTTTTGTAACAAATAATTAATAACAACACTGTCGAGTTTTATGACATTAAAATTTCCATCCCAAAGCAATGTAATTCTTGAGCGGTGAGCCATCATCATAATATCAGAACATTAGCTGTTCTCGTGCAGAGCTGATGTTTTCCAATAGTCCAGTCAGCTGTGTGAGCACACAATTACAATTGCTCGGTAGCCTTGTGCTTCACTTGTTAATTAAACTGCAACCAGCGTGCACAAACGTTTAGAGTTCTAGACCAATATATTATTTTCTCAAACTTTTTCGGTGGCGACACCCTTTTAAGAAGTAACATTTTTGACGGACTCCCCCCCCCCCCCACAAATGTTTTATCTTTGAGTAATTTGCCTCTATGGGGTCTGATGACATTTATAAAATAACTTAAGTATCGCTCACGGAGCCCCTACACGGAAGGACTACGGAACCCCAGGGCTCCTCGGAGCACACTGAATAGCTGTTCTGACTATTTTCATTTGGGTTACATGGAATAGTTTGAAAAGCAGTTTCGCGCCCGTAACTACTAACTGAGAACGCATGAAGATGAGACCTTGCAAGAGATACTTGGCTAACGCACAACAATGATAGGGCTAAAGTTAAAATAACTTACAAACCAGGAATATGGACAGACCTCAGTGATTTGAAACCTGCCGTTATAGTACACTCTCAATTTCGAGCTGGCATATTAAGCAGTATGATCAGATTTACAAAGACTATTTTGCTTTCCATTAATTTATAGAATCATAGCACGAAAGCTAGAAAGATGCAGTGTATTTTTAGGTTATTTCCTGAAATATTCAGCGTATTTCCGAAACGTGTGACGTCACAAATCGCGAATGACGTACGAGCCGCGAGGACGACAAGTCAATCGGCTGTCCAAAGAGCTACGAAGACTAGATACGCTACAGAAATATAAAATACTGAGTGCACGATCTATATTTCTAGAGTCTAGATTTCAAGAGGTATAGTCATATTTTTATAAGTAGGTAAGTGAAGTAATAGTTTGACATTCGTACCTTACTCTCAAGCCCGCTGTCGGCTGTACGCATTGAGCAAGGGCATTGGGCCAACATGTAGAGGCCTACTTGGTATAGCTCAAAAGGCTTCTTACAGACGAACGGCCGTTCGTCTGTAACAGGCCTAAGTTGGGAGCGACATTTCGTATATTATGTTCGCGTTGATCCAATACGTTGGCCGAATGTGTACAGCCGGCTTCAAGTCAAGCAATGCCTACCAACTACAGTGAGATTTGCAGTGAAAATATTTAAATACAATACTGTGTAAAAAGTGGTACTTTTAAAGCTCTAGTACAGGAAGCGTGGTATAACGATAACAAACATGCCATTTACCTCCTCCTCGCTCAAACACAACTGAAAAAGAGGAAGTACAGTTAGAGGCGAGGCGAGGGTACAGCTACTTAGCACAACTGTACTGCTAGCACACAATCCAATCGACCAGAAAATTAAAACCTTGTCCTTCGTACTATTTATTTTAATTTGGAATTATCTACAAAAAATATTATTAAAACGTAAGTATTTAAATGCTTTTTAAGGGTAGCACCTTAAAAAGCTCACCGCGAGCATTCATTAGTAAATTGTAATAAAACATTATTGATTCGTTTTTGAGCATTACATTACAAGTGTAATGTAACATTAAAGATTCGACTTTGAGTATTCCATAGCTAGTTGATGTTACAAGTTGTATCAGTATATTACACATTGTAATGATCGGTTTTTTATTATGCTGGGTTTCCATGCTTGCCAAGGCCCGGCAATTCACAAGGCACAAGCGTCCACAAATCTCGCTTGGCATTAGGAAGTTGTTTAAACGCGCTTGTGAATGCGTCAGTGTATTACGTACATCCAAGCAAGCGGCGATCTGTGTCTGTGTCCAAAAACCGACAATACACTGAATCGGATACAAGCGTCCACAATCTCACGCAAGCCAAGCCAGATATTTTCTTTACATGCTTGTGCTTGTGGGCGCTGGCCAAGCCTTGGCAAGCATAGAAACGCAGCATAACAATGTGCGTATTTCAATGCTCGACTCTGTAACGTTACATTACAAGCGAATGCTCCCGGTGAGGGAGCACCTTTAAATAATAATCTAACCTCAAATTAAGTTGTGCAGGAACACAGACAAACTTAGAAAATAGTTTAGTAGAAAGCTGAAAATGAGATTTAATTCAATTGAATGATAATTACTGTTTCTCAAAGATTTTGACTCCCTGGTCAGATTGTATCTAGGAATAATGTTACATCTAGGGTAGGTTTATTCTAAAAATCACACCAATAGCAGATGAGTAAGTACCTGTCCCTGTTTACAAGAAAAACAACGTAATTAGGATTTTTCATAATATATAATAGTCAGGCCACAAATCACAATACTGTGTTGCGGCGTCGTATCGCAAAAACATCCGTAAAAAACCGGCCAAGTGCGTGTCGGGCCACGCGCAATGTAGGGTTCCGTAGCACCGCTAGTTTTTGAAAATTTCTGTATGGTCAATGAATTCACATTTAAAACATGTTTTACACTACTAACAACATCATCTCAGTTACTTTCAAAGGAATTTGAATGAAACGTTCCTTTATACTTCCCCGAATACATTTTTTTTAGCTGATCGACTATTACTCAATAACTTAAGAAGTCTTCTTAGCCGTGATAGTTTTCTTTTTAAATTCAGCATGTTTCCTACTCCCGTGAATTTTTTCACATTTCCAGAAGCAACCGTTTAGCTGGTAGAAGGGGGGGACACTGGACTCTAACGATTTTTTCCAATTTAAAACTTAATATTTCACAAATGGATCCCTAAACCGGAAAATGATCTATGAATACTCATAATATTTTTAAAAAACCTATCCAACGACACCCCACACGACGGGGTGGGCGCGAAAAAAAATTCAACCCCGCTTGATGTGTAGGGGAGGTACCATAAAAAAATATTTTTGAAATATTTTATGTACCATTTTGTTGGCATTATTAATATATATATTCATGCCAAATTACAGCTTTGTATGTCCTATAGTCTCTGAGCAAAACCGCGGACGGACAGACGGACGGACAGACCGAAACTATAAGGGTTCCTTGTTGACTACGGAACCCTAAAAATGTAGTTTCTTGCGATGCGAGTTGCGACGCGCGACGCCGCAACGGAACGTTGTGGCCTGGCCCATAGAGACATCTGTCGGAGAAACAAAAACACATTGTAATGAATTGACTTGTCTTTAGATCACAGTAAATAGAAAACTTATAAATGTTTATAAACGAAACTCTTACTTTGGGCAAATTATGAGCACACCAATACAACACACAACATTACAAATACACAACACAACATTACGGATACACTACTCAAAATTACGGATACACGACGCAAGATTACAGGTACACAACACAACGTTATGGGTACACAACTCAACATTACGGATACAACACGCATGCACACGTAATGCATGACGTACACGCATGGGGCACGCACTACGTCAGACCACGTCAGACATACATTATCCTATCTTATGAGCGTGTACTAGAAAAATACTATACAATAACATAAAAAAGTCACAATGATGATACAATTATTATTAGACTTCCTAATTAGCACTTTATAGTATACCTAAAATTACAACAAGCCTATTTGATAACAATAATGAACCGAGGAAAAATTGTGGTCGTTGTGTACCTAATTAGGTATTAGACCTAAAAATCAAAATTGCTCAAAATAACATGAAATGTATATAACATTAATTCCTCAACTTAATTAAATATTAATGTTGTGTATTATGTTATATATCACCAATGCCTGTTGAAACTTGAAGTTATATTATTGGTATATTTTCTGTCAATCTTGAAATTAATATAGGCATAATTTTTCACAAACAGTTAACACAAACAGGCAATGGGAAAATTAGTAAGTAATGTATTGTTATTTTCAATTAATATTCTTGTTAAAATAATTAAAAGTATTTTAACAAGAATAATATTATTATGAATAGATAGTTTTAAATCTTTACCTGCTTGTGTTTTATCTTCGTACATTCTTGATATGCAGCTTCTAATGTAGGGTTTGGCGGAGCTTTCTTAGATCTAGTATTCCTTATTCCTAATGATTTCCCGAAGGGGGCAAACCAATATCTGCAAACAAAATAAATTAATTTACCTCATTTGTGACATTATGATTACAAAAAAATAATATATAATATAGTATGTTAAAGTGACCATATGGGGTTGATGAATTAATACCTACATAATATACATACATCATTATTATTATCATTCACTATTGTAGTGTACTTTCATCACTTAAGTACTGCTGATAAGAACCTCTCATTATATGGACTAAATTATTAACTTTTGATATTAATTAATAATTATATTGAGTGCAATTACAGACAAACATAGGAAGAAGAGATTTTTGTATCAAAATCATTATGATTTTGTTTATGACTTTTTTTTAAATATATAAGAGCAAGTTTTAATTAAATAGCTGGTCTGAACAACAACAACACACTTCAGATAACAATTTATCATGCATTCGACAATTATTTATTATGCATGCGAGATATTTTTATATCATTAACATACTCCATTGTCAATTGAATGCAACCAAACTTGTAAAGGTTCTGCTGATATTTAAAATATTTTATTGTTCTTTAAACAATAATGTATGTGGGTTTTTCCAAACATTCCACCAGCCAACTTCTAAAAGGGGATGTATTTTATTTTGTAGTGATTATTTATTTCTGTTACATATTTACTTATTTAATGATTATTGTACAGATAATTTTTTGATGATCATCGTAAGGGGATTTAAATTAAATGGTTTTGTTTCAGCAACATTTACCTGAGAATCCCAAGATCTGACGGTCTAACCATGTGGTGCTGAAAACAACTGAACTGAACTCTTATAAATGTATACGTCTACAATGATCAAATTTTTTTAATTTCTAGTAGAGATTGATATATAATTTATATATTTTAACACTATATATAATTTAACGCTAATTTTAGTCTCAAAATATTTGTCCAGGGAAGGTTTTAAAGTGACATTAACTTCACCGGGACAGCTAGTTATGTATTAATTATAAATTTTCATGACAGGAATTCAAAAAGTACTTTCAAAATGTATCTTTACTTTACTTTCATAAACTTGAGTTACATATTGAAATATGTGTATCAAAAGGAATGATATTATTTTTACGAATTTAGAAACTAATAGATTTTTATTGTCCAATAATTATAGGATAGGTATAGTTTTTATTACTTTAAATAGTTATTCATATGAAATAGATTAAATTAATTAGGACAAGATACGAGTAATCTTTTTTATCTACAGCGATAAATCCATAAGTAATCATCCGCATAGCGCAACTTAAAAGTAAATAGTCCATTTTACTACTAAAAGTACTCGATATATTTTGACTTACTTTTCTAATATATACCGAATGAATATAAGGACGAAGGCCAAGGGTATGGGGTAGAGAAGATGCCTGTGATCAGCGTATATCACGTCTTTGTCAGGCCCAGGAGCTATATCCTCCCAAGTAGTATTCGGTGGTAGCCACACATCTTCGTTCCAGAATTTATCCAACATTGAACGCAACATTATAACAGATAGTCTAACACAAACAGTCACATATATTATATTCGTTAACTACACATAATATTTTAATTACCAAATACAACTCTCGAGTTCAAATCTCTCGAATTAAAATAATATAAAATGTCCAAGTCTGTGGACCAAACGACCGCTCGGCAACGCGACTTCGAAGACATTGACATTTTTTAATTTTTTGACATTGAAGTGATTTTTTTTTCTTTTAATGGCACTTCAGCGTTAACCATGGCCAGTGTCGACTGTCGAGTACACGACTAATATTAAACGCGCTCCACACTCTCAGCAAAACTACACGAGACTTGCCGAATACGAGAGTGAGGAGAGCACATTCGTCTATATTCGAATGTCTCGTGTATGTCTCGTGTATATTTGCCGAACTATCCGTTCGATGTCGGTACATCAAAGCGTCTCGTATAGTTTTGTGTTTATGCAAAACTATCTCTCCACACTCCCGTGTCGCTCGGGCCAGTCGGCAGACTTGTGAGTATAGTATTCGTTGCGGCAGACAGTCACCGTATTGAATGCACGTATTTTGTTTAAATGTCGGTAAATTGGACACACGAACTGGAGTAACCGTTTTTAGAACTATTATTATTATCATCTATATTATCCTAATATGATAATAATAGTAATAATATACGCCCAAAATGACCAAAAATTGCCCTTAAATATTAACTTTATTTTATTTTTAGTATTTGCTGTTATAGCGACACAAAAATACACAGTCTCTGAAAATTTCAGAAATCTAGCTGTAGCCGTTCTTGGGTTACAGCCTGAAGACAAACAGACGGACAGACAGACCGAGTACGTAACCCAATAGGACTCCTTAATGACTACGTTCATGATTTTCTATTCCAAATATTATGGCGATCATACACTGCATACGCTTTTTCCAGCGTATTTTAGGTACTATTCTTACATGATTCACCAAAATATAGCTATAATAATTATGCTGCAGCGAATCCTACAGTAGCATACATAATATTCTGGTAACGTCCATGTCTTACGAGCGTATCGCGTTTCAACTGAGGCAATCGAGAATGTGGAGAGACGCTCCCGTGTGCACACGAGAGCTCTCGAGTTTTGGCAAAAGTTTTGTGTTTCGGCAAAACTCGAGAGTCTGGAGCGGGCTTTATAATAATATGGCAAACCACAGAACAGATTATGAGATTACTGAGATTACTCCTAGCCAACGAGCAAGGAAGTCTTTTTTCTTTGGTAGCTCCTAGCTGGCAAACTGTCAACTGTCATTTGTGCATAATTGTCAAAAAATTGAAAACAACACATGGCTGACGATTGATGAAAATCTTTTGAAATTTTTGTATAAAATTCAACACACACACACAAGATAATCATGTACATTTTATCATAAAAGCATAAAAAGTTATTGATACTTCCAATCGTAACTTGTCGTTTTTGATAGATAATGTTGTTGGTTTGCTAATAATGTTGTTTTGTCCAACCTGTGCAAATATTCTTATTGTAGAAGAAGGCCCAGATTCAAGACTTCGTTACGGTTGTAACACGTGTCCATATGTATATAATATAAGGAAGAAAGTTTCCTCAAAAACGTTTCCTAAATTAAAGGTATGTAGCTTAAATGTAAACAAATAATTGTGCAAATTGCCTGTTATTTGTTTGTAAAAAATTAACAATGATTTCTTTACAGGAACTCGACTATATTATGGGTGGTGCAGCTGCCTGGGAAAACGTAGATTCCACAGATGCAGTTTGCCCTAAGTGCAGCCACAACAGAGCATTCTTCATGCAGCTACAAACTCGTTCTGCTGATGAACCTATGACCACATTTTACCGCTGCTGCAATCATAAGTGCGCCCACAACTGGAGGGATTAAACAGTATTATGAGTTTATTGAAATTTAAAAGATTTTATAGTAGTTTTGTAGCAAACATAAAGAAAACCAAGATGAGGATTGAAAGTATGACAAAAGTTATTGACTGCAAAGAAGATAATGCAGTATCTACAGCTTCAAATCTGCTTTTGAATGAGGAAGTTATCGCTGTCCCCACAGATACAATTTATGGCTTAGCCTGCAGTGCTAACAGTCCAGAAGCAATTAAAAAGTTGTACTCAATTAAAGGAAGAGATGCAGCGAAACCTGTGGCTATTTGTGTTAGCAACATTTCAGATGTACGGAAATGGGGGAAAGCTGAACACCTGCATGATGAGCTGCTGCACAATTTATTGCCAGGGCCAGTGACATTAGTTCTAGAGAAGACAAAATATTTGGACAACCCGTATCTTAATCCACAGACACGGAAAATTGGCATTCGGATACCTAGGCATGAATTCATGAATAAACTTACTCAGATGTTGGATAAACCTGTCGCCTTGACCAGTGCCAACTTTAGCAATGAACCATCATCCTTAAGAATAGAAGAGTTTGAGAAACTATATAGCAGATTAGGTGCTGTTTTTAATGGTGGAGTGCTTAGTAATGGTTTAGAAGTGAATAGGTCTGGTTCAACTGTTATTGACTTGTCTCAATCTGGTGTTTTCGAAATTATAAGACCAGGCATTTCATATGAGAAAATTGTTGAAATTCTTGAAAAGAAAGGTTTGAGCAGAATATAAGTTATTTATAAATATACATGAGTATTGTTTTGTTGCCAATATTATGCCACAACTTAATAGACTCCTTACTAGTAACTTAATTTCCTACCTATAGTGAAAGGATAACGAGTAAAACAAGATAAATGGGAAAAAATTATATAAACATTTCAATAACAACACTACTTAGTAGCCTTTATTTTATAGCAAATGTTAATCATAACATAGCTTAGACATTTACAACAGTTACAAAATAAATAGTATAGTACTTTACAAATTATAATTTGGTTTAGTATTTACAGTTAAGCTAAATTGGCAGACTAATAGGTTTTCGGCTCTCTGGCAGTTTGGCTTCTAAGCTTTGCCATCTCTCCGGTGGCCATACAATGTAAATTGCTCTAGCATTAATTAAGCCTAAAGAAACTGGACCAAATGTATTGCTATCTAAGGTGTGGCCAGTGTGATCACCTTCGACCCAGCAGTGGCCTTCTGGTACCTTGACATACTGATTTTTGTATCCGAGAGTGCTGACCACATCACCTTCGAGCCCTACGACACGCTTTATGATTTTTTGATTCGGGTCCTTCGGTGATACTAGGGAGATTATATCGCCTCTCTTTACTGTGTAATTCCTGACTGACCAGCGCGACAGGAACACATAGTCGGTGTTCCTTGACTCCGGATTGAGAGCTGGTTGCATTGAGATACCTTCCACCCGGGCTACATATCCTATTGTGTCTAAAAATGTAATTCCAATTGGTACGCCGAAAAGCACCGACCTCAACAAGCTTTTCAACGACATCTACGAGTCCGTGGTACATAGACAATGTTGCAGAAAACCGTGTCCAACATAGTACCTATGTATATTCAAATTCAGTGTTTATTTTATTATGTTATCTTCACTGTATACACATTTTTATAATTTTTGGGAGCACTTTTTTGTAACACTAACGCCAAGTTTGACAATCGATTCTTGACAAATGCTTGACGCAATTTGACGTGTTTGACATTGACTGTCAAATGTCAAAGCACCAAAGACTAGAATATTTTTTTAGCGGCTTAAACACCGAATACACGGTCGTCAATGGCGGTCACAAAATAGTATCCGCGTTGCCAGCCACACTGTTGTCAACGTGTTGTTAACCAGTTTTTCATTATAGATTTTGCGTGGTCGTCAACCGCCGTTGACAACCGTGTATTTCTTGCTTAAACAGCCGGAATAAGACCATTGAGGTATATGGCCATATGGGTCAAGTGTGCGCAGCGTCGCCGCGGCCGCATATGCGTGGTGCTTCGCGCTAAAACCGATACTATTGGATGATCTGCGTGTATCGTCCAATAGTATAAAGTATCGTCTCTTAGCACGAAGCTTCGTACGATAGACGCAGATGCGGCCGGGACATTACCATTGGACGATACGACACAAATATCGTCCAATGCATGGTATCGTCTTTAGCACGAAGCTTCGTGACGATAAACGCAGGTGCAGATCGGGTATCAGTCATCAGGTTTTGAAAGTTTAATAGGGTGAACATGACTAGTGATTGGAGAGTACTAGTCATTGGACCGTGCAGAAAAAACACTGTATTTATTGAGATTGCTTTTAAAAAATACCTGTTTTTACTTTAAAAACAGGCAGTTTTTAAAGCAACTTAAGTAATAAGTTTTCGTGCTTTGTCCAATGACTGGTAAGTGGTAGTGTCCAATCTACGAGTCATTTTGTGCATTTACCTTAAGTTTTTAGTCACTGATCTCTACTATACAAGTACGCTGGATAGCTGATACCCTTTGAAATGACAGCTATTTCTTGTGCCTATTTGAAGCAGAATCAGCGCCCCCATTATTCGGGTAGAGAACTAAACCTGACGTAAAAATGACATTTGAAAGTAGCCATATTGGCGCTGATAGCAGTAGTGAGAGTACTTGGAACTAATACTAGTGATGACAACTGTTGTTATTGGCAGGGCTTCAAATATCGTTATTTTTTCATTACGTTACTGCTTTAACTCATTCAAGGGCCGAGATAACGTTGTGAGAAAATAACGATATTAGGAAATAATGATATGAATAACGGTAAAACGATATTAATAACGGTAAATGTTATATTATAACGATATTTTTATTACGTTACTAGATAACGTTAAAAAATTACCGTTATCTGGCTACCATTATATAATAACGGTACGTAACGATATTTTTCTATATTTTTTCTGCTATTCGATAACGTTATGAAGCCCTGGTTATTGGTTGTGGTTACGTCAAATATAGTTCTTTACCCGAATAATGGAGGCGCTGATTCCACTTCAAATAGGCACAAAAAGCAGGTGTGTATCAGGCATCAGCCATCCTGCGTACTTGTATGATACGGTAGTACTTATTAGTTCCATGGATAGAGATCAGTGGTTTTTGTTGAGGTGAAACCTCTTTCGTAAAAGATGCTGTTGGCCGCGATCTGTTTTTTTTAGAAGATGTTTTTTGTATTTTTTGATATCTGTCATGTCACTTGTTGAAAATTTTGATTGTCTAATGTCGAATGAAATAAACCGATGATACGATTTATCTATGTGCATTGTTTTTACTAATTTCATTTTTATAATACTTCATTCCACCGGAGCCGTGTATAGAAAACGACTCCCCGTAAAAGGTTATGGGCCCAGAACGCAAGAAGTGCTAAAAATATTAATTATGGAATTAAGTAAAATGCAAATCTCAAAGTTGGATGGTACCAACTGGGTGCAGTGGCGATACAGGATGACTGCACTACTGAGAGGTATGGATGGGCTTATCGATATTGTGAATCGTAAAGTTAGTAAGCCAGAGAAGCCAGCAATCAATAATGGCGATGCTACTGCTGCAGCGGCAATGGCTGAATACAAGAAGAATTTAGGAGAGTACTTGAAACTTGAAAGTACGGCTCTTTTATTAATTACGAACAATATTTCGGATGAAACATTAGATAAGGTGATCAGGTTTTCAAGTCCAAGTGATGTCTGGGATGAACTGCATCGGCTATACGACGGCGTGAACGATGACCGTCTGTATCATGCCTGTACGAGCCTGTTTCAGTTAAAGATAGACATTTCAGATGACATTGCAACCCATATTTCCAAAGCTAAGAATTTATGGCATAATCTAAATCAAGAGCTAATCAAAGCGGATGATGGGAAGGAGCTGCCAGAAATACTACTTATTTGTAAGATTTTGGATACATTGCCGGAGGAATATTTTTCCTTCAAGTCAAGTTGGTTGTTGATGTCAAAGAAGGACAGAACTATAGACAATCTAACTAGTCAGCTTTGTGCTCATGAAAGGGCCTTGACGACAACTTCAAAGGAAGATATTGGAAGCGTGTCAAGGTCCACAGGTGAAGCTCTGCTTGTTGACCGTAAGAAAGGAACCATTAAAAGAAAAACCAAAGCGTTTAAATGCCATAGCTGTGGAGAAGTTGGGCACTTTAAAAAGGACTGCCCTAACAAAGAACGGCTCGGAAAAGCAGGAAAAACCAACATGATGGCTATGCTGGTCAACGTCATTGATTGTATCACAGATCAGGAAGCGTGGTACGTCGATAATGGGGCCACTCACCACGTTACGATGAGAGATGACTGGTTCCAGAATTTTGACCGTTTCAAAGAACCACACATGGTAACCACTGCTGATGGAAAAGTCATAGATGCGCTAGGAAAGGGTTCGATTCTTATGAAGACAAAGGAAAGAACATTCTTAATGAATGATGTGTGGCTAGTTCCGAATGTCACGAAGAATCTTTTTTCGGTGCTCTCAGCACATGATATAAACACGGAAAGTTTGTTTACGTCACAAGGCACTACTTGCTCATTTAGCATTAAAGGAGAAGTGTGCGTGACTGGAAGTAGACATAAACATGGCGGTTTGTACAAACTAAACTGTAAAGTGATTCAACCCAAGAAGAGGGTGATGTTGAATGCAATTGACACGTTACAGCTTTATCACGAACGTATGGGTCATCAGGACAAACGCCACGTGAAGCGAGTAATAGAACGAGAACTCGATGTAAAGTCAAAGGACAGTGGGAGTCTATGCGAAGGATGCATTTTTGGAAAGACACACAGGAAGAAGTTTGGTGTCCGAGAAAAAGCTGTCAGTCCAGGCGAACGCATTCACTCTGATGTATGTGGTCCATTCCCACCAAGTTGTTCGAAGTCTCGGTATTTCGTCCTATTCAAAGACGAATTCTCCAAGTACCGTTACGTGTACATCATGAAAAATAAATCGGAAGTACCTGAGTTACTGAGTCTGATGTTAGCAGATGCGAAGGCAGCAGGTCACCGAATTAAGGAATTTCTGAGCGACAACGGAGGCGAATTCGATAATGAAAAAGTACGCAAAGAATTGGACAAGTACGGAATACACCAACGTTTGGTTATGCCTTACACGCCTGAACAGAATGGCAATAGTGAAAGGGAAAACCGCACAATCGTGGAAATGGTTAGAGCAATGATGTATGCGCATGGAGAACTTCCTCAATTTTTATGGGCTGAGTTGGTGAAGACTGCGGTTTACATTTTGAACAGAACAGGTCCAACTTCTGCGGAAGATAAATCCCCTTTCGAGCTGTGGTTTGGTAAGAAACCACAAATAAAACATTTGAGGATCGTCGGTTCTACGTGCTACGTGCATATTCCCAAACAAAAAAGGAAGAAAATGCAGAAGAAGGCACAAAAGTGCATCTTTATTGGCTATGACAATGACGATGGGTACAGACTATGGAACAAGGAATCAAACTCTCTGGTACGATCTCGAGATGTAACATTTGATGAAAGACCCATAGAATCAAAAATTGACGCTGACGATTCGGAAATGGAAAAAGAATTGACTGACCTGGAAGTCCCCTTATATGTTAGAAGAGAACCTACCTCTAATACTGATGTAAATGAGGACTTACCGGTAGAGAGGCACAGCGACATAGCCCAAGAAGAAAGCCAAGACGCTGTTGAAGCCCCTGTTGCTAGTGATGAGGTAGAATTAGAAAATGTACTTCCAGAATTCCCAGATGAAGTTGAATCTATTGAATTAGGGAGGGAGAATGAGGAAAGAGACGAAGAACGAGTCAATGATGATAATGAAGGCGAAATCATTGAGCAGTTAGCAAGACATGAGATGCGCTTAAGAGACCGCTCTCTCCTCAGACGTCCTGGTAAATTCAATGATTACGTATCATATGTCGGCACAGATTCCTATGTAGAGCCTAACACGTACAAGGAAGCAGTAGCCTGCCCTGATAAGGAGTTGTGGATTAAAGCTATGGAGAGTGAGATTGAATCCCTAAATGAGAATAAGACATGGATTCTAGACAGGTTACCCAAGAATGAGGAAAGAGACGAAGAACGAGTCAATGATGATAATGAAGGCGAAATCATTGAGCAGTTAGCAAGACATGAGATGCGCTTAAGAGACCGCTCTCTCCTCAGACGTCCTGGTAAATTCAATGATTACGTATCATATGTCGGCACAGATTCCTATGTAGAGCCTAACACGTACAAGGAAGCAGTAGCCTGCCCTGATAAGGAGTTGTGGATTAAAGCTATGGAGAGTGAGATTGAATCCCTAAATGAGAATAAGACATGGATTCTAGACAGGTTACCCAAGAACCGGAAAGCAATTCCATGTAAATGGGTTTATAAGGTAAAGCAAAACCCTGATGGTACAGTCAGCAAGTACAAAGCTCGACTTGTAGTAAAAGGCTTTCGACAAAGAAAGGGAGAAGACTACGACCAGACTTTTAGCCCTGTAGCCAAGATGGCAACAGTCCGAGCTGTTTTGAGTATTGCAGCTAGTGAAGGCATGAAACTAAGTCAGTTCGATGTCTCAACAGCTTTTCTATATGGATCTCTATCAAACGAAGAAATATATATGAAACAGCCAGAAGGGTATGATGACGGGACGGGTCGAGTCTGTCTGTTAAAGAAAAGTTTATACGGTCTAAAGCAAGCTCCTCGTTGTTGGAACAGGACTATTCTGGATTTCTTCAAAGAAATTGGCCTTGAAGTCAGTGAGGCAGATCCATGCCTCTTCAAAAGAGATAATGGACACGAAAAGCTGATAGTGGCTCTCTATGTCGATGACGGGCTGGTCGCTGGTTCAAATGAGGGTGTAATTAATAAGTTCTTTGAAAAACTAAAAGAGAGGTTCAAAATTACAACCAAGGCAATCTCTTATTTCCTGGGACTTGAGATAGAAACCAGAGAAGGTGGTGATATAAGAATTCACCAGACAGCCTATGTTAAGAAAATTTTGAAACGGTTTGGAATGCAAGAGTGCAGACCGGTATCCACTCCGATTGTTAAAGAAGAAGTAGTTCAGAAAACAGAGAAGGACGACGACTTCTTTCTCAGAAACTACAGGCAAGTGGTTGGTGCACTCGCATATCTAATGGTTGGTACTAGACCTGATATCGCTTACGCTGTGAGTGTGGTCTCGAGAAAACTAGAAAATCCCACTCCAGCAGACTGCGTAAGGTTGAAGCGCATTCTACGCTATCTGCAGTATGCACCTGATTTGGGAATACTTTATAAAAGGAATTATAAAAGAGGTAACATAGAATGTTATAGTGACGCCGACCACGGCGGAGATATTGCGACAGGAAGATCCACTTCTGGAGTTTTATGCCTATATGCTGGTGGAGCAGTATCGTGGCTCAGCCAGAGGCAACAAAGCGTTGCGATATCTACAACAGAAGCCGAGATAGTCGCTGCCAGTGAAGCTGCCAGAGAAAGCATTTGGCTAACTCGTCTTATTGGTAGTTTGGTAAAGACGGAAGGACTACCTGTACTGTATGTAGATAATGAGGCAGCTGTACGCCTTGCTGAGAACCCTGAGTTTCACAGAAGGACAAAGCACATACGTATTCGACACTTCTTTGTACGAGAGCTAGTGGCGAATAGAACTATAACTGTGAAGAGGATCAGCACTGAACTGCAGCTGGCAGACATTTTTACGAAGCCCCTTGCTAGGCCTCGCTTTAAACATCTGGTGAACTGTCTTGGCCAGCACATCTAGAGAAGGTGTTGAGGTGAAACCTCTTTCGTAAAAGATGCTGTTGGCCGCGATCTGTTTTTTTTAGAAGATGTTTTTTGTATTTTTTGATATCTGTCATGTCACTTGTTGAAAATTTTGATTGTCTAATGTCGAATGAAATAAACCGATGATACGATTTATCTATGTGCATTGTTTTTACTAATTTCATTTTTATAATACTTCATTCCACCGGAGCCGTGTATAGAAAACGACTCCCCGTAAAAGTTTTTAGTATAGTTTGTGGTTTTTAGTCTGTGTTATCGAAGGAGCATAGATTGTAGAGTTTTGATTTTCATCTATAGTCTATTAAAAATACTCAAAAAAGTGTTGATGCTTTCTGTAGCAAATCACAACCACCACCAACCAAACAAAATTTTACAAGTGTTTTTTGCGTAAACAAAGTAAAGTATCAATTAAAAATAAGTTAATATGCACAAGTTTCTATGATGTTGGACTGATAAAACGCATATAAAAGACTGTCTACTGAGGGATGTGTTCCGTGGTCAAGAAAAACTTACAACCTGCATAATCAGCTGTCAGTGAGATAGATCATCTGTACCTGTAAATAAGAAACTGAAACAATCAAAACACGTTTCGTTTTCGTGTGTGCTTGTTATGTAGCGATCAATTTACACACGATGTAAAATGTACACCGTCCCAGGCCAGTCACAATCGAAAGATGGATGTGGGGTAATAACCTATCAGATGGACGTGTATCACGATGGATAGGGCTCCTTGAGTTCGAGGGGAGCGATTTTCACCGCGAAAGTCATTAAATGCCGAAACATGTCGGGCGACTTTCCGTTCGTGGCTAAATTGGTGAGTCCACTGAAGTGCAATGAGAAGCCGTGGGATTTGTGGGTCAGCGAGATCGGGCACCTGTCCCCGCGGCGGGATGACGAGGCGGGGGTGTTCGCCCCGCAGGCGGCGGCGGACGGCAAGGCCAACGTGTCCCGGCGCGTGCACGCGGGTCACCCATACAAGGCGGGGGACCGGGGCCACACGAGATACCGCCGCGCCGGCGTCAACCGCCTGCGCGCCGACACCATGAGCCTCCACAGCCTGTTCCCCCAAATGGACAATTTGAACGCGGCAGTGTGTCACATGTGCGGTGTTATAGTGAAATGTAGTGCAGCGTACAGACATTTACTGGAATCCCATAGTGGTGCTGAACCTATCCTCCCTCCGCCCCCTCCCACTGTCAAACTCAAATCTGTCCCCGGCCGAAGTAGACACAAAAAGGATCCTCCACCCTCGGTCCCCATAGACATACTTCCTGTAAAATTAGAGAGTTCCCCGGTGCACACGGCTGCGGCGCCTATTTCGAGGATAGTCCTGCCGCAGCCGGATTTGCAGTACATGGAAGAGCCCAGCACGTCATCCGCCATAAGCGGCGAGGTGCAGGTCAGCATGGCGAGCGGGGAACTGCCCGTAGTCAGTATACAGGACACAGAGGAGCTACCCCTCGGTGAAAATTTGACCGATGATATTTTCGCTATTATGAATTCTGAAGGTATACAGAGCGCCGACGACATCACAAACACTGCCGATTGGAAGAATATTATTAGAGATATTGGAAATATGCACGACATGAATTTTTCAGCGGCACTTCAATCGCAGGACCTATACTCCATCACAGAAAACGATTTAAATAGTATACAGTTCCCAAATACTTCCCCCATGCTCACCACCGTAGTAGACAGTAATGTTGTAAATACTCAAATCATGAAAGCTATTCCGGCGCCGACGACGCCCCTACCTAAACCCGCATCACGGAGGCAGAGCAAAACAAAATTTAATTTAAGAGAGTACGACCCCAACAAACACTGCGGGGTAGTGACTGTCGAGAACCCCCGGCCGTGCACTAGGTCGCTGACGTGTAAAGCGCACGCCCTGTCCTTGAGAAGAATGGTGGAGGGACGATCGAAGCCCTTCGACACGCTGCTGGCCGAGCACCGGGCCTCGCGAGACGCGGCGGCCGCGGGGAGCTCGGTCGCGCCCGGCCCCGCACCGCACCCGCCGCCCGCGCCCTCGCCGCTCATCCCACCGCTCCTAGTCAATACTCCCCTGGATCTCGGCACGTTCAACGGCCTGACAGACGAGCAGCAGGTCAACGACATATACGCGAGCCTGCTCAGCGTCGAGGACCCCGTGCTGCCCGACACGTCGAGCATCACGTCGCTGCTGAGCCAGCCACTGCCGGCCGAGCTGCTGCTGCCCGACGAGGCCGAGCTGCCCGAGGCGCCGGTGCTGAGAGTCGCGTCGCCACCGCGGCCGCCGCGGGAGGACCGGCCGGGGCCGCCGCCGGCGCTGGTGCCCGCCGACGTGTGCTGGTACTCCTCCTGCCCGCGCCCGCTCGCGCTGTGCACCTTCAACGCGTCGCACGCGGGCGGCGCCGTCACGCTGGGCAAGAGGTTCGCGACGGTCCGTAGCAGCATCAAGTCGGCGCTGTCGCGCGGCACCAAGACGGCCGTCAACAGCTACGCGCAGAGTCTGTCGCTGTCGAAGACGATGCATATGAACAGTGCGAGCAAAACGAACAAACCCGAGGTGCGGAAACTCATAGTGACGTGTAGTGCTAGCGGCGGCAAGGAGGTGCAAGTGCAGCAGACTCTGAGCGAGCTTTTCGGCGGCGGGGTGGGGGACGGGGCGGGGCTGAACGGGCACGTGGCGCGGCGGGCGCGGGGCAAGCGGCCGCCCTCCGTGCTCGACCTGGCCTTCCCGCTCGACCCGCTGCTGGCGGACGAGAAGTGCTGAGCGGGCCCAGCCCCCCGAGCCCCGCCTCGCCCCGCCCCCCGGTTGTGTAGTCGTAAATGTATATTTATTTTTCTGTATGGAATCGAAACGGACGCGCATTGTAAATGTTTAATCACGAATTTTGTCCCGCGAGGAATGTAAATGTAACGATAATGTTAAATCTCAATTTTTATTTTCGAGAATCGAACTAATGTTTGTATTATTTTGTATATTATTTGTAAGATTTTTTAAAAAGCCGGTGCGAGTCGGCCTGACGATTGAGAAATAATAGAATATGAAATTGTTGTATTTTTTGGAATCGCGTAAGTCACTGTCGATATCGATTCGAGAATGGCCTAGGTTTAATGTTAATTGTGATGAAAATTTCCATGTAAAAATATAAATACTATTAAAATAAGTCTATCCGTAATAGTAAATTGCCTCCTTTTGAAGATACCTCAATAACAAAAGCTATTCGTTTTAATTAATACAGTACACCTCTACAAACTGGTTTCAATATGATTTCCCACGAATAGGCTTGATGACTATTTTTTTTTCTAATTGGTAATTGAAAGACCCTTAAAAACTAGAAACATTGCTGAAAGAATGACTCTGATATATTAAAAATTCACCAAGATATGACAATTCAAACATCTCAACTCAAAAATCGACTTGAATATCCAACTTTGAAGGCTCATAATAAAAAAAATTCAAATGCTATCGAGCTGAAATTTTGGGAAAACTTATTTTTTACCGTTATTTCTTTATTTTATTAACAAAATTCGCTAATCTTTGACCTTGTCATCATCCCTATTGTGAAACTCTCGAGACAGATATAACGTCGTTAAACTAATTTTAATAATCGAATAATTAGGCCAGTAATGGTGCAATTTAGACACAATTATTAAAGTTAAATTTTTACCTGTTTCATGTTTGTTAACATCATGATTTTAATGGCAAGGTTACAAAACAGAAAGAGTTACCCAATTGCAAATGTTAGAATACAACACAAAAATATTCGGTAGTTTTATTTTAAATTAAATGCAATAATTCGATATTTTATTTTTGATTTCATTTTTACTCCTTTGGTTTGAATGAAATGAGTATAAACTGATTGTTTAAGTTTAACACCACTGATCTCTATTATACAAGTACGCGTACTTGTATAATAGAGATCAGTGTTTAACACTAACACGCCGGTGGTGTCCAGTGTCCACCCACTCTTTGTAGTCTGGGTTGGCGTCAAACCAGTAGGCCGCAGGACGATTCGGCGTTCTGTTGCTTACCTGTCGCAAGAGATTAGGCAAAAATTTCGTGCACAAAAGACATGATATTGCCGAAAGCGAAAAGTTCTGAAGCCAAAAGTAGCCTATATATATTCTTCCCAGTGATCTACTACATGTGCCAAATTTTATCAAAATGGGTCTAGTAGTTTGCAATACGCCTTAAGCAGTACTAGCGGCCGGCGGCGTCAGGGGGGGAGGGGCACCGGCACTGGCTATAAGCATAACGCTACTTTTCTTTTTCACTCATGTACAAAACTTATGCTGTTTCGTTTACACAGGTTTACCTAAAAGTGAAGAACGAGCAGTGTTGCCAACTATTCAAAACATTTCCCCCCTAAAGCAACTTCAAAACCCACTAAATTTCAACCAAAACTCCCCAAAAAATCAAAATATTTTAAATTACTTAGGATATTGTATCATGTGTTCTACTAAGCGCTCAAAACGCTGAAATAGGTACACCTTCAACAGGTCAAACAAACAAACAGGCCAGCAGTTTTTAAAATACTTCAATCTTTTTTTTCATTACATACAAGTTACAATGACAACAAATATTATAATAATCTGTCAGCCTACTATCAGCAGTGTCAGCTGGTAGAGTATAGAGACATGGGCTTTGTGTGGCAGTTCCATCTTTAAAAGGTGGCTTTCGGATATTTGCCACGAGCGACCGCGACCGATAAAAATTCAGATAAAATGCTACTTTGTGACATACTAGAATATAGGTATCATTTTCTACTATAATTTGCGTGGCGATCCATGCTATCGCCAGCGGCGGCGAAAAACTAGTGGTAGAGTAAAATGAGACCTATTATTTGTATATAGTGGCATTATTTGTCATAAAGTGGCATTCTTTGAATTTTCGTCCGTCACGGTCGCTCGCGGCTAAGATCCAAAAGTCACTTTAAGGTTGTTATAAATAAAAATATTCCATTCCTCAAAAATTTTACCCCCAAAAATATCCCCAAAATATTTTACCCCCTAAAAACCCACTAAACTTATTTTTTCCCACTAAATTTAGTGGGAAATCCCCATAGTTGGCAACACTGAGAACGAGATATCAATATTTTCGTACTCGTGAAGCCTTTTAAAATTTTCGCTCTGTTCGGTGACTGGTATATTAGTAAAATAATTACAGCAGATTTTTTTAAAATGAAAAAAGGGGGCAAACGAGCAAACGGGTCACCTGATGGAAAGCAACTTCCGTCGCCCATGGACACTCGCAGCATCAGAAGAGCTGCAGGTGCATTGCCGGCCTTTTACGAGGTAATAGGGTAGGGAATAGGGGAAGGAAATAAGGGAGGGTAGGGAAGGGAAAAGGGTAGGGAATTGGGCCTCCGGTAAACTCACTCACTCGGCGAAACACAGCGCAGGCGCTGTTTCACGCCGGTTTTCTGTGAGCCCGTGGTATTTGTCAGGTAGAGCCGGCCCATTCGATCCGAAGCATGGCTCTCCCACGGTAGATTAAATTTTTTTACTATTTCATCAATCTTTACGACATTTTTTAAACACATTTGCGAAAAGACCCTAAAAGTAAAAGCGGACGGAAAGTTATTTCGCAGAAACAAGGCAAATACACAAGAAAGAAGATTATAAGTATGTCGACCAAGTTACGCGAGTTTCTCCCAAGTTCTATAAACAAGTTTAATCGTTTTGTTATTGTATCTCATGGTTGATGGAAACGATTCCATACCTGAGTTTTAGCAGCGTGCTTGCATTTTTAAAGCTTCATGGTCCTGAACACAGATTAAGGTGTAGGTATAATGTATTGGTCCTGAAAACCAGACAGGGCAACATTATAAAATGTAAGTCATTCGTACCACCTTGGACACCTGTACTAAAATAGATTTTTAACCGACTTCAAAAAAGGAGGTTATCAATTCGACCCGTATCTTATCTTATATATTATAATAATCGGCCAAGTGCGAGTCGGAATCGCGCACGAAAGGTCCGTACCATTATTGAGCAAAATTAGGCCATAAATTGTGTTTTTTGTATGGGAGCCCCCCTTATTTTTTTGTTTTATTTTAATATTATTATTAAATATTAAAGTACACATATAAATAAAGATTTTGTGAAAAATTCAAGTACTTACCTGTTGCCATTTTTGATATAGAGCAAAAAAGGCCAAAAAAATCACGTTTGTTGTATGGGAGGCCCCCTTAAATATTCATTTTATTTTATTTTTAGTATTTGTTGTTATAACGGCAACAGATATACATAATTTGTGAAAATATCAAATCTCTAGCTATTACCGTTCTTGAGTTACAGCCTGGAGACAGCAAAAAAGGCCAAAAAAATCACGTTTGTTGTATGGAAGCCCCCCTTAAATATTCATTTTATTTTATTTTTAGTATTTGTTGTTATAGCGGCAACAGATATACATAATTTGTGAAAATATCAAATCTCTAGCTATTACCGTTCTTGAGTTACAGCCTGGAGACAGACAGACAGACGGACAGACAATGAAGTCTTAGTAATAGGGTCCCGTTTTTACCCTTTGGGTACGGAACCCTAAAAATGGATTTTCAAATGTGTTAGTCGCGCTAAAACTCGAAAACGGCTGAACGGATTGGGCTGATTGTCTTAAAATATTCTGAAGTCTAGGGAAAGTTTTAAAAATGAGATTTTTTTCTCAACAAAATAATACTATTTTGGTCCATTTCATCCAGATTGTAGGTACTAGGTAGTAGGTACGTTAGATCATTCACAAATTCGTTCGAAAGAAAATCTAATGACTGTCAAATCAGACGTTTACGTAAGAAACCCACATTTTGAAAAATATCACTTGAGATTTTTGGGGGGGAGGGTCGAATAAAAACTCACGAAATCTCACCAGGGGGGAGGGGAGGTCAAAAAAATAAAAAAAAACACCTCACGTAATTTGTGGACGCACCCTAACTTGTGGTTCTAACTCCTAACAGAGTACGAGACGAGTATCGTTAGGCGTCTATCAAAATATGTATCAGGATGTTCAATGACCAGGGGGGCTATTACGACCTCTTATATCCAGCCAGTTTACAGGCCGTGTCTATGCAACGGCCTGTAAACTGGCTGGATATAAGAGCTCATAATAGCCCCTCAGATCTGCTGTGTTAATATTTTTGAATAGTAAGTTGGCAAGCCATTAAACTCATGAACAACCCAGAGGTGTAAAACTCGATGTCGAGTTTTAGTCAACTTACCTAACCAGATTGCTGCAAACCATTCACCAGTTCTATTAACTCTTTCTTACTATAGCCATGAGTCATGCATAAAAAAGGTTAAATATGAGAGACGGCAAGTATTATAACATATTTTATTTATTTTTAAATAATATTTAGTTACAATATGGGAGATCGCAGACGGCACACTTTTTGTGTGATCGAGTCTGCGGCTTACATACAGTCGGCATGGCGCGCTGTATGTAAGCCGCAGAGTCGATCATACAAAAAGTGTGACGTCTGCGGAGCGCCTATAATCAAACACTGTACAGTCTATTTCTTCTTGGATATTTTCCCGCCTTTTGTCTTCGACTTGACTATCCCCTTGAACTGTTTCGTGTTGACGGCCTTTTTCCTGCAATAAGTAAATATTTGTTGTATAATGTTAAAACAAACGGTTTCTTAAACATTTAATTAAGTTTACTTGTGATAGCAGTTAAACGGCCGTACTCAGAAACATTAATTGATGATTAAACTTCAATTTAATAAAAAGTTTTCAACAGATAATAATGTGTACCTAGGGCTTATGTAAGAATCTTCATTTTATTACAGTTAAGTTATTAATACTAGTTTCGTTCGGCAGTTAAAGCATCAAAAATAATAATAATTATCCATATCCATAGTAAAGGACATAGGATAGTTTTGGTCCTGTGAATCCCGCATATTCCCCGCGTTCCATTTGATGTGAAAAATGATGAAAACGCTCAAAATAGGAGGCATTTTGAGCGTTTTGATCGTTTTTAACATCAAATGGAACGCGAGGTTAATGGTGTAGTGTAATATATTATTATAAAAATCAACATTACCTCTTATTAAGGTTCTTCCTGGAGAGTGGTAGGTACGCGTAGGGGTCGTGTTTGCCCTTCTTCTTGATGTCACCTTTGGCCTTCTTGGACTTGTACTCCGATCCCACTGACACCACTGATGCTGCTGAGCCGAGAGGCCTGGGTAACGTAATTTTTATTTAATAAAAATAGTGGCATTTTTGTTACGATTACTTCGTAAGTAATGGAGTGATTGAGTCCTATTTTGTATTGGTTTCTATAGGACCTCTAAAAATAGAAACATCAATGAAAGAATGACTGTTAGCACAAAAACTCTTTAAGCTACTCCATACCTGTGTATACCCTTGCCACCGGCCTTGTATTTGGAGCCGACGGTAGCCGTGGAGGCGCGGCTGCGCGCACTACGCCCACTCTTCACGCTCAGTATATCGTCGTAACGTCTCTTAGCGCCGGGCTTGAGAAGTTTAGACGGCTTCTTATCTTCGCCATCGTCGTCTGAAATGTTAAAATATGCTTAAAATAACTAGATAACATTGAGTTTAACTAAGTTATATTCTCCTTGTCATTAAGTTACTATGTTTATTGTATGTATCTGTCGCAGTAATCTGGTTTAATCTGCGATTCGATCGAATGACTAGCGCATTCATTGAATGACACCATTCAATTGAATGACTAAAAAACAACTCGTTAAGACGTTGACTGTAACGTTTAACGTCTTGACTAAAAGTCATATTATTACAGCGAAGTCGTTAAATGGGATGCTATATTTTTTTCAAGTAGCCGTTGTCGGGGTAGTTATAGGTAAATTAACGCTTTCATATTATTTTATTAGTTATTAGTTACAAATAAAGCACTTTAATGTAAATGTAATCGATAAAATACAACAGAGTGCTATCAGCTGTGCGAGCTGTTTGACGCCATATTTGTTTTACTGACTAGTAGCGCCGCTGTAGGAAGAAAATGAAGTACGTTCAATTACCTGACCGATTTCATGTCTGCTATCTTCAAAACGCTATGCTACAAATCGCTAACTAGTTGAACGTTGAGGGACGATCGTTCAATCGACGTTCGGCCGAGTCATTCAATTGAATGGTGTCATTCAATAAATGCGCTAGTCATTCAATCGAATCGCAAATTGAACCAGATGACTGCGACATATCTACATAGCCGAATGGCCATTAATTGTGTTCATACTTCATCCATTCTAGTAGCCATTGAAGTCATTTTTAATATCAGACACCAGGCCGATGCCTTTATCATTATTCATTCATTTATCATAGTTATGTGAAACATCTGTGATTCTTGGATTCATGGTATACGTCTTATAAAAGTGGTATTTTTAAGTCATAGAATGCCAAAGCGTCAAACCAACTTTTAAATAATAATCTGTGCAATTTGCTTTTTTTAAGAAATTAAAGTTTCTTTTTCTGACTTCCAAATTAATTACATGTTGACTAAACTGTTGAATTTTATCTATAACGAGTTCTTACCTGTATCATCAGTATCAGTGTCGATATCCCCACTCGGTCGGGGTTCATCATCATCGTCGTCGTACGGCTCCTCGGAGATGATGAGTCTGCCGTCGGGCGCGGTGCGGAACCCGCCGTCCTTCTTCTTCTGAGATTTCTCCTCTACCGCCTTCTTCTGTGTTGGATCCGTCGCTGAAAACGGGTTATTAATCTTTATATTGCTGTCATGTCATAATTATTACAAATGGCGAAAGATTTCTGCAATTGTGGAAAAAAATATGTAAAAAATTTGTTCAATGACCCTTACCTACTACTTGTCTCTTTCGCTCGCGCACGAAAATATTGCCATCGCGTCAGTGGACACGTGATATTGTATTAACGTTTACGTGTTGCGTGACTATACTTTAGCTATATTAATTACAGTGTTTTTAATGAAATAAGGGGGCAAACGAGCAAACGGGTCACCTGATGGAAAGCAAATTCCGTCGCCCATGGACACTCGCAGCATAAGAAGACTCAGCATAACAAAACTCACTCACTCGGCGAAACACAGCGCGAGCGCTGTTTCACGCCGGTTTTCTGTGAGCCCGTGGTATTTCTCCGGTCGAGCCGGCCCATTCATGCCGAAGCATAGCTCTCCCACGTATAGTTTAGACTTTAGAGCCAGTCCACACGGCGCGTTGCGTCGACGCAGCGCTGCCGTTTGACGCATAGCCGGCCATACGGGTCCTGCGTCATCGCAGCGTTATTACGAAGCAGTCTTACGTCAACACACTCCCACTACGTCTCTGGGGCTGTTGTCCGTCATGTGTACGTTGCGCGCTACTGACACGACGCAGCGCGCCGTGTGAACACATACAACGGCAGCGCTGCGTCGACGCAACGCGCCGTGCGGACTGGCTCTTAGGTCTAAACTATACGTGGGAGATATAAAATAAGGGGGCAAACGAGCAAACGGGTCACCTGATGGAAAGAAACTACCGTCGCCCATGGACACTCGCAACATCAGAAGAGCTGCAGGTGCGTTGCCGGCCTTTTAAGAAGGAATACGCTCTCTTCTTGAAGGTTTGCAGGTCGTATAGTTCCGGAAATACTGCTGGTGACGGTTCGTTACAGAGTTTTACAGAAGTCTTTAGCAGAAGTCTACATAATTAATGATATGACGTATCAACGGCGAAGATTTCTTTACAAACACAATCACCAACCTGTGATCTTCCTAGCGGACGACACGTCAGCCAAGTCCACGATATTGTCCGGGTCGTCCTGGATCCAGGCCTGGTTCTTCTTCTTCGTCTTTGCCTTCGCCCGCGGCCTCTCCTCCTCCTCCAAATACTCCATCTCGGAGTCGGAGTCCTTGAGAATGTCTTCTAGCGTCTTAGACGTGCCTTTCGCGTCGAATTCCGAACCCGAATCTTCGTCTTGTTCTCTGTAAAGAGATTTGAGAGTTAGGTTACAATAATGTTACGTTAAAACTTTTTTTTTTAACTTTATATTGTTCATCAATACTAATATTATAAATACATATTTGTCTATATGTCTGTCCTCGTCTTAGATATTTTAAACTAGATGACGCTCGCAAATTTTGGTCATCCATCTAATAATTTGTGTTAATGCAGATTGCAGTTATAACAGACTTGTGTTTTACCATGTTCATATTATGAGACCTTCTTTAAATTTAACTTTAACTATCATTTACCTTCCATCCTTCATCCTCTTCTTTCTGTTATCCAGCTTCCTGATATTCCGGAGCCTCTTCAGCATCACCACATCCTCGCTCGGCACGAGTTTCTCAACTGTATTAGCTCCGAATTTCCTCGTCATCCGCATTAAAAAGTAGCCTATCTCCAATCGCGAGTGTCGCTTGCAATCGTCCGACATCGTTGATAACGTTTTGATGATGATAGGTAAACTGCCTAGTAGGACGTCTGATGGTAATACTTTTGTGTAGACCTAGAAGTAAAAATGTTTATGATAGGGTACATACATGGCCAGGCAGTGAATATAGAACTTGTGCCCGGTTTCTGAGGCTCTTCTATGAGTTTAATTGCTTTTTTGGTATGAAAGTGAAAAACTTTTGAAAAAATTATCTTCTGTCTAAAAAAACAAGCAATGATGGAGTCTAAGTTATAAGTCTTATGCCATTTAAAAATAAATGAATGATAATGAAACTATTCAGAAGTAGCAAACACCACATGGTGTAGTAAGAAGCAACTCGATATTTCGTTTTCATTAACATAGTTAAAATAAGTACAACTTCTCACGTGCATTCGTGACATACACTGAGACGTTTCAAAATTACGCGACTGTATGAAAGATACCATACCTTGAGGAAGCTCATGGAAGCCGCTACCACCTCTCTGTTGCTGCTCATCATCTGCTGCACCACCTTCTCCAGCAGCTCCTGCACCAGCTCGAGCCCCATGTCCTCCGAGTGGTTGTACAGTGCAGACGCCAGCGCGCGGAGCGTCGCGCTCGTTATACGCGGCAGAGGCGCCGAGAGACCCGTCAACATCATGTCCACGTAGGCTTTCATACCTGGAGATGGAATTTAATGAGGTACAATGTGAAATAAAATCGGCTAAGTGCGAGTCGAACTCGCTCACGAAGGATTCCGTACAGTTAAAGAGCAAATTAAAATAGGTCGAAAAATCACGTTGTGTGACAGTTTTTGATACCCTTATAGCAGTTTTTGAGATACAACCTGTGGAGATAGACAAACAGACATACGGATCATGGACGGATAACGAAGTCTTGCTAATAGGGTCCCGAACCCTAAAAATAATTATTGTACGCGATGTCCCTTGGTAGCTGAAGCGGTAAAGCGACAATAGAGATATGTTATGTTTTCTATTTCTGCGGTCTAAGACCACAGTACAAAAGAATTTAGGTACTCCACTTTTTTTGTAACGTCCAAATTACTTTTTTTTAATCATTTATTTATCAATAAAAGTTACAAAAACAATGTTAAACGGCGCAATATAAGCTTATACAAGGATATAAGCTTATACTCTTTCTTATATTGACCATACCAAGCATGCATTTTATCGCACTTGCAAGATAGCCTTTTTCTTGCAAACGCGATAAACGTGCGAGAGGGACACGCTATCGGATGTCACTGTTGTTAATAAAGTAAAACATAGTAGAAAGACAAAATCCCTACCCTCTGTCGAACAAAGTTTTTAAAGCCAAATCAAATACGACAGAACCAGGAAATCATTGAATAGAACGTGTTATCTATGGTAATACAACGCAGGATATAATATTAAAGGAACTTACCTCCATCCTGCGTCTTCAACACATTGCCGACTGTGCTTATAACGTTGAAGGCGCACTGCCGGCATTTGGAGTTGATATCTTTCGTACACACCACCGACTCGGCGATAGCACTCTTGAGGAGTTTGCTTTCAGCATTCAAGTGCGAGTTGGAGTTTATTAAATGCTCTATACATCTGAAAAAAAAATTACTTTTGTCGATGAAACAAAAAAATTGGCTGCATACAACATTTTCATGCACCCTTTTTATTCAGGAGCAAGTGACAAACCGTTTTAAAGGCTCTATGTGTAAAGCATACATAGAACAGACATACACACAAAAACACAAGTCTTAGCATAGCAGTCGGAAAAAGATAGAAAAAGCAAACATCATTCTAGGTCCATCAGTCAATTACAAAAAAATCTACAACATAATGTTATTAGTTATAGTTTGCAAATTAATATTTTATGAGGAAAGTAAGTCAATAGAAATTTTTCATAAAAGCAGGTGTTTCGAAAGATTTCCTGAAGAAAAAAACATACCTTAACCTAGCAGCTTTACTGCTATCTGCTACCTTATTTAACGACGACATCAATAACTTTTTAATCTTCTTATAATTTTCTTTTAAAAATTCTTTACAACTTTCTTTGTCACTTTTGAATATTTCTTCTAATATACGATACGCTTTCTTGTGTTCCATTTCCAAAAGTCTAGCTTTCTCTTTATACCTGAGTTCCTTTTTGTCACCTGTGTCTTCCTCCATTGAATTTTTATCTTTCTTTATCTTTTTTAATTTCTTTGGATCTTCTAGAACAATTTCACATAGCGGGTACACCCATTTGTCAAATAATTCTGCTATTCTCTTGCTGTTCTGATACAGTACTAGCAATCGTATGACGTCTAAGATAGATTCTCTCTGGAAATGGTTGTCTTTGGACGCTTCCAATTGTTGTAAAGCATTTGAAAACAGTTCTTCTCTTAGTTGTTGGTCACTTATTGTTAGGTATACCTGTAAAATAACCCTATTAAAATTTGTTTTTATTGTTATAGCTCTATCTATAAGAAATTATTTTATAGTGTCACTTTTAGTACATACAATAAATTTTGCCTTGATATAAATTATAATCTATTTTATATTTTTATTTCAAGCTATCAAGTAACTGTAAAAGAGTGCATAGTTCTTAGGGCATAGTATTTTTTCAATAACTTAGGCTACACCTACGCCGGTCTGGGTTAAAGGCTAAAGCATTACCTTTGATTGAATATCATACTATCACTTGTTCTTCACATATTATATGCAATAGCAATAGCTCAGACTGGCATAACTGGACCTACATATTATGTAAACAAAGCAAACACTTACCTTTTTGTACCACATTTATGCAATAAATCATTCATTCATTCATTTACCTGTATAGTCTCCAAAGCCGCTAGCCTCTGTCCCTCAGCCGAACTGCCTTTGGCCGGCGACATGTAAATATTCAGCAGAATCGGCAAATAGTTCTTAGCGAACCGCCCCAACTCCGTCTTATCCTCCTCATTTTCTTCCGAACAAGAGATCAACTTTCTCAAAGCCTGCATCACCGATAGCCTAAACTCTGGATTATCTTTCAAAACGTTACCCAGTACTCGAGCTAACACTTTGAAGTTATCTTTTATATCTTTTGGGTTATTGCAGAAACTTGGTAGAAGCGACCAAAATTGGTTGCAGAGGAGATCATAAGTATGCGAGCCAGGTATGTCTTTCGCTTCTGCTAACTCTCTAGCCTTCTTCCTGCAGAATGTTGCCATATCCAAAATTTCTGTTGCGAAAAACTTCAAATTGGAGTTTGTGATCTTTTCCTTCAGAACGGGTAAAAGCCAACTTCTGTCTATGTTTATTTTGCCGCCGTCCCTTAGTGGTATGACGTTGAGGACGAATTCTGGTCCAAGCGCCTTGACAGCGCAGCCAGTGGCGTATTCAGCTTCCTTCTCGTTATGGAAGTTGTGACTTTCCCGACGTTCGTTCAGTTTCTTTAGTAATGGAGCAAGGGCGTAGTGGATATTTTCGTTGCCAATCTAAAATACAGCGAGAATATTATAAAGCTTCTGAGTAGAAACAAGAGCGTTTTATAATTATTTTATTTTTATAGCTGGCCGACGCTTTGACAACTAGACTTAAAAGTATGGGTATTTTTTTTCTTGGGAGTTAAACTTATCGGTCACCCTTCCACATAATAATCGTATGTTACACAAAAAAGGACAAGGGGTATTTTTGTATGGAGCCAATATCCACACATATCAAATGAAAGGGCTTGAAAAGATTCAGAACATTTTATTGCATTACGAAATATTTCTCAACCATGGGATAAATGCAATAAAATGTCTCAAGCCCTTTTATTTGTCCCACAGTACCACATTACCGGGTAAAATGTGCCCCTTTCACTACCTAAACAAAGTGTAGGTAATTGACATTTAATGTCAATTACCTACAGTCAGTTTAATGTCAATTACCTAAAGTGTAGGTAATTGACATTTAATGTCAATTACCTACACTGACAATTAATGTCTTTATTATTTTATGTGAATATTTCAAGTATATTACAATTTACAAGTATAAGATATAAAAGTATGTAACATACCTCAAAACACACAGCGATCGTCAGTATAACATGTCTGACGGCCTGGTTGAACGGGTTATCTAAGCCTGTGCCGATACACTTGAAGACGGCGTCGATGTGCGCGCGGTGTTTCACCAGTACCGCTTCTGAGTCCACCGCAGGCTTCACGCAGTCCAGGAGGAGGGCCTGCAAAATCATGTCTTTATCTAGAGTTGTATAAGTGGAAGTAAAGGTTATCCTACTGAATTAATTATTTTGACACTTAAAAATTGATTTCTCTGGGTCATAATCGTCATAAACCTATTCTTTAGAACTAGTTTTGATAAATTATAAGACTTTGAACGCCTGTAAAATCGTTCTATAAAGAAATGTATGTACTAGCTTCGAGCTGCGGCTGAATTTACTTCAGTATATTCATAAATAACATTCATATATATTGTACACAAAAGCGCATTTGATAATCTTTACGGCACCACGAAGGATCTTAAAGTTATGCACGACCTATGGATTTTTTTTCAATGAAATAGATCAACGTACGACGACGATCACTCGAACGATTTTCTTTCTATGAACAACTCGTGACGTACCTTGAGCGCGTTGGTGGAGGCGGCTGTGACGTCGGCGACGTCGGACAGCCACAGCTCCGTCACGCAGATGTTCACAAACGCCGGCACGTTCGGGATGCACAGGTTTAGGTCCAGTCTGTAACAGGACATGTCATAAGATTACATTGCTTCGTTGCGTCGACTAAAATCCGGCGTATTACATATTTATTTATTTCATTACACGCACGCACGTACGCACGCACGCACGCACGTACGCAATCACGCACACCCACACACTTAGGCTCTTATCTTACTAGCGGTCGGCGAGCGGCTTTAGGGCGGAGCAGATTTGCAGCGAACACGCCACGTCTGCGTACCGAATACGTCGCGGACTCGTGGCGGATATGCAACGTTTATATCACGTGTCTGCAGCGAGTTTACATGTAGTAAATGAAATATCCCTTTACTTTGTCATGTAAAACGTATAATTAAGTACGTACCTGGCGAGACAAGCATAAGCCTGCTGCATGACGGCCGCCCAGGCGAGCCCCACCGCCGTGTCGGCGGGCGGCGGCCGCGCGGCGCGGAGAGCTCGCAGCAATTGAGCAGCAGTTGCCGCTGGTAGATTGCTGCCTGTGTCATAAAAAAAACTTTAGGTCAGCTCTTAAGTCTTGATTGTGATTTGTGTGTGCGAAATACTCGTAACAAATGAAGATACATTATTGTATGTTATGTTTTTAGTACACGAGCCGCGGATAAGACTGAGATATCTACTATCTCATACGTCAACTGCAAAGGCGCTACATTGCATCTCCTTCTATTGCTATTTGGCAGATTTTTGCGTTTCGCGGCATTGGTGCGATGATGGCATCTATTGTTTCTGTACAAAGAAAGTGCAGCTGCCAAGTAGCGGCTTGTACTGTATTCTTGACATGTGCTGTCATGTTCCTGCTCGTTCACTGTACAATGAACCTACCGTCGTCGGCGGCGAGCAGCGCGTGCAGCGTGTGCAGGCAGCAGGTGCGCGTGTACACGTCGTTGTGCGTCATTAACGACAGGATGGCTTCGCATGTGCTCTGCGAAACATATCTATATAAATAAAAATATCCCTTGGTCACGACATCATGCGTAAGCGGCTGGACCGATTTTGCTGAAATTTGGTATGGAGATACTTTGAGTCTCGGCCTACTAGGTATACTTTTTGTCCCGGAAAATGGACGGTTCCCGCACAATATACTTTTATGATATTCGCCTAAACTATTTAATCTATTTTGATGAAATACTAATTAATTGAGATACTAATTATTTTAATCAATTTTTTTCTTAACTATACCAATTCGAATTAAAAAATTAATCATCGTTAAGACAGGACAACGTCTGTCGGGTCAGAAAGTGTTTATATAAACTTCAAGTAGTTCACAATGAACAAATAGTTCGAATAGAATCGAAAAAGTTATAGCAAAAAAAATTAAGGGCCTTGCACTGGCGGTTTGCAAGCCGAGCGGTTGCGCGAGACGCGGCTAGATGTAGGTATAGACGCCGCGCAACAGTTCTTGCAAACCCTTAGTGATTGTGATAATAATTATTGCAAGATTTACTATGAATAAGCGCGGTTCTGCGCATGATTACTAAATGTATGATTTTTGTGTAGCGGTCACTAGAGCTACCGATCTAAGCCCTTATTTCCGAGTCCGCATACATTAAAAAAAATAGAATCAATTCTATTTTAGTAGTTTTTGGTACTTCACTAAAGACAATCCTTTACCTTGATATGCTCCTTGCTGAAAACGGGCAGGATATCCCTCAGCATGGTTAGTGTATGTAGCACACTCTTGTGTCCGGACAGTAACGCTTCAGAGCTGATCTGAGCCAGGCAGAACTCCGCTACCCTTTTGGAAGCAGGGTGGACTTTTGGAACCTAAAACACAGAATATAGTAAGTAATAAACCAATATATTAATGTACCAAATTATGGCTAACTTGCCAATTACAATAACATTTACGAAGTTGAAGTCTTTTTCACTCATATAGGTTCAGAGCAATCACATTTTCATATATTTACAAGAAGACCACTACAGCTTTATTCCAACAATGGTTAATACAAGAAAGTAAAACAATGATTGTTAATGGACAGATTTCTGTATCATTCACATGTCGATTTTACCAGCAATTTTTGGACAGCCTTTATTTGCCAGTTTTAACTTTTAAGTAACCTGCAATTCCTTGCTCTTTTTATGATGTGTATAAAATTACCTTAACATTTTGGTCTTCAGATGGTATCATGAAACAGCTACCTCTCATTATGGCTGTTACTGCATGCTGTGCAGCTTTTCGTACCTACAAATTTTACACCTTTTATATTATATTGGTTTTGATATTATCAATTATTACAATATTTTTGATACAGCAAGTTTTATAGGACAAAATGTAAGATACATGACAAGTTATGATTTTTTCATATCCACAAAAAGAAAATATTGACAGTAATATAATATAGAATAAAGTATATAAAAAATATTGATACTATAATTATTAAACTATAAATTTTTTTATGTAGTTATAATTAGTAAGTTGGTAGCCTTACCTTAGGCTTAGAATGCAGTGAGAATGCCAGAACTGAGTCAAAAATCTTCATTGTGGATGAGTCACCCCACACAGCATACTCCTGTGCTCGGAGCATGACTGACAAACATCCAATGGCACTACGCAATAATGTTCCATTTTCTGACTGGGCATTCTTCTCTAGTATATCAGTAAACACTGTAGAGTCCGAAAATTGTTTTCTCAACACTGCTTGTGGCACAGACTTTATTCCCATAGACAGCAGCGATAAAGTGGCCACCAGACTCTCATCACCTTCAGATGCTTTTAGTGTTTCCATCTAAAATATTGATATGACATAAATTGATACCAGAGACCAGACATACTACTGATACATTTATTTTTTTGCTTGCTTGCTTAATTTTGCAATTAGTCCTTGAACTATGAGCAGATGTGTTGTGGGTAAAGTAATTTTTTAAAATTTTTATCATAATATTCCACCTTCAAGAAAGCAAGATATCCGTGTTAATTATTGCTAGCAAAAGAAGTTACTTATTTAGGTTTACTTATTACATCATAAAGTAACTTTTAAGATTCAAAATAATGATTGATTATTAGCAAACTAAATCTTACAAGTGCTGCAAAATATTCTGTAGCAGTTTCTTTTCCTCCTTGTTCCTTGATCACTTCTGTTACAGCAGCCAGCACTGCTAACATGTCCTTGTGAACAGCATTGTTCGAGTCAAACCTAGTGAGGAGCCTAGAAAATGACAATATATTATATATTTCTAATAAGAAACATACATGTTATAGGAAAGTAACAAAGAAATTATAAAATAGAACCACCAGTAGCTATAATATATAATAGTTTTGGATCAAATAGGTATTCTCAATATTCATTCATAATAAAAACATGTCATACTTGCTAAAGCTCACATTAGAGCACTGACTCCAATCTGAGGCAAATGTCTGGAATGTTTTATAGGTGCCAGACTTCATTGAGCCAGTATATTCGGTTTCTGAAGCATCTTCCCCCGTACAGACAGACATGTTTTCAAATTCCTTTGCGATTGACAATTCATTCTCAGCATCTGATTGCACCTTATTTTTGTTGTGTCCGTATGTGACCATTGCGTCATGTTTGAGCACAGCTTGCTGTGTAAGTCCAGAATTACCTAAAAAATTAAAGGAATGTGTGATAAACTTTGATGATGATGGTATACATACATATATTATAAAATATAGCCAGTATAGTTAACCGGTATGTACTCGATACAATACTCTTCTACATGTAAAAACACAATAAATAAAATTTAAGGGAGGAACAACTAAAAAAATATACATAAATAACCGAAACTTACCCAAGTTTTCTTGGAAGAAGCGAGATTTGGCCATTTCTCGGTACTTTTGTATTTTGGGATTAGAGTTGGACGACTGGCCCTTCTGCCATCGTTTCCCTTTTGTTTGACCCTTTAGTTTGGATCTAAATTTACCCATTTTTGTTATTTCATTACACTTTTTCCATACAAAAATAAGCCGCACGTGGTTGTTTAAATTTTTCTGAGGTTGACAAATGACAGCTGACAGTTCATCGATGGGTCCTGACAGCTGTAATTTTGTATGACAGCTGGTGGTCAGGACCCGTCGATGTGCTCAGTGCTCTCCCCAGCAACAAAAAAACATTTTTAGCCAACATGTTAGCCAAATGAGTTGTGATTAGGGATGGGTAAGGCAGTAAAAACTGAGTCAGAGTAAAAACTCAAACTCAGTAAATACTGAGTATTTACTTTATTGTATGAGTATTTACTCACTTGACACAGTAAAAACGATTTTTTCAATATTTTAGGTTCTAATTACACTTAAACAAATCAAGAACATTACAGAATAATAAAAAATACTTATAATTTAACAGATTTATAATTTTAAGTAAAATAATTACTAAGACAATGTATTTTCATGTTGAAGGTTGTCAATATGTCGACCCTTCGCTTAGCTCTTAAATATCTTAAAATTTCTTCATAGCACCTTGTGTGCGTACATTGCCGTGGGAGAGCCATGCTTCGGCACGAATGGGCCGGCTCGACCGGAGAAATACCACGGACTAGGCCGGCAACGCACCTGCTTTACTTTATTGTATGAGTATTTACTCACTGGACACAGCAAAAACGATTTATTCAATATTTTAGGTTCTAATTACCTTTAAACAAATCAAGAACACTACAGAATAAAAAAAAATACTTTTAATTTAACATATTCATAATTTTAAGTAAATTACTACGACAATGTATTTTCATGTTGAAGGTTGTCAATATGTTGACCCTTCACTTCTCTTAAATATTTTAAAATTTCTTCATAGCACCTTGTGCGCGCACATGGCAGTATGTATTTAAATTCTTCAGCAACCAACTGACTTGTCATCTCTATATAATGAACATTAATTAGTACAAGACTTTTCTTCTTTAGAGGTTTCTTCGGTTTTTAGGGTTCCGTACCCAAAGGGTAAAAACGGGACCCTATTACTAAGACTTCGTTGTCTGTCCGTCTGTCCGCCTGTCCATCCGTCTGTCTGTCTGTCTCCAGGCTGTAACTCAAGAACCACTATAGCTAAACTTCTGAAATTTTAACAGATTGTGTTTATCTGTTGCCGCTATAACAACAAATACTGAAAATAAAATAAAGTTAATATTTAAGGGGGGCTCCCATACAAGAAACGTGATTTTTTTGGCCTTTTTTGCTCGTAATCAATAATGGTAACAGCTAGGCACTTGAAATTTTTACAAAATTCTTAGTTATATTTGTACTTTAGTAATCAATAATAAAATTAAAATAAAGTAAATATTTAAGGGCCCACACAAAAACACATTTTTTTGTCTACTTTCGCTCTATACCGGTACGGAACCCTTCGAGCGCGAGTCCAACTCGCACTTGGCCGATTTTATTTTATGTGCTGGCAATCATCTGGGCCTTGAGTTTCATCGCCAAGATATGGTGACAAGTTAACAAGCCCACTTTCTTTCTGAAATTAACAGATTAATATAATTAACAGCTTTATAATTCGAATAAGTACCTATGTAGGAAAGAAATAAAAGAGTTTATACTTACGTAATTTTTTTTTTATTAAATTCTTTACAACAGCTTCGTCCATTTGGATTTTGCTAATTTAAAGCAAGTTAATGTTAAACAAATTCAATTTATTTAATACAGTGAATAGATTAATGAAAAAACAACACAGATTTCAAAAGAAACACAACCTTTTATGGTGTGATCATAACTATACTAGCTGTAATGTAAGAAGTCAAGTTATGTAGGTAGTAGGTACCCAATATGTGGACACAAATAACACCGTCAATAATTAGGGAGTTCCCCGTAGCCGTAGTCTATGTTTTAGAAAAGTACCGAGTCGTAAGTCATTGTTGCCAACACAACTATTACAAAATTTGCTAAGCTGCTGTCAAAATTTTGCCAAAATTATGCAAAATAATAATTGCTGTAAATTAATGCTAAAAATTAAGAAAATAAAAATTATGCTATATAAATAACCCATCAAACGCCAAGCGGCACCCGGCTGTCGCTTGACAGTTGAAAATGTTTTGTTTCTGCGATTCCCACGATCGAGGTAATAATCAACAAAATATCAATTTATTTATTTTTTATTTTTTAATACCTCGATCGTGGGAATTGCAGACACAATAGGTATTCAATTGTTTTGCGGCACACGGGTGCCGCTTGGGTGTTAATGGGTTAATCAATTAAATTATCGAACAAATTAATATTAATATCTTGGACTTCATCGATAGCTGATGCTGCTGATGTACATGTAGACGCAGAAGATTCTCCTCCTTGTTACCTATAGAATGCAATACGTTATTCGAAACTGTTAACTGAGTAAGAGTAACTGCATTTTCCTGTCCTCTTTAGGTCAAATCTGATGTATAAATTGGTATTTAAAGTTTTTACCGAGAAACGATTGCGAACTAACGTTTTAACTACATTCATTTGGCTGAAAACGCGTTCAATTTTGGCGTTAGAATGCGGTAGTGATAATAATGAGTAACAAATACTCTTGTCAGACAATGATATCATGTATTAAAAAACTTTGAAAAGTAAGTACCAATAATAGGGTCAAAACGGGATGATACATGGTTCTTTAATGGTTTATGGTAGTGATTGATGATGATGATGATGAATGTAATTTGCGTAGTAGCATATGCTTTCCGTTCTTAAAACAACGTCGAAACTCCCAAACTTGTATCTATAAAGAGTCAGGAGTTCTCTCAGCACCTTCTGAACCATAGTATACCTGGTGCAAAATCTTACTTGTTGGTAGTATATTATGCTTAGAATACTGCTCACGAAACCGAAGTCACCACATGTTTCCATGTAATTTTTGAGGAGTTCCCTCGATTTCTTATGGATCTCTTCATCAGGTCACCACTTTTATGAATACGGTACCAAATTGAGATGATAACCTTTACAACAAAAGAAAAATTTTGAAAATCGGTCCACAAACGGCGGAGTAATCGTTGAACATAAAAAACTAACATAACACCTCCTCCTCAATTTTGAAAGTCGGTTAAAATTGTAAGCTATATTGTTAAGTTTCATTAAAATCCATTCAGTAGTTTTAGCGTGAAAGACAAACATCCATACATTCACACATACATCCAAACTTTCGTCTTTATAATATTAGTAGGATATATTGTGTTAGTCTATGACATTTTTTATAACACCGACACTGTAAAAATTGTCTGTCTATATAATATACCAAAATTAGGCAGTCTATCATCAAAATTAGGTATTCAATAGCGGAGGTACCTAATTTTTCGTTATTGAGTCCAAAAAATACTAAAACAAAATCTTGCATTCAGTAAGTTAACAAAATTATATAATATTATTTTTATTGGTTAAGGTTATACTTAAAAAGAACATATCTTAAACTTAAAAATATCATACAAATAAATAATAAATAAAGAAAAACCTTAAATAATTCGATTCTGGTTAGTAAAACATAAATACTCAGTTAAAAGTAAATACTGAGTGTTTAAATTAGTTTTTACTGAGTATTTACTCTCGACTGAGTAAATACTCAGTGCATTACCCATCCCTGCTTGTGATCATCACATCATCACAATGTGATGACAATTTTATGTTTATCGAATATACCGAGTTTAACTTTACATATTTTGATAAAACTCTGGCCTTTTTATTACGTACGTCAGTAAAATATCAAAGAGAAGAATAGGTTTTGGACCAAAAACCATAGACAATAATTAGGAGAGCCTGTCGGCGGGCCAGCTGTCAGCGGTCAGTAAACCGTGTGACGCGCCCTAACATGTCAACGCGCTTTGCATGTTTGTGTGAAGTGGCCCTAAGCAGAGTTTTTGTGTAAAGGTCACTGGGCACCTTAGTATGGAAATTTTACCCACGGCCTACAGAAACAAAATTAGTTTGGATGTTTAGATACACATCCCTAGTTTACGAAAATATATGTCGCATCAATGTGGAAGATGGGAATCTGCCCAAAAATTGAAAATAAAATATAAGTGATATCCTCTAGTGATAACACATTTTTCGACTAATTGTATTGAATGGGTGTCTTAATCACACAGAAGAATTGGTCTATGAGCAACTAAACTCATCGTGTTCATCTGCTGGCTCTAACAATACAAGTCTGTTGGGCAACTAAAATATAAAAACTAATTCCTTCTTACCAATACAGTGATAGACTGATGTATTTTCAAATAAAACAAATGTGTAGAATTAATATAGTTTTTATTCAACAAAATCAATATTATCTGTAGGCACGATAGTGTCATCAAAAAAAAAAAAAAAAAAAAAAATCGTGCGAAAGAGACAGCTAATGCTAGTCCCTGGCCGTACATTGTTAGAAGGCGTTTGTTATTTTATTGATTACAATACTTAAATACGTTTTTATTGATTACAATACTTAATTGATGTTAAGCACATATTTTGAATCATAGTTGATTTTAGAACTCTCCCACGGTTAAAAAAAAAAAAAACCACACAGAATGAAATGTAGGCTAGGACTCAATAATCTACAAGTAATTTTATATCTGTAGGAAATATTTCGAAAACCGGGTCAGATTATGCCCAGTTACCTTTTTATTCATTCACCTCCTTCGCGTTTGTTTCATTGACGTTCCTGTGTTTGTAAATATTAACCGCTGGAAATAGTACGCAATGTGAAATTACACGCATTCCTAACCCGACACATTACGTAAACCGTACCTGTTGAAAGTTAGAAGTATATTGTTTTATGACTAACCTATCGTGACTATTTTCGATTCCCCATGAAAGAGAAGTATGATGGTATAATGCCGCCTTTCAGGAGAAAGAAAGCTTCGAAGTCGTTTCCAGTTAAAGTGTGTACGTTGGATGCGGAATTGGAGTTCAACCTTGAGGTAGTGTTCACAATTGACTATATTTGGCGGTTGTTTACTGCTCGGATTACTTGAATTCTTTTGCAAATTAACACAATGCCCGTGTTGTGAGTCACTTCTTGACCCGGGACGCGTACAAAGTTACTACATTATGATTTATGCATCATCATTATCATTGTATTTGCATTGTTTTACATTTTTGATGCACTAATTGTTGGCAAATATTTGTGTCCAGTAATTATCAACAATTAGCTTTTAATGCCTTTCTAATTTCTATTTTGTCTGTATAACTTAGTGATTAGTGCCTATCAAAATTTATTTATGGATAATGTGTTAGTGGTATTATCAAACTCAGAAATTAACTTGGCACCTGCCCTATAGTTTTCTAAGCATAAAGTTTCTAGTAATTCATCAAGCCGGTAGCCCTATACGGTCACCGGTGACCGAGACACAATAGATATTCTATTGTGTCTCGTTTTCCCGTTAAGCACATTCTTTGTATAAAATTCAGACTGAATAAAAAGTCTGGGCTTAAACACAACAAAGTAAGACCGAAGAAGAAGTTTTTCATTTGAGTGAGTCTGCTATTGCTACAGCACATCTCATGAACTAATCTTAAGAGATAACACAAAGTATATATATAGTATAACTATAGTTAGGGATATAATATGTGGGAGTAGATATAAATAAAGTGGCTACTCAGTGTAGCCACTATAGATAAAATAATTTGTAATTATTGTAGCCAATAAAGTAATAACAAATTATCTATATTATTTGTATCAAATTTTTTATTGGATCTTAGTATTTTTTTTTATTTAAAATGTTTTCCTTGCAGTGGAGAGCTACAGGCAGAGATCTGTTTGACTTAGTGTGCAGGACTATTGGACTGAGAGAAACATGGTTCTTTGGGTTACAGTTTGAGGACACAAAACATTTCATCAGTTGGTTAAAACTCGATAAAAGAGGTAACGATTCCAATTACTATGAGCATCTAGTTAGTAACGTAAGTTAGTAAGCACTAAACAAATTCTAGAGTCAGTAAATGTATTTAAATTATATAAAAAAATATTCTAATTCCTATCTTAAATGTCAAATTATGCAATTTTAATGCTGACAAATTTTGGTAAAATGCTTGAAATATTTATTTTTTACTTCACTGTATTGATTAATTTATTGGTGGTGCTGCATAATATTGTGTAGACAGATCTTTTGAATGAAATATAATTCTTAACTTTTACCATACATGCTTACTTATACATATAACATAGGGTTGCCAGGCGTCCGGATAAAGCCAGACACAGTCAGGCTTTTTGATTGCTGGTCCGTCCAAAATTAAGAGGAGTCCGACTTTTGTAGAGTTTTGAATCAATAATTTAATATGATGATTTAATAGGTGTAAACCTTCTGAAATCTACTAATTTTAGAAGGTTTACACCTAATAAAATGTAAAATTGTATGATAAATTGTATTTATTAAAACAGAAAATTCCTACACTAAGAGTTCAGATTCTAAGTACTCTATAGCAGGACTTTTTTGTACAAATGTCCGGCCAAGCTGGCTGCTTTGTCCGACTTTTCGGTGTAGCAACCTGGCAGCCCTACTTATACAATTTACAAATAGTTTATTGACTATAATAAATAATAATGTTTGCAAATATTCTTACAAATAACCATTCCCCAAACTAGGTGAGGCCTGTTCTATGGGGGAGTTTAAATTCTTTAATGCAAAAGTAACATTTTTATTTCTACTTCCAATAAAATTCTGCTTCTTATGATTCCTTTATTCAATGCAATGTTAATTTTCAGTACAAGAACAATGTGTGTCACAAATGCCGGGGACACCCTTCATGCTGCTGTGCAAACTGTACCCCGAGGATGTGGCGGAGGAGCTGATCCAGGAGGTGACGCAGCACCTGCTGTTCCTCCAGGTTAAACAGGCGATACTCAGCATGGACATCTACTGCCCGCCAGAAGCCTCCGTGCTGCTGGCCAGTTACGCTGTTCAGGCTAAGGTAGGTTTGTTTTTTATTTATAATTTTTTATAAATAGAAAATGTTTTATTTACAATTTTTTTTACAAAAATAATCCAGTTTAAAAAATATTTTGTAAATAATTTAATTATTGAACATTTTATTATTCAAATTTAGTTCCTAATGGGTATTTAATCAGTAATATAGTACCTCATGAGTACATGACTCATGTTTTACTGAATGTTACCCTAATTAACTTCTTATATCATCCGGAGTAATAAAACTATCCTGTGTCCTTTGCTGGGACTCAAAGTATCCTAAATTTTATCCAAATGTTTCAGCAACTTTAAAGTAAAAATGTAACAAACAATTATACTTATGCATTTATAATATTAGTACGGATGATGTTAATTAAATATTTCAGTATGGGGACTATGATGAAACAGCCTACAAGCCTGGCATGCTAGCCAGTGAGGACCTCCTTCCGCAGCGAGTCATAGATCAGTACCAAATGACACCAGAAATGTGGGCCGAGCGCATCAAAATATGGTTAGTTTCACATCAAGGTTAACAAATTTTTTTTTTTTTTTTTTTTTTTTTTCTCTTTTGTATACTGTAACTTGGCGATCTGTGTTACACAATAAGCCATTTTTATGAAGAGGGTTGAAATTTTTTGGCTTTTGAGAGCAGAGAAAGCTTGATTATGGCTTTTACTCCTATGATGGGTCAATTTAGTTGCTATTGGTTAAATCTGAGGTTTAGTGTAGGTACACTATGTCTGCTCAATCTGGAGTGGGTGACACTGCCTGTGCCAGCAAGTCTTGATGCCAGTATGTTAGTATGTTTTGCTATTCTTTCTTGATAGACCTTGCTGTATTTTGTGATCTCTTCCTTAACAGTGCTCATTTGAAGGTCTTTGTAAATGTACTTGTTAGAAAGGTAGTATGGTATTCTCAGCATTGTCCTTAGCGCCTTACTCTGGAAGCGTTCCAGAATCTCGATGTTGCTGATGCTGGCAGTACCCCATAACTGAATGCCATATGTCCAGATAGGTTTAAGGATGGCTTTGTAAACTGATATTTTGCATTCTGTTGAAAGACTAGCTTTTGGACCTATAAGCCAGTACATGGATCTAAGTTTTGTATCAAGTTGTTTCCTTTTTGTCCAAATATGTTTTCTCCATGTAAGCCTGCGATCCAAATGCATGCCCAGGTATTTTGCATCTTCGGCCTGAAGAATATCCCTATTGTGCAATTTGATTGGAGGACATGTTTGCTTTCTTAGAGTAAAGGTTACGTGGACCGACTTGTCCTGGTTTGCCTGGATACGCCAATCATCGAGCCAGGTTTCCACTTGACTGATGTGTTCTTGTAGTTTGGCTGATGCTATAGTGGGGTTTTCGTGCATGGAGAGGAAGGCTGTGTCGTCGGCATATGTAGCCGTTGTTGTATCATCACTAGTTGGCAGGTCTGCAGTGAAGATGAGATAAAGCACTGGACCGAGTATGCTTCCTTGCGGGACTCCTGACAATATTTCGCATAATGCCGAAGTTTCATCACCGATTTTTACCTCGAAGCATCTGCCACTCAGGTATGACTTGAGTATTAGGAAGAAGCAGTGCGGTAATAACTTTTTTAGTTTGAAGAGTAGCCCTTCGTGCCATACTCTATCGAATGCCTGACTGATGTCAAGAAAGACAGCAGAGCAATACTTTTTGCTTTCTAGCGAACGGCTTATGGCGTCTGTGAGCCGGTGGATTTGTTCTATCGTTCCATGTCGTTGCCTAAATCCGAACTGGTGGTGGGGGATAACGTGTGGTAAATGTTGAAGCATCCGGTTTAGCAGGATTTTTTCCATTAGTTTGCCTAGTATGGGTAGCAGACTTATCGGTCTATAGGACTTGACTTCATTTAATGGTTTGCCAGGTTTTGGGACCATAATGATCTGGGCAATTTTCCATTGAGCAGGAAAGAATTGGAGTCGAAAGCAGGCATTTATTATAGCGGTAATAAAAATTACACCTTTTTTAGGCAGTTGTTTTAGTAATTTTGCATCAACCTGGTCAAACCCTGGCGCTTTACCGATTTTTAACTTTGAGATTTCTTTCCAAATTTCTTTCGGGCTTGCACTTTTGATTGGTGGGCACATTTGGAGTGGCGCAACAAGATATTCTTGGATTACTTGGTCATGAGCTGGGTTTCTACTTGGTAATGGCTTGAAAACTGATGCAAGATGTTCCATGTATACTTGAGCCTTAGCAGAGTTGGTCCTTGCCCAGTTACCAGATGAGTCTTTAATAGGTGAAATGTGATCTATAGGCCTTTTCAGTCTTTTAGTGATCTTCCAAAGTGAGTGGTTTGTGTCCTTGTAAGGTGTTAGGTTAGCTAGCTGGTTTTGCAATTGTTCATCTTCCGCGTGTGATAGCAAACGTTTCAATTCCTCAGAGGCTTTGTTAAAGGCTTTTAACAAATTATAAGAATACCCAAATAATGTTACCAACTGCCGCACTCACAGACATTTAATTATGATTAACCTTCAACGCGCGCGAGATGTTTTTGCGCGGGGGAGCCTTCCGCGCGGGGTCGCCTACGAGCATAGGCGCCGCCCCTTGCGGTATAATTTATTTTCAATATATCGCCTTATAGAAGAGTTTGATAGATAATGTATGAGGCTTGTGTCAACATTTTAAATTTGTATAAAATAGTGATGATGAAAATCGGTCTCAGTTACATCAGATTTATCAACATCAGTTCTTCTTTAAGGGATCAGAGACTTACAGACAAAAAGATCATGATGAAGATCAACACTTTAAAAGTTTCTAATTTCTATTAAACTGACAGACTGGAAAATTTTATGTCAACATTAACACAACATTAGTTTTTCCCTTTTCCTTTCATTTACCTTAATCTCATTTTGTAATTTAAATTTATAATTGCTGTTTTTTAATTTTGGTTTAGTATTAATATGTATTGAGTAAGTTTTAGATACATTAGCTACATATTATGACGTTAATTATTGTTGTTGGCACTGGCTACAAATGGCTACATTTTGATTGATACAATATGGGTACCAGTTACCACCTAAATAAATAAATAAATTCTATCAATAACTGTAGTAGAATTGCCTTTATTTTCTACTACAGCTATTGATAGAACCTACGGAAGCTTAAACATAATAGCAGTCAGGGCCCGATCTAATAGGGGCGAGCCGGGCATTTGCCCAGAGCGACAAAAATGAGAGGCTGCATAATTGACTTATTCCCTACGAATAATAAAAACTACTTATTTCAACGTAGCTATTAGCCATTCACCACCCAACTTTGAGAATTTTACCTTCCAACCTACTTCAGGTTGAATTGTGGAAATATTTAAGTATTTTACTTAAATATTCCCCACCATTTCCAACAATATATATCTTATATGGTTTTCTGTATGTAAAGGGCGGCGAAAATTATCTGTCCCCGGAGCAGCCAAATAGATAGGTCGGGGTCTGCCGTCTGATTGCTGTAGAGTGTAGTGTAATGTGTCTGATATGATGCAGGTACGCGGACCACAAGGGCATGAGTCGGGACGAGGCGGAGATGGAGTATCTGAAGATCGCGCAGGACCTCGACATGTACGGCGTCAACTACTTCGCCATCAACGTATGTATAATTTTAAAGCTTAGCTAAATTTTTATCTATATCTGCGCATTGGTAGGTACAATTTCCCGTTTGTTTCGGATTCAAAGACCGAGCCGTTTTTTGTCTGCGTATCCAAGCTCGATTTGGGCTCTAACTGACGCATTCAGAGTTTTAATAACAACTTCGCCATCGTTCCACGCCAAAAATATACCATCCTCATCAGTCATCACCTTGATGAGTGGCAGTTTTCCACCGTACGCATAACTTTCTGCCGCGCACTGTAAAACTCTGAAGCGAACTGTCACCAGCAGTATTTCCAGACCAATACGACCTGCAAACCTTAAGAGCGTATTTCGTCTTAAAAGACTGGCAACGTACACAAGGGCGTAGCCAGGATTCTATAATATAAGGGGCAGATTAAGAAAATCCTGGACTTCGAATTCGTGATTTTTAACATATTATGAGTATTGAGTATCTCACAATATAATATTGAAGGTGAGGTAAAAATTAAAAACAAAATATGAGCGAGCGAAGCTATTTTTACGTGATAGCCCTGCCGCTTGCTCGTTTACCCCCTAAGCCGAGTGCGAGTCCGACTTGCGCATGAATGGTTCCATAGTCCATACCATTAATTGATATCGAGCAAACCCTTATATTTTTTATGTATTTGTTGTTATAAAGGCAATATAAATTATTTGAATTTATGTATAATGCCTAACTATCGCAGTGGGAAATAACTTAAAAAAGTTTATGTAAAAGTATATTATGCACAGTCCAGTCTTATAAATTATAATTCATAATACTATTTATAAATATATTTTTTTCAGAACAAGAAAGACACCGATCTGTACCTGGGTGTGACTGCACTCGGCCTAAACATATATGAGAAGGTATACCTTCAAGAATTTATTATAATATTAAAATACTTACCATATTTTTATTAAATAGGCTCCGAAATAGATTATGCCACCATTATTTTTTTTCTTTTATTCTTTGTTTAATATCATTTAACTAATTTTGTAATGATGTGTACGCCCATAATTAATTGGTATTCTCTTTTTTTGTCTTAACAATTTTATGTTTATTTCAATGTATGTACTGTTGGTGTACCTTAATAAAGTAAATAAATAAATTAAAAGATACTCGATTAAATGACGTAGGTCAGTCATCTGCCTATGAACCAACTTCCCTGATAGTACCATCGAGGAAATTGATTCCTAAGCAGTTGACGGACCTACGTCATTTGGTCGGCTTATGTCAATTCAATGTTAGCTGTGAGCGGTCGGATGGGCTTGACTTAACGCGACTTAACATTACTTAGGTCCACCATCTGCCTAGGAATCAACTTCTCTGATAGTACAATACATTTTTACCCGCTCCGCAACCTAACTATATTACTCTATAACCTGTCCACAGGACAACAAGCTGGCGCCGAAGACGACGTTCCCGTGGTCGGAGATCAAGCACATATCTTTTGACGACAAGAAATTCGTCATTAAATTCGTCGACAAGTCCGTCAGCAACTTCATCTTCTTCTCGCCGAAGGGCATGAACAAGTTGGTATGGTGATGGTTTGATATTTTGTTTTACGATGGTTAACTTATAGCGTTTTCGGCATCTAGAACTGCCCCGGAGCAGGATGGGCAGGGCAGGCCGAATGGATACGGAAATAGCCGAACAAAACCGTTGATCCACGCCACGAAGCACTTAGATTTAGTACTAGTAAATAGTAATATTTTATGTAGTTAAACTTCGGTTATTTTCGTGTCCATTCGGCCTGCCCTGGCTCGGGGCAGTTCTAGATGCCGAAAACGGTTTTAGTGTTTAAAATAGGCCACGCATAGTTGGTCGGTGAAATTATAGGAGGACAACGCCGCATGTGCACAATGTCTACTAATAACATACAATAGCAGTCAATAACGTGTCTGTTGATACGACATACGTTATTGGTAGCTGAGATCTACCAATAACGTCTCGTCTGATCACTGATCTACCAATAGCGTCCCCGCACGCCCCGCTAACTCCTCGCCCCACCAAAGAGACCTTAAATCGAATACTATTTCTTTTCATTACGATTTGGTTGTGCGCGGCTTATAACAATGTTTTATTTTAATGGCTATGCATAACATAACAACTATTTTTAAATGACTTTTTGAGAACTTTGATTTTTGTCTTCATCTTTCACCATATTGTTTCCAAAAGCCGTGAAAGTAACTGTAGTGTACTTTATTATTATTTATTACTCACATCACGATATCATTATCCTGCCAGTCTCTCACTACACGGTATGTGGTAGATCCTGGACCTGTGCATCGGCAACCACGACCTGTACATGCGGCGGCGCAAGCCCGACACCATGGAGGTGCAGCAGATGAAGGCGCAGGCCAAGGAGGAGAAACAGGTGAGCTGGGATTTACTTTGCCGAGTGGTTTACCGTTGTTACCATAGTCAATAAAGTTCATGACAACATAGGCAACTATAGATCGATAAGGCTTTATATGAACGTGGCAAAAAAAGAAACTAACGCCGCCATCATACAAAAACGTTATTTTTGACAGTTCTCCTTTACGCGCAGCGCCCCCGCTCACGTTCATTTAACCATCCACTTGTCAGCAAATATATCACACTCGATGTTGGCAGACAAGCTCAAACACCTTTGCAATAGTGGGTATGACAGCTATAGGTAGTAGACGTAGAATTTAATTTTTTTAGCTAATCTGTAAAACCGACCAAGAATTAACATTACTTCAGGGTAGTGTGGCGGTACTCACAATTATTAGCCTCACAATCCTGCATCGCGCTATCGAAGTTTCGGAGAACGGCAAGATATAATATATACAATATACAACGTCTGAAATGACGTCAGTGGGCTTCGGCCTGACCGAACATGCTATCTCACTCTGTCAGAAGATCTTTCCTTTTCGGCCGCCACTCGCTTCGTTAAAATAGCACTAATAAGCACTTTTATATTTCCAGCGTCGTCAGATCGAGCGCAACAAGTTGTCCCGCGAGAAGCAGCTGCGCGAGGCCGCGGAGCGCGAGCGCGCCGCCATGGAGCAGAGACTGCTGCAGTACCAGGAGGAGATCAAACTGGCCAACGACGCGCTGGTCAGTATCTGACTGTCTGTCTGTTACAACCCAAAAGACCTAACATAACGTTTTAGTGCACAAAACCCCAATCAATTTTATTAAGGCATCTGTCACCAGCAAAACTATTGATACGGACACACAGTACCATCTAATATCTAGTGTCAAGTGTCAACCAGTGGAACCACTCGGGGAATAAAGACAACATGAAACCTCTTCTCGATACTAAATGGCGTTAGGTGGATTTTCCGGAAATTTGCAACCCATGTATACGCGAGTCAGGTATGTTCTAGAAAGGAACTTTCTGGAACAGTCTGGGGCTCGCCTTGGCCCATGTAAATATCTGCAGGGAGGCGAGCCAGTCATTTCAGTTTGAGAGCTATCGTCAAGGACGTCAAGGCGACTTAGAAGTGAAAAGTAGTGATCAAGAGTAATACCAGTGAAACCTACGACTTGGCTACGACCTAGGACAGTGTTAGTGCTTAGTGTTTGGACCTAGTGCTTTGTGTTGGACCTAGTGTTTGTGAATAAAGTCTTCAAGACAGTCAGCTGGCCTTTCTCTCCAAATCCTTCGAAACCTAGCACGTAACACTATTTATACATAATACATAATAAAACGAAATATATTTTAAGAATATTTGCAATTTCACAGCGTCGCAGCGAGGAAACAGCGGAACTGTTAGCGGAGAAAGGGCGAGTGGCGGAGGAAGAGGCGTCTCTGTTGGCGCAGAAGGCGGCTGACGCTGAGCGGGAGAACGCGCGACTCCGACTGTCCGCCATCAGGACTGAGGAGGAGAAGGTGGGAAAATGAACATACTAGAATTGTTATCCGCGTTAAACTAAAATAATAATTTGGTCGAGTAAAATGAAAGGTAATATTTTGGAACATAATAATTTTAATTTATTGTAATGTGATTTTTAGGGTTCCGTACCCAAAGGTTAAAACGGGACCCTATTACTAAGACTCCGTTGTCTGTCCGTCTGTCCGTCCGTCCGTCCGTCTGTCTGTCTCCAGGCTGTAACTCAAGAACGGTAATAGCTAGAGAGTTGAAATTTTCACAGATTATGTATTTCTGCTGCTGCTATAACAAGAAATACTAAAAACAAAATAAATTAAATATTTAAGGAGTGACGTGATTTTTCAAACATTTTTCTTCTAATGTAACTTAAAGCAGCCTCATGAAATAATCTGGGTACTAGATTTATTTAATAGATCTCTTCTTCATATCCTATACACCCTCCAGGTGCATTTGGAGCGTAAGACGCGCGAGGCAGAGTTCCTCACAGCGCGACTGGTGGAGGAGTCGGAGCGGCGCGCGGCGGAGGCGGACCGGCTGAAGGCGGAGCTGGTGGCCGCGCGCGTCGCCGAGAAGCAGGCCAAGGAGAAGTTGCTCAACTTCCTCAGCCGCACTTCCACCACGTCGCTGCCGGCGCCGGTGAGTTATACACGCATGTACGCAGGTGCGTACGTACGCGCGTTACATAAATAAATAAATATTCTTTATTGTGCACACACTAGTAAGTAAAAAAAAACCACAACAATTATCAACTACTACAGTGTACCACAATGGCGGCCTTATTACTAATGAGTAATTTCTTCCAGGCAACCACATAGTGTGACAAGAAGTGGGCAGGGGTCCTAAGTTTTGTGACATCACATTTAAAATTTAATAAATTTAATAGTGAAATTTAAAATACTGAGATGGTTATAATTTTTAGATCTAAAATTGCAAATTTGTGACATCACACTAGAGAAGGGGGGGGGGGTCTCTCACAAACGTGAGACCAGTGCCGATCCATAGTCCAGTGATACTAACACCCTCTACTTTATCAATGAAAATCAGCACTAAGGAGCCAAAAAGATAAATAGATTAAGCAGACATTGAATTACTCTGAATTTCATATTTTATTGATATTCATTTCCTTCTCAGGAGTTGCCAACCTTCGGCACGGCGTCAACGTGTTCACTACCGGCGGAGCTTCGCGCGGAGACTCACGAGTTGGACCCCGACGCGACCGCGTACCAGCTCGTGTCTGATGACGACCCGCACATACACCGCCTGTCTGTTGAGATAGAGAAGGAGAGGTATGTATACCTGTCTTGCTTACACACCGCGTCTAAATTGAAATAGAGAAGGGTATGTATGATAGTATGTATGTCTGACAATCTCACACCGGCTTTAAGTTTAGATAGAGAGGGGAGGAATATATATGTCACTTTCACACGCCCCCTGTCAAGGTCGCGTCGTTTCGTCCGAGACAAATGTGAAAAACGTATGTACACCTGCGGGGCTAGCATACGGCTGTAGACAAACGAAAGAATCTAATATTTTGACAGTTTGCCCGGAAAAACACAGGAGAAAATGTTTCTTCCGTATCTCGATTTCTTCCGCTTTTGAAAATCTATAAGCCAAGCATGACGACCATTTTTTATCCGCTTTTGACATTTAGTTTCTTTATTCTTTTTTTATTTTTATTATGACACTTGGCTATAAAACCATGGCCAGTGTCCAGCAAATTGAAAAAATCGATGTATAGCAACCCTGTCTATAGCCGGAATTACAGTTTTGATCTAAAAAGTACAAACTACGATTAATAAAGTTCAGTTCAGACAGTTGCTACACGTCGATTTTTTGAATTTGCCGCCATTTACTCGACACTGCCCATGGTTCTATAGCCGAAGTGCCATCATAAAAAAAGGAAAATCAAGAAACTAAATGTCAAAAAAAAATAATTGCCGTTGCTATAATGGTTGCTATAGAAAGAGTTTCTTGTCTTTGTCCATTGAAACTCAAGTCGATGGGTGGCGCCATGCTCAGGAAAAAGATATGTAGACATGGGAAAGAAACTGCCATTACTTTCTTCCGAAGAATCGACTGGGCAACGCCGCGCTAGCACCGCTGTATGTGTGTAGATGCCTAGCGTAAGACTACGTAGCGTAGTATATATAGACAACGCAACTTAAGTCTTCAAGATTTAAGATCTCCCCACCCCCTTTATAACGATGGTGCACAGTACATTTTTAGGTTCTCCTTTAAAAGGTTACGTAATAATGTCAAACGATCATTTTTGTCTCCAGTACTCGTAATAAACTCATAAAAAACAATAACTATGTAAGGACACATCTGCTGACTGCTATGCAAAATACAACAAATGCGTTAGCTGAAAAAATCGCCCGAGTCCCGACGGAAGGTTACGACTTACGCACTACGCCGAACGCGGCGTAATTTACGCTGATGTGTCATAGAGAACTTGAAATACATTGCGAGCGTATTGAGCCGAACGTTCCGCAGATGTGTCACGACACTTAGATGTTAAATAATAAACATTATTATTTCATTAATTCCAGGGTGGAATACCTAGCCAAGTCCAAACATCTTCAACAACAACTCGACTCCCTACGCTGCGAGTTCTCAGTGCTGCGTGTGGAGGCGGGCGCTATGGACCTGGACAGACTGCATGAAGCCCAGGCGAGAGCTGGAGATGACAAGTACAGCACGCTGCGCCGATTGAAACAGGGCTCTACGAAGACCAGAGTGGCTTTCTATGAAGAGCTGTGAAGGGGGATAGATAGGGACTAGTATGTTTAATAGATATCTAGCCTTTGGAATTGAGTGAGAATGCGTGTCGAAAACAACGCAGTATGGAACGGGATATGGCATTAATATGGAGCTTCCTCATTTCTTTGGCTCAACTAGACCAGAGTGGAGTTCTATGAAGAGCTCTGGGGGGGGGGGGGTTGGCCTTGGTGTTTAATGGGTATAGCTCGGTCGGAAGATCTTTTGGAGCCTCCACTTACTAAAGGATATAATATTATAGCTCCTTTTCTCAGCATGTCACTCGAAGTCGCTGTTTGGGACTAATATGTAAGCTTACTCCTTTACTTGGTTCCGACTCAGACGAGTGGCATTCTATAAGGAGCTGTAAAGAAGGGTGCCTTGGTGTATTTTGAGATGGTTTCTAACCCTTAAAGGAAGCATAAGATGCAAGTACCGCATTAAAAAGTAAGCTTTTTGTTGGACACAGGAGTGAGTTGTCTATACCACATTATGCGCCTAATTCTCTGGGACATCGATTATCATTTTAAAAGAAAGTACAAAATAATTTGGAGTTTTAACTTTTACCAAATCTAGTTAAGCTGCCATTGCACTGATCAAACTTTACATGAATGCCTTCTATGAGCTGTCCTTAATGGTTGGTAAGCTGCATGGCAGATATTTATAATCTACACTACTATTATAAAGAGGAAAGATTTGATTTTTTGTTTGTTTGTTTGTTTGTTTGTTTGTTTGTTTGTTTGAGTCGAATAGGCTCCGAAACTACTGGACTGATTTGAAAAATTCTTTTGCTATTGGAATCTTACATTATTTCTGCTGAACATAGGCTACATTTTATTTTGGAAAAAAGTAGGGTTCCGTAAGATATTTGAGTTTTTCGGACGCAAGGTGTAAAAAATCAGCTAGAAAAGTTACTTATTTTGCGTACGCTGCCTAAACTATAAAAGATAGAACCATAAAATGTTCTAAGAAATTGTAGATCTTATAAATATCTACAAAAAAGTCCGCGACACACTATACCTATCTATGTCGAGTGAGGCACAATAACCATTTATTTATTTAAAAATCCTGATTTTTTTTTGGACTACATTTAAACGGATATATTTTACTCACGCTATTAATCCTTATCAAAATAAATTATTTTATCACTAAGTACAGTTTATGTAGATAATATTTGGTCTTTGAATGATTAAAATTGGACGTTTGGTTTTGAAATTATGGCGAAATTAAAATATTACGATAGTGGGCGTCACCAAAGCGCGTGCGGGAGGAAGACTGTTGTAGAAATTCTGTACATAAAAGATATGAAATGACACCCAAAATTACACCTTTGTCACTACATCGCTATAGAAGCCAAAAATGTGGTTAGTTTTTTGTCTGTCTGTCTGTCTGTCACTCTTTCTGTCTGTCTGTATGTTTGTTCCAGCATCACACGAAAAATACTGATCCGATTTGAATGTGGTTTTCGCAGATATATTTATCTTCTTGATTCTTTCTGGTGTATAAAATTTTTCCCCCCATCCCTCTAAGGGGACAAAAGAGGGGGTCAGATTTTGTATCAAACTTTTTTCTTTAACACGAAAACTACTGATCCGATTTGCATACGGTTTTCACAGATTTGCATACGGTTTTCACAGATATATTTGTCTTCTTCCAACTCAACATCTGGTGTATAAAAATCCTCCCCCCCCCTCCCCTCTCAACCCTCTCTGGGGACCAAAGAGGGGTCAGATTTTGTATACAACTTTTTTCTTTAGTGGACTTACTTCATATTAGGTATTAACTGTGTTTTTCAACTTAACATCTGGTGTATGACCTTCCCCCCACACCCTCTTAGGGGACAAAAGAGGGGGTAAAACATGTATCAACTGATGATGTAGAAAATATACTTTAAATGGCAAAACAACGTTTGCCGGGACAGCTAGTCTCGAATAAAAGCGCAAAACGTGAATAAAGCCTAGACATTAGGCCATGCCTTACTGCTAAAATATTATATTCATTAAAGTCAGATATTGTAATTACGCGTTAACTGAGAGACGCACCGCGGCATTACATTAATATGGGATGTGTCGCATTGCGTTGCTTCGATGCCGCATAGTGTGGTCTTACCTTAAACTGGTAATGACGGTAACAGGGGAGCCCGACCTGTTATTGTTAAAACTATTTGGTTAACTGGATTAAAGTTAACCCTGAATCGTGTTATCTCTAGTAAGATACTAATAACTAGAGAGAAACAGGCAACAGCATTATATTTAACCAGAGGTTAAAAACCCAGATCTGCGTAAGTCGGCTTCTGAGCTTACAGAATAATCTCAGTTCCTCTAGGGCAGATTACAAAACGCTTGTTTATTTTATATTCATTATTACAAGATTTCTTGTAAATTATTTTCATGTTGTCATTTAGATTTTAGATTATAACTCGCACAACTGATCATTATAATTGTTAATTAAAATTTTTTTTGTTGTTTTCTATCAGTTGTGCTAATAAAGTGCCAATTACATTAATATAAAAAGTTCAAAAATGTAACAAAATCATTCTCTCGTGTACCTTTCTCTGTACTTTTGTAAATATAAGTACTATGAATTAGATAAGTTATATTTTTATACTAAAGTAGATTATGACGTATTAACAAATTGTTTTACAATTTTAGAAGAAACTTTTTAGTTTTGTAGACGGGTAGTAAGATTAACGCCTCAGTAAGAATGTCCTACTTCATGGAAACATTCTGATTTTCTAGTCCCGTCGACACAGTTATAATCAAGAACTAATATTTTAAGTAAGAAGATACCTTATTTATAACATGTCTTCCGATTAAAGTTGCTTGTTGACAGCGGACGACATGAAGCGGCAGCAGACGACGTGTCGTCGCGACACTACTGGTTTCTATGTATTTCTATCACTGATCTCTATACAAGTACGCTGGATTGCTGATAGCCTTTGAAATGACAGCTATTTTTTGTGCCTATTTGAAGCGGAATCAGCGCCCCTATTATTCGGGTAGAGAACTAAATCTGACGTAGAAATGACGTTTGAAAGCCGCCATATTGGCGCTGATAGCAGTAGTGAGAGTATTTGGAACTAATACTAGTGATGACAACTGTTGTTATTGGTTGTGGTTACGTCAAATTTAGTTCTCTACCCGAATAATGGGGGCGCTGATTCCGCTTCAAATAGGTACAAAAAGCAGGTCTGTATCAGCAATCCAGCGTACTTGTTTAATAGAGACCAGTGATTTCTATTAAATAATTAAATACCCTCCGCAGCTGCGTAGCGACATATTCATAGGAATACATAGAAACGACGTGTCGCAACGACACGTCGTCTGCTGCAACTTCATGTACTCGGCGACGGCTTCCAACTTGTACCTAGCTGATCTCACATTTATCAGCTGCGTACGTGCCGCATTTTAAAATTCGTTGTATGCAATGATATGAAACTTCGCACATACACCCGTATTTCGTGTACTAAATGCGGTGCGTACGTCGCGTACATTGCTGATAAATATGCGATCTCCTTTACCCTTTCGTCATATTGGCCTTCCCACAGTACAATTTGTGAATATTTAAATATAGCCACATTCCGAAAACTAGGATCAGTATGACGTACATGCGCCTTTCAGGGTTATTAGTTATTACTGTATTGATTTAAATCAATGATTAAAGTTGTCCAGATTAGCGCAAGTGGACATAGGAATTTGTTACTAGAAATATTTATTTTAATTTGCCAATCATCTGGGCTAGATGTTATAAACAAAATCCATTTTAGCTAGAGAAAATATACGAAGCCATTAGTGTTAAGTTTTTTGTACACTAGGTATATTGTCTTTTTAAAATATCTAGAACTGAGAAAGCTATTGATAAAATGTGCCTTAAATAAACAATATAAGTGCCTTTATGTGTTTTGCTGTGTTGTTGCATATTTTAAAAGTAGTAAGTTTTTAAGTGGCATTACCATTTACTACTGATATTTATTAATTTGAATAAATCAGACTATAAAAGAAACATTAATTTAACTCCTTTTCTTAACTTGGATGTTAATTTTATTTTCATTCTTTGAATTTGATTTATAATAATTAATATTATCTGATTAGCTTTATCACTGGATTAACCCATGACATTACTTAGTAAATATCAATTATAGGATTCTTTTTTGTCTGGATTAGCAGTAGGATCAAATGAACTACTTTAGAGTATGCAACAGCATCACAACATTAAATTATCAGAATCTATTTTGTAAATATATTTATATCAAAACTGGAAAATTGTTTTATTTCATAAAGCATGTTAAATTGCAAATAGGTTACATTTACTTTTGTTTTAAATAAAATAAGAATGTAAAATACTTGCTTAAACTAGTATGGTGGTTGTTGGTTTGGCAGCAAATATAAATAAAACAAGATTAACATACAACTTGCTTTATGTTAAAAATATAACAACTATATCTCTGTTGCTTACAATTTATGTATATACATCTCAAATGTCTTTCAATAACTTATATACAAGCAATAATGCTAATAATACACAAACTATTTTAATTTTTAGAAAATTGTGCTGAATATTCTTTACACCTACGTAAAAAGCGCAATTTGAATACATTCATAATATAAATAAATTATAACATTATTTAACCCCTTATCAATTCAATTCTTGGCGGAAATAGAAATTGGTTGTGTAACTAATTGAAACAACGAAATAATAAATCCTAATACCAATCCTTCACTGAGATCTCACAAATATAAAATTGGGTAAATAAACTAGGAGATGACTATGTTCATTGATTAGGCAGTATCATTGTGAATTTTATGTCTGTCGAACAAAATCTTTCAGCCACAACAAGAAAAACTAAGCTCCCAGGTCTCACCGCAAACATACTCAAGCCTTGTTATACAACCTCTTATAACTAATACCGCCGCTGCTGTCACAGAACTCATTCATAATTATTCTACACAGGAACAAATGGAACATAACAATAAGTACTAGAATGGAGATCCAGATAAGCGGGTTGAGACCTCCCAAGCTGTGGCCGTGCTTGTGGAGAGCGATAATGTGATGCTCATGGGCCGGAGCTTCCACCACCTCGTGGACGTGGATAGCGTGCCTCAGGTCCTCCATGTGCTGCTTGTCCGCGGTTATGTACAGGATTGCCGTAAGAGGCTCAGTCAGTTTCACCGGGAAATACTTCCTATATGGTCCCAATTGTACAGGAGAGTCGAGGCATCCAGCGTCGCACGCATAATATGTCTTATCAGACCTATCTAGAGCTACAAATATAGCTGCCTTGTTATCTTCCTGGAGAATAACACTGATATTGACGTGAGTCATGTTGCCGTAGTTCACTCTACGGAACAAAAAGTCCCTGTGGAGTTTGGAAGGATGTATGTTATACTCCAGGTGTTGGTTGCTAAATCTCAAGCTGCCAAAACTAAGTATCACGGCCTGGTTCACTCCACTCGCTCCAGCTTTTAAGAGATTGTGGCAGCCCTGCTTCTCTAATGTCAGCATCCAAACACTGGTCACTGCATTCAAGTTTCCCAGCGAGTTGAGTGGTTTCCATAAATTGAAAGCATCCAAAGTCGAGTAGCCTTCGTAACAACCTTCAGAATATGTAAGGGTTCTGAGAATTTCGGATTTTGTCGCCGGTTTTATATGCTCCTCGTATTCGTAGCTACGAACTTGGGAGAGGATGGCATATATTGTAGCATTGATACGGTCACCGTTGATAATACCATCGGCTTTTGAGTCTGATATGTAAAAGCCGGTATACCATAGATTCTGCCATACTCTGGAATGATTTTCTTTGAGTTGTAGCATGGCAACTCTATCACCAGTCAGAGCGATCACCTTCTCCATTTGTTCAATAGCCTTCTTCTCAACAATGTCTTTGTGTTTAGCATAGTCTGCCTGTTTGATGGGCTTGCTGTACTGTACTGTCGTAAATATGACTAAATCTACACCGTCTCTTGCCTCCACTTGTATGGTGTTGCTCAATTTTCTTGTAACAACAGATGCAGCTATGACACTGTCACTATCAGGTAGAGGCACCATCCCAGTCACAACCTCATACTCCTTAGCATCCACTCCCTGGTGCAACCTTATTGTCTGTTTCACAGATGTGGGCCAGTCCGATAGCCTCGGTATAGACATGTGCAAGCTCTTGGGAACATTCAAAGGATTGTTGATGAAGATTTCTTGCACAAACAATGAGGGAATAGTTCTGTGTGCATAGTATTCATAAGAAACTCGTATACCTGTGCTACTGCACTGAAATCGGTGGACTATCCCATTTTTATAATCCACTAAAGTCGATTCCTTCATGTCTAAGTCGTCTATAATGTACAGAGGGTGGTAGAACACGGGTAGCGATAATGTACGACCGTGTTTGATGTTGATATGAGCGTCGTGTTCTAGCGACATACCCACCAGCCCGTTTCCAATATAAGGCACGTAGTTGTGGCTCAGCGTCGATAACGTCGCCGACGACTCCAGCCGCAAATAGGCGTCGTAATCGTTTATTGCATCCTGATAAGGGTTAATGAAGTTTCTATGACATACGTTCTGGTGACTTGTAACAGAACCTTCGGAATTGAATAGAGAGTTCCACAACGTTGGTCCAATGTAAAGTACTAAAAACACAACCACTAGGACTAATAAGACAAGTTTCTTTCTGGTAAGCGGGCCGTCTGTGAATCTGTTTATTCGCCTGACAATTTCTCCGACTCTTCGGCTCATGTCGCCGCTGTTGCTTGGCCTTTCCATCACATTTACAACTTGAATTTGAACGTTAATTACAATTTAAGTAAGGTTACTGATTGTCATCGTTATTACCGGCGTAAATCTTAATTGCGATACATAACAAACGCTTTGAAAATTACAAAAAATTACTTTAATTTGCAATGCAATTCTTTTCCACAAAATGACATTGACATCAAGATGACATATGACAGTTCAGTAACTTGACATTTGTCATCTGACGATTTGTCTCTGGTATTAAAAAAAAGAAGAAAGAGCATTGAGGTAATAATAGGGACCGTGCAGAGCGACGACACTGCCACAAGTGGCGAATAGCCGAAACTTTTACTAAAATTTTACTGTCAAGCTCTAGTGAAGCTACGGAAAATTAGAAGATTTCTTATCAAATTCTGAGTATTTTCAAGAATTGAAATGTATTGTTGTATTCCCGGATGTAAAAGAAATATAAAGGCAAATCGAACGATGTAAAATTTTACTATTTTTGTGCCAAAATATTCACATGGCTTTGCTTATTGAAAAACGAAAGAAATGGATAAAAGGCGGTAAAAATATACGTAAGTATTTAAAAAGTTCCATGAGTGTTAAGTGTAGATTAATAAAAACACTAAATTTTGTAGATTATAACCGTAAATTCATTTTTTATAAACACAATATGAACATAACCTATAACCATTGCTTTCTTTCAGTAAACATCCAAACTGGCTTCCATCTTAATTGATATACATACATAGGCACCGCTCATTTAATTGGCATAAAGTTGCATCAAAAGTAAGGATAATTTGGAGAAGTCCTGCCAGGAATTCAACACTGAGGATAGTATTGAACTTGAACCATCTTGTCAAAGTGTTGGTTCTCAAAAGGATGATTCTTCAAGTAAGAAAAAGATTAGTAGTGCAGTCTTTGTGTGTTATTTAAAGAATACATACCTAAATGGTGTTTACACTTATGAGATCCAGACTGAAATTAGTTAAAAATAGTGACAGACAAAAGTTGTGAAGATGGTATCGATCGAATCGCAGAAGGTTGAAATAAAAGCATTTATTTTAGTGAACTTGTTTTATTTTATTAATCCACAAGCATTTTCAGTAATTAATATAAGTATTTTTGCATAGCTTCATTATTTTATTGCAATATTTATCAAGTTTTTACTTTCTATGCTGACGGATGCTATTAATTACTTTTTCAGATATTTTCTTAGTTAACTAGATAAGCTTTATACATTTTTATTCACTCTTCCATTCTTTGTTTACGGGTAGAAAGTAGAAACCCTTAATATTATATTTAATATTATAAAAATATACTTAATATTATAAATGCGAAAGTGTGTCTGTCTGTTAGTACTTCACGCCCAAACCGCTAAACCAATTTTGCTGAAATTCTGTATGGATTTACTTTGAGCCCCGGGAAAGGACATATGATACTTTCTATCCCGGGAAAATGTACGGTTCTCGCGCGATAAATGATTTTTGGCGCAACGGAGTTGCGGGCGTCATCTAGTCTTTAATATTTCGATCGCGGATTCTTGGAAATCTGTCGTTGTTCTCGCGGCCGCATGTGGCCACTTGGGAGTGTAAGTATTATATCATTTTATATTGTAAAACATAAAAAAACACTCATAAACTAGCCAGGGTCAAGGAGAATGCAAAGTCAAAGTCACTCACAAGTTACGTCTTTTACTCGCATCGTGGCGCTGCTGTCGAATTACGACGCCCTCTATAGTTTCTGCACGGTCCCTATACTTAATTGTTTATGGACCGTGCAGAGCGACGACTCACGACACTGCCACAAGTGGCGAATAGCCGAAACTTTTACGAAAATTTTACTGTCAAGCTCTAGTGAAGCTACGGAAAATTAGAAGATTTCTTAACAAATTCTGAGTATTTTCAAGAATTGAAATGTATTGTTGTATTCCCGGATGTAAAAGAAATATAAAGGCAAATCGAACGATGTAAAATTTTACTATTTTTCTGCCAAAATATTCACATGGCTTTGCTTATTGAAAAACGAAAGAAATGGATAAAAGGCGGTAAAAATATACGTAAGTATTTAAAAAGTTCCATGAGTGTTAAGTGTAGATTAATAAAAACACTAAATTTTGTAGATTATAACCGTAAATTCATTTTTTATGAACACAATATGAACATAACCTATAACCATTGCTTTCTTTCAGTAAACATCCAAACTGGCTTCCATCTTAATTGATATACATACATAGGCACCGCTCATTTAATTGGCATAAAGTTGCATCAAAAGTAAGGATAATTTGGAGAAGTCCTGCCAGGAATTCAACACTGAGGATAGTATTGAACTTGAACCATCTTGTCAAAGTGTTGGTTCTCAAAAGGATGATTCTTCAAGTAAGAAAAAGATTAGTAGTGCAGTCTTTGTGTGTTATTTAAAGAATACATACCTAAATGGTGTTTACACTTATGAGATCCAGACTGAAATTAATTAAAAATAGTGACACACAAAAGTTGTGAAGATGGTATCGATCAAATCGCAGAAGGTTGAAATAAAAGCATTTATTTTAGTGAACTTGTTTTATTTTATTAATCCACAAGCATTTTCAGTAATTAATATAAGTATTTTTGCATAGCTTCATTATTTTATTGCAATATTTATCAAGTTTTTACTTTCTATGCTGACGGATGCTATTAATTACTTTTTCAGATATTTTCTTAGTTAACTAGATAAGCTTTATACATTTTTATTCACTCTTCCATTCTTTGTTTACGGGTAGAAAGTAGAAACCCTTAATATTATATTTAATATTATAAAAATATACTTAATATTATAAATGCGAAAGTGTGTCTGTCTGTTAGTACTTCACGCCCAAACCGCTAAACCAATTTTTAGGTTTAAGACATTTATTTCTCAAAAGAACTTACATAAAATTCACTTAACTGAGAAAATGTACTTACAATTACATATCAGTTTATTAACTTAAGCGTACCACGTGTACGGGCTGAACAATAATACAATAATTACAAAATAATTATAAAACTTTGCATAGAACATTACACCATGATTACTCCACATATTCACAACTAGTTACTTTTTTTTTTCGTTTTGATGGTAGACAGTAAAAACTTACGTAAACACAGAATAACACCATAGTCCATAGATCTCATATTACTGGATGTGGCAATAGTTATATTTAGTTTATAGTTTATTATTTTTAATTATTATCAATGTAGCAAGTATTATTTAGTTTAAATATTAATTATGTGTGTATATAATTATGAAATCGATAATGACATAAGTGCATATTATAACATATTTAAGCATGACATACAATATATTATATAAATTGTCTAAATTTTTAATTTTAGAGTTTTAACGTGCTGTTTAATTAGATTTTTAAATTTAGACATTGTTTTTGAATCTTTAATGTTTTTTGGAAGGTGATTATATATCTGTACTCCCTCAAATAATAGATTCTTTTTACCATAGTTCGTTCTTGGTAAGCTGAGTACGATGTCATTCGAATTTCTTAATTTCATTCTTTGTATCTGCTGTTTTTTTGTTAATTCTATTTCGGAATGGATTTCCTTGTTAATGATTTTTCTAATGAGTATAGCTGTGTAGTAAGTGTATGTTTGTAGGATGTTCATTTTATTAGTTTCTGTATATATCTTATCACTTGGCGTTAGGTAATCATAATTAAACAATATTTTTAGTAATTTATTTTGAGCGGTCTGTATAATTTTTAAATTTGACTTGGCAGCAGTGCCCCAAACTTCTATAAGGAATAAACCAATTTTGCTGAAATTTGGTATGGATTTACTTTGAGCCCCGGGAAAGGACATAGGATACTTTCTATCCCGGGAAAATGTACGGTTCTCGCGCGATAAATGATTTTTGGCGCAACGGAGTTGCGGGCGTCATCTAGTCTTTAATATTTCGATCGCGGATTCTTGGAAATCTGTCGTTGTTCTCGCGGCCGCATGTGGCCACTTGGGAGTGTAAGTATTATATCATTTTATATTGTAAAACATAAAAAAACACTCATAAACTAGCCAGGGTCAAGGAGAATGCGAAGTCAAAGTCACTCACAAGTTACGTCTTTTACTCGCATCGCGGCGCTGCTGTCGAATTACGACGCCCTCTATAGTTTCTGCACGGTCCCTATACTTAATCTGTGAGAAAGAGACATTTTTTTTTTAAATTCGTCCGTCGGGACAGGCAAAGGGAGCGTTGCCCATACAGCCAGAAGAAAGAGACAACTTTCAAAGCATAGAACACATTTACTCCTAGCAGAGTTTCAAAGTTTCAACGTCGTCACCAGTCACCACGAGTCACGACTCACGAGTCACGATCTCATCTTTTACGAAGGAGCTAAAATTGAGCTTCATGGTTTATGGAGCCGCAGGTATATCTGATTTATTGCTGTTGTCCTTTCAAGGCTTATAGTATAAGGCGCTTTGCAGTTTGCACACGAAGGGGCGGGGCGGGCCGGTGCCCGGTCAGCTGCGGACATGCCGCGCCGGGCACCTGCAGCGCGGTCTTTTTGCCCACCGTGTGCGTTGGTAACGTCTTGGTAATAATATAGGATTCCCTTTGTGCTATCGTTCGCGGCAAAATTGACCGGCCCGCCCCGCCCCGTCGCGTCGTCTGCAGAACTCCTAATATACAACTCTGTCAAGTTCACTACGCACCTCGCCGGAATACGATGCCCCTCCCACTAACCCCCAGACCTCCCCGCATTCGCCACCCCACTAACCCGCTACCTCTCCCCGCGTTCGCCCGTCGCACACGCAGCGTCGATGTGACGTCATGGCCGCCACAAGCAATGGCTTAGGACTCCCATAGGAGTCAGGGACTAGGGTCAACACAAGTAAAAGACGGCAAATGAAACAGTAATTAAATATTCTACTTCTATATTAAATTAATAAACATTAAATATATCACATAACATCAATCAATATATTTTAGTGAAAAGCACCAACTGGTTTCAATATAGCATGAAATTCGATTCGAAATAATAAATTGATATTAACTACAATAAACAATTTTTGAAGTGAAACACAAAATTAGTATAAATTTCAAACATGTATGACGTAACATAAGTTTTCATCTACAAAAACAGATACAGTACCCAGTATATTATAAATCTTGATAAAAATATTTCCGTATAGAGCAAGATAGTCTACAAACATTATGTATTATGTATTAAAAAAATCCTCTATACAAAAATGCTTTCTTGTCTTATTTAACATTAGAAAATATTCTAAAAATCCACTTCGAAAAATATTTACTTCTCTGTACACGATACAGTTATGATTATTATTATTATCATTATTGCTAATATTAATTTACGGACATAAATAGGTAATTTTTACGTCAAGAAAAAATTTAATCGATGCTTTTAAAACGTAATTGCATGAAGAAATAATTTTTAATATAATTAATTATTGCCTTTATGATCTTAAATATAATCTAAAACAATAGAGATTCTTATTATTTTTTTAAAAGTAGCTACTGATTTTTTGAATACAAAAAAATTATAAAATTATCCAATTCAGTAATAAATAATTCGAGTTCATTTCAAAAAACGCAAACTCCTAAATTAATCGGACGGATTGCATTGATAAAATTGAAATAGACGAGAAAAATAAATTCTGGAATGATTTTAAAATGTACGATACAATTTACAAATAATACTGATGACGATCTTATTTCATTTATTTTACATGAAATAAAATCTAAATTAGAAGGAATGATAAAAGATTATAATTGTACAAAAGTTTGAAAAGATTTCCTTAGTTCAATTTACTAATTATCTCGATTAGTCTTATTAACATTTCAGTATAAACTTCATAAGTCTTATTAGTTTCGTTAGATAGTATTTTATAGATTGCAACGGCAAGTTTAAATATGACAAAATGTGACTACGCTTAGCTTATTAATTATTGCTAGATTTGCTACCTATCACTGGGATAGAATATGGAACTTTACCCAAAATACTTTGCCGCGCACAGTAAAAACAAAATCTTGTCTATGGATTTAATTATTAGATTAGTCTTCTGTTGTTTGTATCACAATATATTGTTACGTATTGCTTAGTTAGAATCAAGCGCTTCTTAGATCACGTATGGAAGGGATTTTGGTATCAAGGTCTAGTCTTGCTCGTTCGCCTGCCAGTCGCGGCCGGAGCGTAACAGCACTATGTCCTCCTCCGAGTCGGTCTCTGAAGGTGGTATCTCCTCTTCATCGTAGTACGGCTTGCGGACTATGTCGGCTATGTCTGAAAACATTATAAACAATTTGTATAATTATTTATTGCATTCCATGAAGGTTTAAGTGGCGGTGGCAGGTTTCGGAAAACAAGTTAACTACGCTGGATTTATTTTATGGCCTTCTACTATCTCTTCCTTTACATTCCTAAACCAGTGTGACATAATATTATGATTTATGAGCGACACGACTGGCGAAAGATCTGGCCTAAAACACGACATGACTTTACAGTTTACATGCCCATGCCTGCATTGTTGTAACAAACAAAAAACCTTTTTCCCGCAATAGAACCCACGACAATGTCAAGATTTAAGGCCGTCACAGACTTAGCTATATTTATACCGTACTAAGCACACTGAGACCAGAAATATATATTATAGCTGAGTGTGTGGTCACGCGAAAATTGTATAGAAAATATATAGTAATATGCCTAGCTATAAACATATTAATATATATTATAGCTAAGTCTGTGACGGCCTTTATTCAAGATATCAAAGATCTATCAATACCTGCCAATCTACTAACGCCTCGCTCATTCTTTGCGCCCAAGAGACTTAAAAATGGACAAACACTATACTGCATCTTTCCTTTCCATTTGTGCTGAGCTAATAGCGATTTCAAAGTTGTGCCCGGCCTATTCTTAGGCGCGCCGCAGACGTCACACTTTTTGTGTGATCGAGTCTACGGCTTACATACAGCGCGCCATGCCGACTGTATGTAAGCCGCAGACTCGATCACACAAAAATATGAAAATCCGGTTAGCGGTTCTGAAGATACGAGGTAATAAAGAATATTACAAACATACAAGATACGCGCTAAACATATAACCCTCCTGGCAGTCGGGTAAAAAGTGTGCCGTCTGCGATCTACCTTATAGGTGTTCGTATAAGTGTATGGCACTGGGAGGCAATTCTCAGGATGTGAACTTTTTCGCTCGTAAAAATTTTTCACGAACTATTCATGTCTACTGGCAAGTTCGAATGATCCATAAAACTCGTATTCTGGGGCACCAATAGAACTGTAGCAGTACCTAGTTACCTACACGTTCGTCGTCGATCGAAACACAGAAATCAATGCGTACTGAAAAGTACGCGCGCCATACGTTCGTTCTAGAAGATGAAACACAGAAAGAAATCGCTCTGAACAGAGCGCACGCTCGTGAACGACGAGAGAAACATAGTCCGCCGTGCAATATTAAGTACAAGTGCACCGGACATGAAGCAGCCCTGAAAAGGACTTTTTCTAATAAGAATTTTTCGCAACACAACACTTCACTACGCGTCTTCACATCGTGCCTACATCGAGAGAGGAATTTTACTCTTTACTCCTCCGACCTCAGTGAACTCTTAGAGTGACCAACCGGTCCTCCAAAGAACAATTACCAATCGAACTGTGGAGGTGTTCCTGCCATAGACAATATGCTGCGTTCGGTTTCGGCGTTAAAAAAACGCTGGAACTTTGCGTTCGAGTTCGGACATCTACCGGTCCCTAGCACTCGTTCGACTCGAGCGACGTTTTCACGGAATATTTCGAATGTGAAGTTTGGAGAATACACAAACTGTGTTTCGCTCGTAAAAATCTCATAATTCGGTAATTTATTCGAAGATGAACTTATCTCACATCCTGAGAATTGCCTCCCTGACCTCTATACGCTGGACTGGCTATGCCTGGATACAAAATGACAGCTATTTTTTGTGCCGATTTGAAGCGCCACCGGTGAGCGTACTGTGAACTAATTACATAGAAAATTGCAATGACCATTTGTAAAATAGTAGTTCCAAGTTACATTCACTACTGCTATCATTTAAGTCAGCGCCAGTATGGCGACTTTCAAATAGGAACATTTTATTGATAGCGATCGCCGGTCCAGCGTATTATAGAGGTCAGTGGTGTATAGTAATAGGTAAATCCTACTAATATTATAAAGGCGAAAGTTTGGATGTATGTATGGATGTATGTATGTATGTATGGATGTATGTATGGATGTTTGTTACTCTTTCACGCAAAAACTACTGAACGGATTTTAATGAAACTTTACAATAATATAGCTTATACATCAGAATAACACATAGGCTACAATTTTAACCGACTTTCAAAATGGAGGAGGTGTTATGTTCGTTTTTTTATGTTCAACGATTACTCCGCCGTTTGTGAACCGATTTTCAAAATTTTTCTTTTGGTGTATAGTTTATCATCCCAATTTGGTATCACATTCATAAAAGTTATGAACCTGTGAAGGGATCCATAAGATATCGAGGGAACTCCTCAAAATTTATATGGAAACATGTGGTAACTTCGGTTTCGTGAGCAGTATTCTAAGCATATGCTACCATCAAGTAAGATTTTGCACCAAGGTATACCATGGTTCGGAAGGTGCTGAAAGAACTCCTGACTCTTTATAGGTACAAGTTTGGGAGTTACGCCGTTGTTTTAAGAACGGAAAGCAAATGCTCCTATGCCAAGTACATTTATCATCATCATCATCATCACTACCATAGTCCCGTTTTGACCCTATTATTGTTAATTTTTATAGTATTTTATTATATATCAGTTAAACCGCGGGTAACACCGCGGGGCACAGCTAGTATTGTAAATACCTTCGTCAGGCACAAGCGGGCGCTTGTCGTCAGCGGGCAGGGGTGAGAACAGGTAGTCCTGGCGCGAGTCGCGCGCGCGCCGCCGGCAGTCGAAGCAGCACGCCGCCAGCGCAATCAACCCCACGCCCACTACACCTGGACAGAGATAATATATGGTTAGAGAGAGAACATCAGCACTTAATATTGTAATTGATTCATGTTGATAGACCAACCTAATATGGTCGACTTATGTCAAGTCAAAATTACGTGGCTGATGGCCATTAACGGGCCTCGCGCCTCGTAACATGGGCTCGTTATCTGCTTATGAATCGATTTCACAAGCCGCTTTCTTTCTTGCCAACCGGCAACCAGTAATAGGGAAGTTGCCAAGGACAAAGATTAGCAGTTTTTTTAAATAAAATAAAGATATAATGGTAAAAATAAGCATTTACAAAATTTCAGCTTCGTAACTAATGTATTTTTTTATGAGCCTTAAAAGTTGGATGGTCAAGTCGATTTTTTAAAAATAGTAAGCATTTGTATACCATTCGATAAGTCAAGCAATTTATAACATTTTTTCTTATGAAATCACTTTTATTAACGCAACATTTAACATAGCCATCGAACAAACTAGAAGCGTGTGACGTCATTAGTGTGCTGACATTTTGTACGGAGCGCTATGGGAAGGTTTATTTATGTGTTTTTCAAATTGTTATATCTCGGAGAGTTTTTAAGATATCAGAGTCATTTTTTCACCGATGTTTCTATTTTTGAGAGTTCTTTTAATTACCAATAAGAAAAAAACATAGGCAAATAGCCTATTGGAGTGACGAAAGGAGTCATATACTTACTTTATTTCCAATATAATATTATATTGATGAATCTTACCAGCTAACATGACGAACACGAGTCTCGGCAGACCCAGGACATCATCGTCCTTCTCCAGCTTCATTATCTGGTTCGCCGTCACGCTGCCCGTCAGCTGGTATCCAACATTTAATTACAATTTACAACATTATTTTTACTCCCTATACATGTAAAAAAGTAAACGACAGTAAACTCATTCATAAACTACAGCAACATTCTTTCATTTTTTTATTCATTCTTAACCCATGGTAAGTACTTTTGTCTCAATTTCACCTTTACTTTGCTGGTTTACTTAGCAAAATACAATATTCAACTTAGGACTATGACATGCCAACATACATTATCGCTCTTATAGTAATTGGTCTGAAGACTATAAAGACAATTTCTAATACAAAACGATATTAATTTCTAAGCTTTATTTATTTATTTAATCTGCTTACATAATTCACAAAACACCTAATCTGCATTATATGTGTATGTACCTTAACGTGCTTAGTCCGTGTGACGTAGCCTTCGCCGGCCACGCTGAGCACGATCTCGCGGCCGGAGTATGTGACGGGCAGCGCGAGCACCCAGCGGCCGCGCGCGTCCGTGGTGTTGGTCACCACCGCGTGCAGCGCCCGCAGCGGCGCCGCAGACACGCGCGCGTTCACCGGCTCGCTGTTGTAGTCTAACGCTAGACCTAAAAAATATATTTTATGCACCCTACCATCGAGGAAATTGATTCCTAGGCAGTCGACGGACCTTATGTGGTCGGCTTATGTCAGTTCAATGTTAGCTGTGGACTGTGGTCGATCGGTTGGGTTTGACTAAACGCGACCAAATTACTTAGGTCCGCCACCTGCCTAGGAATTAACTTCTCTGATAGTACTTAGTTATGTTATGTACTCTCTGAGAAATTGATTCAAAAGAAACAATATTGCGTACCTACGTTATTTGGTCGTGCTGTGTCAAACCCAGCAAGCTGGGTAACGCTACCAATGTTTTTTGGTAAAGTTACATCAAGCTTATGTTAGGTCCGACATTTTCTTATACGAGTACATACAAGGGAAAATGCTACAGTGCTAGTAATGATTCAATATCTAGGTCACCCAAGCATTCATCAACTCTATAAACGCAGACTTGAGAAAAAAAGTGTTGTGTTTTTCAGCTTTGCGGCGTATCCGCAAGTATTTTGGCGATGGGTGTGAAAGAGAGCCGCAAAGCTAAAAAACATACCCCGCGTTCCATTTGATGTTAAAAACGACCAAGACGCTCAAAATAGGAGGCATTTTGAGCGTTTTTATCGTTTTCAACATCAAAATTTAAGTTAATTTTTTTGTTGTTAGTATCTTATATATAGTAATAGCTGCAAATAAATAATTATTCATTCATTCATTCAAATGGAATGCGGGGATAACTAGTAGTTACTTCCAATCTACCATCCTTCAATATGAACCCTATCACCACGTAACAAGGTCGACATTACCTGTGATATACACAGTATTGGGGTCCTTAGGCAGGGGGGGCTCCTCGAACTGTCCGCCGGGGATCTGGTCGGCGTTGATCCGCCGCAGCACCACGTCCTTCTGTTTGATCACACCGTCCACCACCACCACCGTCAGCGTCTGAGAGCAAGATTAACAGGCTTGAAAACATGAAATGTATTAAGCAGTTCATTTGTAGACTAACCCTAAGAGCCAGTCCACACGGCGCGTTGCGTCAGCGTTGCATGGACGCAGCGCTGACGTCTGACGCATAGCCGGCCACACGGGCGCTGCGTCATCGCAGCGTTATTACGAAGCAGTCTTAACGTCAACATCCCCTCCCGCTTTGTCTCGGGGGCTGTTGTCCGTCATGTGTGCGTTGCGACGACGCAGCGCACCGTGTGAAGACTTTGTATGTAAAACAACACAACGGCAGCGCTTCGTCGACGCAACGCTGACGCAACGCGCCGTGTGGACTGGCTCTTACCCCTACTGGTGAAATTATTTACGCAGCTTTTGTCTATCTTGTGTCGTTTCCAAAATCATCATTCATCTTTTTCTAATTTCTATCAATAAAATCAATAGTTCATTTGTTTTTTAAATAATGTTGTATTATTATTTTTAGCCTGACAGATAGCATCCACTCTTCGTCTTTCGCCCAATATGATAGACCGACGATCATGGCGGCGCGCAGAGCCCCGCCCCCACTGATCTCTATTATACAAGTACGTTAGATAGCTGATTCCCTTTGAAATGACAGCTATTTCTTGTGCCTATTTGAAGCGGAATCAGCGCCCCCATTATTCGGGTAGAGAACTAAATCTGACGTAAAATGACGTTTGAAAGCCGCCATATTGGCGCTGATAACAGTAGTGACAGTACTTGGAACTAATATTAATGATGACAACTGTTGTTATTGGTTGTGGTTACGTCAAATTTAGTTCTCTACCCGAATAATGGGGGCGCTGATTCCGCTTCAAATATGCACGAAAAGCAGGTGTGTATCAGCAATCCAGCGTACTTGTATAATAGAGATCAGTGCCCGCCCCCTACTGCAGTGCCCCGCCGTTGTAGTTGCGTACACTAGTTATGAAACACATTAATAGTACGCCAGAGGAAACCTTCTCTTCTTCTTCCCTTCCCATATCGATGCGTGTGAACTGTGCACCTAACGCGACAGGCTTCCTTCCTTACTGACGAAGCCCATGGCATACCTACATACATAATATGTACGATCCTGGATAAGAGTCACAGCGGGAATTTGTGGTGGCCAATTGCCCGTAAAAATATCATAGTCGCGGCCCGCCCCCTACCTACCTGGTCGTGGTAGTTGCGCGCGCGCACCAGCAGCCTGTAGGTGCCAGGCGGCAGCAGCGCGCGGTAGTGAGCCTGGTTGGGCGTGACGCGCAGCTGCCGGCCGGAGCCCTCCACGGCGACCATGGCGGCGCGTAGGGGCCCGCCCTCTTCGTTACGTACGAAGCCGACAACACCTGAGAATATCAACATTCTTTAATAGTAACTTTAGAAAAAACTTCTTTTGCGGCACAATAGGTACTGTCTTTTGACTTAGAAAAACTAGCCAGATCAAGACCAAAGCAGTCCCGAGTGTATACTATTAAACGATTTGCCGCCTCGTATTAAACCCCATATTCTTATGGAGATATCTTTATGATTATAAATTAAAATGCTGACTTACCAGTGTTAACACTCCTCACAATCTTCATGATTCCAGCCAGGTTGTGTCTCCAGACCCAAGCTATGTCCTCGTCCTTGGGCATCTTGCAGCAGTCCAAGCCCAGGGACAGGATAGGCACGTTGTACCTCTCATATATCAGGTCTATGAGGTCACCATGGATAGCACTGCCCTTCTTTTGGCAGACCATATCTCCTGGCGTTCTAAGCTCTTGGAACATCTGAGCGTACTGCTCGTATATCTTCGCTGACTCCGGAAAGGAAACGCCTTCTGTGCCCGATGCTAACTCTATCACGAGATCAAATCTTTCCACCTCTAGAAGTCTAGCAAATGCCTTCTCTCTGGTGTAATTCGATAGAGGATTCAAATTCTTATTAGCGAGATAGTTGTAGAGACTGTCGCCGAACTCTTCCTCGATTGGCGCCACATCACACTTTTCTGAGTGATCGTAGTTTCTGAGTATTTTCATGGTGAGTGGATCGAGGTTGGGGATGAAGTGTATGACGGAGTTGTTGAGCATCCGCTTATGTATGGGCTCGCCGATGTAGTATGCGGTGGAAAGATGGCGTGCGTAGTTTAGCAACATCTCTTGGCCAAGAGGCTGAGACGCGTAGAGGTTGCTTATGAGCGCCACGTGAAATTTCGTTTCTTCTGGACCCCCTGCCTGTGGAACAAGATATGAATTATGAATGATAATATAACTAGTAATAAAAAGGCATAAGGTTTGTAGATCCTGAAGTAAACAGTTAAGTTAAGCCGGTTGTCGTTTCATCGGTGTAGTTATAGTCTCCCTGACGAAATATCGTCAAAGTAAATGAAAAAATATAAACGAATTGTCTCATATTTTGCTGTACGGATTTTAGATAAATAAATTAATATTAATGATTTATTTGTTCATTTAGACATTTTTTTTGTTTCTTATAGTTATTAAGAGAAAGCATTTCTACATCGCTTTAAATAACTTACATCAGCCGTCAGTTTGAGTTCATGCAGCAGCGCTGTATTGAGACTGTCACCCGCTCGGAACTCGGCGATGTCTCCGAACTTGTTCTCCAGCTCCGCCAGCTTCGCGTACAGTTCAAGTGGCTTGTGGTACGCCGTGTACATTATGTTGTCCAGAACACTAGAAACGAGGAAAGTGTTCACTAAAAAGTGTAAAAATTGTAAAATATGTTACAAGCACGTAGCATTATGTATTTTCACCTTTGTCAAAACTTACCATAATTACTTACTATTTTAACTAGCCCAAAATTTCAGTTTATACTTACCGAGCATTGAATCGTTTTGTAATTTGAGACCATTAAAAACTAAAAACTTTTTTTATTAGCAACTTAAACTAAATTGCATTAGAGGTAAGATTACCTCATACATTTATATCCTCTTAGCTATTAAAACATTCACACGACTACAGACAGAAGAGATAATTTACACAATGTTACGATAGAGATATCGGTCACGCCACTTTAAAAGTGGGACAGAATTGACAGAAATATTAATTCGTAATTGACGACAGGCTTAAAACTTAATTTTAATGAAAAAGCTAAAAGCTCTTTAGCTTTAAATTTAAAAGGCAAAAATATTTAACAAAGTTTTAGTACACACAAAGTATTAGTAAAAGAAGACAGTTAGTGCCAAATTAACACACTCAAAGCTTGCATACATATTTATTACATACATTTATATACAAATAATGAGCATTATAGTTTAGTAACTAGGAAAATAAGACTAAAATCTAAATATATCACAAAAATTTAAGATTATAATATTAATGAGATTCTTAATGGACGGCCAATTTCAAGTTTCCAATTTTTTGATTAAAACTTTTGAGATCGTAATAATTGTGATAAAACAATATGAAAAAATTAAGTAAAGAAGAGCTACTCAATGAGTCAATAAGTAAACAATATTCTTAGATCTACGAATATAAAGCATTTTCTAACTAAGGTCAGTGTGGCATGCGAAGGGTCGTTGGGTGGAAAACAAAATCCAAAGGTATGGGGAAAGATTTAAGAATTAGATAGAATATTAGGAAGCTAGAAGCCTAGGCGGTAGACGTGTCTCGACGTCCTACATAAGTAAGAAAAATCGGAAGAACCAGCTCATTTGACCTAACGGATTAAATTTTTGACCGACATTTAAATTTAAAACGTATTTTATGCACGACCAACAAGTCAGATGGGTTAGCTTATTTTAATGGCTGCATGTAAGGAATGTAGGTTCATAAAGGGATTAAAGGGAGGGTAATAATATAGTGGTGGACAGGGTGGGGGTGGGGGGACTCACCGGAAGTCGTAAGCGGAGGACCAGTGCTGCGGGTCGTCGGGCATCAGCGTGAAGTTGAGCGACACCGTGCCGTTGGCCGGGACGGTCACCTCCTCCGTTATGCTCTCGTACCTGGAATGATAGCGGTATTAAAAAGATAGAAGTAAGCTTATAATAATAATAGAGTGTTATAGACATTTTTTCAGTTTGGGTAATATCCCACAGAACACATGAAATTAGAAGAAATGTTAAAAAGCTGTTTTTACGTGAGCCAGAGACAGCTAGTCACACAAGTACAATTTACTACATTCCCAATATCTCAATTTACACCCACGCATTAATCTCGAGAGCCTCGGATTGGTTACAAACACTACTTTGCTCTGGAGTAGTTTTGAATGCGGCTATTTTTTTTTTATGAAATAAGGGTCAAACGAGCAAACGGGTCACCTGATGCAACTTCCGTTGCCCATGGACACTCGCAGCATCAGAAGAGCTGCAGGTGCCTTGCCGGCCTTTTAAGAGGGAATAGGGTAATAGGGGAGGGTAGGGGTGGGAAGGGAAGGGAATAGGGGAGGGTAGGGAAGGGAATAGAGTAGGGGATTGGGCCTCCGGTAACGGTTTTCTGTAAGGACGTGGTATTTCTCCGGTCGAGCCGGCCCATTCGTGCCGAAGTATGGCTCTCCCACGTCAGCAATTTGACTTTTAATCTTAATGGACCTTTATCCTATTACGCTGGCAACGCATGCCACGCCGCCTTAACATTTTAAGAACAACAAATTTAAAATCTGTGTAACCCAAAATTGGTAGTCAGGACTCACCCGGTCTTGCCGGCGGTGACGTTGTAGGTGCCGGGGCGGAGCAGGCGCCAGTAGTCGCCGTCGGCGGCGCTGCGGACGGCGTGCGAGATGCCGCCCACCGTGATCGTGGCGCCGGCTAGCGGGTGCCCGATGTGGCTGTGCACGAAGCCCGTCACTCCCGTGTGAACCTGTATAGCAATATTAGGATGGTTAGAACTTAATTGAAAAAAAATACATCAGCACTTTTGATAAGTTACAACTGCCAAGCATCTCATGATATGTCATATTTTTTGTTTCTATTGTGACATTATCTTGCTGACTCATGGGGCAGTAAATAAACCATCAATGTTGACAATAAGCTCACTATTCTCAGCAATCTTCTTTCTACACTTTTGAAATAACAAACAATTTCCTTTTTGTGGCTATTAGAGATTAGTGGATTCATCTGCAGATGGCAGGTCTACATTGTTTGACCGGTTTGTGTCAAGCCCAGCTCAAGACTAACCTTGATATAGCCCCATCAAATAACCATACCCGCCATCTCCCCCATCTCTCTGAAGGCACATTCGCAAAGATCCTACCTGTTCCATAAACTCCAGCAGCGCTTCTCTATTGTCCTCCCAGTAGGTGGGCAGGTCGGCGGCGGGCGGGAACTTGTGGCAGCCCAACTCCATCGTCAGCTCCATGTCGCTGGTGTGGAGATAGTTCCAGTCCTGCATGCCGCCCGCTAGCGCGTACCTGGGGGAGAGGGAGATAGCAGTGAGTGAAAAAGAGAGAAACAACGTCAACAATATGAAACTATATACATTACATTACATTGTTATAATATAATATAATCGCTTTAGAGTATTCTTGGAGTGAGGGACACAGCAAATAGATAATGAAAGAAAGACAATAAACAACGACTGCGACAACAGAATATTATGTAGCAAAAGCGGCTGAAATCTAAAAAATCTTTTCGTTTTTAGGATCCAGACTAAGAGAGCGAGAGAATGACTGTTACATATTTAGTAAGTTTGCACTAACTTTATGAGAGATTCTGCTCAAAAGTAAAACAATATCGTTGACAATGCAAACAAGTATGAATACATAATACATAAATAATAAATATAAACACTCACCACTTAGCACCATTCGTGATTCCCCCTGGGAATCTCTCGTTCGGAGTGTTCTTACACGGTTGACCCAAGTGCATCCTGTGATGTGCCTGTGAAAGGCAAAAAAAATTTATATCTGTAATAGTGAGAGAAAAAATTCTACTACTTGTGCGGACCACATAATATCATCTCCTTTTCTTTTATACATACAATCGGGGTTAGCGCGGCTTTTGTCTCCGTGTGCGGACATATGACGTCACTCACCTCGGCGTACACGTGCGCCAGGTGCACGAACACGTCGTTGTCCGGCGCGGGGTTGACGCGGCCGCCGCTCATGTCGGCGTGTGACGTCACTCACCTCGGCGTACACGTGCGCCAGGTGCACGAACACGTCGTTGTCCGGCGCGGGGTTGACGCGGCCGCCGCTCATGTCGGCGTGTGACGTCACTCACCTCGGCGTACACGTGCGCCAGGTGCACGAACACGTCGTTGTCCGGCGCGGGGTTGACGCGGCCGCCGCTCATGTCGGCGTGTGACGTCACTCACCTCGGCGTACACGTGCGCCAGGTGCACGAACACGTCGTTGTCCGGCGCGGGGTTGACGCGGCCGCCGCTCATGTCGGCGTGTGACGTCACTCACCTCGGCGTACACGTGCGCCAGGTGCACGAACACGTCGTTGTCTGGCGCGGGGTTGACGCGGCCGCCGCTCATGTCGGCGTGTGACGTCACTCACCTCGGCGTACACGTGCGCCAGGTGCACGAACACGTCGTTGTCCGGCGCGGGGTTGACGCGGCCGCCGCTCATGTCGGCGTGTGACGTCACTCACCTCGGCGTACACGTGCGCCAGGTGCACGAACACGTCGTTGTCCGGCGCGGGGTTGACGCGGCCGCCGCTCATGTCGGCGTGTGACGTCACTCACCTCGGCGTACACGTGCGCCAGGTGCACGAACACGTCGTTGTCTGGCGCGGGGTTGACGCGGCCGCCGCTCATGTCGGCGTGTGACGTTACTCACCTCGGCGTACACGTGCGCCAGGTGCACGAACACGTCGTTGTCCGGCGCGGGGTTGGCGCGGCCGCCCCTCATGTCGGCGTCGCCGTCGTACGGGTAGTTGGCGACGAGCGCGCCGCCGTGCAGGTTGGCGGACAGCACGAAGGGGATGCGTGACGACCACGCCATTACCGCCTCCGTCTCCGGCTCCTGGACTGTGTTGTCCTGATAAAAGTAAAATAAAAATTAATTTATTTGTTTACTTATTGTTTTACTGGTTTGTAGCTTGCTATTCTGACCACAGAGCATGTAAGAAGTAAGAAGTAGCTAGAGTGAAAGAGACAAGAACGATAGGTCAATGAACAAAATTTAACGTGTTTCGTTGAAAATCAGACTTTAGCTGTAACAATCAGAGGTTTACATGGGACTGCATTTAATTAAGTTGACTTACCACGGTAGGTCCATACTGGTCGGGGAAGTTGCGGTTGAGGTCGACGTTGTGGGCGTTCGGCCTGCCGCGGACACTCTGGAAGTCACCTGAAAATATTGTAAGTTTATTAAAATGGAATTTATACAATATTATAGCCTACTTGTGCTAAGTTAAAAAAAATCCAACGAGTTTGCTCGTATGAGTCGTATGATATAAAAACACAAAGTAATCATTAATCAAAATTTTACCGAAAAACGTTTAAATAGAGAGCCCACGAGCCAAGGAATACTTATTCAACGCGGGCGGAGTCTCAGGTGAAAGCTATTTGACTTTTTTTTAATACGGAAAACTTACAGCATTTTAAGACAACAGTAAGATACAGATTACATAGCGATATGCCAATTAGAAGTTTCTACTAGTGTATAATAAGTTTAAGTTCTAACATACCAAGCCAATGATATTATCTTACCAAGTTTAGATTTCTCATAGCCGTCCGGGTTCATACTCGGCATGAGATGTACTCTGGTGGTATTCAGTATACGCTGGACTCTCTCATCCCCGCTGTAGTACTGCTGGCAGAGGTACTTGGCGAGGAGGAGCAGCATCTCGCGCCCCACCACTTCGTTACCGTGCATGTTAGCCACGTACTTGAATTCCGGCTTGCCTGTTGAAGTGATGATGATGATAAATTGGTATTTAAAAAAGATAAAATAGCATTCTCCTTGCTCAGTTAAAAATAATATCAAGTTTGTTTAAAAATGGCGACGTTGTAACATAATAAGCTTGTACGCAGCACGTATACGCAAATGCGCACGCACGCGTATACGTAAATATGCAGCATACGATCCCAAAGGTAAGGCATGTGCTCGTATATTTTGTATTGTATGTATTGTCAATTCTCATATAGTAACTTTACCAACATCCATACCTATCCATACTAATATTATAATAGTGTCTGTCTGTTACCTCTTCAAGTTTAAAATACTGAACCAAATTTGTTGAAATTTGGTATTAGATTGAGTATGGAATCCGGGCAAAGGACATAGGATTCCGGAAAATGAACGTTTTAGCGCCATAAACGAATTTCCGCGCAACGGATTTGCAGGCGTCGTCTAATACTGACATATTTATGCCATCATTATATTTACCTGGGATATGTCTCCCCGGATCCTTGGTCACCTCCAGCACATACAGATCCCGACCCTGGACGGACTTGCCGATGCTGGTCAGCCTGGTGATATTGGGGTACTGCGCGTTGATGTCCTTGAGGTACCTCTCCAGCATCAGGTAGTTGTGGTGGACGAAGTCTGGCGGGGACAGACCGTCAATGTCGTGCGGTCCCCTGTTACGCTCTGAGAATTTGCCCCGACATTTTTATGGTTGTATATGCCTTTATGTTTTGATGTGCTATGAGTTGAAATATATACTTACAATTCTGTTCGTATGTCTTGTTGTGTCACTTTTTGAGAAATATTTGTATCAAAATTCAATCCTGATTGAAACAAAAGTGTGTATATCTGCTACTTCTTCAAGATTAAGCAGCAGAGCTTAACTCTATACTGCTAAGCTAGATATTGTGTGTGTGTAGATGTGATAGCTAACTTTGGTGTAAGGTAATCTTTGTATGTACCCAGTACCCACATAACTTTACACTAATGACTTTCCCCCTTACTAATAAACGTTGTATAAGCTTTGAATAGTTATACAGTGTTTTGTTCCTGTCACACAAGTGACATTTTTAATTGGATTGAAGAAGACAAAACACTGTATAACTATTCAAAGCTTATTATTATTAGTAAGAGGGTAAATAAACAAGTCTTATCAAACTCTTACTTACTACTTTTGATAATATTCCATCCCATCCAGTTATTTTAACGTTAGAAAAATATGTGCTAGTATGTAATGATTTCTTAATTATGTTTATTGTGGTGTTTGTGTGTAAGAACAAACCAAAATAAAATTAATGTGAAACTATCTAGGTGTTACGTACAATTAATTTATTAGTGTGAGTGTAGATTTTAGGTGCATATTCATTTTGCATTTCATTAATTATTTTATTATACAATAGAGGTGATTAAATATTAAAGGAGGGGTAATCGAGGGTTTACAAAGCATATACAAAAAAAAAGAAAAAAAAACAGGGGCAACATTCGAAGAGCGTAAAGGAGAAAAATTAAACACATGCAGAACTAGCAAGATAATGATGTTGTAAAATGCTAATTAAAAAGTTTAAGCATTTATAAACATCTTTTTAAAAATAATATAAGTACATGTAGGTAAGTAGTAAACAACTACAAAGCACAAAATAAAGGAGTATGTTTTAAAATATATGGAGTCTGGTCCAAATTTCCAGCACTAACGAGACCTATATAGTAATTGTCTAAACTCTAAATTGTCTACGTATAATTGTATAGTAAAATTTCCACAACCAATAACACTTACAAATACGGAATCATTATAAATAAACCGCAACCAAAAATATCCTGTAAGTAAGTAAAAAGTTATGACGGAAAGCTTTAATATGATCCATTGCACTTTTGTCACTTTTGAATTTACTTTTTTTTTCACTGAAATATTAAATATATATAAATATAAATATTTTCACTAAAAAAATATTTTCATATTATGGTCATAATTTTTTATTATATATATATAATGGGGAATAAGTGAATATGGGTCTCGTTAGTGGTGGAAATTTGGACCACTTTACTTCGTTCTCCTTTAACATTTTAAGATTATAATTTGAGTCTTACGAGCCAGCACCGTTAAAACAATCACATGCTCAACCCTAGGTTATAGGTTAGTTGTTAAAATTTGCAAATATAACGATAAAAAAAAACAAAACAATAGCAAAAAATGCAAACGACTAAACATTTCAAATAATATATAAACTCGAAATAATTATTATCATTTATTGCTAAATTCTTTGCTTACAATAAAACTTCACTATATTAATAAATGCATTTTGAGTGGACAAAATTCTAACAATCAATTTTTCAATAAAGTTATTGAGCTAAAAATCACAGAACAAAGATAAAATGGAATTGCATTTACATAATTGTATTTTTGTAAGCGACAACTTTTAATTCGTTGTCTAAAAATATTAATTTATTGAAATATTGGCACAAAAATACTTAATAAATTAAAAGTACATCTAATAGATATTGCTTTCACATCGACAACCATGTTAGATTATTCACAATTGGACATTACAAATACTTTATCACTCTGAAGTTTACAATAATCATAACAATTGAATATGCAACTTCAGGGTACAAATACTTGATAACTCTGAAGTTTGCGCGAGTCACACCATAATATTATGTAACATTTGTGGAACTTCAGAGTGGTAAAGCAACTTGTTATATCTACCACAACCATTTAATATTAGTAACTATTATTAGTACCATCGACACATTTACTACTTAAGGGCCCGGGTTACCCTCGAAATTTTCATACATTCTTAATACCAAAATCATTTTCTCATACGAAAATATTTAACATGTTTGAGTTATTTTTCAGCTTAAGATAGTAATTACCTAGGGTCCTGAACAAATTTTTTTACAAAATATTTAAATACTAAAAAAAATTTTTTGCTGTTTAAATATGTTTTAGTAAATTTACTACTAAATATTTAAACACCAAAAAATAGACAAAAACACTAAAAAATATATAAATAAATAGTAAATTTACTACAAAATATTTAAACTTTAAAAAATATTTTTTATTATTTAAATATTTTGTAGTAAATTTACTATTTATTTATATATTTTTTAGTGTTTTTATCTATTTTTTGGTGTTTAAATATTTAGTAGTAAATTTACAAAAAAATATTTAAACACAAAAATTTTTTTTTAGTATTTAAATATTTTGTAAAAAAAATTTGTTCAGGACCCTAGGCAATTACTATCTTAAGCTGAAAAATAACTCAAACATGTTAAATATTTTCGTATGAGAAAATGATTTTGGTATTAAGAATGTATGAAAATTTCGAGGGTAACCCGGGCCCTTAACCATGATTATTAATATTAATATTCGAATTAATATACAGGACGATTTTAAAGCAGGTGATCTGAGTAACCTCACTTTTAGCTGCTTTTAGCATCAGCCTGTATCTAAGTGTTCTTATAATTTTTTTAATATCATATTCGTGACAGCTTTTCTTGAAATCTATAATACTGATAATGATTAATAATTATAATTTATAAAGAACTTCGTACATCGAGAAAAATGTTTAAAGTCTAAAATTGCACCATAAAACTATAAAATAATATCACTTGTTTACTATTATGATAGTATATATGCTTAAGACATAGGGAAATTATTAAACGTGCAACTGATGGACTAGAAATTATTTTTGTATGATATAAGTATATTTTAATGATACTAACATACAAAGCATCTACCTGCATTCTTATACTACTGTAGGCTGTACTCTGTATAGAGTTGACGCTAAGTTGGTATCTTGCTAAGAATTTTTGGTATATTATTAAATCTAGTTTCTTGCACAAAATTGACAAAAACTTTTTTGAGTAAAAGTCCGTTTACAATAAGACCGTATACACAATTATTTATTTCATGGCGCCGCTCGTTACTAATGAAAATAAGATCTCTTGCAATGAAATTTTCATCTTCTTGTAAAGTAAATAAAGTTCAATTTTAATTCGCTTTCAATAAATTGCATCACCGTTTGCTTGACTCTAATGATTATTCCGATTAGTAAGTGCTACCTATACAGCATGACTGGTGAGACATGTTAAATACTCGAGGACGTGATATTTGGCTATTATATTTGTTGAAAAAAAAAAAATCAATTGATCACTGAGTAAATGTAGCTTAAAGTTAAATAATTATTTACCCAACGCATGGACACCGCGCGCGGGAGTAGTAGTAGCGCGCGGCGGGGGGGAGCATGTAGCCACGCGGCCGCATAGTAATTTACTAAGTGTCCGTGATTCATTTGTTTAAAGGGAAATTTGGTCAAAAATTAAGTACCTAATTTTATTACATATTTATAATGAGAATCGAGTACTGAATACTCTCCTTAAGTATCGGTATTGTCTCACCAGTCATGCTGTATAACCCCATGTCATTATCGGATGTGCTATCATAAGTCATAATAACCCTGTGCCAAGTTAGAGTGCCATGATGTTTTATTGAATGTGTGATATCTTCATCATTGTTAAACATTTATAATCAACAATAATGGCTAGGGTGCATGATATTCCCAAAATCTGTCAACCCTTTCTTCCTTCAATTTATAAATAGTAGACGCAAGTCTATTAACCAAGTTTTAGACTAGCTCTTTAAACACTCAGTATGCAGCAGCTTATGCAACAGTATCAAGTGTCAAAGACTAGCTTTATAAAACACATTATAACATGGCCATTCTAGCCTCTAAGCCCGCAATATAACCAGCAACTGCATAAAACACCTAATAACTTTCCTAAATTATAGCCAAATGGCACTTCAAGAGTACTCAACACTTGTTATTTATGTCATTTCAAATAAGTACCACCAGAATAAGCCCTTAATATAACCAACAGCAACAGATGCAGCTGTATGCTATGTGTGAGTGAGACTGCGGAATCGCTCGCTCTCTTACCGTCATTTATGGCTAACTCCATAAAAACCGTATACTTTCCCAAAATAGCCAAAAAGAGTACCCAGCACATTTGAAGTCTTGTCATTTTAAAAAGTACAACTATGTTAGCCCCTAATCCAGCAGTATGCTGTGTGTAAGTCAGACGGCGGAATCGCTCGCTCTCTTACCGTCGCTGAAGGCTAACTCCATAAACCGCCTTATAACATTTCCAAAATAGCCAAAGAGTACCCAACCCACTTTAAAAGTCTTGTTGCCATTTTAACAATTATGTTAGCCCCAAAGCCCGTAATATAACCAGCAGCAGCATAATATGCAGCAGTATATGCTGTGTGTGAGTGAGACGGCGGAATCGCTCGCTCTGTTACTGTCGCTTAGGACTAGCTCCATAAGCCCTTTTATAGTAGGTACCCAGCACATTTGAAGTCTTGCCATTTTAAAAAGTACAATTATGTTAGCCCCTAAGCCCGTAATATAACCAGCAGCAACAGATGCAGTAGTATGCTGTGTGTGAGTGAGACGGCGGAATCGCTCGCTCTCTTACCGTCGCTGAGCGGGCGCGGGCGCGGGTGCGGACGCACGGTGAGCGTGAGCCGCGATGCGCGGTCCGCACGCACCGTCACCGGCGTGTATAGTGGCGTCTCGTAACTAGAAATGAGGGTAGTTTTAGGTTAGTTGTTAAGACTGAGTAAAATATAGTATGTGGAGTACCTTTTACCTATAATAATTATATTGTAAAGCTGAAGAGTTTGTTTATTTGAACGCGATAATATCAGGAACTACTGGTTCGAATTGAAAAAATATTTTTGTGTAAAAGTAAGAAGGAAAGCTTTAGAGTGTAGGCTACATTAGCTACATAGCATCATGCTGCGACTAATAGGAGCGAAGAATCAGAGGAAAAAACAGTTCCCGTGAAACTCATTAGTCCTTATTGATGCGGACGGAGCCACGCGGAACTTCAATTAATAAATAAGCTTCTTACCCAGCGGCAACAGCGGTGATATTGTATTGTCCGGGTAGCAACATCCGCCAGAAGTGGCCGTGCTCAGTCGTCTTCACTGAGTGCCCTATGCCTTCGATCTTTACTTGAGCGTTCTGATAAAAAAAATTATCTAAAATAAATCCTACACTACCATGGAAAATTGAATAAAAAAATAACTCATAAAGCTTGCCTGTGAAAAGAGAATACACAGAATTCGTTTCTTCACTAATCAAAGTTTGTCTCAGTCATTTGCGAACGAAAATATTGCTATCACACTCACACCTTTAGAGTAGAGCACGTCGGGTAGAACAGTTTTTCGGGATAAAAGTAGCCTATGTATTAACGTAAAAGTACTACAAACAGACAATTAATTTGATAAAAAATCTGTCCGACTGAACGTTCTTCGCTTGAAGTAGTAACTACAAAAATACCTTTTTTTTCTACCAAATGACCCTTTGCATGCCAAACAGGCAAAATTACCTTAACAGGTTCCCCATTTTCATCCACAACGGTTCCCTGTATACCGATGTTGGTCTGCTCCATGAATGCTATCAGCGACTCCTTGTTCTGGTGCCAGAAGGTCGGCAGCTCCTCGGCCTTGGGGAACTTGCAGCAGGACAACTCGAACGTCACCTCAAAGCAATTGGAGTGGAGGTAGTTGAAGTCCTGCATACCACCTGGTGAGGGCAAAGGAAATAAAAAAAAATAAACAAAAAATACACTGCCGCGGTAAAGCTATTTAATAGCATTTTCGCACACACACAAACACCTGTGCTGAAGTCTGGCAACGCCGCACCGCTATGCCGGTCGGAGGGGAGGTGTTAGGTTTTTTTAGTTACGGAATTTCTTGATTCGGTCGCCGCGCTCACAACCCGCGATAAAGGCTATGCAATAGCTTAAAAAATGAAAAATAGCTCAACTAGATAGTAGATACGGTCCAAATTCTCCAGCATCATGAAAAACTAACGATAACATTCACAATAATGTTTGTTCAAATTTTTGAAAACAATAATAAATAATAATCATCTTATATTATATTAACATCATAAAAAATAGTGCTCGTGTCACACTCACGAGAAATGCCATTAATTATTGCGACAATGGCGTATAAAGGCGATAATGCTACGTGTTTTAGCATTATCGCAATAATTAATGGCATTTCTCGTTAGTGTGGTCCGAGCATTAGAGAATACCTATGAATAGTTGGTAAAGTACCTTTGACGGAATACCAGAAGGCGCCATTTGTGAGTCCATCGACAAACTTCTCGGGCTTGCACGCGTCGCCTGCGTGCATGACGTCATTGTTGGACGCGTACACGCTCGCCAGGTGCTTGAACAGCGCGTCGTCGGGCGTGCGGCTCTCCTCGCAGCAGTCTTTGTCGCCACTGAAATTTAAAAAAATATTATGGTACCAGATGACGCTCGCAACCTCGTGTTTGCAAGTCTGTCGCGCCGAAATTAGTTTATCGCGCGGAAAGAATTGCGGGCATCAGCTAGTATCTAATATATCCTTTCCCGTTTCTCAAAGCATCTTCTTTATTACGTGGAAACTGTACATTTTACGGTAACAAAACTATCAAAATATATGTCCTTTCCCGTCTCACAAAGTATCTTAATACCAAATTTCACTTAAAACGGTTTAGCCGTTTAAACGTGAAGCGCCATCTTTACTAAAGTACGGTCACGGAGCAGATTGACACTACTTGTCTCTTTTATACTCACTCGAAAATATTGCTATCGCGCTCCTGTCGCGTGCGGCGTGACAGAGGAGCAAGAGCACGACGGCAATATTCTCTAGTGCGAGTTAAGTAAATGGACTTTAAAAAAAAAATCACAGAGATAAAACGTCGGTCACGGCTTTACAAAAATGTAGCGTGAAGTCGGTAATGTTCCGCTGAGCGAGTGAGTGACAGGCTAAAGACAAAAAAATTTGGATATTTCAAAGAGCAAACCATTCGTTCCTGAGATTATCGCGTTCAAACAAACAAACTCTTCAGCTTTATAGTATTAGTATAGATATGAAAGAAAATGCAATATTAATTGTTGCCGTTGAAATGTGATTTCATATACTTAACGTGAAGAATTAAATCTTTAGCGTGAAATATAATATTGGAATATACTCGTAACAGAATATCTGTACAGTTTGGGTCTGTTACTAGGAGACCGCTTTGCGTGCACGTGTGCGTATACGCGTGCGTGCGTGCGTGCGCAATCAGTACCAATTTTCAATTTTATCTCTAAGTCCACTAGACAGAAACGGTACACCTTCAATAATAATTTAAAATAGTTTAAGTATAAAAAAGTGGGCAGTAACTGTTTCGGATAGATAATTTATGTGATGACTAATAAATTGTTCTGTCAATAAGATGACGATTAGATGAATCATCAATCAATTATCCGAATTGGACAGCTTTAACAAGTTGATAACATCGAAAACTTAGTCTTCTAGTTGATGCCTGCAGCAGTCGAATCGAGAACCGTACATTTTCTGGGATACCCACTATCTTATGTCCTTTCCCGGGACTCAAAAGTATCTCCATCCTCATGCAAATCGGTTTAGCGGTTTAAGTGTGGAGAGGTAACAGACAGAAATACACACTTTTGCATTTATAATATTATTATGTGGATTCGCATAAAAAGTGCGGTGCATCATGCATATAATTATATAACAAAATATGTAGCTATGTGACGAGAATTTTGAGACTGCCTTCTTGGCTTGTTCGATTTGTAAGTTTCTTGGCTTATCAGCAATGTAGGGTGATGTAAGTTTGCGCTAATCCTATCTTATTTCTATGCGGGCCCATAGACGATTAATTTTATTGCGCAATATCATGTCTCGTGCAATATTATTGACCGTCTAGGGTTGACGTTGATCGCGCCTCCTTTCAATCTTATTGTCAAGTAAATTGTTCAATGCTTTTACACTATAACATTGATCGTCTAGGGGCCCACTGATTGTTTCATAAAATATGCTTTCACTTTCATACACATACAGAACGAGTAAGATAACACGACTAACTCTAAACCAGACTGGCGCAAGATAAACGGAAATATGATTGCGTCGCTAAACACCGGGTTATCCTGTTTAGCACGCGGGGAGGAAACATTTAAAGTAATTTGTCAATTGACAGCCAAAAGTGGCTAAGCATGGTCGTTAGCTATTGTAATGGAAAATTTCGTTGCATGGCCAAGTTAAACTTTCAGAAACAAAGGTCGATAATAAAATTCGGATCGAAATTAAATACGATAGAGTTTTTTGTACGGTACAGTATTAATAGTAGTTAGTAGATTTTTTGTATGAGACATCATCATCATAAAAAAAATTATAAATCATACTGAAATTTTATATTTCATTGTGCTATAATATAGCTATACCATAGATATACCATATTATAATTAAGATCATTTTGCTAGCTTGTAGGCGGATTAAATGACTTTTGCACATATTGATTTCTTGTGTTTACTTAAGTATTGCTCATTAGTTAACACAAATAAATAGTATGGGTGTGATCGTGGTTTGTTATCACTTTAGTTTTCCCTATATATTTTTACAGACACATTAATCACGAACGGACTGCAAAATACACCAAAAAAATAAACAGAACATTGTAGCTCATTCAAATTGATATAAAAATGTATTTATTAAATAATTAAAATTAAACAGAGCATAGTATATTTACCTTAAATCATCATAAGGGTAGCTGGCTACCATAGCCCCACCATGCAAGTTTCCTGACAACGTGAACTGCTTGGAGAGAACCCATTTCATCAGGGCCACGGTCTCCGGCTGACGTCCACTGAACAAGTACTCATCATCATTGGACTTGCTCTTATCAAACTGGTCGGGGAAGTCACGATTTAAGTCCACACCCTTAGCGTTACTCCTTCCTTTGTATTCACTCAGAGATTCACATTCACCTTCCTGAAATTGATGACATAGTTAAATGACTAACATGACAAAGCTAAATATGATGACGAAATCCAAAATCTCAAACGCTAGGGATAAAACCAGAGCATTATTGCATTATACAATTGTCACTTTTAGTTTGGGCAAAACTATTTTGCTTTAAAACTGGGTAAAAGGAATAATCACTGTCATAAATAAATAAATTGCAGATAATCGATCTTGCACTTTTATTACATTAGTGTCACCTCTAAACCTGTTTTAGTAGAGTAAGTTCTAGTTATTCATAGTTGAGAAATTGCCCAATTAATATCACATGACAGATATTGCTTAACAGCCTTTAAATAATAGTTACCACATATAAAATGTAGAACATTTGCCATATTATAACAACTTTTACACATGTAAGTACTATTGTTATGTACATACTTGTGGGAAAAATTATGGTAATATTTAACATAAAGTACATGGAAAACAGATATCTGCTAGGACCAGAAAATACTTAAGTATATTGCAAAATATTAGAGATTTAAAAGGATAAAAAATAGCAGATGCTTTTTTTATCAGACATGCAGACTTATTGAGGCATTAATAACACTAAAATTTCATGGATATTATAACTGATGCATGAAGTTTAAGATGGATATTATATTATCTATGGAAATTAATAACAATAAACATTAACAGGCATATTGTATAATACATGTCATATTTTTATGTTTGAGTCTCGATAATAATTATGTACTGAAACATATTATAAACAAAATGATTATAAACACAGTCTATTTATATGAGTTATAAGTTTTATTTTATTTGCTGACATGCACCGGGTAATACACAAATAATTTTCTGCACTGATAGCTAGCGGGCAGTAAATAAGTGAAAGTTCAAAGCCTTTGTGACGATAAGATTCCTGTTGTTTACTTATTGCTAACAGTAATACTGCATCAGGTCATTAGATGATACCTTTGACATTGTTATCTTATCCTGTTTCATATCTATGGATGGAGGAAAATACCAACAATTCACTGATTATGTCTTAGAAGTTGGAACTATTGATTGGTTGACATAGGAACAACATTACATTGTTTGAATAGAGAAATAACTAGTAAGTAATAAAATGTACCTTGCTAGCTTCAAATCCATCTGGATTCAGAGACGGCATGAGATGTATATCAGTGCTGTTCAGGAGCTTAGTAACGCGTTCATTTTTCCCGTAGTTGAGAAGCAAATATTGTGCCAAGTATATTACTAGCTCTCTTCCCACCGATTCGTCTCCGTGCATGTTAGCCACATATTTGAAGGACGGTCTCTCAGGGTGCTCACCCTGGACGTCTTCAGTGATCTGCAGCACCAGGAGCTGGCGACCTTCGACGGATTTTCCGATTGAGTATACTTTTGCGAGTTCCGGGTACGACGATACTAATTTGTCAAAGAAACCGACGAGCTCGTCGTATTTCTTATACTTTGGATTCTTCAAAAAGCTCTCATCATCTTCATCAATAGATCGTGATACAGTTTCACTAATCAAAAGAAGAAATACAGCAAACAAAAACTTGTTTAGCCCTGCCATATTACCACTCTAAAATACACTATAAACAGAATATAGCAATCTTCCACTATGTGTACAAACACTACATTATTAATATTTGATATTTTGTAATTATTGCCGTTATAGTTACAATGTAAACCGGAGAAAAAGTAATTTTAATTAAAGAAACTGCAATGGACCACTCTCAAGCAGCTGACGTGACGTTTTGCGAGATTAATGTCAACCAAAATGTCAACTGTCATATTATTTTGACGTTATTATTTTTAATAAAGCAGATCGAATGATCGAGACACTGCCCTGGCTATTTGACTAAAGCACGACTAAAGCCATAGCCACGCTCACCCTACAATGGTAGGTTTAGCCATTAGCCAATGGGTTTTGCAACCATAACGCTGATTTTCCATTTGCAGCCTAACCTAACGATAATTAACGTAAAAATCTTCCAAATTGCTTGCATAAAAACTTAAAATCTTTGCTGTTATCGTCAATTAAGTGAAAAAAAAAAACTTATTATGAGAGCGCGAAAACTAACGCGGGGAAATTGCAAATAATAGTACAAGACGTCTTCAACTGATTAAATTTATGATAATATTATTATATTTTAATCTATCGTTGCACTGCCCTCACATTTTATCTATAAGGTCAAGCTGTGTCTGCAACAAGACGTTATAATGATACGAGCAAATTGAAACGCACAGTATGTAATTAAAAAAATATAATATTATTATACCTACTTAGTTTATTTTACTTTACAATAAGAAGTTATAATAAGTAATAATTATTAAAATTATTATTACAGTACAATTTACAAGAGCGGCGCGTTACGCAGGCTCATCTCAGTAATCTGGAATTCAGCATGCGTGAGAAAATAATAAAATTATTATTACCATAGACAATGATTTGTCTATGTTAGTACCAAGGAACAAGACTCAACCCGTTCGAGATAACTGCGTACCTGGCGGCCATATTATATACAGGGTGCAATTAAACCTTCCTGCCTGATATTATATTGATCATTGTTAAAAATAAAAATACATATTTTTTCTTTTACTCAGTACTAAAATGTTCAGAAATGGCTTCCGAAAGTTATCCTAAAAACACTAAAAATTACAATTATTGGACACTACTCGCGCGTTCACGTGCCCCCGCGCGTGCGCCTCCCCTCGCGTTACCCCCTCAAATACCAACCGCCGCGATTCTCAGTTCTGCAACGATTTTAAATGGGATAAAGTATGTAATCAAAAAAAATAAAACCCAATTTTGTTTCGTTAAAATATGGACTCTCCTAATGATACCTAAGCCACAGCCTAAGCCCTGGAAAAAATTTGGCAGGAAGGTTTAAATGCACCCTGTTATATGGCCCCAGGTACGCAGTTAACTTGACGGTCTATATATACCTCTATAACCTCTATTACCTACTACCTAATATCCTAATATGTCCCTTTTTTGGAAGCTAGCTAAAAATACTTAGGGCCTGTTTCACCACTTCCTGATAGGTAAGTAGGCGACGTGGGCGACCGCCCACAGCCTCGCGGTCTAAGGAGCACCAAAGTCGCCCCTTTAGACCACGAGGTTTTTTCTAAAGCATCTTGCCCCGCCACTGCCGATACTTATCAGGAAGTTGTGAAACAGGCCATCAATATTATAACTTAAGTTTGCCATGTTCATAGCATCGTATAGTCTCGGTAAACATTTACAAGAATATCACGGTATTAATTATAACAAACAGTAACTTCTGCAGCAGTATCCGAGGCAGCGAGGTGAGGGAAATGGCAGCGCTGATGTAATAACTCGTCCGCGTCTCGCACGTCAGCCGCAGCTGCGAAGGCGCGCCCGCACCCACGGTAACCGTGTATGTTGGTGATTTGCATCTGGAATTTGGAAACGATGCTACGGCAACTATTTAAATCGATTATAACTGTATTTTATTAATAACTGTATTTTAAAAAGATAAAGCCGACTTCAAAATTGTACGTAATTTAATTGATAATAACTAAAACTCCCTATCTCCAAAACTACTGAACCGATTTTGATGAAACTTGCACTGTTCCCTAAGTTGAACAATTCCTAGTACAACAACAAAAAAAAAAAGAATTACTGAAATCGGACTTGTAGTTCCGGAGATGTTCGAACACAAACAAAAACATACATACATACACTTTTGAAATTTGGCACGTTTGTTCAGACACTGTAATAGACTAACATACACAAAAACTGGGCAGTTCTGGAAATATTACATACATACGCGTCGAATTGATAAGATAGATACAGTAGTGTATATACTGTATTGTTATGTTTGCCGAAGACTAGAAATCAGTTTTTATGTGGTTTAAAATTGTACGCTAATAATCAAGAGTTGACCTGCTTTTACTTGCATGCACAGGAAAATGCTATCCTTAATCCTGCCTGAACAACATAGCCGTGCACGTCGAGTCGAGTGACAGCAGGCAGCTGTGACGGGCAGCATCATAGCAATGGATCAATGGACGAATTTCCACGTGCTCCGCCGGCGACTGTTTAGCAATGCTCACCCATCTGCGACAGCGGAGACGTTGTATTGCCCGGGCAACAGCATCCTCCAGAAGTATCCGAATTCCGTCGTCTTTACCACGTGGTCTATGCCTTCCACTATGATTTGGGCGTCCTAAAATCATTTCCAAGTCAGAGTTGGTATTGTTATACGTAGTACAAAATATCAGTGATATTTGATAATAATATTTCTTTCTTTTTTTTTTCAAATTAAACACCTACTAGTTACCACCCCCATTATTAAATATATTTTACAGACACAATGTTAACTAAGTACGTCAGCCAAATTATCTGGTAGGTAATGCTGCTAGTTGCTACGCAGAATTCAAACCCATATTGACAAGAGTCGAGAGTCAAACTGTGGACCAATATTGGATAAGGTAGGTAGGTACTTAATGATATTATCACAGAGTACTATAATACTGGCGTAAATATTATATTTAAATGCCTGTATTACTTTAATCGGCTCCTCATCACCATCCACAACCATTCCGTGGATGCCGATGTTGGCCTGCTCCATAAACGCGATGAGTGACTTCTTGTTCTGTTGCCATAATTTCGGTAACTGGTCAGCATTTGGGTATTTGCAGCAGGATACCTCCATCGTCAACATAAAGCAGTTGGATTGTAAGTAGCTAAAATCTTGTATGCTGCCTGGAAGTGGAATTTTTAAATTATGCCTGACGAAGATTTTGATGCGGTAAAAAACCATAATGCTGTCTAAACACCAAAGCCGCCGCCGGCCCGGCGGCATAACCCGACAGGCAAGGCCGGCGGCCTCATTTTGAAAAAGGCTTGACAGCTTGCTTGGCGGCTTTGGTGTGTAGACAGCTTAACATGAAATGCATAAGAACAAGATAAATTACAAAGCAGGAAAGTTGTAAATTTTTTACACACAGTTACAGGAAGATGAAGTATGGAGATTTTCATGCTGCTTTTTCAACTTTAAAGCATAAACTCTCAGCCCAGCTGCGTCTCGAGTATTAGTAGGTATAGATCCCTAGCATAAGAATATTGTTCGCACCGACCTTTGATCGAAAACCACTTGGCGCCGTTAGTGATTCCACCAGGAAAGCTTTTCGAGTAGCACGGCTCACCGCTGCGTATAGCGTCGTTGTTTGACGCGTACACAATGGCTAAGTGCTTGAAGAGAGCATCGTCAGGTGTAGGGTTCTCCTTGCAGCACACCTTCTCTGCAGTGCTGGAAGATGGAGCGTTGATCAATCAATGGCATCAGATGAGTGGCAACGTCATATAGGTATGTTGCAATGAAAGTTGCCTTACTGAAAAACGTCTTTACCGAGTAAGTAATTGTTCAGGATTTGTAATTCCCGGTTTAATTAGGGAAGAGTCGAAAGTGTAACATTTCTGCCTTTGCTACATTGTCTATGGGCAGCAATTGCTACAAGCATCATGTAAAAAAACATCCTTGTTCGTTTTTTCTTCAGACTCAGTTCTTTACCTTAAGCCGTCAAAGGGATAGACCACTGCTATAGCTCCACCGTGCAAGCTTGCAGCCAGGGTAAACGATTTGGACAGGGTCCATTGTATTATAGCCTTGGTCTCCGGCTGTCGGCCTCCATACATGTAGTCATCATCAGTTTTGTCGTATTGGTCAGGGAAATTGCTGTCTAAATCCACACCATTAGCGTTCGTTCTTTCTTTATAATTGCTTGAGCTTTCGCATTGCCCCTCCTGTATATAACGACGCCATTGTGAAATGTGAAGATATGCCGATATAATTAAAATATATAGCTGCATTGATAATAATAAGAGTTCAAAACCTTTGCGAAGATAATGCTACTTATATTAATGATATCATGAAATAGGACGATGACATTCAGTTGAATTAGGAAAACTGCACTTGCAATTTTTTTCGACTTGTTGAAAACACTTCCTTAATTTATTTATCTAGCCACACTGTAGGTGTTGCCATGAAGCATTGGTATTAGTAAAAGAGTAAAATATTTCTTACCTTACTGATCTCAAAGCCGTCTGGGTTTATAGAAGGCATGAGATGTATATCAGTGGTGTTCAGTAGCTTAGTAATTCTGTCATTCTTCCCGTAGTTGAGCAGCAAATACTGTGCTAAGTATATGACCAACTGCCGACCAACCGCTTCGTCGCCGTGTATATTCGCTAAATACTTGAAGGACGGTCTCTCCGGGTGTTCCCCCTGAACGTCTTCAGTGATCTGCATCACCAGGAGCTGACGACCTTCGACGGAGCTCCCGATGGAATACACATTCACGAGTTCTGGGTACGTCGATCGTAACGTATCAAAGAAACCGACGAGCTCGTCATGTTTAATATACTTTGGATTGCTTATAAAGCTTTCGTCTTCTTCGATTGATTGTGATACATTTTCACCGATAATGAGCATCAATACGGCGAATAAAAACTTTATATTCCCTGCCATAATTATATAAAATTACAAAAACGCACTTCAAACACGCTCAGTCAATATTGTAACACTACGCAATCCTGTTTTAATCCTACTGAGACTATCAGAAGGAATGAATATTATAGCAAAATAAATGTATTTATAAATAGCTCACACTAAACATTAACACTTGCCAATGAAACGTAAGATGATTGAGGACGACCTAATAATAAAATTAAATTAAGAAATTTAAAAAAACCCCCGCCAAAAAACTTTAAAAAGTAATGAAATAACATTTCCTGACTTTAAGTTTAAAAATCATTCCTAAGAGTAAAGTAATATTTTAGTCCATAATTATTGTTGTCAAGGTGTGTCGGGGGACCGCCAAGTAAACTACCACAACAGCGACTTTAGCATTTTGTATCGCCTTATTAGTCGCTGATTCTCTCGATTCGGGTCGCTGTGAACAGACCCTTAATTTATATTGTTATGTGAAATCAAACATCTACATTAGCGGTCCCCCGACACACCTTGACAACAATAATTATGGACTAAAATATTACTTTACTCTTAGGAATGATTTAAACTTAAAGTCAGGAAATGTTATTTCATTACTTTTTAAAGTTTTTTGGCGGGGGTTTTTTTAAATTTCTTAATTTAATTTTATTTTATGCTTTTTAAACTAGTGCAGAATAATTCCTATCAACTGGATCATATCCCAATGAATACCATCTATAAAATATGTCCTCTTGGATGAGGCCATCAATATGAGCCCAAACATGAAACCTCCATTTTGGGTTCATACAGAGCTTGGCTCCTATAGAATCCAGGTGATGCTGCAGCAGCAGCATGCAAATATTTACTGTTTATCTACGTCTTACTGGTTGTCGCAATTAAAATGAGCCCAAACACGAAACCTCTGCTCTAAGTTGGTGAGGAGTTGGGTATCCTATTGATTACCAGGTGATGCTGCACCACCAGGTCAACTTTCCAATAATGTGTATATATTCATAAGTGTCTCGAACCAGGATGCAAAATATAAAACCCATCAAACGACTGCAAGTTGCTAATCGTCGTATCACGAACCAGATATACCGTGATATTTCAGCAATGAGCAGGCTGATGATGATGAACTATAGCTAAGAACACTCACCGTCATGTCAGCTTTCAAACAAAAAAAACTAGATCAAAATCGGTCCACCCGTTTGGATGCTACGATGCCACAGACAGACAGACAGACAGACAGACAGACAGACAGACACGTCAAACTTATAACACCCCTCTTTTTGGTCGGGGGTTAAAAACAAAGAATATTATAAACGTGATCTTTTGTCCCACTTGCGTGGGAGTGAGACGGATATAGACACGGGACACGTATATATTATGCTCATTATATGTAATAAGTTCGCAAATAGTGTTTTTTTAAATTAAATAAGGGTGCAAACGAGCAAACGGGTCACCTGATGGTAAGCAACTACCGTCGCCCATGGACACTCGCAACATCAGAAGAGCTGCAGGTGCGTTGCCGGCCTTTTAAGAGGGAATACGCTCTTTTCTTGAAGGTTTGCAGGTCGTATAGGTCCGGAAATACTGCTGGTGACAGTTCGTTCCAGAGTTTTACAGTGCGCGGCAGAAAGTTACGCGAAAAACGCACTGTGGAAGACTGCCACTCATCAAGGTGATGAGGATGGTATGTTTTTCGCGTGGGATGATGGCGAAAAGTTGAAGGTATGATTCCGAACAATTCCTCAGAGCACTCCCCGTGATACAACCGATAGAGGATGCAGAGTGAAGCTACATCTCGGCGTAATTCCAAGGGGTCCAAGCTGTTTGAAACACTATGGCAGTCAACAATTCGAGCGGCCCTTCGTTGGATACGATTGTAATAAAACTAATATTAAAACAACATCAGTTATCAGATAATATTATGATCCGAACTTAGTTTACTTTTTTTCATGAAATAAGGGGTCAAACGAGCAAACGGGTCACCTAATGGAAAGCAACTACCGTCGTTCATGAACACTCGCAACACTATAAGAGCTGCAGAATAGTACAGGTGCATTGCCGGCCTTACTTACCGAAGATGTTAAGCCTTCGCAAATCTTGCCACAAAAGTCATGAACTCATGAGTGACAGAGGCCTTCTTTGCAGTTTCTAAGAACTAATACTTTTTGCAAGTATCCTTGTAAAACTGACCGTGTAGTTCATAGAAAACTCTTCATATTACAATAAGATTATATAATAAAAAAAATGTAGTTTAAAAAGAAACATTTAATAAAAACCATCAAAACATGTGCGTATGGTAAAGGAACTTAAAAGATAAAACTATTACTAACAACATAAGAAATATGAGAATGTACAAAACTCTTAGTCCAAGTATTGCTTAATGCATTTGTAATGCAAATGCAAAAAAAATCCATCTTTTAATACAAACATAAAATTTTCAATGTAATATTTTTGCATAAAGTAATTTTTATAGTGGCAAAATCAACTATTCTATTAAATGGACGTAAACAATAATACTATTTGTAAAGAATACGTCTTACTTAATATTATCGATACACAAACAGGTAACATTACGCAAAGGTCGGAGCAGAGGGCGCTACTAGCACATACAGTAAATAATCCGACCATTATGTTGCACACGTCATGTCAGAATATTGACAGAAACATTTTCAAACTTCGAACGAAGTTTTTTGTTTACTGTCTGTGCCATAAAGTTAATATACCTAGCGGAATAGAGCAACAATATCGAGCTGTCAAACGTAACCGAAATTGGTTTTCATCTGTGTGTAAAAATATGTGTACGTACTACGTATACACTTACACAAGCATGACTGAACATGAATTCTATGAGATTAAATTGTCAACGTGCCGATACGTGCCGACTGGACGTCAAAAAAAGATTTCTGCTGCCATGTATCACGTCTCTTTTTACCACGCAGTGTTACTGATAGTGACATCTCGCTTGCTCGGGCCTTTGTTTCTCTATTCCGCTCGGTATAATTATTATTATTAACTTTATGGTCTGTGCTGTTGCTGCCTCTAGCTTAAAAACATTGCAGTAATATCCTTTTTGAAAGGTCTAAGGCAGAGGTTACACGATCAATTTTTCATCAATCTGATCCATCAATCCGATCCAGATTGGCGAAAAATTGATCGTCTAACCCACGGATTGATGGATTGATAATTTTTTTAATATTATGGACTTTTTCATAACCATCAATATTCCGTCAATCAGATTGATGGATCAGATTGATGAAAAATTGATTGTGTTACCTCTGCCTATCGCTATTTATCTTGTTAACTCGTGCACCAATACAGTGCTTTTTTATTTTGTGGAAGCAGGATAGCGTTAAATTCGTGTTCGAGAGAAAGAAACAGATAGCTTTATGGCTTACAAAATTTCTCCCTTTGCACTACTTTGCAGTGACTCGTAATTAAATAATATTTGTATTTACAAGACAATCGTATAATATACAAACTCAACTAAAATTATTTAATAACATAATTATAAGAATACTCGTAAATACTCATAATATACAAACGTATGGCAGTGTCATGACAATAGAGGAAAATAAATAGATTTTCTTTTTTTTTCATAATAAGTATTATTAAATTCGAAGCTATAGTATTCGTTAAAATTACCTTTTTCTAACACAGAATATCCGTTTTATAAAGGTTTAAATTAATTAGGGCCTGTTCCACCACTTCCTGTTATGCTGTCCACCAATAAACTTGACAGATGAAGTATGGATAATCTGTCAAAAAAATTGTGTATAGCATATTCGGCACTTTATCAGGAAGTGGTGAAACAGGCCCTTAGTATTTTAAATTATTTCTAACTGATAAAAAAAATTATTTAGTAAAATATTGAGCACGTGGGTTGTTGAAAACAAAATCCGACAATAATTCTAAAAATAAAACAGGAACTAACGTTAAAAGACACTTATTACTCGTAAAAAATGCATTGCCATAAAAAGATAAAATTAAAAAAGCGGTCAAGTGCGAGTTGGACTCGCCCATGGAGGGTTCCGCAGCAGCAATAAGGTTAATTTTTATGAAATTATATTATTTTTGATTTATTTTTATATTTCAGTCGATTTAATGAAATTTAGATTAAGGTTTACTATTTATAACGTATAAAAAAAACTACTGGCTAGATCTCGTTCAAACCAATTTTCGTTGGTAGTTTTTATAGTAATATACATCATATATTTTTTTTAGAATAATCATGTCTCTACTTTAGAAATTAGAGGGGGGGGGACACACATTTTTCCACTTTGGAAGAGTCTCTCTCGCAAACTATTCAGCTTAGAAAAAAATGATATGAGAAACCTCAATATGATTTTTGGAGACCTATCCATAGATACCACACACGCATAGGTTAGATGAAAAAAATTTTTTTTTGTTTCATTAAGTTTTACTATTTATGACGTATAAAAAAAAACTACTGGCTAGATCTCGTTCAAACCAATTTTCGTTGGTAGTTTTTATAGTAATATACATCATATATTTTTTTTAGAATTATCATGCCTCTACTTTAGAAATTAGAGGGGGGGGGGGACACACATTTTTCCACTTTGGAAGAGTCTCTCTCGCAAACTATTCAGGTTAGAAAAAAATGATATGAGAAACCTCAATATGATTTTTAGAGACCTATCCATAGATACCACACACGCATAGGTTAGATGAAAAAAAATTTTTTTTGTTTCAGTTGTACCTATGGGGACCCCTAAAATTTTTAATACTTTTTCCATTTTTGCATCAAAATCTTAATGCGGTTCACAGACTACATCTACTTACCAAGTTTCAATAGTATAGCTCTAATAGTTTCGGAGAAAAGTGGCTGTGACATACGGACGGACAGACAGACAGACAGACAGACAGACAGACAGACAGACAGACAGACAGACATGACGAATCTATAAGGGTTCCTTTTTTGCCATTTTGGCTACGGAACCCTAAAAAGGGCAAGGGAATGGATTCCTATTCGGTTCTAAGAGCTTAATATGTCTAAATAAAAATACTCTTAACGACATTGATAAAATAATTTCGATTAAATATTCGCTAAGCTCATTTTAAAAAATTAAGCACAATTTTAACAAAGTTTTTTTTTAATACTTACTAGTTTTAGGCAAATTAAAATTACAAAATTACAACTACTTGTTCATGTATAATATTATGTAAATGTAATACAATAACATTATTATTAATAAAAAGATCCTTTCGGCGTAAAAATACGTTACCGTAAATTTAAAATTTTATCTCCACCTGATACGTTAGAAAAGTAGCTCAATATTAGAGAGACTTTTTCTTTTTCATTACTAAGATATAGTAGCGTGAAATACATTTTTGTAAATTTTATCAAAAAATATCATGTGAAGGCACAATAATACGCATACAGTTATTGTTGAGATATCTACAACGAACACTAATACCAGACATCATACAGAGAAGGATCGGGAAGCTTAATATAAAGTAGCACGGTCTTAAAACCCTAAAAGTATTTACTCAGCGGATAACTAACCCTGTTTTTCAATTGCAGCACAATAGTGCATTGTGCGGAATAATACTCAACGTTGAATGTTTCTAACAAATTAATTTACGTTCCAATTAAACTTATGCACACTCCGGGGCCACAGTGGCAGCACGTCGCACTTTGCAGCTGGAAAACAGGGTAAGTCTGCTTTATCTTCCACAATATTTCTCTTCTCTTTATTAGACTTACTATTATCTAATAGTATTAGACAAGAGATTTTGTATTTTTTGCTGTGTAAATATTTTTAGTGTGATTAAATTGTAGCAAATCAGTCTAATACTATGAAAATTGTTAATAATACAATAAGGCCGAATAAAATATAATTAAAGTTCCGTATGGGGTTGGTCCCAATTTTTTTACTTGAACTAATGAAAACACGAGCTGACAGCACATGCAGCACATGGCATATAAGAAAAGGAAATTATTATAAGTAATAAGAAAGTAACTAATATAAATAACTTTAAAGCTATTTAGGTACAAGTGACGGCTGTTAGCGACACTTAACAACAAAAATAATTTATAACACTTAAAACAATACATTTCTTTTAAAACATAATACATGCTGCCTACTAGAAATTATTTTCTATATTCTTAATAAAAATTATACAGTGTTTTGGGCTTAAAATCCATGTCTAGGATTTTAGGACATTAAATATGAAAAAACACTTTATAAAAACGTCAGAGTAAATGCTTTAAAATGCGTACATTTATGGTGAAAACAGCACAAAAGTGTGCAGCTACCATAGACAAGCACAACCATAGAACAAGAGCGCGTAAAGATTCAAAAATAGTTCTCGTATTCTTTTTTCAAATTCGAAATTGTAGAACGTTGTATAAATAGAAAACTTACTGCCGACTGTTGAAGAGTTACTTAAACTTACAGGCACTTAATGTCATAGATCGTGCCACAATGGCCCCGCAGAAGAGCGTTTTTACACTAATCGATACATCGATATTGGAAATCGAAAACTATCATGCGAAACGGGACAAGTAAAATGACGGATACGATATCGGGTCGGATAATTTAGGAGGTACGCATTAAGCGTAATATTATGTGTTTTAAAACATACGGAACAAGAAATATGTCGGGTCCGATATCGGACCGGATGATGCTGACGATAGTCATCACTCATCAGGCATGTTGCGTAATTCGACTCGGATTCGAAATCTTCATTGCGTGACATCCAACAAATCGCGCTAGGAATTGACCAATGACCGCACGGTAAAGTTTACGAATCCGTGTTGTACGGGAATCGTGAATCGCCATGCAGATATCGTCTGTAGGCATCCGATATCGATAGTCTTTACCCAATACCGATATCGCATAATTAAAAATCTTACTTAACCCCTACCTTTAAGCCCCATCGCTTTAGCAGCCATTCTAGTATACGAGAACATTTCGTTACATATTCTTCTAGATTTTCTAGAAGTTTCAATGTGCCTGCGCGAAGTGCGAGGTCCAGAAGATATTGGCGAAGATACCAGCTATCATCAGCGCGAAGTATAGCACCACCGCCGCCCACCACAACCGTTTCTCCCACTTCTTCTTCTCCAGGTTTCGAAGAACGCCGATGCCGACTAGAAGACCTGGAAAATAAAATGTAAGTAAATGGATCTGATACTTAATGCTTTTAGGTTAAAAAGCGGATGTAGCCACCAAAAAGGGATGAAAAGTAATTTGGACGATTTACGTAATAATTACGACGACGGTTATCATGTACAGTTTTTTATTTCTCCTTCTCTCATTCCATGCTATGAGTCTCGACTCTCGAGATACGTTCAGTCAGTAGCACGAAGATTTAGTTGGAGGAATGCGCTACCACTATGACGTTAACAAGTTTTAGCAACGTGGTCGTGTACACAAGTATAACACGTAACTCGTAAATCGTGTAACTTATGCGGGGTTTACACGGGTGACTATAGCCGCACGATTTACGCCGCACGGCGAAAATCAACTGTCTAAAATGGCAATACGCCGCATGCCGAATTGCCATTTAGACAGTCGATTTTCGCCGTGCGGCGTAAATCGTGCGGCTATAGTCACCCGTGTAAGTCCCGCATTACGGAGAGTTGAACGCCTCCGTGGTAGTCCAGTGGATTAGAGCGTGTCCCATTCCTGCGGTGGAAAAATGTTATTTCCAAGTTTGGTAATTGGTTAGGACAAATTAGGCTGATCACCTGATTGTCTGACAAGTAAGATGATCCATGCGTCGGATGAGCATGTAAAAAGTCTGTCCTGCCCATGATCTCTCGCCAGTCGTGTCAGTCTTCCGTCCCACTGGGTTATGAGAGTGAAGGAATAGAAAGTGCTCTTGTGTACTGCGCACACACTTGGGCACTATAAAATTACTCCTCGTAACTGGCCTGGGCCGTACCACAAAACGGTTCTGAGACTCAAACAATCGAACGAGAATGCCGCGTCCTACTCTAACAACATCATTTAACGTTTGTCTACTGGTTTCAATTAAAACCGGCCACCGTGAGCGAAACCGGTGTGGGAGTTATTATATAGTGCTATCCCTCTCGCACTCACCAGCCACGGCACCCGCGAGGTGTGCGACGTATCCGATGTTCTGCTGCAGCTGGCTGGTGTAGCGGTCGTACACGGCGGTGCCGACGTCCACCACCGCCAGCAGCAGGAACACCAGCAGCTGCACTATCGCGAACTCCATCTCCGACCAGTTCTGGAAACGACAGCGAAGATTAGCTCATCATCATTAGTCAAGGTGTCAAAAGATAGAATGTACTAGATGACACCCGTGGGATTATCGCGTGGGAACCGTACATTTTTCCGGGATAAAAATCCTATGTCCTTTCCCGGGACTCAAAGTATCTCCATACCTTTCAGCAAAATCGGTTCGGCGGTTTGGGCGTGAAAAGGTAACAGACAGACCTTAGTATGGACATAAGCGTCGCTCGGATACAAATAATACATTTTAGAAAGGGCATAGAATACATATTTTTATCTCGAAAAAATGTACGGTTCCCGAACGATATACGAGTTTTGGCGCAACGGAGATCATTTAGTTCTCTATTTTATAACATTATCACGATCAAACCCCAATTAAATTTAACCTGGACCTGGCATTGGGCAAGAGGGAATAATTAAAATACTTTCCACATTTCTTAACAGCTACTAACCATGATAATAGTAGCGATATGCGCCGCAATCAACGCGTACACTCCCCCCGAAGCACCAGCTAGATACACCTTGGGGTCCGTCAGACTGGTGGCGAGGGAGCCCGCAGCCACGCCGGCGAGGTACACCAGCACCACGCGCCACCACCGGTGCACCATCTCCAGGGGTACACCAAGAAACAGTTGGACTAGGAGGTTCACCACCAGATGGAGGACTCTGGAAAGTGAAGATATTGCTTTGAGACAGGATGTGTTTTCTTGAAATATACTGCTAGATAGAATGTTAAATTGCATGGTATTACATTGCAAAACCTATTAACGAATCCTGAATAATAATTAGAAGCTCACTATTTTTGAGACCACCTAAGTTATATTTTAATGGAGCATCAGTTGAAGAGAGCCATTTTCATGGTGCTCTACAAATAGCTCGATCAATACAGAATTTTTTCAATCAAGAATTTCCTTCAAGATCAAAGGTATGAAACTTGCTTATGAGTTTCCTCTGCTCTCATCTGTTGCTTATAGCTTTTCCGAATTGACGTGGTTTTTAAAATATCGTAGTATCGTCGTATATCGTATTCACGATTTCCAAACATAACATAGTTGTGAGTTGTGACTGTTAACTTTTTTTTTTTTTCCCGGAGGGGGAAATGCATTACGCATACCACCCAGGCGCAGGGGGCGACCCGAGCGGTGATGTGGGACTCCCGTAGCTAATGAGACCACGGTATACCCACTAAACCCCCCCCCCATCTTCCGCCACGCCGCCTTTTGACGGGGCCACGGGAACGATACACACGTCCGCGACCCCGCCAGCGGTCCGAAGACTCCACGATGGGCGCACAACACGTGCGCCCTCCTCCTCGGCCCCCACCAGGGCTGTAGCAGACGCCCCCCGAGTCTGCTACTTGGAGGCCATGTGGCAGATCAGGTCTGTGGCTCTGCCACCGCCCACACCTCGGCCGCAGAGGATAGGGCAAGCGGCGCACCGCAATACCTACTTGCCTCTTCCTCTGCGGCCCCACCTCGGTGCGCAGTTGTGACTGTTACCTGGCCAACTCATTACTCATCACCACAATTACAAAGATATGCGTAAAAGTGATTGTTATAGTAAATATAATATACAACATACGCGGATTGTTGCTGTTCAAGGCCAGCGACATTTTTTCCTTCCATCATTATGCAAGGCAAGATTATCGTATTATGTAAAACTGCTGCAGTTATCCTAACAAGAGTCATCCTGGTCATATCAAGCGGTTGATAGAGATCAAATGGCCAATGCCATTTGCTAACAGCGTAATGTTGGCAAGTGCATTTTAAATTAAGGTTTTGGTGGACGAAAAGGTGAGCCATGGCTGTTTTTTATAGAGTCGGTTTCTTGGAACTTTTGAATAATGAAAATGTCTCAAAACTGTACACATATCTGATGGCACACGATATAACTGATTATGGTTTTTATTTAGATACACACCTATTCACATAATTCTAGACTACTCAATTGTTCAATGAGAGGTTGTTCCGAAATCAAGCCACAGGAGCTGAAGAAGCCATAGCTATAGCAAATATGGGGTCAAATTGGAAGTCTACTGTAGCGAGCGCTCCAGTAGATGTAGTGCATTTTTAACTGCAGGTAATCTGCCACAGTTCCTGTAGTTTGATTTCGGAATAGCCTCTATATTTTGGTCATTTTACTCACCCCACATGCACCAGCATGTACGTAATAAACCGCCACGCCTCGTCCCTCTTGTGGGGGTTGTATATGAAGAGCTTAGCGATAGGTCCCGTCGCGTCGGTCTTCCCCTGCGCAGCGTCATAGCAGAACAGCACGATCTCCACGATAGAGATCAGTATCATGCAGATAGCTGGCGGCCAGCAGGTGTACTCCTCCTCGTATGTCCCGTCTGTATACGTGAACACGGTTTTGGTATGGCTACGGACTGGTAAACGCAACACAAAGAGGAAGGAGAAGGAGAGGAAAAGGCGGGAAAATTATTTTAAAATTGGCATTTTTTTGACGTCATACCAATTTTTTAATCAATGGTTCGACGATTTCATAGCGGTTGTTTATGAATGGTTTTAAAAATAGAACACAAGTGGTTGGTAACATTTGGAGCACGCGTTGTCCGAGTGGTCGACATATTGGCGTGCGACATCGGAAGTGTTAAATCGATTAAGTCGTTACGTTTGAAAGATCGAATCAACGAGATAGGACAACCCAATGACAATGAAATATATTTTTATAATAAATTCATCGTTGTTTTTTTTCATAATAATATTATGGTAAAGGTCGGGCAAGTTGTTACAAAGGAGGTAAACAAAAACAACACGAGGTAGGGGAGGAAACAGAAAAAATATATTGTTAGTAAATCATGCGGTTAATACTTACATCATATAACTAGAAGCTAGAAACAGCAACCATGAAGATTAGTCACAAGAACTGTTAGAAAACACAATTTACTTAACACTTGTTAGTATTCGTGGGTTTAAAAAAAGTTGTTCACTTTTTGAGCTGTAGTTAATAGCTCTACATTTTCCATTTTAGTGATGTACTATTTCCTAATGATCGACATGTCGATAAAATATAATATGGTATAAATAATTCTTAACCAGTAAGCTCACGTTCATTGCACATAACAAGCACACAAGCAAATCTCATTAAAAATGCATCAGATATTTTGCCCATGACCAAGCAAGTAGTTAGCGGCCCCTTCACCTCTAACCCTGGAGATGAGCAGAATTTAAATCGAGGTGTAATTTAAAGCATAATGGCGAATATACACAAGGTCAAAGTTGTTTACACGATATATAAACAATTCCGCGACTATATTAAATTGATAAGATACAGAAGGATTAAGTTTTTAATTAGTATTGACCTCAACGATAACAAAGAAGATTTAATTTAAATTAAAAAAAAAAGGTTATCATGATTAACTGCTTATAACCTTCTCTTTATTGGGATTTTTACGATAAGATCAGATCTAGAAATAGGTAGTACCTATTCAAAGCTCCACAATATAGTATAAGTAACCAGTAAAATCAAACAACCCAATAAAAAGATGTTTTTGATGTTCCAATATAGGTATAGAAATAGACAGTAATGGAACATGATTTATTTTACTTCTGTAATCGTAAAACTAAGAGCCACTTAACATAAATTAGTATTAGAAGAGCGGCATAGAGATAAATTAATAACGGAAAATACTAATTCAGTACTTATGTATTCCAGAAAACTTTTAAGGCGGCTGGCAAACTTTTGAAGGCTCCATTTGAAAATTCGACAAGTCCGAACGTCCACAGTTTTGACTAACCCACCACAAGTCTTCACCCACATTTCACACTACTAGTGTACTACAATTTTGTCCCACCCACAGGTGATTAGAAAACAATTTAAAATCGATAATAATTGCCACACTCATTAACCTACATCACTAGTCAATTTAAAAAATAGAACTTTTACACAAAACGTTCTAAGTTTGAAAATATTCTTGACGTATTCATGTTTTTTTTTAATTTTAATTTAACTTTTTTTTTTTGAAAAAGGGCAAAAGAAACAGTTTATACGTCCACTTTACGAGCAACGGCGCAAATTACTAGGGATAATCGGAAGAGCCTCGCGCAAGCTTCATTAAAATATTACCTTCAATTGGCGAGCAAGTGCACGTCTGAACGCTATATAGAGCAAGAAGATTTGTATGAAATCATTTTTTTTAATTCAAAGCTGCTTTATTAGATTTTAGGTTCAAATAAATACGAAATAGCTACAGTTAGAAACTAACAGCACGAGTTCTCTGTACGAATAAGAAACATCTATTGACGAAAGTATGTGCTGCGTATTTATTTATCGAAAATCAATGTATAAGGTACAAAAAATACTTGCTCCATAACCGGCTTGTAAAAATCAGTTACTTTTTTCCTTATAACAACTCAAAGTTCAAACGACACGATTTAACACAATATATCGGTTTTAAAACAAAATTGGATAAAATTGACACATCCATCTCTAATTTTGGGTTAATAACATATTTTATTGTGTTTCATAAGTTTATTGTGTATATTGTATAAATTAATATATTTTGCATGATTCACTTAACAATTGAAATTAATATGGCCTTAGCACAGGGTCTTAGTCATCTGTCGGACTTCCCTGACATGTTACAAGCAGAATAAGAAACGAACGTTGGAAAATCCGCCTCTATCTTTTGGTAGAGCACGCGGGAGTAGTGTATACAGTACCGTCGAAGAAATCGATTCATAGACGGACCTACGCGACGCTATTCGTATTTCGTTCGTGTTCTGCCGCTATCAGCAGGGTTTGACATAAATCATAATCACATAGCGCAACTACATTACGTAGGTCTCCCAACTGGGTATAAATCAATTTTTCTGTTAGTGCATAGTTCCTGTTTTCGTATTCTAAGGCCCACTTGCGTAGATCTGGGTTAAAGTTAACTCTGAGTTAAACATCATGTCATATCTGTCACTCACAAAGAGTGATAGAAATGACATGATGTTTAACTCAGAGTTAACTTTAACCCAGATCTACGCAAGTCCGCCTAAAGGGTTATTTCTTTCTTTTTTAAGGGTTTCTATCTAGGAGTTAAGACTCTGGCTCTATTTTTTGTCAGTTTCGGGACCCAAGACAGTTTTTCATGTTCGAGGCTCGCGGGCCTTAAGGTTACATCAAAATTCAAAAGATTTTTCCTTTACCGCTGTCAATCCTAGACACTTTAGACCCACTTGCGCAGATCTGAGTTAAAGTTAACTCGAAGTTAACGCAAGTCCGTCTTAGGAGTTTCCAATGCCAACTATATAAATTCTAGGGAATGTAGCATAAATTGTTGATTCATATTCTAAATGCGAAAGCGTGTACTGTCACCTCTTCACGCCCAAACCGCTAAAACGATTTGGCTGAAATATGACATGGAGATACTTTGATTCCCGGGAAAGGGCCGGACGTAGGATATACTTTTTATTCCGGAAAAATTTACGTTTCCCGCACAAAAAACGAATATTGGCGAAACGGAGTTGCGGGCGTCATTTTAATTTTAAATATACTTACCATATTATTTACTATTTACACGGAAGAGAAATACTTGAAAGGGTCGATTCGGACGTACAGACATACCTGACCTTCGACGTTATCGAATGCTTGTATTGATTGTATATCAGTAATATCACTGATACCGTTATCAGAATTCGTCATACGTTGAGTAACTGCTGTGGATACATATCAGTAAAACGGCAATGGACAAGGATGCCTATGCGATGTTTGATGGCAAACCCCATTTTATGATTTCGAAATTGGAATTTAAAATAACGAAATAGAGCATTTTCAGCGCGATTATTTTGCTAAATAATATATGACACCATCGATCTGTTAAATTGATTCAAAGGCAAATGGCGGCCCTACATTATTCGGTCGGGTTATGTCGTGATTTGACGGCTGGCCTCACATAATCTAACCGAATTACCGTGATCTTCTTATGAATATGAAAGGAATAAGTGTGATAACATTGTTAATAATATATTTTAAACATCTCTTTTTCCATTAAATAATATGTAATAAAAATAACTAATCATAATAATAATAATTGTATTGACATAATAATATTATATTACTTGAATTGACTTATTGAATTGACATTAAGTTACCTAATAATTAAATTGACATTATTTTGCATAAAATTTACAATAAACATAGACTTATAATATACTGACGTAACAATAAATGACTATTTATTTTGAATTATATTTTTTTTTACAAATGTAGGTATTGTTGGTAAATGTAAGTCAAATTGTAATAATATTATTATGTTACATCTAAGAATGACATGTTTATTTTGTAATCTTTTTAAGTCTTGACGTTCATAAGTGTTACTGTGTGACCTATGTGAATAAATGATTTTGATTTGATTGATTTAAATCAATTTCTATGAAAGTACTTTTTATCACAGATTTGTTACAAACATTTAAACAATATTTTTAGTAGGTATAAACGCAGCATTGAAATAAGACGTACAAACGGAAGGAGATAGAGTCATCGGTGTTTGACATTTGGATTTTGGACTATAATTACATCGTGGTGGGCGAGGATGCTCATTATCCAATCTTAGGCCAATAACATTCGACTATTATGAAGACTAACCAGACTACTTAGGTCCTAAAGGATATTATGAAGGCGCCAGAAAGAGAACTGCAGCTGTCATTCAAAGCTGTCAAAACTACTATAGCTTGGTCACCGAACGGGTAGAAATTCTGTTATTGACCTATCGCTACTTGTCTCTTTCCCTCACGCAAGAAAACATCGCCATTGTAATTCTATCGCGTTATTCGCGTACCTTTACAAACGAGTATAAACTATTTCGCGTGAGTCAAAGAGACAGGTAGCGATAGGTCCAAAGCCGAAATTGTCCCTAATGCACATCCCGACAGCATTCAAAGGTATCATTTTTTGAGACATTTTGAGGCCCCATCTCAGAATCTGAAACGCGGTTTGGAGTACTTGAATTTTTCAGGAAGGTCCTCCTAAACGAAATTAATTATTAAACCAAAACAGAACGAACCAAAACAAAAGAAACGAAATTAAACAAAAATAGAACACGTATTAAGTTAGTAGGACAACAATAAACATAATACTAAGTCGTTATGTAACACACACATTGTGATAATTAATTAGATAAGCGATGACACATGGATTTCCCGCGATAATTTTTAAAGCAAAGCACCGGGTGATAGAAAAAAGAGAATTTTGAATTTGGAACGTCACACATTGCATGAATGACTAGCCAATGGATTTAAAAATAAAAAAGTACCGGTGGCAGTCGTTGGCACTGCTTGGAAACCAGTCCAGCTGTCTAGTAAACAAAATTAGTTGTTAGCTGTGCTGTACAGTGTATAATACATGCCTGACTAGGAAAACAAATAAAAAAAAACTAAAAAGTATTTTTTGTCGTAGCGAAAAGCTGGAAAAACATTTAGATACTCATGTTTCATGGTGGTATTCGCTAGCCCTTTTGATTGGCTATCAGAAAACCTCTAAGTAATTTTTTTGGGAATTTCCAAAAACATGCCATGGTCTTCTAAATTCCTAGTCAAGCTTTAAATTGTACAAAACAAGATGCAATGTTAGTGTCATGCTTACATTAATTGCACAAGACACTACAGAAAATTAGCAAGATTATAATACATCAAAAGCGGCCAAGTGCGAGTTGGACTCGCCCATGGAGGGTTCCGCAGCAGCAATAAGGTTAATTTTTATGAAATTATATTATTTTTGATTTATTTTTATATTTCAGTCGATTTAATGAAATTTAGATTAAGGTTTACTATTTATGACGTATAAAAAAAACTACTGGCTAGATCTCGTTCAAACCAATTTTCGTTGGTAGTTTTTATAGTAATATACATCATATATTTTTTTTAGAATTATCATGCCTCTACTTTAGAAATTAGAGGGGGGGGGACACACATTTTTCCACTTTGGAAGAGTCTCTCTCGCAAACTATTCAGCTTAGAAAAAAATGATATGAGAAACCTCAATATGATTTTTGGAGACCTATCCATAGATACCACACACGCATAGGTTAGATGAAAAAAATTTTTTTTTGTTTCATTAAGTTTTACTATTTATGACGTATAAAAAAAAACTACTGGCTAGATCTCGTTCAAACCAATTTTCGTTGGTAGTTTTTATAGTAATATACATCATATATTTTTTTTAGAATTATCATGCCTCTACTTTAGAAATTAGAGGGGGGGGGACACACATTTTTCCACTTTGGAAGAGTCTCTCTCGCAAACTATTCAGGTTAGAAAAAAATGATATGAGAAACCTCAATATGATTTTTAGAGACCTATCCATAGATACCACACACGCCTAGGTTAGATGAAAAAAATTTTTTTTTGTTTCAGTTGTACCTATGGGGACCCCTAAAATTTTTAATACTTTTTCCATTTTTGCATCAAAATCTTAATGCGGTTCACAGACTACATCTACTTACCAAGTTTCAATAGTATAGCTCTAATAGTTTCGGAGAAAAGTGGCTGTGACATACGGACGGACAGACAGACAGACAGACATGACGAATCTATAAGGGTTCCTTTTTTGCCATTTTGGCTACGGAACCCTAATAAAGGCTCCTCTACTCGTTGGCTCATGATGGAACACCGTGATTGTCAATTATAAACGAATATGCCTACGTTTATGATCTGTATTTTTCATCATAGACCAACATGCAAAGGCCGCATAAGAATATAATATTTATGTACACAACTTTATACTCTAGCACAATCGCAAATATGACGTTTTACAGACGTCAGTTCTATAGAACGTAAAGTGTCGTTTCGCTTTAGTGCGGTCTTGCCGTAAGAAACAATCCATCACAAATATTATATACTACATATAAATTTTGTCTTAATGTCTTTAATTCCGCACCAAAAATACTCAAAAGACAGACTAATCATATTGTCATACGGAACACCCATACAATCTCATTTCACACATACCTGTAGTATCAACGGGGTTCCTGTTCGGTATAATGGAGTGGACGTATCTGGCCACGAAGTGTCCGAACACATACTTCAACTGGGGGTGGTGCATCATGTGGACGAACTCCGCGAAGTCCAGGTAGCCGGAGTTGTCGTGGTCGGCCAGGGACATGATCTTGTCCACCACATTGTCTGGTAAATCGTGGTCGTACTCCCGGGATTCGATTATCTCTTTTAACTCGTGGTACGTTATCTTGCCGTCGTTGTCTTTGTCGTACTGAAAACAAAAAAACAGAACGTTAAGTAATCGATACTAAAATTATAAATGCGAAAGTGTGTCTGCCTGTCTCATGTCTGGCTGTATATCTGTTAGCCCTGTCCCGGGAAAGGACTTAAGGTACTTTTAATCTTGCAAAAAGCAGGGTTCCTGCGCTATAATTTATTAAACGAATTTTGGCCTTGCGGGCGTCATTTAGTATTTGATAATTGCGTTGATTCTGAAACACTGCAGATATGTTCTGAAAATGGCGCATTCTTTATAACCAATGAAATTAATCAGGGAAAATGGACTGAATTGCGGTGACAGTGGCGTCTGCGTTATTTTTAGGCTATGGGTCATCTCTTATCTCGACATGGCTAATGTCTGTCATACAACATATTACAAGTTTTTATTACATAGCTTTGCGTCATATAGCAAGCAAATAGACTTAAGTTTCCCTAAACGATTCTTTCGGGTCCAAATCGTGCTTCATTTCGCTACCGGAGAAAATTACGTAATGTTTGCTCTTTGTAATGTGTACAGTGTACACTTGTTTTAGTCACCATACTCAGCAATGCCATAATACAAATATCATGCAGTACAGTGTAACTTTGGTTTATTCTTGAATTCATAGGCACTTTGATATTTTGCTAGGCACAGTAACAAAAACCCAAGAGTCAACGACAGCCAGACTTTTGTCATTTTATAACAGCTGTTTAATATGAGCCCTATAGTAAGAACGACCAGCAACTATGGAGTTTCGGTCGTGGTTACTTAAGGAGGTATCCCGTTCTGAAGTTCTATCTGACCTTCGATAAAAAGTTAAGCTAAACTTTTTCTCTTATTTTCTTCGGGGTAACTGTAGGAATCTCGTCTTCCACCGCCGGACATTTTTGTGAGTTGCTACTGGTAGACCTCCTCAAAGTCTAATACTTTAAGGAAGGAGACCGGTGAGGTCGGCCTGTGATTATTTCAAGAGAGTTTGATCGGCCTTACCATTTATGGGAGCTTTCAACCGTCTGAATAAGACGCCTAGCCTGCAGTGTGAAACTCACTATCCATACAGTTTCCATATCCATACTCTGTCCGTCTGTCTGGCTGTTACTTCCTCACGCCCAAACCGCTGAACAGATTTTGCTGAAACTTGGCATGGAGATTGAGTCCCGGGAAAGGGCATAGGAAACTTTTTGTCCCGGAAAAATGTACGGTTCCAGCGCGATAACCGAGTTTTGGCGGAACTCCGTTGCGGGAATCATCTAGTAGTACTGTATATTTCTTTTGTACTGTTATTGGTATTATACGTTATCATCACAATAGCCGTTGTTTGGTTATCTACCTCATCGTGCGTGACCCATTACTGTTGACTCTACCTATCTACACGCATTACGTTTAGCGCCTTTTGTTCTAGATTCAGACTAATCTAGTTTTTAGGGGCATTGTTTATGTTGTTCGACAGTTCGATATTAATTTATTGTTTAAGTGGTTAGGGCGATTCAAGGTTTCTTTTTCAGAATATTTTTAAGAGTATCATTTCTAGCTTTTTAACCCCGAACGAGTTCTTTTAACGAAAGCAGTGTGTTAATAAATTCAATGTCATGCATCGTAGCATCCATTTCACGCCCACTGGCAAAATAGTGTAGTCTTCGTGAAAATTTTTTCTCTTTGAAATCGCTAATTATTATGGGTGAAGCCAAACGAGCGTAATTTGTGAGTTGTGAGCCGCAGAATTTCTGCTAGCAGAAATTCTACGGCATTCAGTTTCATACAAAAGTCCTGTTTGATTCACACGAGCGTAATTTTGTGAGTTATGATTTGTATGAGATATTTACGCGACCGAAATTTGGCTTCGCCCTACGAAAAAAATTGCGGCCTGCGACACCAAGATCAAAACGTCTTTTTGGCACGTATCAAAAAAGGTTGAGTACCACTGAATTTTAGGGAAACCCAAAATGGCGCGCCTCACACTCAATGTAGCGTGGCAAATATCAATCAATGGTGCTATTTTTAAGCCTATCACACTTGAGTAGGCACTTAAATTCCTTCGAAATATTGTGAGTCATATTTCAATAAAACCGATTCAACGAATATCTAGTATCTACTCGTTCGTAATATGTCGCCAAACTGACGAATCTCGTGCAAGAACCCGTTTTTGACCCATTGAATATATTATATTGTGATAATAAGTTCCACGTAAGTGCAACACCTTGAAAGTTGACAAGTAGGTTTTTAGAGCACCATAATGAAGACTCAATTTTCTGGGTTGCTGTTATGCACTTTAAGATGGATTTCAAGTTGTGGTGGTCAATGGTTCTCCAGCGCCAATTTCACCATTGTTTTTTTCTATGAGACTAATAGAGCAAACAAGACAAAAGATCACCTGATAAGGAGGCTACCTAAATGCTTGTGGATACCTGCAACATCAGAGAAGTTGCAATGTTGCAACTGTTTTAGAAGGAGTGGATACTCTCTTTAGGGAGTTAATATTATGTTTCATATTTTGTAACGGTTTATACTGTGTGCAGGGAAAGCTTAAGGTAAATGTAGAGGACTGCCACTCGTCTAGGTTTTGAGAATGAATATTACTTTGTTCAAGTGTAAATGGTGGCAAAATGTTGGAGGTACATAAGGCCAATAAGGCCAATCAATTCCTAGCAATACTAATACCATGATTTTATAACTACAAGAGGATGCAGAGCTATTAAGCTACATTTTTATGTGCATAAATAGGGTCAATATAATTTTTTTTAACCTTTATGCTAAGAATAATAAAAACTAAGGAAAAGTAAGTCTGTCAAAAAACATGTTCTGCAATACTTCTTGTCAAAAATGTGTACCTTAGTACACATTTCAATACATTTGCAATATTTATGTGGCCTTGAGCGGTATCAGGCTGACGTTACATGACAGTTCGAAAGGAACCAAATTTATAACGGTAATAGTCCCATACTATTATATATATAGTTACATTTCCTTAGTTTTTATTATTCGTAGCCTTTATGGGTGCCCTGGGTTGGGAATGTATCTCAGTTATCTACAGAATCCCAGGATATGAGGGACTGGGCGGCGGAATGATCCAAGCATATCCACTAAAACCACCTGGAATTTGCCATCAGCCATATACGGAGAGATATTGGGGCCCGCCCATTACTCAGGACATCAATTGTTATAGTGTCAAACAGGCTTGACCCCTGTTAGATTCTATAAAAATCAAAAATTGTTAATTTTAATTATGGTTAAATAGCCCAGATTGGCACAAGCGGATCATAGTACACTCAATAATTTACTTACACATTTCTTATGTTTGTGGAATGCTCAACGTAATCATTTGGCACAATGCCAAGAATTCTACTGAAATAATAATAGAAGTTGGTACCATTTAATATTGTACTATCAGTAAAAATAAGTGTCTATTACACATCAATTTAAAATTACTTTCAATGTATAGGTAATAAACTAATAACTAATAACTTTCATAAGTATTTAAGATCCTTCTATTAAATATTAGCTTGCAAGGATCTGAAATACTATAATTTTTTTAGTAAAATGCTTCATAGCTGTTCATAGGTTGATAATTTGAAAGTATTTTTTTGTTAAAAATATAATTAATTATTACATAAATTAATATTTAAAATTTTGAATTTGATGTCAAAGTTTTGTATTGCATGCTGTTTTGTTTGATATAATATCTAATTATGTATTACATAAGTTTACTGCTCTTCAATTCTAGGAAAAACATGTAAGAATAGAACAATAAAAGATTTAAAATAGAACATGAGAATTGAAAGTTTTGACTTTAATAATTAATATCTCAATCGTGGGACTCACAGACACAATAGATTTTCAATTGTTATGCCGGCAGCGGGGTGCAGCTTGGGGATTGATGGGTTAATGCATATTTATATTTCTTTACAGTTTCTACCTTGCTTGTTTTTAGTTATTCTTCATCTTAAAATTTGGTTTAATATAAATTATGGTGTGGGTCTGTACACTTCCTAATATATTATAATATTTTAATTCCAAATATAAAAGGAACAATGCCATATTGAAAGTATGTACTTAACATAAATAAAATGCATGACTCGTATAACATGAAAGAAAAAGTATGATCAAACACTTACCTTGTTGAATATTCTCCTCCAATACAAATCTGATCGTGTCGGAGTTAAAGGCACCGAAACAGTAGTTTCTCTTTGCCCGGACGGCATTTTAGCAATTACTATTACTTTTACAACAAACGTTTATGTTTTAGTAGCACTTAAAATGAGTTAAGTTAAATATTTAACTGATATATTCCTTTTAGGAATGGCTCAATATCATGATCGATTTATTGCAAACTTACGATAAGATAATCTCTAGATTACCATTTATGCGTGTTTACTTTCGGTAAATCGTCTGTACACACAAAATACCGTTACTCTGTAAACTTCCTTTTCAACTAATAACTATTTCAAACACCAAAAATATCAAGCTTCTTGGCCAAAATGTAAATAACAAACGTCAGTTGTCACTTGTCACTAACGTCAACTGTCACAAATCGACTGTCATTTTTTTTTTCTTAACTTTAGGAGTTAGGGCTTTTTAAGCCAACAGCTTTACCATTTTAGAGTTTAGACTTTAATTGCTTTGTACAAGTCTTAAGATGCGACACGAAAGGACCGATGGAGCAATTAGTGGAGCCGCAATTTATTGAAATTGCTTCATATTGGAGCAATTTCAATAAATTGCGGCAATTATTTCGGCGATATTGCTTCTAATTATTGCTCCAGATATTTCATATCGCTCAATGTCGCAAATCCAATGGGCTTAGAAATTCCAGGCAATTTTTGTATGTATCTCGTTCGCACTTGTTTGTTTTGTGATAGTTTTGTGGCTTGCTGTCCTGCTTTCGAGCAACGATGTCGTCCATAGCGAGCGAATACTAAAATGCTTGTGTAGGACAGTATATTTGCCTAGTTGATGAAGTTGCGCCATATTATATCGCTCAATATTGTGTTGCGCAATATTGATGCTTGTTGCCGTTGCTGCAAATTGCTTGATGTAGTCGTGACGTCATAGTTGACGAGTATAGTAGCCCGTAAAATCGCACCTTTGGGCGTAAATAAACTTAATATACCTAGCGGAATAGAGAAACAAAGGCCTGAGCAAGCGAGATGTCACTATCAGTAACAATGCGTGGTAAAAAGAGACGTGTGATACATGACAGCAGCACTCTTTTTTTGACGTCCATCAGCCCGCGTTTCCAGTCGGCAACACCGAGTGTGAACCAATGAGTGAGCTACGTTCATTTGCAGTCCAGCACGGCGACTGCCGTGAATGGGCCCTTTAATAATTGAGTTTGCAATCTGCTGCCTGATGGCTGTCTCCACTCTCCACCAACAGGACGTGACGCACACTTGTTCAAAAGCAACGAAGTGTCAACGTCGCGGTCCGGCGTTTCTATGGTAACCCAAACACATGCATTCTTTGAAACTTTATTTTACGTAGTACATCCTCATTGTTTATTCTTTGAAACATCGTACAAACATCGTACAGCTACACACTTTGCTACACAGTATTGAACGGATATTTAAAAATAACAATAATGCAGGATTACCACAATTCTAATAAGATATCAAGTGTTTTATGGGTAAAATCATCACCTAACTGTTTTAAATTTAAGTAAGTAATTAGTTTACAACTTATAAGTATTTACCTACCTACTTTTGTCTGTATTACTTACATCTGTATTATGAAAATTTTATCAAACTAGCAGTTTAAGTCCATGCTAGGTCATTTTCTTTTTAGAATCAAGCTAAAGCCGAGGGAAGGGGTAGTAAAGTTTCCCAAATTTAGCGATTCAGAACCTACAAACATTAATGAAAGCGGTACCAGTGATTACGTATTTGAATGGCACGCGAAGGTACTTAGCCGATGGGAATTCAACCATTACTCGGAACCAAACAACTGTATTTTGGAAAACGAAAAAGAATACAACAGAAAAATACAGAACGACGATTATAAAGTATCGCAAATGTTCACTTATTTGGACAGTGAGATAATGTCTAAGGTTGAAATAAAAAAGTCTGAAGAAACATCGCTCATCGAAAGGGTACGGGAAAGAATAAACAATGATATCACTAGTTCTACAAGACATTTGTTCAAAAGTGAATTGGATCTAAAGAGCAACGATGAATTACTGAGGCAATCCATGCATATCGTTTGGGATAACTCAGAGTATAACGAGTAAGTGTTGCGCCTGGAGTTTTAGTAACACGTATGAAAGATGATTGCTATTCATTTTTATCAGGCGTTTTGAAAAATATTTCACAACAATTATATTACGGCCCGGCCGCATCTGCGTTTATCGTCCGAAGCTTCGTGCTATGAGACGATACTATTGGACCATACACGCAGATCGTCCAAATATAGTATCGGTTTTAGCGCGAAGCACTACGCATATGCGGCCGCGGCATTATAATAGGTACTATTATAGTACACCTACACACTATAGTAAGCCTTTACGAAGACCCAGCTGTCTTAGAGGAATATTAACATCCTGTGGAAAGTACTGTCACTAGGTACCTATTTAGTAGCCTGTCACGGTACTGAGAGTGGGTTGCACCGGCTTACTTTAACTACCTATAACTTTAACTTCCATAACAAAATGTGAAATGAACTGTTATGTTTACTCATTCATTCTAATTTTTCAGAGATTCCCAACTACTCTTCAAAGACGAGTGTCTACTTCTTTCTCTTTACTACAACCCTACCAACAGTACTCTACTAATGTCACCGAGAGAGAATGACATAGATTATAACCCCTACGACGTGTACACTGGTGCGGGCGTGCTCGAGTTCCAGTATGCTGTCCAGGTTATACAGGAGCAGAATGATGAAGAGGAACTTGTGGCTTTGGTGAGGATATTATCAGGGGTTCCCAAACTAAAGAAAATACAACCAATAGAAGCCTTTTATGTCTTTGAATTCCAGGGGTGCGGTTAACTACCTGCGTAAATTCAACCTTATGTAATAACCTGCTCTTAATTCTTATGGTATATTTTGCGTAGATATTCTGACCTGAGGGCAGGACCCTGATGGGTGTTCCGTGGGACCTAGGTACTCCAATCCAAATTGGAAATGCCATAATTAACTGAATTCACCAACTGATTGTTCTTTTGTTATATTCCGTTTTAGTTTTCCTCTTTACTTGCGGCTCAGGGCTTGGCAATAAGTATTATATGTACATATAATATTAAAAAAAAATAATAAGGATTCCTGTAAATATTTTAGCTGAACAAACTCAACAGCAAGTTGGACAAGAAACAAAAGAGCGTGCTACAGTTTGTCGCGCCACCACTGGGGAAGAACACCTCTTCGGTCCACTTTGAAATTGTCACTGGAGAGAATTTTGATCACGACAATGTTTATGTGGAGTATACAGTCATGGTTTGTATGGAATGTGTTTTTTTTTTACGTGGGAGAGCCATGCTTCGGCACGATTGGGTCGGGTTGGCCGGAGAAATACCACGGGCTCACAGAAAACCGGCGTGAAACAGCCCTTGCGCTGTGTTTCGCCGAGAGTGAGTTTACCGGAGGCCCAATCCCCTACCCTATTCCATATTCCAATATTCCCTTCCTTACCCTCCCCTACCCTATTGCCCTATTCCCTCTTTAAAGGCCGGCAACGCACCTGCAGCTCTTCTGATGTTGCGGGTGTCCATGGGCGATGGAAATTGCTTTCCATCAGGTGACCCGTTTGCTTGTTTGCCCCCTTATTTCATAAAAAAAAGAGTTGAAAAGCAAAGCATCAAAAATATTTTAGTCTCAAAAAGATGCTTCTTCCATCTATTGTTTTCTTATTAGGTTCCAAACGAAATAGAATGCACTGGAGACCTCCATGGCCGCACTCATGTCAGCAAATTGCTGGAATATGGTTCAAGCAGGTGCAACTTTGGACACGTGATGGATTTTGAACTGGAATACAGTAATAGTTTTGGTAAGTTTAGCCTCACTTGTACTAGAGGGTTATAAATAACCCCCTGGCACAAACGACGTATTGCAAAAGATCCCATCCAAATTAAATGCATCATTATGATACCACTTACAGCAAATGAACTGCTTGTTGAATGAAACTGATTTTAAACTTCTTCTTATATGTAAATTTTATTTGAATCAACTTCCAGACCCGCCTCTCCTTACGATATACTTTGAGGTTATATCTGTGGACTGGTGGCGGAGACATCGCACGGAGGGTTACGCTTACATCAAAGTAGCTCTTGTTCCGGGGAAATACGAAGAAATTTTAAAGTGTAGAAGACCAGAAGAAGATAAGAGAGAGGCTGAAAGAAGACGATTCTTTGTGGGAGAATGTCACCTGATAAAGGATTTGCGGGTGTTGGATCATCCGCAGGACTATGTGAGTGTTGTATACAGGAACATATTAATATTATAATTGTGTGATATGTCTGTCAGATTCATGGAAGATCCCAAAGGTGTTTTTTTAAATATCATCGCCTTTTTAATGTTGTTGGTAGGTTTACGAATGATGAATAACATCATCCATTAAACGTAAATATATACTTTTTAAACAACACGAAATTCTCATTTTCAGGACGCAAACTTCAGGTTCGTCACATCAGGTGATATCACCGTGCGCTGGAACGTCATCTCCCAAGCTCACAACCCTGGGTCTCAGCCTTCTGGCCCCAGTTCAGCGTCACGACTGCTCCAGGGGGCGGAAGATGCTCTGCAGCAGTACAGCAGAGCCAAGGCAACTTTAGCGTCTGCTACAGAGGATTTAGATGCTATTTATGGCTCTGGAGATAAGTAACTGTAATAGTTAGTTCGTCAGGACATTCAGATATTGTTAGTGGTACCGACGATTTTGGTGTGTCCCAATAATTTAAGTGAGGGTTTTTGGACATGTAAGGCCGGGTCCGCAGCGCCAATTTCCTAACAAAACATGATAGCAATACATAATTCAAGACGTGAGTGGAAGAATAAGGTAAGTAACATGAAAAAACTTCCCGTTTTTTTGCTTAAATGGAGGCTTTAGGGCCGGAAAAGTTATTTGAAAAAGAAAAACTATGGATTGTATGTGTAGCCAGATATATTAGCTAGGTTATGAAGTAGATTAGTTACAAGTTTTATTGAAATAATTAGGGAAAAAATGTGTTATTGTCCGTATGTTACGAAATGTTACTTACCTTATTCTTCCACTCACGTCTTCATTATTAGCAAGACATGTTTTGATAGCAGACCGTCCGGTGCATTCTGTTTTGTTCGTGTTTGTGGAACACAAAATTCCCCTCCCCGCAAGCGAATGCGGGAGATGTTATCCATATTTTGTCTCAGCAAACATGTTTTTGTATTTTTTAACCGACTTCCAAAAACGAGGAGGTTATACGTTCGTCTGTGGATATTTTTTTTTATGTATGTTCAACAAATACTCCGCCGTTTATGAACCGATTTTCAAAATTTTTCTTTTGTTATATTAGGTTCCACTCCAATTTGGTCCCATTTTGTCAAAAGTGGTGATCTGATGATGGGATCCATGAGTAATCGAGGGAACTCCTCAAAATTCAAATGGAAACATATGTTTTTTTGGTTTCATATGAAGTATTCCAGGCATATGTTACCAAAAAGTAAGATTTTGCACCAGGATTTACCATGGTTCGAAGGTGGTGAACAGAACTCCTTACTCCTTATAGATACATGTTTGGGGGTTTCGGCGTTGTCTTAAGAACTGAAAGCATATACTACTATGCAAATTTAATTAATCATCATCATCATCACCACCATTCCACCATACATCCGTGAGTAATCGAGGGAACTCCTCCAAATTTATATGGAAACATAATAATATAATGATTTCGATTTTATGAGAAGTATCCTAAGTATGTGCTACCAAAAAGCAAGATTTTAAAATTAGTTATACCATGGTTCCGAAGGTGCTAAGAGAACTCCGGATTCCTTATATATACAAGTTTGGGGGTTTCGGAGTTGGTTTAAGAACTGAAAGCATATGCTACTATGCAAGTTACATTCATCATCATCATCACTACTACCAGTCACCACACCATGAGTTATCTAATTATAACCCTATTATTGTTACTTTTAATCGTCTTTAAGAACAAAGCCCAAATTTGTCGAACGATTTAAAAAAATATAATGTTATTTCAATGTAAATGACTCGACCTTGGTGTTTAGGTTACCGAGTTAGCAACTTGATCATAAGATCTATGAGGAAAGTTATTCTTAAAATTTATAAGGACGATTTTAGTTATATTTGAGCATCCATACAAATATTATAAATGCGAAAGTGTGTCTGTCTGTCTGTCTATCAGTCTGTCCGTTTGTTACCTCTTCACGCTCGAACAGCTGAACCGATTTTGCTGAAATTTGGCATGGAGATACTTTGAGTCCCTAGAAAGGACATAGGATAGGATATTTTTATCCCGGAAAAATTTTAAGTTTCCGCGCGATAAACGAATTTTGGCGCAACGAAGTTGCGGGCGTCATCTAGTAATGTTGAGTTGTTTTCATGAGTGTAATGATAGAAAGTCACTGAACAGAACTTTAGAGCCTTTAAAGACAGGCGTATAAACATTAATTTTATTATTGCTTGATTAACGCCAAGCATATACATTAGGTATACAGTGGTATATGCTTGGAGTTAAGTAAGCAATTCTGAAGTAGTGATATCAGACAATGAGTTCTCATAATATCATGAAAGTGTATCCTGGATCCAAAGTAACTAAGCATAACACATATTAGTCTGTGCAGAAAACCAGCTTATAAATCACTTAAAAGAGTGAAATTATTATTTTTAACAAAAAATTAAAACCGACTTCCAGGGTAAAAACAATAATAATTTATAATGAACAAAAAAAGTGTTAAATAATTCTTACTCTTTAAAGTGCCTTATGCATAATTCTCCTAAACCTCAACTATTTCTGTACACAATCTACATTATTTTGAAGTCGGTACCAGTCTTAAATATTAAAAATATTTTGTCATACAACTCAGCATTCTTATAGCTGGTACCGTCTTCAAAATAATGTAGATTGTGCATAGAAATAGTTGAGGTTTAGGAGAATTATGCATAAGGCACTTTAAAGAGTAAGAATTATTTAACACTTTTTTTGTTCATTATAAATTATTATTGTTTTTACCCTGGAAGTCGGTTTTAATTTTTTGTTAAAAATAATAATGCTAACAAAACTGCAGTTAGGCCACGCCCCTATTCTGTATTGCAAACATGTTGATGTTAGAATAACGTAAACACCGGCGCTGCGGACCCGGCTTTACGAAGCAGATTGTGTCAATATTATTGAAATGAATAATATAGAAACAGAATAACTATTTTAAAATGCGTTTTATTCTTACATTTCTAGTTACATTTCAAATAACAAAATATACAACCATTGATACATCTCAATGTACATACAATACAGAAATTGATCACTCCGATTTAAAGTTAGCCAGATAATTAGGGTAAACTACCCAAAGTTTGGCAGATATCCCATAATTATTAATTGGCATCTTAGATTTTTGTTTGAAAATAATGCCAATAAACAAGATTTTCTGTTAAATAAACGCTAAAAGTGCCAATAATATTGGTCGTTTCACTTTACTTCATTTTAATGAGATATTTTTACCTTATCCACATTTTTAAACCATTATATTAAACATTCGAATTTTGTCACGTACCTATTTCACGAATATTCAAATACAAACAACTCTATGATCAAAATCGCATGCCGCGTTTCACCATCTCCCTCATATGTGCAGTGATGTTCGCTAGCTGTCTCGCTCGTTTGGTTCGCGCTGCCCTGCTCCTCTGCAGCTTCACACTGCGGGCTTCAGCCACGTAGCACTTGGCTGCAGCATGAGCTCGCCTCACCGCCTTTTCTACTTCCACGTCTTGGCGGATCAGCATCGTCTCCCAGGTGCTAAGTGCTCGGTTGATGGCAAGGCGCTGGAATAAGTATATAATAATATTATGTTAGACATGATGCAAGAGGGGTGAGGTGTCAAAAAATAAGTAAGTACTTATAGTTATTCTTTTCAATGCTTTTAGTCTCTTTCCCTCTTAATACAGCAAAATATGTAATATTTGGAGCGAACAACAATTTCCTATTTTTTTTTATAAATTCCCAAATGAAGGTATAGTTTTTATTTTGAAGATTATATTAATATTATGTATATTAAGGTTTGTGACCTGAATAATGATGTATGGGATGTAAAAATCCCTGTTACTTGTTTTTTCTATAAGTATTTCTCATCTTTAACCGACTTTCAAAAAGGAGGAGGTTATATTATGTTCGGTTTATGTAATCACAATCATAATAATTATACAATGGGTCACATTATGACCCAATTATTGGTACTTTTCTTGATATTTTGCAAAGAAGCAGATGTTTTTAATGATTATTTCGCTGTTTGTGGACCGATTTTCAAAATTCTTGTTTTGTTGTATAGGATATAATCTTAATTTTGTATAACGAATACGAAAGTGGTGAGCTGATGATGGAATCTATGAATAATCGAGGGAAACCCTTGAAATTTATCAAAACACTCATAGTGGTTAAAATGTTGTTTCTACATATTATGTAACGAATAAAAGAAATTTCATGCGAAGGTGTCTTTTGGTCCAAAGGCTCTGAACAGAAGAACCTTAAAAGATAAAAGTTTGGAAATTGCAGCATCGCTTAGATAACTGCAAGCATTTACCACGATTTCGCTTACAGCACCTAATATAATGTGAATAGTTAATATTCGTAGTATCTACGGATAAAGCCTTGTGTTGTTGATAACTAAAAAGAGTAAAATTATTATTTTTTAACAAAAAATTGAACCCGACTTCCAATTTGAAAAAACAATATTCTTAAATGAGCTAAATAAAATAATTCTTATTCTTCATTAGTGCCTTTTTCATAATTCGACTAAATCTCAACGAATTCTGTACTCAATTTTCATTCTTTTGAAGTCGGTACTGGCTAAGTTCTTTGTCAAGTAGGTATCTCAGTTCGGCTAGCACCGACTTCAAACGAATGAAAATTGAGTACAGAATTCGTTGAGATTTAGTCGAGTTTTGAAAAAGGCAATAATGAAGAATAAGAATTATTTCATTCTTTTTAGCTCATTTAAGAATATTGTTTTTTCAAATTGGAAGTCAGGTTCAATTTTTTGTTAAAAAATAATTTTAATATCAACTCACTTGTGATGCTTCTTTCAATCTAGCACTCCGTTTTCTCCCAGCGTCATTTACTTTTTTGATCCCGTCCACCAGTTGCAACTGCTTCCTCAGCTCTTCAGCCGCAGCGGTCCGGCAACGCCTCTCAGCAGCTATTTGTGCTCTTGTCTCCTCTAATATGACTTTGTCTAAGGTTTTACAAATCTGAAATAAGAGAATTCGTAACTTATGATTAGATTGCACTTGTACGTTCTAAAAATTGCATTAGAAGGTAGTAACTTTGCAAAACCATAGGTACGTTATCTCTATTTTGCAAAAGGAATTACGTGACTCAATAGGCGTGACTATTAGTAGTCAGTTTCTGGTCTTATTGACCGGTTCATTTTTAGTAAAATTTAAAATGAAAAAAATCTAGAGCTTCAGAATATAGATCAGGCTTCAGCAGCCTCACCCTTCTTTTTGGCTTCGCCGTCGTCGAGTTACAATACCTTAAACAAATATTAGGAAACAATAGATCGACATGTAGCCTAGTTTTGGGGTTTTTCGACATGAGTTAGTCTCAAAAAAGCAAAACACATATTTAGATGGATGGTGCAGACCCCTTCTAGTGGTAACCAACCTTCTCATCCTCTCTATCAGCCAGCTTATCCGCTGTCCTCATCTCCTTATGCCGAATGTTATTGATGAGGTCACTCCTCCTGGCGTTGAAATCTGCGGCCCTCTCGCGACTCCTATGCTCCCGGTAGTTCCTCTCATGCTGCCGTTTCTCGTGAAGATAGCGACGGTACTGCGCTGTCATTTCAGCTCCGACCTGATAAAAATATGTGGTTTCTAGGTTATTTTTTGTAAACACTATTAATTGTCCAATTAAGTGCTTTAGGCGAGAAAGTTTATATTTTCCTATAAGTATACTATAATATTATGTAATTCTACTATCAGCTGATAAGTTGATTCATAGGCAGTGGCAGACCTACGTAATTCGGTCGCGTTATGTCAAACCCATCCGACAGCTAACAGCTAACATTGAATTGACGTAATTCGACTAAAATATGACGTAGGTCCGTCAACTGCCAATGAATCAATTTCTTCGATGGTACAAAATATTTCTTCTGCCGAGACCCGATTTCACTAACGTCTGTATGAAAATATGATGCCTTTTATCAATGAATTGTTAGGTATGAAAAATTAAAGAGTTAAGATATTTAATGGGAGCTGTTAACTTTAACAAGCCTCAAAGGTGGAAATTGGCACCAATTATTACAAATTGCTATGCCTAATCTGACAATATTTTTATATTCTTATTTAGGTATGCATTACTACTTTAGTCATGCTACTCGTGCAAATGTTGCAGGTGTCCACTGCATATTGGTGGTAATTGATAACCATCAGGCGAAACGTCTGCTCGTTTCCTGGTCTAATCAAACAACTTATAATAATCCTCACCGCTTCCTTCTCCCTTTTCTCCTGTATCCACATCCTGTGGAACTGCTCCGCCAGTCGCTCTCTCTCATCGCTCTCCTCTCTCTTCCGAGAGAGTGCCGCCAGCAGTCGCCAGTCCCGCTCAGGTATTTGATCTAGGAGGTCCTCGCTTTGGTAACAGGAGTTGGACCCTGGGATAACATATAAAGAAGATCAGCTCTAAAATTGGACTTATCTGAGAGCAAGACAACATATTATTACTGTTGAACAGTTAAGAACAGCCGCTGAAAAGTGAGACTTATTTTAGAGCAAGACCCAATTGTTTCGTTTCTCCTTCACAACATGGACCAGATGCAAAACAATGTAGCTTTTCTTTTAGGACTATTTGCTTTTAGGACGTTATATTTCCACGCTACTAAATATGCAAACGCTTGTAAGACACAGGCTCCCCCTACGTTAGATGCTGACGGAAATTGTATAAGATCTGAAAGACTTTAATCATTATTTTTTGACATCAGAGGAACATTACCAGATGTACATCGTCCAACCGGAGACAATTTCCTTGGTGAAGTGCAGAGTGACCTTCTGGGTGACTCTGTTATTAGTTTGTAGCAGAATACCATGATATTCTTCTGTTTCTTATCGATAACAATCTGTCCTTCTTCTTCTTGGAAGAGCCAATTATGTTAAAGTCATTCTTTTCAACGACATTTAGCTTTAACAATTATTAATTTTAATAAATTCTTTTGTCAAGACAAAATGTAACTTAACAAAGAACTGTATCAAGTTTATAATTTCATCATCACGTCATTATCACATTTGAAATATCTCACGCACTAGCCACATTGGAAATCCGAAACTTGTTTGTGAAATTATGATAGCGCTTAGTTGCTAGGATTGTATCGATTAAATTTGTGTCTCAAAATTTAGGTCATTCAAGAAAACGTGGGGTTAATAACTTTATGGCGCATCAACAAAAGTAGATAACAGAATTACAACCGTGTCTGACGCGTAGGGTGTTTAAATCGTGCTATTTTGTGTCGCAACTAAATTCATGGCTAGCTGCATCTGATGTTAAAATAGTTTCGCCACTCATCGCAAATCTGGAGTATGATAAACGAAGATTCTAATATTATTACATTTCAAAGTAACTATTGACTCGCGATTGGTAGCGATTTCAAAGGATAGCCTTATCAGCTGCTATCAGACGTGAGATATCGCGATGCGATATGCCAGTCGAAGACGAGCCACGAACCGGTGGTGACGCGAGATATGGATAAAGATAAGAGGCCTTTTGTTAGAAGAGCGGAGGTACTGAAGAAACTCAACACAGAAAACTTGCAGCTGATCGAGCGCGGTCTGCTCGGGGACCTCCCCGAGAGGTTCAAGCCAGTGCCGACCCGTGGGCAGTCCAGTGAGCTGGCGGTGGCCAAGCCCACCAGTCTCCTGTCGTCATGTCTACCCATCGTCCCCGACTCCCCACCGCCGTACCCCGAGAAGCGCTCCCCGTCGATAGAAAATCTCTCATCCTCTCCGCTCAAGAAGTCCTTCAGCTTCAGGGACAGACTCCGCATGGGGTTCTTCGGCAAGGACAAGGAGAAGACCAAGTGGAAAACGATAAGCGAGGAGGACGGCAACCTACCGGCGAGCCTCCCCCGGCCGCGACTGAAGCGACAGGTGTCGTCCGAGCTGCAGAGCAAATCGAATAAAAGATTCTGGTTCTTCCGGCATAAGGAGTTCGTCGAGAAACGGGACAAAGTTCATTCGCCCATTTACCAGAGGAGTAAGAGCTTTGAATTTCTCCCGAGACTGGAAATCGAGGATCCAGACTCGCGGATCAAATCCACTTTGACGAACAGCAACTCCTACGCGTACGGCAGCAGCGATACTCTCGTGTCTTCCAACGGGAGCGCGGACTACGCCAACGTCTACTACGATAAAGATAGCACGATATGCCTTAAAAGTATCAAGCCGCTCCAGGAGTCCGATCATAACTCCAGTATATCCACGGCCACTTCAGCCTCTAGCGGGATAGTGTTGAATATTATGAAGTCCGACTCGATGCAGGACCTTCTCGACGAGTTCGACAAAGCGGTGGACCTGTTCAGTGAGAATTACCTGAGTGATTGTGAGACGTATACGAGGACGACTAGTGAGTTAACCGTGAGGGAGAAGAGGAAGAGTTCGTCGTTCTCGACTCTTCCCTCACCCAAGATATTGCAAGTGAATAAAGTCGATAAAGTGAGTGATGAGTTTAAAGACGAACTGACGAAAATATTGAGTGTGCGACAGTCGTCAGCTAGTGCCAGGAGTCCGAGGAGAGGATCGGTGACCGACTGGTTCGTTCTAGAAGATAAGTTGGCGGTAGCGGACGGGAAGGTGATGGAAATCAGTGACAGAAACAGGTACCGGCGGGCGCAGAATAAACCCGTCAAACTTGTGCGGCGGATAAGCTCTACAAAATACGTAAGTTCCAAACTTTTTATATATATCAGGATCTTTTATAAATCCAGATTTTCTGACAGGAATTTATCTACTCAATAGCGTCATTGATTATTCAACGTGTTCGACGTTGGCCAATCAGAAGCGCAAGTATCTCATGTCAATTAACCTCAGGAATCAGGCACGAATCACGAGTAAATAAGAATTATGAGGTAAATAGTCATGTTTTGATTACTCTAAAGAGAAACATATCTTTTGGCTTAGGCATGCCCATTTGATAGCGTTTTATCTAGCAATAAGCAATGTATCACGCTGATAACAGCTGGCGCACTAGTATATTGCTATTCATAAAAACGTTTACATAATACAGAATTTAACTTTAAACTGGATGCAGAAAGAGAATAAAATTGTATCTACAGAAATGTGGGTGCATTTTCAACAAGGATTATACTCTAACAATATCCTATAGCTATGTCCACATTGTACCCTTTCATCTTCAATTTTCATAATCTTTTGACATTTCGAATGTCAAAGGATTATGAAAATTGAAGATGAAGGGCACAATGTGGACATAGAAAATGACTTCTTAAAATGTATGCTAATGATTATATTATATTATACGTCTTTATTTACAAACATCTAAAGACTAAATTGGCGTTATCTCTAATGAGTAATGATTGAGTAGTTTGAGTACAGCCTTGATCAATTTTATTAGAATTGCTTTCGTCATTCTTCTGCAATACATTCTTTAGAAATGCTGTGTTCTTCATATTAATATTTAGATTTAGAAAAGTAAAGTATTTGGGACAACATAAGAGTGCGTTCGATTCGTAGTTTTATGTTGAGACATAATAATATTATTTTTAGGGCCTGTTGAACACCACTTCCACCAACTCTACCAGTGTTGTAGTTACTAACACAATAATTATTAACATCTCACACCCTTTAATAAGAAAAGTTAAATAAATGAATATTATTATTATTGAATTTAGCAGGACTGCGTTCACATGTTGAAGACCTTAATGATTACTTACCTCATAAACAAAGTACGAAATATACGTAAATAACGAATCTCTCTGTGTGCTGTAAGATGTGCATATCATATTATGTATTCAATACTTATCACAATATGTTGATAAGGTGGATAGAAGATTTATTGAGGATAGCTTGTTGAAAACAAATCTATAATAATATTTACACTTTTATGTGTTTGCAAATTGCAAAATAAATGATATCTTCAGTTATAAATAATAATAATAATAATAAAGCCTTTTATTTTATTCCGAACTTCAAGGTTTTCTCTTTCTAGTAATATGTTTTAAGCACTGATTATAAAATGTCTCTGCGTTCGGTGTGCCTTACAGCATAGGCCTCCTCCAACACTTTCCACTGTTTTCTATCAAGTGCGATTCTTTGCCACAGGGGACCAACAGTCCATTTTAATTCGTCTTCCCATCTTCTCACTTTGCGACCACGGCTCCTTAATCCATCTCTTGGATACCAGACTGTTACTTGCTTACTCCATTTATCGTGTTTGCAACGGAGCATGTGCCCTGTCCATCTCCATTTTAGTCTGTCGATATGTGCAAGTATGTCTGTAAGTTTAGTTTTCTGTCTGATATCCGCATTCCTGACTTTATCCTTCAATTTTAATCCGAGAATGCTCCTTTCCATGGCTCGCTGACATTTTGCAAGTTTTTCCCTTTGGTTTTTTGTCAATGCCCAGGTTTCGCAGCCATAAGTGATTTTTTTATTTTTATTTTTATTGAAAAAGCACAATACACAGTACAATCGTAACAATACAAAGGTTGCTTACATTATTATCTAAGCTGGATTGTAACGTAAAACTATGTGCATGCAACTAATCTAAAATTAACAAGTTGGCTCCTCTAATATAATTATTTAAACATAATAATATTGTGTTGATATTTTATATTAATATTGTTATTATACTTCAAAGTTTTTAGAAATAAACTGGTTATGGAGGATGTCTTTCAGAATTTTTGAAAATGAGCTAAAGTTTTTATTAAAAATGTCCAATTCTATGTAATCTCTAGCGAAATCATTGTATTGCCTGGCCATGCGCGACAATGGGTTAAAGTAGGAAATGTTATCTACACTACTATTATAAAGAGGAAAGATTTGATTTTTTGTTTGTTTGTTTGTTTGTTTGTTTGTTTGTTTGAGTCGAATAGGCTCCGAAACTACTGGACCGATTTGAAAAATTCTTTTGCTATTGGAATCTTACATTATTTGTGCTGAACATAGGCTACATTTCATTTTGGAAAAAAGTAGGGTTCCGTAAGATATTTGAGTTTTTCGGACGCAAGGTGTAAAAAATCAGCTAGAAAAGTTACTTATTTTGCGTACGCTGCCTAAACTATAAAAGATAGAACCATAAAATGTTCTAAGTAATTGTAGATCTTATAAATATCTACAAAAAAGTCCGCGACACACTATACCTATCTATGTCGAGTGAGGCACAATAACCATTTATTTATTTAAAAATCCTGATTTTTTTTTGGACTACATTAAAACGGATATATTTTACTCACGCTATTAATCCTTATCAAAATAAATTATTTTATCACTAAGTACAGTTTATGTAGATAATATTTGGTCTTTGAATGATTAAAATTGGACGTTTGGTTTTGAAATTAAGGCGAAATTAAAATATTACGATAGTGGGCGTCACCAAAGCGCGTGCGGGGAAGACAATATTCTGTTGTAGAAATGAAAATTCTATACTTAGAAGATATGAAATGACACTCGAAATTACACCTTTGTCACTACATCGCTATAGAAGCCAAAAATGTGGTTAGTTTTTTGTCTGTCTGTCTGTCTGTCTGTCACTCTTTCTGTCTGTCTGTATGTTTGTTCCAGCATCACACGAAAAATACTGATCCGATTTGAATGTGGTTTTCGCAGATATATTTATCTTCTTCCAACCTAACATCTGGTGTATAAATTTTTTTCCCCCACCCCTCTAAGGGGACAAAAGAGGGGGTCAGATTTTGTATCAAACTTTTTTCTTTAACACGAAAACTACTGATCCGATTTGCATACGGTTTTCACGGATTTGCATACGATTTTCACAGATATATTATATTTGTCTTCTTCCAACTCAACATCTGGTGTATAAAAATCCTCCCCCCCCCCTCCCCTCTCAACCCTCTCTGGGGACCAAAGAGGGGTCAGATTTTGTATACAACTTTTTTCTTTAGTGGACTTACTTCATATTAGGTATTAACTGTGTTTTTCAACTTAACATCTGGTGTATGACCTTTTCCCCACACCCTCTTAGGGGAAAAAAGAGGGGGTAAAACATGACGTATTAACTGATGATGTAGAAAATATACTTTAAATGGCAAAACAACGTTTGCCGGGACAGCTAGTTCTTATATTATACTTGTAGAGAAAAAACATTAGTGCGTTTAGCCCTGCGAGCGCTGTATTTGGTATTTAAGTTAATGTTTGAGAGCAGATCCGGTGATTCAATAATAAAATGAATAATTTTGTAGAAGTGCACTAAATCGAGGTAAATGCGTCGGCTTTCAAGGGTCTGTATTTTGAATTCTAACAGTCTGTCGTGGTATTTTAATTTTGAGCGGCCCGGGCTGTACCGGTAACTAACGAGTTTGAGAAACTTTCTTTGAATACGCTCAATGTTATCTTTATGTGTCTGGTAATTTGGCGACCATACAGGGCTCCCGTACTCTAAGATTGTTCTCACTAGGGCTGAATATAAATATAGAGCACTTCTAGGCTCTCTAAAATCTTTAGTTGTCCTAAGAACAAATCCCTGTAATTGATTTGCCTTGTTTATTATGTGACTATAATGAGCTCGAAATGAAAGTTTTTCATCAAAGAAGATGCCTAAGTCTTTTATTGATTGCACGCGTTTGAGAGTTTGACCGTTGATATTATAGTTCCATATAATTTTGTAATATTTTTGGGTGAAAGTTATTACTGAACACTTGCTAATATTCAAATGCATGCGGTTAGCTTGACACCATTTAGATATTTTATCAATATCTTGTTGGAGCGCTTGACAATCTTCTGTGTTGCTATGAGTTTAAAAAGTTTCAAATCATCGGCGTATAAAAGGCATTTGCAAGTTAATTCTGTGATAAGGTCGTTGATGAAAACAACAAAAAGGAGAGGTCCTAGATGTGATGATGCAAGGAAGAATGCATGTATATGCATTCTTCCTTGCATAACGTCGAACGCATAACGTCTTCAGTTATAAATACGTAGCATAAATAGGACAAAAACATTTTTCCTGATAGAGAAGGATAAATATAGTCTTTATTATCCTTTCTCATGTCTCTTTAGTGCCTCTATGTGCTTGAACTATGTATCGACTATTCGATGCAAACAAACACACTATCCATTTTAACCAACTTCCAAAAATGAGGAGGATCTATATTCATCTGTACAATATTTTCTTAAAATTACTAGTACTTGTTACATCTGAATTCAGATTTACGTACACCTTCTGATATTTTAAAGGGAAGCCGATAGGAATCGTGTTTATCTAAATTGCTATTGCTCTAGTCAGGGCGTGTCATATCAAATATGGGATAAAGGTCTGATATTTCGCGACCAGCGACCACCTCGTGAAATGTCAGTCCAGCTTGACCCAAGCCTGACGCAACTGCATATCCGTCATTCAGAGATGTTTTACCTCTCACAGACTTTTAAGCCACCGTCATAAAGATCAAGTCTTTTGAAGCATAGAAGTAAAATAACTCAGAAAGATGCAGAAACCGTTACATCACGAGTGTAAAAGTAAATAATGATGTTTTATTACGTCGCAAGATCACCTAACATCGTCATCAAAACATTACAAATTACAATTACTCTTGCTGGGATTCAATTCGCATACCACCGATTTTAGTTCCTTTGTAAGTGGGAAGGCCTTAATATACAATCGACCTGAAACTTCTAAAATACCTGTTTTCACTAACCGCATCTTAACGTTATATCATATGTCCCCAAGCGGCTATCTGTGCTGCAATCTAGTGTGTCTCCAAAGTCATTAAGTTCTAAGGACTTCTTATACAGGGAGGCCGATCAAACTGATCACAGACCGACCTGACCGGACTCATTTTGTTCATTCTCGAGTCGCGCCTGCAGTATCTGTCCTGCCCGCCACAGTTCGGTTGGATGGTTCGGCCGACATGTAAAACGGGCTCATAGCGTATCTTTTCAAACGAAAACTTTTTCACCAAGGCAACTCTCCCTAGTTTTTTTGGACCTTAGGACTTATAAATACAGACCCGGCCACCGTGCTATGGCCATTAATTACCGCTTATAGGGGGATACGTTCATTGTTTAGCATGGGCATACCGCATAACCACCTGGTTTTTGCCTCCACTTCTTTAATGCTAATCTGCTTATTCTGCCAACATTTTCTGATTGATTGTAATGGTATATATTCATTGAAATCCGCTTTCGTAACCCACTTGATAACAATTAGATGTTATTACGCGATGCATGTGACACTTTCCGCTGCACAACCTTTGTCGACTTTCTACCGTTACGACGCGGCCTATGCACTCTAATTGCTTTAATTAGTTAGTCAAATGATTTATGGCCGGGTTGCGAAATAGCCCACAAAACTATCATCATAAATCTCCACTAATGATCCATACGATACTAGTTTTAGTGATAGTAGATGGACACCTTTTCATCCATCTATAATAATATAATAAATGCGAAAGTGTGTTTGTCTGTCTGCTACCTCTTCACGCCCAAGCCGCTGGTTCAGCGATTGAAAAGATATTTTTCATACTGGAAAAATGTGCGGTCTCCATGACGAATAATGACGCAAGGATCATCTAGTTCGGATGGTCAATAGATTAAACAATAATTATTGTAAATAGCATTATTCTTTTGGCCTACCCTTCAGATTCCTGTATTACTTTTATCATGGAGAAAATGCTTACCGCATCTCCAGCGGATTGGGAACATTGGCCGGGATATGTGGGACTCCCCTGCAGCGGTCTACCCACAGGCTACACCCCATGGTGCTTTACTTTATACGCCAAAGTAGTAGGAACGATGAAACCCATCGCAAAGCATTACTGAACCAGATTTTTCCCAAGTTTTCCCCTCTATATAGCTCCATAACGCCTAGTTTTGTCCATCATAGGCCGATGTGAAAGGCATTGATCCATAATATCAAATACTAAGTTGAGCATATAAGTATGTATTTCTCTACACAATACTATCATAGGACACCACACAGTATTGCAATAACGCTAAGGACTAAAGTTCCCACGGTGTACACACCTTCACTAACGTATAATATTCAGCCAGATATTATTGATCATCAATTAAGGGCCTGTTTCACCAGCTCCTGTTAAAGAGCTGGATAGGCCATCCACAACAACAGTGAAACAGGCCCCTAGTATCTTAAACTACAAGTAACATTAGCAACGGTTGCTAAAGTACAATTTTTCATCTCACTTCGTCTAGAAACTTAGCCTAGAAATGAAAATGTTAACTGAAAAGGTACTTTGTAGTTTATGCCCAAAACTTCGTTGAAAGGTCAAAAGTTCAAACGTCTTTTGTTTCATGTTTGTTTGATGACTATAAGATTTTCTGTTTGACATTTTTTTATGAAATAAGGGGGCAAACGAGCAAACGGATCACCTGATGGAAAGCAACTTCCGTTTCCCATGGACACTCGCAGCATCAGAAGAGCTACAGGTGCGTTGCCGGCCTTTTAAGAGTGAATTGGGTAATAGAGGAGGTTAGGGAAGGGAAAACGACAGGGGATTGGGCCTCCGGTAAACTCACTCACTCGGCGAAACACAGCGCAATAGCTGTTTCACGCCGGTTTTCTGTGAGCCCGTGCAGGTATTTCTCCGGTCGAGCCGGCCCATTCGTGCCGAAGGGTGACTCTCCCACGTCAAATATCCGGACTAGATTAAACAAGGAACGAATCTGTAATTAGATATTAATTTGTTGGATTATTCTTGAGCATCATGGACATCGTGGTCTCTATTTGTGGTCGCTATTGACGTCGTGTTCTCACGACCACTTTCTCTGCCTTTGTCAACGTATTTGTCGGCGTGAGACTCGATCGATTACAGCCGTGATGCAAGTATTGCTAACCAATTATGTTAATGAAATAGTCTCGTATCGATATTGTTTTTTTATGGCCGTTATGTTCTATATGGACGTTTTACACCACGTCTAAGATTGGTCCCGTGGTAGTTTGGGTACCCGGGGTACCAGACAACGGAAATATTATGTTTACTAGCTGTCCCGGCAACGCGTTGTTTTGCCATATAAAGTATTTCTACTTCAACAGTTAATACAAAATCTTACCCCCTCTTTTGAGAGAGTAGTGGGGGGGGGACTTTATACACCAGGATGTTAAGTTGGAAAACACAGTAAATAATATGAAGTAAGTCCATTAAAGAAAAAAGTTACAAAATCTGACCCCCTCTTTGGTCCCCCTTAGAGGGGTGGGGGGGGGGGGGAATTTATACACCAGATGTTGAGTTGGAAGAAGACAAATATATCTGCGAAAACCGTATGCAAATCGGATCAGTAGTTTTCATGTTAAAGAAAAAAGTTTGATACAAAATCTGACCCCCTCTTTTGTCCTCTTAGAGGGGTGGGGAGAAAAAATTTTATACACCAGATGTTAAGTTGGAAGAAGACAAATATATCTGCGAAAACCGCATTCAAATCGGATCAGTAGTTTTCGTGTGATGCTGGAACAAACAAACATACAGACAGACAGACAGACAAAAAACTAACCACGTGTTTGGCTTCTATAGCGATGTAGTGATACCCCCCGCTTATTATTTTTTGAATATCTGTAATGTACAGAATTTTCATTTCTACAGTTTTATTATATGTATAGTTTAAGATTTTGTTACTCTGCACTTACGTACAGGATTACTACTGTATGATACTGCATTTGGAAGCAAATAAATTGGTTCGCCGCCGTCGTCACGAGGCAAAACTCTCTGTCGTGTTTTGCGGCCAGAATTTTTAAAGTCGATGATCGAGTATGTTGATTTATGATTATTTGATTGACTGATTTCTTAAATAGTCTTAAGAATGAGATAAATAGACTATTAACTCCTGAGTCCTAACTGATAACTCTGAAGTGGATTTAATTTGCGCCGAAGCGCTATTTCTGTTTCCGTTTATTTTTATAAGTTTATCTATTTTTACCCGACTGCCAGGAGGGTTATGTGTTTGGCGCGTATCTTGTATGTTTGTAATATTCTTTATTACCTCGTATCTTCAGAACCGCTAAGCGGATTTTCATATTTGAGGTATCGTTAGATTTGTCTTAATGGCCCAAGTGTTCTTAGATAGGTGACATTAAGAAAAAACCAAAATGGCGGATGTTTGACGCCATATTGTGAGATAAACAAAAATAAAAATTCTCCAAGCATATCGAGTGGGGTATCAAAATAAAGGATTTTAAACACTGATTCTAAATATGTATATAACTTGCAGTTTTAATATTAAATCTAACGATAAATCTACACTAATAGTATAAAGAGGAACGATTTGATTTTTGTTTGTTTGGCTCGGAAACTACTGGACCGATTTGAAAAATTCTTTTACCATTGGAATTCTACATTATTTTTGCTAAACATAGACTGGATTTAATTTTGGGAAAAAATAGGGTTCCGTAAGATATTTGGGTTCTTCGGACGTAAGGTGTAAATAACAACCAGAAAATATACTTATTTTACGTACGCTGCCTAAACTATAAAAGATAGAACCATAAAATGTTCTAAGTAATTGTAGAACTTATAAATATCTACAAAAAAGTCCGCGACACACTATACCTATCTATGTCGAGTGAGGCACAATAACCATTTTTTTATTTAAAAATCTTGAATTTTTTTTGGACTACATTTGAACGGATATATTTTACTCACGCTATTAATCCTTATCAAAATAAATTATTTTATCACTAAGTACAGTTTATATAGATAATATTTGGTCTTTGAATGATTGAAATTGGACCTTTGGTTTTGAAATTATGGCGAAATTAAAATATTACGATAGTGGGCGTCACCAAAGCGCGTGCAGAGGAAGACAATATTCTGTTGTAGAAATGAAAATTCTGTACATAAAAGATATGAAATGACACCCGAAATTACACCTTTGTCACTACATCGCTATAGAAGCCAAAAATGTGGTTAGTTTTTTGTCTGTCTGTCTGTCTGTCACTCTTTCTGTCTGTCTGTATGTTTGTTCCAGCATCACACGCAAAATACTGATCCGATTTGAATGTGGTTTTCGCAGATATATTTATCTTCTTCCAACTTAACATATGGTGTATAAAATTTTTTCCCCCCACCCCTCTAAGGGGACAAAAGAGGGGGTCAGATTTTGTATCAAACTTTTTTCTTTAACACGAAAACTACTGATCCGATTTGCATACGGTTTTCACAGATATATTATATTTGTCTTCTTCCAACTCAACATCTGGTGTATAAAAATCCTCCCCCCCCCCCCCCCCCTCCCTTCTCAACCCTCTCTGGGGACCAAAGAGGGGTCAGATTTTGTATACAACTTTTTTCTTTAGTGGACTTACTTCATATTAGGTATTAACTGTGTTTTTCAACTTAACATCTGGTGTATGACCTTCCTCCCCACACCCTCTTAGGGGACAAAAGAGGGGGTAAAACATGTATCAACTGATGATGTAGAAAATATTATACTTTAAATGGCAAAACAACGTTTGCCGGGACAGCTAGTAATAATATAAAAAAACAAAAAACCGCCTGCATGGATAAATACAATATTAATTAAAAATTAACTGACATACTGAAACGACGAAAATTCAATGACAAAGTATTAAAAAAACAATGATTAGGTACCTACTTAAAACTAGAAACATACATTGAAACAGTACCAAACCTATTTAAGTACCTATTATAACGTATTGTAGTTAGGTATAGACACGGAAATATCAGCACGGTAGTTAGTCAATTTTGTATTAGATTGATTGTCGAAATGGTTAGATGACTACAACTAAAAAGTCGCAAATAAAATAAATTAATTAAAAATCAAAAAACCCGACTGCAAAAAATGTTAACTAAAAAGAACGAAACAAGACCTAATTCTGCCGGAGGCCTCGAATCCAATATCCATGTTTTAATTGATACGACTCTTGCTTACGAGTTTCATGCAAGGATAAATAGAAGGTTACATAGAAAAATGTAGAAGAAGAAAGTGGATTATAAAATGCAGTCGGAGGCATAATATTTTATGATTTATGATTAATTAATGTTAAACTTGGTGCGACATGCCTCCGACTGCATTTTATAATCCACTTTCTTCTTCTACATTTTTCTATGTAACCTTCTATTTATCCTTGCATGAAACTCGTAAGCAAGAGTGGATATTGGATTCGAGGCCTCCGGCAGAATTAGGTCTTGTTTCGTTCTTTTTAGTTAACATTTTTTGCAGTCGGGTTTTTTGATTTTTAATTAATTTATTTTATTTCAACATCACTGTTGAATACATAAGCTCCTGTCAAAAGACCTCAGAAACTGGGCACAAAGCTTTAGCTAGTGGTGGAAATTTTGAGCGTACCTATGCTTAGTGCTTACTAGAGTAGTTATAAGCTGACGTGCATGTATATCGACTTACGTTAGGGTGTCTACTCTCTATGTAGAACTAGCAGCTGACTGCTTCGGGACTAGTTATTATGACATAAGGCGATCAACTTAAGCCCCTTTCACACGTGCGTCCGGGACGTGTGTGCAGCTGACTTAAGCGTATGACACGCTGATAAGAGGTGATAAGAGGCAGTTTTTGCAAATAATTAGGTTTTTATGGTATTTTCTGGTTTTTTGCTAATTAAATGTGTTTTCCCGGTTGTTGAATATGCAGGATAACAAAATAATTACCAATTATTTTTTCAACTAGTGCAAGATACATTTTAATTAGGAACTGCTATTTATACTTACAAGATCATGATTGGCAGGATTTTCTTTCTTTAGTAAAATATATTACTTTAGTTTCGTTTTCATTTTATCTTTGTTCATGATTCACGACATTTATTTCTATTAAATATTATAGGGAAACAAAAATATTTTATCAGCTCGAACAGAAAATGACAACACACAATAATTACGACGAATGTTGCATAAGCTCGTCAGCGTGTGCATAGTCTTATCTAGTTCAATTAGTCAGGAAGCGGCACTCGTGAGTCGTGACCCGCCGCTCTTATGACTTATGAGCGACGAGAGCGGCTGTGGCCTGTGACGAGGAGACTCCCAAAGAGGAAATCATTATTTCCAAATCACGGCTTCGACGAGAGAAACGAGAGCTCAAAGTTTTTTTTATTGGCTTCGATCACGTGAATAATATGAATCTCATACAAACTGTCCCTAAGGACATCATCGTATCAAAATTGAATTGAAATCGAATCAAAATCACATCGAAATCAAATCTAAATCGAATCGAAATTAAATCAAATTGATACATTGAATTCTGCTGAAAATCGGTTATTGTGCGGGAACCGTAATTTTTTCGGGTTATAAACTGTTCTTAGATGTGTCTTTTAGGCCGGTACGTAAAGTCTCTCCTTAAGAGCATACGCTAACACTATTTTTCCATACAAACGTATTCCTCAATTTCCTCCCTGGATAATGCGTCTAGACAAATGATTTTTTTATACATTATTGGGATCTGTGAAAGCTATGCCTCTACGTCCGATTTTTTTTTAATTTACTAATAAATAAAATAATATGACCCTTCAAAAATCGCAAAAAATTAATGTTCCGTACCCCGCCAATCAACCGACCATAAAACGAATTTGAAAGATCTTTTAGGTAAAATAAAAAGGTAGAGGCATAGACTTATCCTTTCTGAAGATATTAAAAAAAAAATTAGGCTCTATTTTGAAGGAGGAATCAGAGGAATACGTAACCTCGATTTACTGTATCACGGTGAAGCGTGATGGCAATAGTTTCTTCGTTCAAATTTTACTGTACCTGCGTTCCCTCTTAACCATGGCACAGTAACCATGGTTAGGGAGTTTTAATTGTTATGGCTTTTGAAAATTTAAATTCTATATTATTTTTCTATTCCCTTTTTAAGTATGGCTTCATTCTCTTTTTATACAAATATCGAGTATTAGGAAGGTAGTAATTAATTATATCTAGTTTAGTAAATTATAACTGATCTAGACGACGTCCGCAACTCCGTTATCGTTTATCGCGAGGGAACCGTACCTTTTTTCGGGATAAAAGTATTCTTTTTACTCTCCCGGGGCTCAAAGTATCTCCATACCAAATTTCACCAAAATCGTTTCAGCGGTTTGTATTGGAGAGGTTAAAGATCAAGGTCAAGACAGACACGGATACACGGGGGCGTTCCTCGCCAAGCGGACAGGAAAAAATTGTCGATGTCTCCGATTTTGATAATATTTGGATATGTTATACCTACACGTGTTATTAATACGTATGCCAAATATTTTTGTAACATAAAGGCTAGATTAAGAATGATGGAACTTTGAAACGTGACTTTTCTATTCGGCACTCGGTGCTTCAAAGCTGATTATAGATTTAAAAAATTATATATTAGAACAATTACACCACTGAACTTGTTACTTCATTTAATGAGCTCCTTAACTGTATTTTTAAAAACAAAAATGTTTTTTTTCTTTGAAAAAAATACAAATAATATTTTTTCTTTTTGTTGTTCTCAAAGAGGGACCCTTTTGATTTTTTTTTATATTTTTTGTGTAAATAGCTAATATTCTATATAAAATTCCTACACAATTTCTATAATGGGCCGGGAAGTGGATTAGGAGCTAGACTGAAAATACTGCCGAAGGGTGGCGTCCAGCGCCATACTATACCATGGGCAGAGATCATGTATAATATTAGTATGGATATAAAAATTAAAATACAGGTTGGTGCTACTGATTACTCACTCAGTTGGAAATATAAATAGGTTTAGGATTAGTGTTTGACATGAGTCTAGGTAATAATTACCTAACGGAAACCCTACATTTGAATATTATAATAACACACGTAATTGTATTATTCTTATACGACTTCGTTTCGTGTCTCTGAACTGTTGAATACTACCTATAGACTTCTCAGTTTAAACACTAATATCTTAGCAAAATATAATGTTATATAGGTTATCCTTAATCTCCACAGTAAACTTTATGATACGACGACGAAATAATGTTTCTACTAATAGGTAAAATATAGCATATTATAATCTTAAGAAAAACGATCCCATTTTCTTCAGAGAAAGTATCCTATTTCCTTTATTTGTCCCCGTCAAAATCAGCCTTTAAATTATTTATTGAGAACTAGTTTTGCGGGAGCCGTTATAGGTACGCTTTCCGCAAAAAGGTTACCCATGTGACATGTCCTTCTTCGTAATTCGTACTCTGTATTTGTACCGAATTACATAAAAATCGCTACAGCAGTTTATGGCCCTGCAATCGACAATGGCTTCCCTCAGATGTTTATGTATATCATCGAGGAAATTGATTCATCTAGGTAGTTGACAGACCCACGTCATATGGTCGGACTCGGATCATGTCAATCGGATCATGATAACCCAGCGTTAGACGTAACGAGACCAATCACCAAACTACGTAGATCCCCCATCTGCCTAGGAATCAACTTCTATGATAGTACCTACTGTCTTGTCTATTGTAACAAAACAGTATTTTGTCAAAGTCAGGGATTTTGTTCTTAATACGCCCAGGCAGATTTAATTAAGTATATCTAATAACTTCACGAATAAAACACAAGTGCTAATGTAACTGACACCCTGGGATCCCGCCACCACAGTCCACGGTACGGTAATTAATACGAACCGCGGCGAAGGCTACAGCGTCCCTTGCCGGCCAAGCATCCGTGACGATAAAATACTTAATAAAATAATGATAATAATATGTTATGATAAAAAAACAATTAAGTATTAAACAATTTAAGGTGTCAGTAAAAGGATGGCTGCCAACGAATGGGTAGTTTGCCCTTTTATTTAAATGGGGAAGTGCTTTGCGAAACCTGGCGGATTGGGGATATCGGTCGGGGACTCGGGGTACGTCCGTCTCCCCGTAGTCCGTAGACTCTACCCACTAAAACCCAGCTTCGGGAGTGAAGAAGAAAGCTTAGGTAGAGTTCCGGACGCGGTTAACGCACCTCAACTCTACCAGCGGTTGTCCGCGTTTCGCAGACTCATCACAGTGTGCAGGCTTTTGTAGGTCGCTCCGAGGAGTGGCCTAGAAAAGACCACACGGGAGCCGCGATGCCAGGCGCACGATGCGTATCAGGGCGACGCTTATCACCTTTGTGAGATTGTACTAGATTATAGACAGTTGACATGGTGTCAATAATAATATAATATCTGAAATAATGGCGGGCGGGTACTACCTTTGTGTGTGGTGTGAGCGACAGAGACAAAACTTGTGGACAAGTTAGCAGTTCGTGAAACTTAACAAAATACATATTTATTCAAAGTCCAAAGTTCTTATCATTTTCACAAAAATACGGGATTTGATAATTTACTACATTATTAAATCTATTTAAACGGCGATTAAAACGATTTTACTTTAATAGACGATGTTAGTTACGTACAGGATATTATAATTCTTACGAGTTTCTTACGCCGGTTCTTCTCGCCGGGTTATTTCCCGAACCGGTGATGGGTCAACACGTAGGTCGTTCTAAAAGAATTTGCTGCAAATTTATTTAGAAATAAAACCATTTTTAATTATTTATGTAAGGTTAATAACCACAATTGTTCGGCCATGTTCGCTTTCACCTGGCGCCATCACAACTCATAGCCAATTATCTGTTACGTCAATGCTTCCCGTTATGCAGATGCCAGATGCAACAATATGGTGGTTAGATATTTTTAGACTTTCTGTAGAGCGCCCATGGCCGATGGCGTATTGTTTTTGATCGGGCTTTGGTCCACCAGTGTATCTCTGTCGCCAGGATTGACAGCTGTTTCCAACCACGAAAACCCTTTGATATGATATCAGGGAGAACGAGGAACATGCTTCAAATTCTTGGGACCCGCAAAAATTAATTAGAAATAAAAAGAGTAGGAATTGTCCCAATTTTAAGCAGAGGCCCCATACAAATAAATGAAGGAAATATTGCCATCCTTGCATGCTAAACTCATCTGAAGAGGCTAAAGTTAAACTAAATTGAAATTATTGTGTTTATTCTGTTGGTCTGAGCTGAGTTGCGCTGATTCTCAAATCAGCCAATATCCAAACGCTCAGTCCTGACTCCTGATCCTGAAACGCGTTATCGAAAATTTTCTCAAAACGGCGTTACCAGTTACCTTATAGGTTGAGGTTTATTTCGCGGTATATTTTTAAAAATAAAAATTATAATTTCCGCAAAGTAACGCTGATTCTATTAACTAGGCTAGGTATCAGCTAGTAACGTATAGGTATCATTAATTTATGATTGCATCTGTTCTTGCATGCGTGTAAGGTTACCGGCTTTCATTAATTGTAATCGGAGAAATTGTTGTCGAGATGGCGTGAGTATAGATAGTGTATCGTGTCTCCGCGTTGAATAATCCTTTATGCAATACTGCTTCATCAATCTCTGTATTACCTTCCGCGTTTGCAGTTATTGCTTAGAAGAAAATCTGTTAACAGAATTGCCACACAACAGTCTTAAATTGGGTGATTATATTATTGGTTATAACTCATAAGGGTTAAGGCCTTATTAGCCTTAAAATATCAAATCAAATCAAATCAAATCATTTATTTCGGGCATCAGAGGCCCATAAAACAAATACCTTAAACCTAACATACATATTGATTATATTAATAAATACCTTAAAACTAACATACATATTATTTTATATATACTTAAAAAACTAACACTGTCACTTGTTGCCGGCGACGTGACTCAACGCTTCGTTTCGGAGTCTCCCCCGGAACCTCCGGTAGACCACATCCATCGGCCAGAACTCCGGCGCCTCGAAAGTCGACAGAAGATTCGTCGGTACTCTCACCACAAAGGAGCTAAAGTTAACCTTGTGGCGAGACTGCAGACGCTCGACCCTCAGGCGCAGTGTCGTCTTCTTCTGGATGTTGTCCACGACGTCCTCGACCTCCATGGACCAGTGCAGGCGGGATATGTACAGGGGCGTCGCGGGGACCTCGCTCCGCAGACGCAGCTCAGGTACATATGGTGCGGTGCCGCGATGGTTGCGGGCGGCGGGCTTCTTCCTCCTCTCTACCAGTATGAAGCCCTCCTCATCGCACCTCCTGCTCTCGTCCTTTCCAGGCCGAGAAGACTCCACCTTGCGGTTCTTCGTAGCCTTTCGGCTCTCCTTAGTCTTGCGACTCTCCGAAGCCTTGCGGCTCTCATTCTCCCCATTAGATTTCGCCCGCGGGGGAGGTGCGGGGCGACCAGCAACAGTCGCAAAATTTTGCTGAGTCGCCTGAGGACTCAGCGTCGGCGCAACAGGGAGGGGGGCGCGGGCGGCGGCGGCAGCGGCGGCGTTCGTTGACCCGTCCGATAATGCTGACGGGCTAAACGCGCATGTTTGCGCGCCACGACGAGTGGTGACGTATGCGGCATCAGGTGAGGGTGACCTACATATTGAATTACCACTTTTTAATTGCGATAATTCAATACGTAAGTCACTGATCGTAGACTCTGATGCCTGCAGTCTACCTCGAACTCCGGCCAGCTCCTCCTTCAGGAACCTGATGTCCTTCAGCAGGCTGACGACGTCGACGTGGTCCAGCGTGACGGGCGGCAGCTTGTGTAGCTCCTTTGCCACAAAAGCCGGCACCTCATCAGGATCCGTCTGCTTCAGCAGGGAGATGATGTCCTGCACATCAGCAGGGAGATGATGTCCTGCACAACAAAATATGATCCGCCAACTTCGTTTGGTATCACTTTAATTTCTGAATTTTGTCATCGCATAAAATGCATCCGCGCACACACTTTTGAAATCTTCCTTTCTATAAAGTTAGGAATAGAGGATACACTAGAGCCGTTTTTCCATACAAACGTTGTCCCCTGTTTCCTCCCTGGATAATGCCGGTAGAGTTATATTTTTTCCTGAATATCTATGGTCACTATTAGCATGTCCCTGTGTTTTCTTTTTTTCATAATTTAATTATTAAAAAAGATATGAACGTTTAAAAACCCAAAAAAATGGCCAGATTTTCCGCTGTGTTCAAACATCCAGAAAACAAATTTGGCTAAATTATACAAAAAAAAACATAGTTACACAGCTCAAGCCTTGATTTAATTTTTAAATGAAAAAAAGTACTTATATCGGTTAAATTTGGAGAAGAAATTAGGGGACAACGAATCGTTGATTTTCTGTAGTTCTGTAGTTGTCTAGCTATCGCACTCTGTGGGGGGAGGCTTGAGGTAAGGGGACAGCAATAGATATTACAAGTACTTTTTTTTTCATTTCTCTAGCCCTTGGTGTATCCTCTTAAGGATTTCCGCTCACTACCCCCACAAAGAGACCCAAAAATCAACTGCGCCTTTCTCTATTGTTTACGAGTGGCCTAAAAATTGTGCACCCGGGGCATTTATAATATTTTAATTTTTAACCAATGACCAAAAAGGGATGTGTTATAAGTTTTATGTGTCTGTTTGTCTGTCTGACTGTGTGTGTGTCATCGTAGCATCCAAACGGGTGGACCGATTTCGATATTTTCTTTACACGACAGTTCCAAAACGAAGCAACGAAAGATCGATCTACGTAGAAAGTAAAAGGGATGCGCTACTGGTGTTAATCTACACCTTACGTAAGAGTTAATTCCCATACGAATCCATAATTATGCGTACTGATATTATAAATGCGAAAGTGTGTCTGTTTGTTATTACCTCTTCACGTTCAAACCGCTAAACCGATTTTGATGAAAACATTTGGAAAAGAAAAATGGAGATACAGGATACTTTGCGTCCCGGGTAAAGATATAGGAATTAGGATACTTTACATGCCAGAAATGTACCTACGGTTCCCGCGCAATAAACGAATTTTGATGCAAGGAGTTTTAATGAAGAGATTAAAATATGCAGTTGCGAGCCTAAGCTGCCTAAGAATCAACTTCTCTGATAGTACACGTTCGGTTCCAAATCTGTGCAGGTATTTTGGTAAGGGGGAATTACTACTTAAAATTATTTATATTGTAGATTTTTAAAATATTATTGGGTAGTAACTAGGTGAAATTATTATCATCAGGTTCAAATATTACGTAACTATCATAATTTCATATCATTTGAGTACCAGAAGTAGGATAGTATTACAAGTTTACAACTTACAAATACTTACAAAAATAAAGTTGTAAAGTTTTTTATGTAACAATTTTTAGTTAACTGTTGTAGTAGGTACCAAGCTCGCTGCTAAAGTAACGTATACTCGTACAGTACGACTAAAATGCGAAAAGGAAATAATTATGTCTTGGAATTGTAAAAAAATACCGTAGTTTCAAAATTACTATGATTCTTTATGCATTAAAACAGGAAAATTGCAAAAACAATATTTGAAAGCTATGTTCAAAAATTATTTGAAGTAGTATTAAATCGAGGTCATGTAGTGAAAATGGTCTAAATTAGAAACCAAAACATGCCAAAAACTAAGACGAATAAAAAGCCGCCAAGTGCGAGTTGGACTCGCCCATGAAGGGTTCCGCAGCAGCAATAAGGTTTAGTTTTATGAAATTAAAAGGTTTTTGATTTATTTTTATATTTCAGTCGATTTAATGAAATTTTGATTAAGGTTTACCATTTATGATGTATAAAAAAACTACTGGCTAGATCTCGTTCAAACCAATTTCCGTTGGTAGTTTTTATAGTAAGCTACATCATATATTTTTTTTAGAATTATCATGCCCCTACTTTAGAAATTAGAGGGGGGGGACACACATTTTACCACTTTGGAAGAGTCTCTCTCGCAAACTATTCAGGTTAGAAAAAATGATATGAGAAACCTCAATATGATTTTTGGAGACTTATCCATTGATACCCCACACGCATAGGTTAGATGAAAAAAAAACAGACAGACAGACAGACGGACGGACGGACGGACGGACGGACGGACGGACGGACGGACGGACGGACGGACGGACGGACGGACGGACGGACGGACGGACGGACGGACGGACGGACGGACGGACGGACAGACAGACAGACAGACAGACAAAGGAATTTGAACGAAAAGGTCCTTTATACTTCGCCGAATACATTTTTTTTACTCGATCGACTATTACTCTACTATCACGGCTAAGAAGACTTATGAAGTCTTCTTAGCCGTGATAGTTTTCCTTTTAAATTCAGCATATTTCCTACTCCCGTGAATTTTTTTACATTTCCAGAAGCAACCGTTTAGCTGGTAGAAGGGGGGGACACTGGACTCTAACGATTTTTTCCAATTTAAAACTTAATATTTCACAAATGGATCCCTAAAACGGAAAATGATCTATGAATACTCATAATATTTTTAAAAAACGTCCTATCCCCACACGATGGGGTGGGCGCGAAAAAAAAAATTCAACCCCGCTTGATGTGTAGGGGAGGTACCATAAAAAATATATTTTTTAAATATTTTATGTACCATTTTGTCGGCATTATTAATATGTGTATTCATGCCAAATTACAGCTTCGTAGGTCCTATAGTCTCTGAGCAAAACCACGGACAGACAGACAGACAGACGGACAGACCGCAGACGGACGGACAGACCGAAACTATAAGGGTTCCTTCTTGACTACGGAACCCTAAAAAGTCTAACTACTAAATATAAGTAACAAATTCAGGAACGTAATCGGTCCAAATTACCTTTCACTGTTTAGTGTTTACCAATACTAAAATATACAAGTAGCAAATTCAGGGATTTAAGCAAGTAGTTAATGAGATGGCTAATTATTGTAAACATTGAATTAAAAGTAATCGCACTGGATAGTGCGTACCAATACCAAATACAAGTAGCATGCAAGTAGCAAATTCAGAGATTTTAGGGTCACGAGATGGCTAATTGTAAACATTGAATTAAATCGGTCCAAATTACCTTCCACTGTATGACCTCGCGCCGCGTCAGTCTCTTGCCGACCATGGAGGCGGCTGCTTGCGTGTGAAGTGCTGTGTTGTGTTCAAAATGGCTAACCTAACTCTCAGATACCTGGACGAGCTCTCCTACGTCCTCAACAGTAGGAACCACCTCGCCAACCAGGCGAAGGCGTCCTCGGTTGGCGACCTTCTGAACGCAGAGGAAGAGAGATTCGCACCGGTATGTGTTAACCAATAAAATACGTGAATGAAGTAACTAACTTTAAATAACCTTTACGCGTAAATGGAGGGTTTAGGGAAGATTATGAATGTGAATTTTATGTATAGTCAGATATTTATGTTAGCTAGATGATGTGGTTACAAGGATTGTTTAAATTATAAGGGAAAAGTTTATAATTGCTTTAATGTTTTAAAATATTAGTTATCAACTTCATAGAATGTCTTCAATTATGACATTGGAATAAACTTTCCTGTAAAGAGTGAAAGGAAATGTTTGTCATTGTTTTGTTGGCTATTGTGATCGCGATTTGAGTTACAAAATAATGATAGAGCAATTACTCTGACACTTTTTCAACTATTACGGCTATGGAAAACATAGAGACGCAAATACGCAATGCTCTTTATTTAGTTAAGTAGGAAACTCTATGTAGACTTCTCTCTACACATATCTTTACCAAGCAGGCTTAGATCTACCGTTTATTCAAAATATAGAATAGAGAGTAAACAATTTTTTATTAATATTTTATTAACTCAAGTCTCAACCAGGAAAGATTTTGCAGAAAAGACTATATCACTACCAAAAGAGCATATTAGATTGCTAACAATTACATCAAAACAGTAAACAAAGTAGACGGTTTTTAAGTTGAAATTTGAAAATGATCATTATGAATAGTTATAAAGTTAGTTCAACATATTATATTATACCAGTCATAGCTCTAATTTACTATGCATCTCATACCTTATTCTTCTTTAAAAGTACATAAAACATTATAATGGAAACATCAAAACTACATAAAAATAGCTCTACAAAATGATCTTCTATTATTTGTTTATCTTCTGGGATTACGCAACAACTCTATCGCAAACTCTACCTCATGGTTCGCCCATATAGCCCCGGTTCGTATAACAATCCAGTAATCCAAAGCGCTGGATTGCTGGAATAATGTAAACGGGTACTGGAATGCACTACATTACATATTGTAGTTCATTCCAGTGCCAGTAGCAATCCAACGTTGGATTGGATCACTGGAATGGAATAATGTGTCCCGGCCAACTCTATTCGAGAAGTAAAATATCTACATCTGTTGACCGAATACCGCATATAACTGCAATTCGTGACACACTTTTGTAGAGTTCCCACTTTAAGAGCCCTCCGACTTTTTCTATGCTCTGTAATCTGTACATTTTACGAACATCTGGCAAAAATAAGTTTAAAAATCGGCCAAGCGCGAGTCGGACTCGCGTACGAAGGGTTCCCTACCGTTACTATTATATATTCTGTGGTTTTATGAAATTCGCATTTTACCTACTAGAACATAATTTGGGACAGTACCCAAATTATGTTCTAGTAGGTAAAATGCGAATTTAATAATACCACAGAATATATAATTATAGTACTCCGATAATACTGTATATCGTGACCAACATTACCTTCTTTCTTTCTCTTCGTTTTTAGCAACTTGACACAAAGTAGGTATGTGTATGTTGTGCCACAGACAAGGTAAAAAGTAAGGAATATGGCGGGAAAACCGTATTCCTCCTATAATAATTTTCAGCATCGTTTTCATGTAATATCGTCAGGTCATTTAGTCTAGTCAAAGTCTAAGTAAAAGTCAAATACAGTCAAGGAGTCAAGTCGGTCGTTTCAGTAAAGTGGTAGACGCTTTACTGAAACTTTCAATGTTTTGGAGGGAAGTTTTGGAGGGAACACAAAATCGCACGTTTCTGGATAATGCATCACTTTCCTACACTTGTGCACGATAACGAATATCTAATGGTTAATATTTTACCAATATTACACATTAAAAACCCAACTTAACACAATTTTAGGAAAATAATACAAAATCACAACATCACTCTTTCACATTCCCGGCAAAACTCCCAACATTACCTTATAGGGTAGCTCTAGCGATAGTAAACAAAGAACTTTGTTTCAATTCATTCGACACATCATTATTTATTATTAACGTATAACGTAAAGCAAAGATTAAAAACTTCTCCCAATTACGACGGGAGCAGTACATTTTCCGGGATAAAAAGTCGTCGAGTCCTTTGTCCTTTCCCGGTGCTCAAAGTATCTCCGTACCAAATTTTAGCAAAATCGGTTCTGCGGTTATTAGCATGGATACTGAACTGTGTCCGTCTGTCTGTTTGTTATCTCTTCATGCCCAAATTGCTGAACCGATTTTGCTGAAAATTGGTATAGAGGTACTTTGAGAGGGGAACTCCCGGGAAAGGATATAGGACAGTTTTTATCCCGGAGAAATGTACGGTTCCAACGCGATACACAATTTTCTACGGAACGTAGTTGCGGGCGTCATCTAGAAAGCATGTTCAGTGTTGTGTAGCAATAACAGGTATTAACTTATTAAGTGTCTGTATTGCTATTTGCTGGTTGCTCACCTGTAACCACACAACCTCGTTCAAGGTTGCGGAAACCCGCGCCGTGTGCGGTACCGTCTCATTTACTCTACAGGCTAAATAAATATAATAATATATTGGCGTCTCCCAGACAGACGCGGCCTGCGGTGGCGGTCGCGGCGGCGGTCAGTTGGATGACTTGAAAGTTCTAGGAACGACACAGTCACACGCGGTGGCGGTCGCAGTACAAAAAACTGACCGCCGCGCCCGCGCCGCCGCGAACGCCACCGCAGGCCGCGTCTGTCTGGGAGACGCCTTATACCTACTGTATAGTAATATATTATGTTTTATGAAGTTAAAGATAAGACGTTAAATCTTGGTTAAATCTACATCATACATGATAGCGAAGCGTAGTCAACAAAAATGTTAAATATTCTGGATACAAGGCAATGCCAATAGTTTTTAGTTCTACACGGAACTCTACATTATGGTAAAGTTAATTTTTAAGTAAAGAGGGTTAATTTTTTGACTAGAGAAAGAACTTGCTATGTAAAACATCTTTGTAGGTTATCTAAAATGTAAACTAAACTCAAGTTAAAAAGTTTTATTAGTTTACAAAATATACTGATGATCACACAGACGTACAAAAAGACTATCAAAATATTATGCTTCAAACTATGTTCGAGTGGCAACTGGCAAGGCGGCCCTTTCTAGTCGTCGACAAAAAACGGATGAAAGATCTCGGAATTAACACCGTCATACACCGTCCCTTTCCTTCACGTTACATTTGACGTACAGCAAAAACTTGGTCACGGCTGAACGAACACAATTTCTTTGCCACAAAAACTTGCTTTCTAGAGAATAATGCCATGGCTACATCATTTTATCATTTTATATTTTATTCATGACAACAATAACATCTTTTTACATAAAAACGTTGCATAAATCAAAAAGTCTCTTTCTCTTTGCATAAAATTCTCTTCGTTTTTATTCAAACTCTGATTTATGAAAATTGAAATTGGAACGTTATATTTTTTTAATTGTACTCCTCTTTTGCGCCGAAGTAAAACTCGAGTGGCCTTCAATTTCTATATATTTCAAGATCGTGCGGTTTCTCCTGCTGCATTTTATTTTAAATCTGAAAGTATTTTAAAGACAGAATTGAATACATTATTGTTCATTTCTGTCTGCATTGAACACACTAATATTTCGCTTTACAACAGTTACCTAAATAAAAGTATTCTGTTAATACACAACTTTTAGTAGTCAAAGATTTTATTTTTTGCGATTACGGAATAGCAAAAGAATCTGGTGCAAACAACCATATCAGAGTTTCATAATATCCTTAGCTAATTTAAAAAATATCGCGTTACGCTAAGATCTTATCGTAAAATATAGCCTTTAATTACTTAATCCTTGGCATAGATAACAGGAGACGGGAATAGTGAAATCAACTCATTAACGAATAACGATTACGCATAAAAAAGTTACTGCTTTGCCGTCAAAACCGACGAGGTTGTTTCCAAATGATATTGTTATAATATAGCTAAGTACATAATATTCGCATGAAATATATAGCGCTTTATGAATTTCCAGCTTGTATTAAGTTTTTTTGTCCTTTTCTGAGTCTCTCGAACCTCGAATATTTATCTCCTATACAAAAAAGTAAATATACAAGATGTATAGGCAGATGGAAGACTTGCATACATTCGTTGGATTGTGTCTTAGTCAATATTGTGGTGGGGCAGGGCTATACTCCACCAAATACATAATGTAGGTCTGCCATCTACCTATGTCATTTTGTGTAATACTTATAAGTTATAATATTATACTTATACAATCTATATACTATATTAATCTACCGTTATAACAGTAAGGCACATCACATCAATATTCAAATATAGAACGAACTGAACCGGCACGGTCGTGGTCCAGTACACAACATCACAATGTAATCATACATAATAAGCTGATGGAAAATACATTTTTATTTGCGGAAAACATGACAATTCGAAGCCTAAGCCCTAAAGTACCTACATGGTTTATTTTTATTTACCTACTAGGGTGTACGTACGACGTAAATCCGTTGTAGCGCTACTGCATTTTACTACAAAACTACTGCAGATATCCGATTTTATTGCCTAAGGATGCAGATGTCAATAGCTTACCGTTATTATGACCAGCGTCCAGCATGCTCAAGCAGAAACGTAATTCTACCGGTTCAGTTATCTTACCTAACTAATATAATTATAATGAAAATATTTACACAGCGAATAACTATTATTGAATGCTTGATATCTTTGTCGAACATTTTTTTTATTAAATAAGGGGGCAAACGAGCAAACGGGTCACCTGATGGTAAGCAACTACCGTCGCCCATGAACACTCGCAACATCAGAAGAGCTGCAGGTGCGTTGCCGGCCTTTTAAGAGGGAATACGCTCTTTTCTTGAAGGTTTGTAGGTCGTATAGGTCCGGAAATACTGCTGGTGACAGTTCGTTCCAGAGTTTTACAGTGCACGGCAGAAAGTTACGCGAGAAACGCACTGTGGAAGACTGCCACCATTCAAGGTGATGAGGATGGTATGTTTTTCGCGTGGGCCGATGGCGAAAAGTTGCAGGTGGTATGATTCCGAACAATTCCTCAGAGCACTCCCCGTAATACAACCGATAGAGGATGCAGAGTGAAGCTACATCTCGGCGTAATTTCAAGGCGTCCAAGCTGTTTGAAACACTATGGCAATCAACAATTCGAGCGGCCCTTCGTTGGATACGATCGAGAGGGAGCAGTTGGTATTTTGGCGCCCCTGCCCAGAGATGAGAACAATATTCCATATGAGGCCGAACCTGCGCCTTGTAGAGTTGTAGGCGTTGGTCCGGACTGAAGTATTGTCTCACTCTGTTAAGAACACCAAGCTTCTTCGAGGCTAACTTGGCCTTACCCTCTAGATGATATCGGAACTGGACTTCGCTCGATATGTTGAAGCCAAGTATCTCAATGCTAGGGGAGATCATTATACTATGGGAGATGGTTAAAGCTATGTGCCCTCGAAACGAGGATATACGACCATTGGTGACTTTTTAGTGGTGAACGCGCAGACTTGTGTCTTGGCGGGGTTAAATCATACTGAAAAAGTCACTTCAGTGAAAAAGACAGCGAATCTTGAATAGTTACACCGCGTAAAATCACTCCTGATCCTAAAACCCTCTTTACTTCGCATTTACTTTTATTCCTTTATCAACTTTTGTTTAAATTGTGACTATAGTTACTGTTTTCTAACCGACTTCCAAAAAGGAGGAGGATATGACGTGTTTTTTCATGATGATAGTGAGCGTTGATAATGACGTCGAGCGGCGAGCTGTAATCCAAATTGCATAAGTATTACGCGCGTGTGACAAACGGCCGGTTGCATTTCTAATTGTATAGGTTAACCCCATTATTATTGTTATTACACACTCTAAGGTCAAAACTTAGCATCAAAGTACAAGAGTTTTGTCAAAAAATAGTATTTTTAAGACCTAATAGTTTTCTTGTGTCGATTTTTTGCTTAATTTGGGTTAGGCAGATTAGTGATTAGTGGTTATAGTTATACAGATGAACAAAATGTAGAGTCATTTTGCCATGTTTTTAAAATGGGAGCCATTAAAAAAGGAACAGGCAGCCCAACCGCTGGCATTAAGGACGCTATAACAAAAAAATTTGCAGGTCAGATGTCTGTCAGTACGAATATCGACGTTAATGACATTAAAATAAGATTCATATTAGCGCGCCTTGTACAGTGGCGGTTACGACGCTCGCCGCGTTCTTGATATGGCGAAAATGTATGAAAAAATTTGAGAAATTTTCTTCTTTTTCTTACAACTGGAAAAGTTGTTTATTTTTATATAAAATTTTTAGCGGACTTTATAGAGGACTAAATAAGCAATAATTTTTTTGTATATTTATTTTCCTCAGTTCAGTGTATTTAGATATTAAAGTACCTAATCAGACCCCATTTTTTTCATATTTTGCGATTATTGTGATGGTTAAAACGTATTTTATGTAAAAATTTTGTATGCGGCTATAGAATTTTTATGGTACAGTCGTGGAGATGAATATATTATCTTTCATTTGAAACCAAAATATCCTCGCAGTTTGACTCCTAATTCTTTAATAGGGTACCGGAAAATCGCTGATATTTGTAATAGCGTCCTTAAGTATGTCAATTTAATGTGAATCAGAGTGAGTTGCACCAACCTACATTAACTATAACTTTAAACATATTATCAAATAGTCAAATGAACTGTGAAATCCCCAGTAAAAGTCCATTATGGACGCCATATTTGACGATAACTTTAACTTTAACTTTAACTACGCCTCTGGTGCAATCCACCTTATCCACCCTTAAATTTTTAAATAAGTTATTTATGGGCACTTGCGTAGATCTGGGTTAAAATTAACTCTGAGTTAAACATCATGTCATCTCTATCAGTCTTTAAAGTTTAAACTGAGTGATAGAGGTGACATGATGTTTAAATCAGAGTTAACTTTAACCCAGATCTACGCAAGTGCCCCTCAGTTTTAAATAACTAATTTTAAAATGCATTGCGTTGCCTCGTTATGTTGCAAAGCTGACTAAACCTAAAGTAGAGTTTTGCTGTTTACACTTTTTCTTCACTAAAACCTTAGTATTTTTCATGGAGATGCTATTGTAAGACAATAATATTTGGTGCTATGTATACGTATAAAGTATCACTGCCGCACTCAGAGACGAAATAATTACTAACTGATTTAAATAAAGATTTTGACTAAAAACCCCATACATTATCTATCAAACACTTGATTAAATAAAAGTTTAATCATCATTAAATGTCTCTGAGTGCGGTCGTTAGTTTAAAAAATAACTAGTATAATAAGGATACTCAATAACCTAGCATTGTCTGCGTTCAATGCTGCTCTCGAATTTCGAAAAAGTGCTGCCATCCATCATTGGAGACGTCGGCAATTTGAACCTTACTCCATTGTAATAAAGCGGTGGGGTGGGCAGGAAATGGGGGAGGTGACAGGAAGATCACAATTGTCTGAATTGCCCTTGCGATCTATAGATCTATATTTGAACGTACAGTCGGGGAACACTTGAAATTGTCCTCAGACGGGGGCTATTTGTTTGAGAGCATTATACACGTCGCGTCGCGTTGAGTTTATAGTGGGCCAATAGTTCGAAAGCCAAAATTAATGTCATAAAGAACGCCAATCACTTCGTAAATATTATAATGAAATATAATTGCAAAAATAAATGATTGGATGTGATTTTGGAAAATTCACAGTTTCTGTGCGATAAACGAATTTTGGAGCAAGTATAGCAACTGATTTGCGGCCTGCAGCGGGTGTCATCTAGTGTAAAATACTACTGTTTAATAAAAGTACCTACTGCATTCTCTGCAAAGAGTACCAAAAGAGGCCATAGACAACATAGAGTGTTACTTAGCCCTTTAGCCAAGACATTTTCTTTATCGCTTCTTAATAGAATCGCCGATCAAAACACATCTAAGACGTTCGTTAATTATGAAGTTTGACGTTTGACTCGTCCAATGTCATACATTTTGATCGGCGATTCTATACATAAGGCATTCATTATACGCTCATGCAAGCGTCAGTCAATTCCGTCAATCATGAATTATGTTTGACCGATGGTGACTGATGGACTGACGAACGTATCTAGATTTTCATCAATCAGCTTCATGCAACCGTCAGTCACGCTCTTACACGGTAGGTTACCTATCAGTCACAGTCATGACTGTGGTAAAACTGACAGCAAAACCTACCGTCTAATGGATGCCTAAGAAGCGATAAAGAAAAGGTGTTGGCTATAGGCGCTGGTTTATGTAGCTACTGTCCAACTAGTAGCCAGCGATCAGCCGCAAGATAGTGTTAACAATAAGATATCGCAATAGTTGCCGCAACACATAATCTAATTGAAGACATGAGTGGAAGAATCGAATAAGTAACATTTCGTAACATACGGACAATAACTCATTTTTTCCCTAATTATTTCAATAAAACTTGTAAGTTATCTACTTCATAACCTAGCTAATATATCTAGCTACACATGCAATCCATAGTTTTTCTATTTTTTCCGGCCCTAAAGCCTCCATTTAAGCAAAAAAACGGGAAGTTTTTTCATGTTACTTACCTTATTCTTCCACTCACGTCTTGAATTATTGTATGACCTACATCACGTTGCTTTTACGATTCATCATCATCAGCTCATGCTACCTCTCACAATTCATGATCACCATTCACTACACAGGTATCTCTCACGAATCATCAACATAATCTTATACCTTTTAAAATTCATTACCTTTATTTTACTGGTATCCCGTACGATTCATTACCATATTCACCCACCTCTTAAAATTCATCCTCATTAGTCATTACTTACAGCCTCTGGTCTCGGTAGTATCTCATTCACCGGTACTTATATCTCTCACAATTCATCAACATCATCATCTACCTTTTAAAACTCATCAGCATCATTCACACGGTATCTCTTAACAATTTAAAATCTTGATCCAATATTAATGTAGTAGAAGATTTGGTCCGAGAGAAACCAAATACACATTTATTTTAATATATACTCTAGTCTCTATATGTATATTGACGTATGTTGTAGTTACTAACTAGGTTATCTCTACTATGCTTCAACTAGCCATAATTTTTATGCACGCAGCTTATGGCTTATGCTCACATATTTTGCCTCAAACAGAAACAAATAAAATTGAAGCTTGACACCGACATATTGTGAGTAAGCCAAATGATTAGGCTTATAGCATTGGGCCATGTTGGATGGCCATGATTACCCACAACGATTTCGGTAGCGAACTGCGTGCAGTATAGCGATCAATAACAGAGAAATCACAGGCGATGTTCATGATAGTATTTTGTCTGTATTAGTCCATCGTGGCTCAAAGTACAGAAGCTGTTTAAAACACAAGAATTTCAGGTAATTATTACTTATTAATTATTATGTATTACAACAGATTTTGTGTGAGTAAACTACACTCGTTATGAAATGAGGTGTGAAATGCAAATATTTACCGTTATTTAAGACGCATGTAATATGTATGTAATGAACTAATCAATAAACAATATTCTAATGTAACGCACAGTGACCACGCAGCCATCTGTTATGTACTGTTATGTGATTTCCATCAGCTATTGCTGTATCAGAAAATACATTATTGGCCCGTACTAAATGATGTCCGCAAGTCCGTTGCGCCGAAAAGCATCTCATTTTTCTGGAATACCGTACCGTAACCGTAAAGTACTTGAAATTGTTTCAAAAATTAACAGTATCCTATGTCTTTTCTCCAAGGACTCAAAGTATCTCCATGACCAGCAAAATAGGTTCAGCGGTTTGGGCGTGAAGATGTTACAGACAAACAGCTACGCATTTATAATATTAGTATGAATTTTATATTATGATTCCCGAGTCCAGGGGCCGTAGACAAAGTCCCTTTCGTTATAAACGATGACGTAATTCGTTATCAAAATGTATGGGATTTGACATTAGTCTTCGCAAGCGAAATGTCATTTAGCGATGACTTATGTCAAATCGCATACATTTTGTTAACGAATTTCGTCATCGTTTTTAACTAAAGAATACATTGTCTAAAGGCCCTGACCTATACAGTTTTTTATACGTCTTTGAGTGCATATTTGATAGTATTTGGAACGTCTTATACAGTGTCTCTATATTGGCATATGAATTCATGATGCACGACGTAAATCACCAACGCGTAGAGAGCCATAATCATAATATTTTGAATGTTTATGATTAGCATCGATTGTGTTTACAGTAAAGGCTAGACAATCTTGGTCTTCCACAATGGGCCAATGTGAAATGAGACTTCTAACGTATTGGTGAACTATTTGTGCGTGTATTGTGGATATTATGACTGAAGAGGTGAAGAGTGACGTATCACGTATAGTTGTAGATCCTATTGCCGACAAAACTGTTGACCACAGACAAGACCTGCATGTCCTTATCAATATTATTTACAATTGTGATTATAGAAAGTGTCACACTGCACATACCGTCACGATCACGACGGTTAAGGTTAGAAATTATGTCGTATTGGGTAACGTTTTGTAAACATAAAATTATTACGACGGGTCTGCCCCTAATTATGTCACTTGCCTTTTTGATTTCATAATTCGTACTAATATTATAAATGTGGAAGTGTGTCTGTATTTTACTTCTTTTGGCCAAATCACTGAACCGATTTTGCTGAAATTTGGTATGGAGATCCTCTGAGCCCCGGGAAGGGCACAAGATACTTTTTATCCCGGAAAATGTACAGATTCCGCGCTATAAACGAGTTGCTGGGTGTCATATTATAGTAAGTACTAATATAAATGTTTCACACTTATATTAGTACTAACTAGATAACTCATAAACCTGTGAAAGGATTTTAGTGAACGCGCTATTCAAAATTAAAAAATCTATCCCATTACACATAGCTGTACCTACTAAATTCTAATTTTGAATAGCGGAATACATCGCAAATCGCAATTTGCGTCGTACGTCACAATAATATGTTTAAATATGTACTGACCTAGAGTAATTTAACGCCAGAACTGTTTACCTGATGTCTTACAAGTTATGCGACAAACTACATTATATTCGTAAGCCAATTAGCAAATAGCAATATGCTAACTTTAACGTAATTATAACCACACTTAGCAATTTCACGCGAATAACTCACATATTTATTGTATTTATTTCCTGACATGACTACTCTTAAGAAATATACGGAATTTATGGAGAAATAACCTTAAATCGCAACATTTTTATTCAATACGAAATATTTAATTTTAAAATATGCAAATATAGTACAAAACGTATTATTTACGTAGCGTATATATTGCTCTATGAACTCTACCAATAGTTTGGTACATTGGTAAAGTACTTCTTTAAGCCCTGCCATTATACTAAAGTAGGTACCAAAAATAATAACTACGAACTGAGCTTATATTCTAAAACTGAAACTGACATTCTATTCTAATTTCTAAACTAGATGACACCCGCAACTCCGTTGCGCCAAAATTTATTTTTCCCCTGGGAACCGAACATTTTTCCGGGATAAGAAGTATCCTGTCTTTTCCCGGGACTCAAAAAACCTCCATACCAAATTTTAGCAAAATCGCTTCAACGGTTTTAGATTTACTATAAATATGTAGTTACTACGGTTTGGGCGTGAAGAGGTAACAGACAGACAGATACCCTTTTGCATTTATAATGTTATTAGTATTGATTTTATGAATTAAAGTGTACACGACGAAGTTATCGGCGATAGAAAGCATGTCATTATGCACTTTCGTGCCTAACTTCGTTCGGCAGACATCTTGTCATGCAAATACCGCCATTTTGTGATTAGTTTAATTGAGCTGGTTTTACTTTTCCGATTACAAAGATATAGAGCGTGGTCATGTTACAAATAGCAATTATTTTCACTCTCAAGATCATTTTAATTATTATTTATAGTTTACTGTAGATAATATTAGCTTTACACCTACGTCTAGTTACATACAGCTACTGTACCTTCTTTTCTCTTTAGAAAAAGGAAGTGTAACTAATTAACTTAATCCTATTTCTAGGGAGAAAAACTTCGATCACATGTGATCGAAGGAGAAAATACATAATATTATGAACAGTGAAAACATTATTTTCATTAATCTTTGTTAATAAATGTGTACAATAAATGACAACACCAGAATTCAGAAATCCTTTACAAAGTTATTTCATGATCGGTCACATTTAACTTTTCTTGCAGAATAATACAACATCAACAGTGTAAAGAGTAAAAACAAAAACACACATGCACATAGTCACAGATTTAGTCCTTAAACAGTCTTAAATTTTATTTTATGCAAATATTGTTTAGTGCAAGTGCACTGGATAATCACGAACAGTCACATTGTTAGTTCAAAGTTTCTAGAAATTGCACATTCACACGCGCACCGGCTACTTGACGCCTGAACCTGAGACCGGCAGGGTCGCCATGTGAGGATGGGCCCTGATGGGTGGAATGATACACACGACGACTTGGTTATGACTAACTTTATTCTGGTGTTATTCCCTTACTTATACTAGGTACAGACAGGTACAGACTTACTATACTACACTTTTATAAAAAAACAAAAGTCCCTTATAAATTAAAAAATATAAATAAAAATACTTGGAAGGCTGTACGATCTCTTTTCACTGTCGTAGGCGGCAGTTGCGTGCGCACGTGACCTATCACTGATAACGTCCTGAAAGGACATTCAATTTTATAGTGTCTGCGTCTCTAGAGTCTAGACTCACTTTGGGTCTACCAGAATCTGATGGCAAAAATGGAAAAAAGAAATTGACGCGGGTAAATTGGAGCAAAACGTTTGATACTTTTTTTTCTTTAAAGCGGCTGATTCTGTGTGTGATACATGCAAATGTAAAAAAATATCTAATGAATAATGATCAAGGATTTTTTTGAAAATTTCCCATCCAAATTTGCCATGAGATTATGGTAGACCTATATAATAGTTTCATTACGTAGAATATACGTACTCTTTTGTTATTGTAAAAAAGTCAGCTAGTTATTTTGATTTCTGGGACTGCTCTTTTTTTTAAAAACTACAGAAAATATCTTCTTTGTGATTAACTATGTATTTTAAAATTTGCTAACTAAACTAAACCGAAACCATTTATAAAAAGTAAAGACCTTATAGCAATTTTACAAATTACAAATTAATCTCTAGTGTCTATAATTCTTTCCTTACCTAGATTAGGAAAGAATTATAATAGTAGTTTCTATAGAGACTAAAACATAATCCTCTTTATTAACCAAGTGAAGAGTTACCTTAACAGTACCAGAATAAAAGTCCTCTTACCTAACAGTACCAAAGTTAAGAGTCCTCTTACCCTAACCTTACCAAAGTTAAGAGTCCTCTTACCTAACCTTACCAAAGTTAAGAGTCCTCTTACCTAACAGTACCAAAGTTAAGAGTCCTGTATGATGTATCTAGGACAGTCCAACAGAACCGTTATAATAGTAGTCAGTAGGTACCACGTGGAGGTTGTGCGGTGAGCGGGCCGGCCTCGCGACTCGCGAGAGCTGAGACTCGCTTTGTTTTTGGTAAAAACTCCTTGACGTAGTGTATTTCTAATTGTTTAAAGCATGGATCTAAACAAACTAGCGGAAGATAGGTAACTCGCCTCTAGCGCGTGGACCGCTTAAATTAGGTCCCCATCGCCTAATTGCTCTCAGTCGCGATCAGCGGGTGACGTCAGTTGCGCGTGTGACGTGAAGAAACTGTTTTATTAGTTTAAGCGGGATAAACGTTACCAAAATGCCTTCATGTGCTTTTATGCGCTGCACAAATCATTCAAAAAGAAAGAACAAATCGCATGGAATCACTTTTCACTCGTAAGTACACGAAAACTTGAAAATTGTTATGATATTTTTAAATGAGCATGTTGTTTTGATCGCCATTTTGCAGAGAATATATTTTTTAATTATAAAAATTAAAAAATATATTTCATTTTTTTATTCTTAACTTTAATGTAGACAAATAAAATATTTGTCACGTTATTATGTAAAAAAGAAAGTAAGTTATGTACTAGTGTTTGTTATAACATATTTTGATTTTATAATATTATAGCGTTCCGTGTTTGTTTTCTAGGTTTCCTGGGGATGAACTTGTGAGACATAAATGGCTTCTTGTGGTTCGTAATCAAAGGCAAGAGCCAGACTGGACACCTAATAAAAATAGTCGTGTATGTTCGATGCACTTCAAACCGGAAGACATGTATACTACTAACAAAGGTTATAGAAGATTGTCAAAGACCGCAGTGCCATTTTTTCGGGTATGTTATAATTAAATCTTATATTATGTACTGTATTTGAATTCTGATAGTCTATTTGTATTGGTCTATTTAAGTAGTAAACAGAAATAGTTGGCGTCTCAGATACTATACATACCATTACTTATTACATATTTAAGGCCCTGTGTTTCCAGAAACGGACGATTTTCAAGATTTAAAAGTGATCTAACGCAGTGGAGTTCATATTCCATTACACAATATCATGAACTTTACTCGATAGAAAAAAATCCCAAAGTTACCCCTTCTTTTCACGAAATTGCATTACTATGTCCAAATTATTTGGAATTTTCAGAAAATTTTTGCACTGAACGAAAGACAAAGAATATATTTAGGGAATTGTGTTTTTTTCCCTCGATTGAATTATGTACATAATAACGACGATCAAAAAACTATAAAATTGCATGAGCGTCTGAGCGCGACTGAAAACCTTTGCGCCTGCAATTTTATAGTGTTTTGATCCTCGTTATTTTTTTGTGTGTGTTATTTATATTACTATATTTTTATGTCTCCTGTCACTTTTAAATCTTGAAAATCGTCCGTTACTGGAAAACAGGGCCTTAATACACATACAACACTACCACAAATTATTTTTTATTTCAGGCCGCGATGTTATCCTACACTTGTTCAAGACCGACGACACCGAATTCTTTGAATAGTGTCAATATTTCCGACTTAGAATCTGTTTTTGAGTAATTCTAAATGTCCTAATGCCTTTTTATAGATACCTCGAAACTGTTTAGCATTAGGATTATTATTATATCCACCCTGCCTGCGAATAATACCAGAAAACAGCTCTATATGATCTTGGGATAGTCGATAGGTAGCAATGTATTGTAACACTTTAGTTTCCACAAGAGTATTATACAAATGTTTTAAGCTTTCCGCGCATATAATGAATCCAACGAACCCCGTCTTACAAATAGTATCCACAACTTTCCTTTTACTTATTTTCATAGCCACTTTTTTCTTTGTGATCCTTTGAGTTTTTACTAGGTACTGTAATCCGGAAATATATCTTTTAATTTCATCGAGGAATCTAAAAATTTGGTTCTTATTATCAGGACATATTTATAGGCTTTTGGAACCCAAATTTATTCCGTTTTCGTGAATTCATCACATCAAAGATATTATTAAAGTTTTTTATAAATTTCACAGTAGCACCAGTATCAGTGAATCTTCCCGGTTTAAGAATTTGTTCGCACAATGTTAGAGATTTGGCGACGCTCATACTCAGCAGCATCTTCAAATACTTGTCGTACATATTTGTATCCTGCTGGACTATAATAGTTCAAGGTCAATGCAAATTTTCGGAGGCTTGGTGAAAAATTCATTCTTGAATTTTTATATCCCTTTTTGTATCTAATCATTCTTTTAAATAAATCAACAGATTCTGCCTTGCGGCACATCTCTGCGAACTGATCCTCTGTAGCATTTAATTTCTTTTTCAATTGAATCATTGTTTCCTTAAGACTTTTACATTTTTCTGTGAGTCTTTTAACTTTTTTCTTCAAATTTTTATTACTTTGTATTAATTTCCTCTTCTTTATTTGCATCAAACGCATGTCTCAAAAAAATATTCTAAGTCGGAAATATTGACACTATTCAAAGAATTCGGTGTCGTCGGTCTTGAACCAAAAAATCCCAAAGTTACCCCTTCTTTTCACGAAATTATTTGGAATTTTCAGAAAATTTTTGCACTGAACGAAAGACAAAGAATATATCCAGGGAATTGTGTTTTTTTCCCTCGATTGAATTATGTATAAAATAACGACGATCAAAAAACTATAAAATTGCAAACGCAAAGCGCAAAGGCTTTCAGTCGCGATCAGGCGCTCAAGCAATTTTATAGTTTTTTGATCGTCGTTATTATGTACATAATTCAATCGAGGGAAAAAAACACAATTCCCTAGATATATTCTTTGTCTTTCGTTCAGTGCAAACATTTTCTGAAAATTCCAAATAATTTGGACATAGTAATGCAATTTCGTGAAAAGAAGGGGTAACTTTGGGATTTTTTTCTATCGAGTGAAGTTCATGATATTGTGTAATGGAATATGAACTCCACTGTGTCAGATCCTTAACTAACACATTTATTTTTTTCAGAATTTAAATTACTATATTATTTTTATGTCTCCTGTCACTTTTAAATCTTGAAAATCGTCCGTTACTGGAAACACAGGGCCTTAATTCACATACAACACTACCACAAATTATTTTTTATTTCAGGCCGCGATGTTATCCTACACTTGTTCAAGACCGACGACACCGAATTCTTTGAATAGTGTCAATATTTCCGACTTAGAATCTGTTTTTGAGACACCGAGAAAATCATTTTTGAAGGGAAAGTTGCGTTTGATGCAAATGAAGAAGAGGAAACTAATACAAAGTAATAAAAATTTGAAGAAAAAAGTTAAAAGACTCACAGAAAAATGTAAAAGCCTTAAGGAAACAATGATTCAATTGAAAAAGAAATTAAATGTTACAGAGGATCAGTTCGCAGAGATGTGCCTCAAGGCAGAATCTGTTGACTTATTTAAAAGAATGATTAGACACAAAAAGGGAAATAAAAATTCAAGAATGAGTTTTTCACCAAGCCTCCGAAAATTTGCATTGACCTTGAACTATTATAGTCCAGCAGGATACAAATATGTACGACAAGTATTTGAAGATGCTCTGCCTCATCCACGCACTTTAGCTAAGTGGTATGAAAAGACAAATGCGTCACCTGGGTTTACTGCGGAAGCTTTCGAGGTTTTAAGAAAAAAGTATATAGCAACCAAAACCAATATAATATGTACACTTGTTGTTGACGAGATGGCCATACGACAACAATCCATTTGGAATGGCAAAAAAACCGAGGGGTTGGTTGATTACGGCATCGGATCTGCAGAAAATGATAAAATCGCGGCACAAGCTTTTGTTATGATGGTAGTTAGTTTAAAAGAGAATTGGAAGCTTCCGGTGGCGTACTTTCTTGTGAATGGAATAACAGCAGAATGCAAAGCAAATTTAATTCGGACATGCTTAATAAAGTGCCACGATGTAGGAGTTACTGTAGTGGCATTAACTTTTGACGGTTGTAAGACAAATTTCAATGCAGCAAACTTATTAGGCTGTAAGCTAAATGATATTACTAATTTGAAAACCACTTTTAAACACCCATCATGTGACGTGGAGGTAGCAGTTTTCCCTGATCCATGTCACATGGTGAAATTAGTACGCAACACGTTCGAGTCAAAGAAAATATTTTTCGACGATAATGGACGAGAGGTAAAGTGGCAATTTTTAGTCAACTTAGTTGACTTGCAAAAAAGTGAAACGTTAACGTTTGCTAATAAGTTGACGCCGAGGCATTTAGAGTTCAGAAATCAAATTATGAAGGTTAAATTAGCGACGCAGCTGCTGAGTATGAGCGTCGCCAAATCTCTAACATTGTGCGAACAAATTCTTAAACCAGGAAGATTCACTAATACTGATGCTACTGTGAAATTTATAAAAAACTTTAATAATATCTTTGATGTGATGAATTCACGAAAACGGAATAAATTTGGGTTCCAAAAGCCTATATGTCCTGATAATAAAAACCAAATTTTTAGATTCCTCGATGAAATTAAAAGATATATTTCCGGATTACAGTACCTAGTAAAAACTCGAAGGATCACAAAGAAAAAAGTGGCTATGAAAATAAGTAAAAGGAAAGTTGTGGATACTATTTGTAAGACGGGGTTCGTTGGATTCATTATATGCGCGGAAAGCTTAAAACATTTGTATAATACTCTTGTGGAAACTAAAGTGTTACAATACATTGCTACCTATCGACTATCCCAAGATCATATAGAGCTGTTTTTTGGTATTATTCGCAGGCAGGGTGGATATAATAATAATCCTAATGCTAAACAGTTTCGAGGTATCTATAAAAAGGCATTAGGACATTTAGAATTACGTTCTTCTTTTTCAGGAAACTGTATACCTCTAGACAATTTTCCTTTACTTACATGTACTTCGGCTGTAGAGTGTATAAATCAAACTGTAGAAAGGAATTTAGACGATGACAGAACATTATCTATTTCAGATTTAAGCCAAAAATCACAAGCGTTTAACAAATATCAAGTAACAAAATTTAAATCAAGGGTGCGTGTACAACTTATAAAAAATAACAAGGTTTTACTAAGCGATTCAACTGTGGAAACGAATGTTAATATACTGAGTAATCTATTAAATGATAAATATAAACATAATCTGTCTACTTGTGCTGAACAAATTGTTGGTTACATAGCTGGTTGGGTAGCACGTGCACTAATTACGACCATCAAATGTGAAACTTGTGTTTCTGAACTCATAACCACACAAAAATTGAATTTTCACAAGCTTGTATCCATAAAAGATATGGGTGGACTATGCTTTCCTTCATATGATACGTTCTTGGTATGTGCAAGAACTGAAAATATTCTTAAAACATATGTTAGCCAAGGAAAGCATATTACTTGTGAGAAAGATTTTTTGCAGCTAAAATTGATTGTATTAAAAGATTTTCTTTATTCAAATGTTTTCTCAAAATTACTTGTTCATGCTAAAGATCAACCAGTAACATTAAATCACCGCACACACCTTATAAGAGCAATTATTGACAAGTTCTGTAACGTAAGATTACATTACGCACATAAAACTGACCCGGCTTTATCGACAGAAACAAAACGACAAAAGAGGAACAAACTGTCGCTATTTGAAGGAAAATAAATTTAATGTACAATGGAGCACCTCTAGCGTAACATGAGCGAAACACGAAATACATAGGAGATTTTGTAGTGCACTTGTAACGCTTTAACTGTGCAAACATTGATTAATATTTATCGTCGCTTGACAGTGAAAACCTCGGAAACGCACATACGAGAATTAATGTTCTATATTTTTTTGTACAGAAAATCTTTGATAATCGTCATGTTTCACTTCCAAATAATCAACATAGTATCAAAAGATTTTTAAAATTAAATTAAGTAGGTGATTGTTAAGGCGATCTATTATAAAAAATATATAAAATTAAATTAACGAATGGTACGGGAGCTCTAGAACAAATTTTTCTGTGATTACTAACAAGCTAATTTTTTGTGAGTAGCTACATTTTGATAAGACGAACAACATTTTTATTTTCGAAAAATCTCGAAAGTGGTAGCTAACAGAGATAGAAAGGATTTCATACTTTGACTTGATGGTCCTAAAATATGGATTGTTTTATTTGTAGGACAAGGTTACTCTTAAATTGTATAACTATTAACCTACCAATATACAAAAAATCAGCTGGTTAGGGTTCCGCTTTAGGGTTCTGTAATCAACAAAACTTGGTTGACTACTGTACCCTAAAACGGAACCCTAACCAGCTGATTTTTTGTATATTGGTAGGTTAATAGTTATATAATTTAAGAGTAACCTTGTCCTACAAATAAAACAATCCATATTTTAGGACCATCAAGTCAATGTATGAAATCCTTTCTATCTCTGTTAGCTACCACTTTCGAGATTTTTCGAAAATAAAAATGTTGTTCGTCTTATTAAAATGTAGCTGCTCACAAAAAATTAGCTTGTTAGTAATCACAAAAAAATTTGTTCTAGGGCTCCCTCACTAATAAAATGCTCTTATGAGGTTTTCATTCTCAAGTGACGTTATGTGTTGAATTGTGTTGTAGGTCCTACATATTTTTAGGTTGGCTTAAGATTTAATTGCGATTGTGATTGCTGTAAAAATAATAATAATAAAAATATTTTTACTACCTATGTTTTTTTGTTGACCGTACTAACGCCAAAACATTTACTTCACATTTCGCTAGTTAGTTAAATTTTTTTTAATGCTATTTTATTTTGTTCTACATAAGTATTTAATTATATTTTTCTGCTGACGCTCCTTGGTTTGGTAGTGACTGTCAGGGACAGGGATACGAATCGACCCGAAGTATTCCGGTGACACACGAAAGTTGTCTCGCTCGCGCTACTGTCAATACAAATCGGTTTGACTCTGTCGTTCAGTAGTGTTTAACGTAAAAATAGAATTACAGCTGTGTGAGTGTTCGTGCATGTGATTGTGCATCGTGCCATATTTCAATTGACGAATAAAAGGACGTACCCTATCTTCCGCTAGTTTGTTTAGATCCATGGTTTAAAGCGTTAACTTTTGTTCGTATTTTGGTATGTTATCCCCGCGTTCCATTTGATGTTAAAAACGATCAAAAGGATTATGGAACGCGGGGATATAATAGTGTCTGACTGTCTGCAGTAGAGTGAAGCGTATTTTCCTTGCTTATTAGTATTCAGTATTGTAAAGTGTGTCACAAAAGTGAAAAAATTAAAAAGTGGCATCATCGATAAAGTGTCATCCCTTTCAAATCAATCTAAGATAAAAGGGATGACACTACGATGTTGCCACTTTCTAATTTCTTCACTTTTTTGACAGACTGTACTTTACAATACTGAATACGGGATAAACGGAAAAAGTTTTTAGGAAACCGCGAATTTTGCTGCGTTGCCAGTATTTACTTTAACTCTACATAATTAAAACGAGGAAAGGACGATCTTCCAAGTCTAAATTTTTATTTCCTAAGGTGATATGATTATTGGTATTAATATTGTTAATTAGGAACTATTTTTAACTATAACGCACATGGCTCAACACAAAATAATTTTCCTCATTACACAAACCAACTTTATAGTTTATTTTTAAACTCCAACTGCCATATCAACCGTAAAGTACTTGAAATTGTTTAACACAATTAACAAAGAGGTTTTTTCTTAATTTAAAGTAGTTTTGACACCAAAATTGGTAAGTTGATACTGGACAGGTGTTCAAATTTCGAAACCTGATATCAAGTACATGCTGGATCAAGGGCAAAGTGTATTTTTAACTGAAAATGTTAACAAAAAATTAAAATCTAAATTGAGTAACATTTTAATTTGCCGAACATGTTTCCGCTAGCTGAAATTGTAAAAATTTAATTTGGTATCTTGAAAATTATACAATAAACAATATACATACATGGACGTCATTCACACGGCCAGGAAAGCGTAGATATAATACGTGAAACTTGTCTTTTCAGTGCGGCAGTGCTTCTTTACAAGACCGCCATCTTGTAATTTGGCGTTGTTGTAAATTGGCCATAATACGTTAAAACATCCGTGTCTTATTTTTAACCGACTTCAAAAAAGGAGGTTATCAATTCGATGCGTAATATTATGTATGTAATATTTCCAGAACTGCCGAGTTTTTGTGTATGTTAGTCTATATCAATTATCAGCGCAGCGTCTGAACAAATGTGCCAAATTTCAAAAGTGTATGTATGTATGTTTTTATGTTTGTGTTCGCATATCTCCGGAACTACAAGTCCGATTTGAGTAATTCTTTTTTTGTTGTACTAGGTATTGTTCAACTTAGTGAATACTTCAAGTTTCATCAAAATCGGTTCCGTAGTTTTTGAGATAAGACAATTTTAATTCTCAATTGTACGTAACAAAGTTGAAGTCGGTTTTATCTTTTTAAAATACTATTACTTACCTATTTTCTCCACGACTAAGGATCTATCGGACACCATCTATATGTATGCTATCTTTAGCACTGTGCTACATGTTCTACTAATCTACTATCATGATTTCTCAACGGCAGTGTAGAATAAATACGTGACGAAAACTTTTTCTTTTGTTTCAAACACATTTCAATGTCATGCGGAATGTTGTAATTTGAATACTTTAATCTACTTTGCATATTATATCTCGAAACAGGTCCGAGAGAATAATTTTCAAGTTACGTTTACGTTTGTATTATAAAAACTGATTAGGTAGTGCAATAAGTAGATAAATAGGTTTGCTATAAGTACCAATATTATGTTTCTTTGCCGTCTTGCTAGAATTTTTATCCAAACTCGTTTAATTATAATAACTAGCTGTTGCCCGCGACTTCGTCCGCGTTAGTATAGTAGATCACGTCCCAAGTATTATTTTTCAAAAATATTCAATGTACAGAATTGACTTTCTTACGATTTTGTTACAATATGTATAGATGACTTAGTTTGTTCCTACAAAGGATAATTAAGACGCAATACAAACTCCACGACAAAAGTTTCATGAGGAATAAGGGGGGGGGGTTTCGGGGGGCGCAGCCCCCCCAAAACAAACGACACTGGAAAACCGTATGTGTAGTTTAGTTTTTAACTTTGTTCTTAAAAAAGATGTATAACGCCGCAACATCGCTTTGTTTGAAGCAAAATTTGGGGAGGTGGGGGGGGGGGGGGGGGTTAAGAAAAGAAGAAGAAAGAAAAGACCGATGCCAAAGCTCCCAGCATGTTAATCAAACGACACTCGAAATTTGTATAGAAAAGATAGACAAAAGCTCATAGCATGGCAAGGAGTGAAGATAGATACAAAGTGTGAAGGAGAAATTTGTAGGAAATTTTATGGGCTTTCATCACGTACAGGACATTTTTTCTCTACAACGCACCGTTTTAGCGATATGAGCAAAAAACTAAAAATATTAAAACTTGAGCCCCTCCCCCCCCCTAGGTGATATCGTCATAATATATAGCCTATGTCTTGACCCGACCTCTATATAATATTCGTGCAAAATATGAAGTAAATCCATTCAGTACTTTCTGAGTTTATCCCGGACATACATACAGACAAACAGACAAACAGACAATCAGACAAACAGACAAACAGACAAAAATTCTAAAAACTATATTTTTGGCTTCCATATCGATTGTAGATCACGTCCCAAGTATTATTTTTCAAAAATATTCAATGTACAGAATTGACTTTCCTACGATTTTATTATATGTATAGATTATGTATATCGCGAATAAAAGAAACATTGTTTTTATTTTATTATCCATTACATTTCCGGCCGGTCTTTTAGCACTCCCTAGACGGTGATTCAGCATTACATGCGTTACGTGCTGTAATGCACGCATGATCGTTTATTATATGACATGCAAACTACGTGCTGTACATTGATTGACAAGTTCTTTAATTTTTCGTCCTGCAATATGTGCATTACATGCACGCATGATCGTTTCGCGATAGGCATGTCATGCAACAAATAATACTGTCACGTAGATGCATGTCATGCTGAATTACCGTCTAGGGAGCACTTTTGAGTTCTCTTTCCTGACTATGGCTGCTAATTAAAATTCACAAAAAAGAAAAATTCATACAGTCCCGAATCCCGATATTTGTCAGTTGTTCTCAATTCAAAATTCCTATTCAAGTGGCCACGTTTTTAACGCAAAGAATGTAACAAAACTCCCTAGGCGGATTGGGATGTAACCCTGACCGGGGATGCTGCAGCGTCCCAAGGTCGCGACCTTGAACCTTCGACCTTACAGTTCCAGCACTGAATTGATGAGGCTCGCTGAAAGTGAAAAATAGTCTGACACAATGGAATATTTTGGGATTATTTTTCTTCCAGCCGTACATATACATAGAGTAATATTGTTTTCGGACTTATGTAATCTTAGGTACATAGTATGTATTAAGTTATATCTAAATAAATTCTCGTCTGGTGATAATATTATAAACCCTTTAGCACTTTTGTCGTTTAATAAAGGCAAAAGTTAAATGAAAATTTTGCTTTCGAACTGCCAGTGAATTCTTAGTGCACGTACGTACATACACTATACAATATAATATTATTGCTTTCGTTTATTAATGGTAAGTGCTACACACTTTTCTTTTGCCTTCGCTACTGTCGATATGAAATGTATTTTGGTTTAATTAACATAGGCTGTTTTACAAGTTGCCTCTACAGTCTAAATTGAGCTCAACAAGCTAGTCGTTTTTCCTCTCATGAACTGTGAACATCACACTTTCACCAATAACAGTCTAGCATCAGTCCAGGGAGTCCAGTTTCCAGCTATGTCAGTTTGGTATCCGCCCGGTACAATTGACAATAGTAGAACTTACGTGTTGCAACTTGCAATCCATAATTTCATTCTAATTAATAATATTATAAGTGCGAAAGTGTCTCTATCTGTCTGTTGCCTCTGGCCTCATCAGTCATCACGCAAAATCACTGAACAGATTTCGATAAAATTTGGCATAGAAATACTTTGAGTCTCGATAAAGGACATAATATGATACTTTTTATTCCGGTAAAAATGTACGGTTCTCGCGTGATAGATGAATTTTGGCGCAGCGGAGTTGCAGGCGTCAATATCTAACTAGTTCAAATAATTCGACGGAGGTATTCACTATTCAGCATTGTTGACGGGTCAGTCGTGCGGCCTGCGGCCACAACATCTCGCAGTTGGAAATGTAGGCTAAATATTAAAGAGGTATTTGATGAATAGAATATAGATAATTAGAATTAATAATTTCATGGGGAAAAGCTCTACGCATCCCCGGCGGATTGGAGATATCGGCCGCCGGGGTATGTGGGACTCCCCTACGGTCTACCCACTAAAACCTGCTCCATTCCCCGCTAAGGCAAAGTTGCGGGTGCAAATTACGATAGATATTGATTGAAAGTTTCACAGAAATCTACATTCAATCCTAATAACTTGGTTTCTACATCAAAAGCCAAAACATGCGTAATTAGTCATGAGCAGTAGTAATATTTTTTACGTACAAGCCATAACTTTATATTCTAGCATTATTTTTAAATGTATCATCTTTTCCTTATGTGGGTGTGAACTTTTGGCGCCAACGGAAGCTGCCACACGAGTTCTAAGATTTGACCTAGATTGTCTAAGTAAGTAAGCCAAGTCGAAGATCAAAATAAAGAATTTCGTTTACGGTGCCAACCGAGCGTAGTATTGCATCAATTGTCAGTTCGGGCGCGAAAATCGATTAAGGCGGAGAAGAAGTTTGTTTTTTTAACTCGAAGACCTGGATACGAATAAATGGCTCTCGAATGAGATGACTGTGCAGTTAACTTCATAAATGAACAAGTTACAAAGTTCATTAGATTTAGATAAAACGTTATAGTTTGGATCCGCTAAGGGTAATAGGATACAGAGTTTTTAGAACAAAAGCTAAGGTACCTGTGTGATATTCGAATATCTGCGAAAACGGAGTTAGAGCAAATATCTAGCAACTACTATAACCAAGAATCTTTAACTGTTTTATTGATTAAGTTAAATATTTTAAGCTTCTTGACTATAACTATTGTCATATTTTACAAAACTTTGATTTGTAACTTCTATCCTATTTTCTAGTCACAAAAGCAAATCAACACACGTTGCTCTACTTCTGTGGTAACTGGCAATTGGCAACTAGTTACTGTAGTGCTTTCAGATATATTTTACCTCTAACAAACCCTTATTACCAATGACATAAGGAAGACTCTCAAAGAATTTCGTGAAATATCTGCAAACAGGCAGGCAGGATGCGGTGGAACATGACGGTCGTCGGACCGGTCCTACCGTTGTGAATTATTGTGATGGCTGCTCATGTAAACACAACACCTTTCTCTTGTGAATCTTGTGATAGATGAAGATACGGCATGTGTGGTGAATTATTCCCGTAGATATTGCATAATGTAAGTATATTTCGGATTATTGTAATTATAGTGTCATTGTTAGCGTTCTTGTGTGTTTCTTAAAAATTGTTTAAATTTTGAAATAATCAACGATGAAATAATAATAAACTTACATTATTATTTCAGACTTAGAAAATAGATCAATTTAATGTTTCTAACAGTCCAGTCCAATAGGCACCAAGTCGTAATTGATCTTAATAAGGACACCACAGATTCTTCAATTAACAATTTCATTATTCTGATCATCGATCCATTAAATTCGTTCCAAATAACGTTAATTTCAAACGTAGACACTACGCGTTCCGTAATCCGTGTACCTCTAAAATCTTTATTTTCTTATACCTACTAATACGACGATGCTTACACAATATTATGTAGATAATATTTTAATTTTTAATAGTTAATAATATGTGCATCTTCTACTTTTCACTCTGAATAACGTTTTACTTTAAAATAATATTGTTAACAATATTAGATTCATCCAAAACAACTCATAAAAACACAATAAAAACACAACTAACATGCAGTTGAATAAGCACGTCTCTACATTTTCTTAGCTCTACAGACGTCAATGACACTTTTGCATAAATTAAAACTAACCTATTTCTTTGTCTTTAATGTGTTTCCTTTTTAGTCCGGCGCCATTTTGTTATTTTTTGTTTGGGTGGCTCGTAGGTTTGACTTAAATAATGGCATTAAATGCCATTTTAAATTAGTTTGCTTTAAATTTAATTTATGGTTCGACATTTTTGTTTTCTTTTGTTGTTTTTAACTGTATTTAAAAAAACTTTATTTGTAGGCTGGGCTTACATTTAAAGTGAATTCCTATCATTTTCCTATTAGAATTAAACATTTATTTATACAAAGTCCAAAGAAATTTATTTATAACTACATGAGATCTACGCGTTATTTCTCCAGATTATGTCAAGTTCACATTAGTAGGCTGTAGGACTCATCAGTCGACTGGACTTGACATAACGCGACTAAACTACGTACATCCACAAGCTGCCTATGAATCAATTATTTATCTGATAGTAAAATAGGTATTATTATTGGTACTATCGAGGAAATTGGTTCCTAGGCAGTTGACGGACCTACGTCATGTGGCCGGCTTATGTCGATTCAATGTTAGCTGTGATCTGTGGACTGTGGCTGGGTTTGACTTAACGCGACCATATTACTTTGGTCCGTCAACTGCCTAGGAATAAATTTCCTCGATGCTGAATAGGGCTTTCGCACAACCACGAATATAACTTTTGAATGCCATAAGCGGCATAAGCAATAATATTATTTTAAGCTAGCCTACTGCGGTAAGATAATATTTAATTCTGCAGAGCTATATCAGCCCACGTATCCTTGAGTTCTTGTATGTCTGTTGGTGCGGCGCCAAACGGTCTGCCCCATATTAGTTATTTATATACCGGGTCAGCACATACTGCTGTCGCGCGACTGTTTCAAGGAAATTGGGGACTGGGGAGCCATCTTTGAATAAATTATTTCAAGCACTGCAGTTCTCATACAGTTATTTTACATTAGGTAAGTCAGGGACACTTGGATAGGGCGATATTTTGTTGTGGCGGTTAAATAAATTCACTAAACATGACCATATTATATATTCTGTGACATGACATAAAATATAGGGTTGTATAACCTATTGTAACAGATCAATATGTACCATCGAGGAAATTGATTCCATTGAGAGTTGAGAGTTGAGACTAACGTCATTTGGTCGGATAATGTCAATTTACCTAATTGTTAATTGTGATCTGTCGGCTGGGTTTGACGTATCGCGACCAAACTACGTAGGTCCCCCGTCTGCCTAGGAATCAACTTCTCTGATAGTACAATCAAAGAAGTTGATTCATTGAATTGACATGATCCGACCGAATGACGTTGGTCTGTCAACTGCCTAGGTATCAATTTCCATGATGGTACAACTCTCTAAGAATGCTCAACCTAACCTTACTTAACTTTCAAATAGACTGTGCAAATGTTTTATGTGATTGAAAGTATTTGAAACCTTCACCATCAACAGGTCCAAAATACAACAGTACATCATCCCCACCACAAACCATGAAATTAATTTCCATTCAGTCGCGAGTCGCGTGGCGACAACAAGGAACTATGAAGGTCGCTCGCCTCCAGCGAGTTTCCGCCTTATTCTGTTATTCGTGGACTAGCGACTCGGGGTATTGACTTCTGCTCTAGTATTGGCATTCTTGGAATTTCTTACTCTCGAGAATGGCTATTGGCTACCGGCTAGCGCTCTCTTGAGACAATTCTTATAGAGGTAGACTCTACAAGCTGGCAGAGTTGTGGTAGGTTCTACTGGAAACTCTGCCTTAAGTGGGGAGAGGAGCACCTGCATGGGGCTTTAGTGGGTAGACCGTGCGCTGAAGGAGTATCTACTTACCACATATCCCGGCCGATATCCCCAATCTGCTGCCAGAGATACGTATAGTATTTCCTCTCTTCTACAACTGGTTATTTTGGTGGTATTAAACATAGCCTGTATGTTGAATATTGAGGCTTTCATTTTTTTTTTGCAAATAGTCTTCCAGCTCTTTTAACTCTACTAGACTCTACATCAGCGCCATTATTAATTATTAAGCTATGCTATAAATTATATTGCAGACAAAGCAGCTTCATTCCAGTCATTTAAGCTGGCATTTCTAAATTCTAAGCTGCAACATAGCTCGGTTTGAGGCGAAAGAAAGTGATTACGGAAGTGGGTCGCCAGCTGTAAGTCGTGAGTGTTGTATAAGCTATTGTCACTATTGTGTTCACTAGGCGCCATGTCGTACCATAATTATAATATTAAGTAATAGATAATTTGAGTTTTGTCAGGTTTTACTACAACTTTTTAAGGCTGGCGGCGTACCTGCAACGATGATGTTGCGAGTGTCCATGGCCGACGGTAGATGCGTTCCATCAGGTGACCCGTTTGCTCGTTTGCCCCCTAATTTTATAAATAATCGGCCAAGTGCGAGTCGGACTCGCGCACGAAGGGTACCGTTCTAGAGCAATTATAATAGGCCAAAAATTGTGTTTTTTGTATGGGAATTGGGAGCCCCCCTTAATTTTTTATTTTATTTTAATATTATTATTAATTTTTAAAGTACAATTATATTTAAGGCCTTCGTGAAAGTTTCAAGTGCTTACCTCTTATCATTATTGATTATGTATGATTGGTCCATGTTACGAGCAAAAAAGGCCAAAAAAATAACGTTTGTTGTATGGGAGCCGGGAGCCCCCTTAAATATTAATATTATTTTTATTTTAGTATTTGTTGTTATAGCGGCACCGGAAATACACAATCTGTAAAAATTTCAGAACTATAGCGGTTCTTGAGTTACAGCCTCAAGACATACAGACAGACGGACAGATATCGAAGTCTTAGTAATAGGGTCCCGTTTTTACCCTTTGGGTACGGAACCCTAAAAACAACCAGGCATCTTGTTTTATCCATCAGAGTGGTCTCGAAAGTGATCCACAAGATCACTGTAGCTTGACATGTTCGCTTTCCGTCTGTCCATCTCAATTCGTTGTATTCAAGGCCGAACGAAAGTATTTTTTCAATCATGAGTCGACATCTTTTAGCTGACGTACTTCACTTTGTTTTTGTGGAGTAGGGAAGCTTTACCAATCAATACATTTTGATTTGTAGCTTCCAGAGAGCTATAAGAGATACAATATACTATAATAATTATGGAAGGAAGGAAAGGTATTAGGTATAACTATTTATCTACGGATGCTGATGTATTTTGACTGCATTTTATCTATTTATCTACTGTTCACTACGTCTTTTAGGTATAGTGCGTCAAGAATGCCATCTGTCGGCGTACTTATTAACTTTAATTAAGACGTGCGCCACCTAGCGACAGAATATGAAGACTATTAGTAGTCTCACGTCAGTGTAGTTTACGATATTATTAACAGATGGCGCTGCTTGAAACCAAAGTTAAAAATATGTATAAAATTTCATTGGAAATTAAGATTTTAAAATTAACAATAAAAATGCTTTTAATATCTAAAAACAGGGATTGTATTTCTCATTAATTTATAAACTTTTAAATACATAATATGTATGTAAGTACATTGTACAGTTTATAAAATATAACAAAAAATCTTACTTCTATAGTTATATATCTTTAAGCTAACTTTTTAGAAGTTGACTATACTGTAAAATGTATATCTTTGTCCTGTAATAAAATAACATCTGTTCTATGAAGTGGACCACCCAAATACTTACCTGTTTACAGCCCGTTACAAATATAAGTGCTACAGCGGACGTGTAAATATTTTATATTCATTTCTATTATCGTCTGCTTCTTAGTAAACTATGGTTTACTTATTAGTTATTACTTTAACTGGCAAAGGACGAGAAATTCTAGCAACCAACGAAACATAAGCTCTTTTAATATTTTCCTATTACTCAAACTGTTAAAACTGCCTAGGGGCCGTCCATTAACCACGTGCTCTTTTTAGCACTATTTCTCTTCAGACGACAGGAAAATTATGGATAAGGGAATATTTGCTTAATGCTATTTTATAATTAACTTAATCTTGAATTCTAGAATCACTCTTTTTGAAACCATATCAAATTCCGTTGCATACTTTTAAAGATCTTTAACCATGTATGCCTGTAGGATTTGTAGAGACAGACAGCGAAAAGCGACTTGGTTTTATAAGCCGCAACGACAACTGGTGGTAATAGAATATAATGATTAAATTAGTCATGGTATAATTACTAGGAACATTAGTCAGGGGTCTGCCGCCTATCGCACAGTCATGCGGGTCGGAATTGAGATGCATCACTTTGTTGACAAAACACAATAATATTATGCTATACTTACGATAGAGACAGAGTTTCATTAAAATCGATCAAGCCGTTAAACTTACTAAAGTTTGCGAGACTTGTTTCTAACAGCTGAGGAGAATATACTTCCTTTCCTCTACCACGCCGCAGTCTGATCTCCCCAATAAAAAAATCGAGTAGGTCATAAGTACCTACCATACTATTGTGTTCTTACTCTACCGAATAACGAATTGTGTTGTCGTTTTACTGACTGTCATTCAAAAGAGTGGTAGGTATATTATTGTAATAACTTTACTGCATACATCCTGAGTTATATCAATGGATCGTTAATATTTTATTAGTTTTTCCAATCCATTTTTAGAGCACGGGTTGAGGATATATCAGACATTTTGAATTTTAATATTATATCTATTATACATTATTGTTATTGAAAGAAAATATATTTTGTGATTGCGTAAGTATTTTGTTGTATCGCCTTCAATATTATCTATGTAGATTGTAGTGTCAGAGAGGTTGATTTCTACGTAATTCCGACGTAATTTGGTAGCTTTAGGTATGTCAAACCCAGCCGAAAGAGCACGCAACCATAGAATACAAGACGCAACTAACATCTGCCTATAGATGTACAGCTACTATCGAGGAAATTGATTCATTAGCGGATGGATATAATTTGGTAGGGTTTTCCCAGTGGTATTTCCTCAAAAGTATAAAATATATACAAGACCTGACACTCGTATTAATTTTTTTGTCGCTAAGTTAAACCTTATTTGTTAAATATAATTCACCCTTTAAAAATGGTATACTGTACACGCTACATTCACATATAATCCATACCAATATTATAAATGCAAGTGTCTTTGTGACTGTTACCTGTTCACGCCCAAACCTCTGAACATGCCCACCCAACACAAGGATCATCAGCTTATCAGACATTTCAGACAATCAGCTGACCAGTCTGCATTATCCTGATCAAAATTGGAAACACAAAAGTAACATTTTACTTTACCCCATACAATATAAATTGATCTGTGCTTTTATTCAACACAGGAGTCGAACTCACGACCTCCGAGTCAAGAGACAAGAGCCACACTCAAAATCACTGGACCAGTGTGGATATACATATAGTTTGTTATTAATGTACCATCGAGAAAATTGATTCCTAGGCAGTTGACAGACCAACGTCATATTTTGTCGGATCATGTCAATTCAATGTTAATTTACAATAATTGTGATCTGCCGGCTGGGTGTTACATAACGCGACCAAATTACGCAGTCCCCCATCTGCCTAGGAATCAACTTCTCTGATAGTATCTATGTAAAGTCTGTAAAAACCTGATACCTAATGTGAAAACAATACTTTTCGATCTTACGATCAATGAGTTAGAAGAGCCACACTTTAAACCACTGGACCACTCTAGCTATAACTCGTTTGAATGTATATTGTTTGTATGTCTGTAAAAACATGATGGTTTCCGATTTCCATCAATACATCACGAAGCAACTGGGACATGACAGCTAGCGAGGCGCGCCGGGATCGCCGCTAATATCGCATGCTAATGATTCCCAGTACTATACTGTTTATTAACATAATATTTGATCTATAAATGTAATTGTAGATCAATAAATGAATTGCTAAAAAGCTGTAGAGATCACAGTTAAGTTTTTCTGCGTCAAAAACTACATCGGTGTATTCAATTGTTACTACTTACTATCATGATTGTCAAGCTGATAATATTATCATGTAGCATCCATAAAAGTCGTCGAACATGGACAATAATTTATAATATACTACATACACACTAGATACACCACTACACGTTCGCAATCGGATCGTCCATTGGCCAAAATGAGCCATCATGTACGAAAGTCAAGAAGAACTAAGATGTAAAATGTAAAATGTGTCTAAGTTACAAAACGTCTTGCATAAATTTACATATATATTCACATAAATATTTAAAATTATCCCATAAATACCATGGAAAACAGGAATTAAAAGACATTTATTAGGAAAATAGTTGTCATGTGTATGTTCTGATGATATTAATTTATATGTATATTAACCCGCATTATCTTACATAAAATTGTTGTACCTAGTGACCATAATATAAAAGGGGTTATCGCACTGTTTAAATAAAATGGATATTATTATGTTTAATCATACTTACCTAATAATGAAAATATTACGCATTTGTTACATTGTACCTAACATTTTAATTGGTGAGCAACACTTTACTGGCTCGAAATTTAATAAAAAATAATTGACCAAATGCGAGTCGGACTCGCGCACGAAGGGATTCGTACCATTATAGAGCAAAATTAGGCCAAAAATTGTGTTTTTTTATTTAATTTTTTACATATATAAACTATAAGGACTTTGTGAAAAATTCAAGTACCTACCTGTTGCTATTATTGATATTATCTATAATAAAAAAGGGCAAAAAAATCACGTTTGTTGTATGGGGGCCCCCATTTTTTAGCATTTTCATGTAAAGTCGTGTTTTGTTATTTGTAGTACTAAACACATTATTTCACAGTAGAATATTGCATTAAATAAATAATAATAATTTATATTGTCATCAGAGTTGAACACTAGTTAAAACGAGGTTGACAGTGCAATAACACCATCTGTAATTATCCATTACGGGACTTATTAAGCCATTTGATCTCCCCCACCTCCATACCCACTCACTGACTCATACCCACTTAAAATGACAGGCTTAGCACTGTAGAAATGTGAAATAAATACTGATGGGGAGAAATTGACAGATTTTTTTGGTCTGTTATTTTGTCTATTCTGTATTAAAAAGGAAACTTATGGTGGCCATGCTAAGCGTGTTAAAAGTATAAAGTAGTTTTTTAGACCCTGATAAAAGTTTGATGACAGAAATTATTTATACAAATTGTATGAAATTGGAAAGTTGTAGACCTTCAAGCTACGCCGTAGAGGCTCTACGACGACCCATATTTTAGTTTTTTTCTGTAGAAAAGTAGTTTGAAGAGACGGTTGTTAAGTATATTATATTTTGTTGTCTGTTTGTATGTCCACCTGCTGCACCAAAGCTCGCCTGTTTTCAATCTAATTTTTACAGCTGACTAAGAGTGTTATTGTTTTCTTATCGAATATTGCCGGGATAATTTCAATATTAAAAAGTAGAAGCTTTTATAAACCTTATCAATATTTTGTCTTTATCACTCAAGTGAATTTTTAAACGTGTCAAACAAGGACAAAACAATATAGCGTACTTATGCTATATTATTCATAATACGTCATAATATATTGTATTATTCTTTTTAGCAAGCTATATTTTTGTATTTAAAACTGAACTGACCATCACTGAAGAAACATTTCATTTAGATACATGCAGGGCGGTCTACATTCGAAAAATGTCAATTAGCTGGAGGAAATACATTAGCAGTAAGATGATATTCGCAATCTTCTTACAATCTTTACATCCTTATCACAACGGCATAAGATCTATTTTGCCTCATCGGTATAAAATCATCACGTGCGAGCTACGGAAATACGAAAATAGACCTTTTACAATTATTGTAATAGAGTTTATTATTGTTTGTAGGATACGTTTCGTGCTTATGAATGAGAATTATTCTCGTTGTTCATTGAAAAGGGCTTGGTACTTGCCGTACGTTCATAGTTATGTTGCCTCCGAGGTTCTATAGATGACCCTTATGTGCTTTGCATATAGGTTACAGTTACTTTGAGAGGGAAGGTCTAAAAACACCTTAGAAGTGATAATTTTTGAAAGCTTGCTAACTAGGCCGTTAACTAAACTAGATGTTGCTCAACAGAAAAAAATCGGGGATACCGTACGTTTTTTGACACATAAAATAGACTATGCCCATCGCTATTTTCTCTATGATAGTGCTAAATTTCATCGAAATTGGCCCAGTAGTTTCGGAACTTAAGGTAACCATAAATTGAAATTCTTCCTCTCTTTCATGTTCGTCTGTATAATAGTTGATGCTTATAATTAAGTACAGTTTTTATCGTAGAACATTTATAACAATAAATCAACTTTATTACTAAACCAATACGGTTCAAAATGCGTACAGTCACTAACGCTCCAAACATATACACAATATGTCATATAAATAATATGTAAATAATCTTTCTTAAGGATTCAATGATGTAACACATAGTATACGTATTTGTATGACAATTCAGCATGTAATATCTATGTAGTTGTCGCAGTCATCTGGTTCAATCTGTGATTCGATTGAATGACTAGCGTATTCATTGAATGACACCGTTCTATTGAATGACTGAAGGACAACTAGTCAAGACGCTGACTGTAACGTTTAACGTCTTGACTAAACGTCCTCATAGTGAAGTCGTTAAATGGAATGCTATGATTTTTTAAAAGTATTTTTTGGTGGCGTAATAATAGGTTAATCTAGAAACTGACTTCATTTATGAGGCGACGTCTACTTCTGGGTGGTTTACAAAAAAATAACCACGATGGCTAAGGCGGGAGCTTCGCTGCGTTACGCTCCCGCCTTGCCATCTAACCTAACCAAATCCAATCGTATTGGACAGACGGAGTAATAAATACATTGCTATTAATTACCTAAGAATTATATACTGTTATTATACATTTCCTATTCCGTTAAAAATAAATACATTCAATTACCTGACTGATTTCATCCGCTCTCTTCAAAGGGCTATATTAAAAATCGCTAACTAGTTGAACGTTGAGTGACGATTGTTCAATCAACGTTCGGCCGAGTCATTCAATTGAATGGAGTCATTCAATGAATGCGCTAGTCATTCAATCGAACCGCAGATTGAACTAGATGACTGCGACATAGTGACCGCGACCTTTGTCACGTATATAGTACGTGACAAAAAGTATATAATATTGAGAAATAACTGATAAATACTTACATAAAATAATTTGCTAAAATAACATAATAAAATATACTTTCATTTTCTTACGGAAATCTACATTATAATAAAGTATAAAAAAAAATGAAAGTAACGCCTGATTCTATTAACTATGTATAAAGTGTTTAAAACTTTCTTCAATTTATGTTAGGTTAGAAAAAATTGCCATTACACAGATCAAAATTATTCTCTAAAAAGTAACTGAATGAACAAGACATTTTATTTTTTTCGAGAACTCTACAAATTATTTTAGAGTTTGTTTTAACAACTACATATCTTCTAACTTTGTTACTTTGTTTTTTGTTTGTAGTAGTTAGTTAAGACTTTGCCTATAGATGCAAAGTGCGTGTACATTTCTGAAGAAAATGAAACGATTTCTACGGATTTAAATTCCCGTTATTTTCCTTAATAATAATTATGTAGAGTAAATAGCATATTATTAAATTGAACAAGTAGACACTTTATTCCAAACCACACTCCTGAAAAATAGTTACCTACTTATTTCATTCATAAAACTGGTCACCAATGAGTTTAAAAGTATGAATACATAGAGCATATAGGTAAATAATGTAGTAGGTAGAGTTAAAATAATGTTAAATATGTAAAAAAGTCTGTCGGCTTCTAACAATCAGCTACAAAACAATGGCCCGACAAGAAACAAACAGAACAGATAACACTATAATCTGTGCGGACATTCGCGTGTGGAGTGCCCCTGGGTCCGGCGCCTGCGCCTTTATCTAATGCACGTTGCAGTTGCTTTTAGTTTTTAGTGCGGTTACGCCACGATGCGCTCCCGAACAGAAATAACGCCGGAATATCGGTCACAGACTCCGCTCCCAATGAACGGATGGATAGAATTAATTGTCCGCGCGGCACTATCGGGCCGGCCGCTGCGCGCGTGGACGTTTCCGCCGCCCGAGAAAAGCGCGGGAGCGAAACGTCAAACTGACGGCTGTTTTTTTTTTCATAAATTAAAATGTGCACGAGTGTTCGAGTGATAAGCTATCTACTAGGTCGAGGGGTCGCGCGATAATTTTTAATCGAGAAGAAAATGTGATTTTTGTGAAGTGCGAATTCGTGTTTGCGCGAGCGCAGAAAGGACGAGCCTTCTCGGAAATTGATTCATACACCGGTTATCGCAGGCCGGCGGCGCGCGGCGAGATGTGCGAGCTCACGAGTTGGATCCCGCTCACCGTGGTGGAGACACTGCGCGACCGCTCCGCGCAGCCCGTCGTCGCCTGGCTCACGCTCATCCGGGCCACCATCGAGGAGTACGACCCCCTGGTCGTCGTCCGCCCGCCCTCCGCCGCCTCCGATGAGACCGAGCCCGAGTCGGAGGGTGCCTTCGACGAGATCCTCTCACAGCTCGGCAAGGAGATCTACAAGCTCGACGAGTACCGGCGCACCCTCGCGCCTGCGCCGGCGGCCGGCGAGATCTCCGGGAGCATCCTCAACATCTTCGACGAGTGCCTAGACGGCATGAGCCGGCCGCACGTCGAGAACGAGATCAAGGTGATCGCGCCCAAACCAGTGTCGAGTGAAAATATGTACAAGGAGAACCTTATCAGCGAGGCCGGGCCGCTCGGGACGAGCACGCCAGTTGTGAGTGCCAAACCGACCAGAACTCCGCCGGTGCCACCGCGTCGGCCGCGGCCGCGGCCGCCATCCCCGTCCGTGTCCGACGACCTGGACCAGCTGTCGGACGACTCTGCCAGCACGTGCTGGAGCTACAAGGAGTGCAGTGCGGCATCGCCGGCGGGCGGGGAGCGGGACACGTACGCGCTGGTGTGGTCGCACAGCAGCGGCTACCACAACAGCGACGACATCCTGCGGCGGGTGCTGGCGGCGTCCCCGTCGCGGCTGAGTTTCGACACGAGCGAGGCGGGCGCGCCAGTCGCCGCTATGACGCCGGTCGCGGACGACGGCTACGAGCCGGTGCGCGACGCGATCACGGACGAGAACATCTACGAGGAGATCGAGTACAGCTACACGGACGAGGGCTGCTCCTGCGGCAGCGTGGAGGTGGAGAGCCTGTCCGCTAGCGAGGGCCGGGAGACGCCGCTCTACGCCAACCTGCGGGACCACGACGCGTACGCGATCCCGCCGGATGTTATATACTGGAAAAAGTTTATACTAGGTGATCCCTTTTATAACGAGGACGAGGAAGATGAGGTAAGTCATAATCTACAATGCCTTAAAACTGCTTTCTTATAGTATAAGACGTTGATTCTTTAACTGTACAATTATTTCTTATTTCATGTAAATTAAACTTTACGACGGTTACTCTACATTCTACAATAGTAAGTTTCTTGCTCAATTGTTCTCGTTCTTCATATTTATCTCGCGTTAAAACTTGTTTCCTTATTAGTTTAAGCATTACGGAGTTATTAGTCAGTACTCACGTCATTAAAATAATCACCACTATTAAGATACTAAGGTGTTGTAGCGGTACTAGTAACTTAGTAGGCATAAGTGGTGTCATGCTACTGGTCTATAGTGTTACAAGATTTGAATATTACTCTCGCGTGCGCCATAATTGTAAACTTCCTTATTGTTTTGTTATAAATAACGCTGTAACTTTTGAAAGTGTTACTAATTTACTGTAGTATTGTAACACACGGCATAGAAATCCATGAAATAACCCTAACACTAGTTACGTGTGTTTGATGGTTTTATGGACATTTTATCATTCAAATATGAAGTTTAAAGCTTGTTTTGAATTATAATTTTTGAGTAGTCTTTAAGTTTAGAGTTCCAATTAGGATATAAAGTTACATTTTCATATCTATGATCGCTAGAAAAAGTATTGCATCTTTGTATGGCCTGCCCCCGCAATATTTGTATGTTGTAGACAATGACGATTGTTATGTAAATCATCACCATAATCATTAATGAAATACATCAACACTTAATCATTAATTAAATATTTGAAGACACCGACATGACGTGAAAAAGGTTTCCAAGAGAGAAGTACTCGTATGTTTTTGTTTAATTTACGTTCTGTTAACTTTTCTAAGTTGCGTTTTCGTTGCCTCAAAAAATAGTAATGGCAACTGAGTATCTAAAAATCAGTTTTTGATAATATTAACAACAGCATTACAACAGTTGTTAGAATATTGGTGTTGTCTACAGTAAAAAAATCAATGAATTAGTTTTAATTAACAATAATTTAATCAATAATTTATTGCAATATTATACAATAATATTTATATTTACATTGTAGTTGTGTTAAAATATACATGTGGTACGAACTATGCGTGTATACTTTACTGTGTACACTATGTCAATGTGTTCAATAATTTCATATTTTCCTTCCTCGTGACCCTCGTGTTCCCCTTTGTAGTTCTTGGTTCGCGCCTCCTTTCTGATAAAACTTCTTTTCAAATACTTAGACCAGAAATGTTTTCGTTGCCTTACACTAAAATATGTAATGCAACGAAAATAAAAATATCAATAATATTTACTATATTTGTGAACTAAGAATTAAAATGAAAAACGGCGGAATTAGAAAACAAAATTGTACATGCATTTTGGCTAAAATAATTTCTCGTGGCATCTCCTTGGCAACATAGAGTTGAACTAAGAGAGGTTGGAAACTCTATGAGTAAAAAAAAACTAACACAGAATTTATATCTACATACTTGATAAAAACTAAGAATAAATTTTTTTCATAAGGTACTCTATTTGCCATAAAGTGCTCTACACTAGTGTGTGGTGTAGACACCATCTCTAGTTTTTCGCTACAGTTTGGCCACGTATATTTAACAGTACATGCCGATAATGACACGCACAATATATTCAAATGTGTGTCCATATGCATGCGCCTGCGCAGCTCGATGCATAATAAGTGTAAACCTATTTCCGTTATTGGTCAGCGGTTTGTATTCCTGAAGCGCACAATGATTTATTAATCTACAATTAGAAAGCTATCAAGTCCATTAAATATCGAAAAAAAATGAAAAAATACAAAATAGAGGTAGAGCTAACTCTAGTACCCGTGTTTTGTCTATTGCTCTTTTAGCATATAAAGGTACTTTAGTGCATACTACATCTAAAATTGTCTATTTTTTAGACAAAATCTTTCTTCGGTTCACAGTTCTTTGTCTATTGTATATTAAGAAAACAAAGAATGTACAATATAGAAGTAGAGTTTCCTCTATCCAATATCCATATTATGTCTACTAATCTTTTACATCTCTTCATACTTTAGAACGAAGTGCATCTTAATATTGTCTATACATATTTTAAACAAATTTTTCTACGGTGATGTGCATTTAAGTGTACAGTCTCTAGAGTCTCGAGTCATTTAAATAAGTGATTTAGTTTAAATTTTAATTATATTGAGATTAGAGAAAGTAACGGGATTTTGGAAAGTTTAAATGTAAATAATTTTATTACTCTAAATTCCAATAAAATTACACTGACAGTTTAATATTTAAACTAGAAGATAAAGACTACATTTAAATTAATCAAAAATTATGTACCGACTAGTTCTTTTCAGGGTTCCGTACCCAAAGGGTAAAAACGAGCCCCTGGCCTTTAGACAATGTATTCTTTAGTTAAAAACGATGACGAAATTCGTTATCAAAATGTATGCGATTTGACATAAGTCATCGCTAAATGACATTTCGTTTGCGAAGACTAAATATGTCAAATCCCATACATTTTGATAACGAATTTCGTCATCGTTTTTAACGAAAGGGACTTTGTCTACGGCCTCCTATTACTAATGGCCGTTCCCTATATTCAATCTATCTCTAGTTTGACATACAACCGATCGCAGCTGACATAGAATTGACATAAAATATATGGAGCTAATGTCTAATGTGAGCTATTCCTATCTCAAGTAAGAGATAGATCAAATATTGGGAACGGCCGTTAGACTTCGTTGTCGTCGTCTACACATCGATCATAGGTCACCGTAGACGAATATCTACGTCTTTACACGCTTACGTTCGTTACCGCTTGTGGGCCATCATTGACCAACGAGGTTGGGCTGTATAATATGGGAACTAGTTTATATATTATGTTTGTGCCAATTAGAAATGACAACTAAAAGTTTTCTCTTAAAAATGTAATTCTAATTGCCCATTTACGTCTTCAAAGTTTCATTCGAGTAAAAAGTTGTATTGTCTTAGTGTTAATATGTAACTGTGGAGACAATCGTGGATTCTGTTTTGTCGTGAGTGCGTGGGACCCACTTGTTATATCACCTTGGCTGGTTGACTCATAAGATGTAGGTACTCGTTTAACTATTATGTGGCCTCTTCAATATTATAATACGGTATGGAGAGGCTATTATAGAAATAGATTTATAGCCAGATGACGGACTAACATAATTTAGTAAACCGTAAACCGAGATAACAATCACAATTCACAAATCACAATCAATAATGAGCTAAAAATTGAACAATTAATTCATTTCTGCTACTTGCCTATTAATATTTTTTTTCATATTCATTTTTGTCTCTATTTTCTATCATGCCAGCAAACCTTTATTTGTCTATGGTTTTCATGATCAATGCCGATTGTGCACGCTGTGCTATAAACGATTTCACAACCAATAAATTAGTATGCTAATCATGGTAATCCATCTCATTTCGTTTAATTTTCATTTGTATTCATGTGTAAGTATTCCTGACTTTTTATAATACAGAACCATGCAACTTTTGTCATTCGTATATTATATTATCTTCTTTTTCTCCGACAGTTCCTTGCAAAGTATAACAAAGATCAAAGTTACATAACTTTATTTTACAGACTGTAGAGTTAGAAATCAGATGATTGACAAGTTCATTTGCCCGCGTGCGTGCGACCAATTACGTTTATTTACCAATGTGACCAATTACGCTAACAATTACGTTTTTGGCACATGTCGATGTCTGTAACAGCTAATGCAATTATGAAATTTACTTTTTGTAACGATATCATTAAAATTAGTCTAGTATTGTGTTTAACATTCTTAAAGTACTGCCGCACTCAGAGACGAGTATTATAATTACCTAACTGTAATAATTAAATGAAGATTTTGAACTAAGTACCATTATACATTATCTGTCAATCTTTTCATTATTCTGTTGATTCTTTGTTTTTTATACGCTTTTTATTAGCTTCACCTGTATATTTGTTTGTAATGTTTGTAACCGACTTCTTTGGGCGCGATTTTGACCCACTTTAAACGGCCAGATTTCGTTCAAACTTTGTAGATTTATCGAGGACCGATGACAATACACTAATTTGATATAATTATTCCATTTTTCAATTTGTATGTTTGTATGTTTGTTTGTAACCGACTTTTTTGGGCGCGATTTTGACCCACTTTAAACGGCCAGTTTAGTTTGGTTGTTTATAAAAAAGCGTGTTTTTAGTTTTTTAACTATTATATTATTTTGTGATTGTTCTTTTATGTTTGAGTGTGGCAGCAAGTATTTCTTGTCGCTAGAGTAACAATAATTATTACTCTGTCGACCTGGGCATGGGCATACGAAAAACATTCCTTCCTTGCAAATAATGACAAAATGTTTATCTTATAATTCGAAGAATTTTTATCTTTCTTTACTGAAAATATCTTTTTTCCTATCGATGTACCTGGATCTGATGGCAAAAAAAGGGAAAACAGATGTGAAATGTTTCAATACTTTTTTCCTTATTGTGGCTTATTATTATTATTATATAGCTAGTTTCGATAATAAAGGTAGACCGTATAAAAATGTGTGGGATTTTTCCACGATTTTTCATTTTTGTGGCACTTACGATGTGTTATTTGATAATATGTCAAATCCCATACACTTTCGACATCTAACTTCCTTAGAGGAACTAGAATCGAATTTTCTTTAAGCTCTTTCTTTAAATGCTGAACTAATTCTTCTTCTTTGCCCACCCCATGTTACCGGTTTATCCGGGGTTGGGTCTCCTTTAAAGTTTAAATGCTGAACATTTTCTTAAAAATTTATAAAATTTAATTAGTTTGTCTTGTAATTATTATATTGATTTGTAATATCATTACTAGCATTTGACTAGCATTTAGTTACTGTGTCAGTAACATGATAAGTGTATGTTACAAATTACATACAATACTCATTACAAATATACATTTACAACGTGCGCGTGATGAAATATCTGTTTCTAATATGTTATGAAATTATGTTATTGTTTTCTTATCTGTGTATTTGTGGAATGTATAGTTTACAAATTATTGCTTGTTGCATTGGATATTTACAATTATTTTAAAATAAAACAGGATAAAAGTGTGAGAATGGAGCATATCCATACTATGACAATAGCTATGTCCACATTATGCCCTTTCATCTTCAATTTTCATAATCTTTTGACATTCGAAATGTCAAAAGATTATGAAAATTGAAGATGAAAGGGCATAATGTGGACATAGCTAATGGACATCCGCAATATGAAAGGGAAGCAAGTGCGTTGTCAACCTTAAAATCGTCATGTCCATTTGTAAATTCTTTATTTATTAGCATGTAATTGGTGATTGTGCTATTTGTTGCGCTTCACTGTGTTCTAGCTATTTATGATAATCTATCATCATCATCATCATTACTATAATCCTCGAAGCAATATATAGTCAAAGCAAGTTGTTTTGCTTGGGGAGGAAAAATTAGAATACTTCCTACTCCTGCCTCTTCTAATTAATTTCTTTGCGAGTTCCAAGACTGCTTTACCTTATCCCTCTGCAGGCTAAGATAATAATAATATTATCAAAAGGTTTTCATGGTTACCGCTGACGATTCTTGCGATACAGAGTCGAAGAAGTTAGAAGTCACCATGAATCATAATTGCATTCACCTTTGGTTGACGTCACCTTTGGTTGACTATAATATGTTTGTTTTTGTATTATTGGTTTACTGAACTTTAATACAGTGAAGATTTTGTCCTATTCAACATAAGCTATGTCCACATTGTGCCCTTTCATCTTCAATTTTCATAATCTTTTGACATTTCGAGTGTCAAAAGATTATGAAAATTGAAGATGAAAGGGCACAATGTCAAAAGATTATGAAAATTGAAGATGAAAGGGCACAATGTGGACATAGCTATTCACTATTCTGTCAAACTCTTCATTAAATTAAATGATTCAATGTCGGCCGTTACTCCATTGCAGCCGGCATTTGTGACCACTAGTCGTGATATCTATACAAAACAAATAAAGGCGTCAGTAGGTCTCTGCAAACTCCTTATGTGATAACAGGGCAAGGTCACTGACCCCTTATCAGTGTTATCACCCGAGGTCGCTGGGCCTTCCGTGTGTCATAAATTTGTAGGTATCTGTAGGAGGAAGCTTGTGATACACTATTATAACACCTCCATACAATTTATAGGAGTTAGATAAATACAATGTGCAGTTTATATTTTACTAGCTGTTGGCCACAAATTCGTTTGCCTCGTAACCGTATATTTCTCAATTATAAAACTTTCCTGTGTCATTCCCAGAGGGCATGCCATCAAAATCTGTTCAGTCCTAACTCACGTAATAAAAAAACCTGATAGATTATAGATGTATAATATTATCAAGAAGATATTGTAGCTACTAGCTTTCCTTTTTTTTGCGTTGGGGGAATGCGTTTACGCATGCCCGGGGCTTGGGGAGGACTACCGGGGTATGTGGATTGTGGGACTCCCCGGGGCGGACGGAGACGCACCCGGGACTACCCACTAAAACCCCCAACAGTGTTCCTGCTCCTGAAGGTGGGACTACGGGAAACATGTGATACACGACCGCAGAATTGTAGCTTTCCTGGCATATCCTTTCTAAAGTTTTCTCTAGCCTTTGCTCGAAAGTCGAAACTTCACTTGAAAACACTCTGACAAAGCAATATTATGCGCTTAGCTTACTTCTAAGTTCTTACTTCTAAGTTCTTACTTGGCTGTGAGTGTTTTAGACTTACTTAAAGTCAATAATAACGTTTTGGAATTCTTTTGATGTTGTTTATTATGTTATATTGAGGTTCAAGGAAGCGTTAATCGGTAATCGCGATCTGCACATGGCGCGCAAATGCAGCTGCTGACTGCTCCAGCCACTGTACCTACTATATTATATTATATTAATATTATATTACATATTATTACATATTATTACATATTATTATTATATCGCATGGTCTCCACTTAGTTATAGTTGATATATTTATACAAGGTGGCGAAGGTGATAATACTTTATTTAGATAGAGTATGAAGTATCTCTCAGATAAGTTGTGGACAGCCTATCCGGCACTTATCAGAAAGCGATGAAACAGGCCCTTAGTGTGTGTATGTGTGTTGTGAAACTGTATCATCGCTGCTATTTTCATAGTGAACTCTATATTACAAGAGAGTTAGAGACACAGCACACTAAAGTATTATCACGAATTTATTTTACATATTTTAGAGTCTGTTACTTTCCGTCTGCTGTGGTAGTTAATTTCCTATTTCAAATAATCTGCTATTTCATACAAAAAATGCTGCTGATGCTGAAACGCCAAGAGTATACTGTTCAATATGCTGATGACGTCACAGTAGCCAATCAAATCTCGGCAAATCTCACTAGCAAACACTGGATGGAATTTCGGATCACATTCTATACTTGAACACGGTCTTTGAATTGGTAATGCCAAGTGCCTTAAATGCAGTATAGCTTTGGTATAAGAAACAGCGAATTCGACGTCATATTGTATGTCGCTTGTCGCACCTCTGTCACATCTGTGTCCCAGGCCTTAAAGCCCTATAAGGCCGCCCATGGACACACCTGCCTAGAATATTCAATGCTGAGAGTGTTTGGCGCTAATACGAGAGTGCGCCTTATGTAGTTAACATAAGGATCATGCTAGAGGTGAAATATCTCTGAACGATTTGACGTGACGCAGTAGCAATTGTTAGGTCCATACTTTAATAGTACTCAGCTACTTAGTGCTCACTGCGCAAATTAGACATTGCAGGACGTCTGGGCAAGAGTGACTTGCAAACCTTAACTTTAGAGGGTAGGCTGTAGTTTGCAGCACCGTTTGAACCTCAGTGAGAGTAATGAATTATCAGGGCGATAGAAGCGAGCCCTAGTATATCCCACAACCTGTACATTTTGTAGTACACTTTACGGAAAAACTATCTCGCCTATTGATTTGTGCTTTAACATAGTAATATTTATTTATATGTAGATGTGTTATCATCAGTCAGTCAAGGTGTGACGACGCGAGCCCTCACAAAGCTCGGCTTTTAGCTAGTAACAGAGACTAGACTCTAGAGAGAGCGCTTGTCATGTCGTCAGGTATATCGACTTGGAATTTGTTGCATTATACACAAGTTATCTTTCAAATTACCTACTAGCAACAAAAATACTGGACTCCAAAACTAGGTGAACCTGCAAAAAAGTGAAGAGGCAAACATATTTCTTTCTCTTCCACTCTTACTTGTGCCTCTCACTCTTATGCAAGCCTGCCCCTAATTATACAGAACCCGGAATCACCATTTCACTTGCAAAGGTCAAGCGTTTAATTTTGGACCATGACATGACATTTGGTTGACTCTGAGGGTTAACTGCATGTTACATCACTGATCACCGTGATGCTGATGACACCAGATGACACGTGTTTCGAGGACGTTATGTCATTGTTTTGAAATTAGAACAACGTTTTTATAAACATCAAGGCAATGATGTCTTCAGCTGAATTAACATTCCGTAACTTTTTAAATACTTATCACTGATAAGATATCAGCCAGTATTCAAGTTTTTGACTCTTTGCATTTGTTTCCATAGCGCGTGGCACGGCCGCACGGAAAATAATATATTTTTTTCTAATTTTGGATAAATCCTTACCGGGGTCCGGGACTCAAATTCAGTTCAGCGGCTTTGCGCGTGAAAAGACAGACTGCCTGACAGACACAATATGTTTGCATTTATAATGTTCACTCACGCTTTTGATTGGCTACCGTCAAAACATTATACTTAGTGCGTCAAAAAAGTTAAGAAATTAAAAAGTGGCAATATCGTAGTGGCAACCCTCATCAATTAAAAAAACCGGCCAAGTGCGTGTCGGGCCACGCGCAATGTGTTCCGTAGCACCGCTAGTTTTTGAAAATTTCTGTATGGTCAATGAATGTACATTTATAACATGTTTTACACTATTAACAACATCATCATTTTTTAAAAACCTATCCAACGACACCCCACACGATGAGGTGGGCGCGAAAAAAAATTCAACCCCGCTTGATGTGTAGGGGATTTACCATAAAAAAATATTTTTTAAATATTTTATGTACCATTTTGTCGGTATTATAATATGTATATTCATGCCAAATTACAGCTTTGTACTAGGTCCTAGTCTTTGAGCAAAACCGCGGACGGACAGACGGACAGACGGACAGACGGACGGACAGACCGAAACTATAAGGGTTCCTTGTTGACTACGGAACCCTAAAAAAAGGGTTACACTACGACTTGCCACTTTTTAATTTCTTCACTTTTTTGACACACTATAACTTTGAATTTTTATTATTAATAGATAAACCCCAGTCAAAAGAACATAACAGGTAGAAAAGAAAACAAGTAAGCTTAAAATTACCTTCATCTATTTCGAACATACTCAAATGTAACCACTGGTCTATAATATAACTAAAATCCAAATCACTTTCTTTAATGGCTAGTTGCAACATTTACTGGCTTACAGATAATAAAATGGTTTGTTGAAACCGACCATAGCCGACCAACATAGATTTTATAGTGTTTTCTTAAAAACATTATGTTCTAAAACACTCAAGAAAACCTCTGAGGTGTTGCAACAAAATTGTAGAAAGTAAATAGTAGATTTTTTTCATTTTAGAGATGTACCTACTCGTTTGTAGTGCAAGTATCGATAAAAAACTTTTTTATAATAAAGTAATTATTTTACAAGCCCTAAACGTACTACAATATATTTTATTTATTTTTTATAATTAATAATTATACATATTTACTGCTTAGTAAAATCAAACGAACATAAAATATGTGTATTGTGTATACCTTACAACATAAATTTACTGCTAGGTTAGCATTACAAACAAAGATACGACATATTTTGTCTCAAATAAAGATGAATTAATTTATTCATTTCAAATTAAACCGCTTCTTTTATCTCTAAAATCGTTTACAGTGATAATATTGTAGCAGTCTGTGGAGATAAACAGATTATCACGTAATCGGATGTACCATCGTAAATATTATCTATGGAGCGACCGCGCTTGTAATTTAAAAATAGAACATCCTGTCCATCCGGAAAAACAAATAAAGTATTCATAATACGGATATTTCATTTTTTTGAAGCTGTTGATTTATTTATAACGAAATAGGATTTAATGGTTTATTGTAATTAAGTTTTCGCTTGTATAGAGTTACTGAAATGCTTTTAAGTGTACCTAATCAATAGAATAATATCATTGTGTCTAATTCAAGGTACCTCAAAAACATAATATCTATATAGTTATTAGTTCAACGTGATTCAACCTTAGTTCAACACTGTACGCTCTATGGGTTTTTTCTTAATGATAACTTCTAATTGCTAATTACTACTAGTCCATCTCAATAAATAAAATATATTCTAAGTAACAATTAAAACGAAAGTTTAATTCACGTTTTCTAAGTTTTTAAATTTACTTTTTGACGCAAGTTTGCTCTCTTTCTTCTTTCTCTCTCATTCAACAACTAATTTAAAAGCTTTAACCAATCAAAAACTCTATTAAATACATTTAAACTCCTGTCGTACTTACTTACCTCAGAAAACTGGTCATCAAACGTTATACAAATTCGAATTCCTTCTCTACTATAGTAACAGTTACACGTCAAAAGCGGATGAATGGACGTTTTTATGTTCTGGTGGAAAGGTCGCGGTGTTATTGCTCCAGCTAGGGATGTGCTGTCGATAAAACATCTTTATTACTCTAATGGCGCTTTGGAATATCGTGTATCAAAATATACTTCCCTGTGTTTATTATATTCCGTAATTGATATAGCTTTAAGCTTGTACTCTATACTGAAAACTTGAATTTATCTATAAAAATTAATGTTAGGCTTTGTTTTAACATTCCTTATAAAGGGTTTCTGGGGTTATTTAATGTTTTCAATATCTCATTTGATTGGCTATCGTCAAAACTTTGGTAGCAATGCTGTTACATAAATAAACGCATGTCATCGGGCAAAAATTTTTTTTTCTGTTTTTGTCTAATGTTTTTTAAATTTATTGCGGTAAAATCTCTTTTTAACCTTTTACGATAAAGGCGAGACCGCAATAAAGCGACGTACAATACAACGTCAGATTCGAGTTTATAAAGCGTAAGTTCTATGGAACTCGAAGTGTCGCGTGCCGTCATCGCTGCCGTGGTATCTCGTATTATGGTTACACCTTGGACATTATCGATATTTTTATCGATAGATCTTAGCACATCACTATGATACACTAACACCACTACACTAACAATGATTCAACGATACCGTTAGAGAGAGCGCACATCTGAGACACGACTGTAGTTAGACAATCTTGTTTCACATAGACAAGTCAGTCTAACTACAGTCTAAAGACAGTTGTGTCTATCATGTGGCGCACACCTAAGTCAAGACTGTCTTGACTACGATGACGCAATGCATACAATTGTGTATTCATTCAGTAGCAGAATGGAGTTCACCGAAGCTGCTGTGATAAGCATCCTAGTAATGCGTGCAAAACGGCGCAGACAACGGAAATATTGGGTACACCCCATATACAGTGAAAGATTGTTAAAAGGAAAGTTCTATTTATTGTTTGATCAATTAAGGCTTTATCCCCGAAAGTTTTTCAAGTACTTTCGAATGAATGTGTCTACCTTTGATAATTTGTTGAAATTGTTGCAACCTTACATTACTTATCAAGACACTCATTTTCGCCTCACTCACTCTCGAGATACTCATAATTTATACGAAAACTAGGCAGTTCTAGAAATATTATACATACATAAGGTTCAAATTGAAATATTTTTTTAAGTTTGTTAAAAAGTACAAAAAATGTTGTATTACGTAATACTTACTGAAAAATATATTTTGCGTCTATTGCGAGCAGTTCTGAAAGATTTTATTGATATAGATAGAAAAGTTCTCATTCGGATAAAAATAACTTCAAAAATAAACGGGAAAGACTCAACGGGAAAGATAGTACTTGGATCGCTGGTCGTGTTCCTCTTTTTGGTCGTATTATTGTTTATGTTTATTTATTTATTTATTTATTTATTTATTAGGCGTGTCAACAATATGAATACAAGCTTCTATAAATAACTAAAAATTAGGTCCAAGTTCAGCATTCATATCAATTAAAGACATGCACAACATTACTAATAATTATATATAAAACACAATGCAACAATAGACAAAACTTAACAACTATAACTATATATATAGTTATATATTATTTATAATTATATATTATTTATTATATAAAAGCTAATAAAAATTAATTATTACATGACAAAAATTATAAGAAAAATTGGATAATGTTAGAAAATACTACAATATTAAAATTACAAAATAAAAAATGTCCAAATTAACATGTCAATAAATTGGATACCTAATGTCAGAAAATACTACAATAATAAAATTATGTTTTGACACATGTGATTAAAATTGTCAGAATCTAATTTTGAAATCTATAAGTATTTAAAAATAAATTATGTCAGCCAGCGCAAGGCATATTTCATTCATAATCTTAGTGAAACCCGACGAATTTGATATAATATATTGAAACCTGTCCCGTCCGTCTCTTTGCTTTGCAGTTGAACTACTGGTAGTTATGTCTATTGTGGTTAGACAGTTTGGTCGTAGATGTGCGCGCTTGCATACACTTCAAAGGGAAGCCGACAGTCGTTAGTCAGACTTGTCGCGGGCAGTTCTTGTGTCGCATTAGTCAACTCTGTCTATTAGACGTCTTGTCTCAGATGTGCGCATCTAGTGCATTTTATTATGCGATAGACTGTCTAACTACAGTCGTGTCTCAGGTGTGCGGTCGCACTTAGCTGATAACGAGTGGTTAAGGTGATAATTTCATATTTGCCGAGGAAGTTATAAGTGTTGTTCCGAATACTTATCGATATTACATTGTCGACAGTTTTTTGTTTCATTGTCGTCATCATACCGCCACACGCAAAAATGTAGAGTTTGACAGATAATATAATAATGGGCTTATGTATAAATCTTTAGTTAATAATACATTAAGTAATTATTTGACTCTGAGCGCGGCAGTTAGTTCTTACTTCGTCACCTTTGAATGTATTTACGCGAAGAAATTAACTAGGCATCTCGTTGTATAGAAACTATGGAAGTTGGTGCCAAGTTAATGTACACGGTGTGTTTTACTGCCGTTACTTTTAAAAATGCAATGTAAATACAAGAACAATATAAAATGATGGTAACATCACAAGCATTGAGATCGCAATTATAGCTTAATAGCGTCGCTATAAAAAATAAAAATAAAAAACTCTTTATTCAAACCATTAAACAAATCAGTGGACGAAAGTCACAAAGATAAGACTTGAATTTTGAACTTGGACTTTACCATCCTATTTACTTGCGACTTGCGTACATTAGTAAAATGTTAATTAAAATTACCTATAGTAAGCATTAGATGGTTTTTCCTCAAAAAAAAAATAATTTTATCGCGATTAGCAATAAGTAGTTAATCTAAATATATAAAACTCAAAAGTGACTGACTGACATGGTGATCTATCAACGCACAGCTCAAACCACTGGACGGATCGGGCTGAAATTTGGCATGCAGGTAGATGTTATGACGTAGGCATCCGCTAAGAAAGGATTTTGATCAATTCTACCCCCAAGGGGTTAAAATTGAGGATGAAAGTTTGTAATAATTCTTAAGGCGAGCGAAGCCGCAGGCAATAGCTAGTATAAAATAAAACTTTGTTTTATTTATTTACTTTTTATTAATCTAGTCAGATAGTCGTGCTTAAAAACTTTTAAGAAAATATTTTAAAATTACTTACACAAGTAAGTAGCTTTATTCCAAATTTAAATTCTTCCATCCAGCCAGTATATTCCAAGAGGCTCTACAGCAATGAATGCAACTGTTGATTAAAAATGAATCACACATTCTTCATAATCTGTGGTGTCATGACGTCACGATGACGTCACTGGCGCCAGGGGCAAGGATGGCCAGGAAGCTGATAGCTTATCACAACCTTCGAGTACCTAATCAGTACCTTATCAAAAATGCTTTGATTAGTATTTTTTTACTTAGAAGTAGGGAACGTAGGCTTAGAACGAACCTATTGAAATTATTACTTATGGATATTTTAAAAAATAAGTTTGTATTATCTTTTCTCATTATACCTCTATTAAAATAAATATTAGAGTATAGTGACTCAGATAAAAAAATATGTATGAGGAAAGGTTTTAACGAAATTGGGTTTTTTAAAACTCCTGGAAATTCCTTATCCGAGACGTTTTCAGAATCACCTGGAAATCCCAAATTTTTTTCCGCAAAATACGCATAATAATTAAGCAGAAAGGGGTGTAGCTACCGCCGCATATGCCGTTTACAGGGCTCTCGGGCCACAGGGGCCTCCAATGTACGCAAACAAAAATTAATGAAATATTTTCAATTTTTAATTGACAAAATCCAAGAGAGGCACTTCCAAAATTTTATACGGGGCCCCGCCAAGGCACGTTACGCTTCTGATAACGACAGCACACAAAAGAGAACTTAATAAGTAATAACTAAATCGAGCAATACTTAGGGAACCTTTGAAAGGCAGAATCGAAACGGTTTTATGATATAAATCTAACAAACATTTTTAAAAGGTTTTAAATGTGACAAGTGTGAAAATTTCTGCTGGAACTCGGAAGATGGAACCATCTACAATAGCAGGTTGTAGTTCCGCGGCTTCGTAGTGTGGAACCAGATTTAGTACCAGGTACCGTGCCGTGGTACCTGTAATTACCATATGAAAGCGAGGTTCGGTGATGCGTGTGATTATGTATGTGGGACTGTCGATGTCCACACAAAAACACAAACAACACACGCCAACTTTTTGTAGGATGTTGGTACCAACCCAGCCTTGAATTATGTTGAACTCTGTACAATGATAGATGATATTAATGAGGAAATAATAGACACTATTAAATGTAAGAGGTTGAATTGCACGTATCAATGAAAAATATGTTGAAAACTGTAAAAATATAATAAAAGTTGTGGAGTAAAAATAATGTAGAGCAAGACACAAAATACATGTTACATACATATATTAGATCTATTCTAAGAATACTTTGAGCTGATATTAAAAATACCGGAATATGTGTAAATATAGTTTTTTACACAGAAAAATGTAGGCAGCGAATTTCGGTGCAACGATTTTGCCTGCACCAACTATTATCTATTCTGTGCCTGCACCTAGTAATCTATCCTAGTACTTATACGTAGAACTTATATCTCAATGCCTAGTAGTAAATATTTTGTTGCATTCACAAAAACCCTTGAATAACGAACTCTACATATTTTCACGTAGTGTATTTATTCTTTGACATATTCCCAATCCAAGACTTCGTTTCGTAGAAATGTGACGTCACGTAGATCATTGATAAAGTGGAGACCAGTTTGGAACCTGTTACCCACCTTGACCGAGTGACTAAGACACGCCCCCGGATATCCTCGGGTGGCGCAGATGAATCACCGTGACATACAATTAAGAGAATGCCGGGTTCCGGATTTTACAATAATAAAATATATTGTACCTATCTTACACTTGGAATTTAACGATCTTATATAAAATGTTAGGATTTTAACAGCTGCGAATATTATAATCAAACGTTAATACGAAAACTCTACCTAGGTATAGGTCCTATCGAAAGGAAACCGTAAATTATTGAGTTACTTATTTATGTTTTTAATATCTTTGATATCATGTCTCCTAAGTTTAGTAATAACTAATCTTAACTTTATTTTATTTTTAAAAGTACAGTTACGTTATTACATAATATGTGGGTAATACAAAAAGTAGAGAACTGTCGGGAACTAGGTTTAAGTCTAGGAAGTGGAAGTATCCTTTTAGTGTAATAAACTCTATGTAAAGGTACTTCAAATACAGTTTTTACAGTAAGTATCCGATTTTTAGTACAGTGATTTTACAAAAACCCTTCAAATGTAAAAAAATATAATACTTATTATAGAATATAGAGCATAATATAATATATATTAACTTTTTACACTAATATTATGTTTATTCTCTATTATGATTTATGAACCATAAAATCTCTAAAAAAATATATTTACACCACTCTCAAAACAAACTTTCGACCAATTAAAGACTAAATTATAAAATGTCCGTTCTAAACTTGAATTGACCTCAGAGTCAACATGGCTGCCATTGATCGCTCCGTCCCTGTCTGACATACGAGATAATGAAATGAGTGAACGAGACAGATGTTGCGCTAATTGTCTTGATGAGCAGACACAATGGAGAATCATCGTGTCTGGCGATCGTAAAAATGTTCATGATAATATGAATGAATGAATTTATTCATTCAAACGTTGATATCGTTTCGGTAGATTAGGTACAAATTAGGACGGAAATGACAATACAAAATATTATATTTTGTCTTCAATCGTCATTTGATATTAAAATTAATATCTTCTCAACCTTTTACCTTAATATGGATGAACTCATTAACATTGAAGTTAAACAAACCTTTAAAATACTGTGTGTTGCCACAGTCCACACGCAAAATCCGCGACAGAACCTGTGCCTCAATGGCAATATTGACCACGTATTCTGCGTGGTATGGCAAAAATTCAAGAAAAAATCTGCGTCATACGACATCCAACATACTAGGTATGGAAAAATCTAACAAGTTTTGCGGAGCTTGGCAAAACCAGCTCTATAATCATCGCCTCCTGGCAACCGCAACAGAATCTGCTCTTCATGACTTCCTTGATTTCTTTCGACAAATACTGCGAAAACTAATTATTTGCAGAAACAACACAATAATATTATTCACACCAAGTCTTATGACTAAACTATGTTGTTTATTTACACTGCTTCACTGGGTGACAGCTGGCCATTACAAGTGGCCTCGCAGTTCGCTGATAAGAATATTGACTATTGGCTAGTAATTGGCTTTACTAAGCTATTTTATGCATTGTATCTTTGATCTGGCGAATTGCTAAAATGCTTAGATTTAAGTAAAGTAAAAGATTTATGTTACATTAAAACTTCGGTGGTTATGAATTGTATCGTTGATCAGCGGTAAATTACAAAATAACAAACCTATATTAGCGTAATTTAGTTTCTTTCATCCCTTTGCGTTGGGTACGTAACCCTAATTGTATAATTAGGGTAACGTAGCTAGTATTAGCTACGTTAATTCTCCCGCACACGTGCTAAACGAAACGCGCCAACTTCTGACCAACTTTCATCTCCTAGTTCTTTGGTATATCTTGTATCTAACAACCAACCTCCTTGTTCCAGTGGATAACGCCTGAAGAGTGCGAGGTGTACTCCAGGGAGCGGCGGCCGCCCCTCGTCATACCGCGCATCACCCAGTACCGCGCCCCCCGCCGCTCGCCAAGACAGACGCAGATACCTTACCCTGAGGTAAGTGGTCTTAACCGGTGTGCTTCAGGTTAACTGAGGCATATCCCCAACCCGGGGCACCCATGGGTTTCCCCTGCGCATAAAAAAAGTAGTCTATGGTCTTTAAAACTGTATTCCGAGGTAAGAGATTACCAGTAGAACTTAAACCGGATAAGGACCCGCAAGAAAATAATATGACTGATAACGACTGGAAGCTCTCAGAACGAGCAAGAAGTCCATTTAAGAGGATACGCTAACACTTTTTTTCCATACAAACGTATTCCCCAATTTCCTCCCTGGATATAATGCGTCTAGACAAATGATTTTTTTATACAATATTGGGATCTGTGAAAGCTATGCCTCTACGTTCGACTTTTTTTAATTTACTAATAAATAAAAAAATATGACCCTTCAAAAATCGCAAAAACTGAATGTTCCGTACCCCGCCAATCAACCGACCATAAAACAAATTTGAAGGTAAAATAAAAACGTAGAGGCATACTCAACTTTTCTGAAGATATTAAAAAAAAAAAAATATTTGAAGGAAGAATCAGAATATGTTACCTCGATTTACTGTATCTGTCTCTATCACAATACACGTGCCAGCGCAGGGTGAAGCGTGATGGCAATAATTTCTTCTGTATTAGCGTTCGAAGTTATACGAACAACCAGGGGGTGTAGTGCGAGTTTTAGTCGATCGTACGCATCGAGCACGTTAACGCGAATTTGTATGGGATCAAAGCAGCGCCATCTACTGGCTAACGTGGATACCGCTTTGATCCCATACAAATTCGCGTTAACGTGCTCGATGCGTATGATCGAATAAAACTCGCACTAACCCCTCAGTGATGTGCCGTAAATATACTTTTTTGCGCCCTGTGCGAGCTTTTATAATTGCGCCCTTATTTTTTGTACCCAAAGCAATGCTATGTACTTAAAGGCCTCTCTAGTCTGGCCATTCTTGCGCCCCCCAGAGTCTACGCCGGTAGCTCAAGTAGAGGGTTCGAATCCCGCCGAAGGAACAAAAAGTTTTCAAAGTTCCTGGGTCATGGAATGTGTATTAAATATGTGTATCATATAATAAAAATCTTAAATATAATAATAGCTCCCACACCGGTTTCGGTGACGTGGCCGGTTTCATTGAAACCAGGCCAGCTACGCAGGAGTATATTTATAGTGCCCAATGTGTGTGCGCAGTACACAAGAGCACTCTCTATTCCTTTACTCTCATAACCCAGTGGGACGGCAGACCGACACGACCGGCGAGAGATCAGGCGCAGGACCGACTTTTTACATGCCCATCCGACGCATGGATCATCTTACTTGTCAGACAATCAGGTGATCAGCCTGCATTGTCCTAACCAAACTTGGAAATAACATGTTTCCAACGCGGGAATCGAACCCACGACCTCCGAGTCAAGAGCCGCGCTCTGTACCACGGAGGCGTTAAATAAATAAATAATTAAATATAATATGTATAGTATGAAAGTATTAAATATATTTCCGTTGTCTGGTACCCGTAACACAAGTCCTTCAGGTACTTACCACGGGGCCAGACTGATGTGGTGTGAACCGTCCATAGATATAATACTTAATAATATTTTACAGAGGCTAAATTACATACAAAGAGTCAAAGATACAGAAATCTTGAAACTTTCCAATACGTTGTTCTATGGTTCTGGCTGGTTCAACATTCATTTTATGTCAATAGCAGATCTCTAATATAAACAAAGACAATAACATTGCGTCCACAATACGTGGTCACCAATTAGGTGGAATTAATCATCAGAGAGGGACAGCTGTACTAATTAACATACGAGAAAGGAGGACAGTGAACACATTATAAGTTTATTGATGAGTCAAAACTTTAAAGTATTCTAAAGGTCCTGCTCTATAAACGACCAAAACATTTTGATGTTCCTTTCATTCCTTCTTCTTCTCTTCAAAGTTTCCGAACAAGTTTTCTGTAGTAATGCTATTATATTAGCTTTTACAATAATTATAAACAAAAAATATGCACTATTTATAGAACTCTATCATAAGCTAGAACCACTTTTTATATTTTACTTGAATGCTCTTACTTCTTTCTCTTATTTTTCTCTGCTCTATGTCATCGTTATTGAATTTAATAAATAGGTTGTATATTTTATAGTATCTTTTCTTTTACATCTTTAGGCATCCTCTCACCTCTTCCATTTCATTTCATGCTCTACTTTTGTAAACCTTTTGAGTAAGTTTCGTTCTACGTCTCTAAATTAATATATTCTATTGCTAAGTAAATACTCATAATATACGGCTTTGCTCCAAGTTTTACTCCAAATCGAGTAATACTTACTGTGTGGACCGCAAAACTCACAGCTTGAAGGCTCGCATCGAGCCGCTCGAAGGATTGATGGAACAGCCGGATTGATGGAATGAAATGTATCGATTTAGAATAAAACTATCGAGCAATGCTGAATGTGTGGACGAAAGCCGGAGCCGCGGGTTTTGCTCGACGTTATTTCTCAATTGAGCAAAACCGTATGTCTACTTAGGTTTGGTTATATAACCAACATCACAATTAGTAATAAATAAAACAAGACGTGTATCAATCAGAGCCATAACTTTCAAATATGACTTTGTATTAAATGCACAGCTTAAAATGGCGTTCGCGCCAACTACTCGCATCCGGTCAGTGAATGAACTAAAGCGTTAAGCGAAATACAATCGTCAATGGGCATCAAAAAGAAAAGTCAAATAATAGTGTGCTAAAAAGAGAGAAAAGCATTGCTGAAAAGAAAGAAAAGTACATACTTAGATAGTTTAAATAAAAAATTACTATTAAAAGTATATATTATGTTCTGGTTATAATAATTTATTATTTGAATGAAATAAACGAATTATGAATAGGTATGATATTGTATCATTTTATGAACATCGTTCTAGTTCTTTTTTCAACAAAGTTTAATGTTTTACGATAAAAAAGCCATCTACAACTTGTTGAATAGACTAAAACGGCCTATGGTGTGCCATGGTTTCGATAGATGGCGCAAAATATTTAATTGAAAGAAGGAATATTATTATTACATTTTCATGACGCACAACGCACATTATGAGACTGATGGTCGATGGACCCTTCTTCGTGTTATAGAACTACTTAATTATTGCTTTTAATTTTTCGCTTAAAAGAAGCTGTAAGCCTTATAAATAAACTAGATGACCCCGTGAAGTTCGTTTCACTTCCCTTATCTATATATATAAAATTACAAGTCCTGACTGATTGACTGACTGACTGACTGATTCATCATCGCAGAGCAAAAACTGTTAAAGTTACAGCCACGAAATTTGGTGAACAGGGTTGTTTTATTAGACACCCACTAAGGAAGGAATTTTGGAAATTTTAACCCGAAGGGGGTGAAATTATTTAGGGGTTGAAAGTTTGTATGAAAGTCCGCTATTTCTTAATTTAGAAACATGAAACTTTATTTTTGAGCTACTGAATAAAAATAAATAAATACGTTAGGTGAAAATTGGCATAATAGCAGGCTTACCATATCCCACCCAGTAGGTAATCCAATCCAGCGCTTGCTACTGAAATAATGTAAACCAGGCACTGGAATGCACTCAAATGCAATTCTGTGCAATGCAGCGCTGGATTGGATTACTGGATTGGAATATTGTAAACCGGCCATAAACTGCATGACCCTAGACAGTCTTTACAAGAAGCTCGGAGTTTATTACAATAAAGTACAATATAATGTTCATAACATCGGTACCGTAACATTTGATAAGAAGGGGAACGTTTCCTAACGAACGAACCGACGACCGACTTGTTATCTGCGAATAGTGAGGGGACATGGCTATGTCGATAAAATACGTAAAATACCCATTATCCTTGTAATTAATATGTCTAACCAAAATAAGGAACCAGTGGAGAATTAGGGTTTTGCTTCTGATACAGAGCAATGGCTGAATGGATAGAAAATTAGCCAAATCTTTATTTTCTTTGCATAATAATACTAATACCTACATATCAGCTCGCCTGCGAGTGAGAAAATGCAATTGCGTGCGTGTGTAAAAGAAACAAGCACCTAAAACTTTTAGGCTAAAAGCCTATCTGGTAGCCGATCTTTAGGAATCTGAAAGATTATTGTCGTTCGGTAGAGAACAAGGATGAGATTTAGAAAAAACAACTTTCAGGAAAACAAAACAGGCCACAATTAAATTATGTAAAATATTTACATATTTTCAGTAACTTGCTGAAGTACTGTTATTGGTGATTTCTAAGAATTTAGGCTACAAGACATCGTACCTTTTACAAAGAGACATTAACCTCTGCATTAACAGTCCAAAAGGGGCGCCGAACCGTCTGAAACTTTGCATCGATATCGCGGCAGTGACGAACATCGACACAATACAACACTACACACTGTATTGTCGACACTGTCGGTGTGTCATTTTCCCGCTCAGTAGTGTAGTGACAGCAATGAGTGCCAGTGTACTGTGATGACTATAATAATGACTATGTTCAAGCTGAAGCGAGGAAAAACCTGGTTTCGCGAGGTACGGCTTTTGACCCCCTTTTATCTGCGCAACGTAAGCCTTCTTTTACCCTAGAGGTTTGGATTGGCATTTGTTTTTAAGTCTGGTAAGCTTTTAATTATAAGTTATAAATGGCGACGTATGTTACCTTAATACTACCTTATTACCTTTCATCCCGAAGTCCTGATGCAAGCGAAACAGGTGTTAGTTTATCAATCTTTAAGATAGTATGGTATAGTGAGCGAAACAACAGTATCATCGTCCTCCCCTCTACATCCTGTCCCCCACCCCCCTCTTCTAGTTAGCAACGCCTTAAGAAAACTTAGGCTGCGTTTTCCATCAGAGCTGAGCTAAGATGTGTTCTTAGGATTCTCCAGAACACATTCTTCTTTACGCACCAAATTCCATTAGTTCACAAAAGCATATTCTTTGCAACGGAGCTTAGCTCAGCACAGGTGGAAACGGACCCTAAGATTACTTTTATATTTATGTTTTTTAATAACGTTAAAGTCAACAGATTTTTGCTACCTTATTCAAACTTGCTGTCCATCCATTCAGTTATTCTAATCTGATAAGCCAGCGCACTGATATATTCTTGACTCTATCTAGAGTCAAAAATATGACGGTCACCACATCATCTGGGCCTAAAGTTTGACCACCACCAGGATCAAAACAGACTTCATCATTCGATGTCCTGTCATAGGCCATAGCATGACACGACAAACCACGGTTGAGGAAAGAGTGTTGCTAACCGCCATGCTGTTATATGATTGGTTTGTTACAAACATGACCAAGTATGGTAAAGAAATCCTTGCTGCAGAAAAGCTCCTTGCGCAAGTATGAGTTAAATTTAAAAGAGGAATCTGCATATTATCATGTTATCATCATCCTTCTATTTATTTGTGTCAAGAGACGGCATATTTAGTCAAACGATAAACAACATAGTCGAGAATAGTTAATAGTATGTCAAAATTAAAGTCAAAATTTTGGATCATTCTGACTATCACATTCGCCCTATTGCTATCCGCAAAACTGTCTTTCGAATTTACATTCTCCTGAAATCTATCTTCAAAACCTTAGAAAAATTCTCGTTACGGTAAATACTTGAATTTCGAACGCCACAATCAAACCCACATCCATGGGCGCCGGCAGCAGGGTAATGCCTGGTGGTGCACTTGCACCCCTTGGGAATCTCGGGATCAACAGGAACATGGAACATTCTTTAACCCTATCACCATGCCGTACAAAGATAGTTCGTAATGTTTCAGCACTAAATGTATTCTGTTTACGTAAATAGACAGTTACTATTGTCCGTAAAAAGGTCACCACTTTTATGAACATGGTACCAAATTCGAGTCAAACCCTATACAACACAAAAAGAATTTTGCAAATCGGACCACAAACGGCTGAGTAATCGTTGAACATACATAAAAAAAATACATACAGCCGAACGTATAACCTCCTCGTTTTTGGAAGTCGGTTAAAAAGAAAAGAAAAGAGAGAAAATTAAAATCTGCACCCCTTGGAAATTATTTCTGCCGGCGCCCATGCCCATGCACATCGTATTAAGTACTTAAGTAAAATATTATCTTTGGTACAGGTTGTACAGGTTACTGGTATTTACAGATGTTTTGGACTTGTTATCGGGCAAAATTTCTAGCACTCAGGGGTGGCCAACCACGAGGAATCGTCCATATGATTGCATTTGGTCCGTTATCCGTTCTGCAGGACGTCCTGTTCGTAGTATCCGGTATCTCACGGTCCGCGTACATTTGTCTGTCTGTGTGCACATAAACATAATCTAGTAACAAACATCCATACTTCCATAATTAATATTTTAAATGTACGACAGTTTTACTCCTGACACTTAAACCACTGAGTCGATTTAGGTGTGATAGATCCACGGGGATGCCACAGGAGATGGAATCAAAAAATGCACGGTTCCCGCGTGATATGCGGCCAGGTATAAGTACTAGTCACAAACAAGCTTATCCGGAGTTGGCCCTGAAGCTGAGCAAACAGGAAAATTCAGTGCACAGAAAATAATTATAATTTGTGTTGATAATATTTACGAAAATTGTAATTTGTAATCATTTGTAACCATTGTAGAAATACCACATCCGTAGACCGTATGTATGATAAAACGTGCAATGTGCACTTGGATAAATCCCAAGGTTTTCTTATTAGCGGAAGCCTTCCTTCATTTTATCCTTTCCTGTAAAAATATTCTTCCAGTACCGACATATTAAGTTACTAAGAGTGAGTTGCACCGGCTTACTTTAAGTATAACTTTAACTTTAACCATAACAAAATGTGAAATGAACTGTCAAATCCCTAGCAAAATTCGCCATATTTGACGATAACCTTAACCTTAACTTTAACTACGCTTCTGGTGCAATTCACCCTTAGTTTCTTAAGCGAGGATCCTTAAAAAAACAATTTCTATCTACAAAAACTTACTGCACAGTCTCCTTACTTATGTAAGCTAGTCTGCGAATGCTCGCTCTGTTAACCATAATTAATATTGATGTCTCTCACAGCAAAAAGTTTGTCTCATTTCTACTATATTATTTGTTTGTTCTTTCTAAGTTTGTTTCTCTCTTCTAGCAAGAAGTATGTGACGTGCCGGCGAAAGCGTGGCAGTACTCCCCAACCCCGGACCGGAGTCGGATAGACCTGGAGAGGAGCTTCGCCAAGGCCAACTATGACTCGCCCTCCATGTGGTCAGCTAAACGATTGGGTATGTACCATGGAAGTACATAAAAATAATTATTGGTTCATTGGCAGGTGCCAGTTGACAGACCTACGTCAGTTGGTCAGGCTATGTCGATTGAATTATCAATACTAGTCGTGATCTGACGCATGGGTTTGACGTAAAGCGACGAAATTACGTAGGTCCACCAACTACCTATGAATCAACTTCACTGATAGTACTTATATAGTTAGGAGATCTTGTAAAAATAAAATATTATAAAAATAATTAAGTGGACAACGGTTGCATGCATCTTCAAAAAAAAATTAGGGGTTTGGGCACAAATTGCTACAATATTACGCGAATTAGGGAAAGATATTCTTGCGTTAGCGAAAGTAAAAGATATCTAACACTAGATCAAAATACAAATTCACTAGCACAACGGTCAACGACGTTTCATTTTTATTACCCTTAATTACAATTAGGTATTGACGGAGAATGTTATAAAGTAAGTCGCACTTTAATAGGCATAACTCAATATTTAAGTAGCCAGTACATGATGGCCTACAAATGGCCCACAGCAGGCTACTCCATTGCGCGCCACGCCTGATATGGAAACCGTCCGCCATTGTACTAAACTGGCGATGGTTTGTAGTGGGCCAGCGCCCAGCATGGACCGTGAAGAGGCATCTTAACATATTACTATCTGTTCCCATTTGTCAATAACCAAATGCTTCAATTTCCAGGTGGTTCAACGGAGAACCTACTCGGGAACATCAGGCGACCCACCCACCTGCAGCTGCCGGCGTCCTCGTCCGGGGACAGCCTGGACGTGGAGATCCGGGAGCGGAAGCCCTACCACCAGGAGCGGTCGCGGTCCATGATGGCCCCCAAGCCCAAGTCCAGAGCACCGCAACCCTCGCCAAGACTGATGGATGTGAGAAGCGAGAAGAAGAGTAGAAGTGAAGTAAGAAATATTTACGACCTTATAAATTATTATACATAGATATTATAATATTTACGCATCATAATATTTTAGGGTCTTGACTTTTTTCTGGCGCAATGGTAAAGTCACAATATGATTGTAAGGGCTCCATTCCACCGCGGCGCACGGAGAGCTTCGCTTTGTAAGAAAATATATGTGACTGTGTCCACTGCAACCCACGGACACGCTACGCACGAATTGACTCAAGTCAAAGAAATAAATCCGTGCACGTCCACGCGTGCGCGTGGCCGTGCACAGCGTGCGCCGCGGTGGAATGGAGCCTTAAAAGACAGCGGACTAAAATGTAGTTAAACGTGGCGTAAATAACCTTATTAGTATTTATAGACAGAATTGTAAGTGTTTACTGAACCCGAAGCTAATATGTCGATGAAGCAATACATGTGTTGAAAAAAAATTAATTTCATTAAAAATGTATGAAGATCGTAGCTAAGAAACTGTTTAATCTTTCAGGAACCAAAGGTACTAGAGAGGCGATATATCAAGCGCACCAAGTACATGGAGGGGGGGAAGAAGTGCAAGAAGAACTGGGTGGAGAGCTACATGACCCTCACGTCGACTTCCATACGCTTCTACAAGAACGAGAACACGTATTATGCTACGGTGAGTGTCTTTAGAACATCCTTCAATTCCAGGTACATCATGTCCGTTTTCACCTAGCACTCCGCAATCACAGCCGGTTTTAGTGCTGGTGGTGTGTGGGGGCTTGCGGGGCATTTTTTTGTTTACCTTCAGCGCCCCTTTTTATCCGGCACCCTGGGCGGTTGCCCAGCGTCGCCCTACTGGATACAATTCCATTGGAGCTGAGCTGAGCTGCGTTTCGAAGAATGTGATTGTGCTTGTGGCCACGCATAAAGCAGCGATTTCATTGGAGACAAGAAAACAATTTCCTTCAACGCAGTATAACACAGCTATAATGGAAACGCAGCTTAAAGCTATAGGTCTACCAGAATCTGATGGCAAAAAGTGAGAAAGTAAATTGACTCTATAGCAATACCGGGGTAATTGGAATAAAACATTTTTATCCTATTTTAATTATGGCAGCTGATTCTGTGTGTGAAACATGCAAATATATAAATTTATACAATGATCAAGGATATTTTTTGAAAATCTGCTGTCAAAATTTGCCATCAGATTCTGGTAGACCTATATATACGGACATACCGATACTGATATGATGTAGAATGCCTTCCTCTTCAAGTCACACCAACTTTGTCAAATCAAAACAAGTAAAAATTCTTCCATATACCCAGCCACTATTTGTACCATTGAATCACCATGTTTTTTGTTTGCAGATGCGTGATCCTCCAAGCCCGTCAGCACCGAGACCGGAGCTGGTTATCATGCTGCACAGCGCCTACGTCGATCTCAGCCAACATTCCCAAACGAGAAGGTAAATAATTCTTCTGGCCTCCAATATTAACGGAGAAAATTTAACAGGAAGAAGAAAATGAACAACCTTTTGGAAGCTTCGACACGGGTTTATGTGACGGTGGCTGGCTTCAATTGAAACCAGGCCTAGTTTGTGCGTAGTATTCAAGGGCACTCTATCTTTTTTTGTGCGTAGTATTCAAGGGTACTCTCTTCTTTTTGTGCGTAGTATTCAGGGGCACTCTCTCTTTTTTGTGCGTAGTATTCAAGGGCACTCTCTCTTCTTTTTGTGCGTAGTATTCAAGGGCACTCTCTATTCTTTTTGTGCGTAGTATTCAAGGGCACTTTCTCTTCTTTTTGTGCGTAGTATTCAAGGGCACTTTCTCTTCTTTTTGTGCGTAGTATTCAAGGGCACTCTCTCTTCTTTTTGTGCGAAGTATTCAAGGGCACTCTCTCTTCTTTTTGTGCGTAGTATTCAAGGGCACTCTCTATTCTTTTTGTGCGTAGTATTCAAGGGCACTTTCTCTTCTTTTTGTGCGTAGTATTCAAGGGCACTCTCTCTTCTTTTTGTGCGAAGTATTCAGGGCACTCTCTCTTCTTTTTGTGCGAAGTATTCAAGGGCACTCTCTTTTCTTTTATTATATCGCTACCCAGTGGCCCGTATAAATCAGAACGATTGGCTAGATCAGGCGCAGGACTAATTATTTTACATGCTCATTTGACGCCTGGAGCATCTTTCTTGTTAGACAATTGAGTTGCTTCCAAACACAAGTGTGTACTTGGTCACTTACTTAAATGCCTATCCGTTATTAAGTATCTTCTTAATGATTACTAAAAATTTAAGTTCTAAAATATTTTGTGTATAATTAACACTTCTTTGTTGTCAGGCATTCCCGTTCCCTGGTCCTTACTCAAGGCAACGACCAGTACCTGTTACAAGACGAGTCGGAGGAAAGCGCCAGAAACCTTCTTCGAAAAATCCAAACCATCATCGGGAGACTTGTGAGTATGGTTATAAAGTTCTTTAACAATGTACCATCGAAGAAATTGATTCAAAGGCAATTGACGGACCTACGTCAATTCGTCGGATTTAAATATGTCAATTCAATGTTAGCTCCTGATCTGTCGGATGGGTATGATTTAACGCGAATAAATTACGTAGGTGCGCCATCAATCAACTACTACAAAAGTACTATCAGAGAAAGTAATTTCAGGATAAATAGTCTAGTATGTCCTAATCCGGAGCCTAAAGTACTTCCATTTCATTTCGTTTCATTCTAGTATTCAAAGTTTAGTGTAAATGCGTTCTGTAGTTTTGAATGATATGAAATATGAATTAACTTCTCTGATAGTACTTACAACCAGTTCAGATACTTACAACCAACTCTCCTCCCCAGGGTCCCAGTTACATGATGATGGAAGACCGGCCCAGTCCAGTTTGCAGCAGCGGCACGGACGCCGAGAGCGTGGGGAGGACACCGCCGGTGTCGCGACACGCCAACAAGGTTAAACAAAAAGGTGGGTCGAATGTTCCGACTTCTGAGCTATCTGATTCTAGGTCTTTAGGGAAATTTAATGGCAGTGACAAGTCACGTAAAGACGTGAGTGGTGCTCACGAGCCACGGCCCACGACTAACGCGAAATTTAATTCTTTATGCCCAAGACAAGAGTCTTGGTTGTGGTTATCATTACTTATTTTACCTAAAATGCATAAAAAAGAAGATTATACCAATCCCAAGAATACCAATAACAATTCCTTTGGTTTTTAATACAATGTAATAGTTTGGGATGAGGATGACTAATACGGTCTATTTTTGCATCTAATCTTTAAAAACCATATCATGTCTTCGTATTATGTCTTCATTATAATAATAAATATTGATTTATAATACTGTGGTAATTCAAATCCCATGTCAAGAAACGCGATGACGAATGCTTCCCGGTAAATAAATTATTTTCCTTATTCCAACTCATCTGCGTCCATTCAGTCGTAAAGTTTTATACCTCAATCGCGGTTATTTCATAGTTAAAATCAGGTTTAAATAAAGTCAAGGAAGTGCTAATTTGGTGAATGACGATGAAGTGATGTTTTGTGGCTGTGATTTGTATCGAAACGAAAAAAAATTTTACAGTAAGTTGACCAAAAAATTGATAGAGGATACCTCTAAGAATATACTGAACAATCCTATTAGGTATATAGAGACGATCTTCATAATATCGATGTAATTTCACTTGAACTTGTTGACAATCACCTAGCTTCTAGAGGAAATAAAAAATAATTGATATTAACTCGAGTGATCTAAAATAGCTAACTCTTTTAGGCCTAATGTTATTAATGAAAGAAACTGCCTTGGTGTTGAATCCGGAAATCCTATATATTCAAAACATTTACAACAAAGCATTATCTTTGTGTATTTAAAACGCTTTATCAGATAATAATTACTGGCGAGATTACTGTGTCTTTATTACTCATTGTGTGAAGTGAATCAAACTTTGTGTTTGTGTCTTGAAACGTGTTCAAACTGGTGGAAATTCTAAGCCAGCGAGTAATTCTAGATCTCTAGATCTCTCCAGTGTTAATGAATTTGAGTATATACTCTTTGGAAATTTTATATCGACTTGATATTTTATAATTACCTAATAGCGATGAAATGACAAAAAAAAGATTGCGAACCAAATCTTTAGTGGAATACAAAGACAGTGATTATGTGCGCTTATAATGAACAATTTTGGACAAAATATGATTGCGGAAAATAGTTGTGTTTACTTTATTATAGTGCAATAATAAGATAGTGAAATGAAGAATATAAAAGATGGATAAAATTAAAAAGAACCACACGGAGAAGACGAGTTCGCTCAAGGATTTGAAGTTAAAGCATCTCTTTGGATCACAAAATTTTTCTTTTGTTAAAGGTGATAAAGTCAGATAACAATATTTTTATAATAATTACATAGCACTTCATTAAATTAAATAGTAGGTTGACTAACAAAAATTAAACTAATGCAGTCTATTTTTACTTTTATTTGATGATAAGATGACTTAAATCACATAATCAATCTGATTTAAATATGATCTACCTTCTTAATTTAAAAAACATTACTATTAAATATTCCTTCTACTTCCTAACATTGATGATAATAATTATAGTATAAATTATTAATTTTATTTCTCCTTTTATCGTGTTTGCAATGGCCGTCGTTTTGTATTTTCGTGGCGCGAAATTATCATTCGGCTTATCGGCTTTTATTTGAGTATTACGAAATTGATTGTTGGTGGATTCGTTAGATTAGATATCACCTACATCTATGTACTCATGTGGAGGTGCTAGATGTTTGCTGGTCATTTTTTACATACGATCTATGGATATACAATTGATATCTTTTAGGTGTTCATGTAAATCCAGGTATCTACTATCTACGTAATACATTTGTCAACAATTCCTGCAGCAATTTCGTTCATTAGAGTGGGAAGACGATCAAATTGAGCGGAGTAAGGTAAATCAAATTTGTATAAGGGATCTGAAACTTGTGACGTCTCGAACACTAACCTAGCCTGATGTCTAACACACGTGTTGTCGCTTCTACATGTTTAAGTCAGATGTGATTGTTTCTGTTTCGTAATAAATCTTGTACAGTTTCAATGTTTGTTTCATTTCAAAAGTTACACTTTAGTCTTGACATTTCTAGTAACCTCTCTATAATTCACGATCAGTTCTAACTTCACAACTCTGCGATCTGTCTAATTTACAGCATCTAGCTTTAATACTTTAGCTACTTCCTTTTCTGGTGTATTCTTCTGGGCTGTATTCCTGTCTCTCTTTCAGCAGGAGGCAGCAGCGTCGAAGATCTCAGTGACTCCACTGAAATAGTCACAAAATCTGACGTCAGAAGCAAGCTAAAGAGATTCTTCGCAAGACGGCCTACGATGGACGTCCTAGTGAAGAACGGAATCTATAAAGGTTTGGCAACTGTAGTGCGCGCTTACATTTTGCACATATGCTTCAGATTTGGATATTTTGCAATTTTTGAGTAGATGGATGCTTGGGTTGTGAGACCATTGGGATTTCAAAATCACGATTGGACTAACAATTTTGAAATTTAATAATTTTGTGACACTCGTTAGTGTTGATTGTACGATATATACAAGTATTGTACATATTTGAAATTTTAGATAATATAGGTTAAGTTTTTAATCGGTTGGTGTTTTATTTAACATATCCTTATTCCTAGTAGTTTGCGTAGAGGTGTGTGGTTCGTAGTTAGAACTAGTTTTACAAGTGTTTTAGTAGCGGGAATGCACATTTTAGTAATTATATTGTATTTTAACTCTATTGCAATTTGCAGCTATTGTCTTAACCTGTTTAGGCGGTAACTCGTATACTATAGTTTATTATTATAAGCATTTGTTTTTGTATATTAGTAATTTGCTGTTTATAATATTATACAAATTACATAAGTAATATTATTTTAAATTGACTGACGTCGTCGATGTACCATCGAAGAAATGGATTCATAAATCATAGCTGGCAGTTGAAGGATTTACGTCACTTGGTCGAATCATGTCAATTCAATGTTAATTATTGTGATTTGTCGGCTGGGTTTGATGTAATGTGACCAAACTACGTGGGTCCCCCATCTGCCTAGGAATCAACTTCTCTGATAGTACCATCAAGAAATTGATTCGTAGGCAGTTTAAGGACCCACGTCGTTTGTTCGCACTATGTCAATTCAATATTAGTCGCGATCTGTCGGCTGAGTTTAACATAACGCGACCAAATTACGCAGGTCCGTAATTTGGTCAACTCGTCTGATAGCACATGCATATTCAAAACTTCATATTATAAGGCTACCAAGTTAGGAGGTCGTAACTTTAGGTTTCTTGATCCCCAGATGAGCCAGTGTTTGGTCGAAAGCTGGAGGAGGTGTGTCCGGCGAACAGCCCGCGCGTGCCGGAGTTCGTGAAGGCGTGCATCAAGGAGATAGAGAGCAGTGAGGAGAACATGGGGACTGACGGCCTGTACCGAGCCAGCGGCAACCTGAGCCAAGTGCAGAAGATACGGTTAGAGGTGAGAAAGAAAAATTATTGTGAGTGTGGCAAAGCGTGCCTGCCCGGCAAGTGCGCCATATATAACTATAATTCCATACATAAAACTAATATTCTAAATATCCTCTCAACATTGAACCCAAGGGCGAATCCGGGGGGGGGGGGGGCGGGTTCATCAGGGGGTCATGACCCCCCCTGGGCTGGGTCCAGGTCCTAGGTGAACCTTTCTCCACGTTCATAAAAATGGGTACATTAAAGTAGATGTAGTGATAACGTGTTTCGCCCCCTGGCGCCAAAGCTAGATCCGCCCTCGATTGAACCACGGTGGAAAGCCGTGCGAAGCTGTCTATAACACACACGCACAACACGTCGGATTTGGAAACTTTACCGTGTGCTCATTGGTCAATGCCTAGCGCGGGGTGCGTTTATTGGATGTCGATGAAGTTTCCGAATCTGAGTCGAATCACGCATTGTGAATCAGCTGGGCCCTGTGTAGTGTATCCGCCTATGGTCCGTAGCTACATAAGATAATGCAAAGCCAATAGGTATAGTAACGTAGTAACAGCTAAAACACTTCCTCAATTGTTTCCAGGTGGACCAGAACAACTTCTCGGTGATCGAGAACAACACGGACATCCACGTGCTGACGGGCTCGCTCAAGCTGTTCTTCCGCGAGCTGAAGGAGCCCCTCATCCCGTTCACCCTGTTCGACAGAGTGCTCGCCGCTTGTTGTGAGTTCATATTATATTGTTATAGCTACTACTTACTAGTGCTCTTCTTATTCTAATATTCCTTCACTCTTCAATTAACTTTCTAAGGCCCAATTTCACAATGTCGTTAGTGTTAACAGCTTGTTAAAATTTGCTCTTTCATTCATTTGATGAAAGAGGAAACGTGATACTAATTCGAGCGTTGAGCAGTCGTTGATGAAATTGGACTTAAGTATCTAAAGAACTTAATATGGATATATCTTCTTTCAAGATACACATGAGCAGACATGCTTACGTCTAGCCAACTGGTAAAGTAACCAATATTTTCAAGAATCAAGAGGTAGAATCTGTCTACGAAATGACTAATTATATCATACTAATACAAAAAAAACCTTAATATAAATATTTCAAACTTAGAATCCATACTAATATTATAAATGCGAAAGTGTGTCTGTCTGTCTGTCTCTTACCCCATCACGCCCAAACTTCTGAACCGATTTTGCTGAAATTTGGCATGGAGATACTTTGAGTCTCGGGAAAGGACATAGGATACTTTTTGTCCTGGAAAATTGTACGATAAATGAGTTTTGGCGCAACGGAGTTGCGGGGGTCATCTAGTATAGTTATAATATTGTTTGTGTTTATTTCCAGCGATCAAGCCGCGAGAAGCCAGGATCAAGGAGTTCCGGGAGATCATCCAACTCCTGCCGCAGTGTAACCGGGACACGCTCAAGTATCTGTTGGAGCATTTGTTGAAGTAAGTTAACCCATCAATCCTCAAGCGACAGCCGGCTGCTGCATTATGCATAACTATTGAAAATCTATTTTGTCTGCGATACTCAAGATGGAGGTGTTAAACCTGAAACCTCTGACATCACCTGATCTAGACACTGCATATGTATAGGTACGGTAGAGGTGCGGGCAAAATTGTAAAAAATGTAGAGCACTCTATTTTATCTTTTGTGGCCAGAAATTGGTATTGGCCGGCTTAAATTCAACCACATATTTAAAACATACACTCTCTCCATACTTATTCATATTTTAACCTTTTGTTGCTTCGTTCCCGTAGTTAAAGTTAACGATCTCGAAGTTTTTATCAATATGTCGTAGCCAAATTACTTACTTGTTTGTGTTTTTCTTCCAGGGTCACACTTTACAGTGAACGCAACAGAATGCACACCGCCAATTTGGCGATCGTGTTCGGACCGACGCTGCTTTGGGCGGAGAAGGCGGAGAACATAGCTATAGACTGTATCCAACAGAACCACGTCGTTGACATATTACTCAACGACTTCAAAGAGATCTTCGTCGAAGACACAAAAGTCAAGAAAAAGGCGTGACATTAAAATATTTTTCGAATGGTTTTATGATTCTCCCTTGGAATATGAAATGTACAGGTTTGTCCAAACCTCTACTTTAACCTGTGTTGTCAACGAGTCAGCACTTATGTTACGGTGTATGACTGCGACTGTGTCGATTAAAATATTCTATATTTGTTATAAATTGGAAGTAAAACCCTTATCAAATACGATGATAAAAGCTAGGCTTGAAATTGAAATATTTTAATACCGATTCATGGAAAATTATTTCTGTATGTATATAGACGACTTGTTGGTGGAAATTGCAATAAATATATTTTGTAGCCTCGATTAGAAATATCTTTGCTATTTAAATTTATAAATGTATGTAGGATATTTAAATTAATAAAAGATATGAACGTATAGGTAAATCTAAAGAAAAAAAAGGAATTTTATCTAAATTAAATAATATCTAATAATAATCTGCCAAAATAAAATGAAACTTCTGATATAGAAGAGGAACGTATGTGGTCTTTTTGCAGTTTCGCGCCCAAATCACTGAGTTTTTTTAAAGAACTAGACGAAGTCTTAAAATAAACGGATTTAGAACTGCAGAAGATATAATAATATAGTGGAATACGGGAAGACTGTAGTGTAATAATTATTCGCTATTTTTGTGATAGGCATTAGAAGTATTATCAGATGATTTGATATTATTTTTGGAACCAATTCTGTACATAACATCGGCTTCAAGCCAAATTTGTTTGTGCCTTAAGCGATTTGTAAATATTCATCCAAGATGATTATTTGTGATAAAATATGTTGTTGTGTTCTGTATCTTATGAAATGTTTGTGACCATCTAGTCCCTTTGTTAGTTGGACTTATATGTATGAGGTGATAATACGCGTATATGACAATTTATTTTGTATGAATGTTTAATAATTAAATGAAATCATAACAGGTTTAGGCTCAATGCGATCCGATCATGCCTTATGCGATAGCCTAATTTTAAATTTAATTTTGGAACATACCTACTCTTTTTTTTTAGTTCAGTTGCAACGTGTAAGTGCTTTAATTCCAACTTTAAATTTTTAAATAATTATGTAACCAGTAACGTTTCATTCGTTGTTTGAATATTTAATTTGACTGTTTTGTGGGTATGCCTAAAAATAAATGTCGTAAATGTATAACACCAATGTAGGCACTAAAAGTAAGCTAGAAACCAAAGTTTTGTATTTCGGCTTAGGTATATAAATATTAGTTGTTGTGTATGTTACTATGTATAGATATTTTAACAAGCTTGATAGATGAATATTAAATGATAATAAATCTACTTATTCATTTCGAATTATTTTCATTTTGTGCACCCACGTCAGATTTTTTTAAATTACACTTGCTTTCAATATAATAATAAATTAGTATCTTTAAACACTCATATTATAGGTATACTTATACCACCTGCCGGCTGCCTCCAAATGTCTACTGCTGAAAAGTTTGGTTACTTACTACAAAAACAGTCATGGAGATATTATTACCAAAATCTCTGTCCTCATTAGTCTCAAATCATTCTGCACATAAAAGTATAAATGCCGCACTCAGTGACGAATATTAAATATAAACTGTAAAACAAATGAAGATTTTAACATAAGCCCAATACATTTTTATCTGTCAAACCCATAAAGTTAATATACCTAGCGGAATATATTAACTTTATGGTCAAACCCTCCAATAATTGAAGTTTAATCGTTATTAAATGCCCCTGAGTGCTCCTGTAAAGGTGTATACCTACATGGTTAACTTTAATCTAGGTCCCCGGGAGGTCCAGGTAGGTAGGTTAGGCCCCCTAGGTCATAAATTAAAATAAAATAATAGATCAGATAATAGGAATAGGGACTCTATAATTAGATCCATAGTGGTAATTTGCAGATCTCAGATTTTTAAATAAAACAATAAAATGTATATAATTAAAAACTTGTATTTAGCTCCATATTGAGAAAACATACTTTGTCTGTTGATATTTTCAATTAATACAATTTAAAATTATAATCTCTAATAAACTTATAAATGAAAATATATAACTAACATTTATTATTCGTACAAAATCATATTATATACAACTCAAAGTGTACGCGCCTTTTTTTCTTTAATAATAATTGGTACGCGCACATTAGCTAAGTCCACACTATGTCAAACTTCAAAGTCAAAGTCAAATTTTTTTATTCAGAATAAGTCTTTTTTTCAAATACTTTCTGAAAGTTGATGCTACTGGGGCCTACCACCGGTTCGGGAACTAGCCCGGCGAGAAGAACCGGCGTAAGAAACTCGCTCGGGGCCATCTTTTACTAAAAAGATGCACTTGCATCTTTTTAGTAAAAAATGGCAATTGGCATGCTATGCACTTTCATCTTCAATTTTCGTCATCTTCTTTCTATTGGCGTTTTCAATAATCGAATGCATCAATGAACGCAACGCCAACATCATTTTTGTTCAGTTACAGTGTCTACATCATCATCAGCTTATTGTAACATGTGCGAAGGGAAATTTTTCTGGGTGGAATATAAATTATATGCGGCTTATTTGGTCATAAGAAATTCTAGAAAAAAAAGAACGAAGCGAAAGTTTTGGATACGGCCAGAGCGCATGCTTCACGGGCATGCCTCATGTGCGCTGTTGACTGCGCTATGACGCATGCCCTTGATGAACAGAAAAAGGCACAGTGTGGACATAACTTTTAACTACTTGTTAATTACGTATCTAAGTTCAAAGCGTGCGCATTTTATATGACATTGAGTGAAAAAGTAAACAATTTAAAAAATTACGTACAGATCGACAAGGCTTTAAAGTTTAAATGAACGTGGCGAAAAAAGGAACTAACACCGCCACCATACAAAAACGTTATTTTTTACAGTTCTCTTTTACATGCAGCGCCACCGCTCACGTTCATATTTTAAAGTTTTAAAGCCTTTCTCGATCTGTAATAATTATTGCAGGGCCGTTTGCTTTTTTTAAATTTCGCTCCAAGCAAAAAAAAATATTCAAAATTAACACATTGCGCGCCGTTCTAGGCGCCATATAGTATTCCTTTTTTGGGCAATGAATATTACGAACTGAAAATATACTTAGTTCCAGTTTTTGTCTGTGATAATTGAATTAAGGCAGATTTTTTCAATCCAAAGTTTTGTATAATTCCTACAAGAGAACCCTCGAGAGAACCTGAGATTTTATTACCGTACCATCTTAGATATAATTTTTGTAAGCTAATATTCCATTCAATTCTTCTTTTGTCGTCTCACTCACTCTAACGCATTAGACAGAGAGAGACAAAAAAATTTCTTTGTAGATGATTTTGTATTTTGGCGAATTTCAGAAACGAACAAAACGTATAGAGATTAGAGGTCATCTGAAAGCTATTTTCTGGCCCTGTATTTTACCCTTTTATTATTGAATCAAAAAGCATTATTTACTAAGCTCGTGTTATTTAGTTGTACAATTGTATATTTATTACGAAAATTATTTTAAATAAATGCATCTTTTAATGTTTTTAATTTTCTTCTATTACAAAAAAACTCAGGTAACTAATCTGTTGACTACTTTAACTAATTTGTATACTACCAAATATATGACTTTTAATAACATCTTAATATGATGAAAAAGCGCGTTAGCACTAATTATTGTAAACTTACCCCCATTACTAATAAAAATAGTCCTTCTGCCGCACTCAGAAACGAAGTCTGGAGATTATGTCAAAATCTTCATAATATTATGTTAAATTGGTAATGAATATTCGTCACTGAGTGCGGCAGTTTATCAAACAGACAATATTACCTATGCCAGACAAAGACAAACAACTAGTTAATCTGTGTAAATATTTTTACTACTAAGGGGGCGAGTCCGTATCAAAACTGACAACTGCCGCGTGTACAAAACGTACAAATATATAAAAGTGCGTAAATCGTTCCAAAAATGTGTCAACAATACAACTGACTCCTTCGTCTATACATATAGCAACATATAAAACATCGCAACGCAAGCCTCGATACACTCTAGTATGGTCTCAGGTCCGAGATCTGGATTTCAAATTGCCTTGAAGAGTGAGATAGAACTATAAATCTCGCTCAATTATCAAAATACACGTGAATTTATAGGAAATATTTAAATTCACTCTCAATAATATTGAAATGATGGTCGATGATTAATATTGATCATATTATGATGGTTGATAAATACTTTTTGCTTGATGAGACCGCAGTAAAGCGACACGACACGACGCGACACTCCACGTTCCATAGAACTAACGTTTGTTTATGACGTGATTCACGTTTGTGAAACGTCAGTTCTATGAAGTGTCGCGTCGCGTCGCAGCCGTGTTGTCGTGTAGTGCGGTCTCACCCTTAAGGCATCTATCTGACACGTCAAATCAGTGACACCCCTATTTTGTTGGGGTTCTTGTCCAAGGAAATTTTATATCGAATTTATTTTATAACTCTACATAATATTACATAATGTTCTCTTATCTTTATATCTAATACTAGAAAGTAGATAATATAGGTATAATAATATATTTTTGGAGATACTTTTTTGGAGTGACTAAGGTCAATTTGCAGTCCAGTTCTCTACCTTATGTTATCAGATATATACTTACATTACAATATCTATTTACACGCCATTTCTATTAATAATAACATTGGAAATTTATTTTACACCACAATATTAACAAAATTAAATCATGGAAAATAAGTTTGTATTTTTTGATTGGGCCCATCGCAAACAGCCCAGGTCATGTCTTACGTAAAATAATTAACTTATTTTGTATATTTCGCGATAAAATATTATATTTATTGCAATCTTGTATTTTGCTATAAATAATTATTTAGAATCGCTACTAATAAACTAGATAAAACGAATTTTTGGTTGTCAAAAAATTGATACTTATATTAAGGTGACGCCATGTTAAAGTAAAAAACTGCGTTGGATGTGTTTTAGATTGCTTGTTTTCTATGCGAGGCTGGCCCGGCCTCTCATAGAAAACAAGCAATGTAACAGCAAAAAATTGAAAGGGCGTAGCGACAAAATGGTTTTTGTCGCGTAATTTAAAAACCATAAATAAATTTCATATAAGCTATAGACAAATTAAAGTGTATACTAGAACCAATTTATGTACAAATTTTGGAAGCTCATATCACTCTCCTCTGTTGGCAAAATAGGAATTCCTTTTTTTACAGAGGTCTTTTTGATTGATTATTTTGTGTTATAAAAGTTGACCAATCGTGTTATGCTATGGGTAATTCAAAGACAAAGACATGATGAATACTGACAGTGAACTTTAATTTCTTAGCCTTAGTCATTGCTGAGAAAAATGGACATCGCTACAGCCAAATTATCAAGGCGTCACCTTAAGCTAAAAGTGAGTCACGACCGCACTCAGACATTTAATTTTTACTAGGCTTTAAATTATTAATGAACAGAATAATATAATATAATTATGGAGTTTTTATGTCAAAATCTTCATTAAGTAAATAAAACTAAAGTTGTCGAGTTATATATTAACAAATCTTTCTGAGCACGGCCGTCAGAGTTAAAAACTACATTTTATGTATTCCTGTTTGTAAGCTCTTGATTCTCTTAAGTCTATATCATTTCTACATTAAACAGTAATACCACACACTGTAGTCTGTAACATCATTTATATGACACAATAAAAGCGAAACCGCACTGGAGCGACACGACACGACGCAACACTTCACTTCTATAGGTCAATTCAGACAGCAACGCGACGCGTAGATGCATTTCTAAAATTGTATCGATTTGACAGACTTCGTGCAAATCTGTCAATTCAATACAAATTTAGAAATCTACGCGTCGTGTTGCGGTCTGAATTGACCCAATGACGTCGGTGAATCATTAGATTCACGTTTGTAAATCGTCAGTGGATGAATGAAATGAATGAAGAAATGGAACGTGAAGTGTCGCGTCGTGTCGTGTCGCATATTGTGGTCTCACCTTACGTCTATTAGGTATAATATTGTACAATGCATTTTCTAGAAAAAAAAACTTAAGTGTAAATCAACCAGGGAAATTGATAAAACTTAGAGGTTATACATTTGAATAAAACATTACATAAAAGGTAGCGTTTGGGTACATTGTAATTACAAAATCTTTATCGATCCATGTTAAATTATTTACGGCAGTAGAAAATGAAGAAGCAATCGAAAATTACATAACAAAATAAAGAGGCAAGCTTAGAATTAGTTAATTTGTATATAGTATAAAAACAGGACGGAACCAGATGAAAACTCTCTTATTATTTTTTAAAATCTAAACAAAAAAGTTTAGATTAAAAAAATAAGATAACTTTAAAAAATAGAGCACTGTAGAATAGCCCAGTGATTGGAAAACAACTCGTGAAAAGTAGGACGCTACACATGAAAGGTTTCCTACGTTATTGGGTAAAACGCGAAAGTATAATATGAATAAAGTCAAGGTAATGAGGAGCTTAAAAGAAGTGCCCTTGGATATTAAATGTCACGCTATATTGTAATGTAGGGCTGCCGACACCACACACTATTGACAAAACTTAAAAAATCGTAAAAAAATTTACTTGATGACATTTTACATTGAAATATATTTTTTCTTACTTTAAACAAAGACACTGTAGACGTACAATTTTTATCACGTTTAAGGATTTCGGAAATTGGATCCTTGCACACTGATTGTTATTTATTGTAATATTGGTTTTGACACACAATATTATATTGGTGATCGCATTTTACGTGTTAAAAGTTTAAAAGTTAAGTAAAACAATCGCATCATCAGCTTTAGTCCGTCCAATCGTAGGTCCAATCGTTTGACTATAGTCTGTGCTTACTCTAATAAATCTTTCAAAACAATTTCCATACAGTTACAAGAATTTCAGTAATGGAGATTTAATTACCAGTTATTTAATATAACTCAAAGGCTTTTTCAGGATTGGTTTTAATAGAAAATGTCAGAACAAAGACGGCTTAAACGTGTTAGAAAATAATTATAAGCCTTTGGTAAACATAATTCAAAGGATTAAGTTAATTAATCTCTCGAGAAGTATAATAATAATTTTTGTGGTATGATAAAATATATTGTCAACGTTAGTCACTATCCCTTTTGAATTCGGCTGCTGAAAAGGTAGAGGAAATTAAAATTTTAAACGGATCAATGTTTCAAGAATTTTGGCACACTTACAAAAAGCGTTGTTCGTATGACCTCTAGGTTAGCTCGGTGTACTGCTGACTTCGCTTCCCCCGTTCCCCAGTAAATTACAACTATATAATAACACCACTACGTAATATAGGACTCGACTTGCCTCACTACCATCCAAAAAAATTCAACTAATCGAGGTACGACTACACTCACGTATCGATAACATCGTAACAATAAAAGCACATCGCAGTCTATAATATCTCACTACTCAGTACTCAGTACCGCTAAATCTCGTCCGAGTCGGACCGTATGGAGTCGTAGTTGGATGTCTTAGTCCGCAACATACGCAGGAAGGAGCCCACCGCGAATATCGTCCGGCGGTGGCGGTGGAAGATGCCCTGGTACAGCGCCTCGCGCAGCGCCTTGCGGTCGTCCGACACGGACGGCTGCGAGCTCAGCGTCACGTCCGAGTGCGCCGTGATCGCCTTCTGGTGGCGCAACCCGCCGTGTTTCTTCTCCAGCGACTTCTGGTTCGGCAGGCTCATCGTCGACTCGATCGACGAGTTCTTCGTCTTCCGCAGGTTCGGCATCTTCTTCCCCGACGACGTTTCTGACGAGGAGCGCGTCGGCGCCAGCTTCGACCGGTGCAGCGGGTCGTTTGCGCCGCCCGGGGGCCCCGCCGCGTCCACCGACCTCTGGCTGATGGCGCTCGACCGCGTCAGCGCCTTCGACGTCGACGGCTCCGTCGGTGCCTCCGGCCGGGGCTGCTCCGGCTCTATCGCGATCATCGTGCGGCCGCGCCCCACCGGATCACATCACAGGCGGGCGCGCCTCAGCGGCGTCATCGCGGGGTGCGGGGGGCGGGCGGGCGGCGCCCCGTGCGTCGTCGCAGCAGTCGCTGAACGTTATCCGCGGGACGCTCTCATCGTAGTCGATCTCGACGGCGCTCAGCGCCTCGGCCAGCCGCTCGACCCCGGGGTCGACCTCACCCGCTCGCCCGCTCATGCTCGACTCCGGCCATTCCCCGGCCTCGGCCCTCTCAACCGGGGAGGGACCCTCGGGGACGGGGGACACCGAGCGGACCTCGATGAGGCCGGCTAGGTTCACGCTAAAGTTGCTCCTCGCGGCCTCGTCGTCGTCGGTTGCGCTCACCTCCTCGGCAACGATGCGGTCGGTGATGGACTTGATTTCCTCGTGCAGCTCGCGGTCGTCCTCGTAGAACTCGGAGAGGTTCTGCAGATCCTCGAAGTCGGCCGGGATCGGTCGACTGTCGTCGGCGGCGGCGCGGCGGTACCGGTCGACGAGGGGCTGGAGCGCCTCCTCGTGCCGCCGGAACAGGTAGTGGTACGCCTGGCTCACGGCCTGCAGGCTGTAGGAGGAGCGGGGGCGCCCCGCGGGGAGAGGGCCACTCGCGCGCCACACGTGCCCGCGCGCTCGCGACAGTATCGCATTAGAGGCGAGAATCCTTTCAAAGTCGGTCACTTGGTCGGCTTCGCTGATCTGCTGCAGCAGCCTGTTCGCCGTCCCGCGCCCGCCGCACGCCCGCCTGGCCCCGACCTGCGTAAAATTAGAAGCCTTAATCGCATTATCGGCACGGCGGCGTTTGGAGGTCGAGCCGCGGGGGGGATCCGCGCAAGTCGGTATGGTCAGCGTCTGGACAGAAACCGCGTACGGAAGTTTTTCGGTCGGGCGCCGGTTGACCGTTTTGACGGGGATGGTTTTAGAGTCACGGCGCGGGATGTGGGGATCGAGGGAGGCGGTCCGGCGGATGGGCCCTGCGCTTCTGGTCTTGCGGTGGTCCGCGCGCGCCGCCCGGGAGACGCACACGCTCCTGACGCGCGACCCATTCTGATCGAGCGCGGATTGGGAAGCCACTTTGAGTGTCTCGCGGTACCGTCGAGTCGGGACTGAGCGTGCATCGGTTTCGCCGACGATTGTATAGAATGAGCGTAAAAAGTAATTTATCGTGTTGGCGTGATGCGGCCGATCGATGTGCGGCATCGTCGATAGGGATGGGCATAAAATTTGGCGAACGGCTGTGTGCTTTGTGCTCGTAAACAACTTTTATTTGCCCGCTCATGTAGCACACGATACGAACTTTAAAAGAGATTCCACGTTACTTTAATGGTAATTACGATAAGGATATTTGAATAAAGAAAGTCTAGGAATGGATTTCAGAGACTATATATTTTTAACTACCTAACAGATTAAAAAAAAAACCTTCGACTGGCTCGTGTATGTGTTTGGGATTTAAAATTCAAGATGTTCACGACCTAACCTAACCAAGTATCTTTTTTTTTGACAAACATGAAAAGAAAACTTTTTATATATGTGTAACTATTTACGGACACAGATACAACTAACTACTATTTTCACCACAGTTAACTACAGTTTTCGCCACTAACCGTTCTCAAAAGAGTCATTAGTGTGAATAATGATGCCGCTACAAAGGTGTGACGCCTGCCGGTGCCGCCTCTCCCATGAGTTTTGTTAGCCTAATAGCATGTACTTTAGCTTTCTATAAAAGCAATTAATTGTTAAGTCATCGTTTATCTATACATATAAAATTACAAGTCCTGACTAGCTGATTGACTGACTGACTGACTGATTCATCATCGCAGAGCAAAAACTGTTAAAGTTACAGCCACAAAATTTGGTGAGCAGGGTTGTTTTATTAGGTAGACACCCACTAAGGAAGGAATTGTGGAAATTTTAACCCAAAGGGGGTGAAATAGGGGTTGAAAGTTTGTATGAAAGTCCGTCATTTCTTAAGTTAGAAACATGAAACTTTATTTTTCGGTTACTGAATAAAAATAAATGTATACGTATTTAAGCGTTTTTGGTAATTCTACCCCCAAAGGGGTGAAATTGGGATTGAAATTTTGAATGAAAGTCCCAAATTAGAATCGACTTTTGCATAATTTACATATTATAAGGCTACGGCCGAAGGTTAAGGTATTAATCAATATTAATTAGACTAATCGGCTTTGGTTTTAAATAAAATTTTATCATCGGACCACTAAAAAAAACTACTAGCATCGTACCTACATTCAATTTAATATTGTTTTAGTATTTTCGGTATTTAAAAAAACGTAGCAAAAAATTGCATAAAAAAACTTTAATGATTTTTTTTTCCTAATAAAAGTATGCGGAACCAATAGCTTCAATAGCAATGATAGGAATTAACATTTCATCTAGGTGCAGTCAATCAGCGGACTGGCGAGGAGCCAGCTCATTCTCGTACTTCAAGAACCAGGAAATATCTAAGTAATTAATAAGTTAGATATTAAGGTCATCTGCTTAATATGACCTCGAAATGTAGCTAAACCAACTAGTTGTATGGAATTTAAACATTGTCTTTTCATTTCTACATAATATTATGTCGTAGAATTATTTAATAAATCGAATTATCTCGAAAATTCTAGGGACTTCGCGAAAACACCGATAATAATTAGACAATGGTGATTACATTTTTCAACCTTACTGACAAAAGGTAGTGTTTTCGCGAAAACGCGAGTCGCCTTAGTAAGATTGCGAAACGAATCGTTAGTTATTATCGAAGCGCCCTACAATAACATCTTCTCTGATTGGTTGAGGACTTGACGTTTTATGTTGTTTTAATTAAACTATTCACCAACCAGTACCAAGTCTACCAACTAACCATACTATTATAAATATAATATGATAGATGTGAGAGCGTCTGTCTGTCATCTCAAGTTCTTTCTTTCTTTATGCTTAGGTAAAGGATGAAACAATTTTAATCGTCTCTGATGCTTGATATGAAGATACTTTGAGTCCCGATGAAGGACAAAATAATAATTAACGGTTTTTATCTTGTAAAAAATTGCGGGCAACATCTGGTTTCTATTGAAATGTAAATAGTACCTATAGGTTATTCCCATGCCATGAAGCAAATTGTTCTAATGACTGTAATCATACTCACTTTAAAAGATCACACAATAGTGTATGTTGTATGTACACATACATACACACACAATAAAGACAATTTTGAAGCAATTAACCTCTTACCCTCTTAATAATAAAGATGTATAAAGCGTAATAAGTTTTTTGTCTACTTTGACTGTACCACTTCTATCTAAATTGATTATAAGAAGTTTGACATACAAACAACAAACCTTTCCTCTTTATAATATTCAATATACATATAAACATCCATACTAATATTATTAATGTGAAAGTGTGCCTTTCTGTCTGTACGACAAACCACTGAACCGATTTTGCTAATGTTTGGTATGGAGATACTTTGAGTCTCGGGATACATAGGATACTTTTTATTCCGAAAATGCACGGTTCCTGCGCGATAAACGAATTTGGGCACAACGAGGTTGCGAGCGTCTTCTTTCTAGTTTATATCGCGATCGGTACCTCAGTCGCTGAAATCTTAATAATATAATAATATAAGCTAATATTCGAAATTCTTCAGTAAGATAATATTGATGTTATATTTCGGGAGTAATGCACTGATATTAATAGTGATGGAGTGCGTAAAACGGCGATAATAAAACATTTTTAGCGCCCCAAGGCCGCGTGCTCTAGTCTGATTTCCACAAACAATAATTCTATCATAATAATTTTGAAGTAACAAATTATGTAGTTGACAAAGAATAATACAAAAGGTTTAGAGAAAACAGGCCACAAAGTAGTTTTTCCTCGCGGCTTTGCTCGCGTGATGTATAATACTACTCCTGCCCCTTTTGCTCGATTGATTTTGGTGCAATTTTGAAATATAATAATTTATCTTTTGTCATCGTAAGAGGAAAAATTGTAAATCGCAAACTTCTAGCTGTAAAGACAAATCAACAGACCAAACCGGTCTGTCTGTTGATTTGTCAATCCTTATAAATTATTATGTAGATAACTGAATGAGACTGATATAATAGGTCCTATTATCACAGAATAGTAATAGTACAAGTGCTATTGCTAAATAGCAAATTATAGAATAGCTTCAGGAAATGAGCACAGGAATAGCCTGATATTAAGCGATCATCCATTGAAACTTACAACAGAGAGTAACAAATGCGATGTTGTAGAAGGTTCGTGGAGGCCACATCGGCAAATGGGTGCGCCATATTACTTTATTGATACAATCAGATGAATTAAACTTAGTAGAATACTAAATAGTATCGGAAACTACTAAATAGGTATTAGGTGGGGTGGGTAGGGTTAAATTGCGAAAGTGTGTATATTTGTTACCGATTTACGCTTAAACCGCTAAACTGATTTGGATAGATATATACTTTGTCTTCGTCGTGAAAAATACACGGTCTCCGAAATATAATAATTCATAGCATCGCAACGTTAAGATTTTTTTCTAATTTTCAAGAATCTCTATTTATTTGCCATTGTAATTTATATCCCACCCAAGTGTAGATTTTCGGGCGTTAATATCTAAATAACCGTTTGAGCTGTGCTCGTGAAATTTAGAGCATACTTATATTTATCTCGCAAGTCTCATTATGTGAGCCAAATTTGAAACGTTTATGTGAAATAGTTTCTGAATTATGAGGGGGTCAAAAGTAGCTGCAAATGGTTCGTGTAATATTACACACGGTGCTGCTCGCCATTCTGTTATGCTGGGACTTGGCTTGTCTAGATATTTTCTTTATCACGTTTTTGATCCTACTTTTCATTAGGCAACATGTTATCTTATTTCTATACAACTTCACAACATAGCTTAGAGGAGCACATAAAAGCCCATTATGTACTCGATACCACATAATATGTATGAACTGCCAGCACTTTCTATTGAGATCACGCTGATCAAAGGAGTCGAGTGTCTTCAGCCTGCCAATCAATATTCGATTATTATTGTTAGGCCATCGACACAATTATAAACATCGCAATAATATTTTATAACAAAACTAAATATTGCCTATTGTTGGCGTGAAAACTCATGTGTGGGTAAGCATGTATTTCATCAAAATGAGTCTAGTAATTTTCTGAAATTAAGAGAGCTAAACCTTGGCAGATTCAGAATATAAACCTTCCACCTTTGTAATATTGTCAACAGATTAGCAAGATTTGACAATTGAGAACTTTAAATATAATACATTTTGTATAAATTGTGAATTGTGATATATCTACAGAGTACAGACGATGCGACATCTATAGCTAGGTATGGTACAGTCAGCGTTCAAAAGTCCAGTAGCACCGTAACGACCATATTCGTTTGCCGGTATAGTGCGTATTTATGTGTGCGCCGTGTTACCGTGCACACACTTAAATGTCGTACAGTATCAATACAACAAAGTTTAAGCGTGTAGTGGATGAGAGACAAAGATAACACATATGTTTGTCTTCTTCATTCTTTCTTCTTCAATCTTCATTTATGCATTGCACTGTGTCGATAAATGCAAAAATTTCGTCCAACACGTAAGACAGTTCGTAGCTCCATCTGTAAATAGTTGGTCTCGCATCGTAATTCACAGCTAGATTGAAATGGTCACGGTTCGAATCTCGGTTGTCATAATAAAGTTTACGTATTGTTTTTACAATCTCAGCAATCAGGATTTTTAAAAACTCATAATTATTATATTATTATTTTAATAAAATGACTATTTTGAAAGTTTTTTTTAAAGTAAGGATAATATTATATTTTGGTTACTTATTAAGTATAATAAAACAACACTTTCAAAAAATAAAATATATATTTATTTCAATGACGTAACAATAATTACTGAACAATTGAATTGATTGACGGACGACGGTAGAATCTTTGATGCACAGATCTATTAGTATAATAATACCTACCTATTACATATTATCTATTGTGTTATCAATATTTCATGCTATTGAGGTTATAGTTTAATTATTCGTTTTCCGAGGAAAAGAGGATTAAAACTTAACCTCAAACTTAAAATCTTAAACCTACCAATTAATGGCCAGCACGTTCCCCTGCAGAATGCCCAATTGAAACTTACAAAATATAAATATTATAACAATTAACTGTAATTATTGCAACATAAAAATACATTTTTAAAATAACAATTAGTAATTAATGATTATTATTAATATTTTGTGTAACCTCCATTATCTATACATATAATAAAATCGTAGGAAAGTCAATTCTGTACATTGAATATTTTTGAAAAATAATACTTGGGACGTGATCTACAATCGATATGGAAGCCAAAAATATAGTTTTTAGAATTTTTGTCTGTTTGTCTGTGTGTCTGTTTGTCTGTTTGTCTGTATGTATGTCCGGGATAAACTCAGAAAGTACTGAATGGATTTACTTCAAATTTTGCACGAATATTATATAAAAGTCGGGTCAACACATAGGCTATATATTATGACGATATCACCTAGGGCGGGGGGGGGGGCCTCAAGTTTCAATATTTTTAGTTTTTTGCTCATATCGCTAAAACGGTGCGTTGTAGAGAAAAAATGTCCTGTACGTAACGAAAGCCCATAAAATTTCCTACAAATTTCTCCTTCACACTTTGTATCTATCTTCACTCCTTGCCATGCTATGAGCTTTTGTCTATCTTTTCTATACAAATTTCGAGTGTCGTTTGATTAACATGCTGGGAGCTTTGGCATCGGTCTTTTCTTGGGGGGGGGGGGCTTCGCCCCCTCAAACCCCCCCCCCCACCTCCCAAAATTTTGCTTCAAACAAAGCGGTGTTGCGGCGTTATACATCTTTTTTAAGAACAAAGTTAAAAACTAAACTACACATACGGTTTTCCAGTGTCGTTTGCGCCCCCCCAAACCCCCCCCCCCCTTATTCCTCATGAAACTTTTGTTCGTAATTAAAAGGTATCGTGGAGTTTGTATTGCGTCTTAATTATCCTTTGTAGGAACAAACTAAGTCATCTATACATATCTATACATCTATCTATACATATAATAAAATCGTAGGAAAGTCAATTCTGTACATTGAATATTTTTGAAAAATAATACTTGGGACGTGATCTACTATACTAACGCGGACGAAGTCGCGGGCAACAGCTAGTTTTCTATACATTTAAGAAGACGTCTGCGCATGGAAGCCACAATATTCTTACAAATATCTGTTCCACGTAAATCCTCCCACAACTGCATGCAATGGGATTTGAGCAGCTCCGGACATCTTTCATCGCGTGCTCGCCATCTTTGCACCATTAAACCCCATATATTTTCGATCGGGTTTAAATCTGGGGATCGTGCTGGCCACGGAATAACCTTAATATTAGAATGATTACTGAACCAATTGCGAACTACGGAGGCTCGATGAATTGGACAATTATCATGCACAAAACTTATTTCGCTATCACCATACACATTTCGCACGGTAGGCAACATAATGTCCTCTAACACTTCTACATAATTTGCACTGTTGGCTCGCGTAGGTATAAATTCAAGTTCACCCGGCCCTTGCGCACTTAACCATCCCCACATGTTCACACTTATTCTGCCAGATTCAGTGTTTGACACTATGTTATTTTCACACCAACGGGTGTTATCTTTACGCCATAAATGTAGTCTTCCTTTTTGAGAGGATTTAAAAGTCTTTTCATCGGAAAAAATTGTTGTTTCCCAATCAAAATCTAAATACTCTCGTGCAAAGCGTAACCGTTCGTCTTTATGCCTTTGAGTCAAAAACGGTTTTTTCGCCGGCTTTCGGTGATGTAGTCCCTCGTCATGAAGTGCACGACGAACGGTGACCAATGACGTGTTAAATTCATCGGCAAAACGTCTTGTCGGTATGAAACCCCACGTTTCATACTCCGCTGCCATATAACGCCGCTGAGTCTGGTTAATAAGAAGTGGCCTTCCACTTCGTTTACGACTCTGCAAGCCACCTTCTTCCTCGTATCTTTTCACCCATCGACTTACAGTATTTCTCTAAAAAAAAGAACAAATTGTAAAAGACGATTTTTACCAATGAAAAATACACATCACAATAATATAATTAATTTCTACTTACTGAGAATTCAGTTTCATTAGAAATTTGAGAAATATTCAGGCCATTCGAATATAGGGCCACAATATTAGCTCTTGCTTCGATAGTAATATTTGCTTGCATATTGGATAAATTATAAATCGCAACAGTAAGATAAGTAAGAACACAAACACTCGTAGCTTAGTTCACCAACCAACAACATTATTTTTAATATTTTGTTTTCTCCAAGCCTTTTTTTTAAATCTACCCTCACTTTCTTTGCTGTGACTAGAATGTTACGTTTCTAACTAAAAGTTGCTGTGCTTTTAGTTAGAAACGTAATTTTTACAATCTACATAGTTGTATCAATACTCATAGTTCATAATAATTTATAAATATTTCTCAAAAAGTGTTCAACGTAACACCGTGCGTCGGATTCGATCCCGCGATTCAGCTGGTGATTATGAGAAAGCAGACGCACGTCTTGCTAAACCACTATGCCACGGCAGTGCTCGCGTATTGCATCGAAATTGACGATATGAATATACAGACAAACAAAGTGTATGTGTGTGTGTGAATTGTCTTTATGGAAAAAGGTCACAAGTAACGTTCAGTGTTGACGCTATCGCTGCGTTCGATTGCTACTGGACTTTTGAACGCAACTGTACGTCGTCAATGTTATAACTTCTTAAGAGGCCGGGGGTACCCTCGAAATTTTCATACATTCTTAATACCAAAATCATTTTCTCATGTTTGAGTTGTTTGAGTTATTTTTCAGCTTAAGATAGTAATTACCTAGGGTCCTGAACAATTTTTTTTACAAAATATTTCAATACTAAAAAAAAATTTTGTGTTTAAATATGTTTTAGTAAATTTACTACTAAATATTTAAACACCAAAAAATAGACAAAAACACTAAAACATATATAAATAAAGCGCCCTTAAGGGTGTACCCCTGCGGTACTCCTCTGTCTTCCGGGTGACAGAAGTCGGAAGCTGTCAATATAACTTGATGACCTGATAAGCAAGTACGACAGTCTATTTAGAGTTTGATAATAATTAAGTAAACATTTAATAAATGCAAAATGTTCTGTGAAGAACATTTTGCATTTAGAAGAATAAAATTGTAAAGAGTGTTTTAGGAAGACAATGACTATACTAGTAGACTTTATGTTGTAACATAATATAGCTAGTCTAAGCATCAAGGTAGCGCCAAATGCGAACAGCCAACGTGTGATTCATACAATTTTTATTTAATAAGCCTTACTGTCCTACTCCTAGGGCCTTTCTTCCCCCAAAGCCTTCCACTTATTTCCGTGCTATTATGACCAGCCCAAATAACTCTTTGCGTAATTTTTAATTAAAAAATAATAATATGCTATTGTGGGAATAATATGGGAAGAAAGAAAGATCTTCCGACGGCGCATGTCGTGCAAATATCTGCGACAAAATTCATAATAAAAATTACATTACGATGCGATGCGAATTCGCAGTTTTGTGTGGGAGCCCTTAATGACTACCCACTATTTCAATTGAATTAAGTGCTGTCGATCTCAGAAACTTCGATAGCGAGATTCTAGGATTGTTTATCGTCTTACACTTACTATGTTCTTTCTCAAGACTGAAAGTAAGTATACCAAATGATACCTAAATCATTTTCAGCGCTTTAAGCGTGAAGAGACTATTTACATTTATTAGTATGTATTTCAGTACAATTAGAGGACTAGGTAATGGGGTGGCGATCGATGTTTGAGCTAAATATAGACACTGTAGCACACCTCTAATGACGTGGCAAGGGACGCGTCGCTACGCATAAGTAGACCACAAATTCGCTCAAAAAATCTGAATGTTTTCCTGTGTATTTGATTCTAATGATAATTCAAATTCTTTCAAATTCAAATTCTTTATTAATCATTCAATAATATACAATAGTATAAAAGCAAGGTAGCGTACATCACGTCGTCTAATCCCATACTAAGTAAAACTTGTATTATGGCAATCAGAAAACGGATGCACGCCGAACAATTTTATCCTAATATATATTATTCTCACATTCACACACACAATCACACTACACTTTATCACGTTAAAGTCTCTTTCGGCGACGTGATGCGCGCTTCGTTCGGGAGCCTCCCCCGAAACTTCTAATGATAATGTTACTGTTACTGTTGCTATTTTGAAAAGCGTACACTAACTTCCATAAATTTAATATTGCAATGCTGTCGGTCTGTCTGTCTGTCTGTTACCTCTTCACGCCCAAACCACTGAACTGATTTTGCTGAAACTTGGCATGGAGAATAGAGATAGATATAGGATACTTTTATCCCGGAAATATGTACGTCTCCCGCGTGATAAACTAATTTTGACACAACAGAGTTGCGGGCACTAACTAGTAACTGGTTAACTTCAATTTAATGAAGAGTCTGATAGTAAATGTCAAAATCCTCAGTTAATTACAGTTAAGTAACTAATATTCGTCTCTGAGTGCGGCAGTTACACGTTAATCTCAATGTGACATAATATGTGTTAGATTTTAAACTAATATTAAAATGACATAGACGTCCCGTTGGTGTTTTAAACTTTTCATTAGAATATTAATTCCTCAATTAATTATCATTTTTTAGGCGCCGAAACGTCAATTTTTTTTCATCAGCCTGCATTTTTACAAAGGCTTTACGGGCCCCTACGGGCTCCGCGAGCGATACATAAATTATTGTTTTTTGAAATGTCCTCAGACACCAGCATAGAGACATTCCATTCAAAGACAAAACATTTTTTTCGAGTAGGATCCGTCAAAAATTACACTTTATAAAAGGGCTCCGCCACTAAAAAGTTTGAGAATCGCTGCTTTAGATTAATAAGAATATTATGTAATCAGACGTAGCATTATATACTGGCCCATTTCTTAAATTCGTCGCTAGAGGTCACCAGTTACAATCTCGTAGAGGCTCTACGATTCCGTAGCACCTCTACGAAGTAAGTCAACATTACAAAAATAAACAACCATCTTAATACCGTTCTGGCAACATACTTGTGCATCTTCACTAATATAATATACAGTGTGTAACAAAAATAAGTGATAATACTTTAGGGTGGGTACGTGTTCCTTGTACAGAGTTCACTGTGAAAGTAGCAGCGCTGAAAGACGATTTTTTTTCACTTTTGTATGGGCAAGGGCCCGAGCGTCACGAGTTTCCTCATACAAAAGTGAAAAAAAAGCTCTTTCAGCGATGCTACTTTCACAGTAAACTCTCTACAAGGAACACAATATACACGACCTAAAGTATTATCGCTTAGTATTGTTACACCTGCATGTATAGCTTGTTCGCGATAATAATGCGGACATAAAGTCGTGAATTTTTGCAAGGAATTTAACCCAGTGTTCCCAATGTCTTGTGGCACTTACGCTTAACCCTTAAACCATTGATCCGATTTTTATAAAGTTTAGTATTCTCAATTTTGAGTCTCGGGAAAAATATTATAAAAAAAACTAAATTACGGGAAATACCTTGTGAGTGATGACTTAATACTTACTTATTATTATTGTATTAATTTAGTAACCAATTTTGACACAAAAACAGGATGACATAATTAAAAATCATAATAACATAGTGATAACAATATTTTGTTTATCAGTAAAGGCCAAGAGCTATCACTATGACCCTTGCTCATTCTTGAATACACAGTTTATAACCAAACAGAATAATACTTTAGGGTGTGTATGAGTCCCCTGTATAGAGTTTACTGTGAAAGTAGCAGCGCCGAAAGAGTAACTTTTCATTTAACTTTTGTCTTTCAAAGCTGCTACTTTCACAGTAAACTCTACACAAGGGACACATGTACACACCTCAAAGTAATAATTACTTATGTAACAAGTTTTGTTACACCCTGTATATACAGATAATAATGTTATTTTGTTACTGCAGAATAACAAAATATTTACAACCAGATGTTTGACGCAACTTTTCTGTACCGAAGTTCGTTTACAGCGCAAGAAACTTACATTTTCGGTATTACAAACTATTCAATGTCCTTTCGCGGGACTCTAAGTATCTCATTACCAATTTCAGCAAAATCGGTTCAGCAGTTTGGGCGCGAAGACAGAGAGACACTTTCACATTTAAATTTATAATATTAGTATGGACTTGAGCATTAGTCATTTTAGCTTATCCTTAAAACACCTTATTTTGAGACGAAGCGAAAAATATGGCGAAATACTCAAAATAGAAGATGTAATTAGCCTCTATTTATTTATTTTACTTCGAGTATATTTGCGACTGATACGCAAAGATCCAGTTTGGAACAAAAATATAAAATTCCAGAGCGATGCGTAAATACAGTTATAAATATAGAAACCCACATACCACTTGCATTTACAAATATTCAGTGAAGATATTTTGTGCCAGTATTTTTGTTATTGGCCTTACTTTGTACTAACCCCCTTACAAATAAAAATGTACGCTGCCTTTGTCTGTCAAGTAAATTTATAATATTATACCAGACAAAAACAAAGAATCTTTGTATAGTTAATATACGCTGTAATAATGTTTTTGTTAGATAAATAGATTCTTAGTTGTTTCAAAATTCGTTGTGCTGAAATGATCGTAGGTATTATAACGCAATGCTACCTACTGAATTACCTATCCTATGATTTTAAGAATAATTTTATATCTTTTTCAGGACCCAAATAATGTCCATTCACAATAAAATCGAAATTGGATGAGTGGTTTAGGTGCTAATAGGTAAGAGACAGACGCGCCATTAATTTGGATGTATAAATAAATTTAGTAAAAAATGATTACTTTTAATAATTATCAAGTACTGGGCCTCCTATCCGAGCCGACCGCGACAGTACCAAGCAAGCTAGAACATCTTAGCTTACTTGAAAATTATTAAATCGTCTCAATATTTACAAAAATCCTTTAAACTAAAGATTAGTAATAAAAAGTAAAATAAAGTTTTTATACTCTTCTAGTTATGGCGACTTTGTTTTTGACTTTGTTTAGCTCGTTATCTGTGCTAAATCTGATAACGTTAAAAATGTAAAGCAGGGGTCAGAGTGACCGAGTTACCGCTACCTGAACTCATCAGGATTTTATATTATGTAACAGTATCTTACGGCTCACCTACCTTTGTGTTTTCATGTTAAAGGCAGCCTTACTGCCGCACTCAGTCACGAATATTACTTACTTAATTGTAATTAAATGAAGATGTTGATATAAGCCTGATATGATACATGATCTGCCAAATTCTACAATTAATTTAAAGTTTAATCATTATTATTAAATATCTCTCAGTGCGGCCGTTACTTTTATATTCTTATTATTTATTTGTTCAGATTCTTGTTGAATCAATAATTATAGTGTAGGTTATAAATCTTTGAAAATACCGGTTATTTGTAAGTTGTTATCTATTTTACGTATTTTTTAATTTATATACGGTAGAGTTCAGCTTGTACGTACGCAAAATTAATGGTAGTGAAAAATAACAATTTTTTATGCGTTTTGATTCATAAACAACTATAAAAGTTTATATATCCGTACCGTAAATAAAGTTTATAATTATTAACGACGCGTTTTAAAACTTAAACAAAACACTCGACCTCCAAACATATTTTTAACTTTTCGGAATTACTTACCTGTCAACACTGTAATAAAAGGCACTTGAACAACACACAGACGTTAATATTACGTATTTTGTGTATAATATTCTGTGATCAATAGTCCGCCATAGGAGGAGCGGCGCTCGCAGTCGATATTGTACTGAGCGGGTGTGACACATGCGTACTGCGCCATGCCAGATGACCGCGGGAACATTTAATAATATAAAAACTGTCTGTACGTCTGTCAATCATACCCGAGAACTACGGTTACTACTAGGTGGATTTTTAGACTCCTTATTAACGTATGATCAATTTTTATTACAGGAAAATGAACGCGCGTACGTATGACGGTATTACGCACTACAGTAAAAACTGACAGGTTTAATATGCTTTTTTGTGCGTACCTACATACGCAGTCAACAATCAGTGAATTGAATGTTTTAAAATAATTTCGACGCGCAGTTTTAAAACAAAGTCTTTTACGCACAATATTTGTTTTGTTAGTAGTTGTATTTTCTTTTGTTATTGTTTTGTTGTATGCGTCGACTCTAAAGGCGTGAAATCTGAGAAAAGGCTTTTTTATAACAAAATTTTTTTATAAAAAGGCTAATTTTGTTATAACAAAGTACAATATCTTCCTTGTACATGAATACTCATTTTGATTTGGAACCTATTTTGCAGTTGCTTGGGCCACTAAAAATACAAATCATGAGATAATGTCGATTACATATAACAGGAATAGATAAGATATAACAGCCACATTAAATCACAATTCGTTTCACTTTGCAAACTTGGTGGATGGTGTTGTGGGGACACTGCCGGTCCTCCAGAGAGGTGCTTCGTAGCGCTCCGCTACGCGCGTAGCCGCATCGTAGCGGGAAATTTCCGGCTCTAATGCCTCCATTTATGCAAAAAACTGCATTTTATTATTGTTATTTACCTGCGTTTTCCACTCACGTTTCTCCCAAATGACGCATGTACATCTATTTCAAGTCGCAACCAAAACACCATAAAAAGTTTTTAACGCCCATAAGTCCAAGTTCCACGTAATTGCTTCAATTAGTTAGTTCTAAATATACCACTGTGGACTTTACTGCCCCATACACGCGCATCGCCCTTATGGCTTAGTTAATAAGGTGCAAAGTTACTAACGGTCCTATTAGCGACCCATCACCACACATGTCCCACTTTTCCACTGGATAAATGTCTATCTATAAAGGTAGACTTATTGGGGTAGGATAGGCGTTAGGGTGTGGTTCTATGGTCCAAACTATGGTGTCATGAAGTGACTTTTATTAAGGTGCTCCCTCACCAAGATTACACCGCTTGTAATGTAACGATACAGAGCCGAGCATCACATTAGTGAGGGAGGGAGGTCCGAACAATGCGTAACTTGTAATGATACAGTGTGTCTTGATACAACTTGTAACATGGAATCAACTAGCTATGGAATGCTCAAAGTCGAATTTTACATTACACGCGAATGCTCGTTTTTCAGGGAGGTGGTATTGTAATGCTTAAGGCGTCTCCCAAACAGACGCGGGCAGCGGTGGAGATGGCGACGGCGCGGCGGTCAGTTGTTTGTACTGCCACCGCCACCGCGTGTGTCTGTGTCGTTCCTAGAACTCTCAAGTCATCCAACTGACCGCCACCGCCACCGCTGCCCGCGTCTGTCTGGGAGACGCCTAAAGTCGAATCTATAATGTTACATTACAATTTACACGTGAATGCTCTCGGTGGGGAGCACCTTTAAGAAATGACGTATCTTGATTCTTGTCTCGCTGTTTGATACAGTGGGGTATTCAAAACTTTAATTGAGTTGTGGACATTATGCATGTGTGTTGTGTATACAGACATAGAATACAGATATGTCAGCCTGTCTGCTTTTTCGCCACACACCAAACCGACGATTTTTTGCAACAAAAACTATGCTACCCTTTTTCGTTTAGATAATATCTCCATAACCAGCTAAATCGGTAAGAAGAGATTGTTACAATATACCTCTTTTCTTTTGGTATATTTTTTATTGTTCATTCTTTTGTTTTTGTTTTTTAGGGTACGTACCCAAAGGGTAAAAACGGGACGCTATTACTAAGACTTCGTTGTCTGTCCGTCTGTCTGTCTGTCTCCAGGCTGTAACTCAAGAACGGTAATAGCTACAGAGTTGAAATTTTCACAGATTAGATAAAAGAACTTCTTATTACTCCCTCTACCTCTTCTTAAATTTAGACAAACACACTTTCGCATTTATACCTAATCTCCTACTCCTAAAAAAAATTTATAGAAAACTTTTATAGAAATAGGCGTAAACATAATATTAAGAAATCATTATTGAACTTTGATATGACGTGTTGGTAGCAAATTGTATCAAGTAGGTAGCGTCTAGCGAACGTGTGTCCGGATTCCGGAACCGGCGCCGCCGCCCGGAGGGAAATCAGGAATACCTAAGTCTTTAATCTTTTACCTGGTAACTTGCAACAGATAAAATATTCATTCGCCTTCTACGAGTTTTTGAACTAAATAAAGAAATGTATAGCCGAACATAGATCCTTGTCCTTTTTTTTGGAAATCAATTTATAATAGCTGTAGGTATTACTTAAATTGATGTTTATACTTTAAAATTTTGTTTACTGTGTAAGCTGTTGCTGCCTCTAGCGTGAAAGCTTTGCAGTAATAATTATAATATCTTATTTACAGCTTTAGATTATGTCCTATGAGCGGCACCGTTGAGAACGCTGCCTTCTATGACGTCCTAGGGAGGGCAGCAGCGTCCTAGGATGCCGGCAGAGTTCGCAAATGGGGGCGACGAAATTAAAGTGGCCTACCCATAAAATATATAATTCCGGCCCTGCATACAAGAGACGTTTAAATCCTGGATTGTGAGATTATTAGCACTTATGTGTATTTCCGTAATGTCGCTACTTATCCAATTTTCAAGAATGAGGTGTCAAAAGCATAAAAACCGAGCACCTACAAGTACCTACCTACATACTTACAATATAAGTAATGTTAAGGCTATAACCGTGAAAAGAGCTACGTCATACTCATACGGCATACCAGCTGCAGCACTATCATAATAAATACTTAAAGTAAATACTGAATAGAGTGGCTAACTAACAATTTGAAAATGTTCGTATTTTTGCATAAATTTACTTGAAACCAAAAAAAATGGATTTTATGTATAGATTGTAAGTAAATTACAAGGTTTGTTCGAATTATAAGAATGGTAGGTAATTGCCTGTATGTTATAAAATGTCGGTTATCCTCTTCACTCTCTTATGTCGTAAATTTTACATAATTATTTTGTTTATGCATATGATACCAAACCAAACTTGTAGAAAATCACTAATAATAATCAGTCTTGCATAATATTCATTATTCGTCTTTATATTTTGTCCATGATCTACGTCGAATGTCCATACTGCAATACGTCCATCATAGCCCAACATGAAAAGATACTTACATTATTAAGTATTATAATATTATTAATGAAACAATTTTTTCATAACTTAAAATAATTTAATTTTAATTATAATTGTTATCAATAATTATAATGTAAATTCATATTAAAAATACTTAATTTAAAATGATAAGCCTTTAAAAACTATAAAAATACTTAAAAATAAATTACATTAAAAACAAGAAGTGAGTTTAGTTCCTTTGGAAACCTGTTTTGGTATCTTCGGTGGCAAGTATTTCAGTACATACCTTATTAATTAATAGCGACTAGTAATATTATTAAACTTTCAGGTTGAAAAACTTTGGGATCTAAGTAGCCATTTAGATATTTTGGTACTATTTTCTTAATAAATACATAAACTACCTATTCTTTACTACATACTACAGTTTAGTAACATTCACAGTTAAAATATTTTCATGAGCATGACTTACTACTTAACAACTTACAAGGGCCTGTTTTTAAAAAGTAACATTATTAAAAACTAAATTTTCAACTGGAAACACATTAAGAAAATTGTATGTTTCTTAGAAGCATAAACATAAATGTCTCAACAGTAATGAAAATGGTTCTTCAATCTTCACATATTTTGTTGTATAAATTTTCTTTCATTGATGCAGTTTTCTAGTTCATCATGGTATTTATCAATTTTTGCATCAAAACCTGGGCTTTGTATGCCACAGTCAAAACTGTTGCCCGTTATAATTTTTTCCTTGTTCAGTGTTGAATCAAAACGTACCTTCTTGCCGGGTGTAGAAGTTCTATTTTGGGATGTATCTATATTATCTATAGCTCTCTCTCTAAGTGGAGTGACATTGGTGTTAAGTCTTGTATTTCTGATGGTTTTAATTGTTTCATACTGGTGCTCTTCGTCCAGCTCCTCTATTTCTATTTCATCGGAATTATCTAGGTTCAGGGCGGGATTTTCTATCCCGGGTTCCTTCTTCTCTGATTTCATTTTTGGTGTTTTTCGTGGCACTTCATAGGGGTTCAGTGTTACGTTTGCTTCCACCTTTTCACCTTTGAACTTCTTCTTTAAAGTTTTGAATACTTTTTTTGATAACTTGGTTGCTTTGAACAAATTGTGTTTGGAATCCTTTTTACTGTCTTGCGAATCGTTAGTGTTATTTTGGCTATTTCTATTTAGAATATCCCCTGAACTGAACTGAGAAACATCACACCCGAGTATTTTACTTTGTTTGTTATAGTGTGCATCTACAACGTCTTCTCCTATGTTTTCATAGATAGGGCTCTCCGATCTATACAACCCAACATTTTCATATTCATGTGTTTCTGCAGGCATTGATGATTCATTAAAAGTAGACACAGTGCTGTTACTATCATGAGCGAATAGTCTTCTAGGCATTATGTTGTTTGGGACGTTATCTATTTCTCTCTGTGCCATTGCGTTATACTCTAAATATTTGGTTTCATCGCTATCCAAAAATGGGTTTTCCGCACCCTGAGGAACTTCATATTGTAAATTGGGATCTAGGAATGGGTTGGTGTTCTTCTTATTGGAAACTATCTTCTTCTTAGTGATTATAGTTATAGTTTTGATCTCCATGATGTTGCTCTCGTTTAAATCGTCGTCCAAATACAATGATTGATTGGAATTCATCGGAGAATCTAAAGCGAGGCGGTCAATAAAACTCAAATTGATATTGCTGTTGCTAGTGTTGTTCATAAATACTTGATTAGTGACGTTGGTCTGCATGCTTGTTGTTTGATGTATAGAGGACAAATCATTGTTGATTAATTCATGAGTTGTCGTAGCACTCAAAGATTTCTGTTCGACTATTGATATTCCTGAATCAGCTTCAAGATGATCATCCACACTGTGTACATTGTATTTATGTACCGATGTTACCGGACTTAATTCTATCTCGGGTATAGTGTTCTGCTGTGTAGCATTTTGTAAATCAGTCAAGTTTGCATAAATTGGTTCCGAGATGCTTGTTTGTGATAATGGGACCATACTATTACTAGTCGTAGGTAAATCTTCATAAGTCTTAAAATTTTTCCGCACATTTTCCAATTCCTTCATCAAGAATTCGTTTACAGCTGCTTTATTTACTCCTAAATCTAATCCGGAGTTCTCAAAAGCTACAATATCACTGCTCTTGGTTCGTTTCCGTTTTTTAGTAGCGGTTATCTCCATAGCGTTGTTGCACATCGGATCCTCATTGGCCAACAGATCTAGGGCTGGATTGAGGTAAACGTTAGGACCTGTTTGTATCTTTCTCTTGGCTGTGATCACTTCGAATTGATTGTTGTCAACTGGTTCCATGATGATCTGAAAGTATATGCAATAAAGTACAAAAATATTATACATTATCACTGACCTAAATACTTCTTCGTTTTACAACTAATTTGTAGGCGCTAAACACTTCAATGTTAACAACAATAATAGGAATTGTTGTTAAAATATTTTCTACACAAAAACAACAGAATGGCAGGAGTACAAAGCTGAATATAGTAACGATACGGGCTGGTTTCTTACAAAAACTATAAGACACCTAATTATTATTTGTATAACCAGGTTACGTTTCACTTATATTAACTAAAAATTACTACGTTTTAAGAAAAAAACTTGCTTACCCATGTAGTTTATGAACAATATTTTCAACACCAAAAGATACAGTTTTCCACTTGTTGCTGATATGAACTTGCTTTAATATTATACAAAGCACTATATTATTAATATTTACGTCGATTCATTATACTTTTAGATTACTTTTCATTCATAATTTTATCACGAAATAGAACAATGCTCAGCGAACCAAAACGACAGGTGTTTGATTGTGGCGGTTAATTCTAGTGTTACAAGATTTAAAAACCACCGTCTTTTTTCAAAACCAGTATTAAAAAATTTAAATTCTATTTTGTTTTATTACCTAATAAAAGATTTCAATGTGTTTTTGGCCAATTAGGTACTGTTAATCATATTTAGAACATACTACTAATTTTTGTAATCTCGGCAGAGACGAGTGTTTCATTCTTGAAGTATCTAGAATTTTAAGTTTTCTGTTTGTTTTCCATAGATGGCGCTAATCGTTGATATTATTTATTATTATTAATACTTAATAATAATATCATCTAATATATTATATATAAGTCTATGAATAATAAGTATATTATAAATTTGAAATTGTGTCAATCTGTCTGCCCGTATCTCTTCACATCCAAACCATTGAACCGATTTTGCTGAAATTTGGCATTGAGTCTATACTCTTGAGTCTCGGAAAAGAACATGGGATAAAGGATACTTTTTATCCCGGAAAATGAGCATTTCGGAGCGATAAACGAGTTTTGGCGCAACGGAGTTGCGGGCGCCATTCAGTGTTAAATTAAATTTTAAAAACTGACTCCAAAAAAGAATTTAAAAAGGTTACGATTTCGTTTTAAATTAAAAAAGTACCTATAAGTATACTTAATTTTAAATTCATGAACTTACTTCCTATTGCAATAATTTATTAAAACAGAGAAAAAGTATTTAAAAAGAAACATCATAATTATTTTTAACATCATATCTTTATTTCTTACATTAAGTAAAATAATAATATACCTAATTAATAACAATATAAAAAATAAAAAAAAACATGATCAAATGCAGCCAAACAAATATATTTATAAGTAGGTACTTACAATAATGTTCAGTATAATATTTTTATATTTTATACATAAACTGACATTTTTAGAGTAGGTAGTAGGTACACAAAAGGTTTATGTACTATTTAAGTACCAACAGTGTTTTAAATATACAATACATACTAGTACAAAATAATATAATTTTATATTGAAGAATGCTGCCTGAATCGTCGTACTTTTGAGTGTGATCTTGAATTACCTAAATAATAATACGCCATCACACGCGTAAAACTTGTATTTGTGTTGAGCTAGTTTCAAGTACACAGCTCAGTCCGACTATATTATTATGGTTATTATTTGGTTATTAAACTGTCTCTGGTTCTTGTAGTGCGACAAAAATCTGGGGTCAATACAATATCAAGAACTTAGGACAGTATTAACAATGATATAATTTTGCATTAAGTTTCTGTGATTAAGTATAGAATTTTATAGGTTTATTATAATAATTTATAATTATTATAACTTTGTATACTTACAAGTAACAATCACAACATTGGTGTAAGTATGTCTACAGCTTAGCTGGTGCACTTACAGTATACAAAAATAGTTTACTTCTATTTAATATTGAAAATTATAGTAAGTTCTACATACTCGCAATTTATATTGGTTCAGTACAGTTTTCTCTTGTTGGATAATAGATGGCGCTATGTATATCATTTTAGTACAGTTCCGATCAACGCGCAACGCGGCAAGCGACCGCGACCAACAAAATTTCAAATAAACGGCTACTTTAAGACAGGCCTATAGGTTTCATTTTGCTCTACGACATTAGAAAGTAGCGGCGGTATGGCCCATACCAGGAGTAAATCTGTAGGCCTACCATGAAACCGCTTTGAGACTCAAACAATCGAATGAGAATGCCGCGTCCTGCTCTAACAACGTCATTTCACGTTTGTTAGAGTAGGACGCGGCATTCTCGTACGATTGTTTGAGTCTCAAAACGGTTTCGTGGTACGGCCCCTGTTCTGTGGCCCATACCGCCGACATTGGTCTAGCGACCAATACCGTATGGGTCGCTAGACCAATGTCGGTAGAAAATGATTTTCTTGTCGTTCGCGGTCGCTCGCGACAATAAATCAGATTCTGAAGGTCACCTTTATAGCTACAGTTCTCTATTAAGTTAATTGGTCTACGCTCTATTGACTATTATACTCTTACGGCCCGGCCGCATCTGCGTGTATCGTCCGAAGCTTCGTGCGATGAGACGATACTATTGGACGATACACGCAGATCGTCCAATAGTATCGGCTTTAGCGCGAAGCACCAGGCATATGCGGCCGCGGCATTAGAGCATTAAACCAGCCGGCTGGTTTAATGTTCTAAGGCCCACTTGCGTAGATGCGCAGATCTGAGTTAAGGGCCCGGGTTACCCTCGAAATTTTCATACATTCTTAATACCAAAATCATTTTCTCATACGAAAATATTTAACATGTTTGAGTTATTTTTCAGCTTAAGATAGTAATTACCTAGGGTCCTGAGCAATTTTTTTTACAAAATATTTAAATACTAAAAAAAATTTTTGTGTTTAAATATTTTTTAGTAAATTTACTACTAAATATTTAAACACCAAAAAATAGACAAAAACACTAAAAAATATATAAATAAATAGTAAATTTACTACAAAATATTTAAACTTTAAAAAATATTTTTTATTATTTAAATATTTTGTAGTAAATTTACTATTTATTTATATATTTTTTAGTGTTTTTGTCTATTTTTTGGTGTTTAAATATTTAGTAGTAAATTTACTAAAAAATATTTAAACACAAAAATTTTTTTTTAGTATTTAAATATTTTGTAAAAAAAATTTGTTCAGGACCCTAGGTAGTTACTATCTTAAGCTGAAAAATAACTCAAACATGTTAAATATTTTCGCATGAGAAAATGATTTTGGTATTAAGAATGTATGAAAATTTCGAGGGTAACCCGGGCCCTTAAAGTTAAACATCATGTCATTTCTATCACTCTTTAAAGTGAGTGACAGTTATGACATGATGTTTAACTCAGAGTTAACTTTAACCCAGATCTACGCAAGTCCGCCTAAGATTATACTTATGACTTATGAGACATCTTACCTTGTGATCATTCCAATGTAAAACTTGTCTTTTAAAACGTTTCTTTCTGGATTCGTTGTTGCTGTGGTCTATGTTAATTTACCAAGGTCCGAATATATTAGCGCTAGCTACCGTATCAATGTTACAAAATAGAGCTAACACGTATATCTAATTAACACAATATTTAATACATTTCATGATACATCATAATGAACTAGATACGTACATTTAACCATACATATTACACAGATTTCTATTGACCTTAAATATACACATTAGAAACATTATCACCGCAGAAGAGATATCACAATCTACATAGAGAAAGAGAATATAAGAGAGTAAGGAGGAAAGAGAAAAAATGGATTACCATTGACGTAATTTTATCACTTAACATCAAGTTGGTAAACAAAATTTAAAGCGTGTGTTCCGATATACAACCCAGTGTACTGGCGAGTGCTCATGACGTTACGGATCGACACCATGCTGTTAATTCTTTCCGAAAAAGGTCAGTTCACAATTCACATACGTAGAGATATTAAGATAATGTAATTTCGTTTAACATGGGTTTAATTCAAGTACTATTTTATACTAATTGTCTCACCAGTACAATAATGGTGTAAAACTCCTGACGTCACGAGTACTGGCCAGTATACTGATGTTATATTTCAGAACACGCGCAAAATACAGTCAAGAAAATCAGACAGTTTTATAGTTTATACAGTATTTATAAACAATTAATGTATGTTAGTATAATAATATCTTGGAAGACCACAAAAAAGGTTTTATTACAATAACAAAATGATTCATGAATCATGAATAACATCCCACTAAATCCGGTAAAGATTTTTGTTTCTATGAAACTATAGGTAGGTATTATAACAAAAAAACAATTTTATTACAATGGTAGGGATGATGACAAGGTCAAAGATTAGCGAATTTTGTTATTAAAATAAAGAAATAACGGTAAAAAATAAGTGTTCCCAAAATTTCAGCTCGATAACATTTGTATTTTTTATGTTATGAGCCTTCAAAGTTGGATAATCAAATCGATTTTTTTTCAATTCAATTTCTTAATATTTGTATACCATTCGATAACTTATGCAATTAAAAGCAACTTTTGCTATGAAACCACTTTCATAAACGCAATATTTAATATACCTATCGAACAAAGTTCTCCCCCGATGCGTACAAACTAAGAAAGAGTGACGTCAGTCTTTCGTAGCACTTTGTATGGAGCGTTTCGGGCAGGTCTATTTTATGAGATGTTTGAATTGTCATATCTTGGTGAATTTTTAAGCTATCAGAGTTATTTTTTCAGCGATGTTTCTATTTTTAAAGGGTCTTTCAATTAATAAGAAAAAAAAAGTCATCAAGGCTATTGACTGTAAATTAAATATAACATTATGATAAATACACAGGGTGTAATAATAATAACAAAGTGACAACACTTTAGGGTGTGTCTGTGTCCCTTATAAAGTGTTGTGAAAGTAGCAGCTCTGAAAGAGCTTTTTTCTTATTTGTATTGGTAAGCGCCCGAGCGTTATGACTTTCCCCATACAAGAGTTAAGGAAAAAAGTTACTTAGTACTGCTACATTGACAGTGAATTCCAGATACGTCTGTATGTCTCATAAACACCCTAAAATATTATCACTTTGTTTTGTTACACCAGAGGGGTTAGTGCGAGTTTTATTCGATCACACGCATCGAGCACGTTAACGCGAATTTGTATGGGATCGAAGCGGTATCTACGTTAGCCAGTAGATGGCACTGCTTTGATCCCATGCGTTTACGCGCTCGATGCGTATGATCGAATAAAACTCGCACTAACCCCTCTGTATCATTAACCCTCTACGAGTAAAGATATTTACGCACCCTATAACTATTCAAGGAACAGAGAGGATGACCCTTCCTCCGTTCCGCTCCACCGGCGTAGGACGGGAGTGCGGAGGCGTCGCTCCCGGCACCGAGGAGAACGCTTTAGTTTGCCTAAGCGTTCCCTAACTTTGGTGGAAGTCCGGTCCCTTTTGAGGTAGACCGGCCGGTCGTGGAGGGAGTCCTGTGTTAGATAGATCCAGGACATCCCTCCGTATACGGCTGAAGGCGAACCGCAGGTGGTTTTAGTAGGTAAGTATACCCGGGGTGCTTCAGCTTAACTGAAGCACATCCCCAACCCGGGGCATCCATGATGGGTTTCTCCTGCGCATCAAAAAAAAGTCTGCAGTCTTAGTCTGTCGTGTCACTTTTCTACTATACTAGACAAAGGCAAGCAGACCTGGTATAGTTAGTCGCAGTGTAAATACTTTGATAAGGGACTTATTGTTTTTAATATTGCAACTTAACCCCACCAATTTTGATTTGCTTATTTATAAAAGAAGTCTATACTTAAGCTATATTTAACTCTTTCCATTTAATCTAATTATGTACGTAATTTTAATAATATAAAATATTTTTGTGTCTTAAAGCTAAGCAACATCACAAAAATATACTAACAAAAAATAAAATTTATGATATAAATTTTATAACATCATGAGGTTTTGTTAAATTATTATTACTTAAGTACACAATAAAGTAACAAAAAGCGTTATACAGTGTGTAACAAAAAAAGTGATAATACTTTAGGGTGTGTACGTGTTCCTTGTAGAGGTCACTGTGAAAGTAGCAACGCTGAAAGACGAATTTTTTTTTTCGCTTTTGCATGCATGGGCAAGGGCCCGAGGGTCACGAGTTTCCCCATACAAAAGTGAAAAAATTTTTGTTCTTTCAGCGCTGCTACTTTCACAGTGAACTCTCTACAAAGAACACGTACACACCCTAAAGTATGATCACCTATTTTTGTTACAACCTGTATAATTATTATAATATTGCGTTTTCATAATATGTTTTTTCTCATTATGATTTTATGGTAGCACGGTCAGAACTCAACAGTCAGAAGCTCTAAACCTCAGAGATTTTAATAGGAATTTTGCTATTTAATGTTTTGAGACTCGTTTCATGGTTTGGACCGTAGTAAAACCACTAAAAATCTGGTAATTGGTCGTAAGACATTCAATTATAATTGTCTAATATTCACTACCATTAAGTCCGAGATCAGAATCAAATGTATGTAAGTGCCAGCGCGACGACGCCGCTGTTTAAATACATCGTAAAGGACAAAGGTGCTGGTTGGCAGCGGGCGACATAAAGCGGCAGCAGACGACGTGTCGGCGCGTATTATATCTATGTATTTCTATATGTATTTCTATGAAATACCCCGATCAGCTAGCGAAACTTTCATAGAAATACATAAAAAAAATAGCTCCCACACCGGTTTCGGTGACGGTTGTAGTGCCCAAATGTGTGCGCAGTACCTACACAAGAGCACTCTCTATTCCTTTACTCTCATAACCCAGTGGGACGGCAGACCGACACGACCGGCGAGAGATCAGGCGCAGGACCGACTTTTTACATGCCCATCCGACGCATAGATCATCTTTCTTGTCAGACAATCAGGTGATCAGCCTGCATTGTCCTAACCAAACTTGGAAATAACATGTTTCCAACGCGGGAATCGAACCCACGACCTCCGGGCTCCGAGTCAAGAGCCGCGCTCTGTACCACTAGACCACGGAGGCGTTAGAAATGCTTTTCTAGTGGTCAGCAGCGTTAGAAATACATAGAAACAGTAGTGTCGCGACGACACGTCGTCTGCTGCCGCTTCATGTCACCCACAGCCAACCGGCACCTTTACTAATCTCGCGGTGTAGTCGCCAAACCACGCGTTCAGGCGGAAGTATATAAATCCAGCCTTAGGGTCAGTCACACCGAGACGCAACATCGCATTAGTATTTTTAATACTTAACTTTATTTACTAAAAAAGAAGACATTCAATTATTGCGAGTGATTTCTAACGCAGCATTATATTCGGTGTGAACTGACCCACGATATTTTACCTTTAATATAATCAACAAAATAACAATAAAATCACGAGCCCTACCTTACAAATTGTCATATTACACGACACGCCGAATTGTTCTAAAAAAATACACAAGCTTTGCATAAACTACAAAGCTGTTTGAACGTGGCAAAAATTAGAATTACGCCGCCATCTTGTAAAATTACGTGCCTGCGTATGAAAATTTGCGCGTCGGATGACATGCATGCACGTCAGATGACAAGCCTACATGTCGTATGATTTGCCTACATGCCAAATTACTTGCATGCTTGTCGCATGACGTGCACGGACGTCGTACGACAAGTCTGTATGTCGGATGACGTACACGCATGTAATTTGACAAGCCTCCATGTCAGATGACTTGCCAGCGTGCCAAATGACTTGCCTGATTATCAAATAATATTCCTGTATGTCAAATGACTAGAATGCATGTCAAATGACATGCCTGCTTATCAAATAACATGCCTGTATGTCAAATGACTAGCATGCATGACAAATGACGTGACTGCATATCAAATGACAAGTCGTCTATCAAATGACGTGCACGCATGACATGGCCAGCACATCGGATGACACGTCCTAGTCTATCTCGAGGTTCTTGAAGGCCCGCTGTATGGCGCGATCTCTCTTCTTCTCCGGCAGCGCGTCGAGCCGCTGGCGCTCCTCGGCCTTCCAGTAGGGCTCCAGCGCCCGCAGGTGCGTAAGGCAGGTGCGGTGCAGGGTCTGCGTGTCGGGCAGGCTGCCCCCGTGGTCGGACGGCAGCGCGGACCGAGGTATGACTGTCTCGTAGAATTTTTCGAGATTCTCATCCTTGTTGTGGAATTTCAGCTGGAATGATAAATGTTTGGTACAAATTCTCTATGGTATAACTTTATAACCCTTGCTTAGTTCCAAGTTCCAAGTTATAGATTTAATAAATAACAGTATACTTATTTATTAAGAGCGTTTACACCTTATTTCAAGTTTCCATACAAACCTGCGGCGGACTATTGGAATTGCTCTGCGCGCAGCGATTTATAGTAGTTTTAAAATATTTGTAGAAAAAAAAATAACAAAAGATTTGTTGATATTTAAGAACAATTTTTTTAATTAAAGTGTTCTTCTATGATATGAAGCTATTATTATATTAAATTAAGTTAAATAAATAGGTAATAAAAAAGTTTTAATTCCTTGATATTTCTTTGATATTTCTCATTCTTTGAATTTAAATTACATAAAGATACCTAAACGAAATATTTTTTTCTGATAACGGATCTTGTCAATAGGTTATTATTATTTTATAATTAGATCTATCGCTGGTTTCGTAAATTAAAAGCTTCGAAATTGATACTAAAACGGAATTTAAGGAAACCTCTGTTGAGGTATCGAGATTTAATGTACAAATACTCTATAAATCCTATTTTTTTCTCTGATAACTATATAGACAGTGAAATTTTCTATAAAAATAAGTTATCAACATTTTCATAAAGATAAGTGGTTGATGATTTTTTCAAGTTGGAAAAGTACAGTTTTAAGCCAAATTGAGCGTGAAAGGTGTAAACGCTCTTAAATCTATACTTCTACACTACTATTATAAAGAGGAAAGATTTGATTGCTTGTTTGTTTGTTTGTTTGTCCTGAATAGGCTCCGAAACTACTGGACCGATTTGAAAAATTCTTTTACCATTGGAATTCTACATTATTTCTGCTGAACATAGGCTAAATTTTACTTTGGAAAAAAATAGGGTTCCGTAAGATATTTGGGTTTCTCGGACGCAAGGTGTAAAAAATCAACCAGAAAAGTTACTTATTTTTCGAACGCTGCCTAAACTATAAAAGATAGAACCCTAAAATGTTCTAAGTAATTGTAGATCTTATAAATATCTACAAAAAAGTCCGCGACACAATGTGTGTCGCGGACAACAGAGTGAGGCACAATAACCATTTTTTTATTTAAAAATCTTGATTTTTTTTTGGACTACATTTAAAGGCGTTTATTTTACTTATGCTATAAATCCTTATCAAAATAAATTATTTCATCACTAAGTACAGTTTATGTAGATAATATTGGTCTTTGAATGATTAAAATTGGACGTTTGGTTTTGAAATTATGGCGACATTAAAATATTACGATAGTGGGCGTCACCAAGGCGGGGTGGTTTTTTCTTTAACACGAAAACTACTGATCCGATTTGCATACGGTTTTCACAGATATATTTCCAACTCAACATTTCGTGTATAAAAATCCCCCCCCCCCCCCAACCCTCTCTGGGGACCAAAGAGGGGGTCAGATTTTGTATCCAACTTTTATCTTTAGTGGACTTACTTCATATTAACTGTGTTTTCCAACTTAACACCTGGTTTATAATATTTTCCCCCTCCCCTCTTAGGGGACAAAAAAGGGGGTAAGATATGTATCAACTGATGAAGAAGAAATACTTTAAATGGCAAAACAACATTTGCCGGGACAGCTAGTAATATAATAAAAGAGTGTCTTTCAATCTGCTTTCTCTGATGCTGAACCGATAATCTTGGTCTCTTGTCTTGATCTCTTTAAAGTTTAAACAACTATAAAGTAAGTATTAGGCCATACCTACTTCTCACGACAAAAAGTTGCTCGACGTTAGCAAAAACGTGAAAACAGTACATCAAATCAATCCTATACTAAATTATGCAACATAAATATACCTTCATGCCTTGTTCGATCCGCATTAACTATCGAAAAGTAAAAATATTCTCATATGACGTCAATTTTTTAAATTGAACAAAATGAAAACCAACTCTATGAGGGTTCAAAAAGTCGACGAAACACTTCGAGAAAAGGTAGGTAGTGCCCTTGCGCTTCGCTTGGCTCATCCAACTACCGTGCACCCAGATTTTTTCAATTCAATTCAAATTGCTGTAGTTTGATAGGTCATTTGACTATATTATGAATAAATTATTATAGCACGTGGAACGAAACCGCCTTCGTGTTACAGTAAAAAATCAGCCAAGTGCGAGTCGGAATCGCGCACGAAGGGTTCCGTACCGGTATAGAATGAAAGTAGTAAGTACAAAAAATTGTGTTTTTTGTATTTAACCCCCTTTAATATTTACTTTATTTTATTTTTAGTATTTGTTGTTATAGCGGCAACAGATAAATATGTAACATAGTCTGTAAAAATTTCAGAAGTCTAGCTATAGCGGTTCTTGGGATACAGCCTGGAGACATACAGACGGACAGACATCGAAGTCTTAGTAATAGGGTCCCGTTTTTACCCTTTGGGTACGGAACCCTAAAAACCAGAATTGGAATACAAAATTCCACGATATTCAACGGTAAAAGCGCTCATGCTAAAATATCTCACCATATCAAAGAACTTCTTCTCCATGAATGGCCTGATGAGGATCATGAGCTTGTCGAGGATGGGCTCGGTGTTGAGGACGTGGATTGCGCGCATGCGCACCGGCATCGCCTCCTGGATGTACAGGAAGAACTTGCGGAGCGTCCTGCAGACAGATACGTGTGAATGTTGATTAAAAATAGGCGGCGTTTACAACACATTACACAATAATCGTTTAGTGTTACCGGCCCCCTAGACGAGCAATTTAATTGTCATTGTCATGCTTTTATTTTATTGAACCCATAGCCCAGTCAAATAGACTTTTGAGGTTGCATAAATTCGCACCAAGCTGAACATAGGTAATATTGTTTAGAATATGATTACAAATGATATTTGAAAGTCCCGCATGGTTCCCGTTTGGATTTTTTTTACCCTAGTAGGTCAAAGGTCCAAAAAATTAGTTTTTTCACGATTTTTAGCAAAACGGTAAGGTTTTTCATAAAAATGTCTGAAACAAAATTGTAGGCCAAAAAATTATCTACAAAAAATGTATTAATATTTTTTCCCTACGAGCCACCGTTTATGAAATATTATATTCGATTAAAAAAGTTGTTTAAGTTGTAATCGTCGTTTGGGTGTTTTTTTTCCAAATAAGGGAATCATGGGGAACTTTCAAATTTAATTTTTAATCATGTTCTTAACAATTTTACCGATTTTAAGCTTGGTGCGAATTTAATATGCATCCTCAAAATATGTCTAACTTGACTGGGTTATGAAGGCGCGCGATGTTCAACATCGACCCTAGAGGGACAATTCACAATAATATTTCGCAATACGTGATATTGTTCAATATTATTGTAGGTCTAGGCGCCCACTTAACTTGGACGAATCGTGTGAATGTCGTTTAAGGGCCCGGGTTACCCTCGAAATTTTCATACATTCTTAATACCAAAATCATTTTCTCATACGAAAATATTTAACATGTTTGAGTTATTTTTCAGCTTAAGATAGTAATTACCTAGGGTCCTGAACAAATTTTTTTTACAAAATATTTAAATACTAAAAAAAAAATTTTTGTGTTTAAATATTTTTTAGTAAATTTACTACTAAATATTTAAACACCAAAAAATAGACAAAAACACAAAAAAATATATAAATAAATAGTAAATTTACTACAAAATATTTAAATAATAAAAAATATTTTTTAAAGTTTAAATATTTTGTAGTAAATTTACTATTTATTTATATATTTTTTAGTGTTTTTGTCTAGTTTTTGGTGTTTAAATATTTAGTAGTAAATTTACTAAAAAATATTTAAACACAAAAAATTTTTTTTTAGTATTTAAATATTTTGTAAAAAAAATTTGTTCAGGACCTATCTTAAGCTGAAAAATAGCTCAAACATGTTAAATATTTTCGCATGAGAAAATGATTTTGATATGAAAATTTCGAGGGTAACCCGGGCCCTTAATAGTATTTTCAATTAGGCTGTGTTTACACCAACGTGATTTGTCCGGTTGGTGTGAATCTTAGCATTGGCTCATTTGGGTTGGGCTTATAATGCTAGGGTAAATCAAAATATTATAACGAACTCTTATACTCATAAGTCATAGATACGAGGAACATTACCGTTCATGAAGAACGAACTATACTGCGTGACTGGTGAGACATGTTCAATACTTGAGGACGTGATATTTGGCTATTATATTAGTTGGAAAAAAATAATATAAAAAAATTATATCAATTGATCACTGAGTAAATGTAGCTTAAAGTTAAATAATTATTTACCCAACGCATGGACACCGCGAGCGGGAGGGGTAGTTGTGTGGTGTTTCTTTGGTAGCGCACGCCTCTGCACCGGCCGCATAGTATGCCTACTTGCCTAGCCGCGTAATTTACTTAGTATCCATGATTTATTAATTTTTGGGAAATTCAAAAAAAAAAAAAAATAAGAACCTAATTTTATTACATATTTATAATGAGAATCGAGTACTGAATACTCTCCTTAAATATCGGTATTGACTCACCAGTCATGCTGTATTTAACAAAACAAAGTAATAATACTTTAAGGGTGTGTATGTGTTCCTTGTATAGCGTTCACTTTGAAAGTAGCAGCGCTAAAATACATTTTTTTTGTCATTTGTATGGGCAAACACTGAACACACAAGACGTGTATGAGTTTCCCCATACAAAAGTTTTTACAAAATTTTCTCTTTTAGCGCTGCTACTTTTACAGTGAACTCTATACAGGGGACTCGTGCACAGTGGCCAGTGCACACCCTAAAGTATTATGACTTTGTTTTGTAACACCCTGTAGAGTGTATATCATGTATATATTAATAACTAAATAATAAAGTGTTATGCAATGTTCATTGTTCTGTTCTGTGTTAGTAAACAGTAATAAAATATTATGACTGTAGTGACTTCAGTTTACTGAATAATTTAACACTGAGTCGCTAATTTAGCCAGCTAAAATGCTTGACACTTTATTACAATATTAAAAATATTTTAATGGTAGTAGAACAGACTATAGAGTAGGTATAGACCGTTTCAATTAATTAAATGTAAAATGAATGAGAACGAAGTCTGGACCATTTAAAAGTTAATACATAATAATAGCTCCCACACCGGTTTCGGTGACGGTGGCCGGTTTCATTGAAACCAGGCCAGCTACGCAGGAGTAATTTTATAGTGCCCAAGTGTGTGCGCAGTACACAAGAGCACTCTCTATTCCTTTACTCTCATAACCCAGTGGGACGGCAGACCGACACGACTGGCGAGAGATCAGGCGCAGGACCGACTTTTTACATGCCCATCCGACGCATGGATCATCTTACTTTTCAGACAATCAGGTGATCAGCCTGCATTGTCCTAACCAAACTTGGAAATAACATGTTTCCAACGCGGGAATCGAACCCACGACCTCCGAGTCAAGAGCCGCGCTCTATACCACTAGACCACGGAGGCGTTAATACTGTGCAAGCGAGATGTCACTATCAGTAACACTGCGTGGTAAAAAGAGACGTGTGATACATAACATAACAATGAAAACCAATTTCGGTTTCGTTTGACAGCTCGAGTTTGTTGCTCTATTCCGCTAGGTATATTAAACTTTATGGTCTGGACGGTTATAATCACGTTATAATGCTACCAAATAAAAAGTCACACACAAGATAATATATATAATGGCACATTAGTACATTACATTGTCGATGTCGAATTAACTTAAGACACGCGGTAGCGTATCAAGTCAAGTTCAAGTATAGGTATGTTATACAGTAACACCTGACTGATGAGAATTATTAAAATGAAGTAATAATTATACACTATAAATAAATATATTATTTTGATTGTTCAACAATAATTATTACAGTTTTAAAATAAGTATTAATTTTAATTTAAAATAGTTGCAAATAGAATAGAATAGAAATTATTTATTAATTATATATTTAATCCAAATTTTGTGTTTTTTTTTTTTTGTTCTACAAGATATTAAACTAGATTATGAAGATTTTATTACTTATTTGATTAATAAAAAATCACAAAAAAATACAGGCAATGATTGGGAGGTATTTTTACCTTTGTTTGTCCTTTTGGAAGCTAAAACATACATACTATATTACATATTATAACCGACAACAACATAATATTTATAGGGATGTAGTATTTTATAATACATGCATATTATGTATATTACTTTCAATCAAATACTATAGGAATAGAAAGGTAGACATCTGTGAATTTATAAAGTGCAGTTTTTATGACAGTGGCCAGTGCACAGTGGTCAGTGAGACTCATTGCCATAAGTTTAAAGGATTTTTTTAACGGTAGCTGTAGCGAGAGATGGGCAAACGTCCGTCCATAAACGGCCAGTATTTTCTTATATACAGGGTGTAACAAAACAAAGAGATAACACTTTAGGGCAGGGGTTCCCAATCTTTTTCAACCTGCGGCGCACTAATACACGTCACAATATTTTGTCACGGCGCCCTACTCTACCAAGCTATTAGAAAAAAAAGATATTTAATAAACATCTTTAATGATATTAGAGTTAGGTTGAGCAGGTAAATGATAATATACAAATATTTTCATCTACCTATTTTACATAATTAATATTAAATACAATATTTTAATTTTATAATATTTGTGGTTTCAGATAATGAAAGAGGATCGACTAGCGGCACCCCTCTTGCCTTTCCACGGCGCACCAGGCGCCGCACGCGGCGCACAGTTTGGGAACCCCTGCTTTAGGGTATGTATAATATTATGATGTGACCTTTAAAATAGAGTTCGTCCCATACAAACATAATTTATAGAAGTCAAAAGCAACTCTTTGATCTCTGCTACTGTTAGTGAACTCTACATATACAAGGGACACCATGCACATACTAAAATATTATCACTTTGTTTTGTTACACCCAGGATAAGCACCGAGCTTTCTCTGACATTTATCCATCTATCCCCAACCCGCGGCCCGCCGGGACTTTATCAGTGGCCCGCGTGATGTTAAAACTTAAACCATTTTGAAATTCACGACCACCGGCAAAATAATGTAGTCGTCGTGAAAGACGTGTTTATTCCACTTATAAATCGTTAATTTTGAAGATCGTTATTTTTTAACTCTAAAAAATTTTTTTTGCGGCCCGCGACACCAAGACTGAGACATGTTTGTGAATTGTGGCCCGTATGAAAAAAAGGTTGGGGACCACGGATCTACAGCATCTATTCTACAGGATGTTTGCCAATACCAATCACAAAAAATGTTCTTTCTGCGCTGCTACTTTCATAGCGGACTCTATAGGTATACACAACCTTCATTATTATCATTAAGGCCGGTATAAATAGTCAGTACTCAAGATGCATCTCGGTCTCAATAGGTTCAGGCTCTATGATTGGTTGGCTGTCAAAGTTACCGCGTCTTGAGACCGGGTTGCATCTTAAGTACTGACTATTCATACGGGCCTTAGTTTTGTGACACCTTGTTTATCTCATTATGTACCATAATCTCACACCAGCGGAGTTATACTCACAATAAGCTGACTCTAGTGAGATGTCCGAGCTTGACTCCCCTCATGTCGAACAGGAATATGTAGCCCGCCTGCGGACCGCGCTTGCTGAGGCACGCGTCTGGAAATTAAACACACATTCATTAAACATTTTAAACTAGTTACAATTGGGTTTTTATTTTTTTGTTACGGGGCCGTAGAAACAATACGATATTTTCTGGCATAAAATATTATTATGTATGTTATGTTCTTAAGGCCGGCCGCATACACACGATTTCCGAATTAGTTTTCCGTATTCGGAAATCCGAATGCATGGAATCAGTAGAAAATTTGTTTTTCTCCGTACGGAACGTGTCAAGTGCAAGCAAGCGCGCTCGCGCGTGAAAAAAGCAAACGGTTGCGCTAGTCTCGCCGTATACGGAAATCGCGGGCTCTGGAGTCAGGATATCGCCACATCATCTTGAATTATGATTGACATTTTATAATATAATCGACGTGGGAGAGCCATGCTTCGGCACGAATGGGCCGGCTCGACCGGAGAAATACCACGTCCTCACAGAAAACCGGCGTGAAACGGCGCTTGCGCTGTGTTTCGCCGAGTGAGTGTGTTTACCGGAGGCCCAATCCCCTATCCTATTCCCTTCCCTACCCTCCCCTATTCCCTTCCCTTCCCATCCCTACCCTCCCCAGTCCCCTATTACCCTATTCCCTCTTAAAAGGCCGGCAACACACCTGCAGCTCTTCTGATGCTGCGAGTGTCCATGGGCGACGGAAGTTGCTTTCCATCAGGTGACCGTTGCTCGTTTGCCTCCTTTCATAAAAAAAAATACCTAGACCTACCCATGATTTACTACATTTGCATTCTAAACCCAAATACCACGTATATCTATAGTACTTAAAATTAAAGCTAATGTTTTCTTATATCTTCACGTCAGCCATCATCCAATCAAGAGTATATTTACTGTCTAGGCAGGAGGCACCAGCTGTAAACGTACTTGGTAAATAACATGGGGTTTGAATTTGACGGTTTCACTTCGATAGATTACAATCTACCGAATAATAATGCGTTAAATTGTAAGCAGTATGTTGCGGTTCACAATCTTTCGACCGTTCACAATCTCGCGAGATAGATTATAATCTAACGGTATTTACAATCTTACGGTGACATTTATATCTAATCAACATCAAACCTGCTAATGTTGAACCATCCTCAGACGTGTTCTGATTGATCATAACTTTAGCTATTCGGTAGTATCCGGACTGGATAGCCGATAGAAGCTGTATAATGTTGGATTATGGCGTACTATTTGTGGAGGGAGTCCCGTGTTTGTTAGGGATATCCCTCCTTTATACGGCTGAAGGCGATTTTATGATTTTAGTGAGGAGTGCAGGTGGTTTTAGTGAGTAGGAGTCTCACATACCCCCGGGGTGCTGAGGCACAAATCCAACCCGGGGGACCCATGAGGGTTTCCCCTGCGCATAAAAAAAATGGCGTACTATTTAATTGGAGTGCAGCCATTCCAAATGGAGAGCTAGTGTATAGCCAGCTTTACACTAAAATCTGAAGGATTTGGCAATTTTCCATTAGTATTTAGCTTCTGAGTAATGAATATTAGAAAAATACGTTAAAGGGGAAAAACTGACAAGTTTTCTCTTGAAATTTTCCTCGGTAGGTAATGTACAAGTTGCTAACTAGTAATATTCCAAGGAGTTTGAACCCGCGACCTCCATGTTGAAATTTCAATTCAATGCTTTAAATAAATTGTAAAACGTAAAAAAACACGCGTTGTAAGTTGTAGTACAAAACAACTGTTACATGGCTATAATAATTAATTATTGAGTTTTTTATATTTTTACAATCTTAACAACCAGTGGCGGCGCAAGGCCAAAATTTTATGTGGGCAAACGAGGCCCCCTGATGGATGATGCAAGAAGACGGATTTTGTTGAAAGATTTTTTTGATACTCGTAAATCCTAAAAAACGCGCTGTCCAAGGGGCGCGAGGCCGTGCGCGGTCGCCCACACCGCCCACGCCTTACGCCGCCTCTGTTAACAACGACTAGCGAGACTTCATAAATGAAGTTTTGTGCCTAGATTCGTAACGCCAGGAAAAATTTTAAGCATAAAACGATAATTCTACCATAAAGCTGAAAATCATACATAATATTATTAGGAGATCGCACACTTATCAGCACGCACGCGCCGTACGCGCCGCATTTTATAATAGGCTATCCATAACTTATCTGACAGATACTCCATACTCCAGATAAGTTGTGGATAGCCTATTCGTCACTTATCAGAAAGCGGTGAAACAGGCCCTAATATTTTTAAATCTTCTGCATAATATACCTACCTATACCTAGAGTTCAAAAAACTGGTGTAAATTTTCCCTGGCCAAAAAAACACTTAAATTACATACACATCAAAATATTTAATAAATGACGTCATTATTATATCATTTAGAACTTTACAGTCACAGAAAATTAAAATGCACATTAAATATGACGTAAAGACAATCCCACCAAAAACATGACTTTAATCAAGTTTAATCTATCTTAAAAAGTTTTCAGATCACTTGTATTTAAGTTTATTAATTAATAAGTAATAAAAACTAAACAAACAAATTATAATACAAGGGGGGCTCCCATACTTTACGGTATGGAACCCTATGTACGCCAGCCCGACTCTCACTTGGCCGGTTTCATAATTTTTCCTTTCATTGTGGCTAATGACCTATCTTGGTGCTAAATTTCAAGTGATATAGACCTTACTGCATAAAATATTCTACAGTATAGTAACTAGCACAGTGTAAATAACGAATAGTAGTTCCAACGTCGACACCGCCCGCGCCGTTGTTCTTAATTACATTACCACGGTGCAGTGAAATTAGTACTGGCTAATGAGGTTGGTAATCTTTATGACCTGTATACAAAGATAGAACGTTGCCTATTGCTATCTTTTGCCTGAGTAACACGAGTTTTTGATGTAAAAAAATAGCTAAACAATTTGTAGGGCATCGAACCCTGAGTATGCATTGCGATTGGCGGATCTACGTAATTTGGTCAGGTTATACCAAGTCAACCTTGGTTGTCTGTCGGCTGGGGCATGAGTGATATGAAGAGTGGCCTTAAAATTTGATCCAACAACATGCAAATTTAATTTTTATGTAATTATGGTACGGAACCCTAAAAACGTGTTAGCCTGTAGCCACTTTCATTTTCTCTATGATATACAAATTATAATTACAGTGTACCTCGAGAGCCGCAACATTTCCACGACAGAGTTGCTTCTGCCTACGCATACTTCAAACAGACACGTCAAACTTATAACACCCCTCTTTTTGCGTTGGGGGTTAAAACTGGTGTATAATTTCAACACTTCACATTTAATATACTTCTTGAAAGTTCTAGAAAAGAAATACATGGATGAATCCTTATCACCTCTTATAGAAACGAACTCGTACTACCGCTAGTGCGACCTAGGTCAAGGTGACTTTCAGCGCCATCTATTATGAATTATTGGAACTATCTTATTTTTAACATTACGCATAAAAAACCCCCTTACAACCCTTTTTCCAGTTAAAAAGTAGCCTATGTCCATTCTCAGGCTCTAGACTTTCTGTGTACAAAATTTCATTACAATCGGTTCAGTAATTTTGGCGTGAAAGCGAGACAGACAGACAAAGATACTTTCGCATTTATAACATTAGTATAAATAGCTGTTACCTCCGACTTTGTAATTAATGCATTCATTTCGACCAAACTCGATTCTTAGACCATATAAAAACGATTATTGTGAGCTAATTTTAAAAGATAGAATGTACTATCACGGACATTTTTGTAGATCATTTATAGAGGAATAATAATTCTTCCATACATATTTTTTGGGTATCTTGAACCGTTTTTGCAGCGCACGCAACGGAAGCTCTCAAAGATGAATAATTTTCCCCGCTTTTTTTCCACATTTTCTTGTTTTTTCCACATTATCGAGGAAGGCATATTATAGCCTATAGAACACTGAAAGAATTTTTTTCAAATCGGACCAGTAGGTCTCGAGATTAGCACGTTCAAACAAAAAAATAAACTCTTCAGAATTATAATTTTAAAAAGTATAGATATAGTTATAGATAAGATATTAATATTAGTATAGATTTGCAGCCTTACGGCCCAAGAAGCTAGTAAAAATAGCACCACTTTAGGTAAATGGGACACTCACCAACAGTCATGAAGAGCATCTTCACACCAGGCTCCAGGTGGTACTTGGAGGGCTCCGTGTCGTGGAGCCGGTGGTAAATGATGTCGTACCCCTCGCACGACTTCTCCGGCAGGAACGAGAACTCCCTGGAACAGGAAACGATACCATAAAAATAACGTTAAATCACAAAAAAAATTGTTCTAGGGCTCCCTGAATACAATAATTGTAGAGCAACGGGGAATATATTTTACCGACCGACCGACCGCTTGGGGCTTGATGAAAGTAGGTTGATGCAACTCACTCTAAGTAATAGACACAAGGAAAAATCCCTTCAGGATCTTCGGCCATATTGGCCCTAATAACATAATAATTGATATTACATAAATATTACAACTGTTCAGAACGCTTTAATCGCTAAACCCATTATAAAAAGAACTCGAGTTGTTCGGGTCGTGAGTTGTGACCGTGAGAAGGGCTACGGAACAACAATTTTATATCACGGAAAATTACGATTCCTAAATCAACTCTACCGCGAACAAAGTTGCTGGAAAAATCTAGTTTAAGCATCTGAGAAATTACGCAGTTCACATTAAGATAAATGTTAATATAACATGATTGGTGGTTTGCAATTAAGAACCGGTCCCCGTGTCATGATGTTGTAAACCTGATGCCGCTGCAGTAGTGACATGGTTTAATAACATTCAAGGCCAACGTTGAAGACAACATCTGTTACCGTTAGAATGCAGAATACGTTAATGTGCACATTACCTAGGTAATCTTCAGATTCCTTGATACCATCCGTTAAAGTGTGAAATTTTTAAATAAAAAAAGCTTTTATTTGTACTTAACCTAGTTAGTTTGCATTCTCTTTCTTCGTAAAAGTCCTAAAAACTTTGACCTAAGCTGTCGATCTAAGTCTGTTGATGTTTTAACCCATCAAGCCCCAAGCGGCCGCATGCGACCGAGACAACAATAGAATACAATGGCAATTCCTAGAACCCGCCATCGACGGATTGTTTTTTTCTAGTTAATACGATTTGTTATGTTTCATTAGTGGAGTAACATTTTACCAGATTTTATTTAAAAATTTAATAGCTATTTCCTTTGTTTATGTCCAAAAAATTATAATTAATGCTTCTCTACAACAAAATAATATGTATGTTAAATTCAAACAAGTACCCGTTTTATGTAATTTAATGAAAATAGAACAAATTTTTTGCACTTTAACTGACTCACCCAGGTAATCTGCAGAATACCTTGTTAATCTGCAGTCTAACTGGTTTACGCGCATTAACGGTAACATATCCACTGACATTTCCTCGAGAAGTAACCAAATGTAGGAAGTAAGGTTATGGTCTATGGAATAGTAATAAGTTGGAAAGTCCAGATCTTTTGCTAGAATCCCATTAGTCGCTCTATGTAGATTGTAGAGCAACGGGGAATATATTTTACGTTGTGCTAAGTATATCTATATGCTAGTTAATAAATTCAGCAGGCTCAGCATGGCTACAATAAAAAGAGTTTCTCTCTTCGGAAGCGAGGACAAAGCAGGTTATCAGAGGACATCTATAATGTTGTCCCTAAAATATTATAATACTCTTTCGTATTGGTACTATACTATGGTTAACGCCTCCGTGGTCCAGTGGTCTAGAGCGTCGCTCTTGACTCGGAGGTCGTGGGTTTGATTCCCGCGTTGGAAACATGTTATTTCCAAGTTTGGTTAGGACAATCCATGCGTCGGATGGGCATGTAAAAAGTCGGTCCTGCGCCTGATCTCTCGCCAGTCGTGTCGGTCGTCTGTCCCACTGGGTTATGAGAGTTAGGGTGGATTGCACCAATATGGCGTCCATAATGGACTTTTACTAGGGATTTGACAGTTCATTTGACTTTTTGTTATGGTTAAAGTTAAAGTTAGGTATAGTTAAAGTAAGTTGGTTCAACCCATTCTAAAGGAATAGAGAGTGCTCTTGTGTACTTGGGCATACACTTGGGCACTATAAAATTACGCCTGGTCTGGTTTCAAGAAACCGGCCACCGTCACCGAAACCGGTGTGGAATCACAAGACTGGAAGAAACTCGCACGGGGCACTTTTTTAGTAAAAAAGTTGAAAATTGTTCTTTTAAAGTAGAAAATAGTTATTTTACGATCTTTCAATCTGGTATTGTTTACCAAATAGCACTGTATAACACCGCGATGGAGGTCACCGCTGTTGCGTGCCACTGAGCATGCTGAAAAGAAGTGAGCTATGACGATAATAATATTACAATAGCCTTATTATATTTCACAGTATTCGTGTAACTATGGCATGAACCGATGGAAAGAGAGAAAACGGATCCTCTGATGTTTAGCAAATGCCACCCGCGGGTGTCCATGGGAGGCAATATGCCCGTTTTCACCAACCGCCTGACGCCTCCTAACGCTAAGGTGTTCCCTAAGAACGTGCGTATGGTGTTCCCTCCACACGCTAAGGTGGCCAATAAGGGTATATTTCCTTGCGTTCCTTACGTTTTTTCAAAAACGTGTCTGTTTTAAGAGATAAATGACCCTAAAAGACTGCTAGGGAACACGTCTTGATAGCGTTAGAAGGCGGTTGGTGAAAACAAGCATAAATTAAATCTTTTGGGTTTACGCTCTCAAGTTCCTGAATCCTAATCCTTAAAATTACTTATCCCTTGACTCTTGATCAGAAGACCACTGAGTACTGACCTAGCATAGAGCATGTCCAAAGAAGAGCGTTTTTTACAGAAAAGACTAAAATTCACGGACACAATTTAAAATATACGAGTATTTTAAATTGTGTCGCTATGATGTAAGATTTAATTTAATTTACCTTCATTCAAGATCAACAAAATATTAAGTATGGTTTGTGAATGCATTAACATTTCATCATAATGCGACTATAACTCACAATGTAGTTCTACCACCTGGTGAGTGCACCAAACAACATGGATTACAACCCGGTTCATTAAACACCATCACTCTCGATGACAACTCCGGAATAAACTGTCGCCAGAAGTATTTACGGACCATCAAGAAAAGAGCGTATTACCTACTTAAAAGGGCGAAACGCATTCACAACTCTTCTGATGTTACGAGTATCCATGGGCAACGGTAGTTGCATCTTTCAGATGACCCGTTTACTCTTTTGTACCCTAATTTTATAAAAAAGGTCAAACCATAGGAAAGGGAAGAAGTTGCATTCGAATCATCTTTCTCAGGTCTGTCAATCAGCCAATGACAACAATGAATTTCCTCGACTGTTACAGCTTTCAGACCTGGGGGGTTATTATGAGCTCTTATATCCAGCCAGTTTACAGGCCAATTTACAGGCCATTGCATAGACACGGCTTGTAAACTGGCTGGAAACTGGCTGGATATAAGAGCTCATAATAACCCCCCAGAAGATGATTTATTATCAGCTATGGCCTTAAATTAAGAAGTTGAACGTGGTGAAGATTGAGTCCCAGGAGAACCAGTCTCAGGACATAGAATAATTTTTATCACAGAAAATATATTACACTTCCGGGAAAAACTAGGATCAATAAATAAAGAAATATAACAGGAAACGAAATACAAGAAGTAAGAACCAGGAAAATTTATAATGCGCATGCATCTGACATTTCTACGAACCAGACTAGTCTAGACTCTAGCCTCTAGAACAGCTATTCTCCGATATATAAATTGTTGTTATAACTCACGACACACAAGACAGAGACAGACAAGAATGACAATAGACACCTCACACCAGCATGAAGAAAATTCATTCAAAAACACGCTTTTTGGGGGTCTGACAAAAATGTGACGTCTTCAAAGGGTTCCGCCACCAAAAATGTTAGAGAACCGGCGCGGGTCTAGAAGAAGTGAAGTACGCGAACCCCTAGGGGTGCCCGGTGCGCCATTCGATATGCCAAGGGATTCGCGACATGCTTTACAGACCTAATGGTGGCTTGATAACTGGCAGGTACGCGCGGCACTGTTATCAGTTTTGACACTTTAAATGTGTTAATACCTTTTATTCAAAATTCAAATAAAAAACTTGTTTTCTTCAACAATCAATTTTATTATTCTCTTGGGGATTTCATTAGCTGTTAGTAAGCTAGTAAGGGGTTCGCTGACCTGTAAATTAAGAGAGCTTCGTGGAGCCGAAAGTTTGAGAAGCCCTGGTGTAGAACATAGAATAAGGCAGAGGTTACACGATCAGTATTTCATCAATCTGATCCATCAATCCTGATCAGATTGATGAAATACTGATCGTGTAACTTCTGCCTAAGAATAAACCATCGCAACCTTCTCAGTATTACACTGAGAACTCGTAATACGTCTCCATTACGTAAGTCTAGGTAAACACCAAACAGGTTGAAATTAGCGAAGGATACGCCATGCCATACGGGCCTTTATATAATTTTATCGGGCAATAATAATTAAATTATGCCATTAATCATCATTAATGGCGAATAACTATTCGGCCGGCTTCAATGGGTTTTTAGGAAATCTATAGGATATGGATTATAGAACGGTGACCTCAAAGTCCCTCAAAGTCATAGCTCATTCATAGCTATCCGTTATCCCCATACCAATATTATAAATGTGAATGTGAGTCAGTCTTTCCGTTACCTTTTCACGCTCAAACCGCCGAACCGATTTTGGTGTTTGGTATGAAAATGTAAAATTCCCGGGCGATAAACGCATTTTGGCGGCGAATTTTGGCATGATTGCCTTGCTTGTATTTTGTACATAAAAGGGGTATCTGTCCAGTGTTTCTGTTTGCCATGACCTGTGGCACGTTGCCAGACAAATCCGGTTACTAACACCCTTGCAAGTCGCAACTGCGACCTTACGTACTAAACGCTGGAAATGGCTTCATACAATTTGGTATTAATGGTGATTGGTGATGTACTTTTTCACCGAAATTTTTCACCAAGGCTAACTGCCGCACTCAGAGACGAATGTTAATTACCTGACATAATATTTTGACATAAGCCCCATACATTATGTGTCAAATCTTCATTAAATTGAAACTAATAGCGTTTTCGGCATCTGAACTGCCCCGGGGCAGGGTGGGCCGACAGGATACGGAAACATCCGAAGAACATTAAGAACATAAACTACGTACCTATTGCATAGTACTAGTGCAATACGTAGTTTATATTATGTTCTTTATTTAAACTTCGGATGTTTCCGTATCCTGTCGGCCCACCCTGCCCCGGGGGCATTTTCAAAAAAATGTGTAACCCCTGATTTTGCCTTGTCCCTCGACTTTGTTAATTTATTTTGTCGAGATAAATAACTTTTAACAGAATATATTAATTTAAGTGAAAAAAGTATATGTTTAAATACATATAGAAATTGTCGTCTTGTTGTTACGAGTACTTTACTAAATAAAAAACTTACGAAGGTTTTAAAGTATTGAAAACCATCAAATATACCTGTCCCCTTCCCAACTAAGATCAGATAATGATTGATTTTTTAAAATATCCAGTATTGAAAGTGATTTCTTTATATAATTTAAAATCTCAAAAGTCAAATGCATCAGTTGAAGGTATCAATTATATATTTTTATATGTAATTTCTTTTAAAAATTAATTTTGAATTTAAAACGAAAATATGTTCCTTCCGGAAGATTCCGCTTAGTGACCGCTCGTTTTTGCAAAAAATATTCTAATACTAGAAAGTATTCGGCACGATCTGGCAAAACAACGTATATGTTCTTCATCGACAGGTACGTCTTTTTGTTTTCACTGGCAAACTAAGTAGTGAAAAGCGCGGAAATGTTGTTGAAGTGCAGGTGTTTCAATTTCTTTGTTCAGGTCTGTGACCAAGTTTTACTGTTATTAATCACTTTTCTTTGATTATTGTTATTGTTTACACATTGCAAAACTTGTATAGTATTTGATACCAAAAATGTATTAGTGCTAAATAAGATGGTTAATTATTAAACAATTTAAAACAACAAGAAGGTAGCATTATGTGACCTCCGTTGGGCATCCGTTGGGTGACTTTTTCTACGGTAATTTTTGATATTATCAGGAAAATGCCTTAAATTCCGCGTTCTTGTTTGTTTTTTTTGTATAATAAACTATATTTCCTATTACATTATAGAAAAAAAGCGGCCAAGTGCGAGTTGGACTCGCCCATGGAGGGTTCCGCAGCAGCAATAAGGTTTATTTTTATGAAATTAAAATATTTTTGATTTATTTTTATATTTCAGTCGATTTAATGAAATTTAGATTAAGGTTTACTATTTATGACGTATAAAAAAAACTACTGGCTAGATCTCATTCAAACCAATTTTCGTTGGTAGTTTTTATAGTAATCTACATCATATATTTTTTTTAGAATTATCATGCCTCTACTTTAGAAATTAGAGGGGGGGGGACACACATTTTTCCACTTTGGAAGAGTCTCTCTCGCAAACTATTCAGGTTAGAAAAAAATGATATGCGAAACCTCAATATGATTTTTGGAGACCTATCCATAGATACCCCACACGCATAGGTTAGATGAAAAAAAATTTTTTTTGTTTCAGTTGTACTTTACTATTTATGACGTATAAAAAAAACTACTGGCTAGATCTCGTTCAAACCAATTTTCGTTGGTAGTTTTTATAGTAGTCTACATCATATATTTTTTTTAGAATTATCATGCCTCTACTTTAGAAATTAGAGGGGGGGGGACACACATTTTTCCACTTTGGAAGAGTCTCTCTCGCAAACTATTCAGGTTAGAAAAAAATGATATGACAAACCTCAATATGATTTTTGGAGACCTATCCATAGATACCCCACACGCATAGGTTAGATGAAAAAAAAATTTTTTTGTTTCAGTTGTACCTATGGGGACCCCTAAAATTTTTAATATTTTTTCCATTTTTGCATCAAAATCTTAATGCGGTTTACAGACTACATCTGCTTACCAAGTTTCAATAGTATAGCTCTAATAGTTTCGGAGAAAAGTGGCTGTGACATACGGACGGACGGACGGACGGACGGACGGACGGACGGACGGACGGACGGACGGACGGACGGACGGACGGACGGACGGACGGACGGACGGACGGACGGACGGACGGACGGACGGACGGACGGACGGACGGACGGACGGACGGACGGACGGACGGACGGACGGACGGACGGACGGACGGACGGACGGACGGACGGACGGACGGACGGACGGACGGACGGACGGACGGACGGACGGACGGACGGACGGACGGACGGACGGACGGACGGACGGACGGACGGACGGACGGACGGACGGACGGACGGACGGACGGACGGACGGACGGACGGACGGACGGACGGACGGACGGACGGACGGACGGACGGACGGACGGACGGACGGACGGACGGACGGACGGACGGACGGACGGACGGACGGACGGACGGACGGACGGACGGACGGACGGACGGACGGACGGACGGACGGACGGACGGACGGACGGACGGACGGACGGACGGACGGACGGACGGACGGACGGACGGACGGACGGACGGACGGACGGACGGACGGACGGACGGACGGACGGACGGACGGACGGACGGACGGACGGACGGACGGACGGACGGACGGACGGACGGACGGACGGACGGACGGACGGACGGACGGACGGACGGACGGACGGACGGACGGACGGACGGACGGACGGACGGACGGACGGACGGACGGACGGACGGACGGACGGACGGACGGACGGACGGACGGACGGACGGACGGACAGACAGACAGACGGACAGACGGACAGACAGACAGACAGACAGACAGACAGACAGACAGACAGACAGACAGACAGACAGACAGACAGACAGACAGACAGACAGACAGACAGACAGACAGACAGACAGACAGACAGACAGACAGACAGACAGACAGACAGACAGACAGACAGACAGACAGACAGACAGACAGACAGACAGACAGACAGACAGACAGACAGACAGACAGACAGACAGACAGACAGACAGACAGACAGACAGACAGACAGACAGACAGACAGACAGACAGACAGACAGACAGACAGACAGACAGACAGACAGACAGACAGACAGACAGACAGACAGACAGACAGACAGACAGACAGACAGACAGACAGACAGACAGACAGACAGACAGACAGACAGACAGACAGACAGACAGACAGACAGACAGACAGACAGACAGACAGACAGACAGACAGACAGACAGACAGACAGACAGACAGACAGACAGACAGACAGACAGACAGACAGACAGACATGACGAATCTATAAGGGTTCCTTTTTTGCCATTTTGGCTACGGAACCCTAAAAAGAAAAAACCTTCATAAAAATTAAAATGAAATTTATACCCCTACACGTTTTTTTGAAATTGCCCCCGGGGCAGTTCAGATGCCGAAAACGAATATGGTCATCATTGAATGTCTTTGAGTACACTGTGGCTGTGCAGCCGTAAAGACGTAAAGTCTTGAAACGGTTTAAGGCTTCTTACAGACGAACGGCACTTGTCGACGGCACGCACCCACGGCAGTCGCGGGATTTCATTGATTATTTCGGACTGCCACCGGAAAATGCATCTCTTAAGGTGACGCCATGTTGAAGTAAAAAACCGTGTTGGATGTGTTTGAGATTGCTTGTTTTCTATGCGAGGCTGGCCCGGCCTCTCATAGAAAACAAGCAATGGAACAGCAAAAAATTGAAAGGGCGTAGCGACAAAATGGTTTTTGTCGCGTAATTTAAAAACCATAAATAAATTTCATATCGTCACCTCTACGGTAAACTTACGAATCTGCAAAAAACAAATTTTACAGGAGAGCGTTTCAAAACCTTAAAATAATAATTAAAAGAATTGTTGCGCTTGTGAAATCAATACTCTAATATTTTTGCTTTGCATAATGCTGTATGTTTTAGATACAATCAATGAATTTTCATTATTGGATTTAAATCACAAAATAATGCACATTCGTTAATTTGCACTTTCATACATATACATAATAAGGTATTTATTGATACCATGGCAAATTAACCAAAGTGGTACTTTCGTAAATTTCGTCAAAATTTTACCGTAGTAAACTTACGAATGTGGTACTTTCGTATGTTTACTTCAGTCATCCTAAGTGCATAATTGTAAAATTGGTAGTTTGCACTCTACAAACGGCCGGGGTTTCGTATAATCGTATATTATGGTATAACCGTGGTCCAGTGGTTTAGAGCGCGGCTCTTGACTCGGAGGTCGTGGGTTCGATTCCCACGTTGGAAACATGTCATTTCCAAGTTTGGTTAGGACAATGCAGGCTAATCACCTGATTGTCTGACAAGTAAGATGATCCATGCTTCGGATGGGCATGTAAAAAGTCAGTCCTGCACCTGATCTCTCACCAGTCGTGTCGGTCAGCCGTGCTATTGGGTTATGAGAGTAAAGGAATAGAGAGTGCTCTTGTGCACTGTGCTATAGTGTCCAAGTTTGTACTTGGACACTATAATATTACTCCTGCGCAATTGGGCTGGTTTCAGTGAAACGGGCCACCGTCACCGAAATCGGTGTGGGAGTTATTAATCGTATATTCTTTAACCTTTAAACCGCACAAGTCGGATTCATACAACGGTATAGTCTGTCAAAGAAGTGAAGAAATTAAAAAGTGGCAACATCGTAGTGTCATCCCATTTTTCTTAGATTGATTTGAAAGAGATGACACTACAATGTTGCCACTTTTTAATTTCTTCACTTTTTGGCGGACTACATTTTTCGATAATCGACGTACCTACGCATTTAAAATCAAGCGGGATGGACTCGAAATTTTGTTGTCGTGTAAGTGCCGTGGCCGAACTTGAAAAAAATGGCGCGATGAACTTGACACAATATACAAGCCAGGCTGGCCGACAGTGGCGTTGGATCGGGATGAATGGAAGGACTTGGGAGAGGCCCAGAAAATGCAATTTGCGCGGTTAAAGGTTAAAATGACAAGCAGTTAATGCAGCAGCCGTAGGTTAATACCTACAGCTCTGTCCGTGACAATTTTTATCCTCAAAACCCACTCTGAATAGTATAGGATGAGTTTTACGATAGTTACCGCATCATGGGCCATGGCATCTAATTGACTTATCGCGTCGATAGCGTCAATTAGATGCGATTTTAGCCTCGTCTTCTTCTTCAGTCTTGGAAAAAAACTCCTCATGAGACAACACGGTTACACTAAATGGACGAGGATTTACCCTAGCCATTCTCATGACTTGTGTCCATCCTTCTGGTGTGTAAACAGCTGAATTCTTACCTTTCAATTTTAGAATGAACCAAGTCGTATTCCATGTGACTGTGCCCGGATTCATAAAAGACATTGATCTATCGTGTCTATTATCCCGCTAGTTGTCACAGCAACATACAAGTTTTTCTGTTGGCTACCGCAATTGTCTGACAACATTCTGACATTCTGACATTATAATATACCGCCAGTTTCCGAACATAAAAAAATGGTCCAGAACTCAGAAGCCATAGTAAATTAACGAAAGTGGCAGATATGTATGTTTGCTGTGGCCTGTGGGCTGTGGGTCACTACTCACTTCACCCAGTTTAAGTTAACGAATATGCCAGATTCGTAAGTTTACAATGGCAAGATTCACTCGAATTATAACATACGTTGTCCTATTTTCAATTTCGTAAGTTTGCCATGGGTGTATGAGCATAAAAAGGCAGATTCGAACCATCTGAACTCTGTAACCGTTAAAGATAGAATTATGGAAATTTGCCACGGTGTGTAATACCACATAAGTGACAGTTTTTTGCTAGAAACTCGATTTTGAAAAAATGGCAGATTCGTAAGTTTACCGTGGAGGTGACGATATAAGCTATGGACAAATTAAAGTGTATACTAGAACCAATTTATGTACAAATTTTGGAAGCTCATATCACTCTCCTCTGTTGGCAAAATAGGAATTCCTTTTTTTACAGAGGTCTTTTTGATTGATTATTTTGTGTTATAAAAGTTGACCAATCGTGTTATGCTATGGGTAATTCAAAGACAAAGACATGATGAATACCTGACAGTGAACTTTAATTTCTTAGCTTTAGTCATTGCTGAGAAAAATGGACATCGCTACAGCCAAATTATCAAGGGGTCACCTTAATAATATCTTAATAACTTCAAGTAACAAAAACATCACTGTGGACTGAACATAATATTATGTACCGAACCCGATTTCCATTCGCGTATGTGTAATGTGTATATAGTATGCGCATATTCCAACATCCTAATGCCTTACGACAACAATAAGCCCGGTTAACAGAGTTCCTACTGTATCGAACTATTAAATCCTTGTAGTAGTATCGCACGTCAATCACACTATCACACTAATAAATAATAATAATATAAGTTGAAAGATTGTAAGTTTGTTACTTCATCAGTCATCACTCATCACTGCTGCTTCGTATTTTATAGTTAGTTGATACTCTGGATCAACACACAGGTTTTTTACTGCGGGAAAATATCACAATTTATTTTCTCCAATAAGCCGCGGGTTACACCTGGCACAGTTTGTATCAGATAAATAGCAAATCATGTTATCTTTTATCAAAACTTAATATTATGTTAGCAACAACATTTATAAACAAAACTCGAAATATTATATTATCATTTTCCTGTACCTTGTGAATTATGATCGGAGTCCTTTTAATTGATTGCTTAAGGTATAATTTAGGTTTATAATGTATATTTTATGTTAATAATAGTTGCAACATGTAGTGGATATCCTAACACTGCCAAGGCGAGCGCAATCGAGGATAATGTTGCCTTGGTAAAATCGGCCGGGTCCAATTATTATTAAAAAAATTACTTAAATTTAAAAAACTAAAACCCGACTACTAAAACACACTCTAAAGAGTACGAAACAAGAAAATAGTAATGGAAGTTTAAAGGATAGCCCTGGTCGTATGCCCTTTTAATTTTATTATTATCAACTGTTTTGCTACAGTAGGTGGCATACGACCAGGGCTATCCTTTAAACTTCCATTACTATTTTCTTGTTTCGTACTTTTTAGAGTGTGTTTTAGTAGTCAGGTTTTAGTTTTTAAATTATTTTTTTTTCATTTTTTTGGGGCTGCGATTCGCTCGATCTTAATCATTACAATTCCTCAAATGATCGAGGATAAATTATTTTTTGTATCTTATTGTATTGAACTAACTTCATGAAATCTTGCAATTATCAGGTGATTGCAGGCAAACCCGTAAGAAATAGCTAATAATGCTTACATATTTAGAATGTGCTAACAACGCTCTTTCATTTGATACTTTTTTGACTACAAATGAAAAATTTTTTTGGTCTTTCCTTTATGTACCCTAGATGGCACTAAGGTCAATTTAACTTAACGTCATGTAGCCTTTAACCAGCGGACGATCAAGACGCTTCTAAAGATATTATGTCATTTGTCGAATTTTGATAAGTAGTTTAGAAGTTACGAGGGAACCAATGAACATACATATACATACATAGCCTGTCAAAATCATAACCCTCCTTTTTGCTTCGCCGTAGTCGGGTAAAAAAAATCGGCCAAGTGCGAGTCGTACTCGCGCACGAAGGGTTCCGTACCATTATAGAGAAAAAATAGGCCGAAAGTTGTGTTTTTGTATGAGAGCCTCCCTTAAATATTAATTTTATTTTGTTTTCAGTATTTGTTGTTATAGCGGCAACAGAAATACACAATCTGTGAAAATTTCAAAACTATAGCTATAGCGGTTCTTGAGATACAGCCTGGAGACAGACAGACGGACAGACAACGAAGTCTTAGTAATAGGGTCCCGTTTTTACCCTTTGGGTACGGAACCCTTAAAAGATTTTTAAGCAGGTATTAGTTACTATTAATGTCTTTATGTTATTGAAATAAAATTTAGTCTTAATTTTGTGACCAAAAAGTATTTTAATTAGTGTTAATATACATGTTAATAACTTTGATAAACTTGTAATCTGTGATAATTGGTATTTGGCGTCCGTTATTAAATGGACTTAAAGACTCCACACTCAGAAATATTAAATTATAATTAGGCACACCGCACAATAAACAAGACTCAGGTTTTTCCCAAATTGGTCCAAGACCCCCAGGGGTCCACGCGCGACTCGACTGCAGGGGTCTACGTTGGGCCTGAAAAAATAGGGGTCCACAATCGTAACCGGGACTTATGATTGTAGACCTCTATTTTTTTTTCATGAAAATTAATTTGATTTGCTGCGAAGAACTAAAATGTTGGCACAATTTTTTTTAATAAATTGGTCTACGAAACAAAGGGGTTTGGGAACCTCTGCAGTTTAGGAGATATCAAGTGGTATAGGTATTTCCTTTCGTTAAAGTATAAAGTTATAAACACAACCCAAACTCGATTGTCGCTGGTCGTTTCAACCTCTATAATTTATGTACAGAAAAACAATTACTCCGACTCCGTGGATCCGACTCTATAGTGAAAATAAGTAACATAATATTATGTATTTCTGTTTATTACTGAAATTTTTACATTCGAATACGACCAAAAGTCATGTAAAAATATTTTTTTTTGTATTTTAATAGCTTCTATTAAAAATATTTAAGTTTGTACGGAACACTCGTGCGTGCTTCCGACTCGCACTTAGCCGGTTTTTTAAAGATTACAATTTTTTTTATAATCGAAATCCGACGTCCATGTATTTATGGTTGATCGTCATTCGCTTACGTATATTGCTATACTGTGCTTACGTCGATGCGCGGTCAAACGTCAAAAGATTTATTGCTTTTTGTCGTATTCGAATTTACAAACCAGTTTTTTTTACGTTTATGTTAAGTCTACGAAAACACGGAAAAATAGACGTCGTTACTCGTTACTGGCTGCACGACTTAGGCGTCTCCCAGACAGGCGCGGCCTGTGGTGGCGGTCAGTTGGATGACTTGAGAGTTCTAGGAACGACACAGACACACGCGGCCACGCGGCTAAGTCATCCAACTGACCGCCACCGGCCACCGCTACCGTCACCGCAGGCCGCGTCTGTCTGGGAGACGCCAAATGCCTCCTCTAGATATCGGCGGACGCGTCGGCAGATGCATCCGCAACCATATCTGCGGATAAATTGCGATCCGTCCACACATCTGTGAGTTAATCAGTCTGTGCTCAATCGTGAAAGATGTAACTCGTGCCGCAAAAAATGGATATATAAAGACAGTAGCGGCTGCTTCTAATACATACTTATATAATTAGCACCTATAATTATTATTACCTAAGAGTGCACCGCAGTCCACAGTAGAGTTATAAAAAAAATGGACCAAAAGAAGGTGGTGGATGCTGTCTAATACACAAAAACGAAAATATATTCGAAATAAATATTTTGGCAATATTAACTTATATACCTAACTAGCTGTCGGTGAACTTCATGTCACTTGAAAACTTCCCTGGACTTCTACGAATATTTTAAGGCTATAATCAGACCAATCCGTTCAGCCGTTTACGAGTTTTAGCGCGACTAATACATTTGAAAATCCATTTTTATTTAACTAAGATAATAACATTTATTTAATTTTGATTAGGGGGCGAGCATGGAAAAGCAGCTTGCATGTTACTAGCAGCCATTTCGACGACAAAACTGAGCACATACATGTCCACTCTCACTAAATTTCCGTCGAATACTGATGCATCGGCAGATGCATAGATAATACAGTATATAAACTGAGATAGATGAGACACAAGCAGAACTATAGGTAAGATTATTGAACTCGTCTTAAGATGGCGCTTTGACACGTAATGTAGCAGCGCCATCTAGTTGAGTGGTACTTAGTATTCCTAGGCGTCAACTAGATGGCGTTTTTTATAATAAACAGCGACATCTACCGGATTTAAATAATAATATTGATACAAGAATTAATGGCCTGGATTCACTTTGATTAGTGCAAGTGCAGGTGATTAGTACAGATGGTTTATAGTGATTTAGAGAAAGTAGACTTGCCATTTATCTCCAAATCACAAATCATCTGCACTAATCACCTGCACTCGCATTAATCAAAGTGAATCCAGGCCATTAGAGGCAATAAAACAGTACAATATTTTATTTACTTTATTTTATTAACAACCAAATCAAATCAGAAAATAATACTGTAGTCTGTAACTGAACTTTTCAGTAATTTTTGAATTGTCCTTTTGGTTGGTGAAACCTGAAAGAAATTAAACAAATTTTAATACCTAGCAATATTTTGAAAGAATGTATTAGGAAACACTATTAAAAATAAATATAATTTGATTGCTAATTCTGTCATAATTCACCAAAAATTATCAGGTTCATTTGCTATTTTTTACTGAACTAGGTTCAATATCAATTATTCAGTTAGTGTAGGGAGTAGTACAGGGGGGTTTTTCTCACCCAAAAGATCCCTCCTCAAGCCATTTCAACACCAAAAAGTTGGCGCAGGTTTATGAACCTTAGCCCATTTCAAGATTTTCACGACAATTAAATAATTAATTAATAATTTTACTACGCGGGTCACTCATAATTAACAAGGTCCACTTATATTAACGCGGGCCACTTATAAAGTCCCGGCGGGCCGCATGCGACCCGCGGCCGCAGGTTGGGGATAGCTGATTTACTTAAAGGTTTATATTTTTACTTACCTCCTTCGTCACATCCAAAATAATAGTGAAGTCAGGGGCTCAGACCAAATAAAAGGTCTGATGTCACGGGTATATCGGTATCTTCGAAGTTCGACGTGATTTCGAAATTTCAAACGAAGCTTGTGTCGATTGGTTTGATTACAGGAACTATCGGATACCAGTTACCACTAAACAAGTTATCACCAAGCCGAGCAAAGTCAGAAACAATAAGAAGAAAGTAACTAAAAACCACAATAACAAAACTATAAAATGCTTTTCGCATGCTTTTCGTCAACGGATGAAAGATAATTATAACACTACATTGCATCGGATAAATGTCATTGTCAATACGTAATTTGTCTATATTTTGCCATCTAGTGGCATTTAGAGGTATCAACGGAAAAAAGTTTGTTGTATCACTTGTATGATGGCAGCACGCTCCATACAAATATTTTTTTTACCAACAATGTACTATGTGTCACCCCCCTGGGCAGATGTGTGGACAGGCGCCGTGCGTCCGCACTCGATCCCTTTGATCTGTGTCGAAAAACCGACACCAAACGGATACGCGGCAGATGCATCGGCCAACGTCAAATATCTACCACAGACGAGCAAAACCCGCCGTCTACACATCGGCGGACGCATCCGCAGATACAATCTGCCAACGCGTCCGCCGATATGTAGAGGGGACATTAAACGTAGCTGGGCAAAGAAGGGCGCAGTGCAAGTGGTTCATTTGTAGGTCTCTTTGGTGGGGCGAGGAGTGAGTGGGGAGAGTGTGCGCGCAGTATTAGTTACGCTATTGGTTGACAGTGTTCGTCTGAGTCGTTATTGGTAGATCGCGATCAGACGGTCACACGTTATTGGTAGTTATTGTACCTTAAGAAGCGCTTAAACGGGCAACGATTGCGGCAATAATTGCCCGGCCACACGAATGGACCGATCTGGAGCAATTATTAGTGGAGCAATCTCAGGAGCAATAGCGAACCGGTGGTAGGCAACGTAGACTTCTGACGTTCAAAAAGTGTATTCATGATACCTATTTTGAATAAAAAAGATATTTCATATTTCATTTCATTATTTCAATATGGAGCAATTTCAATAAATTGCGGCAATTATTTCGGCGATATCGCTCCATAAATAAATAATTTATTTATGAAATATGGAGTCCATATTTCATAATTCATATCGCTCAATGTCACCGATACAAATTGACGAATATCCGATGGGCTCGTGTATGAGTATTGCCTAGTATTGCCTAGTAACTAGTCGATGAAGTTGCGCCATATCGCTCAATTGTATTACGACGTATTGCGCAATATTGCTGCTTGACGCTTGTTGCCGAAAATTGCTTGAAGTAGTCGTGACGTCAAAGTTGACGAGAATTGACTGGAGTGGAGGAATTTTAGTTGCCCGTATATAAGCGTACTTTTACTAGTCACTAGTCGATATTGTTATGAAAATGCGTGAATAACTTGCATAAAAATAATAACAGTCGTCGATGAATCTACGACAGCCTTTCCCAAAGTGGGCGATAACGCCCCCTTGTGGGCGCTGAAGGTCTAAAAGGGGGCGGTGCGGTGTGGGACCCAGAAAAAAGGGGGCGTTGTGTAGAGGCTTGGGGGTAATTTGTTTCAACTGAAACAATGGGGGCGCCAAAACATAATTTGTTCTCAAAGTGGGCAGTAGACAAAATAAGTTTGGGAACCCCTGATCTACGCCCTTATTTACTTTAAAATAGTAACTTTTATCCAAGAAACCTTAGTTATTTCTTCTCTCTTTTCTTCTCGATCGGAAACAAATATTAATCGCCATGCTAAGGAGACTGGTCCTATATTGTCTAGTTATACCCAAGAGCTCCTACTAATTAGTCATGATACAGTACATATTTCCTTAAGTATAACACTACTCTGTAATCTGTGAACTCTCCAACGGCCTAGTAAATTAAGATTTAAGCACCTATTAAAAATAATTGAGGTAAATCCATGTATTTTTTCAGTCCTGTTTTTAAGTTTTTTTTTTTAAGATAACCAGTTTATTGTTTTCTAAGAATGGTCTTAATTAAGTACCTCCTTAAATTTCCGGTTACACAATAATTCTAAGTAGCAAATATTTTGGAACATTCCAAAATGCCACTTTAACCACATGACAACAAAACAAGTTGGTAACCGCGACTATTTAAAAAAAAAAATATCGACTTCAACATTGCACTTAAAACTGTCTTAGATCTTGAAAATTATGATTTTGATGAAACTTGCAGTATTCCCTAAGTTGAACAATACCTAGATTACCTAGTACATCAACAAAAGAATTACCTAAATCTGACTTGTAGTTTCGGAGATATATGTAATATTTGTATTATTATTATGTTTGTGTTCGCAAACATACAATACGTAACATAATATGTATTAAGTACATTACATACACATTACACATACATTTTTGACACATTTGTTCACACGCTGATATAATATTATACTAACACTAGCTGTCCCGGCAAACATTGTTTTGCCATTTAAAGTATATTTTATCATCAGTTGATACATGTTTTACCCCCTCTTTTGTCCCCTAAGAGGGTGTGGGGGGGGAAGGTCATACACCAGATGTTAAGTTGAAAAACACAGTTAATACCTAATATGAAGTAAGTCCACTAAAGAAAAAAGTTGTATACAAAATCTGACCCCTCTTTGGTCCCCAGAGAGGGTTGAGAGGGGAGGGGGGGAGGATTTTTATACACCAGATGTTGAGTTGGAAGAAGACAAATATAATATAAATCTGTGAAAACCGTATGCAAATCTGTGAAAACCGTATGCAAATCGGATCAGTAGTTTTCGTGTTAAAGAAAAAAGTTTGATACAAAATCTGACCCCCTCTTTTGTCCCCTTAGAGGGGTGGGGGGAAAAATTTTTATACACCAGATGTTAAGTTGGAAGAAGATAAATATATCTGCGAAAACCACATTCAAATCGGATCAGTATTTTTCGTGTGATGCTGGAACAAACATACAGACAGACAGAAAGAGTGACAGACAGACAGACAGACAAAAAACTAACCACATTTTTGGCTTCTATAGCGATGTAGTGACAAAGGTGTAATTTCGGGTGTCATTTCATATCTTTTATGTACAGAATATTCATTTCTACAACAGAATATTTTCTTCCTCCCGCACGCGCTTTGGTGACGCTCACTATCGTAATATTTTAATTTCGCCATAATTTCAAAACCAAACGTCCAATTTTAATCATTCAAAGACCAAATATTATCTACATAAACTGTACTTAGTGATAAAATAATTTATTTTGATAAGGATTAATAGCGTCAGTAAAATATATCCGTTTAAATTTATTCCAAAAAAAATTTAGGATTTTTAAATAAATAAATGGTTATTGTGCCTCACTCGACATAGATAGGTATAGTGTGTCGCGGACTTTTTTGTAGATATTTATAAGATCTACAATTACTTAGAACATTTTATGGTTCTATCTTTTATAGTTTAGGCAGCGTACGCAAAATAAGTAACTTTTCTAGCTGATTTTTTACACCTTGCGTCCGAAAAACTCAAATATCTTACGGAACCCTACTTTTTTCCAAAATAAAATGTAGCCTATGTTCAGCAGAAATAATGTGAGATTTCAATAGCAAAAGAATTTTTCAAATCGGTCCAGTAGTTTCGGAGCCTATTCGACTCAAACAAACAAACAAACAAACAAATCTTTCCTCTTTATAATAGTAGTGTAGAAGTGTAGATAATATTATTACCTATACGTCTGTCCGTCTACAACCTCTTCTGCTGATATTTTGCTGAAATCATAAAGTAAGTAACTTAATTATAGAAGGGCTGAAATTTGCTATGGAGATATTTTGGGTCACGAGAAAGAATACTTTTTTTAACCGACTTCAAAAAAGGAGGTTATCAATTCGACGCGTATGTATGTAATATTTCCAGAACTGCCCAGTTTTTGCATATGTTAATCTATAACAGCTTCTGAACAAATGTGCCAAATTTCAAAAGTGTATGTATGTATGTATGTATGTTTTTATGTTTGTTCACTCATATCTCCGGAACTACAAGTCCGATTTGAGTGATTCTTTTTTTATTGTACTAGGGCCCGTATAAATAGTCAGTACTTAAGATGCGACCCGGTCTCAAGACGCGGTTCGGCTCTGTGATTGGTCCAAATTTTGACAGCCAACCAATCACAGAGCCTGAACCGTGTCTTGAGACCGAGATGCATCTTGAGTACCGACTATTTATACCAGCCTTAGTATTGTTCAACTTAGGGAATAGTGCAAGTTTCATCAAAATCGGTTCAGTAGTTTTGGAGATAGGAAGTTTTCATTCTCAATTACGTACAATTTTGAAGTCGGTTTTATCTTTTTAAAATACAGTTATTTAATTCATAATTTATAAAGGCCTATCACCTGAATATTTTTTATCCCGGAAAAATGCACGGTTCCTGCGCGATAAACGAATTTTGGTGCAACGGAGTTGCGGGCGTCATCTAGATACTACAATAGGTTTTGTGTTTTCACTACGGAACCAAAAAATAACTTACGTTTAATTTAAAACGTAGTTTTTTACGTTGTACAAGAGTCAACACATTCAAACATTTCTTGGAAGTTGTTGGCACCTTGGGAATATGTCCCTGCCTAGTGCCGACTGTGTATATTTTCCTTATTATCATCACAAGCACTAGGTACATAGACCAGCTGTTCTCAAACGTTTTTGGTGACACAACCCTTTTAAGAAGTGACTTGGTTTATGACGAAACCCCAAAAAATAACGTTTTGTATCTGAACGAATTATTGTTTTAACAGTAGATTGATAAGTGATAATGTTTCTTAAAACAATTTATATTGTATTGCTTGCAGAGCCTTAAGGGCCCGGGTTACCCTCGAAATTTTCATACATTCTTAATACCAAAATCATTTTCTCATACGAAAATATTTAACATGTTTGAGTTATTTTTCAGCTTAAGATAGTAATTACCTAGGGTCCTGAACAAATTTTTTTTACAAAATTCAATTCAAATTCAAATTCAATTTTTTACAAAATATTTAAATACTAAAAAAAATTTTTTTGTGTTTAAATATTTTTTAGTAAATTTACTACTAAATATTTAAACACCAAAAAATAGACAAAAACACTAAAAAATATATAAATAAATAGTAAATTTACTACAAAATATTTAAATAATAAAAAATATTTTTTAAAGTTAAAATATTTTGTAGTAAATTTACTATTTATTGATATATTTTTTAGTGTTTTTGTCTATTTTTTGGTGTTTAAATATTTAGTAGTAAATTTACTAAAAAATATTTAAACACAAAAATTTTTTTTTAATATTTAAATATTTTGTAAAAAAAATTTGTTCAGGACCCTAGGTAATTACTATCTTAAGCTGAAAAATAACTCAAACATGTTAAATATTTTCGCATGAGAAAATGATTTTGGTATTAAGAATGTATGAAAATTTCGAGGGTAACCCGGGCCCTTAACGAGCTCTACAAGGACTTTGAGAATGGCTGACAAAGACTAATAGATTATATTTTGTTCGCTTCGCTGTTTGTCAATTGTTTTTAGGGTTCCGTACCCAAAGGGTAAAAACGGGACCCTATTACTAAGACTTCGTTGTCTGTCCGTCTGTCTGTCTGTCTCCAGGCTGTAACTCAAGAACGGTAATAGCTAGAGATTTGATATTTTCACAGATTATGTATATCTGTTGCCGCTATAACAACAAATACTAAAAATAAAATAAAATGAACATTTAAGGGGGGCTCCCATACAACAAACGTGATTTTTAATTTTTTGGCCTTTTTTGTTGTCTCCAGGCTGTAACTCAAGAACGGTAATAGCTAGAGATTTGATATTTTCACAGATTATGTATATCTGTTGCTGCTATAACAACAAATACTAAAAATAAAATAAAATGAATATTTCAGGGGGAGCCCCATACAACAAACGTGATTTTAATGGCCTTTTTTGCTCTACATCAAAAATGGCAACAGGTAGGTACTTGAATTTTTTATAAAATCCTTAGTTATATGTGTACTTTAATATTTAATAATAATATTAAAATAAAATAAAAAATAAGGGGGCTCCCATACAAAAAACACAATTTACGGAACCCTTCGTGCGTGATTCCTACTCGCACTTGGCCGATTATTTTTTATTAATTACTCATCCCCCTAACGATGTCAGGTTGTTAAGTTGTTGTTATCAATTAAGTTTTTTAAACAACATAAAATTTCAATTTACATTTAAAGTTAAGTACATTACATTAAAATATTCCTATTATCACACACTATTCTCTTACAGAAAGAGAGAAACAAATCCCTCTTATTTTGTCAAAATTTATTTTGTTTTTATTATTTGTTGTTATAGCGGCAACAGAAACATATAATCTGTGAAAATTTCAACTCTCTAGCTATTACCGTTCTTGAGTTACAGCCTAGAGACAGACAGACGGACATACATCGAAGTCTTAGAATAGGGTCCCGTTTTTACCCTTTGGGTACGGAACCCTAAAAATGATTACAATCCATCTTTATTTACCTATTATTCGTATTTTATAATATTAATTAAATCATTATTCAACTACTGACATGTCATTGTCTTCGCCCGCGTAAATTATGAATTTCACAGACAAATAGCCCACCAAAAAATACACACACTGGCAAAATTAGCGGAACATAGTCAAAAAGGGGCACAACTTGAACTCAAGTGGGTCGGGCTGTCTGAAATCCTTTTATATAGTTTCTAAGCTCATTTAAGAAATAAAATATTGAACAAAACTGGCAATTTGAGAGATTTTTATTGCAATTATGCCATAATAAATGTTTTTCGATGATTGACGTTGTAAGTGTTTCTGATAAGAATGGCGATTTTAGCGGGGTTCAAGGTATGCCAGCTCATTTGATTGTTTGGTTTTTGGAAGAACACATTGCTTAGATATAAAATTAGTGATTTCCCAGCATCTACGACAGCTAGAGCTGTAACCACGATAGAGAAAGGTCACACCTACCGTTCGGTCAGTAAGGCCTTAGGTGGGTCAGCTTCCGTGGTCCATCGTAACTTTCAACGCTACAGAGAGACTGGATCTTACGTCTGGAGACGAAAACAAGGCAGATATCGGGTGACATTGGTTCAGGATGACCGTTTTGTTAGGGTACAACCTTTAAGAAATCGACCTCAAACTGCATTGCATACACGAAACCTGTCGGAACAGATCCGAGATGTACGTGTGAGCGATTGTACAGTAAGAAGAAGACTCAAAGAAGTTAAATTAAACTCAAAAGTGCCAGCAAGGGCACCAGAATTTGAGACAGGACACCAAAGAGCTAGGCTAAGATATGCGCGTGAACATCAAAATTTGACAAGTGTATGAAATCGTATGCTGTACAGTGATGGGAGCAAATTCTGTGTAAATTTTGTTGACAGGCGATAAAGAATGTGGATAAATCGTAAGGAACGCTATAGACCATCAAACTTAACGGAAACAGTGGCCTATCATGCAGGCTTCGAAATGGTTTGGGGTGGCATATGACTTGGAGCCCGCACGGAGCTGATGATTGTTAATGATGGTACTTTGACAGTATACGGCTAAAGCACAGATGTCCTAGAACTGCATGTTGTGCCTTTTACACAAGTTTAGGCAGTAGCTTCAATTTTATGCGCGTCCATAGAGTAAAAAAATCAGGCATTATTACCTAAATTATGCTGGCGTAGCCTAGGTGGAGAGGCCAGCACGGTCTACGGATATGGATCCGATTGAGGACGTGTGGCACATCAATGGGTGAACGGTACGAGTTAAACCTCCAGCTCCAAAATCTGTTCAGGAGCTCGAGTTGGCGCTACTGGAGGAGTAGGAGAATATTCCACAGGAAATGATTGACAATCAAAATGCAAGCATGGAATGGCGTATCCAGGCCCTCTTGAGATCCATAGAAGGCATTAAACGCTTTTAACATGGCATTTCTTAAGTAAAAATGGAGAATTTAACTTAAAAAATTACTGCTGTAATTTCAAAGATTTTCTTAATTTTTGATTTTTGCTGATTTTTTTTCTTTTTACACGATTTCATGCCCTAAATTTGTATAAGTTTTATTTTTTAATCATCAATTATTAAATTAATAAAGAAATATATACAAATAAGCGAATAATTTACAAAAAAACTGAAAATTTTGTTATGTTCCGCTAATTTTGCCGGTGTGTATATATCCAATGATTTTCCCCGCTTCCACATTTTCCTCTGTTTGATATGGCCGAGGTTGCTGCTTGCTTTAAATAATATATTTTTGTGAAATACTTAACTATGACGTAAATTACATTATTCTTGTGGTCAATTCATGGTCAATTAAATTATCTTCGTCATCTCTGGTGACATTTGAAGTGCAGATTTAATCTAAATTGCTAATTTTAAGGAAATACATTTTCAATTTATTATTTTGTTTTTATAGCCCCTGAATATAATGTCTGGTAGGTACATAATCAGGTTTTTAGAAATAGTAGAAAATCAAGATTCGACCTATGTTTATATTAGCCTTATCTATTAATGTCAAAATGCAAATATGGTATAGTATAACAGAGTACCTACAGACCACAGATTAGAGTATTATATAGTAGACTGTCTATCCCAATTTCAAAAAATATGTTTTTATTGAAATAATTCAGAAAAAATCTGATTACAAGCTTATGTTAAAACACAGATCACTGGGTAATCCCAGTGGATAGGTATATCATAATAATATATCACACAGAAAATATTTATAATATTTGCAGAAATAGGTATAAAGAAAAATATTTTACCTTACATCCAAACAACAAGACAAGTAGCAAAATATCATAACTATTCATATCCAAATTTATGTTAAAATAAGTTGAATGCTGTGTTGCCTATAAAGGTGTCTGCATCAGAATTGAAAATTCCTGTATGACCATTAACTGTAACTTTTATAATGCATAATATAATATTATATGCTGTTGCTGTTGGCAACCTTAAGTAAATAAATAAGTACAAAATGTTATGTAATTTTGTGACTTGTTACATATTGGTTTGTAATTTGTAATCAATAAAAAATTGTCTTGTTTCTTTTTCATTGTACATTGTTTTCATCACTGTCAAAGAGTTAGTTTGCCAATGGTGTTGCATAATATTTAAAACAATGGAATTGAGGCCAATCAGGCGATCAATGAGCTTAGTTCCCATGGATTACAATACTTGATTGAATACATTAATTGATGAATTTGTATTTAGCAACTATTCTTCTCTGATTGAAAGCACCTAAATAATATTATGGTAAGTAATCTATTCTATACCTACTAATATTAGAATATATGGGAAAGTGTGTCAGCCTTGATTTTCATCATTTTCATGCTATTTTTTTCTAGTATTGTTAGTGTCCATATCAGGGCGAGCGAAATAAAGATGTGTTATCATCGGTCAGTCAAGGTTAAGTACAATAAAAAAATAAAAAAACTGCCTTTAAAAAGATTATTACCACACAGAAAAATGACACGAGCCCTCACAAAGCTCAGTTTTTAGCTAGTTAGTTTTAATGCATTCCAGTTTCCACATTTGTGGTACTTTTTGTAGTAATACCACAGAATAATATATTATAATGTAATACAACAAGTAGGTTGCCTAGCTACACTCACTAGTAGGGCTTCATAAACTTGAGAATAACTTTTATGGTCTACTACTGCAAGATTTACCCTCTTTATATTATCACTTTTATTTATTCAAACAATCAACATACTTTTATAAGATGTACGTACTAGATGTCGCCCGCCCCAAAAACTGATAAATATTGTTTCACTAAACAGTAAACGTAGGCTACATTTATTATTTTTTAGGGTTCCGTAAACAAAAGGTAAAAACAGGGTAGCCTATTACTAAGACTCAATATCTGTTTGTCTGTCTGTCTCCAGGCTGTAACTCAAGAACTGCTGTATAAAGACTTCTGAATCACAGATTGTGTATATCTGCTGCGGCTATAACAACAAATACTAAAAATAAAATGAATTAAATATTTAATGGGGGCTCCCATACAACAAACATGATTTTTTTGATATTTTTTGCTTGATATCATTAATGGCAACAGAATAGGCACTTGAAATATTCACAAAATACTCAGTTGTATTTTGTACTTAAATAATTATTAATTAATAATAAAATTAAAATAAATTAAATAATTAAGGTGGGCTCCCATACAAAAATACAATTTTCATCCTAGTTTTGCTCTATTGTAGTATGGAATCCTTCGTGCGCGGGTCCAACTCGCACTTGGCCGATTTTTAATCGACTTCAGAAAAAGGGGGTTATCAATTCGATGTATGTAATATTTCCAGAACTGCCCAGTTTTTGTATATGTTAGTCTACTTCAGTATCTGAACAATTGGGCCAAATTTCAAAAGTGTATGAATGTATGTATGTTTTTATGTTTGTGTTCGCATAACTCCGGAACTACAAGTCCGATTTCAATAATAATTTTTTGTTGTAAGTACTAGGTATTGTTCAACTTAAGGAACAGTGCAAGTTTCATCAAAATCGGTTCAGTAGTTTTGGAGATAGGGAGTTTTAATTCTCAATTACGTACAATTTTGAAGTCTGTTTTATCTTTTTAACAAAATACAGTTATTGTTTTATTATAATCGAAAATTACCATGCTCATGCATAAAAAGTGCCTGAATTTGTATCTTAGAATTTGGAAAGTTACAAAGGTGCACAGTAACAAAAAGTACTTTTCTACATAGTAAACAAATTTTTATAAAAATAGAACTTACAGAACTTGTGATGCTAACCGCAGCTCCTCCGAATCGAGAATTCTGTTGTCGAATAGTTCTGGCGCATTCTTCCTATAGTTGTAATATTTTTCCATACACGTTTTAGTTTTCTCAATATCTCCATAGCAGGCATTGTAAAATAATAACAATTGTTTATTGCTTAAATCTTTCGGTATGTATTTACTTTTATCCAAGTTTTGCGTCCATTCCTTCAAAAGATCGATATCAGCTTGAGAAAAAATGTCCATAGAAGCGGTAGCTTTATCGTAATCAAATTCTAATTCAACCGACATTTTTATATGCCGCAATTATTATTTCGTAAAATTGCGATTTATTTTTATAAATAATACACGTCCCGCTCGCAATAACACAAATTGACAACTAATTTTTTTGATCAGTCACCTATGACATCTGTCCACTGATCTCTGTACAAGTACGCTGGATTGCTGAAAGCCTTTGAAATGACAGCTATTTTTTGTGCCTATTTGAAGCGGAATCAGGCATCAGCGTCCCCATTATTCGGGTAGAGAACTAAATCTAACGTAAAAATGACGTTTGAAAGCCGCCATATTGGCGCTGATAGCAGTAGTGAGAGTATTTGGAACTAATACTAGTGATGACAACTGTTGTTATTGGTTGTGGTTACGTCAAATTTAGTTCTCTACCCGAATAATGGGGGCGCTGATTCCGCTTCAAATAGGCACAAAAAGCAAGTCTGTGTCAGCAATCCAGCGTACTTGTTTAATAGACATCAGTGCATCTGTCATAATGACGAAAAGAGCTGTCAAACGTACAGTATGAATCTACTCTATAATAGGGCGATTCCATTATCGCGGTCGCAACAGTTTGACACACTTAAAGCTTCCTACAGGCAAAATGAAGCATATTTATTAATAAAATATTCCTTGAAGGGATACATTTTAACTAGTTTAACAATGACTTATAAATGAAAACCTTCATCAAATGTTCGAAAGGCCACAAAGTCTGAAGTGCCATCGCCGGTGCAACCAATTTGACCCACCATTAAGAAAGTGTGATGAGTTCATATGTGAATACTGGTTATTGCGAAACTTTTACAAAATAACTTGCCTATATTTCAAAATAGCATAAAACAAAGAAACTATGTAACTAGATAAAAGTAATTATAATAATAAGTACTAGAAATTATTAACCATTTTACGATCGCCGGTGCAACATAAAAATTCTCAAATCTCTTATAAGGGAATTAAATCGTAATTCTCTAACAAATTTTAAAATTCTCGATATGGAATATATAATTGAAGACATGAGTGCATGAATGAGGTAAGTAACATTTTTGAAAATTTACGTTTTATTGCATAAATGTAGCTTTTAGGACTTGGAAAATGATTTGCAATCAAAAAATTTAGAATTTTACGTATACTTACAAAGTTAGCCAGATGATGAAGCAGGTAAGTTACAAGGTTCGTCCAAATGACTATGCAAGAACCGGGTAATTACATCCCATACAAATCCCATATGCGTTTTTAAATAAGGAATATTATGTCGACTTTTTTATTGTTCTATTATTCAAAGGCATAGATAATTTAGTATGACGTTTGAGCATGGTACGCTGCGGGGCGGTCTTTTTGATTAAGCTTTTTCATTTTTTTTTTTTTTTTTTTTTTTTTTCTAATTATTATCATTATTAAATTATTATTTTTTTTGTTTCTGTACCTACATATTGTTAATTTGTTATTGTATTCTTAATTTTGTAATATGAATTGTGTACATTATGATAATATTAATTCTTTACTTAAATCGACTGAAATTACTAAAATTAAATAAAATAAATTTAGTATATATTTTTTTTTGTTAGCGTTTGGCTCTGACACCGGGGGTGTACTTTGCCACATACAAAGGTATAGTCAGTCTTCTTCATAATAATAATTTTCATCAACGTTTTTGTTTTTACTATATTATCGTCATTTATGATCATATCTAAAGTCTAGTCTAAGTAAAAGTCAAGTCAAGCAGTCAAGGAGTCAAGTCGGTTGATACTCTATACTGAAACTTTTGACGGAGTTTTGGAGGGACACAAAAAGCACGTTCCTGGAAGTTGCAGCACGTACATGATAACGAATATGTAATAATGGTTAATATTCTGCCAATTTTACACATTAAAATAAAACACAGTTAACAAAATAATTTAAGGAAAATAATACAAAAAAAATACAACAGTACTCTTTCACATTCTAGGCAAAACTCTAGTAGGTATATTAATAATGACACATTATTAAGAAAATAATAATAATATCTATGGACGCTTCACATCACGTTAGTCTGGCCCCGTGCTAAGTACCTGAAGGACTTGTGTTACAGGTACCAGACAACGTTGTATATTTAAGATTTTTATTATATCATACACAATACAATATATTTATACATATAATAATCAAAGCATATTTCATACACATCCATACTCTTTTATACCTACTACGATAGTAATTATTTTATTAAAGACTAGGCGCTTTTCGTTGTTTCCAAACAAATTAAAATTTTGGAAAAACCTATCGTAACTTAAATGGTACCTACGTATAAAATATTTTGTTTTTGTTTTTATTATAATATTAAATTGTTGGAAATATAAAAAAATATTTAGGCATCAGTTTGGCTGTTTGCATTTATCCTGTGCTAATAGGGACCGTGCAGAGCGACGACACTGCCACAAGTGGCGAATAGCCGAAACTTTTACGAAAATTTTACTGTCAAGCTCTAGTGAAGCTACGGAAAATTAGATTTCTTAACAAATTCTGAGTATTTTCAGGAATTGAAATGTATTGTTGTATTCCCGGATGTTAAAGGAAATATGAAGGCAAATCGAACGATGTAAAATTTTACTATTTTTCTGCCAAAATATTCACATGGCTTTGCTTATTGAAAAACGAAAGAAATGGATAAAAGGCGGTAAAAATATACGTAAGTATTTAAAAAGTTCCATGAGTGTTATGTGTAGACTAGTAAAAACACTAAATTTTGTAGATTATAACCGTAAATTCATTTTTTATGAACATAATATGAACATAACCTATAACCATTGCTTTCTTTCAGTAAACATCCAAACTGGCTTCCATCTTAATTGATATACATACATAGGCACCGCTCATTTAATTGGCATAAAGTTGCATCAAAAGTAAGGATAATTTGGAGAAGTCCTGCCAGGAATTCAACACTGAGGATAGTATTGAACTTGAACCATCTTGTCAAAGTGTTGGTTCTCAAAAGGATGATTCTTCAAGTAAGAAAAAGATTAGTAGTGCAGTCTTTGTGTGTTATTTAAAGAATACATACCTAAATGGTGTTTACACTTATGAGATCCAGACTGAAATTAGTTAAAAATAGTGACAGACAAAAGTTGTGAAGATGGTATCGATCAAATCGCAGAAGGTTGAAATAAAAGCATTTATTTTAGTGAACTTGTTTTATTTTATTAATCCACAAGCATTTTCAGTAATTAATATAAATATTTTTGCATAGCTTCATTATTTTATTGCAATATTTATCAAGTTTTTACTTTCTATGCTGATGGATGCTATTAATTACTTTTTCAGATATTTTCTTAGTTAACTAGATAAGCCTTATACATTTTTATTCACTCTTCCATTCTTTGTTTACGGGTAGAAAGTAGAAACCCTTAATATTATATTTAATGTTATAAAAATATACTTAATATTATAAATGCGAAAGTGTGTCTGTCTGTTAGCACTTCACGCCCAAACCGCTAAACTAATTTTGCTGAAATTTGGTATGGATTTACTTTGAGCCCCGGGAAAGGACATAGGATACTTTTTATCCCGGGAAAATGTACGGTTCCCGCGCGATAAATGATTTTTGGCGCAACGGAGTTGCGGGCGTCATCTAGTCTTTAACTTTAATATTTCGATCGCGGATTCTTGGAAATCTGTCGTTGTTCTCGCGGTCGCATGTGGCCACTTGGGAGTGTAAGTATTATATCATTTTATAGTGTAAAACATAAAAAAACACTCATAAACTAGCCAGGGTCAAGGAGAATGCGAAGTCAAAGTCACTCACAAGTTACGTCTTTTACTCGCATCGTGGCGCTGCTATCGAATTACGACGCCCTCTATAGTTTCTGCACGGTCCCTATACTTTATAGCGTCGCGTCGCGTACATTGAGATACTATAGTAGGAGAGAGCCTTATATCAGTGTATAAGCGTCAAAAGCGTGTAATGTTATGTCCTACTTACTAGGACATAACAAAGGAGTCGGTTTGCATATTTCATGTAATAAAAGTGTTAATAAAGGTTTTATTGAACATTTTATGCTAGATATTGTTGATTTCTATGGTTCCGCTAAATTATAAACCATAAGAATGGCCAAAGAATGCCTCAAACACGTGGATTTAACATTAAATACGTAAGTTTTGAACAACGTTTTTTTGGCTTTTCAATCGGTATTTTTGTAAGCTAAAAAGGATAATATTTAAGTTTAATAATCCCTTATTCGTGCTATGTAAGGCATTAGTGCTAAAAATGTCACATTAATTAATAATTTGACTACAAAAGTTGCATAGCTTTTTACGTGTGTTTAAGGATTCTCATTACTTGAACTACAGTTTATCGATATCATGAACTAAATGACTTTCTTTTCTGGATTTTAACGTGCTTCGAAATGATCGCCAAATAGAAATATTCAAGAAAATAAACGCACACTACTTGTATGAAAATAAGCAGAAAATGGCCACGCTATGACGGGCTAAAACTACATCTACCTATATATCCTTAATCTGTGGTCGCGTACCTAGTGTATTTATTCTTTGGTCGCGTCGATACTTCATTCCAAATTCAAATGAGCGAGCGGGCCAAATTTGAAAATCGAACTAGCTATGCTCGACAAAGAATTTTTTATTGTAAGTACTTGACTGTTTTTTTTTACTAGGTATTATGACGTACAAGCCATAGTCGTGAAAACGCAGTTAAAAGTAAGTATAATAAAACACAATAAAAACTTGAATTAGTATATTGTTCTTTTAATTGTAACATTTGAATAGTGCATAATTTAAGTTATTATTATTAATATACTTAAATTTATTTATTAAGTAAGGGTTCATTTTAAACAATCTATAATATTATATCAACTTTGAGAAACCCAAGATATTTTAAAAAATTAATTGATCTTACTAGTAAACTATAAATTGGGAAATCGTGTTTGTATGATCTTAAATGCTTCTTAACACTTAAACGGCTGAACTGATTTCGACGAAATTTGCTTTGGAGATTATTACCTACTTTCATCATCTCGTTTTCTCTACTTAATTCCTACTAGATGACGCCTACAACTCAGTTTTGTTTACATTTAGTTTTCTAATGCGGAATTCCCTTAAAATAATTCCCTTATAATCTTTCCCGTCTTTCAAAAGTATAATCCATTTTTGTTTAAATCTGTTTGGCCGTGAATTTATTGTCTTTTAAATTGAGTCTTGTTTCATCTCAATAAAAAAAAGTGATTTATGTGTACTTCATGCATTGACAGTCTTTACAGATTTTGTTGCATTTAAAAGTGAAGAACCGAGTAACTTCACATTTTTCCTAATTTATCCTAGAATGGAGATTTTTTTATATAATTTTTAACATAACAATAAAAACGGAAGATATTTACACCTCCTGATACAATTAACAAAAGCCATTACTTGATTTGTGATGAAAAATCATAAAAAGTTTTTTCAAAACTTTAAACGCGATTTACTCGAAATTCGAAATGTGTTACATACCTCATTCATGCACTCACGTCTTTAATTATACTAATAAGTTTGTAATAAATTACTTGCACCAAATTGTAGTTTTTTTTAAATTTTCAGTTGTTTATTGGCCTGACAAAATTAATCGTCTAAATCACTAAAAACGATTGAATAGTGAAATTTATACAAAATATTTCGATGTATTGCTATATAACTATACTACAACTAAACACTAATTTGAAATATATGCTATTTTAAGAATATGGGAAAAAACATCGCGTCCTTTAGATGATATTGCTTAAAAACGCTCTAAATTATTAGAATTTAATTTTTAACCGATAAAAGTTATTTTGTTAGTTAATGCACATCTTCTTACGTATATTCCAATTGAAAAATGTAATTATTGTCTCATTTTAAAAATTCTCGTTAAGGTCCGTCTGTAGCGGAATGGTCCAATACTCTAATCTGTGAGTATGAAATACACGGTCGCCAACGGCGGTCGTCAGACGTGAACACTCATGATGACTCAACAGCAAAAAATAGTATGCGCGTTGCCAGCCACACGGTTGCCAACGTGTTGTCACCACCAATATCAGACCACAACACTACTAAGTACATTTTCCTTGTTTGAATTTAATTAAAGTAGAGACAAAATTGAAAATGGCTTGAGCGCAGGCTCAGAATGTCATTTATTTTAAGAATCGGATAAATCTTTTTAGCACTTAAATAATACAAAAATATTTATAGAAATGTATATTTGCGTAGATACACATTTTCGTTTGTAATTTAGGTACACCACTATTTACAGATTAATATTTACAGTAGGCCACATAATTTTTAATACAGCATTTTCTAATAACAATAATACGCATAACGCAAGTATACACAATAAAAATAACAATAATACATAAGACGTACGATTTTAAATGATTTTTACTTGTGCCCTTGTATATATAAGAAAAACTTAAAACGTTACTGAATATGAAAAAAACTCAAGTACGCTACACATTTAATTTAGTTGAAAAGTAAAAATGCAGGAGAAAATATTATTAAAATTTCGTGGAAGCCTTCAAATGCCTTTAAAATGCTTTATGGCCGCAAGTTTTCACTGCGGCGCCATCTGCATTTGTTCCTATTGAACAAATAGCGAAGTCCGTCATCTGTTCAGAAGAATATGTACAAATCCATGTATAAAAAATTACTCTGTGATACAAATGCTTTAAAATGCTTTATTATAATATGGAAAACGAAGGAAGCAAATAAAGAATTTTACAAGTGCGTAACTATCTTGAAAATTCTAAGAGGCTTTGATTTTCTTTCCTTTCATAAAGACAATAATTATTTGTACTATGTTATCAAGAGCAGTCGATCTACGTATTTAGTAATAAATTATATAACATTGTCTATATTTTGTACGATATTGAAAACAGATATATTATAATATGGTAACACTGGGTAACTATCTATTACTTCACACTCATATTTAAGCACAGCTTGGTAACGACCACAATAATTCACTAAAATCGTAGTGGGAATCATTTCGTAAAAAGACTACGTCTTATAATTGCCGATACCGTCATCAATTTTGATCTACTGTATTTTAAAGATAAACTTATTTTAATGCACCAATAACTATGTTGATGCTAGCAATATTAGCGTACAGCTCCTACAGGATATTAATAAATAAATAAATATTAACACACACAATGTAATAAGTAATAACAGTTCTAAGCAAGAGTTTTAATTTGGGATAAGATCATACCAAGACACGACCAATGCGCGCAATGCGTTAGAACTTAGATCTAAGGCCATAATGATGCAAGTTTCTTTACAAGCGCACAATATTGAGCCGTATATTATTGTATTCTATTTTAGTACAAACGATCAAAACGCTGAAAATAGCAGGTATTTTTAGCGTTTTGATATAGTTTTTAACATCAAATAGATCGCGGGGTAGCAAAACTATATAAGGTCTACCAGAATCTGATGGCAAAAAGTGATAAAACAAATTGACTAGCAATATTTACCGGGGTAATAGGAATAAAACATTTTCATTATTTTTTATTCCTTTAGTGGCTTATTTTGTGCGTGAAACATACAAATATAAGAATTTATCCAATGATCAAGAATATATTTTTTTAATCTGCTGTCAAAAATTTCCATCAGATTCGGGTAGACCTATATCATTTTCTGATATGCCGCGGCCGCATATGCGTAGTGCTTCGCGCTAAAACCGATACTATTGGACGATCTGCGTGTATCGTCCAATAGTATCGTCTCAACTCTCATAGCACGAAGCTTTGGACGATAGACGCAGGTGCGGCCGAGCCAATACAGATACAAAATCGTGATAACTTAAAAACTCTTTTAGAATAATTATTATGGTTACATAACCCTTAGGTGAGATTCAAACCCACGAGTGTCTATGTATTGTCACACTTTCACTATTTATAACATAGTATAATACATAATTAGAACTATACCATACAGTATTCAATACAATAAGCAACATACAAAAATATATTTTCAATATTCCTACAGCTACTTCAAAGCATTAAGCACCGCGATAGTATAGTAACTTTTTTAATATCACATCAAATAAAATTACTACAATAACATTAGTTAATTCGAGCTTCAAGTGGATCCCTTTAAATAAAGTATTTCCAGTAATAAAACACTAGATCATTATACAGGGTGTAACTAAACTAAGTGATAATACTTTAGGGTGTGTACGTGTTCCTTGTAGAGAGTTCACTGTGAAAGTAGCAGCGCTGAAAGACCAATATTTTTTTTACTTTTGTATATGGGCAAGCGCCCCAGCGCGGCGTCACGAGTTTCCCCATACAAAAGTGAAAAAAATGTTTGGTCTTTCAGCGCTGCTACTTTCACAGTGAACTCTCTACAAGGAACACGTACACACCCTAAAGTAGTATCACTTAGTTTTGTTACAGGTCTTGTATAGACAATATAATTTTGTAAGAATCTAATAACGATAAACAAAATTTGATTTTCGGTTACAAAACAACTTTGGACAACTTTGGTAGCTCTTACACGTAAAGCTTGAAATTTAATTACCTACCACCAATTTGTTACCAACTTACCAATAAGACGTGCTTAGAAGCGAACAAAAATGCTAAATATTTCAGAACGGCTAATGCCATCTAGCAATAAATCCCAAGAAACTAAGCAAGGAATTACTTTGGCACTGTTTGCGTTTGGTTGGTGTTGAGCTGTATTTTACAAATAAACGAACTCTTTTGTATGGAATCGGTCACGTTCAAGCATTTGAAGGGTCCAGGGTTTTCTGTGACGTTGACTTGGCCGCAGTTGAGCGAGAGAATCTGGCCTTTGGGCTTGCGGAGTTCGAGCGCCGCGATGTCCTTCTCGCTGAAGATGAGCGAGCCCCAGGTCGGGTACGCGCCCCACACTATCAACGTCGTGATGATCTTCGGTCCGATGCCGCCGATGGCCTGGAACATAACATAAGATATTTGGTAAATAAATATAATCGTGGTACAGACGGGGATGAATAAGTAGTTTGTCGGTGTAGTCATGAACTTGTATCTTTAATTCAATAATTGTAGGTAATCCGAAAACTAAAAATAAGAATGATAACGCAATTTTTAACATTTTTACCCAACAATATTTCCACCCACGCTGTCAATTGACGATTTACTTATGACGATTGACGCGAAGTGCATAAGAATTTAGTCAAATTAAATAATTTATTTACATACTTTTAACTTTCGGCCATTGATTTTTATCCAACTGTTACCTACATATTGTATGATCAAACTAACTAAAACCATACTCACCATTTTCGAGGTTGGAATATGGGCGACACCCGCAACGATGGCGTTGGGCGGCGTACCGACGGGCATGTGGAAGGCCATCGAGCACGCCAGAGCGGCTGGCACCATCAGGTACCGCGGGTCCATGTGCAGAGCCAGCGCCATGTTAGCCAGCACCGGCAGGATGAGGTTGGCTATGGCGACGTTGGACGTGAACTCCGTGATGAACTGCGTCACCAGCACCACCACTAGCAGCACCACGGGATGTGGTAGACCCTGCAAACCCATCAAGGATTCGCCGATCATCTTGGACAGCCCCGTTGCTTTGCTGCCTTCGGCTAACGCGAACCCACCACCTGAAATACATAAAACATAGTGACTATCCTTGATATACGATTTGTACACTACTTTTGGAAAGAATATGAAAGACACAAGTCCGAAAAAAGTCGGTATGGGGGTGAAATCTTACCGAGCAAAAACAGCAGGCCCCAAGGAATCTTCTCTTTCAGGATGTTCCAGGTGACGATACCTGCAGAAGGCTTGGTAGACGCCAGTTCCTCATCTAGAAAACAATAGAAGTGCTTTTAGCAAAATATCATAACAAATCGTTGAAAATATCTACGTAGTAATGTGATAAATCATACAACTCTACAGAATAAAATATTATGAGGGGGTCAAAAGTGGCTTCAAATGGTTCGTGTAATATTACACTCGTGACACGGTGCTCGCCAGTTCTTTTATAAGTACTTGAACTTGACTGGACACTACCGCGTGTCTAGATTATTTATCTAAGGCTTCGGAGGTCCATATTATATTTATAGATTATGATATATTAGGTATATAGAAATTGGAACTTACAAGAGGCAGCTGAAGTGAAGAACTTGATAAAGTCGACGGACATTGGCAAAATGAACATCAGTATCACGATAAAAATGGACACTACGCCGTCTTTCACTTTCCTGAAAATGATTTAATTTGTAGGTAAATACTAAATAGTAAATACCTTATGGCTTATGATAATTAATCCTTCTAAAATTAGGCATGCCACAAGATATAAGTGTATCTAAGATAGATATCTAACAAAATATTCACCTATGTTTCTATTGTTATTTGGTTGTTGTTTGGCTGTTAAGCATTTGTGTGTTAACGCACAAAACAGGTTTTGTTGAGTTAGGAATGTAGACTTGTTCTAAATGAACTAAAGAACATGACTGTGTCCATAACTCAATACATATTTTTGTGGGATAATACACAAATGCTTAACAGCGTCTATTTGGGGTATCATATTACAGTAACTTACATCGTGGTGAGGACGTCAGCCCAACCCAGCATGAAGCCGGGTTTTCTGAAGATGTACAGAGCCACAGCCAGCAGAAAGAGCATGCCAGAAGCCTTAAATATCAGAGAAAATGCATAAGTATAAATAATATAAGTCATCGTCACTCCTATATGTATATAGATTACAGGGTGTAACGAAAATAAGTGATAATAATTAAAGGAAGTGAGCACACTGAGACGGGCCTTGCCGGGGCTCAGCGTGCCGGAGCGCATCGCAAAAATCCGCCTCCATACAATTTGTATGGAAACGGATGCGCGTATCGCTCACTGTGCGTTTTTGCTCGGTGGATTTCCGTCAATGCGACACGGGCCGACACGGCCCGACAAGACCCGCTTCGCCCCGGCAAGCGATGCGCCTCAGTGAGCGTTAAAATCCGTCAATGCGATGCGACCCGACCCGGCAACAGTGTGCTATATTGCATAATTCGCTGCGCTGAGCCCCGACATGATGCGGCCCGCGCCGACAAAGTGGACGCGAAGCTTTATAGAGTATAGTATACAGTGTGAAATTTTTATGGTTGTTTTCCCGCAGTAAAATGATTCTATCTTAGTAGTACAATAGATTTGTAAAGTTCTTTTTGTTCAAATCAAAAAAAAAATTCGGTCGGGTCTATAGTACGAGGGCTGCTATTTATGTATCCGGAATTAAAAAAAGAAACAAACATATATCATTTAATATGGTTTTATTGCTTTTCAAAATATTCGCCGCGATGATCGACACACTTTTGCATACGCTGGAACCAATTTTCATAGCACTTTTTCCATTCTGATTGAGGTATCTCCAAAACGTGCATTTTGAACGCATCAACAGCCTCTTCGCGGCTCGAAAAACGTTGACCACGTAATTTGTTCTTCGCGTATGGAAATAAAAAGAAATCGTTAGGTGCCAAATCAGGGCTGTACGGCGGATGACCAGTCAATTCGATCTTTTGACCCTCCAAAAACTGAGTTGTTTCAGCTGAGGTGTGACAGCTAGCATTGTCGCGATGTAATATGATTCTGCGTTGTCGGTTGTCCTTTCTTATTTCTTCAAAGACTTCTGGTAAACAAATGGTCGTATACCATTCAGAATTAACAGTTTTACGATTCTCTAATGGCACTGTAGCCACATGTCCATTAATTCCAAAAAAACAGGCGACCATTTGCTTCAAAGTACTTTTTGCACGAGTAACTTTTGTTGGTTTCGGTTCATCTTGGAACACCCACACCGTTGACTGTTGTTTAGTTTCGGGGTCATATGCATAGATCCAAGATTCATCACCTGTGTAGATATTATAAACGGCTTTTGACGTACCACGGTTGTATTTTTTTATCATTTTTTTGCACCAATCGACACGAGCCCGTTTTTGATCGATTGTCAAGTTGTGCGGAATCCAACGCGAACATATTTTTTTTACAGCCAAATGTTCGTGTAATATCTTATGTATGCTCGTCATACTTATGCCTAAGGACGCCTCTATCTCGCGATATGTAACATGACGATCACGCATTATTAGTTCCCGCACAGCATCTATATTTTGTGGGACAACAGCTGTTTTTGGGCGACCTTCTTTATTTTCATCCGTGAGCATAGACCGCCCACGATTAAACTCACTGTACCAGTGATAAACAGTGGTTTTTGATGGTGCTTCATCTCCAAAAGTTGCGGTGAGTTGAATAAAGCACTGTTGTTGATTTAGCCCACGCCGAAAATCATTGCACGAAAATGTTCACGCGTTAAATCCATGGCAAATGAAGACACGCAATTTTCAAAATGACGCCACAATGGAAAAATAATTGACAGTCACATGAAACAAAATGTATTCTTCAACCAAAGAGTTATATTTTCAAATGTTGTAATTACTTTTTAAATATTGTTCTTGTAAGTGGCCAGTTCCGGATACATAAATAGCAGCCTATGTAACTCGCGCCTATCGGCATAAAGTTTCCATAGTACGTCATAAAAAATATTTTGTATTTTCACAAAATAACATGTATGGTTCGATAGTACTACTATAGGTAAATCGTTCTGCTGCGGGAAAACAACCACTAAAATTTCACGTTGTATAGAGTTAGCTGCGAAAGTAGCAGCTCTGAAAGAGTTAACTTATTTTTCACCTTTGTATGGAGAAATTCATGATGCGCGGGCGATTGTCCATCTCCATTGTCGCAAATCACAAAATAATTTTTGCTCTTTCAGCACTTCTACTTTTACAGTGAACTTTATAAAAAGGACACGTCATAGGTACACATCCTAAACTATTAATACTTAGTTATGTCAATTGTCACACATTATAAATAAAACAAATATGTTTAGGGAGCACATAAAGCTTCACGTTATATTAATTATTCAATGGAAATATAAATGTAAGCACAAAAAAAACTTTGACCAAGACAGGTATTATACTTGATCAGGCGGAGGCTAATATTATGATGTACATGTCAGCTGAGGTATAATACAGGGTGCAATTAAACCTTCCTGCCAAATTTTGATATACTGATCCTTGTTAAAAATAAAAATACACGTATTTTTTCTTTTATAATCACTCAGTACTAAAATGTTGAGAAATTGCTCCCGAAAGTTATCCTAAAACACTGCAATTAATGGACACTATAACGCGTCGCCCGCGCGTTTCGTGCCCCCGCGCGCGCGCCTCGCCCCGCGTCACCCCCGATCATACCCTCCGCCACGATTGACCGTTCTGCAACGATTTTAAATTGGATAAAATATTATGTCTTCAAAAAAAGGAGTCCGGAGTCCCTACTCCCTTAATCCCTACTCACTTACTAAAATTTTGATTACGCGATTTAAGAATTATAATGCTATTGGATTGTCCTCAATACAAAGGAAACAAAGAGTACCTTCTCGTGGAACGAAGCTGGTCCAAGCTTCTTGTACTGTTCCTTGATAACTTTCATGGTGTTCTCGGAGCCGGACGAGGCGCGATTCACGCGTGTTGCCGCTTCACTGTTTGGCCTGTAAATATTTTAAATGTATGTAATGTGTGAATGAAAATAATATTAATAAATGGGCGTTTTAAGGCTTGATAGGCTTGATGAGCTTTGGAGTATGATCCCAAATACCACAATGTGCAGTGATGTCTCACTTTACCTAATATTATGTAGAGTCAGAAGCGGTCCCTAGACGGTAATGCAGTACCTATAACATGCATTACGTGCTTTAATTGTATGATTGATGCGAATGACAGGCAAACAACGTGCTGTACATTGATTGACAAGTTCTTTAATTTTTCGTCCTGCAATATTATGCATGCATTTGTGCATTACATCATACATGCACGCATGATCGTTTCGCGATCGGCATGTCATGCAACAATGAATACTGTCACGTAAATGCATGTCATACTGAATTACCGTCTAGGGAGCGTTTTAGTTCTGAATAAATCACATACCTGAAGAGACCCATAAAGGTGACCTGCAGCGCGACCCACACGAGGAATTGCATCACTAGCACAGGTGGCGTCGAGTACACCATGAACCAGAAGAAGTCCACCGACCCCGACACTTCCGGGAACTCGCTGGAAATAAAAACCCATCATGATAGTAATGTTGATTGTTGGGACATGGTTAAAAAAATATACTTACTTAGTTTTTTTTTATGAAAAATATTTTTAAAAAAGTACAAAAAAAGTTACCTACATAATTGAAGACATGAGTGCATGAATGAGGTAAGTAACATTTTTGAAAATTTACGTTTTATTGCATAAATGTAGCTTTTAGGACATGGAAAATGATTTGCAATCAAAAAATTTTGAATTTTACGTATACTTACAAAGTTAGCCAAATGATGAAGCAGGTAAGTTACAAGGTTCGTCCAAATGACTATGCAAGAACCGGGTAATTACATCCCATATGCGTTGCAGTACGGGAGATCGCTTGAATATTTTACTTTTTTAAATAAGGAATATTATGTCGACTTTTTTATTGTTCTATTATTCAAAGGCATAGATAATTTAGTATATATTTTTTTTGTTAGCGTTTGGCTCTGACATCGGGGGTGTACTTTGCCACATACAAAGGTATAGTCAGTCTTCTTCATAATAATAATGTTCATCAACGTTTTTGTTTTTACTATATTATCGTCATTTATGATCATATCTAAAGTCTAGTCAAAGTCTAAGTAAAAGTCAAGTCAAGCAGTCAAGGAGTCAAGTCGGTTGATTACCCTATACTCTATACTGAAACTTTTGACGGAGTTTTGGAGGGACACAAAAAGCACGTTCCTGGAAGTTGCAGCACGTGCACGATAACGAATATGTAATAATGGTTAATATTCTGCCAATAATACACATTAAAACACAGTTAACAGAATAATTTAAGGAAAATAATACAAAAAAAATACAACAGTAATCTTTCACATTCTAGGCAAAACTCGAGTAGGTATATTAATAATGACACATTATCATCCACATATTTATATATAATATAATCAAAGGATATTTCATACACATCCATACTCTTTTATACTACGATAGTTATTTTATTAAAGACTAGGCGCTTTTCGTTGTTTCCAAACAAATTAAAATTTTGGAAAAACCTATCGTAACTTAAATGGTACCTACGTATAAAATATTTTGTTTTTGTTTTTATTATAATATTAAATTGTTGGAAATATAAAAAAATATTTAGGCATCAGTTTGGCTGTTTGCATTTATCCTGTGCTAATACTTTATAGCGTCGCGTCGCGTACCTAGTGTATTTATATCTGTGATTTATATGGTATTTATTCTTTGGTCGCGTCGATACTTCATTCCAAATTCAAATGAGCGCGCTCCCGCGCCAAATTTGAAAATCGAACTAGCTATGCTCGACAAAGAATTTTTTATTGTAAGTACTTGACTGTTTTTTTTTTACTAGGTATTATGACGTACAAGCCATAGTCGTGAAAACGCAGTTAAAAGTAAGTATAATAAAACACAATAAAAACTTGAATTAGTATATTGTTCTTTTAATTGTAACATTTGAATAGTGCATAATTTAAGTTATTATTATTAATATACTTAAATTTATTTATTAAGTAAGGCTTCATTTTAAACAATCTATAATATATCAACTTTGAGAAACCCAAGACATTTTAAAAAATTAATTTATCTTACTAGTAAACTATAAATTGGGAAATCGTGTTTGTATGATCTTAAATGCTTCCTAACACTTAAACGGCTGAACTGATTTCGACGAAATTTGCTTTGGAGATTATTACTTTCATCATCTCGTTTTCTCTACTTAATTCCTACTAGATGACGCCTACAACTCAGTTTTGTTTACATTTAGTTTTCTAATGCGGAATTCCCTTATATAATCTTTCCCGTCTTTCAAAAGTATAATCCATTTTTGTTTAAATCTGTTTGGCCGTGAATTTATTGTCTTTTAAATTGAGTCTTGTTTCATCTCAATAAAAAAAAGTGATTTATGTGTACTTCATGCATTGACAGTCTTTACAGATTTTGTTGCATTTAAAAGTGAAGAACCGAGTAACTTCACATTTTTCCTAATTTATCCTAGAATGGAGATTTTTTTATATAATTTTTAACATAACAATAAAAACGGAAGATATTTACACCTCCTGATACAATTAACAAAAGCCATTACTTGATTTGTGATGAAAAATCATAAAAAGTTTTTTCAAAACTTTAAACGCGATTTACTCGAAATTCGAAATGTGTTACATACCTCATTCATGCACTCACGTCTTTAATTATGAGATAACGCCTGCAATATAGACGTCGTATATTTTTTGGATGAAAAGTTATGTCCCGGGATTCAAAATATAGGGTTTGGAGTCCCTGAAAAATTCTGTTCAGCGGTTTGAGAGTGAAGAGGTAACAGACAGACAGACTGACAGACGGCTGACGGACAGACACAGTTTCACATTTATAATATTAGTAATAAAATTATAAATAAAATATGTTATTAAACGCTAAGCTTACGAGTCATAAATGCCCTTGAAGGCGGAGTTGGTGGCTGTTCCCACCAGCGTCCCGCAGCCTCCCAGCGTCGACGCGTACGCGATACTCAGGAAATAGCAGATGGTGATGTCACTGGGCATTAGTGGCCTGAAGAAAAGAAAAAAAAATTAAAGGCGCTAGCATAGACTTATAATATACTGGGCGCTAGTAACTCTATCCCCGCGTTGCATTTGATGTTAAAAACGATCAAAACGCTCAAAATGCCTCCTTGAGCCTTTTATTTATTTATATTATATTATGACAACTGGCGCCATCTCTCGAAATCTTTGTCGAGTTTAACTCCATAAAAACTGCAAGATCATGAGTAACGCCATCTCTTAACAATTTCTGTAAGTTTCACTGATTACGTTTTTCCGTCGATCGTGGAGTTCTTGGAAATTAACGGTCTTACCACAAAAAACTAAACATCTGTTGAACAGTTGTTTTGTGACATTTTTGTATTGAATTTTTCTCTAATCAACTGTTCAACGGGTGTTTAAATCTTTTGTGGTAAGACCCCTATTGTCTATCTATTGTTATCGCAGCCCACTTGGGCCGTTCGGGGGTTAATGGGTTAAGTATTGTTAATTTGCCTAGATCTTTATTTACTTTTTTTAAAAACCTTAAGTAACTTACTCATCCTCTGTTTGTTTTTTGTTAGCTGGTTTTTCTTCTTTGCCGTTTTCTGGCAGAGCTTTCTTCCTATTGACATAGACGTCGCCTAGCCCTTGCTGAAATAGAAAACATAAATATTTCAGGGGTTGATAAAATAGCTGATATAAAATAACATTAATTGAAAGTTATTATATCCTCTTTCTTTCTTAGAATTCTTACCTGTTCAAAAACTTCTAGAATGGCTTCAACTATAGGAACCATCATGGTTGTTGCTGCAGCATTGGACACCCACATCGAAATGAACATAGTCACAAATGTCAGGCCTAAATTGAGTCTGTAAAAATAAAGGTTATTAATTATTATAATTTATTATTCTAATATTTTTTTTCTAAAATTAATAATGTTATGGTGCCTCTTCCACACAATAGTCCATGCTGGTCCACTTAAACGAGGTAAGTAATGGTGTACGGTGGCGGACGATGGCCAGTTCGGGCCCAAAGAGATTCAAAATGAGTCCAGAGACTAATCTGGAGTCTCTTAGGCCTGAAGAAAAGCAGCAGCAAGGCGAGTATTTAACCTACCGTCTATGCGAACAGCCGACGACTTGTACAGTCCACAGCGCGATTCTCTTCGGCAACTTCGAGTGTTGGACTCCGGCGGCGATCATGAGACCACCCATGAACATCATGTTTGTCTCCTTCATGTAAGCTGCGCACACTTTATCTGAATTCAGGATGCCCAGCGTCGGGAACAGAACGATGGGCAGCATCGAAGTAACCGGTAAGGGTAGAAGCTCCAGCACCCAGTATGTAGCCATGATGAGGACCACGTACATACATTTGAAAGCCTAAAAATAATTTAGAAATAAAAGGATGGTCATTAATTTTAAATAGATCGAAACTATTCCTAGCAAATGAGCGGCGATCGAGATACATCATACAGGGTGTTGCTAATGCACTTCGGGAATATAGTTTTAAAACGTCAATTAGATTTGTCTCACGTCTGTCTTACGGCTTACCATATCTCGAAAAAAAATTGTTGATGGCTAAAAGACATTAACAAGTTTAATTATTTATGGTATTATCAGCAGTTAGATAGGTACTTACGTTTGCATAATCTTTATCGGTGGGATCTGTGTATAAAATGGGTATAGGCAGTAGCAAAATTGGTGTGATGACGACTAAAATTGATTTCCAGTAAATGGAGAAGAATAAACTAAGTCTTTGTACGAATGTGGCGCTAGACCCCTTTGAAAAGTAGTATGTTGTGCCCCTGAAACAAAAGTTAACGATTTTTAAGCCTATAATGATTATTATAATCAGCGCCATCTCTTGACGTTTGAATGACAATAAATAATGCAATGAGATTTGAAATAATAACTGTATTTTAAAAAGATAAAACCGATTTCAAAATTGTACGTAATTGAGAATTAAAACTCCCTATCTCCAAAACTACTGAACCGATTTTTATGAAACTTGCACTGTTCCCTAAGTTGAACAATACCTGGTACAATAAAAAAAGAATCACTTAAATCGGACTTGTAGTTCCGGAGATATGCGTGAACAAATATAAAAACATATATACATACATACATACATACACTTTTGAAATTTGGCACATTTGTTCAGAAGCTGTTATAGATTAACATATGCAAAAACTGGGCAGTTCTGGAAATATTACATACATACGCGTCGAATTGATAACCTCCTTTTTTTTGAAGTCGGTTAAAAATGATAAAATAATTATTATTTTACGCAAGATTACATCAATGTTATTTGTTCGTTTCAATTCTGCTAAATTGATAATCATAATATTAGAATATTTTATTTTAAAATAGTTAATATTTTATTCTTACCGTCCTTCTTCCCCAACCCCATTTTCAATGGTGCTAGACATTTTTCTCCTATAATAATTAAACTATTGAAATTGTAAGGCCCTCTTCTTATCTCATTCTCGACTACCTGCAACAAAGAAAACAATATTTTTATTAATTATTTTTGTCATTGAATCATTAGGCTGTTTGATTTGTATTCTTTGAGAAATTTTAAGTAATAATTAAAAAGCTTTTCTGTCAGTGTCCTTTCGAAAAAAAAAATGTCAAATGTGACATCTGTTACCTGCTGTTACCACTCTGAAAAAAAAAAATCTGTTACTGTCAAACTACATGTAAACAAAAATAAACTCTCGAATAAAATTATACACCTAATTCTGTAAATAAAGTGAAACAGTTTTTATATTTTGAATATTTCTCGGAAGAAGAAAATAATTTATAAAAATTTCAAGGTTTCCGTTCTATAAATGAGTAAAGAGGAAGTAAAGTCGGAGGCCGATGGTATGTAACTTCAATTTTACGTAAAATTTTATTTTTGTACATCATAAACTGGAAAAAGAATGATTTAATAAAGTACCATAGTTTTTCTTTTATAATTATTAGAAAGCTAGGTAGGTACTATTTGTTTCTAGTCTTATCAGAATATTATATTTTTTAGATTACAATATAACCTCAAATTTCAGAAACAACCATAACAAATGGACTTTCTACGTATAATTTACTCTTCATTTTACGCACACAATTTTTCTGTATCCATAATACATGTTTAGGTTTTCAAAGCATTACCCTTCCTTTTGTTTTTGCCATTATCCAGTTGAATGGTATAAGTGTACATACTTTTAGGTGTAGGATATACTATATAGCCTATCTCGATCGTTGGAAACTCGGACACAATAGAATTTCGATTGTAATGCCGCGTGCCGCTTGGGGATTGATGGTAAATGATAAAAGCATTACAATTTTAAAAGCATTTGACTCCTTTCTAAACACATGACTATGCTTAATAAGTTTTGTGCTCAGCTAGTGACTAGGGTTGCCATCCTCATATTTAAAAAACCAGGTTTGAAGTTACAAAAACCAGGACAATTTTGTCCAAAAACAGGACACATAAGACTTGTGATAGCAACATTAATATCTAGAAAAAGGTACAATTTAAGTTATATCAATAAAATAATTTAGTTAAAACTAGTTATCATAAAATAAAACAAACACTTTTGTTTGTAACAAAATTTTCAACTTAGGTAATTTGTAGGACTGTTTAAAAACTATCTAGGATGTCCCAGGAGTCAGGACACTATGAAAACTAGGACATGTCCTGAGTAAACAGGACGGTTGCCAACCCTAAGCTAGTGTATAATAATAATTATGATCTTAGTGTTTCTACGATAATAATATTGTATTGCTATGCTATGCTATGACAATGACAAACTGCAGTTTAATTGACTCGTATAACACTCTCATATTACATAATCTTAATAAGTATTAATTGATATCCACGATATACAATACTCAATATTGTATTGCAACTTGCCCATGAATTATCTTACACATGTAAAGTATTAACTTGAAGTTAATATAAATATCATTCACTCTGTTCAGATGTGGTTTTTGCACACACCAATTCAACGCCACCCCAACTCACAGTTTAGCATTAAATTCTCAGCTTTAATATGTAGTGTCATTTAGGAGTTACATTAACTAATTACTAACTTGCGAACGACTACTCGCCAACTGGATTTTCTAACAATATAGCTTACATTTCCATTACCTGCTGTGAGTTGGGTTAAAGTAGATTTGGTCTAATGGGCCTTTATATTTACAGTTGGTGCTTGACTAGATCAGTTGAAAACTGAGTTTGGTCTAATGGGCCTTTACTTCCTTTAATATTTGTAGTTGGTGCTTGGCTAGATCAGTTGAAAACTAACTCACAAAGCATTTGAATCATCACTTGCATGCATACTCTTATGTTTTAATGTTGTTCAACCAAATCTGCAGAAACTTTCTTTGTGTTTAAATATTTTATAGGTATACCTTGTGTAAGTAAGTTATAAAAAGAGGACTTGGTAATTATTATGCAATAATTATATTTTAACATTACAAGTCCTAGCAATCATTTAAAAAAATATTATATCAATACTAGAAGATAGTGTGATACTTACGAGTATGTATACCTTATAAAATCCTAAGAAACATGGTCCGCTGTTTATTTGTTTGAGCTATATTTCTTTGAATAGTGAAAAGCAAAAACCTTTAAATATTCTACATAGACGTAAAGTACCTTACATTCTGGCCAACATTGTACATGACACAATGGCTTGCTTTTATTTAAATTAATGTGTTGTTAACTTGTTTAACAATACAATGATTTGTTGATTTAGCATCATTGATGTTACGCAATATTTAATGAATCAAAACTTCTAAGTATTTCAATATGGCACAAATAGAAAATACACTATGTTGTGTTATTCGTAATAATTATAAACAGGATAGGTATAGGTGAGGATTAAATAGTTAACAAAAGGAAATGTTATTTTTAACGGACTTCAAAAAAAGGAGGTTATCAATTCGACGCGTATGTATGTAATATTTCCAGAACTGCCCAGTTTTTGCATATGTTAATCTATGACAGCTTCTGAACAAATGTGCCAAATTTCAAAAGTGTATGTATGTATGTATGTATGTTTTTATGTTTGTTCGCGCATATCTCCGGAACTACAAGTCCGATTTGAGTGATTCTTTTTTTATTGTACTAGGTATTGTTCAACTTAGGGAATAGTGCAAGTTTCATCAAAATCGGTTCAGTAGTTTTGGAGATAGGAAGTTTTCATTCTCAATTACGTACAATTTTGAAGTTGGTTTTATCTTTTTAAAATACAGTTATTTTAACTACATACCTATTCATTGATAAGTAACAACTAACAAGTCTATAATTATGTATTAAATTACTATATTACATAGTTGTGTGAATCTAAAATTCGTTTTCGACATAAACCTCACGATGAGTGATGACTGATGACGCATATGAGTGAAGCCATAGAAACAAGGGGTTAGCCCAGACGGAAAATGTCGCTATAGCTAATTTGTAAATTGTAATAACCTCATTCCAAGTTGATTATGTAACTCGGTATCAAATGTGGAAGTGTATAATATAACTATTTACTAATACGCTTATATCCGTGAACACGTAAATAAAATATCCCACGGTGTTTAAGGTGTAAAAGTCTGTGGTACTTCCAAATCAGTTCAATAGTGTTCAGCAATATTCACCAAACATTCTCAAAAACATCTCAAACTGCCGCATTCAGAGACATTTAATGATAATTTAACTTCAAATTAACGTACCTACCAAGTACCTACCTAGAGTTTTGATAATTTATGGGGCTTTCAAATTTAATTGCCGCCAAGTAATTAATAATATTCGTCGCTATTATACAAGGTACAAAAATACAAAATGGCAAATAATATATTATGCTAACTCTCATACATACCCGGCAACGTTGTTTTACCATTTGAAGTATTTCTACTTCATCAGTACATAATTGATACAAAATCTTACCCCTCCCTACTTCTATTGTCCCCTAAGAGGGGTGGGGGGAAAACTGATGTTAAGTTGGAAAATACAGTTAATAATATGACGTAAGTCCATTATAGAAAAAATTTGATACAAAATCTGACCCCCTTTTGGGTCCCCTTAGTGGGGTTGGGGGGAAAGTTTATACACCAGATGTTGAGTTGGAAGAAGACCAATATATCTGCGAAAACCGCATTCAAATCGGATCAGTAGTTTTCGTGTGATGCTGGAACAAACATACAGACAGACACGACAGACAGACAGACAAAAAACTAACCACATTTTTTGCTTCTATAGCGATGTAGTAACACCCCCTGCTTTTTTTTGAATATCTTTAATGTACAGAATTTTCATTTCTACAGTTTTATTATAATTTATGTATAGATAATACTGCGACAAATTACAGGTAAGTTTGCACTCATGACTCACATGGATATAATTTATGAAAGTTATATCGTTTTGTGAACAAAATGGGTTCTCACGACGCGACCGGGTAAGATTGAGTGTCCATGGGCTGCAAGTGGCGAAAACTCATGACACTGTAAAATGATGTGGAAATAATGGAATAATTAAAGTAACAACTGTGTTAATCTATGGCGTAAGATTTATATTTCTGACTATACCATCTGGGGCTCGTTGTAAATTGATGGGGGCATTCGATCAAATATTTCTAGATGGGCCCTATATCAGTAAAAATCGTCCCGTTAATAATAAAACGGACCTACAATAAATGTATAAAAAAATTCTGACCTCACGGCCTCTTGGACCGGGGCCCTTTTTTGACCGGGGAAATTTTAAATTAAGTAATTAATATTATTTAGTGCATACGTCATTCTAAGCTACACGTTTAATGTTGTTTGTATAGATAAAACAATAATAAAGTTAATAGTATTAGGAGGTTTCCAATAAAGTTTTCCTAATGAGGTTGTTACGCAATCGCAAATGAATAGTTTTGTTTCCTAACCAGCAAATCCGTAATTTCAACCAAAGTTAAAATGTAAAACTAATAAGCTATAGGGTTAAAAGGTTTAGTTTTAGCCCGAAGAATAAAGGCCGTCACAGTCTTAGCTATAATATATATTAATATGTTTATACTTTATAGCTAGGCATATTAATATATATTTTCTATACAATTTTCGCGTGACCACACACCACAGTATAGCAATATCCCTACAGTAGTGAAACGAATGTACTTGCGCAGAGCAACGGAGGGGTATCCGCGGGGAAGCGGGCGGCGCGGGCCCGCGCCGTCAAACTCGCGGAGTTTGTACGAATTCGCGCGCAGGTGTGACGTTGGCGCGTTGTCTACGAATTTTGTGTTGTAAAACGATAACTTATCTTATAAACAATGGGATATAATAAGTGTTCAGTGTACAGAATATGTAAATCTGATTCAAAAAACAAAAAGGATTTAAATTGTCATAAAATATAATATCGACTCACAGTTCACACTAATATTGTGTTGGCCTTGGTGGAATTTATTTGCAATTTGCATCTCTGTTTTATTGTCTACGTTGTAAGAAGTGTAACAAGGAGAGAAACAATATAGAATAAAAATAAAAAAAAACTGTCAAATACCCTGTTACATACTAATTAGTACCTACCTAGCTAGGTACACAGGGCCACACATCAAGTGTAACATTATGACATTTGGACCGCCCTTACCGCGCACGTAATAAGAGCGAGTTTTGAAGTGCTTCTGTTACACCTGACGTGTGGCCTACCGTACCTACCAATTGTTATAATAATTATGATTAATTGTTGTTGGATATTTTACATATCCGAATACGTCTTCATTATTTTAATCCTTCGATCGTGGATTCTTGGAAATCTATTGTTATTCTATTGTATCTTGCTCACCGGTGAGCTTAAGGGGCTTGATAGGTTAATAAAATTTTTAAATCCATACTAATTAGTAATTACTAATATTATAAATGCGAAAGTGTGTCTGTCTGTCTGTCTGTTACCTCTTCACGCCCAAACCGCTGGACCGATTTTGCTGAAATTTGGCATGGAGATACTTTGAGTCCCGGGAAAGGACAAAGGATACTTTTTGTCCTGGAAAAATGTACGGTTCCCGTGCGATTAACGAGTTTTGGCACAACGGAGTTGCGCGCATCATCTAGTAAAGAACTCAAATCATCTAAAAATAAAGTTTCACGTAAATATCTGGCAGTACGACATAATATGTAAATATAACACGCTGATTAATTACAAGCACAATATTTTATTTTTATTTTATTTCCCGTTTCGTGGCAAGTGGCAACCCTGGCATATATGCTTGGTACTTACACCGGTGGCGGCATCGTGCGACATCAAAGGCGTTGCTATACTGTGCCACACACTGAGCTATAATATATATTTCTGGTCTCAGTGTGTTTAGTACGGTATATTAATATATATTATAGCTAAGTCTGTGACGGCCTTAAACGCTGTGTACAAATGAGGATATTTTTAAGATGCCAATCGTTTTATAGAGTCTAAAAATTCCCACTTCAAAGGCGCAAAGCAAATAACTGCATCAAAAATTGATGCAGTTTTTGCCTAAAACCTGCATTGAGGCCTTGGGCCTTGAGTAACAAAATCATGATTTTCGATTTAAGTATTAAAAGACATCAATCATGGTTCATGTTTTATATTTTAGCACGTTACCAGTTACCACTTACGGCCTTACCATATTCGACAAGGACATAGGCGTTATTCATTTACACCTTATTATGTTGACAGTGAATTTTTGGCAGCACCAATACAGATGGAACTTTGTACTTTTATTTCACGTATATTATGAGGATCTAAAATGATTATAATATATTTAAACGCAAATTTAAATATAAATTAATGATTAAAATATATTTAAACGCATATTAAGTTTTTTAACGCTCGCTATAACATTATATTATGTACATGTAGTAAATTCTGATATTATGCTATTTTAATAAGTTTTTCTTGAAACTGAAAAGTCTTAACTCTTAGGTATCATGTAGGTACTGGATATAAAGAAATAATTAGAAATTAACTAAGCTATAATACATATTATTTTATTCTATATTTTTCTAGATGTTCCGCGCGTCTCCGCTCGCGTAATTAAGAGGATGCGCTAACACTTTTTTCCATACAAACGTATTCCCCAATTTCCTCCCTGGAAAATGCGTTTAGACAAATGATTTTTGTATACAATATTGGGATCTGTGAAAGATATGCCTCTACGTTCGATGTTTTTTTTTTTAATTTACTAATAAATAAAAAAATATGACCCTTCAAAAATCGCAAAAAATAATGTTCCGTACCCCGCCAATCAACTGACCTTAAAACAAATTTGAAAGATCTTTATAGTAAAATAAAAACGTAGAGGCATAGACTCACCCTTTCTGAAGATATTTAAAAAAATTAATTAGATAGACTCTATTTTTAAGGAGGAATCAGGGGAATACGTTACCTCGATTTACTAATTTACTATATCTGTCTCTAATCTCTATCACAATTCACAAAACACGTGCCAACGCAGGGTGAACCGTGAAGCGTGATGGCAATAGTTTCTTCGTTAAAATTTTACTGTATTAGCGTTTCGTCTTAATGAATTCTGTAGGAACCGCACATTACCCCGCTAAGTAGAAACCTGTGTATAGGACACGTGGGTTTATCCTAGTACATAAATATTATATTATCTATGTCAACATAAATATTATATTATCTATTATCTATGTCATTACATAAAAATCGGACCAGTAGTTCTGAGATTAGCGCATCACAAAACAAACTCTATTAAGCTTTCTCTTAGGCATAATATTAGTTGTAGTCTGTAGAGCCTTAAAGTACATAAAGTGTACTGTTTATTATGTAGCTAATTATTATTATGAAAATTGAAAACTAGCAAAACCTAACATTAGTCTTAGCTAGTTTAAGAGACCTCAATTAGTAGGGCATAGTACCTGATAGGAACCTTGATCTAGACTTGATCTAAAGTCCTAGATTGTCAAACGACCTCTTTAGTGATTAACTGTTCTTAGAACGGTTTTATATGTGACATACGCGTTTTTATAGCTTATGCCGTAAGGCCGTCACAGACTTAGCTATAATATAATATACCGTATTAATATACCGTACAAAATACACTGAGACCAGAAATATATATTACTAGCTGTCCCGGCAAACGTTGTTTTGCCATTTAAAGTATATTTTCTACATCATCAGTTGATACATGTTTTACCCCCTCTTTTGTCCCCTAAGAGGGTGTGGGGGGGAAGGTCATACACCAGATGTTAAGTTGAAAAAGACAGTTAATACCTAATATGAAGTAAGTCCACTAAAGAAAAAAGTTGTATACAAAATCTGACCCCTCTTTGGTCCCCAGAGAGGGTTGAGAGGGGAGGGGGGGAGGATTTTTATACACCAGATGTTGAGTTGGAAGAAGACAAATATAATATATCTGTGAAAACCGTATGCAAATCTGTGAAAACCGTATGCAAATCGGATCAGTAGTTTTCGTGTTAAAGAAAAAAGTTTGATACAAAATCTGATCCCCTCTTTTGTCCCCTTAGAGGGGTGGGGGGAAATAATTTTATACACCAGATGTTAAGTTGGAAGAAGATAAATATATCTGCGAAAACCACATTCAAATGGGATCAGTATTTTTCGTGTGATGCTGGAACAAACATACAGACAGACAGAAAGAGTGACAGACAGACAGACAGACAAAAAACTAACCACATTTTTGGCTTCTATAGCGATGTAGTGACAAAGGTGTAATTTCGGGTGTCATTTCATATCTTTTATGTACAGAATTTTCATTTCTACAACAGAATATTGTCTTCCTCTCGCACGCGCTTTGGTGTCGCCCACTATCGTAATATTTTAATTTCGCCATAATTTCAAAACCAAACGTCCAATTTTAATCATTCAAAGACCAAATATTATCTACATAAACTGTACTTAGTGATAAAATAATTTATTTTGATAAGGATTAATAGCGTGAGTAAAATATATCCGTTTAAATGTAGTCCAAAAAAAATTCAGGATTTTTAAATAAATAAATGGTTATTGTGCCTCACTCGACATAGATAGGTATAGTGTGTCGCGGACTTTTTTGTAGATATTTATAAGATCTACAATTACTTAGAACATTTTATGGTTCTATCTTTTATAGTTTAGGCAGCGTACGCAAAATAGGTAACTTTTCTAGCTGATTTTTTTACACCTTGCGTCCGAAAAACTCAAATATCTTACGGAACCCTACTTTTTTTCAAAATAAAATGTAGCCTATGTTCAGCAGAAATAATGTAAGATTCCAATAGCAAAAGAATTTTTCAAATCGGTCCAGTAGTTTCGGAGCCTATTCGACTCAAACAAACAAACAAACAAACAAACAAACAAACAAACAAAAAATCAAATCTTTCCTCTTTATAATAGTAGTGTAGATAGCTGAGTGTGTGGTCACGCGAAAATTGTATAGAAAATATATAGTAATATGCCTAGCTATAAACATATTAATATATATTATAGCTAAGTCTGTGACGGCCTTTATACTGGTACAAAACATTTTCTTTTTAAGTGAATTTGGTTAACTCAATACTCGTAGGAAAGTTATTCATTACATTTTGTGATTAAAATTATGAGTCGAAGTTTAGCTGTAGTTTAGATGCTAAAGTAGAGCTAAGTGCCAATTTTCAATACATTTGCCGTAAATAAGTTGACTGTAATTCGTATATTATGTATTATCAATAAATTATGTAACGAATTTTTTTTTACGTCGCGTCGCGGTCGTTTCGAATTCCGATGTCAAATAAGTAGAGGATAATATTATCGCCAGTACTTACTGCAGCAAGAGTCTTGCTGGAGTTGCTGGTGCTGCCTGACAAGACAGTAAACAAAAGTTTTGTTCGTCGTTTGAGTTTTGACAAACGTTTTTGTCAATATTCTGATATATGACGTGAGCAACATGTCGGATTTTGGTCGGATTGTTTACATGTAACTCATGTAAGTAGTTTACATGCATACAGCATAATGTACAATATGTGCTAGTTGCACCTGCTGCTCCGACCTTTACGTAACTAAATTGTAGAAGTTGAAATAACAGATAAGACTTTTTCCTTTTTCTGACGACTTTTTTCCTCGATTTCATAGAGCCATAAAGGTTCAAAACTGTTAAAATTATGTAAATTGTTGTACGTAGATGTTTTAAAATTCAATATAAATTATTCAAAATGTGCGGCCAATTGTTTTTGTGGTCATTTCGAGAATAATTAACTCTTCGCCTGTGCTGTGTGCTGATTCCGATGTTTGTTAGTTTTCAAGTTTTCACGTCTAGGTTTACCTTTAAATGTAGTAGAAATACTAAACTCTAAATGCAGTCATTTTGTTACTCCACTAGTGGAAACAAAAGAAATGATTTAGAAATGTTTTAGTTCCTTGAATTTATTGTCAACTATGAACAAGATGACGTCCGCAAATCCGTTGCGCCAATTTCCAAAATTCGTTTATATCGCGATTCGCGCAGGAAGCGTGCATTTTTCTGGGCTAAAAATTACCTAATGTCCTTTCCCGGGACTCAAAGTACCTGCATATCAAATTTCAGCAAAATCGGTTCAGCTATTTGGGCGTAAAGAGGTAACGGACGTAACAGACACACTTTCGCATTTATAAGGAACCAATATAATAAGGGTAAAAACGGGACCCTATTACTAAGACTTCGTTGTCTGTCTGTCTCCAGGCTGTAACTCAAGAACCGCTATAGCTAGACTTCTGAAATTTTCACAGATTTAATGTAATATATCTGTTTTCGCTATAACAACAAATACTGAAAATAAAATAAAGTTAATATTTAAGGGGGGCTCCCATACAAGAAACGTGATTTTTTGGCCTTTTTTGCTCGTAATCAATAATGGTAACAGCTAGGCACTTGAAATTTTCTCAAAATCTTTAGTTTGTACATAAGTAATTACTTAATAATAAAATTAAAATAAAGCAAATATTTAAGGGGGCCTCCCATACAAAAAACACAATTCTTTGTCTACTTTCGCTCTATTTTGGCTCTATACCGGTACGAACCCTTCGTACGCGAGTCCGACTCGCACTTGGCGGATTATTTTGATGATGATGATGTCATGGTTTCCCTATAAGGGAGCTTTATTTCTCCTGCGTATATGCCGATTGCCGTCCCCTTAGATCTGCCTCAGTCCGTAGTCCGTATCTACGAAGACAATCGTTATTGTGTTTCATGGACGTGATTGTCATTGTGATTTCTTATTCTATTCCACTATAAAATACGCAAGGAATATTCCCAAGGCAATGTTTTATTACTAACATAATTTCAAACCAACTTTTGAGCAGGTGAAATGGTGTAAAACTAAAAACTAATTATTATACATCAATTTGAATACTGGCAGTTTCATTGAAACTTGTGATATAAATGTTCATATTTTTGTACAAAAAGCAAAGAATTCATAATAAATGTTACAGCTCACGAGAACAATAAATAGGTAATAACAGAGATATTGTTATTATGGAAGAGTATATATGTAACAAGAATTAGTCCTTACGCCCGTTAGCATATAATATACATATACATATAAATCACTTGTCCAAATGCCATGTCCTCTCTTTAATTACTACGAAAAACGAGAGAGATAGAGATAGATTTTAATTTTTAACCGAAGTCTCAACTATTAAATTGGACTATGGATTATGGTAAAACAGCACAAGTAACTATAAAATATTTTAAATACCGAATATTATGTAGCTACGTCTGCGCAGTTCATGTTGGTAACCCTGAATTTTAGCAATTCAAATGTCTGACGTCTGACGCAAAACCGCGCCCCCAGTCCAGGCTGACCCGCGTCATATTACGTAACTCTTTCACCTTGGACTCCGACTTATTCTTGGGAATTTTTATAGCTCCATCTACTGGGGATCTATTTATACTGGTCCTATCCGCAGCTGCGATGCTATGAATTCATCGAAATTTAAATATTCGCTCTGTTTTGTTTGGGAGTACGGTTGCTGATCGGTCCGGGGATCCTATTTTCATGCCTAGAAAGTAGAATCTCAGACCGACTCGCTGGCTGCACGTGTGGTATGAGAATCGGACTCCTGAACAAAAGATGTCAGCCGTTAAGGCGCAGTGATCGTTGCAACTACGTAAAATGGGTTTTTTAAATACTGTTTTTTCCTAAGGAAATGTCATTATTTCAGTATGAAAAAAATACCGTTTTATAATTGAGAAAATTTACTACACGAATTGATATATCAGTACACAATTTGTAAAATTCGGCTCGATAGAAAAAAATCTCAAAGATGACTCTTTTATCGCTGTTTTTCATAAATTAAATCATTTTATGGCTAAATTACACACTTTCTAGAAAAAACAAAAAATGTAGTACATTTGTCATAACATAACCTAAACTATTTGATATATTTGATTTATGTAATACTAAAAACAAAAACACAGGAAAATTAATACTAAAAAAATGAACTCGAGTCCGCGACGCTCAGCCGATCAGTCGCGCTGCGGTGCTCTTTGAGGTTGGACCTGTGCCAAAGTTTGCGCTGCGCGATCGTTTCGAACATCTCGAAGTATTTTGTAAATATAGGTACTTTATTTGTGAAGTTGACTTATAAGTTTGTAAATTTAGTGAACGTATTTTGTAAATATATTTTTGTAAAATAATTAAGATAACTTTGTGGTGTAGTGTTAGTAATTAAAAGAATAAAGTTAGTAATTAAGTAAATAAAAGAAAAAAGAAACTGTCAAAGTTCGCGAGACGAGAACTATACAAAAAAAATTCTGAAAATATCAAACAGTAAGTACTAAATAATTTTCTTCTATTTTGCTACAAAAATAGGAATTTATTCTACAAAAGCTTACAAACCTATAGGTACTCAAAGAGCGAACTAAAAGTCAGTATATTATAATACAAAGTTTTTTTTCGTTTCTTTTTTTTCAGGCAAAAATCTTCTGGTACTGGAAATTTATTGAAAGAAGTAAATACAGCGTCACCAGAATCGTACGTAAAAACTTACATATTTTATTACTGTTGTAAACATAGACTTATATATTACTATATTGAATCTTTATAAAACACATAGATTTATAACGCGTGTCTCATTATTACGGTTATCGAAATTTATAAATAACCCCTATCCTTACTTCTCGTATTATGTTGGATCAAAGTATATATTAAATAATAATAATTAGTAAATAATAATAAAGATTTCCTGCAAAAGATTCCCGGGATTTTCAGTACCGGAGTTTCCCGGCTCTTCACCCTAACAGCTAACCGAAACTTTGAGAAGTTCGAACCACGATTCCAAAGAATTACTTCTTATTTTCGTTTTTTTTCAATCCCGGGATTTCGGGACGAAAATCCCGGAATTGACAAAAAGTCCGGGATTATATTCCGTAGTAAGAAGCAATTCTTTGGAATCGTGGTTTGAACTCCTTCTCAAATACGCTATTACATATCTTGCAAAACTTTATAGTGTTAAGTTTTTTTTTCAATCCCGGGATTTCGGGACGAAAATCCCGGAATTGACAAAAAGTCCGGGATTATATTCCGTAGTAAGAAGCAATTCTTTGGAATCGTGGTTTGAACTCCTTCTCAAATACGCTATTACATATCTTGCAAAACTTTATAGTGTTAAATCAGCAGTTATAATATGATTTTCTTTCAGATTCAGAGAAAACGAAAATTCTCCAGAAAATACGAACACTTTTATAGAACTACGTCCAGTTTTGGCAGATTTCGCAGAATTTGGCAGAAAGAAAAAATGGAAGAAAAGCTGATAAGTTTTTACAAAAAACATATGATACCCGAATTAGTGGATTCCCGAAATGCTCGCGGTATGCCTTTACGCGACTCTTAGCCATTTATATCAATTTTTTTAATTTTATGTTAAAAGATAGAAGTTTTTATGTTAAAAAGGATTATTTTATGTAACCAAATAAATGCTAAAACCTACTAGTATTTTATTTTATTCAAAAAACGGTCGGTTGTAGGTCGGCAGTCCAGGAGCGGTCGGCAGGATGACTAGAACCCTTTTTCACTTTCAAAATATCTGCATTGAAAAAATTTCGGGGATTTCCGTATACTTTAAAAGCTTTTTGAATATAATTATATTCAAAAAGCCTTTAATTATATTCAAAAAGCATTTTTTCAATGCAGATATGTTGAAAGCGAAAAAGGGTTCTAACATTTTTGTATAGAGCCTGGCATACTTACTACTACGGGAGGCCTAAAACAATTTTTTTTATTACTAACAAGCTAATTTTTTGTGAGTAGCTTCATTTTGATGAGACTAACAACATTTTTATTTGCGAAAAATTTCGAAAGTGGTAGCTAACAGAGATAGAAAGGATTTCATACTTTGAATTGATGGTCCTAAAATATGGACTGTTTTATTTGTAGGACAATGTTACTCTTAAATTATATGATTATTAATCTATCAATACACAAAAAATCAGCTCGTTAGGGTTCCGTCTTAGGGTTCTGTAATCAACAAATCTTGGTTGACTACGGTACTCTAAAACGGAACCCTAACCAGCTGATTTTTGTATATTGGTAGGTTAATAGTTATATAATTTAAGAGTAACATTGTCCTACAAATAGAACAATCATATTTTAGGACCAAAAATTTGATCTAGGGCTCCCTGACTATCATTCTGTACTTGTTCAAAAATATGGATTTTTATACTACTCCAGAGTCCAGTTATAGTGAACATTTTAAATTATTTTGTGTCAAAATATGACATTATGTCATAAAACAGGCACATAAAAATGAGAAAATTGTTTTTTTGAACACATGGGACTATACGATACCCCCAACAAATTTTGTCACTAGATATTTTTTGTTTAAATTTACTCTATCGATTAGCATATTTTCCATCAGTGGTTTCAAAATATTTATGATACTAATCTTATTTTATATCTTAAGATATAACATCAGTAATTTCATAAAGCTTTAAAAATCCCGGGACTTCCGGGACTGTAATATTTTTCCAATCAGAATAGGGACGTCACCAGAATAAGGATGCGTGAAGACGCGGCGCGCGGGCGGCCCCGCGCGCCGCTGCTATCGCGCCCCTCACCTCACCCCCTCAAAAGCGGCGTGGTGCTGAACTCACAGCGCCTTAAAGGATTTCTTCTAATTTTCATTCCAAATCTTAGTGTCTAGAGTACTCTAGAGGCAGCAGATTGTCCAGTGCATCATCATTCACCGCACGTACGTGGCTTTAAACACAAACTACAAAAGAATACTTTAATAATATGTGTGAAATTAATAAAGTCCTACGCAATTTTCTGTGAAAATCGGATGTTTTCAGAATGAAGTTTACGATGTTTTTCCTTGATTCCTAAAATTCACAGACCGATATTGCTACGAGAGCGAGGTTACTTTCTTTCCGACATTTCCGCTTTTAATTCGAGGTTAAACTGGGACATGCGCGGAATGGCGCCTAAAACCATACCAGAAATAAACTGAAGGTTGATCGGATCGCAGATGTGCGTAAATACGCTGTTTGCTTTTTTAAATTAAGAATAGACTCAGCTGATCATGTGATACCATATTATGTAACAATTGGAAACAATTTGTTCAAAAGAATAACGTAAAACAATTTATCATACGTCCGTCGATGATTTATGGAAACTGTAAAATATGTTTGACGAATTTCTACATTGGGAAACATAATGGAAATATAAAAGATCTGGATCAAACCATTTCATCCATGGCCATTTAAAGTAGACCAAAACTTTTTTTTAACCTACTTCAAATAAGGTGCCTAAAAGATAATATTTAGGCCTAAATCTTAATGTTTCTATTAAAATATATTGTATAAAATTACTTCAAAGAGACATACCATTATTTGGGTCACTATAACAACTGTTTTGATATTATGACACACGGAATGTACGTATACACAAAATGTCCTGCCGGCTACCACACAAAATGTCCGCGTCCTGTTTCCGCGTCCGAAACCTGTTTTTAGAGCGTGTAGCTTCTTTATGTTCTGCTTCATTGTTTTGATTACAAATCATTTTTTTAGCTTTGTCATCGTCGGCTTTATTGATTACGTTAATGCCTTTATATTTTTTATATGTAGACAGTATATATATTGGTCCTGTGTCCTCTAGAGCTGAGCTCTGTCTCTCTTCTATGTTAACAGCTGTTGCTGATCAATAATGCAAAAGGACCTACTATTTTTGAACATTTTTCACTCTTTGAATGACCTACACATTCATTTCTTCGTGAACGTAAATGTAACGTTTTATTTATAGGTTGAGTCCAAAAAGTATATAATCAAAGGTTCCCAAAGGTCCCAATAGACATTCATTTGCTATGTATTATTTACATTTGTCATAATTCACAATTTTTCGAAACTAAATGCGTTAATTATCATGAATTAACGGATATTGGTTAACTGATAAGGTTTTCCGCTCTATCTACTTAGTTTTGTTCTAGTCAAACCATTGTTTAATCCTGCCTCTCGAAATTCAATCACAAATTATTTGGTACAATATATGTAAAGGGGTTTGGTAAATCTTCATTATAATTTGTTTTATTATTTTTTATATTATTCAGATTAATAAAATGCAATGTGATTGTTTAAGCTTCTTGTTCAATATTCCTTTTGGTCGATTTTGTCTTATATATTGTGTAGTGTAATATTACCGAAGCTCTTATGATTTTTAAACAGTAGTTTGCATTTACAGAAGCTCTTGCAGTGTCAATACCATTTTACAAATCAAAATGATTTTAATGTCATTAACCGCAATTAGAGCATGCGTTTTCCCATTAATAACCAAATGCGTCTACTTGGGTAATTGCCACGGGCAAATGACTCCTGACAGTGTACTTCACTTGGTCAGGTACAAAATTGCCTTCAATTTTAATATGCTTTTCTTTGTGTTGCTAGACAAGGATATCTTTAATTTCCTGAATAATTATTTTCACTTGTAGTGTTTAGACAATAGCATTCAATATTCGTTTCTTTGAATTTAATTAGTGTTGATATGACCATTTTTGCTTGTCCTAGCGGCCACAGCTTCGTAGCTTGTGGCACACTTGTGGCTTATGCTATCAAATACTTATCAGTTTGTCCCTATCGTCGGGAACCTCCACGTCACGTAATGATAGCTCATTGTTTCGAGGTCTGCCGTGTTCAAATTCATAACAGACCTTAAACTTTCTAACGCAGGTTGACAAAAACCAGTCTTTTTATGGCCTTTTTTGTACCCACTCTTTGATAGAGATGTTCACTTGTCTATAACGTGATCGTGGTGATATTTTGTGACAGTAGCCGTTAGCCCACTTGCGCTTAGGTTAAACTGTAAACATTTCTTTCCCTTATTTCTAACAGAAAAGTCATGATATAAAAACCCCGTTCCCATTATTCCCCAACACCTCTTACTAGTTACTGACAACATAAGCTTTATTTCTCAAAAGAAACAGTCTGTCTTGCCAAAATCTTTTGCAAGCCTTCTCATAATTTAAATTATTTGTACTTAGGTATCTGAGATTTTGTTCCTTGTGTATTGGCACCTGGCGGTAACGATCGGGCGACCTTGCGGCCTTTCTTTCCTGATTATTTGGTAATTCCGTATTACCAATCTAAATTAAATATGGCGCGAAAAACCGAACCATTTGCATTTTAACTTCTACTCGATGCATGGCCCAGCTGATTTTATAACTTGAGATACAAATATTATTAATATTAAGGATGCTACTAGGTTATCGGCTTTTGGATTGTGGAGGGATTACATAGATAAGAATTTGTTCTAGTTCTTATGATCTGTTTGTACTTGTACTCCAGTCTCCAGCCTCCAAATTAATTAAACTCAAACTTAACTGTTATCAGATATAAATTCTACTTCGCTTGCTTATATCCAATCTTTAAAAATATTTAAAAACGTGTTAATTTTTGCTAACGTATAAAATGTTATGATTTATGCCCTTGACAAATCTTTTCATCAAACATAGACCGGCACTCGGCAGGGCTATCACGTAAAAATAGCGATCAACAATCCACTAGCAATTAGCAATAATCGCGCGATCGATTGCTGGGTATAAAAACAACAGTGTCATGTATTATAGCGATCGATTGCAATCGTATTGTTTTGGGTGATACGTGATAGGAAATTGCGTTTTTGGAGCAATTATCGCGCAATAATTGCTATCGCATTGCTCTCGCAAGATATGTGATAGCCCAGCCGAACTTTTGCAAGTTTTAATATTCATTTAGTTTTTGTCACTCACAATCACCATTGCATTAGTTATTATAGTTCAAATTTTTCAAAATATTTCCAGGGCCTGTAGACAAGTGTCAAAACGCTAACGCTAACGTTACAAAATGTATGGGATTTGACATTACTCATTAGTATTCGCTAGCGAAGCGATGACTTATGTCAAATCGCATACATTTTGTAACGTTAGAGTTAGCGTTAGCGTTTTGACACTTGTCTAGGGGGGCAGAACTTATGTTAGTCACAAATGAAAGGAACTCCACAATCTATCTTCCATGCTTGAAAGATTTTAGGTCATATGAGAAGTCGAAGCTCTTAGGAGTTTTGTCTTACCCCAGACATAGCGTCTAATGTCTAGACATGTTTATACAGTCTGGATTTTTAATTCGATACGAAATACGAGTAGCTGTCTCTTAATTTCATTTCTTTATCGTGTGAAAGGATGAGTGAAAGAAGGACGATTCAGCAAACCTAGAATCTATTCCATATCTGTCGCTTTCTGAATTCTCTCTCGAGGTGTTATGTAATTAGTAGAGGAACGTGCTGTATTTAAAGAATTTTTCTAGAATTATGTAGACTTTTATGAATTTATTCAATAAAGTCTACATAAACACATGCTTGCGTCAAATGCTCGGATGATAGTTGTAAACGAGGAGTAATTATATCGGCATATAAATACATAATTAATAATGGAAGTAGTTTTTTTCTCGGGTTTATGTAATATGTACCAGTCACCAGATGATCCATGTCTAGCATTACGTAATTTCACAAAGTATAGTTGCAATATGGAGCCCTTAAAACGTTCTTCAACGCATTAAGCCCTTCCGCATTCACGTTTATTTTCAGACGGTGGGTCAACGTATTCGTGATCCACTTGCTGAATGCCATAATATTTTATCCTGTGCCCTGGCCTTGTCCCAGGCATCCCGAAACTGATGTATTTCATTTAATATTGTTTATCATGCGGTTAGCGTGCTTTGTGACTTGTGAGTTTTCTGGGTTAGATTTATTGTATTAATGCTGAGTGATCATTTCGTTCTGAATTTAAAGTTAGTCATACCGCAGAATATATTATATTAGTAGTACCAAGTCATACTTAATCTAATTTATCCTTTACATATTTTGCAAATATTAAACTTCTTTTAATAATTTAAAATGGTCTTTTGGTTTAATGGCCTTATCCAAATCTCGTGCTAGTCATAAAACTTTACACTTCTGGATATTGCAGTTTTAGCTTTACTTCTGCAATTCATACTCTGATATTCGATGATATCTACTCGTATATTCATACATTAAGATTTTGTATTCCCAAGAGCCAGGATACGAATCGAAATGTTAAAGTGGAACTGTTCAAAGGTCAACAACACGAGCGTATATTCGTACAGGTTTCGCAGGTAACTGACCTCATTTTGAAGCTTGGAGTGATTGTGATTTGCGATTACAGCTTGATGACAAGCGGACAGACAGAATGAATGAGAGTCAAGTCTCGGTGATAGGTGTGGGATAATGGGTTTGCGTACAACATGTCTAACATAAGAATTAAGAAATGCTCAGGAAAAACTGAAGGGAATGTTTGGTTTTCAGACCCCTTTAGTGGACTTGGTTTTGGTAGTTTGGTTGGTAGCTTTATTAAATTATTACGTTATTGGTAGGTATTGTATGCATGCCGATAGCGGCCGGGATGAGCGGTCTCTTTTATGAAGCTTTAGTTCCAATTGTTCCAATTTCTTTCCTGGTAAGGAGTTCTAAAATTATTATTATTCTTTTTGCTAATGTCTCATAATGACAACTGCAGACTATTTCCAGCATACGAAATCTCATTACCACCGCACATTCAACCGCTAGGCGAAAGTTTTAATACATGTGCAACTAGCGCAATATAATACGGGTACTATTAACTGTAATTTGCGAATGTAGGGAGTAATTCCCACTAGATGTATTAAAATTTAGCGTCTGGTTTGGTTCAATTTCAACTTTTAACGACATCTTAACCAGAAGATTTTAAAGTTGAAACAAAACTTTTTAGGCTTGTGGTTTTGAAACCTTTTGATAGAAAGTAAAAACTAAAAAGAGAAATACTGTAAAATGAAAACCGCAAATACCCGTCAGAAAAGTAAAATAAAAGTGTGTATCTCTAAAACTTTATGTCAAGTAAGTACATGAATTTTAAAAGTTTTTTCGGGAATCCCCCCAAAAATCGTTTATCGCTTCTGCTAAGCTTAGCGCATGCTCTTAAATCTTAATATCACGAAGGCCTAAGGCTATCTACGTTGTCGTTATCAGTGAGTCGTAATAATTACTTAATAATTAACCTTCAGCCTTCACACTAATTCACACTATCGAATGTAATGTCTTTTCAATGTCAAGAGAAACATCCGATATGCATTTTAGCATCAGTCATCAACTGACTTCTTACTTAATAATTGGCAACAGATCCTGCTAACCTTTTAGACGTTTATGGAATAAATAACCTGTGACCCACTTAAAAGGAAACAGGTATGTATAAAGATATAGCATCTTTTTGGCGAACCAGTAATCAGTATATTGGTTCCCCCTTAGATATTTTCTCAACGTTTAATAGTTCATACTGGATGACCTAGAACTTTTATTAGTGGCAAATGGCAATTGGCAATACGTGACAAGAAGAAGGGACAGATATTTATGTAGGGTATCTGGGTCAACACAAAGTCCGTGTCAAGTAAGATTTCTAAGAAACAATGGACAAATCACAAAACTATCCTCTATTAGCACGCGATCGAAAACAATTGATTATAATGATAAATCATCATTATATGTATAATATCAAATAAATAAATCATAATATAGTAAGATACATATCAATAAATCAAATAGTAAGATAACCAGAGTTTTAAAGTACATTTGCTTTACTTCCTCATGCATTATTAAGAATTGTGTCACCTTCCAGATTGCCTTGTCCGTTCACTAAGGCCCACTTGCGTAGATCTGGGTTAAAGTTAACTCTGAGTTAAACATCATGTCATATATTATATTATTCTGTTACTCACTTTAAAGAGTGATAGAAATGACATGATGTTTAACTCAGAGTTAACTTGTAACTCAGATCTGCGCAAGTGGGCCTAACAATTTTAATTTTAAAGTGGAATTAATTTATTTTATGATTTAAAGACAGTTCTGTTTATAGACAAAGAGATCCATTGATATTATTTACATCGAAAGACAAATCTGTACCGATACTTTTTCTACAATTCTAAATCGTCTGTACATTACACCTCTTTTAATCCCATGTGACTGCAAACTCAGGTTTCAATTTTATTAATAACTTCTTGGAAGCGAAACAAAGAGCATGTTTAACTGTCTTTTGTGAGTCATAACGGGTATATCCAAGCAATGTTTTTGATTCCCTTGTCAGAGATTATCCTGGATATGCAATTTTCATGAAACAATAGTCCAGACTCCAGACCCCAGGCAAGTTAAATTTTAAACCATCCCGCGGTTCTCTTGCTTATTGGTAGGTCTTGCTTATAGGCATTGGTAATTTTACGTCTTTTGTAAAGCGTATTTTACTTGATTTTATTTTAAAGCTAAGGTCTTTCTCTGGTTGGGGTCGCTGTTAATTGTTATAAATATTTATTCACATATTGTATGCATGCATGTATTTATTCACTTACTCATATTTTTCTACGTGTGATTTTATGGAAAAATCAGGATGGTGAAGATGATGTGTTTTATAAGTCATTCGTTTAATAGGAATAGCTGTTACCAATTTTTTTCGTTAGATTCTCCCACTGCAATGCGAGAAGCATCCTCGATGCATTGAGCTCCTATCATTCGTCAACTGCGTAATAGAAAATGATAAGAGATGTATTAGCGTCAATGAATTGTAGATCTACATCTACTGATATTATCTCAGGTTTAGAAAACAAGACACTATTATATTTTATCATTTAAGTATTGACGTAATTTCCTAATGGCGATACATATTTATTCTTTTATTAAAGTAATATGTAGCATAGTAAAATATGACTAAACTTTTAACAAGAATTGTATTTAGGCACTTAAACTCTTATTTTTGGAAGTTATATAATATGTTATGTTTATAGATTAGAGCTTACCGGAACAACTAGACCGTAAGACTAGTAACATAGTATTTTATTATACTTCCGTAGCCTATAATATTGTATCTCACAGGACCTTGGAAAACAGGTCTAGGTTGATAAGGTAATATAGAGTCATATAACATAACGCTAATAAATGGTTTATAGCATTATTAAACTGTTGTTTTGATATAATCTGAGTCTTAACAATGCATTTTTCCTTTTAACATTTAGTAACGGTTAATGGCGACGGTAGAACTGATCCTAATTATTGTATAATTTCATAATTACTAAAATATTTTTAATTAGCTTCTGTAAACGTCCAGTACGTTTCTAAAGTAACTAAAGTAACTTTAACCAACCAATTTTAATTGTGTCTTTCGACACTGCCTTGTCAATTAATATATTATTATTAGTCATTCTCTAAAGTAGGATTGACGTAAGGCTATGTTATTTTGTCCCCACTTCCCTATCCTAAACAATACAAATTTCGCTGGTTTTATGAGTACAATTGCTGATATGACTCTGATCAGGTTGTAGGGCTTACTGCAATGTTATGCAGCTTACTACAAACTTTTTGTTTAAAAATGAATATGAATTACTGTGAATATTCATTATATTGAAAAGTTTTGCGTGTTTTAGAAGTAGAATTTCTGCTGAAATGATCAATCTCATCCTCTAGGAAGTCGTTCGACAAACTCTCTGCATCTACACCGCCGTTTTTCCATACAAACGTTGTCCGCTGTTTCCTCCCTGGATAATACCGGTAGAGTTATAATTTTTTCCTGAATATCTATGGCCACTAATACAATGTCCCTATGTTTTCTTTTTTTTTCATAATTTAATTATTAAAAAAGATATAAACGTTCAAAAACCCAAAAAAATTGCCAGATTTTTCTCTGTGTTCAAACACCCAGAAAACAAAACTGGCTAGAATATACAGAAAAAGTAAAACATAGGAACACAGCTCAAGCCTTGCTTTAATTCTTAATGAAAAAAGTACTTAAATCGGTTAATTTTAGAGAAGGAATCAGAGGACAACGAATCGATGATTTTCTGTTCTTTTATTAGAACTTTTGTCGTGTTGTCTTTATCGCGCTCTGCGGTGGGAGACTTGGGATTGGTGAGACAGCAATACATTTTCAAAATATCTATTTTGAATTTCTCTCGCCCCTGGTGTATCCTCTTAAAAACACGACGTAAGTACTGAATATTGTTCATAAATTGATATGTCCAAGAATAATCATTCTTCAAATTTTTTCCTGTTTTGGGAACAACGTTTCTGATGATTTGATCTTGATCAAGCGTCACAACTCACAGCTTACAGCTGTGTTGACCTACAAACACGATACCAATTAACTAATCCTTGCAAAGCGTTTGTTCTCATGATACATCTGCCATAAAACTAGATAAGACCAGCATTATCTACATATTATCTCTATGGTGTGGGGTTTTTCACTGTTATTAGTTTTAGTACCTGACTGGGTTCTAGAGTTTAGGGTCCAAACTCCAAAGTAATTTTTTTTTACCGTAAGATATACCTAGTCAGTTTGCGATATTAATTGTCTTGATGTTTCTTATAATCGAGAAATGCATAAAACTAGAGATTATATTATTCTGATTGGATTTATTGAGAGTTAATAAGTTCAAATAAAGCATTCCAGCGTGATGAGAAAAGTCTAAAGTGAGTGCTAAAAATGGAAGTGTGACCGAAGGAAATACAGAACCACAGGTCATCAGGACTTGCATTTTTTTTTCAAATATCCACTATTTAAAAAAAATCAAATCCTGATGAATAAGAATCCTGCAAAGTTACTTTGCATAAATATGTCACATTGTCACTTAAACAATAGTGTGAGTAAACACCATGACGTAGGTGAAGCAATTGGACAAGTATGCCAACAAATAAAGAAGACTAGGTAATTGATTGCAGTATCTAGAGCAATGTGACAATTAAATGAACGAACGAATGTCAATTGATAAAATCAATGCTCGATCATTTCTGGATACTACCATTACTACCTTATGACGTCACAGTAGGTACAGTAAGTGTTTGGATTGCGTCACACCTAGGTTTGCAAATAAGGGGTATGTTTGCTAAGAAGCCGACGACGGTTAGAAGAGGGCAAACACCATTCCTCTAATGGGTCCAAGGTACGAATAAGCCTTTGACGCGTGTAACATGTATAATGTATATATATTATATCCCTATTTTTATTTCTCGGGAATAACGGAATAAGACGGAATATTTTTCTAGGGTGTACCACAAGGACATGTTATTATCATTAATTTGGTGTATGGTACTGTGTGAAATTACAATTATAAAAATAAATTATTAGTGATAAAAAATGCAATAGATAATACAATAAAATATAGTAGTGACATCAAATACAATAGAAATACAATTTCACTTATAAATAACTCTAGTTTTTTTGACGATTACGATGGGTGCGACGCCTTCTGTTTTGCGCATAAGGACTTTAAAACTACTAATCCGATTTGGACAAATGAGGTGTCATTGGAAGACTCTTGATTGTCCGCTTGTTATAGGCTACATGACGTCACGTTAAATTGATTTTAGCGCCATCCAGGGGACATAAAGGAAAGAAATAACCGGCCAAGTGCGAGTCGGACTCGCGCACGAAGGGTTCCGTACCATTATAGAGCAAAATTAGACCAAAAAATGCGTTTTTTTGTATGGGAGCACCCTTAAATTTTATATTTTATTTTAATATTATTATTAAATATTAAAATACACATATACCTAACTAAGGATTTTGAGAAAAATTCAAGCACCTACCTGTTGCCATTATTGATATAGAGCAAAAAAGGCCAAAAAAATCACGTTTGTTGTATGGGAGCCCCCCCCCCCTTAAATTATATTAATTTTATTTTGTTTTTAGTGTTTGTTGTTATAGCGGCAACAGATATACATAATCTGTGAAAACTTCAACCCTCTAGCTATTACCGTTCTTGAGTTACAGCCTGGATACAGACAGACAGACAGACGGACATACGGACAGACAACGAAGTCTTAGTAATAGGAACCGTGGTCGTATGCCACCTAACTACTGTAGCAAAGCAGATAATAATAAAATTAAATAAAAGGGCATACGACCACGGCTATCCTTTAAACTTCCTACTATTTTCTTGTTTCGTACTTTTTAGAGCGTGTTTTAGTAGCCGGGTTTTAGTTTTTTGAACTTTATTTTTATTTTATAAATAACTACCTATATTCAGTTCTTTTGTTTCATGTACTTAAACTCATCTAAAAGCAACTAGACTTACGACTTGCGAGGTATTGGCGATAGATATCCATTAGGAAATTACAATAGTAAACATTCTTTTCATAATATTACTAAATGAAACTTGTGACCTCTCATATTTATCGGAAATCGGAATTACATGAAGCCCTACGCCCTTTTTTAGGGTTCCGTAGCCAAAATGGCAAAAAGGAACCCTTATAGATTCGTCATGTCTGTCTGTCTGTCTGTCTGTCTGTCTGTCTGTCTGTCTGTCTGTCTGTCTGTCTGTCTGTCTGTCTGTCTGTCTGTCTGTCTGTCTGTCTGTCTGTCTGTCTGTCTGTCTGTCTGTCTGTCTGTCTGTCTGTCTGTCTGTCTGTCTGTCTGTCCGTCCGTCCGTCCGTCCGTCCGTCCGTCCGTCCGTCCGTCCGTCCGTCCGTCCGTCCGTCCGTCCGTCCGTCCGTCCGTCCGTCCGTCCGTCCGTCCGTCCGTCCGTCCGTCCGTAGTCTGTGAACCGCATTAAAAGATTTAGATGCAAAATTGGAAAAATTATTAAAAATTTTAGGGGTCCCCATAGGTACAACTGAAACAAAAAAAAATTTTTTTCATCTAACCTATGCGTGTGGGGTATCTATGGATAGGTCTCCAAAAATCATATTGAGGTTTCTTATATCATTTTTTTCTAACCTGAATAGTTTGCGAGGGAGACTCTTCCAAAGTGGTAAGATGTGTGTCCCCCCCCCCTCTAATTTCTAAAGTAGGGGCATGATAATTCTAAAATTCTAAAAAATATATATGATGTAGATTACTATAAAAACTACCAACGAAAATTGGTTTGAACGAGATCTATCCAGTAGTTTTTTTTATACGTCATAAATGGTAAACCTTAATATAAATTTCATTAAATCGACTGAAATATAAAAATAAATCAAAAACCTTTTAATTTCATAAAAATAAACCTTATTGTTGCTGCGGAACCTTTCATGGGCGAGTCCAACTCGCACTTGGCCGCTTTTACATTTCCAAGATTCTGTTACGTTACCAATGTCAAGGCTAACCAGTAACCACCGATGCGTGTGTAACTTTGCGTGTACTTTGTACTAGTAAACACTAAACTGATACAAGTTTTGTTAAAACATGTCAATAATAATGAAGACGTGAGTGGAAGAATCGAACAAGTAACATTTCGTAACATACGGACAATAACTCATTTTTCCCCTAATTATTTCAATAAAACTTGTAACTTATCTACTTCATAACCTAGCTAATATATCTGGCTACACATACGATCCATAGTTTTTCTATTTCAAATAACTTTTCCGGCCCTAAAGCCTCCATTTAAGCAAAAAAACGGGAAGTTTTTTCATGTTACTTAAATTATTCTTCCACTCACGTCTTTAATTATTATCTTACTGTATACTAGATGATGACGCTCGCAACTCCGTTGCGCCAAAAGTCGTTCATTGCGAAGGAACCGTACATTTTACTGGGATAAAAACTATCCTATGTCCTTTCGCAAAACTCATATACCTTAGCACAATCGGTTTAGGGATAAATATGTAACAAACACACAGAAATACTATCGCATTCATAATATTAGTATGAATGTTGTGTTTAAGCTCAGGATTACTGAGAATCCGCAATTATTATGCAAGTAACCCATCTCTAGTATTATCTGGCTTATAATATTTTAGTACTGCAGTGACAGGAGGGTCGTGTTTGTACAATTATTTTAAGTATGGTGTTCACTGTTCAGGCTATTCAGAGTTATTTTACCCATGACTTTCTATGAGATTGATCCTTATGTGGTCAACTTAACGACTATCAACGGCAATACACTGTAGTTGCTTCTTGCTACATCTTAAGTTATATTAATAGAGTACTATTATATATTCTGTGATAATAGTAAATGACTCTTTGAAATGTCTCAAATTATGCATATCTTTACTAGAATTATTACGGAAGTGGCGAAACGCAACTCACTTATGTACTATAAGTATGAATATTGTTTCGAAAAATATTTTCTTATATAAAATAATAATAAATTAATATAATAGCTCTTCTGTTACATGAATTTTCGTACAGTGAGTATTCAACAATAAATGGAAAAACAGCTTGCTTGATGTAAGTAAAGAATATAGTCCACTTTTTTGTTTATGAAATAACTAGCTGTTGCCCCCGACTTCGTCCGCGTTAGCATAATATAATAACGGAGATGGATAATTTTCTCCTTTTAAGGTCCCTTACTCAAAGGGTAAAAACGGGACCCGCAGCCAAGTAGGCACATATTAATAATCAAATGACACTCGAAAATTGTATGTTTAGTTTAGGTTACAATCTTTACCTAATGATTTCAGTTCAATCAGTCGAAAGTCTAAGAAAATTTCTAAAAACTTTCATCCCTTATTTCATCCCCTTAGGGATGGAATTTGTTAAATTCCTTTCGGAGGGGATGCCTACATCATAGTATCTTTATGCATACACAGTTTCAGCCCGATCGGTTTAAATTTGACAAAAGTTTCATGCAAAATTTTATCCCCTATTTCACCCCCTTAGGGGTGGAATTTTTAAAATCTTTTTTAGGAGATGCCTACGTCATAGTGGCTTTAAATACATGCAAAGTCTCAGACCGATCGGTTTGAAATTGACAAAGTTTCATACAAAATGTCAACCCCGATTTCACCCCCTTGGGGGTGGAATTTCCAAAAACGCTTAAATATACATCCATTTAATTTTAATTAGTAACCCAATAATAAAGTTTCATGTTTCTAACATATTATGAAATGACGGACTTTCTTTCACACTTTCAACCCCAATTTCACCCCCTTGGGGGTAGAATTTCTAAAAACGCTTAAACACGTGTTTATTCATTTTTAATCAATAGCCCAAAAACAAAGTTTCGTGTTTCTAACTCAAGAAATGACGGTCTTTCATTCAAACTTTCAACCCCAATTTCACCCCTTTGGGGGTAGAATTTCCAAAAACGCTTAAATACGTAGTTATTTATTTTTATTCAGTAGCCCAAAAATAAAGTTTCATGTTTCTAAATTAAGAAATGACGGACTTTCATACAAACTTTCAACCCCTATTTCACCCCCTTCGGGTTAAAATTTCCAAAATTCCTTCCTTAGTGGGTGTCTAATTAACAAAACAACCCTGCTCACCAAATTTCGTGGCTGTAACTTTAACAGTTTTTGCTCTGCGATGATGAATCAGTCAGTCAGTCAATCAGTCAGGACTTGTAATTTTATATATATATATATAGATTACTTAATCACTTGCGATATTTTCATTTCCATAATTTAATGCTAAAGTACCTACTTATTCTTCAAGTGAATTTTAGATTCATTAAACGTGCCTACCTAGCTAAGTATTCTGTTTTACTTTGAAACAACTTTTACCATCTCTCGGTAATGTTTGCATTATACACACACACTTTAGCACAAATTTTATTTTATGTAGGTAAACGGTTTTGGTGAAATTGATGCTAACTGTTTTGTTAAAACATAAAAAATTGGATATTAGAAAACAAAATATTTTCTAATATCCAACGATCTATTTGAAATACATATTTTGTCAACTTTTAGAAACAATACCTATTTAGATCCAAAATTATATATTTTTATTTTATCTTTTTAATTGTATTTGTTATACCTACTTACCTATTCGTTTGGTTGAATACGATTGTCGGAGTTTGTAAACGCATGTGCTTCCGTGGTTTGAACTTCGAACCTTTCTATTGATTCTATACACGTTCTTAGTGAATGACTAGCATTTTAAATTACAATAACACTCTTCCTTACCTTCCCTTTCTTTTGATTTTCGTGTATTATCAATTATCATAACTTGACTATTTTGTTAAGTATTAAATTATGAACACAAAATATTATAATATTTACTTACCTAAGTTAATAAATAACTGTTCATTGAAAGTATTTAATTCTACAAGTTTTATTCACTTCACGTCAAAGTTTTTAAAAACACTCAAAATAGGCGGCAAATTTGACAGCGCACGTTGTGCCGATGCGCGCCGTGGCTGCGTACTGGCGGCGGGCGAGCGCCGGTTTTTTTTTTAGTATTCCCGCGCTGGCACCTGAGGGCTGAGGGCTGAGGCGCGGTGTGTTCTGCGGTCTGCCCAAAGAAATAAAGTAATAATAATAGTGCGTGAGAGATCGATGCGTCACGTGATGGAGGGAGGTATGTCGCCATTTGTCAGGCCGGCGCCACACATAGCACAAACATTTGAACACATATTTGAACACTTGTTTGTACACATGTGTAGCACGGGACTTTGAGACTTTGTTCACAGCTTTGTACAAACATTTGCACTTTGCCCTTCGATGTCGGTTTTTTGGCGCACATCAAAGAGCTCAAAGATCTATGTTCAAATGTTTGCTTACCTGCTACACATATGCGCAAAGTTCACTTGACACTTCTGTGTAGTCCATAGATAATACAATATATACAACCACAGACTACATGTCATGTAGCCTGTGGTTGATCGAAGTATTTTGCCGGGAATGTGAAAGAGTGATGTTGTGTTTTTGTATAATTATTTTCCTAAAATTGTGTTAATTGGGTTTTAATGTGTAATATTGGTAGGGCTAAGGGCCCGACCGCACCTGCGTCTATCGTCTGAAGCTTCGTGCTATGAGACGATACCTACTATTGGACGATACAAGAAGATCGTCCAACAGAATCGGTTTTAGCGCGAAGCACTACGCATAATATGCGGCCGTGGCAGTAGAATATTATCCATTAAGATATTCGTTATCGTGCACAAGACGTGTGGGAAAGTGATGCATTAAGTATTTATTCCATTACACTAAATTTAGAAATCTAAATGATTTAGTCACTAAATTTAGTGAAGTGGAATAACATTTAGAAAGCTAGGATCCTAATTAGTGTACTAAATCGGCAAAAATGTGGCTTCTAAGTTCTAACTTCTAACTGACTAAATCAGTGTTGCCAGATGGTTTCAACCTTTTATTGTATTAAAGTCAATATATTTTATGTTATACGATCTGGAATCCATTCATAATTAATTTCTAAAGTCTGCTGGTTCCAAGTAGTTCAGAAAGTTCATGATTCATAATTTTTCGTGGAGCAAAAAATCTTTCAACCATCTTTTTCGCCTTTTATTTATTTTGATTTTTTGTTGGTTTGACAGAACTGGAGCCATTATGAAAACGTCTGGCCAAAATCGCCGCGTCGTCACAACTGATTTTTAATCTGTGCAACTGATTTAGTTACTAAATTAGGACAAGTGGAATAAGTAGCTTCTAATTTGTCTTCTTTTTAGAATCCTATTTAGAACTTCTAAATTTAGTGTAATGGAATAACTACCCAGAAACGTGCTATTTTGTGTTCCCTCCAAAACTCCATCAAAAGTTTCAGTAAAGCGTCTACCACTTTACTGAATCGACTGACTTGACTTTCTGACTGTAATGACATTTACTTAGACTTTGACTAGACTTTAGACCTGATAATATGGAAAACGATGCTGAAAATTGAAATAAAAAATATTGTTTTCCTGCCATATTATATTATGCTCGACACTGGCCATGGCTAAAGCCGAAGTGCCATAATAAGAAAAAAAAAATTCTTGTCTGTGGTCAGTTGTCACGTCAAATCAGTCGTCCGTCTTGTTTGACGTCCTTGCAACAACTGTGAAGTGAAAATGTATGTGAAACTCTGTGAAACATGTCTGGCAGGTTCAACATACAAGTGTTCAAATGTGTGACAAAGTCTGTGTTCAAACATTTGTGCTATGTGTGGCGCCGGTGTCATAATAATATCCACTTTTTAACACCACGTGCTTATCACGATGCCAATTTAGTCCAATATATACCTAAACAATATTATATTTTGTTATTGTTATTTTATCTTTAATGGGCCAAACCTGTTTTATAGTTTCCTATTTCGCTCGTGCTAGATTAATTTATTTATTTTAAATCCTAGTAGGTAATCCTACTAATATTATAAAGGCGAAAGTTTGGATGTATGGATGTATGGATGTATGGATGTATGGATGTTTGTTACTCTTTCACGCAAAAACTACCGAACGGATTTTAATGAAACTTTACAATAATATAGCTTATGCATCAGAATAACACATAGGCTATAATTTTAACCAACTTTCAAAATGGAGGAGGTGTTATGTTCGTTTTTTTATGCTCAACGATTACTCCGCCGTTTGTGAACCGATTTTCAAAATTTTTCTTTTGGTGTATAGGGCATTATCCCAATTTAATATCATGTTCACAAAAATGGTGATCTGATGAAGCAATCCATGGGTAATCGAGGGAACTCCTCAAAATTTATATGGAAACATGTGGTGACTTTGGTTTCATGAGAAGTATTCCGAGTATATGCTAACAACAAGTAAGATTTTGGACCCAGCAACACCCACCCATGGTTCGGGAGCTGCTGAGAGAACTCCTGACTCTTCATAGATATACGTTTGAGAGTTTCGGTGTTGATTTAAGATCGGAAAGCAGATTCTACTATGCAAATTACATTCGTCATCATCATCATCATCACTACCAAGTACCATTTTTTTTTTAAGAAAAAAGGAGGCAAACGAGCAAACGGGTCACCTGATGAAAAGCAACTTCCGTCGCCCATGGACACTCGCTGCATCAGAAGAGCTGCAGGTGCGTTGCCGGCCTTTTACGAGGGAGGATAGGGAAGGGAATAGGGGAGGGTAGGGAAGGAAATAAAGGAGGGTAGGGAAGGGAAAAGGGTAGGAGATTGGGCCTCCGGCAAAGAAAATATACACTACGCGAACCTCCGGTCAACTCACCACTCGGCGAAACACAGCGCAAGCGCTGTTTCACGCCGGTTTTCTGTGAGCCCGTGGTATTTCTCCGGTCGAGCCGGCGCCCGGCCCATTCGTGCCGAAGCATGGCTCTCTCACGATATCGTCCCATGATACGTTTCATAGTCTTTTAGATCGAGACTCGAGTTTGTCAATCGATTTAAAAAAAATTATATCTACTAATATTATTTAAAACCTGAAGAGTTTGTTTGTTTGCTCGAACACGCTTATCTCAGGAAGTACTTTCTGGTCCGATTTAAAAAAAAATCAGTGTTAAATAGCTTATTTATCGAGGAAGGCTATTTATTATTACTTACGCTAAGACTAAAATATATATGACCGAAGAATCAGAATAAAATGTGGAAAAACCCGGGAAAATTATTAGAAACTAGAAAGGGTTTATCTCACGAAGTACTAGAGCATTTTTGATATTATTTGTCACAACTCACAGATATAGAATAGACCACGTGAAGGGACAGAACTTTTTGCGGGAAAATGTACGGTTTTCGTAAAATTCCTAATTTACGCGGGCGAAGCCGCACGGGACATCTAGTATCTTATAATTAATTACGAATTACGAAGTGCCTTCCTCGTTACGTCCCTAAGCTGATTCTATTCTTTACCTTTCTACTCTAATGTAGACAGTTATCTACGATATCCACTCTGGCAGATTAAATCGATTCATCAAGGCGGAAATCCATATTATAATATTATTAATTTATTATTTCAGTAGATTAGTAGGAAGCCGTACAAGTACTAGTCTTTGATTATACACACGTCTAGCCAATTTTTAAGTACCGTCAAAAATAGCGCGCTTGAAAAAACAACGAGTTAATAATCGTTACTCGTTGTAACGTATATCAAAAATAGCGCGCTCGAAAAACAACGAGTTAAGAATCGTTATTCGCTGTTGCGTATCGCCAAAAATAGCGCGCTTGAAAAACAACGAATCAATAATCGTTATTCGTTATAACGTGTCATCAAAAATAGCGCGCTTGAAAAACAACGAGTCAAGAATCGTTATTCGTTGTAGCGTATCGTCAAAAATAGCGCGCTTGAAAAACAATGAGTCAAGAATCGTTATTCGTTGTAGCGTATCGCCAAAATAGCGCGCTTGAAAAACGATGAATCAATAATCGTTATTCGTTGTAACGTATCATCAAAAATAGCGCGCTTGAAAAACAACGAGTCAAGAATCGGTATTCGTTGTAGCGTATCGTCAAAAATAGCGGGCTTGAAAAACAACGAATCAATAATCGTTATTCGTTGTAACGTATATCAAAAATAACGCGCTCAAAAAACGAGTCAAGAATCGTTATTCGTTGTAGCGTATCGTCAATTATAGCGCGCTTGAAAAATGTAGCAATTTAAATTCAATAGGTAACTGGCAACCCTGTGAACATGGCGTCAAATGGCATCGTCGTATGACAAAATTTTACTTTATTAATTTTAAATGTTACTTTTACTAAATGGTGAATTTAAGCTTACTTACCGATGATAGGTAATATTTTTATTTGATTTCAATCGTCCTATGTAGTTCCTGCACACGTTAATAGCGCAAATCGTCATTTTAAAATCTCCGATAATTACGTGTTTACCGCACAACGACAGTGTCTCCACTGAGCGGGCGAATCGTGCTTATCTGCCAGCAGTTGACTTATATTTTTTTTGGCGTTTAGCCGCTCGAACTATCAATCTACGGCCGTTCCCAATATTTGATCTATCTCTTACTTGAGATAGGAATAGCTCACATTAGACATTAGCTCCATATATTTTATATCAATTCTATGTCAGCTGCGATCGGTTGTATGTCAAACTAGAGATAGATTGAATATAGGGAACGGCCACTAGACGTGTAAATAATCAAAGGTACTAGTCTACAACAGCACACAGCTGTAGCTCTGTTAACAGCAAAGTTATTGAAGGATCTGCAAATCGAACTAATATTGTTGATCCTAGATAATAGATAAAAAATATAAGTACTTACCTACAGCTAGGTGAAACACGAGGTCGTAAAGTAGAACTTTGTAATGTGTTTACTCCGCAGTATACTGTAAATTGCTGATAAACTTTATTTGCAAGCTTGCCTAGGTGTTATGCAATGTACCTACATGGTAAACAGTTTTATAAAGAGGAAATAGATTGAATGTAAAGAAATAAACAAGGTGAAACAAGATGTCACAAGCTTATCATCTCAAAATAAAGAGAGTTGTCTAAAATTAAACATAATATTTAAATACCATATTTTTATAACATCGATTAAGTTGACAATAATAATTAAGTAAGTACTTATAAAAAATATGCTTTTGGAAAACACTTCAAAACTCGGCGATAGAGCGCGGCCTCAGAATATTGGCGCGGCTCTAGCAAAAACAATACCACCTACGTAAGTATAGACACAGAATAGATAGTACAAATCGAAATACGAACAAAATCGAAATATTATGTACAAGCACAGACATATTATATCTTGATCTTATTTCTGTGTGTACAAGCATTGCTTAGGCATCCATTATACGCTCATGCAAGCGTCAGTCAATTCCGTCAATCATGAATTATGTTTGACCACAGAGTACTATAATACTGGTTTGACTGATGGTGACTGATGGTCTGACGAATGTATCCAGATTTTCGTCAATCAGCTTCATGCAACCGCCAGTCACGCTCTTACACGGTAGGTTACCCATCAGTCACAGACCACAGTCATGACTGTGGTAAAACTGACAGCAAAACCTACCGTCTAAACGCCTTACAAGTTACAACGAGCGTTTAGAAACTAAATATGACAAAAGCACCCTTCTAAATTCTCAGTAGTCAGAACTCGAACCCTATTGTCATTATAGTGGTAGCACTAGAGCCGTTTTTCCATACAAACGTTGTCCCCTGTTTCCTCCCTGGATAATGCCGGTAGAGTTAAAAAAAAAACCTGAATATCTACGGCCACTAATACAATGTCCCTATGTTTTCTTTTTTTTTCATAATATAATAAATTTACATAATAAATAAAAAAAGCGGCCAAGTGCGAGTTGGAATCGCCCATGGAGGGTTCCGCAGCAGCAATAAGGTTTATTTTTATGAAATTAAAATATTTTTGATTTATTTTTATATTTCAGTCGATTTAATGAAATTTAGATTAAGGTTTACTATTTATGACGTATAAAAAAAACTACTGGCTAGATCTCGTTCAAACCAATTTTCGTTGGTAGTTTTTATAGTAATCTACATCATATATTTTTTTTAGAATTATCATGCCTCTACTTTAGAAATTAGAGGGGGGGAATTAGAAGAGTCTCTCTAATTACTTTAGAAATTAGAGAGACTCTTCCAAAGTGGAAAAACACACATTTTTCCACTTTGGAAGAGTCTCTCTCGCAAACTATTCAGGTTAGAAAAAAATGATATGAGAAACCTCAATATGATTTTTAGAGACCTATCTATAGATACCCCACACGCATAGGTTAGATGAAAAAAAATTTTTTTGTTTCAGTTGTACCTATACCCCTAAAATTTTTAATATTTTTTCCATTTTTGCATCAAAATCTTAATGCGGTTCATAGACTACATCTACTTTCCAAGTTTCAATAGTATAGCTCTAATAGTTTCGGAGAAAAGTGGCTGTGACATACGGACGGACGGACGGACGGACGGACGGACGGACGGACGGACGGACGGACGGACGGACGGACGGACGGACGGACGGACGGACGGACGGACGGACGGACGGACGGACGGACGGACGGACGGACGGACGGACGGACGGACGGACGGACGGACGGACGGACGGACGGACGGACGGACGGACGGACGGACGGACGGACGGACGGACGGACGGACGGACGGACGGACGGACGGACGGACGGACGGACGGACGGACGGACGGACGGACGGACGGACGGACGGACGGACGGACGGACGGACGGACGGACGGACGGACGGACGGACGGACGGACGGACGGACGGACGGACGGACGGACGGACGGACGGACGGACGGACGGACGGACGGACGGACGGACGGACGGACGGACGGACGGACGGACGAACGGACGGACGGACGGACGGACGGACGGACGGACGGACGGACGGACGGACGGACGGACGGACGGACGGACGGACGGACGGACGGACGGACGGACGGACGGACGGACGGACGGACGGACGGACGGACGGACGGACGGACGGACGGACGGGGACGGACGGACGGACGGACGGACGGACGGACGGACGGACGGACGGACGGACGGACGGACGGACGGACGGACGGACGGACGGACGGACGGACGGACGGACGGACGGACGGACGGACGGACGGACGGACGGACGGACGGACGGACGGACGGACGGACGGACGGACGGACGGACGGACGGACGGACGGACGGACGGACGGACGGACGGACGGACGGACGGACGGACGGACGGACGGACGGACGGACGGACGGACGGACGGACGGACGGACGGACGGACGGACGGACGGACGGACGGACGGACGGACGGACGGACGGACGGACGGACGGACGGACGGACGGACGGACGGACGGACGGACGGACGGACGGACGGACGGACGGACGGACGGACGGACGGACGGACGGACGGACGGACGGACGGACGGACGGACGGACGGACGGACGGACGGACGGACGGACGGACGGACGGACGGACGGACGGACGGACGGACGGACGGACGGACGGACGGACGGACGGACGGACGGACGGACGGACGGACGGACGGACGGACGGACGGACGGACGGAAGGACGGACGGACGGACGGACGGACGGACGGACGGACGGACGGACGGACGGACGGACGGACGGACGGACGGACGGACGGACGGACGGACGGACGGACGGACGGACGGACGGACGGACGGACGGACGGACGGACGGACGGACGGACGGACGGACGGACGGACGGACGGACGGACGGACAGGACGGACAGACAGACAGACAGACAGACAGACAGACAGACAGACAGACAGACAGACAGACAGACAGACAGACAGACAGACAGACAGACAGACAGACAGACAGACAGACAGACAGACAGACAGACAGACAGACAGACAGACAGACAGACAGACAGACAGACAGACAGACAGACAGACAGACAGACAGACAGACAGACAGACAGACAGACAGACAGACAGACAGACAGACAGACAGACAGACAGACAGACAGACAGACAGACAGACAGACAGACAGACAGACAGACAGACAGACAGACAGACAGACAGACAGACAGACAGACAGACAGACAGACAGACAGACAGACAGACAGACAGACAGACAGACAGACAGACAGACAGACAGACAGACAGACAGACAGACAGACAGACAGACAGACAGACAGACAGACAGACAGACAGACAGACAGACAGACAGACAGACAGACAGACAGACAGACAGACAGACAGACAGACAGACAGACAGACAGACAGACAGACAGACAGACAGACAGACAGACAGACAGACAGACAGACAGACAGACAGACAGACAGACAGACAGACAGACAGACAGACAGACAGACAGACAGACAGACAGACAGACAGACAGACAGACAGACAGACAGACAGACAGACAGACAGACAGACAGACAGACAGACAGACAGACAGACAGACAGACAGACAGACAGACAGACAGACAGACAGACAGACAGACAGACAGACAGACAGACAGACAGACAGACAGACAGACAGACAGACAGACAGACAGACAGACAGACAGACAGACAGACAGACAGACAGACAGACAGACAGACAGACAGACAGACAGACAGACAGACAGACATGACGAATCTATAAGGGTTCCTTTTTGCCATTTTGGCTACGGAACTTTATGAACGTCCAAAAACCCAAAAAAATGGCCAGCTTGATGTGTAGGGGAGGTACCTTTTTTTTTTAATATTTTATGTACCATTTTGTCGGCATTATTAATATGTATATTCATGCCAAATTACAGCTTTGTAGGTCCTATAGTCTCTGAGCAAAACCGCGGACGGACAGACGGACAGACGAACAGACGGACGGACAGACCGAAACTATAAGGGTTCCTTGTTGACTACGGAACCTTAAAAATGTATGTACTCGTACCGGACTTCAAAATATCATCTCAAACCAAACAAATAAGATTATGAACGTCAAGCAGTCATCTTGAAAATGTGTAAACATTTTTTTCAATGTTTTACCAAAATAAACACGGCTTACGGATGGTGACGGAAGCGTGGCATTGGTGTTGGACATTTTTTCGGATTTTGGCAAAAGAATTAATAACATTTAACCACTTTCCGCATTGTTACGTACGTTACTTACACAGAATTCTTAATGACAAGGGAAAGGTCTGAGGGTAAGGTGAATAATGAAGAAGGTAACAACTTACAACATGAATTTGGCACTAAAATCCTCTAAAATGTTACGACAAGGGCAAAGGTTTAATTTCAGCTGTTTGAAATACGAGTAAATTCAAGGGCACTTTTTATTACACATTAAAAATCTTGACGTCGTAGGGTTTTTGTACAAGCTTTAGGGCCTGTTTCACCAATTCCAGATAAGTGCCGGATAGGCTATCCACAACAGCTTATCTGACCGATAGAGTATGGAGTATCTGTCAGAGCTATAGATCTATCCGGCATTTATCAAGAGTGGTGAAACAGGCCCCGTTGTCGTTGTTATGTTCTTCTCAATGAAATTGGGAGAGTTTTCGAATCCTCGCAAGTCGCAACGGCTTGACTTGTGTCATACACTCAGATATATCTCGTTGCCACAGAAATATTATAGAAGTGCAATAGAGATTAGAGACTGTCGAATTTCTCTTTTACTAATTTTCGGTTACCTGGCTAAACATAGACAGTACGCTGTACGGCCCATTTGATATAATATTATTATCAGCCTATCCTTGTTATAAATATGCGAAAATGTGTCTGCTACCTCTTCTCACTTAAACCGCTGAACCGATTTTGATGAAATTTGATATGCAGATACTTTGAGTCCCGGGTGATGGGATTGTTGCGGAAAAATGTACGGTTTATCTAGTAAGTACTAGATGATGCCCGCAACTCCGGTGCGCCAAAACTCGTTTATCGCGCGGGAACCGTACATTTTCCTGGGACAAAAAGTATCCTATATTATGTCCTTTTCCGGGACACAAAGTATCTCCATATCCAACAAAATTGGTTCAGCGGTTTGGCCGTGAAGAGGTAACAGACAGACAGACACACTTTCGCATTTATAATATCAGTACGGATGCTATGAAATAGATCTATCATCTATCGGTCAATGAATGTATGTATGTTAGCTATGTTAATTAACTGGGTCGGGCTCGCCCTACTCATGGAGGTCGGGTACATAATGTAATTGCTTGTTGGATTTATATTCTTTGGTATTTGTCAGTAATTCTGTGGTCGAGAGGCTGGTTCTTCGTCAGAGCGAATAGCCTAAATTTTAGGGATTTGGATGACCATCTTCTATTTCATACTGTATAGAGATAGGCCTACATAATCTAGATTAAGATATCTATAAATCTAATCTACGTAATCTTTAGGCTGATAGTGAAGCTTAGCGAGAAGCTAAAAATTTTGAAGGTCCTCATAAGAAGGATTTTTCAAAACTTTGCCTGTCCTTTGAAATTGACACATACAAGTCAGGTTGGCTTCTTTTTGATGCGCAGGGGAAACCCTTTATGGATACCCCGGGTTGGGGATGTGCCTCAGTTAAGCTGAAGCTTACCCACTAAAACCACCTGCGGTTTGCCTTCAGCCGTATACGGAGGGATATCCTGGACCTGTCTAACGACTAACACAGGACTCCCTTCACGACCGGCCAGTCTACCTCAAGGGACTGGACTTCCACCAAAGTTGAACGCTTCGGCAAACTGTAGCGTTCCCCTCGGCGCCGGGACTAGCTAAGCCGGGCAGGTTCCCATCCTGATCCGGAGCCCCGTGGGAAGAAAGTTATTGGAGGTTCGCATTGTGACGCCTCCGCACTTCCGTCCTACGCCGGCGGAGCGGAACGGAGGATGGATCGTCCTCTCTGTTCCGCATCGCGAAGTCAGGTTGGCCTACGGTGGCCTTAGTTAGAGAGAGGAGAATGGAAAAACTTGAGGGAGGCCTTTGCCCAGCAGTGGGGGCATAGGCTCTTAAGAAAAATCCCTAGAGCATCAAAGTTTGTCAAGAATGATACACGCGGGAGAGGCGGCGGAATTAATATAGATAAACAAAATATCCTATTTCCTCTAATGATTCCTTTGCAAACATGTTTTGATATACTAAGCCTGTGTTTTCCTGATTAGTTTCCCATTGAAGAAATCATGTTGTTGTTTTTACCAAGTCACAGGTTATTAAGTTTCCATAAGAAATCAAATACAGAGATTTTTTGCGCTGTTGAAATAGCGCAATGATGGTGCTGGGAACTGCAGTAATTGCCGTCAATGACTAATAAGTACTGCCACCTGTAAATTAGAGTAGTTTCTACACTGCATCATTATGATAGTTTTACCGTTATGTCCTATAAAATCAAATTATGCAAAACAATCCAAGCATATAATATACTAGTTGACCCGGCAAACAAACTGATGTTAAGTTGGAAAAACAGTTAATAATATGACGTAAGTCCATTAAAGAAAAAATTTAATACAAAATCTGACCCCCTTTTGGGTCCCCTTAGAGGGCTAGGGGGGAAAGTTTATACACCAGATGTTGAGTTGTAAGATGGCAAATATATCTGCGAAAACCGTTTGCAAATCGGATCAGTAGTTTTCGTGTTAAAGCAAAAGTTTGATACAAAATCTAACCCCTTTTTCGTCCCCTTAGAGGGTGGGGGGGGGATTTTATATACCTGATGTTAAGATGGAAGAAGACAAATATATTTGCGAAAACCGCATTCAAATCGGATCAGACAGACAGACAGACAAAAAACTAACCACAGTTCGCTTCTATAGCGATGTGGTAACACCCCCTGCTTATTATTTTTTGAATATCTTTAATGTACAGAATTCACATTTCTACAGTTTTATTATATGTATAGATTTTTGGGGAGACTTAAGTGCTGACTGCTGACTAACTTGACAACTAATTCACCAGTCACCACTCACCAGTCACCGCCATAGTGGTAGTGTATATTTTATCATAATATCAATTAGCGTCTTATTATAGCTTCAGATATTATATTACACTTGACTGCCATATTTCATCATTAGCTGCCTCGTGCCTCGACACGAATGCCAGCTCGATTACATTAGGTACTTTGGCCGGCCTAACTTGTGAGATAGAGTAAGGTCAAAGGCCTGTATACACTTTGATTAGTGCGAGTGCAGGTGATTAGTGATTAGGAGAAAATAAAGAACTTGCACTAATCAGTCGCTGTCCACACTTTCCTGATTAGTATTAGTTATTACTGATACTTTCCTGATTAGTATTAGTTATTACTGATTACTAATCACCTGCGCTTATCACTAATCAAGTGAATACAGGCCTTTAGGCTGCCTTACAATTTACATAGTATTTTTAGTTGGATAGGTAGAGTTGCCAAAATGCTTTCCCTCATCTGAAATTAAGTTTACTTAAATACGCGATTCTCGACCCTACCCTGCTTGCATCCAAAGCTTAATTTCCGCTGGCATGTAGTCTCTGTACTGTACTGTGATAGCCATATTAGCTTGGTGTAAATGACACCAATTACGTCCTCGCGGCTCCTTAACACCTGACCCTTGCTTATTGCGCCTCGTGTACTGTCATGAAAAGGCACATTATGTGCGTGGAAGTGGAAAGGCAGATTTACATATTATAGGCAATATCTTATATCTGACGTCAGCTGTTCACTGACATGTAAGCTCTGACCTAGCAGTTAGCACTGCCACCATAGTGTAAAGGCAGATTTACTTTGAGTCAGTGGCTCTCGTCAATGCACTGTGCTGACTTGAAATCAATTTACATTATATGTAAAGCAGTGCACTGACACGGCAGTGGACTATAATGTCAGTTACTGACTCTATGTGAATCTGGCTTAGTATGCCGCGCACGCATTTGACGCACAACGTAGTAAACGTGCTTTAGCACGAAAACTTTTATTCATCTTGAATCTTGGTCCTTCGAGCCTATGTTTTGGCTAAGCTTTCCAAACCTACCCCAATTTTTTGATGGTCACATGGATTGAGAGAGGATGTTTTGGATGAGAAAAACTTCCTCGTGTCACTTCCACCCCCGGAAAACCCCCCCTCCCCATTGGAGAAATTCACATTTGAAATTTTCGTCATCTTGAGATAAGGTCATGTTTTCTGGTGTTTGCGTGTTACTTACTTACTGACTTATTGTTTTCAAGGCATCCTAAGGCTGTGGTGAGTGGAGGACGATTATTTTATCATTCCAAAACTATATCATTCAAGGTTCTTGATAAAAATTAGGAAAAATTATCAAAATTCACTACTAGGTAACTCTTTGGGTTTGTTCAAGGTTTGGCTTATTAAATATTTCGCTTCTTCTTCTTCTTCTTGTTTTTTTTATTTACCTGGGATTATTTGCCACTTGACATTTTTGAAAAGACATAACAGAAGGCCCACTTAACCACGGATACCGAAGGGGGGGGGGACGGGGGGGGCGCAGTCCCCCCAAAGGGGGGCTCGGGGGGCGCAGCCCCCCGCTAAAACAAAAACAAACACAATCCAGAAAGTCCATAAGTAGGTTAGGTTATGTTAGAACTTAGACCACAACACCCAGAAATAGGAGCCCCGCGTAGCGGGGCTCCGTCAACTGATAATTGAAGCTAGTTGTGCCATATTGAGGGTTATTGGTCTCTAGGTATAACTGATGATGGATCTGAAGATCTGAGGTTGAACTTCTAGAGTACAATTCCTAAGCCGAAGGCTTAATTGTCATAAAAAAACAAAACATTACTTATTTACTAGGGAGTGTCTCCGCTGCCGGCGCCGCAGTGCATCATTTTTATTTCATTTCATTATAAATGAAAAGACATAACAGAAGGCCCACTTAACCACGGATACCGAAGGGGGGGGACGGGGGGGCGCAGCCCCCCAAAGGGGGGCTCGGGGGGCGCAGCCCCCCGCTAAAACAAAAACAAACACAATCCAGAAAGTCCATAAGTAGGTTAGGTTATGTTAGAACTTAGACCACAACACCCAGAAATAGGAGCCCCGCGTAGCGGGGCTCCGTCAACTGATAATTGAAGCTAGTTGTGCCATATTGAGGGTCATTGGTCTCTAGGTATAACTGATGATGGATCTGAAGATCTGAGGTTGAACTTCTAGAGTACAATTCCTAAGCCGAAGGCTTAATTGTCATAAAAAAAACAAAACGTCAAAGTAGTGCCATAATAAGAAAAAGAAGACGAAGGAGACAGTAGTTTTTAAGTAGTGAATTTTGTAATTAATTTTTACTTTTAATTTTTATCAAAAAACTTTGATTTACATTGTTGAAATTTTAGTTCTCCACTCATAACAGCCTAGCAACAGGCATTTTTCCGAAGAAACACTCTATAAATTGTCGAGAATAGAATATGATGTAGCATCAATATTCCGAAAATTTCAAAGGTGAGTAGCTCCAAAAGTGGGGGGTTCCTCAGTGTGGATTTGGTACGGGGGGGTGTTAACCTCTCCCCCCCACTCCCCCCCCACCCCCGCTCCCCATAAATCTTGCGGTAGGTTTGGAAAGCTTAACCTATGTTTTTATTAATTTCAGAGTCCAATCGGATGTGGGCGAGCGCGTCCTTCGTGGGCGTGCTGATCATCATCGGCCTGCCGCTGTGGTGGAAGACCACGGAGGTTTACAGGTAAAAATAATCAAAATAAAATAATTCTTTATAATTGCAAATTAAATATTACATTACAAAAAACAGGATAAAAAATATAAATTCGGCACAGCCGCTTAGAGGTTAGATAGGTGGACAATCAGACTTACCCACTTGGTGTAAGTTCTGTTGGCCATTTTTCCTAGAGACTCCTGGTCCAGGAGGTTCGGTACCTCATGGTATCCTGTATCATGTCGGATCAACTAGCGCCAAAATCCTGAATCGCATTTTCGACACGCATGAGAAATTAACCAGTTACCAGCCCAATTTTGTTGTTTATAGAACTCTGCAATTATTCGATCCGAGGCTGCTACTATAAAATTGTGGTAATAGAAGTAGTAAGTAGTAGCACAGAATATAATATAATAGTATGGTAGTAGTGTAGGCAGATGAAAAAGATTTGTCACGAAAATATTGCAAAAGCCAAAAATCCAAAGAATCATGATTTAAAGTAATTTTAAAACAAATTATTATAAGTTATGGCTATGTCATACAATGTGTCCCGACACCGGTGTCCGATCCTTTATGGTCATAATATAGGGCACATTTTATCGACAAGTATGCTGTCAATTTTTTCTATCTCCCTCTGTTGTAAAATGGCAGCCATTTTAATTTTTTTTATCAAAGACCCGGGCCCTAGTATTAATTTGACCAGTACTTCTTATGTAAATGTCCTATGAACATAAAAAAGATCTCATTTGATAGCTGAAATTATGGACTACAATTACACAAACATTATGTTTTAATTTTCGTGGAATAAAACATAGAAAAACATAGGTAAAGTGAAAAAAGTTTGGATTTTTTTCGTGTCTTTTTTAATTATTTGCTTTTGTGAAAAATCTAGCATATTAAACTGGTTACTTTTTATTTTAAAAAGATAGAGGTTATTAGCTAACATACATTCCTAAACATCTTAGCTCTAGGTCAGATAGGTTAGGAATTAAAACAATTTGAATAGGACCATGCATTGGATGAAGACCATGGATGCATTTTCTCCTACTGCCCCGTTGATATGCAAGGAAAAGGGTCCTATTCAAATTGTTATATTTCCTAACCTATCTGACTTAAAGCTAAGATGTTTAGGTCATAGGACATTTACATAAAAGTACTGGTCAAATTAATACTAGGGCCCGGGTCTTTGATACAAAAAAAATAAAATGACGGCCATTTTATAACAGAGGGAGATAGAAAAAATTTGACAGCAAATTTGACAATAAAATATGCCCTATAATATGACCATAAAGGATCGGACATCGGTGTCGGGACAGATTGTATATAATAATGTAAGGCCATGAGTAAATCACATTGTAACGTGATTTGATAAGAACGAGTATGAGCAGTTTAACACAGTATCATTATAATAATTATCATTTATCATACAGTAATTAAGTCGTTAGTGAGATCTCAGATTAGCCAGACACGCACTACTCCAGATGAATAGATACCATGCTGTAAAAGTAGCTGTATAATTATAGTACACTGTACAGTCAACAGTGTACACCGTAGACGTATGCATACCCAATCACCCACTACTCATTGGTCTACTGCGCTAACTGCTAAGTATTAGTTTGTATCTGGGGGCACGGCATCGGCAGTGCCCCCGCCATGTCGAGAAAAAAAGCGGCACGGATGTACCCTTTGGCCGTACCATCCTTTTCTCAAAGCAATTCAGGCTCTTTTTGACCCCCCTATAACTTCGTTGACCGTTGTGGATAAAATAAATGTTTTCTTTCTTTCTTTCATAACTTTCATAATATTCAGGGTGGCGCTACCGTATTCGGAGATCAGCTCGTTCGACACGGAGTCGCATCACGTCGCCACGCAGCTCAAGGTGCTGGCTAACTCGCACCAGCTAGCTGACGAGCTGGCTGGGAAGATTCGGGAGACTTTCAAGGACTATGGTAAGGATTTCGTCTGAAAATGGGTGATTTGGTGGGGGGATGATATTGTTATGGAATCTTGGGTCGGCCAAGTACACAGATAGTATTAAGATTAAAGTATGTACCACTGTATAGTCACTATAGAAAGAGATAATGTTACCCAAAACTCTGATTTTACAAAACGTAACTTTACAAGACTTTAAATAAGATTTGGGGGCTATATTTAAGTGTTGTGAAGTTTAAAGAACTCTTTTGTTTATCTTATACTTTATAGCACTAATGCTCATTTAAAGACAAATGTTTAGACGACCTGTTAAATTAAAGTTTGCCTCACTATATATAAAAATGTTCCCATTACAATGTCTCTTTTAACCCTAAACTTTTAACCCCGTTCTTCTACACCCCAGACGCGATAAAACTGAACATCATCACGGAAGTGCTGCCTGGTTCTCTCCGTCAAACGTTGGAGTCAGTGGCGGATGAAGGGGAGGCGACGGAGGAGGTGGGCGCCGTGTACGACCTGAATAAGCATAATACATTCTACGTGGTGCAGAGGACGCCACTGTTCACTGACGTGTGGGTCGGAGGAGAGAGGGTCGCGCTCTTCAGAGATGCTAAAGGTAAATTAATAATTTCATAATACATAAAAATGAAATGGTGATTTTAGTAACTCTGCAAGTATTGAAACTTAGAATTTTAATTGTGGCAAAAAAAATGAAAGTAGTTCTTTAACTAAGTTAGTCGGAAAGTGATCATGACGCCACCAAGAATAACAGGCCGTTTTTCCACTATGAAATAATATGTTGCTTTTATGTTATGTTGGCAGAATTAAGACGAAGTATTTTGGTAAATTAAAGTAAACATAATTTTAGACATGAAATCACTCTGCAGTATTGACCAGTAGTAAGTTGCAACTTGCAACGTATTTCTATTTATCTGCAATTTCATGCGCGTTTTATCTTAATTCACATTTCTTCCACAGCAATCCCAACAGTCTGCCAAGCTCTCTTAAACTGGATCTACCAGCCGTCAGTCCTACATGGTGCACGCTCGCAGCTGGCGGACGCGGCGCGCCAGGTCCGCTCGCCAGGTGGCGCGGAGTACCACATAGTGCTGTCTGTGGTGCACCCCGATCCGCAGCACTTGAGGGTTGACTTCAACGCTGGTGAGGTTATGGAAGGTGAGTTGATGAAGCGTTCCCTTATTTTGGTGGAAGTCCAGCCCCTTTTTGAGGTAGACCGGCCGGTCGTAGAGGGTGTCATTTGTTTGACAGATCCAGGACATCCCTCCGTATACGGCTGATGGCAAATCGCAGGTAGTTTTAGTGCGTGGGATCGGCGCTTCTCGTCAGCCAGTCCCCATACGCACCCCAGGGGTGTTCAGCTTAACAGTTTTCAGGTTCAGCTTAACCGAGGCATATCCCCAACCCGGGGCACCCATTAAGGGTTTCTCCTGCGCATCCAAAAAATGTAAGTTGCAGATAAGCGTATGTAGAACATATTATATAGGCGCAACTTCAAGGTCGTTTGGTAAAACTGGAGCGGCAAAAGGCGCATATTTCATCTACCTAATGGTACGTTTGGTAGAGGAATTGATTCATAGGTAGGCTTCGTTATTTGGAAGGGCTTAACGCTAGAGAGATTATGAAAGGTGAGTTCGAAAGAGACATATAAATGAGATTTGATCTAATGCAGCTGATTGACATAATTACAACTATTCCAAGTCGATTCATGCTGGTTCAATTTTAGTTCACGTAATTAATTTTATTTTAAGCGTTGTAAATGTTCGTAGTTAATTGGGTTATTTGGTAGTTTAGGTAAGCTCGTGTTTTTCGTAGACAGCCTGAACCAGAATAACTTTTATTTAAAATTATTTGTTACAGACTACATCGGATCGTTTGTGGACGAGCTGTCGGAGCTGCACAACTTCACGCTCAAGTCCCAGTGGCTCCATCTGCTGGACTTCGATTTTCAGCTCAAAGAGGTAAGCTATTATATAGAGCTGCAAAAAATGTATATTTCTTTTAAGAAGTTCTTAAAGCTAGGTTACACCAAAATTAGGCGCGATGCGTCGCGACACTCCATTTTAAAGCTATTGAAAATTCAACAAGAATGTACACGACATACGATACGAGTTACGACACGCCACTCCAGGTTCATTTTAAAAAATGCAGCAGTTGACGCGAGCAAGATGCGTTGCGTTTTAGTGCTAGATTACAAAGTTTTATAGCATGCTCATTACTCATTCATTACTCAATTACTACCATCTACCACCAGGTTCGCGACAGTTCCCCGCGCGGGCGGCACTTCACGACGCGGCAGGAGCGACTGCCGCTGCTGCTGACGCGGCTGGAGGCGCGCGCGGCGCACGTGTCGCAGCAGCCCGCGCTCAACCTCGCGCTGTACGCCGTGCCGTGCGCCGCCGCGCCGCTGCGCGTGCACGCCGGTGTGTATATGTAACGCCACGAGCTAATAGTCTTCTTCAATAACGTCACAAGCATCTTAAACTTCCAGACGAGGATAACGACTCGCCCGTCCAAGCGTTCATGTCACCGAAATGGGGCGGTGTGGTGCTCGCCAGTCCCACGGCAGAAGAGTGTGAAGCCGGGGTCTTCAAGCCGCCAGTCAAACTCGTCATGGGCACCTTCATATCGCAGCTAAGGAAGCTACTGGGGATTACTGACAAGGTGAGTGTAGTAATATGTCCCATCGAGCTAATTGATACATAAGCCGACCAAAACGCCGACCAAAAAGCCGACCGAACGACGTATCGTTCGGTCGGCTTATGTCGATTCAATGTATAGCTGTGGTCGATCTGATGGGATTCGACTTAACGCGACCAAATTACTTAGGTCCCCCATATGCCTAGGAATCACCTTCTCTGATAGTACGTTGTATACGTATACGCACGCACTTGTACGCATGAACGCACAAAAACGCGTACACGTAACGTGAATTGTGATTGCATCAATTAAACTGTATGGAAGTAAATGTTTAGAAAACTAGCTTAACTAACTGTTAACTTTAGCTTTAGTAATATCATTGTATTTAAATTATTAATGTGAGCAATAAAGCATCTATCTATCTTCAAATCATAGACGTGAAAGTTTGTAACGCAAAAAATTAACTGACATTTTGGTCATTTTGTAATTTACGTCGTAGGCTCTAGATTAAAATCAAAAGTCCAATGAGATAATTTATATATCCGGTCGCATATTATGTTATTTCATCTGCAACCATTCACAACATCACCAGGAGAACATACCCGGAGCGCACCTGGACCCGCTGCGCGCGGTGTCCCCCCGCCGCTGGGAGGTGGACGCACTGCTGAGGATCCGCACCCTGGAGCACGTCACCTCCGCCGAGAGAAGCCTCAAGAGCTTGGCCAAGCTGCTCGGTAAATATTATTGTACTACTAGCGACCCGACGGATATTGTCCCGTCATATCTATGAAGTTTCGATTGTCAAAAGCGGCAAAGTACGCCATCAGGAATATTTTTAATTTTCCACGTAATTTTATAAAACTTTTCTGTCATAATTATAACTTTCTTTTAACAATAACAAGCACAACAAAAAACAGCGAAATCGGCTCAGCTGTTCTAGAGATTAGCGATGAGCTGTTTTTAGCTGTTAATTTTTATGCTATAGCAGATTAGATAAATTGATTCATAAAGATTATGACATCAGAATAGGCAGATTGCAGGCTACATAGGCCTTCCACACAAAACTGCGAATTCGCATCGCATTGCAAAAATCTGCAACAAAACTCATACCTCGTAAAAGATGATGCGATTTTGCATTTTTGTTCAAGCTATACAAACACATCGCATTCAATTCGAACAAACATTGATTCGAGGTGTCAAACAATTGATTATTGTTACTCAATTGTTATATTTTCAGGTGAGATTTCCAACATCGTGATAAACGACGATGTGGGCGTGTCCATCTCGGAGGCGGTGACGCTGACGTCAGCTGCGCGCGCGCACGCCACAGCGGGCGAGCTGCGCGCCGCGTACGACGCCGCGCGACGCGCCGATACCGCCGCGGAGACGGCCTTCATGGAGCCCAGTTTATTGGCGCTGCTGTACTTCCCAGATGATCAAAAGTGAGTAAAAATTTAGATAAATCATTTTAAAATGACGACGAGTTGGGCGTGTCTATCTATAGCCAGTGCCGTAAATAGGGTGGTGCCACCGGTGCCTAGGCACAGGGCGTAGACTCTGGGGGGCCCAAGAATGGCCAGACCAGAGAGGCCTATACATAACACATTGCTCTGGGTACATGTTATAACATCTAAATAACTGTATTTTAAAAAGATAAAACCGACTTCAAAGTTGTACGTAATTGAGAGTTAAAACTTCCTATCTCCAAAACTACTGAACCGATTTTGATGAAACTTGCACTATTCCCTAAGTTGAACAATACCTAGTACAATAAAAAAAGAATCACTCAAATCGGACTTATGGACTTCCGGAGATATGCGTGAACAAACATAAAAACATACATACATACATACATACACTTTTGAAATTTGGCACATTTGTTCAGAAGCTGTTATAGATTAACATATACAAAAACTATGCAGTTCTGGAAATATTACATACATACGCGTCGAATTGATAACCTCCTTTTTTGAAGTCGGTTAAAAAGGGCGCAGTTATAGAAGCTCGCACATGGCGCAAAAAAGGCTATTTACGGCACTGTCTATAGCGGAAGCGTTAACGTTGAATTTGGGTGCTGTACTTCCCTGATGATCAGAAGTAAAGAAATCCTAGTTTCTTCTCTCGTTGGGAGAGTTAATCATTAATCTAATCTCTCTGATAGCTGTATATTGAGTTGGCTCAGTTTGAGACCTAAATCCTTTTGCCGAGTAATCGTAAAGTTTTGCGCGGCCTATACGAGTATATAATCTGTTCGTGTTATGAAAGTGAATTATCAACACAGTGACTAATAACTAATAACGTAGGCCATGTTTATATATTTCGTGGAGGGAGTCCTGTGTTAGACAGATCCAGGATATCCCTCCGTATACGGCTGAAGGCAAACCGCAGGTGGTTTTAGTGGGTAAACCGAAGTCGGGAGTCCCACATACCCCCGGGGTGCTTCAGCTTAACTGAGGCACATCCCCAACCCGGGGCACCCATAAAGGGTTTCCCCTGCGCATCAAAAAAAAAAAAAAAAGGCCATGTTTATATCAGAAATGGACATCTTCTATATTTTATCACCTTTTCCATTAAAATGCATGTATTCAAATATTTTGCATGTTTTTCCAGGTACGCAATCTACATTCCGCTGTTCCTGCCTATAATGTTTCCGGTGGTGTTGTCGCTGCGCAACCTGCTGCGGTGGCTTCGCGAAAAACCGGCGGAGAAGGAGAAGACTGAATAATTTTTCATGATTAGTTACCATTAACCGTTTTATAGACCATCGTCGCTTTCCATCAGGCGATAAGTATAAAATATTTTATACTAGCTTCCCATGATTTCGTTCACCCAAAATAGATGTTGTGGTAACCACTTCTATGATCTGTGGGTAACCACTAACCGTAAATGTTGCGAAATTAGTAGCTTATTATGTCGGCGATAAGCAGTGAAAAGCATAAATGGGTATTATCAAGACAATAGTGCTAGTGTGACAAGTACACATATTTAGGATGCATTTAATGTTATATGTGATTTTATTCTACAGTTGTATTAATTTATTATTCAGTTTTTTTTTTACTGTCAAGGATGAATAAAAGATTGAATATAAATAAACGGATTTTTTTCCTTTTTTAAGGTTCAAGAACATAAATTAAATTATGAAGTCCCAGCACTTAGGCATTACTTTTCTTTTAATTTAATAACTGTCTAAATATGCCGTGTCGTCCACAAATACGCACCAGATTGTCGCAAGGGTACCGGAGGCGATAAATAAAACATTAATTGCTTTAAGACAATAATATATTTGAGGTAATCGATCAATAGGTATTACATTCAATAACCTAGTAAAATTTCAAGTTATATGATACTAAAGTTTAGGTTGCACACAAAACTGCGATTTGAAGCAACGCTTGCGGATTCACAACGCAGAAAAGTTTGTTTTCAGCATGCGATCTTAAAATCTTCTGTCGTTGATTTTTCTACATTTTCATGTTATTAAAACTATATTTCAGTAGGTATGGTTAGGTCTACGTAATTATAACCAAATCGGAGATCATACTTTCGAAGTCTTTTGTTGAAAAGGCTTGGAGATTTTCCAGTGACATCGCAGCTTTGTGTGAAAACTTTTGAGCTCCTAATGAAGCTAGGGTGCAGGCAGACTCAGTGCTGGGCTAATTTCTTATGGATATCTCCTGTTAGTGTCTATATTTAAGTCCTATTTACACCGACACCTGCTAGTTTTAATAGTTATTTAAACGTAACGTCGGTATCATGTTAGTTCTTTCAAGCATCGGTCAACAATAGAAATACCATAATGTTCTGTCAAACAAACTTTTACAAGCATCAGTGAAATTGGTACTTAAACTTTGTGGTAAAAATAGTGTGTTGTTAATCATATTGCAAACACCAATTAAAAATGACAGCACACTATTTTCTTCACGCGAATATTACAATTATTATTATACATCGATAAATGTTTTAAATGTATTTGGGACTTTAACATTTATTATACCAGCTAAAATTACAATTTACGAGACCATCTTACAACACTAATAAGTCAATAAGGAGCGACATTCTTTCTATTGTCGCCAAAATTTATAATGATTTTATACTTATAAAGATAAAAGTAGACTTGTACCAAACTGCACGTTCTCACACCTACACACGCGGCATGCCGCAATAGTGCGACTTAGAGGAAAGCCACAGCCCGCATTGCTGCGTTGCGTTATAGCAACGGAATGACCAATGTTGTATGCCACACACACTGTTTATGTGTTGATAACACATTACAAGCCGTTGACAGCGCAGCGCGACATTCTTTCTCATTTAATAACCTGTCGCTCCGTTACAAAAACGCATGCGGCAAAGCAACGCAGCAACGTGGTCTCGATCCTAATCTACTTTCCCCTTTTTGTCTATATTTTTTAAACTTTCCAGCTACAGTGTCCTTTAGAACTTGACTATCTACTTTGAGTAAATTGTGCATCCCTTCGAATAAACTATTAATTTGATACTAACAATAATATTTTATCTACCTTAAAATATTATGTACTATGTTAAATGTTTATTGAGATATGCTTCAAGAGACGATTTTTTTAAATGACAAGCGAACAAGACTTTATAAAGTACTTGAGTATTTCCAAAAAAAAAACAATCAGATTATATTTCAAGATACATTTTTTTGGCTACGGCCTACGACTCTATTTTAAAGTATACAGTGCAGTATAGTTTAACTTTTAAGGTCTAGTGACCATCCTAATTACTTTGTAGTTCGGAGAAATTCATAAACAGTGAATTTTAACATGCGAATTACGTACCTAATGTCGTCTATTATAGTTTATTTTTAAACACCAGGTTAATCCTTGATTATTTTTCACGCCTTCTCTTTCGTACACGGTATAGCTTGACATAGCTGCACTGTACAAAAGAGATGTGATATTTTAACGCAGGATTAAACACCAAGATGGCGCCAGTGGGCCTTAAACAATTAATTAATTAATGAGTAATGACCATTTTAAATAGGCAAGGAACACCACAATTTTTAAGAAATTTGTATAACGCGATTTCACATAAAACAATTAGGTATTATGTATTACCTAAATATATACCTAAAAAGACATAAACATTAATAAACAATAAACGTACATGAAATTAAATAACAGTTGGACAATTTAGGTCTCCAGCCAATCGGTCTCCGTGACCAAGGCCATGTTGTTCCCAACGCCGGGCAGGTAGTCAATGTCCCACAGATGGGTGCTCACAACCAGGACCTCCCCCTCCACCAGCTCAGTGTTCAGGGTGTAGCAGACCTCCTCGCAGGGGGACTTGGGCTTCAGCTGGACATAGTTCTTACCTTTCAGCTGCGACATGATTACTAGGCCGGGGTCCAGGTCGAGAGCCTTGAAGCGGTGCGTATCGTAGCGCTGAGAAATCAGCAGCCAGTTGAAGTGGGAGGGCGGGATGTGGGGGGACAGGAAGTAGGGGCGGGGGGCGAGCACACGGAATGACTTGACGGCCTGTATGTCGCAGTTCTGGAAGTGGACGAACCAGCTCGGTATCTCGGTGTTGGTGATGCGGGTGACCATCTCGTCGAGTTCCATGGGCTGGCGGCCGAGACGCAGGTTGGTGAGAACGCGGCAGGGCACGGAGTTGCCGAGCCGCTGGTCGCCTGCCACCAGCTGCGTGATGTTCACCTTCGCCCAGTCTATGTTGGCGTCGGTCACCACCACCGGCGCGCCGCGCAGCAGGTTGTGGTTGAACACCTCGTTGTAGCCCGTGTTCGAGATCCGAGATAGGCTCTCTGCAAATATCACAATTTTGTACCTACCGGAAGTGGTGTTGCCCTACACAAAAAATTAGTTTTAAATCTACCCTTCGTGTATTGTACTTTTCCAACAATGTACTTTACATTGTTGGAAAAGAGGCTGTGCATTAGAACTCTATAATATAGATTTTAGAAAAACATTTGAAAAGGGATTTTTTCCTTCACTCTTAAATCTGAGATAGCTAGTAGTTAATTGTTATGGTTTTTAAAATATTTTTATTATTTTTTATCTTAATAAGTACCTATCTGGTTATTATTAATATCAGAAAGAGGACTTTTAAAAAATACTCACTGACTGCTTCGCAAGAAATACAATCACCAGTGGCAAATGCTCCATTGTCCACTTTTTGTGGCTGGTGTTTGTCGACGAGACATTTGTTATAATACAAGGGAGTCCAGTCCCAAAATGGCAGCAGCTTTATCAATAAAATGCGCCCAACAGCCGAAGCGTGCCACTGGAATGTGTCAGTTTGGGAAACCGTAAATCCAATGGCGATCATCATCACCAGAAAGAGGAGGATCCTTGTCCATCTCTTGAAGGAAGCTTTCCTCACAGCGGATGTTAAAGGACGACATATAATATCCATTTCTTCGTCACTGATTCCAGCCTCCTTGCAGTATTCATAAAAGGAACGAACTTCTGAATTTATAAATTCCAACTTTTCGCGTTGTGTCATGTTTGGTACATTTGGCGGATTCATTTTCAATTTTATTCAGTTTTTACTCCATGAAACAAGACGATCAATATAGTTAGATATCCTGATTCCTAGGGCAATGATACGCATACAAAATTCGCGCGCGTGCGTTTTAGAGCGAAACGTTTTTTTTTTAACCTCAAAAGTTCAAAGAGCATGGAATAAGGCCATAATAATTATTTGTTCATTTCATTGGACAAAGCTCCTCTAAAATCTAAATTCTAAATAACCTGTTCATGAAACTAATCCATGTATTTGGGTCCGTCCAAAGTATTTGGGTGTATCCATTTTCTTATTACAATGAAAGAAAGCTACATTTTTATGAGTTCTTTTGATTTTTCTTTTTTTTTCCTTTCTTTTTATTTTGTTGAATGGTAACCCTAAATTTCAACTTTCAATTCAAGTGCCTTTCCGCCATATTGAAAGTTCATAAACTGGAAATAGATCAAGTGTCCATCTTTTTTCGAATTTCTTTATGTTTTTGAGTAACTGTTTCAATAAAAGCGTTTTCAAAAATCACAATTTATATTATATTAAAGTGTGTAGTGTACAAGAGTGAAAACTAATTTGTTTTAAATTTTTTGCAACACTTTTGATGAATATGTCACAGCGCCATGTTGTATTCCTGCGCTGATTGCAGGCACGAGAAATCTGCCAACCCGTTTGTTTTTGGGGTATAAAACCCGAAAATATATCGAACAGCGATTTTGTATCCAAATATATTTTAGTTTATATTTGTTGGCAAATGTCAAACAACTTTAGTGGTTTCGATGCATATTTGTAGTCGAATTTCAAGTGCTAACAGCTCATAATTTCAACTGCAGTTTTGTGCATCCGCGAAAGTTGAAAGGACTGTGTTGTAAAAGAAAGAAGTGATAATTAGCCAAAATTCCGGTCCCTACGCGTAGACGAGAAGGTGCCTACCCACCGGGGCAGTCGGGCGAAGGAGATATGAACAACAAACGAAAAAATCGCCAAGGGCCACCGAGGTAAGGCTAGTTTACGTCCGACAATTTGCAGCATTTCGATGACATGTCTTTGTTTTTTTGGGCCAATGCTCTCCACAATGCGGATTTTAGGCTGGGTGTCTGTCACGCTGACAGATTTTCGCGAGTGGAAGGTGCGATTACAAAGGATTTGTAAACAAAACGCTAGTTAAATTTGCGAAGTAGAGCGGCGCACGGCTCGCCGCCGCACAGTTCGCGCCGTACGCTCAAGTCTAGATATTTGGCCTACTTTTGGCTGTGTACTCATGACGATTAATATAGCCGCGCTCCAACAGCTGATGCCCGTACCTGGAAATTGCTCTCAAAATTTGTTATTTGGCTGTGAAAAGTTAGTGCCTCCTACTTACATTAGCAACTAATTATCTATCAAATTAGTGTTCTACTAAAGATGGTAAGCATTGAGCATTGTGTTTTGTAAATTATTAGATAATTTGTAACCTATCACCATATTATTAAGTTATATTTTTTCAATTTCCTCGATTTGCCAAAAGACAATTAATATGTGAAATACAAGAACTTTGAATTGTACATTGTGTAAAACATATACCTACAAATATATGACCAGTGCAGTGTTGTCAACTTAATCTATGGGAGATAACTTGTTTCCTGGTTTTATGAATGTGTTTTATATGTGAACTTTGAACTCCATTCATAGTATCATCTGAAGCATTTTAATATTAGTTGTATTTCATGTCATTTTGATAACAATTACATTGTTCATTTTTTTTCAATTGTAGTTGTGCGAGCATGAATTAACTCTTCAACTCCCAGGCGGCCACATACAGAGGCGAGAACAATAGATTTCCAAGAATCTCCAATCAAAGAATTAACAATATTAACTTCTTTTTTGAATAAGTTGGTATTTTGAGAATAAAAGTATGCAAAGTAAACTATAATAAACCTGTGCAAATATTAGATAGTAAGTAAATGAATACCTTTTGCATTACAATCATGTTTAATGCTTGCTATTTAGTGTATTGCAAAATTGAATCTTGTAATTGTTTCCCGATTAAATATTATTGTGTGTATGAAGTTCAAAGTCAAATTTAATTATAATTTTCCCAGCAATAGAGGACTATATTATTCCTCTCTAAGATCTTTGGGATTTTCAGAAATTTGTAACAAAAAGTATAATAATAAAAGTCTAGGCTCTAGATCAGGGGTCACCAAATGGCGGACCGCAGTCCGCTTTCGGACTGCCAACCCATTGTATGCGGACCGGGCATTTTCGAAGGTGAACATAGTTAAAAATAAATTTTGGTCTTGACTTACTGATGAACATCTCCAAGATTTAATGTCAATAGATTGCACCAATTTCACTCCAAACAAGCAAAAAAATTGACACTTTTCTGATTGATAACCTTTTTTTTTTTTTTTTTTTTTTTTTTTTTTTTTTTTTTTTTTTTTTTTTTTTTTTTTTTGCGTTGGGGGAATGCATTTACGCATCCTGGTCTGGGGAAGGGCCGAGGTATGTGGGACTCCTCTTTGGGCTCCACTCGTGGAAACACCACATTACACCACATTGACACTCCGCGACGATGTGCTGGAACACCTAGCGCATCGTGGCCTACCCGGGACTCGATGTCATGGGCGACGGCTGCCCCATGCCGACGCCCCGAGATCCCCTGCTAAGGCGGGACGTCGTGACCATGTCTGGCCCTTAGTCTCCGCCTCGGCCTTCTCCGAGAATCGAGCGCCTCTGCCTCTCGCCTGCGCTCCGCCTCCTCCTTCGACGACATTACCACTTCGGCGAATGTCTCGACTGCCCTCCAAGATTGTTGGCTGTCCAGCATCGCACGAACGATGGCCGGCAGCGTGATGTCGGGTCCAATAGTGGCCTGTAGGGCCGCCCTTTGTCTGCTCCAAGCGGGACAGACGAGCAACGTGTGCTGCGCCGTATCCCGATCGTCACTGCAGTGATGGCAAGCAGTGTTTTGCTCGCGTCTGGCCATGTCGCACAGGTACCGACCGAAGCAGCCGTGCCCGGTCAGCACCTGTGTGAGACGGTACGACAACGCACCGCTGTCTCTGTCCACCCATTCCCTCAGTACGGGACGCATAGCGTTCAGCAGATCGACGCTGACTAGGGACTCATTTAGACGTTCGAGCCAAAGGTCCAAATCCCTGTCCCGTGCCGCTCTTCTCCATCGCCGTATCTGTTCTGGCGATGGAATTCGTCCTTCCTCGCGTTCCTCCTGGCACAGCCAAAATATTTCGGCCAGTGATTCGGCTTCAATATCCCACGGGATACTGTCGGCAAGGACACACGCCGCATTTTTGGAGATGGTCCGGTATCCCCTTATCGCTCTTATTGCCATCGTCCGTTGCAACCCAGTTAGAATCCTCCTGGTCTTAGTTGTCAGTCGCTCGGCCCATATCGGCGCACCGTACATGCACATGGAGCGAATTACTCCCATGTACAGGCGCCGACATTTCAAACTGGGTCCCCCTAGGTTCGGGAGGAGGCCCGCCAATCCGCCAGCGGTCTTTGAGACTTTCACCGTTAAACGGCGGAAGTGCTCATTAAAAGTCCACCGGCTATCCAGCACTAGACCCAGGTATGTCATGGACTGACTGACCTCGATCCTTGTACCGCCTACAGTTACGGCAGCTCCCGTTGGTGGCGCGTTTCGTGGGCCATGGAAACAGATCGCCTCGGATTTCTCTAAGGCAACCTCCAGGCCCAGAGCGCGGATGCGGCGCACCACCTGGGCGACCGCAGCTGTCGCTAAAATAATAGCCTCGCGGTGAGTTTTACCATGACAAATTACTAGTGTGTCATCGGCATAACACAGCAGCACTACTCCTCACAGGTTGGCGACGCGTAACACCCAGTCGTATCCGATGTTCCACAGGTGGGGGCCCAGGGCAGACCCCTGTGGAACACCGCACACAACAGCCATTCTTTTCCATCCTTCTTTTGTTGGGTACTCTATGTATCGCACCGAAAGGTAATCACCAAGAATCCTTCTCAAGTACTTGGGCACCTTATGATACCTGAGGCCTTCCTTTATTGTTGCCCAGGGCAAGGAGTTGAAGGCATTAGATATATCCAAGGATATTGCCAAAACTACCTTGCCCCGGGTGGTTCCTTCTTTCACGATGGTCCGCAATTGATCCAACGCCCCAATAGTGGATCGTCCCATCCGAAAGCCAAACTGATTGGCGTTGAGGTTTGGGCCAACACGATGAAGGTGCTCGGTGAGGCGCGCAACGAGCACTCTCTCGAGTATCTTGCACGCCTCATCAAGGAGAACGATCGGACGGTACGCCGAAGGCTGAGTCTCTGGTCTGCCCTTTTTACGGAGCAGGACCAGCTTGCCACGCTTCCAGCGACTTGGAAACCGGCATTGCGACAAACAGATATTGAGTACGGTGAGTACCCGCTCCCCCATCTCTTCCAAGGCGAGCACCCACACGCGGCTCGGTATGCCGTCTAGGCCCGGAGCCGCGTTCTTCTGTCGCATCTTTGCCACTGCCGCTGCAAGTTCCGCCGATGTTATGGGCGGAATTTCTTCGTCTGTCTCATCGTCGGAATCATTTGGTGGCGCCATCGTCGGCGGGGTCCAGTCAGCCCTTGGAGGGAAAAGGGCAGAGAGCACAGACTCCCTTAGCTGCGGATCCAGGCTCTCGGTGAGAGGTGGGGCGTTCGGACGAAGCTTTTGCCTCATATATTTATAGGGACGACCCCACGGATCCTGGTCGAGAGTCTCCAGCCACTCAGTCCAGGCTTCTGTAAATTAAATACCTACCTTTGTAATTTCCATAATTATCCTTGTTTGATAAGTATATTTTTTTATTATAAAATGTGCGGACCGCGAAGGTCATTTATTTTCTTAAAATGGACCCCGAGCGAAACTGATTGATGACCCCTGCTCTAGATTATGAATTTATCGACCGCGTAAACAATAGATTTCCAAGAATCCATAATCGAGGGATTCATTTTATAAATAAAATAAAATTTAAAGTTTTACGAAATTAGTAGAGCTTTTCTTATTCTCTTATTCCACACAAAATTGGATTTTGGTTTTCTTGTTCAAAGAATGCTAACAGTGTTTTTATTCTAATCAAGCAGCATGCAAGCCTATAATTGGTGGGAAATAAATAACTGTTATTTCATATTAAAACACAGTGCTTACATTAATTTATGTTCAACCATCTATGATATATGATGTAATTATGTAACATTATAATAATTGCAAACTCCAGTATAAACTACAACTTCTATTTAAATAATAAACAGTTAAACTGGGACAGTTTAGCATCTTCTTCTTCTTTTCAAAATGATACTGGCTATTCCTCAAGGGAGGCCTCCCTTGAGGAATAGCCAGTATCAGTGTTGGCGAGATAAAAAATAACATGTTCGCCATCAACGACAACTCTGCTATGTATAACCTTTGTGAATGTACAAGTAGAAAAGAAAAGAAAGTACTCGATTCAAAATAAATCGCATTCAATAGTTTTGACTGTGAAGTTGAGATAAGATGTGATTTGACATAGCTCTTACAGGTTCTATGTCACTATGCAATGTGTTTTGTGAAATGCCACACATTTTTGATTTCTAAGGCATCCATTACACGGTAGGTTTTGCTGTCAGTTTTACCAGTCTGTCACAGTCATGGCTGTGAGTTGTGACTGATGGATAACCTACCGTGTAAGAGCGTGACTGGCGGTTGCATGAGGTTGATTGGCGAAAATCTGGATATTTTGATTTTTGCTTCATGCAACCATCAGTCACAAATTTTGAGTGAGTGTTGTCACATCTGACAAAATTGAAAAAACAATAGAAACATAGAAACATATACCTTTGAAAATTTTGGCTTTGACTGACATAAAACTGAAGAGAATTGAGTGACCATCTAATATCATTCGTCAGTCCATCAGTCACCATCAGTATAATTCATGATCGACGGAATTGACTGTCAACATAATTAAATGAAACAGTCACGTGCTCTGTTGACTGCACTATGATGCATGCCCTTAATGAACAAAAAAGGCACAGTGTGGACATAGCTAATGGTCCTGACTCCTGAGGTTCTACAAGACAATAACTTCGCCTTACAATTTCCTATAGGAAACCTTCCTTTATCCTTACCTTCTCTTTTATTTAAAATACGGATAATAAAAAGAGATAACATGACATTACGACCTGCAAAGTGCAAACCTGAAGATAGTGCCCTCTTAGGGCCGAATCACAATTCACACCGGAATGGCAGCGCAGCGGCGAGCATTTTCAGTGTTTTTTTAGAAACTTGGAAAGTCTCAAACGATACTATGTATTACATTAAATTACATTAAAACAAATTTAATTTGTTCAAATTAAGTTAGTTCAAAAAATTCATAATAGATGGCGCTGTATGTCACCTAAATCGCACAAGCTTTAGCGCTTCATAGAGGTGGTAACTGGTAAGGTTGTAGAGTCCTTTCAAATTTTTTTAAAGTTTTAAGAAGAGTCCAAATTCGACCCCAGTTTTGCAAAAAGAGGGGCGTTTTAAGTGTGACATGTCTTGTCTGTCTGTAAACATTGATGTTTGAACTTTGAAGTAAGCATACCGCTAATGGCCGTTCCCTATATTCAATCTATCTCTAGTTTGACATACAACCGATCGCAGCTGACATAGAATTGACATAAAATATATGGAGCTAATGTCTAATGTGAGCTATTCCTATCTCAAGTAAGAGATAGATCAAATATTGGGAACGGCCGTATAACAACTGTTATGGAATGTTGCATTAATGTAGCCTAGTGGTAGCCTACATGGAAACGGGAACCACCACGCGCTATAAGCTAAAGTCCTAAAAAAAAAGTAAAGACGGAGTCGCGGACAACAGCTAGTTTGATATATAAAATAAATTATCAACAAAATTTTGTACGGATAATGAAATTGGCATTTCATTGATGTGATTAAACAGCTGTACCTAAAGTATGCTTAACTTGCTTACAGAAATAGAAAACTACTCTAACAATACTCGGAAACAAAAATTCTATTACAACAAAGAATCTCAATAGTTAACACCTTACACCACTAGGAAAATTTTCCTGTGTACTTTAAAATAACTTACGTTTTTATAAATGGAACAAAGCAGTATATTTGAAGGTTAAGTGATAAAATGTATAATGTTACTTGCAATCATTGTTAGATTTGATTTTATGGACAAAAGTAAGGTTGAGGTAAAAATTTGGACAAAGTATTATCATTTTTAAGATGCCTAGAAATCCTTCGAAAATCACCATACCTGAGATAATATAATTTGTAGATTGATAAATTATCATGCAAATGAAACTTTATTAAAGTTCATTAAGATTAAAGAGCATTATTGGTAGTTTTTGTCTTTATAAATAGTAGGCTTTAGCTTTACACAACAATAGTAGAGTAGTCATTAACATGATTCTTTGTTTAAAAAAATATACTAAAAATATGCACACAATTCACTTTTTAGTTACCTTTTTACTATGTTATTGTGTGGAATTTTGAAATTTTAAATTTTTCTTTGTATTGTGTAAATTGTAAAACAAAACATGGAAATAATATGTTACATGATCTTCAAACAGTATTCGTATAAGACATAAGTGATAATTTAAGTGTTTGGAAAAACTTTTGATTGTACATTTTTATGAGCATCTTCATTTTGATAAGACGGGTTCCGTTTTAGGTCAACAAGTCCTTTGACTACGGAATCTTAAAAAAATATTACACCAGCCATGATTTTTTGTATATTGATAGGTTAAAATTTATATAATTTAACAGTAACATTGTCCTACGAAAATGACCGTTCTGGATATAATTTTTCTTTAGCTTTGGTGCCATGGTCCCTATGGCTTGCTTTCGTACTAGGGACTTAGTAACTATTTCCGTCTGGCTTTAATCATTCAGGACTAGACTGAACAACTGGAGACAGAAAAACCGCAGTTTTGGGGTAGGCCTACGCCAGCAAGTCTATTGCCATACGGGGAGTAGCTTTCACGGCCACTAATACAATGTCCCTTTGTTTTCTTTTTTTTTCATAATTTAATTATTAAAAAGGATATGAACATTCAAAAAATCCAAAAAAATGGCCAGATTTTCCGCTGTGTTCAAACATCCAGAAAACAAATTTGGTTCGATTATACAAAAAGAAGTAAAACATAGGAACACAGCTCAAGCCTTGCTTTAATTTTTAAATGAAAGAAGTACTTAAATCGGTTAATTTTTGGAGAAGAAATCGGGGGACAATGAATCGTTGATTTTCTGCAGTTGTCTCTATCGCGCTCTGCGGTATAGGCTTGAGGTAAGGGAGACAGCAATAGATATTACAAGTACTTTTTTCATTTCTCTTGACCTTGGAGTATCCTCTTAAGAGGCCGGGGTACCCTCGAAATTCTCATACATAATACCAACATCATTTTCTCATACGAAAATATTTAACATGTTTGAGTTATTTTTCAGCTTAAAATAGTAATTACCTTAGAGGTTCCTGAAAAAATTTTCTACAAAATATTTAAACACTAAAAAATAGAGTAAAACACTAAAAAATAAATAGTACATTTACTAGAAAATATTTAAACTAAAAAATATTTTTTAGTATTTAAATATTTTGTAAATTTATTATTTATTTATATGTTTTTAGTGTTTTTCACTATTTTTTGGTGTTTAAATATTTGGTAGTAAATTTACTAGAAAATATTTAAACACGTAATTTTTTTTAGTACTTATTTAAATATTTTGTAAAAAAAATTGTGCAGGAACCTAGATAATTACTATTTTAAGCTGAAAAATAACTCAAACATGTTAAATATTTTCGTATGAGAAAATGATTTTGGTATTAAGTATGTATGAGAATTTCGAGGGTACCCCGGCCCCTTAAGGGTTATTTTTTGCTGTACAAGGTATTGTTCAAATTAGAGAATACTGGATGTTTCATCAAAATCGGTTCAGTAGTTTATGATATAGGGAATTAACATTCTTAATTACTTACGTACAATTTTGAAGTCGGTTTTATCTTTTTAAAATACTATTTTATTTATTTATCGTGCTATCCCCCGCAGATCGCCCCGGGGCCGCGTGATGGCTGAGGGCGTGTACAGCAACGCGCACTTCATGCACGCGGCGACATCGCACGTCGGCGACACGGTGCAGGTGCTCACCCAGTCCGGCAGCCTCTGGGAGGGCGTGTTCAAGACTTTCAGCGCGCAGTTTGAGGTTTGTACCTACTACCTACTAGTTTTCTGGGGCTCGAGTCTTATGCTGGCTTCTCACGGCGCGTAATATCACGAGCCGCGCCGCGGCGAACCGATTTGTACGAGCGAGCACGAGCCAATAGGCGAGGCCGCGTTTTGCCGCGTCTTTGAAGTTACCGATTTCAATCGGATCAGACGCGCCTGCTCGAGCCAGCCCGCGGCACCTCGAGCCACCCGCTTCACACGGCGCGTGGCTCGACTCGAGCTAGCACGGCGCGGCTCGTGATATAACGCGCTGTGAGAAGCCAGCATTAAGGACGCTATTACAAATATCAGCGATTTTCCGGTACCATTTTAAAGAATTACGAGTCAAACTGCGAGGATATTTTGGTTTCAAATGAAAGATAATATATTCATCTCCACGACTGTACCATAAAAATTCTATAGCCGCATACAAAATTTTCACATAAAATACGTTTTAACCATCACAATAATCGCAAAATATGAAAAAAATGGGGTCTGATTAGGTACCTTAATATCTAAATACACTGAACTGAGGAAAATAAATATTATACAAAAAAATTGTTGCTTATTTAGTCCTCTATAAAGTCCGCTAAAAATTTTATATAAAAATAAACAACTTTTCCAGTTATAAGAAAAATAAGAAAATTTCTCAAATTTTTTCATACATTTTCGCCATATCAATATGAATCTTATTTTAATGTCATTAACGTCGATATTCGTACTGACAGACATCCGACCTGCTAATTCTCCGGTTGGAGCATCCTTAAGAGGCCAGGGTACCCTCGAAATTCTCATACATACTTAATACCAATATCATTTTCTCATACGAAAATATTTAACATTTTTGAGTTATTTTTCAGCTTAATATAGTAATTACCTAGGTTCCTGCACAAAATTTTTCTAAAAAATATTTAAACACTAAAAATTTTTTTTTGTTTAAATATTTTTTAGTAAATTTACTCTAAATATTAAAACACTAAAAAATAGAGTAAAACACAAAAAAATATATAAATAAATAGTACATTTACTACAAAATATTTAAATACTAAAAAATATTTTTAGTTTTAAATATATTTTGTAGTAAATTTACTATTTATTTATATATTTTTTTTGTGTTTTACTCTATTTTTTAGTGTTTTAATATTTAGTAGTAAATTTACTAAAAAATATTTAAACTTATTATATTTAAATTTATGTATAGTGAGTGACCCCCCTCCAAAATTTCAGGCTGCGACCGCGCCTGCTCTTCAATCGTGAGTCGTAAGTCGTAACACATTTTTCTAACTTTGTTGCGGTTTGCGGGCAAAGTTTTAAGCTTTTAGCGTTTCAATGACATGTAGGCAATACATGTAGGTTATGGTTTTTGCAACATTGCATTGAACCAACGAAAACCGGCCAAGCGCGATCTAGAATCGCGCAGGAAGGGTTTCGTAATTGGTTGCATTACAGAGCTAGAATAGGTTAAATCGATATCGGGCAAAAAATAGCAAAAAAGCGGCCAAGTGCGAGTTGGACTCGCCCATGAAGGGTTCCGCAGCAGCAATAAGGTTTATTTTTATGAAATTAAAAGGTTTTTGATTTATTTTTATATTTCAGTCGATTTAATGGAATTTAGATTAAGGTTTACCATTTATGACGTATAAAAAAAAACTATTGGCTAGATCTCGTTCAAACCAATTTTCGTTGGTAGTTTTTATAGTAATCTACATCTTATTATATTTTTTTTAGAATTATCATGCCCCTACTTTAGAAATTAGAAATTAGAGGGGGGGGGGGGGACACACATTTCACCACTTTGGAAGAGTCTCTCTCGCAAACTATTCAGGTTAGAAAAAAATGATATGAGAAACCTCAGTATGATTTTTGGAGACTTATCCATAGATACCCCACACGCATAGGTTAGATGAAATTTTTTTTTTATTTCAGTTATACCTATAGGGACCCCTAAAATTTTTTATAATTTTTCCATTTTTGCATCAAAATTTTAATGCGGTTCACAGACTACATCTACTTACCAAGTTTCAATAGTATAGCTCTCTAATAGTTTCGGAGAAAAGTGGCTGTGACATACGGACGGACAGACAGACAGACATGACGAATCTATAAGGGTTCCGTTTTTTGCCATTTTGGTTACGGAACCCTAAAGATCACGTTTGTTGTATGGACCCTTAAATATTGAATTTATGTTGTATTTGTTGTTATAGCTGCAACAGAACATACAGTACACAACCTGTGATAATTTCAGAAGACGTCTAGCTATAGCCGTTCTCGAGATACAGCCTCGAGAGTGGACACAGACGGATAGGGTCCCATTTTATCCTTTGGGTACGGAACCCTAAAAAGCATTTAAATTGGCGATTTTTATAGACAGATGGTTTTAAAATTATAATACAACTTTGTAAAAACACTAGTAGCATCCAGGAATTGAGAGCTACTTAGCTCAGTGAAACCGACTTATAAAATATTCTATGTCCTTTCCCGGGACTCTATGTATCTGCATACCAACTTCCATCAATATCGATGAAGTGGTTTAGCGTGAAGAGGTAACAGACAGACAGACAGATAGACAGACACACTTTTGCATTTCTAATATTGGTATGGATTGCTTCTTCAGCTATCCTAGTAAAAAAACGCGACGTTGTAACCGGGGCGTTGCTCCAGAGTCCAGACGCATCTAGTCTAGCCGTTGCAGTTGTAATTCAGCTCTCAGACCGCGCATATTATTTATTGATCGCACATCAAAACCCCAGTTATTTGCTGCCTGCACCCGCGTTACGACCTACGTTACATCTTACATGAGCTGTTTTAAAATCTGTGACTAAGTTTCTAGGTTGTCTAGGTCTTAGACTATACTAAGAGCTTATACTACCTTTGTGATTTAAGTTGTGTTTCATAAACTATGATATCTGTGACTGAGGATTTCGATTATAGAGGTTAGAGTGTTAAAAACATGTAAAAACTGGCTTATTATGGGTGAGATTTTTTTCTTCTGCTATTTGATTACTGGTTATATTATTGTAATTACATATACTGTAAATATGCTGTGTTATTATTATTATGGTACAAAATGTAATTTTGTAAGCTAGGAAGTCTTGATGTTTCCGATATTAATAGATTTTTCATGAAAGTGATCCTTAAGGGCCCGGGCTACCCTCGAAATTTTCATACATTCTTAATACCAAAATCATTTTCTCATGCGAAAATATTTAACATGTTTGAGTTATTTTTCAGCTTAAGATAGTAATTACCTAGGGTCCTGAACAAATTTTTTTTACAAAATATTTAAATACTAAAAAAAATTTTTTTGTGTTTAAATATTTTTTTGTAAATTTACTACTAAATATTTAAACACCAAAAAATAGACAAAAACACTAAAAAATATATAAATAAATAGTAAATTTACTACAAAATATTTAAATAATAAAAAATATTTTTTATTTTTTATTTATTTATATATTTTTTAGTGTTTTTGTCTATTTTTTGGTGTTTAAATATTTAGTAGTAAATTTACTAAAAAATATTTAAACACAAAAATTTTTTTTTTAGTATTTAAATATTTTGTAAAAAAAATTTGTTCAGGACCCTAGGTAATTACTATCTTAAGCTGAAAAATAACTCAAACATGTTAAATATTTTCGTATGAGAAAATGATTTTGGTATTAAGAATGTATGAAAATTTCGAGGGTAACCCGGGCCCTTAATTATTTGACATAAAGATCCTGTTAAAGGTCAAATATTTCTGAACTAAAGCGAGTGTTTGCAATGCGATTTTTCTCTTTATTTTTTTACTTTGAATCACTTGAATCGTTTGCAAGTTTTAAATTATAAATTATAATTATAGTATTTTAGCTTTGAACTTTTAACTAGATAAAGAACTGTATTTTTAGATGTAAAAGATAATATGATTTTATAGATATTTTTATGACAAATACGTAAAGTAGTGCTTGTAAGATTTCTCACACCTCCATAAATATTGTGTCTGAAAATAGAACGTTATGTTCTATTGTTGCCACTTGAAAATTCCTCACGAGTTGCGACCCTTATTGGTTTAATTATTTATTACGTTTTCATACCACTTCAACCTGTCCCTTGTGAGATCTAGCTTATTGAAATTTTGGGGCAAAGATAGGCATCTTTGCCTGCTTACAAAACACAAAAGGATCAAGCAAGGATAATAAGTTCGATGCGCCAAATTAAAAACTATCCAATGTCCTTTTTCAGGACACTTGTATCTAATGTCTATATGTATACCAAATTTCATTAAAATCGTTTCAAACAATGGTACATAATCTTGCTATTCAAATGTGTTAGTCGCGCTAAAACTCGAAAACGGCTGAACGGATTGGGCTTATTTTAGTCTTAAAATATTCGTAGAAGTCCAGGGAAGGTTTTAAAGTGACACGAAGTTCACCGGGGCTGCTAGTAAATTAAGTAATTATTATAAATGCGAAAGTGGGTGTCTGTCTTTTTACACTTAAAAATGCCTACTTTGAATGAAATATTTTATTGATCACTTTCATAGACCTCCGAGGTTAAATAACTCAATCATCAATTTTAGCCCCCAAGTGTGTGTTGACTGATGAGCAGAGATCGGAATTGGGTGTGTGAAAAATTAAAAATACCTAAAGTTTGCAGCGGGACATCATATAGAGCTGTTACAACCACTTAAGTTAAACCGATTTTTAATTTTATCGGTTCAGTTTTGTTTTTTTTTTATTAACATGTTCCTTACCTTTGAAACACTGAACTATAAATATTTACAAGCTGCTAATACAGTTCTAAATAAATTTTTGTTTTGTACTTTTCCGGTTAAAAGACAGTCCTAACTCCTAACTGTTCTTTGTCGGTCAAACACAGAATTTTATATTACATAATATATCTGCAAAATGCTAATGCGGTTTTAATTTCTTTTTTTGATCAGTATCTTAAGTTAAAAAGTTTTGCTACAGATTGATGCAAGGAAAACGAACATTTTCGCGTCTTTATATAGTTTTGAAGTCTTTTTTTTAATTAATAAATCAAATCAAATTCATTTTATTTGCTTAGGAATATGGTACAATAAACCTGCAGTGCATCAAAAAATAAATTAAAAACATTTATTTAAATTGCAAGAACGTTGTGCGTAAACTACTTTCCACGTTCAGAGTTTGGAACATGCATTAATATTAGTTTTGTCCTAGAAATGATAAATATTCTTCTAATGTAAAAAAAGGCTTCGCGGTACAAAAGCCCACGCTAATCCATTGTTTAACAAGTAAAAAATCAGTCTGCCGCCGCCCTCAGTGAAAATTTCAGAAATCTAGCTATAGCCGTTCTTGAGATACAGCCTGGAGACAGACAGACGGATTGACAGACATCGAAGTCTTAGTAATAGGGTCCCGTTTTTGCCCTTTGGGTACGGAACCCTAAAAAAGATTAAAACCACATTAGCATTTTGCAGATATTATGTAAAATTCTGTGTTTGGCCGACAAAGAACAATTGGGACTAAAAAAATATTTTAGAACTGTATTAGCAGCTTGTATATATTTATAGTTTGGTGTTTCAAAGGTAAGGAACATGTTAAAAAAAACTGAACCGGTAAAATTAAAAACCGATTTAACTTAAGTGGTTGTAACAGCTCCACATGATGTCCCGCTGCAAATTTTAGGTATTTTCACACACCCAATTTCGATCTCTGCTGATGAGTGACGGCGCAGCGCCCGGCGGCGCTATACACGGAGTACACGGACGGACAATGCGGAACACGTTAAATATAGACAAACAAACATTTCAGATTGTACCTATCGATCCGCCTCACTTGGGCACTTGGGCACAGATAATGAAATGCATTCGGAATTCGGATACGGTCGCGGTCGGCTTTGGCGCCAAAGTTTGATTTTTGGTTACTGATTTGGTGTCACGATATTAATTACTTGACTGTTATAATTAAATGAAGATTTTGACAAATCCATTAGTCATTACATTATCTGACAAACTCTTAATTTAATAACAGTTAAAGTAATATATTTTGTCTCTGAGTGTGGCAGTTAGAGTTAGTTAAGGGCCCGGGTTACCCTCGAAATTTTCATACATTCTTAATACCAAAATCATTTTCTCATACGAAAATATTTAACATGTTTGAGTTATTTTTCAGCTTAAGATAGTAATTACCTAGGGTCCTGAACAATTTTTTTTTACAAAATATTTAAATACTAAAAAAAAATATTTCTGTTTAAATATTTTTTTGTAAATTACTACTAAATATTTAAACACCAAAAAATAGATAAAAACACTAAAAAATATATAAATAAATAGTAAATTTACTACAAAATATTTAAACTTTAAAAAATGTTTTTTATTATTTAAATATTTTGTAGTAAATTTACTATTTATTTATATATTTTTTAGTGTTTTTGTCTATTTTTTGGTGTTTAAATATTTAGTAGTAAATTTACTAAAAAATATTTAAACACAAAATTATTTTTTTTAGTATTTAAATATTTTGTAAAAAAAATTTGTTCAGGACCCTAGGTAATTACTATCTTATGCTGAAAAATAACTCAAACATGTTAAATATTTTCGTATGAGAAAATGATTTTGATATGATATTGAATGTACTGTCACTTCTTGGTGGAAATTCATGTTGAATTAAATGATTATACACTTTCCTTGCACTTATTCCACTTTATTTTAATAGATTTATTACAGAATTATAATATACACGACCGGTTTCGACACCTGATGATGAATTTTTCGAAACCGGTCGTGTATATTATAATTCTGTAATAAATCTATTAAAATAAAGTGGAATAAGTGCAAGGAAAGTGTATAATCATTTAATTCAAAATGATTTTGGTATTAAGAATGTATGAAAATTTCGAGGGTAACCCGGGCCCTTAATAGGGAGAGTAGAGTTGAGCGGCTGTGTAAAGCCCGTGTATTAACTATTAAGTACGAGATAATAAATTATGTATTATGTAAACGTAATAAAGTCGACGATTTGTATGTGTGTTATAAATTATAATTTATGACATTACTAGACTTTTTTACTAGGAATTAAAAACTCGCACCCACCTTTAGTAATTTCTGCCGAAAGGTCGTAAGTTCGAATCTCTATAAAACATTTAATTTAATCTAATAAATAACTAAACCTTTTTATATATAATTGTCAACACTTTAAAATGTCTCATTTAGGTGCAAGTTTAAATAGAAGTCTTTGAGGTGCAAAGCAAAAAAGTTTTAAGTGCCATTGCCAAAGCAACTTATTTAAGAGGAACTAGGTATGCCTCAAGCGATACCCATACGAGCGATTTATTGCCCATAACTTAAACTTAATGTTTCCCCGTACAGTTTTATTGTGCCCAAACCTTTGTTCGTTTATAGACGCAATTCAAAACTCAGTTTATGATTTAGTATGTTTAAAATACAGTCTTAACTTACCAAGAAACAGTTAACTATATGAAGCTAAAACGTAGTAAAAGTATGTTTTACTACTCGCTAGCTTCTAAACTATGAATTGGTATTTGGTGCTTCGTAAAGTCGAGTCGCCAGATAAAAAGAAATTCGTGTTTCCTATAATATGTTTTTCTCTTTCACGTCCGTTCATAATTTTGGTATTGATAATAATATTATGTCCAAGTTTACTACGTGAGGCGTGCCTGAGTACAGATTATTTGAAGACTAATTTTATCAACATAGCCTGGACCGACCTTTGCTGATTGCTCTGAGTTCAAAAATATGTACCATTGAGGAAATTGATTCCTAGGCAGTTGACAGACCTACGTCATGTGGCCGGATCATGTCAATTCAATGTTAATAATTGTGATCTCTCGGCTGGGTATGACGTAACGCGACCAACTTACGTAGGTCCCCCCATCTGCATAGGAATCAACTTCTCTGATAGTACATTATTGCAAATATGCAATTTTCTAGAGATTAGACCTTAGTACTCGCAGACGTTGCCGAGAAACTCCGATTGAAATCTATGGATTGTAGATTGTCAGACCGCCCGCAACTCCGTTGCGTCGAATTCGTTTATTTCGCCTGTGCCCTACTGAATCGTACATTTTTCCTGTTCCCGTCTTTCAAATGTATCTACATACTTACTTCATAAATATCAGTTCAGACTTCAGACATAGTGTTCAGACTTCAACCGTTTAAACGTGAAGTGGCAGCAGACAGACACACATATTAGTAATCACTAATTAGGTAAGGACACAGACATAATATATCTTGATCTATTTCTGTGGGTAAGGAAATAAAAAGTGTCGCATCTAAAGAAATGAAACTTCAATTCGCACATTGAAATAACAGTTTTCCCATGAGATTTTCCGGCATTCCCCTCCGTTTCCGGTCGCGGACGGCGTCCTGGATAATTCCATTTCCTCCAACTATTACCCGGCCAATTATACAGACTGACTACGCCGCGCTCCTCGCTTACGTTTTACACTACGTTAAAAGTGCATCAAGTTCTCTTTTTGCAACATTTTGTTTCTTATTTGACCTTGGTAGTTGATCCAATAGTCAATACCGTTTTTTTATGAAAAAGGGGGGCAAACGAGCAAACGGGTCACCTGATGGAAAGCAACTTCCGTCGCTCATGGACACTCACAGCATCAGAAGAGCTGCAGGTGCGTTGCCGACCTTTTACGAGGGAATGGGGTAGGGGAGGGTAGGGGAGGAAATAGGGAGGGAAGGGAATAGAGTAGGGGATTGGGATTTGACTGGGACTGCTGAATCGTACATTTTTCCTGTTCCCGTCTTTCAAATGTATCTACATACTTACTTCATAAATATCAGTTCAGACTTCAGACATAGTGTTCAGACTTCAACCGTTTAAACGTGAAGTGGCAGCAGACAGACACACATATTAGTAATCACTAATTAGGTAAGGACACAGACATAATATATCTTGATCTATTTCTGTGGGTAAGGAAATAAAAAGTGTCGCATCTAAAGAAATGAAACTTCAATTCGCACATTGAAATAACAGTTTTCCCATGAGATTTTCCGGCATTCCCCTCCGTTTCCGGTCGCAGACGGCGTCCTGGATAATTCCATTTCCTCCAACTATTACCCGGCCAATTATACAGACTGACTACGCCGCGCTCCTCGCTTACGTTTTACACTACGTTAAAAGTGCATCAAGTTCTCTTTTTGCAACATTTTGTTTCTTATTTGACCTTGGTAGTTGATCCAATAGTCAATACCGTTTTTTATGAAAAAGGGGGGCAAACGAGCAAACGGGTCACCTGATGGAAAGCAACTTCCGTCGCTCATGGACACTCACAGCATCAGAAGAGCTGCAGGTGCGTTGCCGACCTTTTACGAGGGAATGGGGTAGGGGAGGGTAGGGGAGGAAATAGGGAGGGAAGGGAATAGAGTAGGGGATTGGGATTTGGGCTTCCGGTAAACTCACTCACTTGGTAAAACACAGCGCAAGCGCTGTTTCACGCCGGTTTTCTGTGAGCCCGTGGTATTTCTCCGGTCGAGCCGGCCCATTCAGGCCGAAGCATGGCTCTCCCACGGTTAATAAGTTTTGTAGGATAGGAAACTGACTGAACCCAAGAAAGGAAGCTGCATCATTTTGCATTCGTTTAAAAATTTAATACAATTGAAGTGGGTTGGGTCAGGTACTGATCAAAATAATTAAGAGTTTAAGTGCTTGATAAAAATATTGACTGATGTCTTTGTCTGGCCATTCGGCTTTTCCAACGTATCAGATAAAGACATGAGTAATTAGCGTAAGCGTATTAATTAAGTATTAGGTAAGTACTAATAACTAAAATTATATTTACGCAATCGTCACCATAAGGGCCAACCCACACGTACCACAACCACTCGATATCGCAACGAGAAAATGTCGTCGAGCAGTGGTTAAGAATAAGAATAAGAATAAGTTTATTTCGACAATCACACAACACAATATTAAAAGACAATTTAACGTAAAACATACTGGACACAATATTACAATATTACATTGTGTGATGCCAAAACTGGACCCAGCTCAGCATTAGCAGCAATTAGTTTGCTGCACTGATATTCTGCTGGGACCAAAGGTGTGACATCACAACAAAAATTTAAATACAGTTCTAAACAATAAATGAGCAATAAAATAAAAAAGAAACAAAATTAAAACTATACGTGTGGGTTACGTGTGAATGGTGTCGCTGCAGCTTTTTGAAGTTGCGTTGTGGTACCGACAAAATGCCGACGTGGTTGCGTTGTCGCCAGTGGTTGCGATGTGGTTACGTACGAGAGTCAATGAAACTGTCATAATTGCATCGACGCAACGTTGTGATTGCGATGTAGTCGGCGGTCGGCCGTGGTTGCGATGTGGTTGGTATCACACATGTGGTCAACGACTGCAAAATGTGGTACGTGTGAACAGTCGAGTTCATTTACAATACGAAATATACGCCAGACCACTTGGTGTGGTTGTGGTACGTGTGGCTTGGCCCTTAATTGCAAATTTTACACTGCATAAACTCCTCTAACGGGAAAATGTGGCCAGTGGCATAGTATTTTTCGTTTTTTGGGTAACAACATCACGCCCTAAGGTTATTTTGATAATTTTAGGCCGTGATGTTGAAATTAAGAAAATGTACCAGTTCCGCTAGGATGAATATGTATATTTTCTACATTAACTAACGACGCGACGTCGCGGGCTAAGGTTATTTGCCCGCGTATGGTAGGCCGTAGGGCCGTTAATTTGTGAGTGGATGATGCGTGTTATAGCGGGCCTTTCGTTCGCTTATCGCTTCCTAAACTGATAGTGATGTTAATTGTGTACACTGTACATCCGAACACCCGGACCCCGGAGATGTAGCGTATAGTACTTAACTACTTACGTAACGTTATTGAGCCATCTACATAAATAATGTTACCTTATATATTATATAGGCCGTTATAGGCCATGGCCTAGGCCCTAGGGGCAGCAACGTCTAGAGGGGCGGCAGCGTCCATAGAGGCCCTACAGATTACGTACATGGAGCGGCGAAAATAAAGTGGCCAACTCTTAAATTCGAAACTGAATGTTACACAATGATACAGAAAATATAAATATTAGATACCGTATTATTATTATACATAATTTACCTCATAAATACGTATAGAGCTAAACAATAATCTCCATTCATCTCGTCAACCGTTAAGCTGACCCAGGATTAGTTTCACAAAAAATAAAAGGGTATATTTTGACGATTGCTCGCTCGAATTTCAGTTGGCTCGCAGTAATGTGACGTAACCGTCGTGCGAGTGGTATAGGTATTTGGTTCATATAGGAAGAAAAACGTGCATCGTACTGTTTCTATATTATATGGGATAATGATGTGCTTTACGGAGAGAGCTATGAAGCAATAGGAGGTAATCAAAACTAGCTAGAAATTAAGTAATTAGTTATTACTCAAAAATATTAATTATGTTGATTTCAGGATTCTTTTGTTTCATTTTTCCAAAATTGTGACAATCTTACTTTTTTTTTTCATTTTATCCCAACACGGCAAAATCAAAAAGCGTACCTAGCCAATTTTCAAAGTATTACCTACTTAAGCCTATCTAAATCAGTTGGCTTTCACTCTCCAAAGTATTCTAGATAGTCAAACCTCGAGGTAACTCAAAACATATTTCTTATTAACGTTATTCCAGTGCAGAGGTGCATAGTATGCCTTGCTATAGCGCGATGCAGATGTGCTCTGTTTGGTCTGTTATGGTTATCACTTATCAGTGTAACGCCTCCGTGGTCCAGTGTTTAGAGCTTGGCTCTTGACTCGGAGGTTGTGGGTTCGATTCCCGCGTTGGAAACAAGCTATTTCCAAGTTTGGTTAGAACAAGACAGGCTCATTTGATTGTCTGACAAGTAAGATGATCCATGCGTCGGATGGGCATGTAAAAAGTCGGTCCCGCGCCTGATCTTTCGGCAGTCGTGTCGGTCGTCCGCCCCACTGGGCTATGAGAGTAAAAGGAATAGAGAGTGCTCTTGTGTACTGCGCACACACCTGGGCACTATAAAATTACTCCTGCTTACCTGGCCTGGTTTCAATGAAACCGGCCACCGTCACCGAAACCGGCGTGGGAGTTATTATCAGTATATTGTATGAAACCCACGTGTTCCAGGTGGTACTAGAAGTGGCGCACCGCGTGGACCAGGAAGGCGCGGTGGCGGTGGACTCGGTCGTGGAGAAGCTGATCTTCAAGCCGCAGGATGTGGTCTCCATCCGCGCCAAGGACTCCGACCTCGAGTACGCCACGCACGACGTCTTCCAGACGGACGCCGCCATCTCCAAGTTTAATGGTGAGTGGTGATTGTTAACTATATACTACTTAAACAGGCCCCCTTGCGCCAGACAGTCAAATATCTCGTTATTTGTATTATTATGATAAAGGCATGATATTTTAATACAGGATAAATACAATCCAGACAGGAACAAGTCATAAAAAGAAAATCTTTACTTTAGATCTTAAACATACCTAATTGTTGGATTATTCATAAATCATAATGTTTAGACTCGCGCGACAGTGAAAGTGAAGTTTTTGAGAACCAATAGATGGCTTAATTTGCCTAACCACTCGCGGCAGCGCAGCGACCGTATTGGATAAGTAATGAAAACACATTTTTCGCTACCTATCCTCGTTAATAATCTCTGGAATGGAAACTCATCAGATTATAATGTATTATTGTGCAGGTAACGGTCGGACGGCGGAGGAGCGGCACCTAGAGCCGTGGGACGGGTGCGAGGAGGAGGCGGGGCGGGACGAGCTGGAGCTCGAGCGCGCTAACGGCTGGGACGCCAACGACATGTTCCGCAAGAACGAGGAGGTCTACGGCGTCCACAGCACCTACGACCACTCGCTAGCTGGCTACACGCTGCCGCTGCAGCGGAAGGATACGCAGGATTATAGGTATTGTTCCCTGTAATAGGTTTGTTACTGACTACTGAGTATATAAAATAGCGCTTATGATGCAGAGGTGGATTCGAATTCCCGCGATGAAAAGATGCTTCCAAGTTTGATATAATGTAACCTACATTATCTCAACCAAACTTGGACTTGCCGGACAAAAAACTCATGTATCGGAAGAGCATGTAAAAAGGTCGGATAAAAACGGTTACAAGAGTCAAGAAAGAGATAGTGCTCACACTTGGGACCTATAAAATTAGTCGTTTGTAAATAGCAGTAACTTGTCTGTTCATAACAAAGTACAAATGTTAACAGAGACGCAGAAGCTAAAGCCGAGGAGATAGCGGCGGAGATTGAGAGCGCGCCGGCGTACAAGGCGCGCATAGACCTGGAGAACGGCGACGAAGAGGCGGCGTTCGCGGCGGTCGCGCGCCCCGACACCGGCAAATACGTCATACCCAACAAGAGGAAGGGCATGCAGGTGCGTGGCTTCTGTTACTTCGGTCCTCTTGGGCCGATACTGTAGGGGTGAGAGAGCCGCTGAGACGGCCAAAGCAGCGAAAGGACTTGTAGCGAGTTTCAGCCCATGGCACAGTGTACGGAGGAGACACTGATCTCTATTAATACAAGTACGCTGGATTGCTGATAGCCTTTGAAATGACAGCTATTTTTTGTGCCTATTTGAAGCGGAAACAGCGCCCCCATTATTCGGGTAGAGAACTAAATCTGACGTAAAAATGACGTTTGAAAGCCGCCATATTGACGCTGATAGCAGTAGTGAGAGTATTTGGAACTAATACTAGTGATGACAACTGTTGTTATTGGTTGTGGTTACGTCAAATTTAGTTCTCTACCCGAATAATGGGGGCGCTGATTCCGCTTCAAATAGGCACAAAAAACAGGTCTGTATCAGCAATCCAGCGTATTTGTTTAATATAGATCAGTGGGAGGAGACAAAAAATCGGAAATTTTCTTAAATTTTGAATAGGCACTAATATTAAGAATGCAAAAGTAGAACACCCGCGTGTCAATTCGCAATAGTTTTGATGCTAAAGCTACCAAGGTTTAGCGTTTTTTTGCGGCCCGGAAGCGAAGAATCCATACTTCTCCATAATGTTTGTTTACGTAATAAATAAAATTTTGTATTCCACCTGAAAGCCAGGTATATGAATAAGGTATATTTCAAGCTTCTATCAACTTCATTTAAGTCGTGTTATTAATAAAATACATCTTAAAACCGTTCTTTCAGCCGGGCAAGCCCACGAAGTCGGGAAACGGTGGAGGGGGCGGGGCGGGTGGGGCGGGGTCCGGCGTGGGGGGAAAGCCGTTCACGTCGCGCGACAAGGACCGCCCCCCGCGACACCTGCTCACCCCGCCCGCCGCGCCGCCCGCGCCGCAGCCCGCGCCCGCCACGCCCAGACCAGACGAACAAGTAACTTACATCATAAATACCGCGATTGCATTATAAAGAAACATACAGAAGAATAATAAATAGAATAATCGGCCAAGTGCGAGTCGGACTCGCGCACGAAGGGTTCCGTACCATTATAGAGCAATTGAAAATTGTGTTATTTGTATGGGAGCCCCCCTTAATTTTTTATTTTATTTTAATATTATTATTAAATATTAAAGTACAAGTAAAACTAAGGATTTTGTGGAAAATACAAGCACCTACCTGTTGCCATTATTGATATAGAGCAAAAAAGGCCAAGAAAATCACGTTTGTTGTATGGGAGCCCCCCTTAAAAATTAGTTTTATTTTGCTTTTAGTATTTGTTGTTATAGCGGCAACGGATATACACAATCTGTAAAAAATTCAACTCTCTAGCTATTACCGTTCTTGAGTTACAGCCTGGAGACAGACAGACGGACAGACATCGAAGTCTCATGAATAGGGTCCCGTTTTCACCCTTTGGGTACGGAACCCTAAAAAGGTACAACATAAAACTACGAAAAATAAATATTCTGGAACACAAAAGGTGTGGTATGGAAAATAACTGCATGTATGACAGGGCGTTGCCACGAAAAAAGAGGATCTGACCTCTAATTATTACTGTTCCAGTCCAACAGCCCCGCTTCGAGCACGTCGAGCAGCGGGAGCGGTACGCACGCGCCGCCCGGCAAGAGCTACGCGGCGCAGGCGGCCGCCTACCACGCCCCCCCGCCCTTCCCGCCGCCCTTCGCTCACCACCAGTACGTAACACTATTGTGGAAAACTAGATGACGCCCGCAACTCCGTTGCGCCAAAACTCGTTTATCGCGTGGGAACCGTACAGTTTTTCGGGACAAAAAGTATCCTATGTCCTTTCCCGGGACTCAAAGTATCTCCATACCCAGCAAAATCGGTTAAGCGGTTTGGGCGTGAAGAAGTAACAGACAGACAGACAGACACACTTCCGTATTTATAATATTAGTATTTAGTATGGATCTCGCCAGTCGTGTCGGCCATCCGTCCCACTGAGTTATGAGAGTAAAGGAATAGAGTGTGCCCTTGTGTACTATGCACACACTGGGGCAATATAAAATTACTCCTATCAGTCCGTCAATCAATGAAACCGGCCACCGTCAGTCAATGAAACCGGCCACCGTCACCGAAACCGGTGTGAGGACATTGTTACTTTAGAAAAGTATTTAATTTAAATGTAACACAATACATGCAAAAAAAGTCCGTTACTTCTTCACTGTTAAACCGCTAAACCAGTTTTTATGAAATTTGGTTTGGGGGTACTTGTGTCTCGAGAAAGGACAAGACAGTTTTTATCCTGAAAAATGATTGGTTCCGCGCTACAAACCATTAGATAAGTTTCTGTTACATCTTTCCGCTTAGATCGGTAAACCGATTTTAATGAAATTCGGTATGCAGATGCGGGAAGTACAGGTATAGGATGGCTTGGTTATAGGTAATAATTCTAGACGTGAGTAGAAGAATAAGGTAAGTAACATGAAAAAACTTCCCGTTTTTTTGCTTAAATAGAGGTTTTAAGGCCGGAAAAATTATTTGAAATAGAAAAACTATGGATTATATGTGTAGCCAGATATATTAGCTAGGTTATGAAGTGTTTTATTAAAATAATTAGGGAAAAAATGAGTTATTGTCCGTATGTTACGAAATGTTACTTGTTCGATTCTTCCACTCACGTCTTCAATTGTGTTGTAATTTATACATTCTATTCAACAGAGCTGCAGCTGGTGGCAAAATGAATGGGGAGCCTAGACCGGCACCCATACCCAGACAAGGGTTCCCGCCTCACCATCACCATGTAAGTTCATAACTCTTTGTTATAATTATTATTATAGGAAAAAATACTTTAAAAAAATCAGATTTATTAGCTTACGTGTCAATTCAGTTATTGCCGTGGTAATGTCAGTTATTGTTAGTAATAATATAATGCTTATAAAATAATTTAAATATATGACTGTACAGAACCCGCCCCCGGGCGCGGAGAGTCACGCGCGGCCGCCGCGGCACCACGTGCCTCACCCCGCGCACGCCCCGCCCCCGCCGCCGCAAGATGTACGCAAGGATGACGTGCAGGTAGGAAAAAATATTTACTGTCTTGCAATGCTTACATACTATATTACATTCATATTTTATAATAGCTTCTTACTTAAAATATGTGCCTGTTGTTATATTTGCTGTCTGAAGAAGGCAGCAGCCGGAGTTACAGATTAGCTTGTCAGCAACACTAAGGCAACAGCAACGTCCTATCCTTAATGTGTGTTCATGTGTGGTACATACAAAAGAACTGTGGGCTGCCTTTTTGCTATTAGTATCTCGAAACTATCTTAACTTCAACAAAATATACTCGCAGGAGCTGCGCAAGTTCGGTCAGGAGTTCAAGCTGGTGACGTCAGGGGGCGTGGCCCCGGCGCCGCTGCCGCACGCCGCGCCCGCGCCGCCGCACGCGCACCACCCCCCGCCTGCCGCGCCTGCGCCTGCGCCCGCGCCCGCCCCTATACCGCCACAGGTACGATTACTGCTGGATACTGTTTTTACTCATTCCGTGCGCAAGTTCTAGTTCTTTCTAATTATGAAAAGTAGAAATTATAATATGGGACACGCACTAGATGGTGTTATCTTCCGGCTGTTTTTGTTGAGTACTCGCGTACCGTGTATTTTTTTAATGGAACCCATTATATTGCAAATAACCACTCAAACGTCCATGTCTGACAGCTGCCAACCCCTTGAACGTCCACGCGCGCGCCGATTTATAATGCGGTCGAGCGCCAGATACCGTCATCGATTTAAAGCCTATTTACTTACAAACTATAACTGTTACGGCAAATAAAAAATTACCTGTTTAAAGCTGATATTATAAGGAATTAAAATATGTGAAAAGTAAATTATAAATCTTATCGTAAATAGTACAAAAAAGAATGAAACTTTACAACATAGGTAAAAATTGCGTAAAATATAAAATAATTACACGTTTTTACGTAATATTTTGTAACATACCTTAATACTATTTACATATTAATAAACTAGATTATATAAGCTTTTTTATGATACCAATATTTAATTACTTAGAGGGATGAGTGTATTACAATAAAGGAAAACAAATTACCCATTCCTGCATGAATTTGATATCGCCCATGTCTAAATCCTGAGAATTAAATAATAAAAATATGTAATCCTTTCTTGTTTTGCTATATTTATTTCATTTAAATATTCACATAACAAAATGATGACCTAATTTTTCAATTACAAGAAGTATTTTACTACATTAAATATTATATCATACAAAAACTAACGAAAAACCGACAAACAACGGCAAAGTTTTTGCTTGTCGATTTCAACTAATTTCTAAGCATCTTATTAGACTGTGGATGGTTATAATTTGTAGATATTCTGAAATAATGATTCTTCAGGATTATTTCAATATATAACACCTAATACAATCGTATAATAAATACATTTTTAATTACATTTTAAAGACGGCACTCACAGACTCTTCAAAACTTTTCAATGCACTTGACTCTAGTGTTTTTTCATAATGATGGTGTCGCCCGATGTACTGTTTTACCAACCCAAAAGACGGGTAATTTAATAAAGAACCATCTAGCGAAACACTTGTGTACCTCTTGAACACTACCACAGATAAAAACATGTTTAAGTGGAGCGAGTAATCTGGGCTGCTCTAGTCGCCCTGACGGTTGACGGCAAAAAGTTTTGGGCGACTATAGTCGCCCGGACGTTTGAGTGGATATGGCCGTTAGTAATATTATAAGTTGACTTTTCTAACGTATCTCACTATGGCATCAACATTTAGATTAATTCCCATATATAAATATTTTAATGATTGTGTAAGACTGTAAGACATGTTACAATTGTCGAACACAGCACGCCGTGCCGGTGGCCGCCGCGCCGAGCCCCGGGCCGGCGCCGCCGAGCCCGCCCGAGGTGTCCGCCAACGCCGGCGCGCCCTCCGACCCACCCAAACGAGCCATACATCACAAGGTCAGTTCAAGGTCACTACATGGTACATACGACTACGACTTAACTGGTCTGATTCGATTACGAGTCGGAAAATTCGGATCCGAATTTTAATTTAGCTTCGATCAAACTTATTCGAATCAAAATCGAAATAAAATTTCTCGGTCTTGATTAGTTACATATTGAGCCACCGAAAGATACGCGCTAATGTAAATCACGGTAAATATTAAATCGAGTTGATTCGATTCTCGATCGTGTCGCGAGTATGCGGATAGTTCGGTCATCTGTAGTTTTCTTGTACGCAAACTGCTCCTTACGAATAAAAATGTTAAAATGTTTGTAAGAGGTGGCTGCGTTTCCACCAGAGATGTGTTGCGAGGAATGTGTTTTTGAGAACCAATAGAATCGATTCATTGACGTGAGCTCGTCATGACGTCGCTCAGCGCGGCGATGCTATTGGATCTGAAAAACACATTCCTCGCAACACATCTCTGATGGAAACGCAGCCTAATCTACGTTAATGTTGCAGCCGGCACCCGTACCGCCCAAGCCCGAGGAAACAGTGGAAGAGCGGTCGACGTCGTCGTCGTCGCCGCCGGCGTCCACGTCGCCCGAGCGCGTGGAGCGGGTCGCGGCGGCGCTCAAGAACTCCAAGCTCAACCCCAACGCAAAGGAGTTCAACCCCAGTGCCAAACCGTTCACGCCCCGCAGTCCCACCACGCCCAGTCACAGCAGGTGTGTAGATGGCGTGGATCAGAGAAGTTGATTCATAGGCAGATGGCGGAACTATCTAATTTGGATGCGTTACGTCAAAACCAGCCGACAGCTGATCACAGCTATCCTACGAATGATAAAACTAAAGAAGAGTAACTGTCAAAAATTTGTTCCGCGAGTCCACAAAATGAGACCCGAATACATGCATACTTTATGCGTGTATTCGGTACACAATTTTGTGTTTTTATAGAAGGGACAAATTATTGTCAACTGTTTTATTTCGTTTTCATGGTTAGTGTTTCGTAGCTATTGTCATACTTTAGTGTGCGAAAAAAATTCAAAACGATTTAAGTATGGGAGTTACGTTTTTTTAGTTTTTATTATTCATAGCAGCTATCATTGAATTGAAGTAATCCAACCAATTGACGTAGGTCCATCGACTGCCTATGAATCAATTTCTTCGATGGTACAAACTGAAGAAGCGGGTGGTATTATCGTACTCCAGTGAATCCCGCCACGATGGGGGGTTCCACGTTTTCTGCCCGGTCGTGTCTGTATAAGAAACTGTCCATGTTGTTGTCAGCGACTAACATCAGCTATCAACAATATTCCTGCGTATGTCATACCTCTTTAATAAAGTGTTTTTGGTACTTTATCAATGTGACTGTTACATCGGCGCTCGTGACTGTTACAATTACAGACTTAGCGAAAGTTGACGCTGGTTTAGAAGGCGGAGTATTTGTCTTGTAGATTTCGCACATTCGAAGGGAAGCTAAAAATTTCCTATAAATTAGTAGTAGTAGTCCACCCACAGAATAGTCCTAAAGAAGGTGTAGAGTGCGTGAGCTGCAACCTAAGCAATTTCTTCAGAAATGTGTTTAGGATACCTAGAAGATAAACATACTAAAAGTCCCCGTCCCTAGGGGGTGAGCCGGAGTGGGGGGGAAAGGGTTAAAGTTCCCATTTTTGAGTTTTTTGCTAATAATTTTAAAACAGTACGTCTTAGAGAAAAATTGTTGTCCACATAATAAAAGCTTATAAAATTTACTACAACTATGTCTTTTACACTTTGTATCTATCTCCAATCATTGCCTTGCTATGAGCTTCTAAAGTGGACGATTTGCAAAAACACACATCAACTAAGTCTAGGGATATTTGTATTTTATGAAATCTATCAGGATTTTTAAGACAGTCAATAAAAGAATGATAGCTTATTGTATGGTCTTTAATAAAACATAAAAAACTTTCCGGATTTTCTTGTTTCTACGAAAAAATTATTGGCTTTTCTATGGCCAGTGGCCACAGAAAAGTTATATGCCAACAAATCTATTTCGTTTATAAAACTGAAAATTTCATTCGAATGAGAGAAAATCTTTTACATTTTTATTTCTAATAGTCAAATTAAGTGACGACCTCTGTGGCTCAGTGGATAGCACGTTGGTAGCTTAAGCCGGAGGTCGCGGGTTCGAATCCCGCCGACGGAACAAAAAGTTTTCAAAGTTCCTGGGTCATGGATGTGTATTAAATATATTTATCATATAATAAAAATCTTAAATATATGTATAGTATAAAAAGTATTAAATATGTTTCCGTTGTCTGGTACCTGTAACACAAGTCCTTCAGGTACTTAGCATGGGGCCAGACTGACGTGGTGTGAAGCGTCCATAGATATTATTATTATTATTAATAAGTCTGAGACTGGTTGCTCTCCTGGAGCATTTTTACTGCTTGCATCGACTTAATATTGGGTTGATTTGACCAGATTATTCTGGTTTTGGCCTGGTCTGTAGCTCACGCACTCTACACCTGCTTTTTTAGGTGGACTAGAGGGCATGTTAATTGTTAATTGAAACAATGTACAATTAAAACAATATTGTGTATACAAGTAACATGTTTGTTGCAGACCACACACGCCAGGCACGCCGGTGGGCATGGGCGGCGTGGGTATGGGCGTGGGCGGAGTGGGCGTGGGCATCGGCGGGGTGGGCGTAGTCGGCGCGGGCGTCAGCTACGTGCCACCGCCGCCGCCACACATGGTAACTACTAATTATACTGCTTTCCCTACTATAATATGAAAACACTTTTATAACATCTATCAAAATGGGGATATCCGATAATGTTTTTGTCTTTTGTGCCTTGCTTTGGCTTCGAATTTACTGAACTGATTTTGATAAAACTTGGTACGCATAAGTTAACTTGTGTACTTCTTGCGTGCTCAGAGTCACGGGTCACGTATATAAACTTGAGATGTGTGAGATGTGATAACTACTATCAAAACATATTGTGTTTAACACCTAACGTATCATATCTTATAGATGTACTATCGGGGAAGTTGATTCCTAGGCAGATGGCGGACCTAAGTAATTTGCTCACGTTAAGTCAAACCCATCCGACCGATCCCAGCTAACATTAAATTGACAAGCCGACCACAGGACGTAGGTCCGTCAACTGCCTAAGAATCAATTTCAAATATAAAATACTGGTGTTGTGCTGTAACATTGTGTTTGTATCAGGTGACGGTGCCGGGATATGCTGTGATCGCGGCGGCAGCGGCGGCCGCGCAGCAACCCCCGCCTTACCTCTCACATCCGCATCCCGTAAGTATATTAATTATAGCCGATGTGTACTATGCAAGAGGTTAAAAATATTGCGATACACCTACTACAAGATATTACCACTAGAGATGTGTTGCGGGGAATGTGTTTTTGAGAACCAATAGAATCGCTTCATTGACGTGACCTCGCTCAGCGCAGCGATTCTATTGGATCTTAAAAACACATTCCTCGCAACACGTCTCTGGTGAAAACGCAACCTAAGGGACCAGTTAATTAAACTGCTACCCTGTCATTGCTCGGAAGTTTGGTATAGGCAGGTCAACTGTATATGCAACATGAAGAAAAACAAAGACAAACTCTTGAAGTTTGTTAGCCTAACAGAACGTGGTCCCAGTGTGTAAACATGTATTTTATTAACAGTAAATATTACATATTATAATCCGGACGCCTCGATAATCCGAAAAGGGTCTTGTTTTTGCCTCTCCGGATTAATTACTGTACTATCTTTACACTACCGAAACTTGTAAATTTTCCATATTTACCTTTAGGGTTATTTCGTACTGGTTTATACAATATACCATATTAAAGCAGTATCAGCTGTATGTTGACTAGTAAGTAGACATTTTCTAAGAGTCAATTTATACTAGCGCGGAGTCGTAGCGCATCGAAGCGAATTACGAAAAACTGAACATAATAAATTCAACCTTAACTCCAGAGCGTAATTACTACACATTACTTCTGCGAGACCTATCAGCGTTGGTTCGCTAGAATGCGCGTGTCTTTTTAAAATCTCAGAAGTAATGTGTGTCTTACACTCTGGAGTTAAGGTTGAATTTGTTATGTTCAGATTTGGTAATTTGCTTCGACTCTGCGCTAGTATAAATTGACCCTAAGTGTACGTGACGCACGCCGCTGCGTATAGGTAGAGGCGTGCGAGTGCCGCGCGTGCCCGCTGCTGCTGCTGTCCGAGCGACGCCGCGACGCGGTGAGCCCCGCCCCTTTCTGTGTGAAAAGAGACTGCCGTATTATTGTCTCGCTCTAACGTAACATAACCCTCAAATGCAAGAGCGAGATTTTAATCCCCCTGTCCTTGTGTGAAAAGAGACGGCTGCATTGTCGTCTCGTTCTAACATAATCCTGTTTTAGCGAGAGCTTTGTCGCTCTACCCCTTCTCTAATGCGGGATATTTTCAAAATATGTTTTAAACGCTGAAAGAAGATAGTCTTAACAATAATGCTTATTCCCCCTTTTCCTCCTTACAATGTTTGAGAGTGATTGAGTTTTCTAACTTTGGGTTTTTCGTTAGCTGGCCTACAAGAATAAAAATTGTACAGGCTTTCTTGTGTTACTTACTAATGTTTGCTGTGAATTTTGCTCCTAATTTGTTTTCTGAGTGGTTTTATCTAATTTTAAATATCAATCTATCGTGGAAAGCCTAATCATTAAACTATTTTACCAAGGATATATCGAGGAATAAAGTAAGGCTTTTGTTAATAATAATTTATTTATATTACTTACTTAAAACACTCTTCCAGTTCTATTTGCGTCATGCCGACTAGTTCTCGCGACTCCTCCCACAGTTTAGCCGCTAAGCTCTCATCCAGCGCCCTACTCGACGGCTTGGCTTCCCCGCAATCTTCGAAATACCTCCCGGTGACTTCAGCACAGTCGTCAGATATGGCCATGTATACCGACGTCTGGGCGCCCTCTTCCGGCGTCTTGAAGAAGGCGTACAGAAGCAGACTTCGAAGCTTTTCCAGAACCGTCGAACTCCTGTACAGAGATGTGTTCACTTGGCCAGGGTTCAAACTGTTCACAACGACGCCGGTGTCCTCCAAACGTCTGGAAAGTTCGTTGCTGAAGAGTATATTGCATAGTTTAGAGTTCGCATAAGCCTGAATATACCCATGTTTATCACTGTTTAAATCGTCTATCGTCCCAAATTTGTGCCAAGCGGATGAAACCACTATGACGCGACTGAATACGGCTCGTTTTAGCATCGGGACTAAAAGTACCGTCAGCAGAAAAGGACCCAAGTAGTTGATCTGCAAGTCCATGAGTATGCCGTCCTCGGTTCGCTCTCGAGTCGTCAGAATCGCTCCCGCGTTGTTTATGAGCACGTCAAGCTTCGCCTCGCTCGATTTGAATTCGTCGACGAATACTCGAATCGATTTTATCGATGTTAGGTCTAAATGCATGAATCTTATTCGTTTGTTCCTGGTCTTTCGAATTATTCTTCGGACCGCCTTCTCTCCTCTCTGCTCGCTTCGGCAGGCCACAATGACCTTGGCGCCCCTTCTCGCGAGTTCTAGAGCGGTCTCGAATCCGATACCGCCGCTGGCGCCGGTCACCACTACCACTTTACCGCTCATGACGGTGTGGTCGTAACATTTGCCGGTGGTTAGCTTGTTGAAGATCTTTATCGATAGCAGAAACACTACCACCCATATTATTATGTATGTGATCATACTTTTTTATTCTTGAACCTTGAAAATATAATATTAATTAGAAGACTATTAGAAGATAATTACAAGATAATTTTATATATTAAGATAAGTTTAGTTTATAAATAATAAGAGGTCAGATATAGTTTCAAAGTTTATCAGTTATTGTAATTGTCGACATGTAAATAAATCAGGTAGACGGGAAATATAATAAAAATATAATATTTTCCTATAAACATACTATTCATATTATTTTATAAATGGACAAATAACCTTGGTTTTTACATAATATTTTAGTTCCTTTAAAAATTTGTAAAACATTTTTAGATAGTATTAAGGCAAACCGATTCGCAATGACCTTAATTCAAGAACTTTAGAAGTAGTTAAGAAAAAATTGTCATGATCAGAAAAATATTTGCTAAAATTGCAAGCGTTGTTACAAGTCCTGATATAGAATTTGTTATTTAAGGTTTATGTAGGAACTTAAATACACACTTAAACGAAGTTTTTGGTGCTAGAAGTTTTTCGCAACTTCGTTGTGCCTAAATTATTTTTGTCGCGCGGGAATAATACATTTTTGGCGATAAAAAGAGTGTCTCCAAACTTTCCCATTTAAAAAAATAATATGAATTCTATAAATAATATTATGAAACATAGACCTTATCGTTATGTCTGTCTTGTGTGATGTGTCCTTGGCCTAATGACCAAATTTGGCACATGAATGATCTAAAGTCTAGACCAAATGAACCCTAAATCTTTAATATTATTCTTAAACATACCGTTATCACATCAATCCTTTGCACTTTGACACTTCTAAACACATTAATTTTCTTATAAGTTATAACAAATGATTTTACTATTGTTTGTGATCGCAGTGTCTATAGACCAAAAGCTGATAACCCACTGAACGATAAACTACACATCACGTTAAGGTTACAGCACAATGTCATTGTCGCTGCGTCGTGCGTCTGCGATTATGCTCGGATATGCTGGAATTTTCAATAGCTGTGCAATCAAAATGTTATCGAAAGTATTTGTACAAAAATAAAAACCGCTCCTATACTATTACAGCTTTAGCATATCCCTCAAGCTTCCTGAGATATTATGAAAGGGTTTTCGTGGTTGTCTACCGCTGACCCTGGCGACAAGAGATACAGTGGCGGGAATGTGTAGTGGGCCAAAGCACGTTTAAAAATATTTTTGATATTCTATAACGTTACTTGCGCTTACTCCTCTGATAATAATACTTGTCTAAGTAACTTAGGAGTCGAAATATTAGAATGCAAATGATGTAGTACCCTGATGGAGTCCAAAGATGAACCCATAATTTTTATATTGACACAGCTGTATCTCTATGAAATTTCGAAAAACTTTTCACGGTTTTGGCTTGTTTTGACGAACAAAATTTATTTTAGCCCTGTCTTCTTTACAAAAAATCTTAAATCTGTTGAAAATTTATTTCACATTTTTGCCTTTAGCTTTGTAATGAGAAGCGGAGGAAGGTTGATTCCTCGTAGGACAAGCCTACTACAGCAAGTATTGCATTTCGATCTTCGATTCGATCACTATCACTAAGGCTCAAATCACACCGGAATGGCAGCGCAACGGTGAGCATTTTCAGTGTCATATGAGTTTAACTTTATCTTCATTATTGTAATACATAGTATCGCTTGAGAAATCGCGGCCGTGCGACTTTCCAAGTTTCTCAAGCGATACAATAATGAAGATAAAGTTTAAAATCATATGACACTGAAAATGTTCGCCGCTGCGCTGCCATTCCGGTGTGATTCGGCCCTAAGTCAGGCATAAACGTATTTTTAAGGAAAAGAAGATTATGATAATTGATAACACTGACTTGATTTAATAAATCAGATTATTTGTTAGTTTTGTTACTGATTTGACAAAACTGCAATTTGATTATTATGTAAATAAAAATAATGACACAAAGGAGGAAAATGTAATTCATAAACAGTTTTTTGACAATGTGAATCAAAATACTACTTATATAAAAAGATCGGGTATGATTTGAAAGTGTAATAATCGGCCAAGTGCGAGTCGGACTCGCGCACGACGGGTTCCGTACCATTATTGAGAAAAATTAGGGCAAAATTTGTGTTTTTTGTATGGGAGCCCCTCTTAATTTTTTATTTCATATTAATTATATTATTATTAAATATTAAAGTAAACATAAAACTAATTTAAAAGGATTGTGTGAAAAAGTCAAGTACCTACCTGTTGCTATTATTGATATAGAGTAAAAAAGGCCAAAAAATCACGTTTTCGTATGGGAGCCCCCATAAATATTAATTTTATTTTGTTTTTAGAATCCTTTCTTGAGTTACAGCCTGATGACATACAGACGGACAGACAACAGAGTCTTAATAATAGTGTCCCGTTTTTACCCTTTGGGTACGGAACCCTAAATAGGCACGAACGTCGGATCCAGTATTTATCTACTAATAATTGGATATTTTAGGTTTGACTCTAAAGTCCAATTGATAAGTAGAATTGAAATGTGTTTTCTTGTTGCTTGTTATTATTGCTATAAAACTACTTGTTATTATTGTTTTGGGCAAAAATTTGTAATCAATTCCTTTATTAAGTGTAAATAGACCTCTCGTCTAAAGAACAATTTCTTAACAACTTATAAATTAACAAAATATGTATATTATTATGTTTATATCGAGCGACAGAAAATCGTTTTAACAATCTAGCAATGAAAGTTTTTAAGTAATAATTTTTCAAGCTGATTAGGACAATGATCTGGCTCATCACCTGACCTGGCTGATTACCTGATTGTCTGACAAGAAAGAAATTAATCTCTGTAAAATAAAGTCTGTTTTGTGCCTAATCTCTCTCATTTTTGATTAATTTTAAATGAACTTTGTTTTGTAAACACACTGAGGAACTACAAAATGATTCACCATAGCTGTGTTGTTTTCAATTAAACCGGCCACTTGTTGATGTGATAGTAATTTATTATCCGTATATCAAATGCTAATTGTCTGTCTGTCTGCAGCTGTACGGGGCGGCGATGAGCGGCGGCGCTGCGATGGCGGGCGGTGCGGGACAACACGGGCCCATGCAGCAACCGCAGAGGAACTTCAGAAAAGGTACTATATCTGTCTCTTTCGCACACCATATCCTTCAAGTCACGTATAAATTAGACGTACCTCTCTCTTTCGCGTAGCGTAAAAAATAGTCAACGTTGACGCGCAACGTGAGTAGTTAACATGATAATTGATAACATAAAACGCGCGACGTCGTTATTTGCTAGTTAGTGCGAAAAACTTTAATAGATACTTAGGCAAGTGTTCCTATACAAAAGTTCTACGCTCACTTTTAACGCGCGTGCGTAATGAACACGTTTTCTCTCTTAATTTCTTGCCTTATGGTCTTCCCTAGATTAAAATCTTAGTTATCTGGATCTTTTGATCTTTTAACGATGTGAATGGCGGCCGTAAACGAAGATCTTCCGACCGAGCGAGACAGCATGCTCGGTCAGGCCGAAGCCCACTGACGTCATTTCAGACGTTGTATGTATTTTGCCGTTGTCAGAAACTTCGATAGCGCGATGCAGAAGGCCTACTACGAAACCGTTTTGTGACTCAAACAATCGAACGAAAATGCCGCATTAGAGTAGGCTCTCTAACAACGTCATTTAACGTTTGTTAAGAGTATGACGGGGCATTCTCGTACGATTGTTTGAGTCTCAAAACGGTTTCGTGGTACGGCCCCTGGATTGTCAGGCTAATTAACAACAATATTTAACACCATCCGTATATTCCCAGGGTCAGGCGTCCAGGTGGCGACGGCGACGGGTCAGCCGCTGCTGGCGCCGGCGCCGATGCAGCAGTTTGTGCCGTACCCGCACCCCCACCCCGGGCCGCCGCAGCCCGCGCTCCAGTACCAGCACATGGTTAGTACTTCTCCCTCTCTCACACAAAGACTAAAAGACGCCATGGCAACGTCCAAGTAACGTCTGGCGTCTCTACGTCGCTGCAAAGCGCTGTTTTTCTTGAAATTAAGTTTAAAAACAGCGCTTTGCGGCGACGTAGAGGTGACAGGTAACGTCACTGGCGACGTCCGGTGATGTACGGTGATGTAATAAAACACCGCGCTGGTTTGTGCCTGTCACACACGTGTGCACGGAATGCCGTATTGTCATACACACATACATATTTTTTGGAATGCTCAAACAAATACACATCAGCATATTGCTGAGGTTTGTGGCTACGTTCCCATGTTAGTTCCCATTTTTATTGAGACAATATTTTAAAGTTTATGTTTCGTGTAGGCTCTACACGATGCCGAAAGGAACTAATTCGTTGTGTAGTGAGTGTAATCGTGTTTTATGTTATAGGTCCGAATGTACCACCACGGCGGCGGCGTCGGCGTGGGCGTGGGCGGCGGTGTGGGCGTGGGGGGCGGGGTTGGAGTAGGTGGGGGTGTGGGCGGCGAGTACGCGCCCCCCGCGCCGTCGCCCGCCGCGCCCTCCCCCGCGCTGTACCCGCCCCCCTCGCCCGCGCACACGCCCCACCCTCACCCACATCCGCACCCGCATCCGCACCACCACTACCAGCAGCCGCCCTTCCAGGTAATAAAGGATAAGGATTGCAGGCACTAGGCACAGACTAATTTTAGTATACTATTGTTTGATGTTACAAATTTTAAAATAATTTAATATCGGTAAATATATTTTAAAATATTTTCACAATAAATTATACAATGTTTTCTCCTTGTGAGATAGTCAAAAAGTCATCTGATAGAAAAATTGTGTGACATTTTTTATTAGTAAGTATTCAATAATTTGACGACCTCTGTGGCTCAGTGGATAGCACGTTGGTAGCTTAAGCCGGAGGTCGCGGGTTCGAATCCCGCCGACGGAACAAAAAGTTTTCAAAGTTCCTGGGTCATGGATGTGTATTAAATATATATTTATCATATATAATAAAAATCTTAAATATATGTATGGTATAAAAGTATTAAATATATTTCCGTTGTCTGGTACCTGTAACACAAGTCCTTCAGGTACTTAGCATGGGGCCAGACTGACGTGGTGTGAAGTGTCCATAGATATTATTATTATTATTATTATTATTATTAATACTAAAAGGCTAATGAGAACTAACCGATCAATAATTATTTATGTCATCATACAACACAATATTAGGTGACTTAATATTTAATATCGTCTTTCTGAACCATTTTCATTTCGTTATGTGTTGGGTTAAGGTTAAAAATAAATGTATTCTTAACGTAAAATGCTTATATTCATACCTTAGTTGAAGTAAGTCAGATACTTTTTTCAAGCTTTCTGTATCGAATAGAAGATGGCCTAGGAAATATTTTGTGGTTAATCACTGTTTCTATTTACTAACTTATCAACTTGTATTTTGCAGGTGCTGTGCCCCCTGATGGGCGGCGGCGCCCACCACCACCACCACCCGCACGTGTACCTCAACCACGCGCCGCCCACCGCCAGCCCGCCCCACCACCCCGCCCACCATGTGCAGGTGCGATTTTAATGACACTAGTAGTGTCAGGAGCTTATTACCATCAGTAGTGTCATGAATTTACTGCCACTAGCCAATTTGCTACGAATTACGGACGTAATTTGCGTTCACTATAATATTATGTGTAAGCCTTCAATCAAATATTTCTGTAGATACACAGTTGCCGTCTAAAAAGTGGCACCGGCAAATAAAGGCATTGCCTTATTTCTCCCTTAAAGTCTAGTGCACTTTATCTAGCTTGGTTAAGTTCTATTTTTCAATGCACGTTTGTAAGAGTCGAAAAAATTTTATTGCCTTGGGCAGCGTTGACCTTTGGACTGAAAGATAATAATATGTACGGACTTTCAGATGGTTTTATTTTGATACTTTTTTCAACTGCTTAAGGTTTAAATTAGATAAAACTGTTTAATGTTTTAGGACATTTTTTCTAAAACATTTTATTTTTAAACATTACTTATGTAGATGTTGTAAACATCTACATAAGTATAGACTTGGGGACATTCTTTTGTTCCCGTGTAAACTGAATGCAGCTTCCTGCATTCAGTTTACACGGAAAATTCACTCATTTCATTCATAACGACGAAGTAACAGTATCTTACATGACGTTTCATTCACATACATACATATTATGTATTGTGTTTTGTGTTTGTACACTATTTACGTATGTATGTGACGTGTATTGCGTGTAGCAGGTGCTGCTGCCCCCGCACCAGGCCGGCGCGCCCGTCGCGCACCCGTAACGCGACGCCACGCCCCGCGCCGCCCGCCCCCGCGTGCCGCCCGCCCAGGCCACGCCGCCCGCCCTGTGACCGCCGCCCCAGCCGCACGAGCCACGATCACTCTTCATACGTATTCTAGGCCACCTCAGCGGCGATAACCGCGTGAATCGCGTGCCTCGGACCTCGACGTTCCACATGAGGCACCCGACTGCTTATTTCCTTTGAATGTATATAATATTTTATAAATAGCTATAGTATATATCGTAAAATTACTAGCGACGGTTCGTATATATGGCATTCCGAATGTACTTTTATACGTATATATATTTATCTAGGAACGTGATCGGAATCGACACTCAAAATTGTAAACTTTTTTGATAACGAACTATCTATTATATTTCAAACTCGGACAGCTATTATTTGCCAAACGTATTTTGTATTTATATATTGTACGATGAAGAGTACGCCTTTCCGTGGTTTTCACGGCCGAAGCAATAACTTTAGTGTATACGTAGTGGTGACTGGTGAGTGGTGACACATATCGGTGTCGCGGGTGGCGGTGCGACGCGCCCGCCCGCCGGGCTGCCAGGGCGCATGTATTATAGCTAGTTAATTCCCCTTCTCGATAGACGGAGTCGCCGAGTCCCCCTCGACCGCTGTTTCGCGTTTTCTCAGCCCTATCGGCGAGCCGGCGGCACGGGGCCGAGAAAACGTAGGAGACCGTAGATTCATGGCTGGGAGACGTACAGTATCGACACAGGCTCATCTAGATATCTTCTGGGTGTCCCGCGTGATATCCGTGAAGAGTACGCGATAGAACAGGCAGCTGCAGGCGAGGGTCGAGAGCGGCTCGGCGTGCCGTCCGCCATCTTGTTTTGTCTATGGTCCGGTGCGGCTGCGGCGGCTCCGTGCTCTATGGTCGCGGCCGCAACCGTACTCGGACGGTGTTATTATTTGTTATGCGAAGTCAATTATGCGTTTTTCGTTGTCTGTGGACTTTTTTTCTCTGGAATTACTCGTTGGGGTCGGTTACATATTGGCACCTACTTTTTCCAAAATTTCATAAAAATGTTAAAGTCAATTATGGTAGCTTCACAGTTTATTCATTAAAACCTTTCTAGCCCCAAGCGGTCGCATGCGACCGCGATAACAAAAAAAGAACAAAAGATTTCCAAGAATCTGTGACCGAGGGTTTACACAATATTCAAAATAAATATAATTTAATTACACAGATATATACTTTTTATTTAGTTGCGTTTAGTTGCGTACATTGTGTTGCTTGTCTTTTTAAAGTAATCGAAACCGCCAACGGTGTATTGTAATTTTACATAATATAGTTCATTTTATTAATTTTGTAATTTACCAACAAATGTTAAATAAATTCTAACCCACCGAAAAAAGAAAGATAGTATGAATATTATAAATTATATTATAAAATAAAGGAAAAAGTTATTTACATAACATGAATTAATTCATGCTTAAGGGGACATTGTACTTTTTTATTATTCAAAGAATGCATGAACTAATTTACGATTCAATCTTGAAAATCTATATTTTGTAACAATAGTTATGATAAAATAAACGATAACAGTATTAACCGGTCCCAACGACGTAGTTCGTATATAAATAGCTGTACGATATATTTATTTATACTGTTACTGCCGGTAAGGAGTTGTGCTATTGAACAAGTGTAGGTTAAGATGTAGATGCGACAATAAGGTACTATAGGAGTCCCGTTCGACGCCCGAATCTGACCTGCGCCCCTCTCACCGTAATCGTGAAGTCTAATCCAAATTGTATGTACCTAACCCTTCGCTGGACACTGCACCGAAATGTAACATAAACAATAACGTGGTGTCAATAGTACCCTCATGTAAATAGATCTTCACGCGCCGTCGCCGAGAGCTGGCTGGCGACGCGCGACTCCCGGCCCCGTCTTTGGGGGAAGTAGAGTAACTTAGCGAACTTAGTGACGCGTTATTTTGATGTTTATGAATGACACTTGTGCCTTTTTAAATTTTTAATAAACCTTGATATCGAATCGTATCAGGCTGTCGATTTAACTGTAATTTCCATGTCTACGTCTTACGGTTCGGTTTCGCTGACTCGGTTACGTAGTTTCGAGAGCATTTTTAGGTTAAGGTTGAATAAATGGCTCGGACTATGCTTCTAGATTATATCACCAGTAGAATCGAAATTACCTTCTTCTACAATTCGCCAGGGCGAGTGTCTCGCGTTCGGACTCTTGTCTGGGAATTCGTTTTATTATTTGCCGTTTCGTGTGTAGTTTATTTTGTAACATTTTAATATCCAGTTTTCCATAAAATTAAGTTACCTACTTTTTAAAATAGACGAGTGTTTTTATAGAGCGTAATATGAAATTGGCAGTTCTGGTATCAAATTATTAGCTGTAAGATAGTGCTTCGAATAGGACGGATGGAAGCTAACCCCCGCGAGCTGGGGGGGGGGGGTCCACCGTCCAAGAGACCGCACGTTACGTGCAGTGTATATATTATGTGAGTGCGCGCCTCGAGTTGTGTGTGTGAGCGTGTGGACGTGTGGAACCATTCCGACGCCTCTCGCGAATTCCCGCGTGTTCCCGGTGGATGTGTGAGTGTTGTATATAATTCAAGGGGGGCTTAGTCCATGACCTCCGCGCGGTGCTCCCTGGGTAGCGCCAATTGTGGACTCGCATTCAAGTTAATAAGAAAATTCTAGCGCTTGCGTATTTGTAACGGTCGGTACGACCCGGTATCGGCGATAAAAAAGTAGTATATGGACTCACGACGCTCCCGAAATGTATTTAATATTGCACCTAAATACACGCCTAGAATTTTTCAAACTGAAAGCTAGTTTACAAATGTTCGGCTCGCTAGCGTGGCTGAAGACTAATGGTAGGATCGAATCGAATATATATTTTTAATTCCATCGGATTGCACGTATTCTCTTTGATGTGAAGAGGTGTTATAAATAATTGAAATTATCGCTTTATTTACTCGGCCATGCTTTAGTTTTAAAATGTGAACTGGCTGGAAGCAGTCGTGTACGATGTGTCGCCGCGACCCTCGAAACTGTACAGTGGTCCCAAAGTGTTCTTTAGATTATAGTGTAAGTCGGAATTGCTCACTGTATAAAACTGTAGATGCGGACAGCGTACACTTTTGTATAACGGTCGACTGGATGTAACTAGGATGCAACATTACGAGATGCATATTCCCCCGAGTCCGTGAACTGTACATATGTATATATAACACGCGAGGCGCCGCCGCTTTCCCGCGGCCTCGGGTACCGTTTGTGATGTAAAATATGGGAGCGCGTTTCTAAACAAAAAAATCACAAAAAATATGGACAGGGCCTACTGGACCCCGTACCGCGGCCGCGACGGTCCTCGAGACCCCGGTACGGGTCGCGCGTATATTTTTTTCTTTTGTTTTTTTTTTTATTAAATTTTATTGCGTCTCGAAGTCGAGTGAGAGAAAATTCTAAGTGCGTCTGTTGATTGTTGTGCGCCGTATATTATTTGTGTCGCAGCGCTGACGTCTGCGAGATTGTTTTTGTTTGTAGTTGTAAGTGCGAGATGCGTGTTGCGGTCGTGTGGAAGATGTGTTTATTTATTGAGAGCCGCGCGCGGGGCGTGTCGGCGCGAGGGGCGTGTCCCCGCGATGGGCGTGTCCCCGCGCCGTCCGCGAGCGCCGGCCCCGGAGGGCAACGAAGCGGCTTCCGGCGCGATATTGCCGCCGGATCACCAATACTCATTCGTTTCATATAGTTCCTACCGTTCCATTCCACTCTTGTTTCTTCGAATCTCCCCGCAATATCGCCGCCCGAAGCCGAGAATATCTATTTATACCAAAACATTTGTAAAGTAATGTCTACATGCTATTTACAAGAGATTTCCGATGTACTGTTTCTATCGGCCGGTCGGCGCGGCTGGCCGCTAAATCTATTGGGGTGGGCTTTTCTATGGACCAGTTGTGCCGACTGCGGACTGCAGTCGAAACCGTGGAACGAGACAGAATACTTCAGGTTGACACGCAATTTATATAAAGTTATGAAGCCGGTTTCACGGTTTTGACTGTGTTTCTGTACAAGCCGAATCCTAAAACGGAGGCAGAATTTATGTAAACATTTCCGTTCCTAATGAGTTTTGTTTTGAACTGTACGGTCGCCAGCAGGTGTAACTGAACAAACGGCTTAATAAAATCAACTAATTTAATTCAAACAATTTTCAGTAATTCTTATCTATTTGCAGGACCGTAAGTCTACTTTAAGAGTTAGTGATTTTCTAGAACTTTGTATAACACCTAACAATAATATTTGTATTTGTTCTCGCTGTATTTAACAGGAATTATGTTTTACAACTACCAATATCAACCGATGATACCCTATTTAAAACATGTCAATGCGTAATCCTAGTTTTGAAAGTATCTGAGTGTTAGTAAAGGGGAAAACCAGTAATTAAATAATTGTTATAGTATGGCTTAAATTAAACAATATCAAGCAACCGATATTTCAAACACCATATTGTTTTCTAAGTCCTTCGTCCAAAGTTTGTGTAAGTTATATGCCGAATTAATTAGTCTTGTTCAGTTCCACCTGGCGGCGAGAACTCGGGCGCCGGGCCTCCCTCGGCGCCGCGGCCTGTGTCGAGATGTTACCACTCCGACAGTGTGAGCTCCGCGCGATTAGCGACGGTAGAAAAGACTGAAATAGACTTGGGATTGTAAAGAGGATGGTATATTCTAGCGCAGAGGAAATTGAATCTTATGTTTAAGGTGAGACCGCATTAAATGTAATTGCAGCGAGCGACGCGACAATGTCTTTAAAAAAAAGACGTTCCGATACTCGCGGCAAGCGACCGCAACCAACAGAAATTCAAATAAATTGCCACTTTATGGCCGCGAGGATCGGGAAGTCACCTCTACGCCCGTATTTTTAGTAATTTCCTCGAGATTTACTCCACTTGACTCAAAAATCCTCATACATTATGTCATTTGTTCAACGAAACGTCCAGTTTTGAAGATTGAGGTTGAGTCTAATGAAAATGATCTGAAGGAAACGACTAATACGGGTGTTATACCAGAGACCAGAGTGTCGTGTCGCCGAGTGCGAGTTTATATACAGAATATTCAACCGCGATATGTCGCGTCTCTCCACTGCAGCTGCTGCGTAGTGCTGTTTCAAAAAAACCGTTCATCGTGCAGGTGTATCTTACATGCGAATTTTATAAGTATTACGTTGCTATAAAGGTGAATTTGCTCTGCGCTAGTATAGAATGTCTCTAGAAGTGTGGTAAGGGTTCGTTGGAGCTCGCGCCCCGCCGAGCGGGCAAGCGAGCGTACTGTATGACGCGTACAGCTGTGTCAAATGATATTTTTCAATAAAAAAGTTATAAAAAATGTGTTTTCAACACAACATTTGCGTGTTTTATTTCCATCTTTAGATTTTAAGTCAGTTAAGTTCCTTCTTAGTCCTTACTAATAATTAATGAAAATATTTTAACAGCGAATAACTATACAATATTCGCTTGTCTTCGTCGGCCACATTGGAATAGTCACATAACAGTTAAGGCCAGGGGCATCTTTATTAAAAATAGTGGTAAAGGGTAACATTTTAAACTCAAGGGGATAGTTAATGCTTATATCCTTTATTATTAATAAATTATATTTTACAAACAATATACAAATAAATAATATTCTTAAATCTAAAATCAGAATACAATATCGCCTATGCGATAACACAATTTAAAATTAATTATGATGGAATGACGAAGTGGTTTTAAAGACTTTTAGAGACAAAGACGATTACTAAGCGGTGCATAATAGAGCAAATGAAACAGTTGATATACTCTTGCGACAATCATTTTGAGGTTTTGCTAAGCTATAAATACATGTTCTTAAAATAATCTAACTATAATACACAATACTCAGTACATTTGAAAATTGAAAAAGGATACTATGGTCAAGCCAAAAAATAGGAAACTATTACTTAGGGTGGGTTGCCCAGATGGAAGCCCCATTATCTGTAGAAGGCTAAAATAAAGTTTCGTCATTATAATATTATGTCTCTGAGTGCGGCCGTTAGGTTCACTTGCGTCAGTGTGGGAGTGGGCTAAACATCTTTATAAAAGGGCTAAACTAGTTCTCTTAATATAATTATAATCCTTAAAGCAGCCATTTGCGCCAATATTATGATGTTTCAATGTCTCAAGGAACAAGAGAACTAGTTTAGCTTTAAGGATTACTTAACATTAATTCAATATTGACATAAAAGTACATTTTCAGTCAATCTCTTAGGCTGGTTTTAGTGTCACGCGGACCGTCGGTACAGATCGCTCCGTATGTATGCAATATACATTATGCTATAAAGAGCGTTTTAGAGTAATGCGGAGGGGTCCGTACGGACCCGTCCGCATTACTCCTTAAAACTTCATACAAATAGGTCTACGGCGTACCGACGGCCCGCGTGACACTAAAACCAGCCTAGCACTAGATTCGGTCCAACCAGTCTATATATTCCGTATATGTCTAGTATGCGTGCGGTGCTGGCCCTGCATGGCGGTCCGCACCTCCTGCAGGAAGGAGGCGGAGTTGTGTATCGTGGTGCCGCCCAGCAACAGCCGCGCGGGGTGCGCGCGCCGCAGCTGATGCACGCACAACGCCTCCTCGTACGTGCACCCGCCCACCTGGTGACAATTCATTCATTCAGTAAAATTTACTTTTTGCAACGAATCTGTACATTTGACGACCACTGCAGTACTCAGCGCTCAAGCCGGGGGTCGCGGGTTAGAACCCGCCGACGGAACAAAAAGTTTTCAATGTTCCCGGGGTCTGGATGAGTATTAAATATGTGTATCATAACTATAATAAAAACCTTAAATACATGTATAGTATAAAAGTATTAAATATATTTCCGTCGTCTGGTACCCGTAACACAAGTCCTTCACCAGGTACTAGCACAGGGCCAGACTGACGTGGTGTGTAGCGTCCAAAGATATCTTATCTGTACATAGCATAATGAACTTTATATCAACAGTATAACATAAATACGAGCCAAAAAATTGGACGCGCATCTTTCGCGGAATTCTCGAGAATTCTTCGGTGCCGTCTGTGAAATCCGGGGGATTTGAGTCCCGGGACAGGACATAGGATATATTTCATCCCGGAAAAATGTACAGTTTCCGGGCGATAAACGAATTTTAGCGTAACGGATCAAGAACTTTTTATAAATAACCTTATGTGAGAAAAATATTGATATATACTTACAATAAACACGATAACGTCCTGCGGCCGTGTCTGTGACGCGGCGCCGCCCAGTGTCGGATAGTGCTGCTCGCGCAGGCGGCCGCGCAGCAGCTCCTCCAGAGTGTCGCGCAGCAGCGGCGTGTGCTGCGTGTAGATGTTCTCCACGCCCTTCAGACCCTAAACAAATATTGAGAGTTGAGGTTAGTCTAAAAGCTAGACTTCATGGACATTAGGTTAGATTAAATGCACTTTACGTTAAGATTTAAGGTTAAAATTTAGGTTAAGTTAAAGGCTAGGTGTTAGCCCTGTACGAGATTTAGGTTAGATTAAAAGCTAGACATTACTGACTTTATGATTTGAGGTTAAAATTTAATTTAGGTTAGGTTTTACTGCACTGCAATAGACCGACGCGGCACTTCACGTCACAACTCGAGTGTCGAGAGAGTTGCCGCGTAGTGCGGTGTAGTGTAGCTTATATTTGTTCGATGTTGCTATATCATCTGATATGTCGGAAAAGTTACTTGACAGGCAATACCGCATTTTACTCTTTTATGTTTTTATTATAGATGAAGTAAGGTAGTTAGTCACATTGTATACAACTGTGTAAAATTATTTTAATTTCAAACACTTTCTAAATAATGACTAATGACCTTAAATCCCTAAGTAGTAAACTAAAACTTCCGAAATACTAATAACTAATGAAACATACTTTAATATGTACATTTTATACCTTAAACAGTCGCTTAGTGATTTTCGCGGCATCTTGCAGCCCAAACAGGTCGCTCTGTCGGGCGTGCGCGCCGCAGTGCTCCAACACCAGCACCGCGTCCCGCGCCGCGTCCGCCGACCGCGCCTTCAGCGCCTCCACCAGCGAGGGGAGCTCCGCCCCCGCGTGCTTCTCATACCTAACGTGACCATTTTCTTTATTTTATAAAGGCCATACATCATTAAGATTTAGGGTCTGTTTCACCACTTCCTGATAAGTGCCGAATAACTTGACAAATGAAGTATGGAGATTGGAGAATATGTCAAAAAGTTGTAGATAGATATTTATCAGGAAGTGGTGAAACAGGCCCTGAGCCGGCCTTAACAATAATTTTACAAACGTTTAGGCGACATGCATATTAGATGAACATAGTGATAGTAATAATAAGTTTTGTTATACATTCTTTATAATATTTAAGAGAATAAGATAACGTGACCATTTTTATTTTTCATCAAAACGGGACATCGTCAAAACTTCGACGAGACTGACTGCAGTCTGCAGTTGATAAACATTTTTTGTTTTTCCTACTTCAAATGCCGTTCTATAGCAATAGCATGGCCCGCTCCATATGAAAAGCCAAAATCTGTGAATTTCTTACAAGAAATAGGAAATTGTGGAATTTCGTGGCTCGAGCATGACAATGCTATTGATGTTGGACAGCATTTACAATCGGGAAAACAGAAATTCAAACAAAATAAATTCAAATCGGTTTTCTAACATACCAGGGATTACTTGGCCACTTTCTGAAGGGGTATTTAGGCTTCAACGCAAAAACGAGACAACTCGGTGTACGCAATGGGGACACCGGGACGGAGTACTGAATGAAAAGACTGTCCCTTTCTAAACGGACATAATATATGTTACTCTTACCTGAGCCCATACAACGCGACCAAGCGGGCCAGCTCTCCTTCACCCATCTCCTTGTCTGCCAGCAGCGTCTTAAGCTGCTGCAGCTGCTTGGGATGGTCCCCCCCGCAGGCGAGCTGCTGCTCCAGCTCGGAAGCCACCAGCAGTTTCCGCCGCGCCACAGCATTCGACAGCTCGCTCACAACGCTCACGTGCTTCGTCACCGTACCGGACATTTTCTGCAACAATTTATGATAAAAATATATTTCGTTATATCTATTTGTCTAATGCCATCCGGTGTTCCAAATATTTTCGAACATTTGTATCTAAGCCGATCTCACATAGTAAGTACCATCAAGGAAATTGATTCCTACCAAACCAAATGACGTTGGTCTGTCAACTGACTAGGAATCAATTTCCTCAATGTATCTATCGCTAACTGTGCCTTTACTCGCACACTCAAAGCGCAAACTCTTTCGTACCTATTGCGCATAATAGTGAATAGGAAAAATTTATATTTTCGCGCATATTTCTCTTGCATAATAAACAAAAAACGATAAGTCAATTTGTACGTGCTCCGTAACCGGACCATAGTCATGTACCATCGAGGAAATTGATTCCTAGGCAGTTGACAGGGCAACGTCATTTGGTCGGATCATGTCAATTCAATAATATGTTGGCTGGGTTTGACATAACGCGACCAAAGTATAACGTAGGTCCCCCATCTGCCTCGGAATCAACTTCTCTGATAGTACCTTGAAGAGCGGGTAGGTCTCTACGAAGTTCTTCATGTCGGCGATGCTCTCCACCTTCTGGTGACTCTTGGCCTTGCGCTGGAACTCCTCCATCAGCGCCTTCATCGTCTGACCGATCTCGCCGAAGTTGGAGTACAGGTTCTGTAAGCAGATTTTTATTTTCTATTTTATCTAAAACTCTAAGAGCCAGTCCACACGGCGCGTCGTCGCAACACAAATATTTTGACGCATAGCCGGCCACACGGGTGCTGCGTCTTCGCAGCGTTATTACAAAGCAGTCTTAATGTCAACTTTTTTCTTAGATTGATTTGAGAGGGATGACACTACAATGTTTCCACTTTTTAATTTCTTCACTTTTTTGACAGACTAATATTTCTTTATTATGGGACCACCTTCGAAATAACTTCTATTAAAAAAAGAGTCAACAAAATGGGTTCATAAACGACGAAGTTATCCGCAAACAAAAAATTAATTATTATTAATTGTCTTTACATAAGTAGTAGATTATATTATGTTAAGGAATGTATTTAATCGGTATTACCACCAAGTATTACTATAACTTATATAGAGGTAGAAACTGAGTGGAATATGTTATGTGCCATCAGGACACATCTATGAACAGACAATCTCATTACCTATGTATGCTTTCTAATAGCATACATATTTATTACATACTTGGTTGGATTATGTCAAATCTATTATCTAACATTGACTTTACATAATCCAACTGAATACAGCGCGTCATCTTATTATGTAGAAAAATATCTCTAGTACCTTAGCATAGAAGTCGTCGTGCTGCGAGGAGAGCACGACCTCTCGGAAGTCCTTGGGCACGTCGGGCACGTGCGCCAGACTCACGCGGCTGTTGTTGATCGTCAGCAGCTCGTGCACCATCGCCTGGTACGTCCACTGCAACATGCACCGTTATAATATCCACTTTAATATAGCTGATGAAGAGCATAGAGCAACATAGATGATAAGCTGAGACATGGAGGCTACTAGAGATATATGATTAAATTTTACTTTATAATGTGTGCTCATGATGTGTATATTATGTGACATGGCTTAATTAAAGATTAAAAATATTGTACTTTTTTTTTGACAGTGTTTTTTTTTGTTACAATTATATTATATTGCATGTTAGACCAATGAATTGCAGTCATTGTGCAACCACATTTAGAAAATGAAATAATTGTATACCAAGACATGAAAGCTACAGTTTAAATTGCAATTTCTAACATACCTGAGTCAACAATGGTGTGACGGGATCGTCCCTTCTGTCCAATATAAGCAACTGCGGTGGAGAGTCTCCATTCACTGGCACATTGTTATCAAACAGTGCTGCCTCTCGTCGGACCAAGTCCCTTACTCTTTCCGCGAGCCGGGCACAAGCCTCCGAACCACCTTCATAACGGATTATTGGCCTCTTCTTCAATGATAGCAGAACTGCTAAAAGACCTTGAGAGACACGCTGCAAGTGGATCTGGTTCCATGAACGTCCTGCATATAATATTTAATTATTATATGTGCAATATGTGTGCTTGTGCAATAATAATAATTATTGATTTCTTTCTTCCTCATCCTAATGTTTCATACTTATATTAATTTACTTAACTCGTCGATCGCGGGTTCTAAGAATTGCATTGTATTATATTGTTGTCTCGGCCGGATCCGGCCTTACCGGTATTGAGAGGTTAAATAGGAAATATTATGATACACAACTTAAGGTCAGCAACAAATACCATGTAAGCATCCAACTATGTTGAAGGAGAAGAGATGTGGATCCACAGCCAGATAGTCGGCGAACACCTCCTGCACCTCCCGCACACTCTCCTGCTCATCACACTCCGCCAGCGTCTTCACATCCGCTTTGGCTATCACATTACTGAAATCTAGAACACGAATTCCAGTAAAGTTAATTTAAAACTAGACAACAAAAAAAAGATTTATAATGTATATGTGTAAGTAATATATTTATTTAGCCAATTATATGTAAACGCCACAAAATATGCTTAATATTAAGATTTAAATAAAATATGATGGTCTGCAAGTTTGTAATATCAATTTAAATTATTCAATGTAATTGTAACCAATGAGAAAGTGTTTTTCATAGTAGTTTTCCAAAAAAGATAATTCAACTTACAAATAAAGTAGACCCCATATTTAGGACACTTTAGTTCCCGGGACAGGAGAGCAATGTTCTCAGATGTTGGCCGCAGGAATGCAATGCATTTCATGTGTTTTAAATTATCCCATTTTGTGTGGTTATCTATTCTTTCAAATAAATAAACTTCTTTTTGCAGAATTTCTGATTGACTGAATACCATGCTCACAATACTTGTCTGTAAAAATAAACTACACTTATTGCATGTTAGAAATATTATGTACAAACAAACAAACAAACAAAAAATCAAATCTTTCCTCTTTATAATATTAGTGTAGATAAACCTATAAAAATGATCAAGAAAAGAATTAAAATTATTCAAGTGTAATTTCTGATGTTACTCACTGTTTCCTTGTCCATAAGTATCACTTTCATTCCAGGACCACTTTCTTCGGTCATTTTAATGATATACATCTTTATTGCTTGAATTACATTCATTTTGCTGAATTTTATTGCTCCTCTTTCCAATATATTATCGACAATTTTAAATGTCGTTCTTATTTCACTCGAGAGAAGAGCACTCAACGAATACTATCACAGATTAATATATGTAGCAATACTATACTCTAAAAAGCGATTGTTTGCCATAAATAAAAGAAGAAGACGACAGTTCTCCTTTATCATAGAGTCTGGTCTGGTTAACGAAAGATGAGACTGGAAAAAGGCGGCAAATTCAAAAAATCGACGTATAAAAACCCCATCTATAGCCAGAATTATAGTTTTGATCTATGAACTACGAATAATAAAGTTCCTTAGTTTTTATTATTTGTAATTAGTAGATCAAAACTATAATTCTGGCTATAGACATTAGACAGGGTTATTATACGTCGATTTTTTTGAATTTGCCGCTTTTTTCCAGTCTCATCTTTCGTTAGCCAGACTCTACCCTAGGGATGGAAATAACGAAATATTCTAAAAATTATAATATCGATTTAAATATCAGCTAGTTCGGAGCAAAAATGAAATTTGGAACGTTAAGGTGGGCTTAGACCAAAAGAACATAGAGCAAGAACTGCACAAGAACATTATTTCGTATTCGTTTAGTGTAAACTATAATTTGTTACTAATAATTATTATGTAATTATTGTAGATAATTGTGTAAATGGTCTAAAGTATGTAGTAACGAAATATAGTTTACACTAAACGAATACGAAAGAATGTTCTTGTTCTACGTTCTTTTGGTCTAAACCCACCATAAAAGAATCAAATTTATGAAAATCTAAGTGTAATTTATTCTTACGTTTTCCTTCAAAATTCTTTATTATTTAATAAGTTACAAGTATTATGTAATTATTGTAGTTTATATTTTTCGGCATGGCTCATATATTTTGTTTTGTTATACTTTAATCGATTAGATATCAAAATTCAAAATATCGAAATTCGAAGGCTAAATCACGGAACACTTTTGGCTAAATGTTAATCACTAGTCACTCGATAATACTCTAATCTGTCTGTGGTCACTCGTCAAAGGTCGCCTGGGTCGTCAGATTTGTGCTGGTCGCAATTCTTCAAAAAATCAAAGGCTTTCCAATAAATTCGCGAATTAAAACACTAAAGAGTGCTCCAATATGTTCTCCCGCACACTCAAACCCGTAGCCGCCTTGGTGGTAGAAAATGGAGCCAAAAACTTTTCCACTTCGTCACAGGTACGTTTTAATAATTTAATAAATAACGCTGGCGCCTCTAACTACCGCTTTACCCTCGTTTCGTCCCTCGATGGCACCATAACCTTACACCGTGGTGTTCCAGAAAAACTTTAAAGTTGTGGTGGCGGGCGCGGCAGGTGGAATTGGACAGCCTTTGGCGCTGCTGCTGAAGCAGAACCCGCTGGTGTCGCGGCTGGCGCTGTACGACATCGCGCCGGTGACCCCGGGTGTCGCGGTCGACCTCTCGCACATGGACACCCCCGCCAAGGTCACCGGCCACAAGGGACCCGAGGAGCTCTCCGCTGCCATCAAGGGTCAGTACACAGCCTCTCCAACTCAAAACGCAGTGGAAAAACCACATAAACTGGTTACATAACACTAACACACTTATCAGATAAATAACCTATATTTAGATCTATAGTCAAGGTCAATGTTGTTCTGTATTATTTTACCGTTGATGTGATGTTTCAATGTATGGAAAATCTTGGAGATCTAATATTATAATTTAGTATAATATTATAGTTATACAAATACACAACTGAGCCTTGCAATTTAAAAAAAGCGGCCAAGTGCGAGTTGGACTCGCCCATGGAGGGTTCCGCAGCAGCAATAAGGTTTATTTTTATGAAATTAAAATATTTTTGATTTATTTTTATATTTCAGTCGATTTAATGAAATTTAGATTAAGGTTTACTATTTATGACGTATAAAAAAAACTACTGGCTAGATCTCGTTCAAACTAATTTTCGTTGGTAGTTTTTATAGTAATCTACATCATATATTTTTTTTAGAATTATCATGCCTCTACTTTAGAAATTAGAGGGGGGGGGACACACATTTTTCCACTTTGGAAGAGTCTCTCTCGCAAACTATTCAGGTTAGAAAAAAATGATATGAGAAACCTCAATATGATTTTTGGAGACCTATCCATAGATACCCCACACGCATAGGTTAGATGAAAAAAAAAATTTTTTGTTTCAGTTGTACTTTACTATTTATGAGGTATAAAAAAAACTACTGGCTAGATCTCGTTCAAACCAATTTTCGTTGGTAGTTTTTATAGTAATCTACATCATATATTTTTTTTTAGAATTATCATGCCTCTACTTTAGAAATTAGAGGGGGGGGACACATATTTTTCCAATTTGGAAGAGTCTCTCTCGCAAACTATTCAGGTTAGAAAAAAATTATATGAGAAACCTCAATATGATTTTTGGAGACCTATCCATAGATACCCCACACGCATAGGTTAGATGAAAAAAAAAAATTTTTGTTTCAGTTGTACTTTACTATTTATGACGTATAAAAAAAAATACTGGCTAGATCTCGTTCAAACCAATTTTCATTGGTAGTTTTTATAGTAATCTACATCATATATTTTTTTTAGAATTATCATGCCTCTACTTTAGAAATTAGAGGGGGGGGGACACACATTTTTCCACTTTGGAAGAGTCTCTCTCGCAAACTATTCAGGTTAGAAAAAAATGATATGAGAAACCTCAATATGATTTTTGGAGACCTATCCATAGATACCCCACACGCATAGGTTAGATGAAAAAAAAATTTTTTTGTTTCAGTTGTACCTATGGGGACCCCTAAAATTTTTAATATTTTTTCCATTTTTGCATTAAAATCTTAATGCGGTTTACAGACTACATCTGCTTACCAAGTTTCAATAGTATAGCTCTAATAGTTTCGGAGAAAAGTGGCTGTGACATACGGACGGACGGACAGACAGACAGACAGACAGACAGACAGACAGACATGACGAATCTATAAGGGTTCCTTTTTTGCCATTTTGGCTACGGAACCCTAAAAATCACTATTGTTGAACTACACAATATCCAAAGATTAGTCTTATAATTTATAACTTTTATTATGAAAATTAATGCAAAGTTGGAAGTGATTTAATTTGTTATTGCTTATGTCGAGAAAACCTTGAAGTCTTGGAAATTACTTCCACAGCAATTAATGACAACTACATCAAGCAGCAGCTTATATTATTATTTATTATCCTTTGCAGCGAGATGATTATAAAAAGCAAACTATTTGTGGTAAAATAGTCTAATTAGGGTCTGTTTCACCACTTTCTGATAAAGTTCTGAATAGGCTATTCACAACTTTTTTGACAGATTCTCCTTACTTGATCTGTCAATGAATTGGTGGATAGCCTATTTGTTACTATCAGAAAGTGGTGAAACAGGCCCTTAGCATTTTATTAACTTAGATTAATTATATATTATAAAATAAACAATGTCTATCATAGATGCCGACGTAGTTGTCATCCCCGCTGGAGTGCCCCGCAAACCAGGCATGACCCGTGACGACCTGTTCAACACCAACGCCTCCATTGTCCGAGACCTCGCTGTGTCAGTTGCCCAGAATGCCCCCAAAGCTATTGTGGCCATCATCACCAACCCCGTCAACTCCATGGTGCCCATCGCATCAGAAGTCCTTAAGAAGGTAAGAAATACATATGCAAAATTATAATATTAAATTTGCTTATTTGGAGTTTTATATTGATATGCTTGTATGTATGCATTTAAGCAATTTTTATGAATATTACATAATAATTCATAATAAGCAAGTCTTTTATTAAATTAAACTAAGAACACTGTAACTTGCAATATAACACTGTAACCCGAACATTCTTATTGACAGAGTTCATACTTCATTGCAATACTCTGTCTAATGTACATGTTCTATTATATCGCTTCATGTTACGCTTGTTTCGTAGCTCCGGCAGTCGAGGCCCGCGCAGCGCGCTCCTATCCGATTGTGCGTGTAAAATATATCAATAAAGTATTTTACACATTTCAGTGTTATTAATGGAGAGTCCCCTAGACTCTGTTCATCCTTTATATTATATATCAAACTAATATTACTAGCTATTTGACCGAACTTTGCTCGGTATTCAATAAAACACAAATAAAATGACATTTTCTAAAAATGATTCCTAGCTAGATCGATTTATCGCCCCCGAAACCCCCTATATACTAAATTTCATGAAAATCGTTGGAGCCGATTCCGAGATTCCAATATATTTGCTTGTTTAAAGATATAAGATAAATGCAAAAGTTTGTGAGTTACTGCCTCACGTCTAAACGCTAAACACCACGGGGCACAGCTAGTATTAGATAAATGAATTTCTTGTGAACATTATGTCTTTGTTTACTGTAAAGATTACACAAATACTATGTACTTTAATGAGATAACATTGCTAACTGACTATATTCGATGATTATACTCCACACTTAGGTCAGATTGTCAATAGATAAAATATCTATGACGTAAATTATAATAATTGTTTATCATTTGTTTCAAATTTTATTTAAGAATTACATACCTATACTTATATTTTCAATTTATGTTTTCAGGCTGGAGTATATGACCCTGCCCGAGTATTGGGTGTCACCACATTGGACGTAGTCCGTGCAGCTGCCTTCATCGGAGAGATCAACGGTGTGGACCCCCGCAGCGTTACCATCCCCGTCATCGGAGGCCACTCCGGAGTCACAATCATACCCCTGCTGAGCCAGAGCCAGCCCGCGGTGCAGCTCAAGGACCAGGCCAAAATCAAGGCCCTCACTGAGAGGATCCAGGAGGCCGGTACTGAGGTATGTAATGTTTGTTGATACGAATACAGAGAAATGAAGACTAGGAATTTGGGCATCAGTAGGTAAAAGTTTCGCAACTAATTATAATATATTATCTGTTAGATTTTGGTTGTGTGTTTTCGTGACTTTGAAATGTCATATGTATTTTTATAAAAAACCATCTAAGAACTGAGACTAAAGTTCATTCAAATTTCAAAGTATTACTGTTGAAGTAGATATATTGTGTATTGTGTAATCATTATTGTCTGTTAGAAATTTGAATAGGAATTATCTTAGAGTTTTGACCTACAATCTACTAATATGTACTTTGTATGGTACATAATATATTATAATACTGATTCATTCATGAATTACAATTTGAATTATTTGTAAAATTTCTTAAATTTCCAATAATTCGCTAATGTTATTTATTTTTTTCTTTTTGTTATTTTAGGTAGTAAAGGCGAAGGCTGGTGGTGGTTCGGCGACGCTGTCGATGGCGTACGCCGGCGCCCGACTCACCGGATCAGTCCTCAGGGGACTTAAGGTACTGATGAAATGTTGCTAAATACTAGCTACATTTTAGGTTTTAGCATAAATAATTGATTGTAATATACTTTAGCTTTATTTTTATGAGGTAACATAAAATTCACTATTCAGTACCATTATAACAACATGTCGGCGTTATAACAACAACGGTCTGCGGTGTCATCTTTGGACCATACATAATCAGAATTTTTAGGTGTTTGTTTTATAAAAGGGGGTCCGTGAAAACTGTGCCTGATTTCCAAGGGGTCTGTGGCGAAAAAAGGTTGAGAGACACTGCTTTGCTATGACTTTGGAGCCATAATAAATTTTGCAAATGTTGTTATGCGAAAACTTCCAATCCAAAAAAATTTTTTTTTTGGAAAAAAAAAGTCCAATCTTTTTTTTTCCAAGTAAGCTATTTTGGTTTTTGAATGCAACATAAAATTATTATATGATTACTAAAAAAATACCATCCTCATCAGTCATCACCTTGATAAGTGGCCTGTGGCAGTCTTCCACCGTGCGTCAACTTTCTGCCGCGCACTCTAAAACTCTGGAATTGACTGTCACCAGTAGTATTTCCAGACCAATTTAACCTGCAAACCTTCAAGAAGAGAGCGTATTAGCGTATTCCCTCTTAAAAGGCCGGCAACGCACCTGCAGCTTTTCTGATGTTGTCCATGGGCGACGGTAGTTGCTTTCCATCAGGTGACCTGTTTACTCGATTGTGCGTACTTAAATATAATATTTCGTTGACCAGGGTGAGGCGAACGTGGTGGAGTGTGCGTATGTGAAGTCCGACCTGACAGAGGCCGCTTACTTCGCGAACCCCGTGCTGCTCGGCAAGAACGGAGTGCAGAAGAACCTCGGCTACGGCAAACTCAATGAGTTCGAGCAGCAGCTGCTGAAGGCCGCTATCCCCGAGCTCCTCAAAAACATCAAGACCGGAGAGGAATTTGCCAAGAAGTAAACGAAGATACGTGTAGGCCAGCGCTTGTAAATAAATATTTATAAATAAGTGTATACGAGATTGGTTCAACCCTAGTCTAGAGCGAAGCTCTATAAGAAAAATATATTTTTTATAGTAATCCCTTTTAAATTAGGTCCCCTTTTGTAAGTTATTTATTTGCACTGCCATACTTTTTGTTGTCAAGTGCTGGTCGTCAGTGGATAGCGAATGTAGTGATATTGAGTGAATGGCTAGCGTCATTCTACTGTGTATGAATGTTTTTGCATTTTATCGAACATCAGCGATGCTAACTTATTGTGTCAAGTAAAAGTTATTGTTACGATTGATTCTTTTATTTCGAATTCTTTTACCACAAACTATATAGTCTAAGATCCCACTGCAGAATTGTGCAGGTATCGAGTACACGCTTAAAACCTCCTTTTTACTAATATTTATGATTAGGAGAACATATTTCTACTGGGGTGCCAGTCTAAATGTGGCCGCAAATATTTTTTTTTCTTTTTTAATTGAGTTGGCGGGATAAAATGCATTCATCAGGTATTGAAACAAACATGGTTCATTTCACGGCAGTGAGTATAGAGATTTAGACAAAAATAGTAGATTTTGCCAAACTAGGTACAACAAAATATAAGAGTAGATTTTGTTACTTTTATCTTTGTGTTCCAAAAGCTTATCGCTAACTTTTTCTATGTACACTTGTACAGTCGCTTCCAGAACTTCGTGCATATTTTTAAAGGAGCTTCGTAAAAAGTTGTTAAGAAATTTAAAAAAGCGCCTACTTAAAACAGCAATTTTAAGGAATACTTAAACTGTCCAATGCTCGTATTGGCACCAAGCGCGTGATCTGCGACTTGCGAGGAAGCAAAGGCTGGAATAGGAGTGATTTTATTTTATTATTTAAGGAAAACTTACATGTTACCATAATATTATACAATCATTCCTCTATGCTTGCGTCCGAGACCGGAGTATAGATACAAAGGAATAAAACCAATGGCCATCATACCTATTTACACTGTAACTTCCGCGTGAGTATTTCGCACAACTTATTGTATATTCTGACATGGGAGCGGTTTTCGAAGAATTCCACGTATATTTCGACCATCAGCAGCACCAGATAGGCCGAGAACACTGTCACCCCCCTCCACGGCCGTTGTTTGGGGTTGCTGTAGCTTACTCGCGGACTCTCCATTTTGCTAACATTGGCGCTAAACCAAATATTCGATGACGACACGCTATAGCGTCGTTGCAGATTGTCTTTACATAATTCTATTTTTATGCAACATTAGAGCAACCGCAGACTTACAATTTCAAGTTGGCCAACTACAGTCTGTCAAGAAAGTCATGACAGGAGCGAAAATTTTCTAAACGTAATCACGCTTAAAAGGTATATTGTTTTCTTTGTATTTTTACAGAGAACGCTTATTACATTTTAAATATTGTCACCTTGCACATTTTTATCTCGAATTAATAAAGTTCTCATATTATTATTTTTTTCATTTAAAAATTGTAGTTGACTGTAGTTGGCCAACTTGAAATTGTATATCTGCGGGGGCCCTTAGACAACTGGTTTGTATAGAACATTATAGGGAATTTTAACGTTGCGGTGTACCAAACACCCCTTATTGTGTCCATCGCAGTAACATTCAATAACAAAAATAAGAAAAGATAGATAATAAGAAATTCAGTGGCGGATCAAGACCTTGATGTGGGCAAGATATATATTGAGAGGCCCCATTAGACCGCGAAACCGCCCACGGTCGCAGTGTATGTTTATTTTCCTCTATGGCGGTCGCCCACGTCGCCTACGCATTACGCCGCTCTAAATAAGATATTAAAAAGCGGCCAAGTGCGAGTTGGACTCGCCCATGGAGGGTTCCGCAGCAGCAATAAGGTTTATTTTTATGAAATTAAAATATTTTTGATTTATTTTTATATTTCAGTCGATTTAATGAAATTTAGATTAAGGTTTACTATTTATGACGTATAAAAAAAACTACTGGCTAGATCTCGTTCAAACCAATTTTCGTTGGTAGTTTTTATAGTAATCTACATCATATATATTTTTTTAGAATTATCATGCCTCTACTTTAGAAATTAGAGGGGGGGGGACACACATTTTTCCACTTTGGAAGAGTCTCTCTCGCAAACTATTCAGGTTAGAAAAAAATGATATGAGAAACCTCAATATGATTTTTGGAGACCTATCCATAGATACCCCACACGCATAGGTTAGATGAAAAAAAATTTTTTTTGTTTCAGTTGTACTTTACTATTTATGACGTATAAAAAAAACTACTGGCTAGATCTCGTTCAAACCAATTTTCGTTGGTAGTTTTTATAGTAATCTACATCATATATTTTTTTTAGAATTATCATGCCTCTACTTTAGAAATTAGAGGGGGGGGGACACACATTTTTCCACTTTGGAAGAGTCTCTCTCGCAAACTATTCAGGTTAAAAAAAAATGATATGAGAAACCTCAATATGATTTTTGGAGACCTATCCATAGATACCCCACACGCATAGGTTAGATGAAAAAAAAATTTTTTTGTTTCAGTTGTACCTATGGGGACCCCTAAAATTTTTAATATTTTTTCCATTTTTGCATCAAAATCTTAATGCGGTTTACAGACTACATCTGCTTACCAAGTTTTAATAGTATAGCTCTAATAGTTTCGGAGAAAAGTGGCTGTGACATACGGACGGACGGACAGACAGACAGACAGACAGACATGACGAATCTATAAGGGTTCCTTTTTTGCCATTTTGGCTACGGAACCCTAAAAAGGATTTGAAAATCAACCACTTTTAGAAACTCATAGCATATGGCAATGAAAAAAAGTTGTAGGAAAATTTATTAGCTTTCATTATGTACAAAACATATTTTTTTCTATAGGGCCCCAAAAAGTCTTGTTACTTGTACTATCAGAGAAGTTGATTCCTAGGCAGATGGGGGACCTACGTAGTTTGGTCGCGTTATGTCGTGTGTCAAACCCAGCCGACAGATCACGAATACGGAATAACTGAACTGACCACGAACTGACATGATCCCACCAAATGACGTCGACCTGTCAACTGCCTAGGAATCCTCGGATATACATACCTGTTTTCTTCGTCCTTCGTCCGTCGTTCCCTCTTCAGATCCTAATTAACAGAATTCTGTTAATTAGGATCTGAAGAAGAAACGTCCCCTAGGGATTAAAAGGCTTTTTGATTACATATTTTGTAAAATGACGTAAGAATAAAACAAAATGTAGATTTGCATCTTATTTATTGATTTGTCCTCCCAAAACTTGGTTTTCGCTTATGATGGGACTTACAGGATTATCTTTTCTTTCGGCTACTTACAAGTACGTTACAATTTTTTATAGAAATCACATTGTGTAGGTGCCGCCGCCGCAGCCTCGCTCAAAGTAAAGTTAATCAGTCGTTTACGTAACCTAACTCACCGCTTCAAGCGCAACAATCTTTAAAGCAATCCAATCCTCATCTATATGTGTCATTAAAAATGTTTAACACGTTTGTAAATTCGAAGACAATTGAACAAGTAATCGTTAAATACCACCGAGCAACACGAGTCGAGGGCACAGCGGTACGGACAGTGCTCCGGCCCGCGGCGGCGGACGGCGAGTTCGGTACAAACTCTTACACGCTCACACGCTCGCACGCACGCACACGCACGCACTCCCGCACGCACATGCACGCACGCAAACGCTCTTACACGCTCATCTCACCCTCTCCGATCATATTTACTCGGTCCGAACGACTGACCTAACTAAAAAATGAAAATCTCTATCATACTCGTAAAACTAGCCTGTATAATTACAAATGCACAGTATGTATAATATGTATAATAATCATAAGCCTAGGATACGATACAAGCGGGCGGCGCGGGGGGCGGGGGCGGCGCGGGGCGCGGCGCGCGGACTATACACAACAAACGGGGATGCGCTATTTACACGACAAATGATAATTCAACTACGCGTTACTAACTCGAGTGATGGCGGCGCCCCGGGCACCCCCCCTCCCCCCGCCCCGCACTCCTACTGACTATACAAAATTTACAACTTAGGAGTAGATTTGGACGAAGTCGCGCGGCGTCGCTAGCGGTGTCGAGTGATGGAAGACTGAGGACGTCCCGCCGCCGGTGCGGGGCGGTCACACGCGGACCTCCAACTGTACATCCAGGTATTCGCACTATGTATAACAATATACAACGTTTTTTGATACAAAAAATACATAGTCTCCCATTATTTAACATCATACTAAAAATAATTAAAAAGTGATAGTAACGTATAAATAACTCGACGTCGCCGGGCGCGAGCGCGTGCGCTCCGGCGGCGCGGCGCGGGCAGCGCCGGGCGGACAGGATAGCCGGCCGCCCGATGTCAGCCTCGACATCGACAGAAGTGAGAACTCCTAAGTAAAGCCGTGTTTAATTACCGAGCTTGTCTACTACGTAAAATAAATTAATTCGTAACATATTACAAAAATTTGCGAGTAACCTCCGAGCTTCGACCCGGCTCGGTTACGCTTCACGCCCGGCGCACAGTTTCAGTCCGTTAAAGCTTCCCACAACACAAAATTCCCTGTCACGATACATAAGAACGTTATCACTGTCCAGTCGCTCACTATGAGATCACTGTGTCTGCCCCGGCGGCCCCGCCCCAGCGCGGCGGATGACGGAGCTGCGGGCGGCGGGGCGGGCGGCCGCGCGGCGCTAGGGGGCGGGGGCAGGGGCGGGGGCGGTGCGGCGCGCGGGTCAGTCCTCGTCCGAGAGCGGCTCGTACTGCGCCGACATGAGCGGCGCGGGCTCGGGCTGGGGCGGCGCGGGTGGCGGCGGGGGCGGGGCGGGCGCGTCGGGCGCGGGCGGCGTCACGTTGAGGGCGGAGTAGGGGTACGCGTACGTGGGGAAGGTGAGAGGCTTGGTGCGCTCGTCCGCGTCGCTGCGCATCACCTCCACGATGCGGTTCGTCACGTAGTCGAACGCCGTCAGCCCGGTCGTGCCCACGCCGCTGAAGCGACGACCGCCACCTCTGCAAGGAAAAAACAAAATAATAATTATGTAATCCAAGAAGCTGTATACATGTTATTTTGCTGTACTTTTAAATAATATAATTTCTATTTACCTGACGTTGAGGGATTCGGGCGGCGACACGGGCTCGAGGTATGGCGCGTGTTTGAGCGAGTCGCGGCGCCACTCCGCGTCGCCCGCGCCGCTCGTGGCCACGCCCCCCGCGCCGCCCCCGCCCGCTGAGTAACTATCCGCGTTCGTCACGGCGAAACGGTTGCTGTGGAAAAAAGTTACTAAGATGAAATAAAGTTGAGTATCGTGCGTGCATTCAACAGGTAAGAAAAAATATGTTTTACATCGATTATAATATTATCGACCAACGTCATACAGTACTGAGTAATAATTATCTCCCTATTTTTAGTCATTATAATATTATAATACAGTATAGTGTACAAACTTGTGGTGTATCAGTGCGGTGGTGTTAGGGCTGCTGAAGTCTCTGACGATGATGTTGGAGGCGAGGTCCCCCAGCTTGATGCTGGTGGTGTGTCCCGCCACCTCCTCCCCGTCCCGAGCGTGTTCGCGCGCGAGTTCGCGGACGTGCGCGGCTTCGCTCGCCGCGCTGGTCGCCGGTCGCTCCGCTACACTCACAGCTCCCGCTTCGTTGTCGCGATTTACCTTCTGAAACGAATGACATTTCGGTATGAGAAGCAGGTATGCAGTAAGTATGCACTCTATGATTTTGTAATTTGCTCGTTCTAACAATATTATTATCAACTTTAAACTCATTTAGTTAACGAAGTTAATAATACTTTTTACTATAACTAGCTATTAAAACTTTGAATCTAAGATAACATAACAGATATAGCTGCATGTTTCAGTGCTAGGACGTTCGTCGGTCGTGACGACAACTAGTTGACATCATAACGATCCTTTACAAACTTTTAAACATCCTAATAAATAAATAAATAAATAAATCCCAGAGACCACTTGTCACTTCCACCACAGGTCGTTTGCACTGTTACAATTCAGTAACATTTAACTTTACACATATCTAGCATACTGACCGGGAACCGCTGGTCTGACGTCTGGCTGATCTGGTGCGTGATGATGGCGTTGATGAGTGAGGCGGCGGTCAGCGTGCCGTCGTTCGGCCGCGCGCGCTCGCCCGCCGCGCCGCTCGCCGCGCCGCTCACCGCGCCCGCAGCCGCGCTCGCCGCGCCGCTCGCGGCACTCACGCTCACGGTGCTACTCACTATTGGTCGCCTGTGAGATATCAAATTATAATTATTATTTACATACTACAGTTGATTGTGTACTGTACGGTAGACCGTACAGTATTTCTCGCTTTACAGCTTATTTACTACCAACCAATTTTTAAGACACAAAAAACTGGCCACCTTAATAAAATTATTTACGAAATATATCGCAGACATATACTTTTCTAATTCGCCAGACAAAGACAAACTGGATCTACTATAATTCTAGGCGATTTTTTTTTAATAAGTAGGTAGAACTTATTTAGCCGAATGTTTCGTCTTATAAAGTTCGTGTTCAATAATACTTTTATTCTTGACTCGTTTTTACGTTATACATAGACTAATAAACATGTCCGGAGTAGGTACTCACACGTCCTTCCGTTCTATCTGATGCGGTCGCTTGCCGGCGGGGCTGTAGGCGGGGCCGGCGCCCCCCGCACCCCCCGCACTCCCCGCGCGACGCTCCTCGCTCGATACTGGCTGCGAACAAAATAAGAGTAATCAGCATATCTTTTTTACTCTGTATATTTTACTGTGTTAAAAATATATCTTAACATAACTTGACGCATGTCACTGAAATAAAATAAAAATAGCATGTAATTGGTCGATATTATCTTGTTTACGTTTAAAATAAACCGAATTGCTGAATAGATTACAATTTAAATAAAAGTACTATCAGAGAAGTTGATTCATAGGCAGATGGGGGACCTACGTAGATCGGTAGCGTTACGTCAAACCCAGCCGACAGATCAAAACTAACATTAAATTGACATCGTCTGACCAACCCCGCGTTCCATTTAGCGTTAAAAACGATCAAAACGCTCAAAATACCTCCTATTTTGAGCGTTTTGATCGTTTTGAACGCTTAATGGAACGCGGGGCAAATGATGTAGGTCCGTACTCAACTGCCTATTAATCAATTTCTTCGATGGTACAATACAAGTTTCCGTTTTAATCAGGTTTTTATAATAAAAAAAAGTTTTAATAATAAATCAAGCTACCTGTCCGTGTGTAATATTATGATGACGATCGTGCAGGATCTGTTGCTGTTGTTGTTGTTGGTGCTGCTGCTGCTGTTGTTGGTGCTGCTGCTGCTGTTGCTGCTGGTGTTGCTGATGCTGCTGCTGCTGCTGCTGCAGCGTCTGATGCTCGTAGACGTAGATGCGCTCGGGTATCATGTTACGATCTCGTCTGAAGCAATGAAAATCAACTCATCTAGTACTTCCATAAAGATCTTATGACGATGGTCTTATTAAATCAATTCAAGAATAACAATAAGGATGTATATTTGCAAAAGTATGTCCATAAAGATCTTATGACGATGGTCTTTTTAAATCAATTTAAGAATAACAATAAGGATGTATATTTGCAAAAGTATGATAGTTATTGTAAGATGGTACAATCTGAAACAGCACTTATATTTTGTTGGATATATCTCAACTGTCTAATCAATCCAAATGAACGCTACTAAAAATACTTACTAAAAAAAATACTTACGACTCTCTCTGAAATAGGTTGACGAGCGGCACATGTTGCGTGACAAGCGACGAATGTTGTTGCGATGAATGCTGTTGCGATGAATGCTGTTGCGACGAATGCTGCTGCTGCGAATGCTGTTGCTGCGAGTGCTGTGACGAATGCTGTTGTTGCTGCGAATGTTGCGACGAGTGCAGCTGTTGCGAATGCTGCTGCGAGTGCTGCTGCGAATGTTGTTGCGAATGCTGCTGGGAATGCTGCTGGGAATGCTGCTGCTGCGGCGTGTGGTGTCGCTCCCGACCGTCGTACCGTCGCTCGCCGTACTGCATCTGATACTTCTGCGCTAACGACATCTCTCGCCCACCCCTGTAACATATTCAGGTTATGTAGGTGCTGCTCTATTATTGTTATGTCGCGGCCGCATATGCGTGATGCTTCGCGCTAAAGCCGATACTATTGCACGATATGCGTGTATCGTCCAATAGTATCGTCTCTTAGCACGAAGCTTCGGACGATACACGCAGATGCGGCCGGGCCGTTACTAACATACTTGAAGTATGTTATCATATTATTATATTATCTTCTGATATTTCACTTATACAGCATCATTGACCACATAATGATTACATAAAGTTCATAAACATTTGACATTCACCGCTTTACAGCCTCTATCCGACATGCAGGTATACATATCTAATGAAACCAATTATTTGGCGAAGGCTAACGATGCTGCGAACAAAATATAGTTTTTTTTTAAAGGAAAACTTTTTAGGCGCGTTGAGAGTCAAATTGCAAGGTCACTTATATAAAAGATGGTCGAATTACTAAAACCTTGCGTCACGACGCCGTCATGACTACTGTCACATGTACTTTATAAATCTTTCTTTCTTTTCTTCTCTCTCTCTCTCTCTCTTCTGCTTTTCTTTAAATCCCTTCTCCAACTCTTCCAGCAAGTAACTCACCTGATATCGTGATGTTGGTGCGAGGAGTGGTGGTGCGGCGGCGAGGGGGCGGGGGAGGGGGCTCGGGCGCGCGGCACGGGCAGCGCCGGCGCCGCAGATGCCGCGTTCACTAGCGACGTGAATGCTTCGTGACCTGCAAGTATACACACTTATATAAACTAATGCCTTATACCACCGATATTATAGTAGTCAACTACAGATTTTAGAAATAAGATAATTTAAAATGGGGGTGTGGCATGCGTCGCCAACTCCTGCGCTGCGCAATTGCGATAGTGTCAGTTCACAGTATGCAACATTATTATACGGCAAAGAAGTGTTTGGAACCAATTAAATGTTAACGAAATTCCTAACATTGAGCCTTTGTGCATGTGGTGACTTGTAGGTTCACGAGTAGCTGGCGACATAGGCACGAAGAGTCAGTGTTTTGTAACATTTCTACATTTTTGTGTTCTATTTTCAAATCCTAAACTACTCCACTAAGTAATTTCGTAATGACAATAATTACTCACCAGGTGGCGGGTGCGGGTGTGCGTACGCGTGCGGCACGTGCGTGTGTCGCTGAATGACGGACACGGAGTCGCGGTCGCGCCGCGCCGGCTGGTGCTGCGTGTGCTGCTGGTGCTGCGAGTGCTGCTGGTGCTGGGAATGCTGCTGGTGCTGCTGGTGTTGAGGGTGCTGCGGGTGCGGGTCGGCGCGGTCGCGGCGCGCAGCGGACGGCGGCATCTGCTTCGACGTGATGAAGTCCGTTAGCATGATCTGCCGCCGCTCCAGCCCGTACGGCCCGCGCGACACCGTCGCCGCCGTCGACTGCATCAAAAGGCACGCGTTTAACATCGTTGTAATATTAAACAATTACAAATGGATGCTTATTCGTTAAAATGTTATCTGTTGTTCGTATAGAATTCGAAGAGATAATATGTAAGTACTCACCGTGGCGAAGGATGAAGGCGAGTGGGGGCGGGGCGTGGTGTGGGCGGGGTAGTATCCGCCGGGGCTGCGGCGCTTGTAGTAGTCGTACCGCTTGTCGTGCGGCGTGTGGACGGGCGTGCCGGCGGTGATGCTGCCGGTTTTCGGCTCCGGCGCGCGCTCGAACCGCGCCTCGACCGGCGTGCCCAGCGTTATCGACCCCTTGTTCGGCGGCAGCTTGAGCGCCGGCCGCGGCGACGAGACGGGCTTCGGCTTGCTGTTGTACTGCTCCTCGGTCCGGTACGCGTACTCGTTGCGATGGGGCTGGCCGGGAAAACATGGGTAAGCGAGTGTCTACATTGATACGTGTTCAACAACGGACCTTAGTCTGTAGCGCGACTCACCGAGTTGATGCGCGCGGGCTTGGGCTGTTCTAGCCGCGGGCGCTTGACGCTGAGGTCCAGCAGGGGCTCGGGCTGGGCGGGCGGCGCCGCGGTCGGGGCGGGGGCGGGGGCGGGCGGGGCGCGGGGCTCGATGTACAGCATGAGGTCTTTGTCGAGCGGCGTGATGGCGGCGCGCGGCGGGGACGCGGCTCCGTGCGCGTGCGCAGCGCTGCCCACCACGGTCAGCGTCGCTAGCGACTCGTGCGCCGACACCTTCGGCGGCGGGGGCTGCGGCGGCGTCGGCCGGGAGTTCTTCATGAGGCTGACTTCGATCATGTTGAGCACCACATCGCGCACCGTCAACGGCGCCGCCAGCGTCTGCGGCGTCTGGCTCGGCGGCGCGGCCTGCAGCGCGGGCCCCGTCTGGCCGGGGGGCTCCGGCCGCCCCGGGGGCCCCGTCTGCCCGCCCGGCCCCGTCTGCCCCGTCTGCGTCACGGGCCCCGCCTGACCGTTCACCGTGCTCTGCGAAAGCAAACAAAGGTAAATCTTCATTTTTCTGTAGTGTTTATAAAATATACAATGTATTCGATAAACGAATAATATAAATTATAAATTCATACATTGATGATTTGTGTAATGCTGTAGACAAGAATTTAGAAGTAGATGCTATATATATGGATTTTAGCAAGGCTTTCGATAGGGTGGACCACAAACTGTTATTGGAAAAGTTGAGAAGAATAGGGATTCATGGTAATTTATTGCTTTGGTTTTGTACTTACTTAGATTCTAGAATTTTAAAAGTAACTACAAATGGGTATGAATCAAAGCAAGTTATTGCAACTTCTGGAGTGCCTCAGGGCTCGCACTTGGGACCCCTACTATTTTTGATTTTTATTTAATGATATTGCTAACGTCATCAAATATTGTAAATTTTTACTTTTCGCTGACGATCTTAAGATTTATAAAATTATAACGAACAACCTTGACATCATTCAACTGCAGCTAGACCTAGATCAAATACATATTTGGACCGAAATTAACAAACTTCCTTTAAACGCTAAAAAATGTAATTTTATTAAATTCTCGAAAAAGCAGAACAGTTTCGCTTCTTCTTATCACATTAATTATATAAATCTTGATCGGGTATCCCAGGTGCGAGACCTAGGTGTAATTATTGATGAAAACTTATCATTTATTAACCACATTGATACCATAGTGACTAAATCTCTCAAGATGCTGGGCTTTATCTAATAATAATAATAATAATAATAATAAACATTTATTCAAGACATTCACACCACACTACACTTAAACACAGATATTAAAAATTAAAACAAAACTCACTACAACAATAAAAGGTAAAAAAAAAAACATGATTAATAATGACATAAAGAAAAAAAAAAACTTAAAAATTAACCTCGATAAGTAGGGTCTAGGTCGTAGTAGTGTAAGGCAGTGCGATGCGAACATACCGAAAAGGATTCCACTCAGGCTATGATCACGGTATAGGATACCCGTACCGTGATCCCTGGTGTTATGTGGAACCTGAGTAGTTGTCAAGCGGATGACAGACAACAAGCAGATACATATTATTATTAGAAATAAATAAATACAATATAATATTATAATGAATTACATAAATAACATTGTGATTTAGTGTACTTAAAATGTATAAAAGTGTTCAATATAAATTATCTGGAGGAACTGTAAAGATTTTAAAACGTCATCGGCCTTTAAATTATTGTATTTTATGCTTGTGAGAACGGTATTGGAGTATTGTTCCCCGGTCTGGAGTCCACACTATCGATGCCATATTAATAGAATAGAAGCGGTTCAACGAAAATTCTTGTTCTTTTTAACAATTCACCAAAAATCTCCCCATTGTTTATTCGCAAATGTGCTGATAGCCTCACTATACCGATCTCCATTCTCTATAAAAGATCGCTAGCCGAGGGCGTGATGCCCACTATATGGAAATCAGCATTTATAACTCCGATACATAAGAAGGGGCCAAAAGATAATGTCCAAAACTATAGACCGATTTCCAAACTCTGCGTATTTGCTAAAATATTAGAGAAAATAGTGCATGGTCAATTGCACACATTATTAAGGCAAAGTATGAGTGCTGACCAACATGGCTTCCTCACAGGACGATCTACTACGACCAACCTGATTATCTGTAGTGATTTCCTTAATAAGTGTATGTCAGAACGAACGCAGGTGGATGTAATATACACTGATTACGCCAAATGTTTCGATCGTCTTGATCACGTTATCTTGTTGCGTAAATTACTAGACATTGGAATAAGGGGTGATTTATTTAGGTGGTTTATATCATACATTCGCAACAGATGTCAAACAGTGGTTCTGAACGGCTTTTCATCAAGAACTTCATTCATCTCGTCAGGTATTCCACAGGGATCTTTGTTGGGCCCTCTGTTATTCAATATATTCATTAATGATGTATCCACACAATTTTCTAATTCTAAGGTCTTACTATTTGCCGATGACATGAAGATCTTGAAACATATCAAAAGCATTGAGGATGCTGTGTTGCTTCAAAGTGAAATTAACAACTTTTTTAATTACTGCAAATCCAATCGCTTGGATCTCAATGTTTCCAAATGCTTCATTTGCTCCTATAGTCGTAAACCCAATCCTCTAACATATAACTACAAATTAGCTAACTCATCTTTAACACGAGTTAACGCTATTAAGGATTTGGGTGTAACATTTGACTCCAAGCTTTTGTTTGACACACACATAAATAATATTATTAATAAGGCATCGAAATCACTCGGCTTCATTTCTAGAATAGCATCTGATTTTAATAATATAAAAACTTTAAAAATACTATATTGTAGCTTCGTCCGTACTCACCTAGAATATTGTTCTCAAATTTGGAACCCCAATTATCATACGTACATTGAGAGAATAGAAAAAATCCAGAAAAAATTCTTAAGACTTGTTCAATTTAAATCCAGAACTTATGTATCGAATTACTTATCGCGTTGTAAAAAATTTCATATTCTTCCACTACATGAGCGCAGAAAAATTGCCGACATAGTTTTCCTATTTAAACTTCTCAATGGCATCATAGATTGTCCCGAACTCGTTGAAAAAATTAGTATCAGTGTCCCATCAGCATCACTTAGATGTCATCAACTTCTGTACGTTCCCCCAGTATCAACAAACTATCGTCGAAACTCCTATGTTTTTAGATCCAGTAGAGCGTACAATGAGGTGACTCGGAGCACAGAACTAGACTTATTCTGTACCAGTATTGGTAGACTGAAGAAAAGCCTTAGCGACACATTTTTTGAATAAATTAAAATAATATAATATAAATATAAATCTGGTAATGCTCTATTCTTTGTTTGCTGTTTGTTTCTTTAACTCTTCTAGTGTATGTAATGTGTGTGAAAACTTGTAATTGGCCTTCCTGCGTTATTCTAAAACTATTTGTTAATCTAGCTGTAAGTTTTCCTAAATAAATAAAAATAAAATAAAATAAAATAAAATAAAAAAGTATAATGTTTTAAATACATATGACAAACGATTAGAATACTTCAATATTCAGAAACTTGAGCATCGTAGGTGGATAACTGATCAGGTGTTTCTTTTTAAAATATTAAATAACATATATAACAATCCTGACTTTCTGTCACGAATAATGTTTTCTGTTCTTAGATCTAACTCTAGGAAGCGAGAGGTGTTTTCTGTAAAGGGTTACAGAACCAATTTAGGCCATCATAGCATGCTACCGAGAATATGTCGAGACCATAACAAACTTGCTGCTTTTAGGAGAGTGCTAGCGGAAATCCCCTACCCAACGTAATGTGCGATATTGTCATCATCGACCCCCCAAAAAAAAAAAAAAACAATTTTGCTATAAATATATGTTTTGCATGCTGAGTCTGCCTGTAATTGGGTCTGGACCTTAATAAGTTTCGTGTTGTAATATTAGTGAAATAAGTTTTTATAAGATGTAGACCTGTTGGCAGACCAAATAAATAAATAAAAAAATAAAATAAATAAAGCTTTCCAGCGATGTGTGAGTGCAGTACCTTAACCTGCGGCGCGTCGTTCTCCTCGTCTGCCGTTTCCGTGGCGCTGGAGTCGTACTCGTCGCGGCGCGGGCGGCGCGGGGCAGCGGCGTCGGTGCGGGGGCCGGGCAGGGGGGGCGCGCGCGGCGACTCGGTGCTGGCCGTGTCCGTGTCGCCGGAGCTGGCGCTGCAGTCCGTGTCGCTGGCGCGCGCGGCCGCGTCCAGCTGCAGCTTGCGGCGGTAAGTGAAGTAGAACGCCTTGAGGCTGGCGGGCGAGCGGGCGGCGGCGGCGGCCATGCGCTCCCACTGCGTGCCGTGCTCGCGCAGCAGCGCCCGGAACTGCGCCGCCTCCTCCTCGCTCGGCTCCGGCGCGGCGCCGCCCTCGCCGATCGTGTCCAGCCGCCGCGTTATCCGCTTGAAGCACGTCAGGCAGCACTTGCTGAGATCGCTCGGTATGTCTGGAAGAATTAATTTAAGCATTTTGCAAACCCTTTCCTTATCTGACCTCGGTATAGATAGTGTATTGAATTTCATGGCCGACAGTTCAGACTTCCCCGAGTCGAAGTACGCTGTCGATTATCATCATGACCTAAAATTCAAAACCTTAATATTTTGCGACACTCACGGAACTCGTCAAGTATGGGCCGCTTGAGGTCTGCGGGGAGGTCGTGCCAGCGCGGCGGCAGGTGTCTAAGGCGCTTGGCGCGCGGGCCGGCGCAGGAGGGCACGGTGCAGCGCGAGCGGCGCGCGCGTACGCAGCGACAGTGGCAGGGTTCGCATACGCGCGCGCCTCCCGCAACGCTCTCCAGCCCGTACTGCGCCGCGCGCGCGCCCGACACGGCCCGCGTGGCACCGGGCGCAGCGCACACGGCGCACGTGGTCGCCGCCGTGGGCGTGGCCGCGGGCGTGGGCGTGGTCGCAGTCGACGTGGGCGCGCTCACGGCCGCCGTGCTCGTCGGGATCACGCTCGAAGGGGTACTCGTCCGCTCCGTCACTGCTGTAGACAAAGAAACATAACGTTATTATTAGCAGAACAATACATTACTATTTAAAATAAACGTTATTATCGTCTATTTTCCTTTTGTACTTTTTTGTTAGTTCCTAAATTTTCACAACAAAATTGTAAATTAAGCGTTTACAAAAGAAACTTCATAACAGTACAATAACAGACGAATATATTCTGCAGCTGTAGCGCTAATCGGCCGGCGCGGCGCGGCGCGGGGCGTGCATATTACATCGGGCGGGCGTCGCGAGCCCCGAACTCCGAGCCGCATGTTAAATCCCACTTCATTATTCACAACAAAATGCGATTAGCGCGACTAATTAATTATTATGCTTAATTAGGTTTAGTAAACTACGGAGCTAACATTTGACGATAAAATGTAAACCACGTATAATTAGCCAATGCGCATCTTTTGTTCCTAAAAATAAACTGCTAGCTTATTCTAACATGATTTAAATTTAAAACAAATTAGGTTTTTGTTTCTTTTTCAAAATTCTATGAATGCCAATAATAGGAGAGAAAGAGATATACGGTCTTACCACAAAAGATCTAAACATCTATTGAACAGTTGTTTTGAGACCATTATGTACTGATTTTTTTTCTAATCAACTGTTCAACAGGTGTTTAAATCTTTTGTAGTAAGACTGTTAGTGTTTTACTTTACATAGAAGAAGGTTAAATGAAGCGGATTACTGATTAGTTTTTTACGAAGAGCAAAATATCAGGTACCTTACAAGGATTCGACATACATGATACAACAATAATAATTTTACAAAATGTTTGTAATTTGTATGTAATCCCCGCGATGCACACCCCTTCCCCCTATAACTCCCACCGCGTCAGCTAACTACTACACCAATTAACAGACCAGTTTATGTACACAAAGTTTTCTCTTCCACCGCAGTATTGCAACACCGTGATTTGTTATATTCGCTGTTTACTCACAGATATTATCATATCTATAGTCCGGTCACCGAACAGGTCAATTCGTATAGACTATAGAGAATCAAAAATGTTAGCAAAATAGCTTTAACCCTAAGGTAGTAATAATAGAAACCCATGGAAACACTATACTTGAACACAGAACCCTAAAAAGATAACTTTGTGGTAACGATTATCCCACACTCGTCAGGTACCTAGTAATGTCCAGTAACTATTTTATACGCATGACAAAATCTTGTGTACATATTATAAATAAATTTTAAATTTTGTTAAGCTCGCTAAACGACTGAACCGATTTCGCTAATTTGAGTCTTCAAATATTCGTGGAAGTCCAGGGATGGATTATATTAGGAGAGAAGTGATACGAAGTTCACGTCATCTAGTTGATAATATATTGTTACAACTTCAATAAGACAGTAGCCATAACATGCAGATTACAGACTTAGATAGCCGCAAATCAGAAATACTACAAATATCCACATCAAAGCATTAATTAAGATAATCTACAGTTATAATGGTGTTTGAAGAACGTTAAATCGTTATACAGCCTCCGTTTGAGGCGGGCGCTAAGTCAACATCTCTGGAGATCTGCTAATTGCCGGCAATCGAGCGCGCCGAGAACTTGTCTTGCAGTGTTAGCTGTGTTAGCGTACCACTTGCTAGAGTATTACCGTATCGGTCTTATAGTATGTCTCTTTATTATTCATATAAATCAGAAATCGTAAATCTACGAATTTGTATGTTAAAATGATATTAAACTGCTAAATCTTTAATAGTTAATTGACATGTTATAGCTGTATAATGCAAAATGGCTCGTGTCCGGTGTCATTTACTGTATAATGCATTATACCTATCCTACTTAACAGCGTTGTTTCGTCGTCATGTATTAAAAAACGCTAGATAATAGATAAACCCCAAAAACCAAGCATACGTACGATGTATATTAAGTATTTAAAAAATATGATTTTACATAGGTAAGCAACCAACCAATATCACTTTAGCATTTATAACAGGGGAACTGTAAACAAATAGATATCGGTACAGTGCAGCGTTTCGGCTCGCTATTGTCAATTCATCAAGCAATTACCGATATTTGGACAACGACTAATTGGATCGGTTGGATTTGTTCACTGCTGCAATATTGGCGCCCAACGTGGGGCTGTTTTGTATAATTTAGATAAGAATTAAGTGAGGTGATTTTATGAACGTTCTATAATAAAGGGTAGGTATTTTAGTTTTTTTGTTACAATCTGTATTTTAGAATAAAACCCCAAAACTAACTTAGGATTCCTTGGCAATAAACAGTAAACGAAAAAGTAGTTGTAATTAGTATTTCCAAATAATAATTTGAGTGATTTTGGTAAATTTTGCCTTAATAATTTAAGGCAAAATTACTCAAAAAACTCATTACTTGCACTCTTGAGAGTGCAAAATTGATCGTAATGGCCACCGTTTTTCCCAACAAACTATTATTTGAGCAAGATTTACGATTTCCTCTATTATATTCATTAAACGATATGTTTGCATAACGAGCTTATAGATTCTAATTAAGATGAAGTGGTAGGGTGCGCATCGCGTTTCTGAGGGGGTGAGGTATGAAGCGTGGCGGGAGCATGCGCGGGGCAACCATCTTCCGCCCCGCGCACGCCTGGTAGTAGGTGCGTAGCGTAGAGACGGCGGCGACCGGGCATGCGAGTTCAATATTTTACCCTCTTATTATCTATATATATATTATCTATATAAATGAGAATAAGGGTCGCCGCACACTTGACCGGGTATAGTTATAATTGGTATTATATTGTTTTTGAAAAATTTTTTTCTTAGTTGGTATTGTATGAATAGAAATAAGGGTCACCGTACACTTGACCCGGGTATCGGTATCGGTATTATCTTGTTTGAAACACTTTTTAACCTCAGTAGGTATGAATGAGTAAAAATGAGAATAAGGTTTACCGTACACTTGATGTACACACTTATCGGTTGATTGTACAAGAGAATACCGATACTTACGGCTTACCTCATTAGTTACCGATTCCAAATTGTCTCGAATGCTTCCGTACGCTCACAGATGCTCTTTAGTACTGGGCCCAGACCCGTAGCTGTAGCCCATACCTATCCCTAATTCCCGACTCAAAGTCTATGCTAGTATGTATAGGCCGCGCATTGAACGTGAGTAAACTAATCCCTGGCTAACTTCAGGCAGATTCTTTTTACAAACAAACAAACATAAATAAATGAATGAATGATATTCAAAGTACAAGCCTACTTGACATACGTTATGAGATAATATGTCATATTTATTAGGTTATTATGTCAGAGTATACAATAGTCAATTTATTTATAAAAATATATTTATTAATTTTTAGGGTTCCGTAGCCAAAATGGCAAAAAGGAACCCTTATAGATTCGTCATGTCTGTCTGTCTGTCTGTCTGTCTGTCTGTCCGTCCGTCCGTATGTCACAGCCACTTTTCTCCAAAACTATTAGAGCTATACTATTGAAACTTGGTAAGTAGATGTAGTCTGTGAACCGCATTAAGATTTTGATGCAAAAATGGAAAAAATATTAAAAATTTTAGGGGTCCCCATAGGTACAACTGAAAATTTAAAGCAATAGATTTGGATTTAAATTTCTCCAAATGTGAACTTTTTTTTAACGGCCCAATCGCACAGCCGCATGACGTAATAATGTCTAAATTTAACAATTTGGCCCCTAGTATCAAAATTCTCAGTAAAGAATCCCTCCGCCTTCTAGGTGCCCCTATATTCAACGACGGTTTTGAGCCTTACGTTTCGGAACAAAAACAAAAATTCGTAGTATCTTCTGGCAAACTCGTCGCAATAAAATCCCATATGGCTTACCAAATAATTCGTTTTTGTTTGTTTGTGCCCCAATTCACATATGTCCTGAGGTGCTGCCCTCTATGGCAGGGGTTCCCAATTTTTTTTCGCCAAGGAACCCTATTTGATTATACTTTTCCTCGCGGAACCCTACGGCCTACTTTGCTAACTCGAAATTTACCTACCTTATAAAAGGTATAAATGAAAAATTAAGTTTTTATGAAATCATTTTTATGCATTTACTGTGAATATAATATATTACGTAGGTAGGTACTTAATGCTTACCTAAAAATAATAAAACGTACAAAAAATTTTATTCGTCATATTTTTATTTTTTACGGAACCCTTGCGGCCATTCCACGGAACCCCAGGGTTCCGCGGAACACCATTTGGGAACCGCTGCTCTATGGGAGTACCCCAACCTTCTTTCCCATTTAGACACTATTTTAAAAGACACAATAATGAATATTTTCAACTGCCAAATCTCTGACACCTCTTGGGCCCAAGCTACTCTCCCCATTCGTTTCGGTGGCTTGGGTCTTAGAAGCGTGTCCAGTGTGTCCCTTCCTGCCTTCCTTTCTTCAGCTCACAGCATTCATCCTCTTTTCATCAAAATCATCACCAATTCTTCTGGAAACGTAGGCATTGAGTCACTAGCTGAGGCGATCAACGCTTGGAAACGTGTTTGTCCTAGTGACGTTTCAGTTAACCCCAATATCCAAAAGAATTGGGATGAACCACTAATCAATTTGGCACAATCAGAAATTCTAAATTCCTCGTCCACCACAGATCGGGCGCGTCTTCTAGCGTCCGCCGAGCCGGAATCAGGCTACTGGCTCCAGGCTAACCCATCATCCAATACCGGAACACTTTTAGATAACCACACATTCAATCTTTCACTCAGTTTGCGACTAGGAGCCAATATCACCGAACCCCACCGCTGCCCCTGCGGCGCCGCAGTAGACCGCCAGGGTCACCACGGTCTATCTTGTCGACGCAGCGCCGGCCGCCAGTCCCGCCATGCCTCCTTGAACGACGTTATCCGCAGGGCCCTTGTCTCCGTCAACGTGCCGGCTACTCTAGAGCCGAACGGCATCGCACGTGACGACGGCAAAAGGCCCGACGGAATAACGCTCGTTCCGTGGAGCCGCGGGAGGCCTCTTGTCTGGGACGCCACCTGCGTGGATACGCTAGCGGCGTCGCACGTGACGGCCACAACGAGAGAGACGGGAGCTGCGGCGGCACAAGCAGAGACAAACAAAAAAAAAAGAAATATGAGGCACTGGGGAACGACTATTTTTTTTTACCCTTCGGTGTCGGAACCCTGGGTCCGTGGGGCCCTGGTGCCAAGCTACTTTTCAGAGAATTGTCCCAAAGACTGGTTCAGAAAACTAACGATCCCAGAGCTGACGCTTACCTCGGCCAACGTATCAGCCTTGCGATACAGCGAGGTAATGCTGCCAGCCTCTTGGGTACTTTGCCCGCAGCCTCCGACTTAGATTTAGTTTTTTATATATAGTGTTTCTTTATTATTATTATTATCCCCTTTGTTTTATATGTAACTAATTAGCTGTAATTATATTCTATTTGTAATAAAAAAAATAATTATTATTACCTATTTATTTATACACTATTTTTATTTGAATACTACGAATATTTATTCGCCATCGACACCTATATTAATGCATAATAAATTATGTGTAAGTCTCACCCTTCTAAAACTTGAACAGAATTATCTGAACATTTTTTTTTATATTTGGTTGCACAACCATAGCTCGATATCTGTAAGAAATATAATAACATTCTTCTTCATTCTATCTCTTCGGTCTTCAAAAGCAAAAGACAAATCAAAATACACATTACCATCCTATTTGTTAGGAGTCCCTAAATGTGTTGTTCTAGTAACTGTTCAATATTGTTATTGATACTGGACAATACCCTTATTCTCATTTCTACTCATTCATACCTACTAAGGAAACAATTGTGTCAAAAAAATATTATAAGTATCGATACCCAGTCACGTGTACGGTTACCCTTATTTCTACTCATTCATACCTACTGAGGAAAAAAATTTAAAACAAGATAATACCGATACCGATACCAGATCAAGTGTGCGGTGACGCTTATTCTTATTTCTACTAATTCATGCCTACATACAGAGGAAAAGAATAGTCAAAACAAGATACCCAATACCCATATCGGTACCCGGTCAAATATGCGGTGACCCTTATTCTAATGCCTACTGAGGAAAAAAATAACGTCAAAAAAAAGATAATACCGATACTCAGTCAAGTGTACGGTGACCCTTATTTCTTTTTTTTCCCTTAACTCTTCTTTTTTTTTGAATTATTCTTTTTTTCCGCAAAAGGGATATTTTTTTTCCTCTGCAGTTTTTATTTCCCATTTTCACATCAAATTCTCGTAAAGAGCGGGCCGACGAGTAGTACGTGTCTGCTTGCGACGAGGCTCCGCGGCCGACTGAATCGCCACCCCGCATCCCCGCTGCCCTCATACAGTGCGAGCGTTATAGGTTATTATTTTATTTTGAATGACTAACTATCATTTTAGTGAAAACCATAAATACTACCTTATGGGATTTGATGAAAGGTTTATGAAAACATAAATTTTTTACTAGAATTGTATCTAAATTCGCCGTAAAATCGAAAAATTGCAATAAAATGGCAATTTATGATGATTTTCACGATTTTTTTCTATCGAGGCAAATTACTATAATCGTGTTTCGAAGAATATAACGTTATTAGGCATATCTTCACCCTTACGCCGGTATGAATAACATTGTATTAATTTTAGCGGTTGATATCTAAAAACAGGTTCAAAGATACCCTAGATCGCGATATTATACGCTTCTGGCCCTACCACTTCATCTTAATTAGTAAGAGTACCACGTTGGGCGCCAATTTGTTTTTTTAATTAACTATCGTATTTAGACAAACTGTTTACGTTTTATGTTTACTTATTCATATATTAATAGTTTAACACCGCACTGTGTAAATATTTAACAATAATTCAGGAAAACTGTATATATTCCTAACTTTAATCAAATTCAGGGTTCAGAATTAATGTGTTGTATTTTTTATTTGTAACATAATTTACATATTTATAGGAAATCTACACGTATAATATGTAGATATATTATAAACAAAAAGCGTAAAAGTATGTCCTCAAAGACGGAGAATATTATGAATGTCCAAAAATATACGCTTAAACTTGGATAAGGCCTAAGACAATGTTACTAAATACTAATTCCTTCACTCCCGATAAAATAAACAATAAACGTACAAACTAAACTTATACATATATTTTATTTTTAACACTCCTTGTTAATCCTATCGCTCAAATTCCATCTCAGAGCATATACATGAAGGAATATACTTAGCTGCGTTCCACGTGTTTTGGTTTAATTCGAAGATGTGTTGTCACGTCGCGTCGCTCGTTAAATCGTCACGCTCGGTTCGTCCGCAAACACGCCGCCGGCCGCACGCTGTCCAAACCCCGCCCCCCGCCCCGCCCCCGCCTGTCACGCTCCGCTACCAAATATTTTGCGCAAATATTGTGTGCGGCTTTGAAGTTTACACCGATATAAATGCTCTAAAACGCTCCACACACGACTAACCATTAGTTGTGTCAACTTTTGGAACCACCAAAAAATTACATTTTACCAGCGCAGCAAAATTATGTTTGTAGGCAGTGTCACTGATTACTGATATAATAATTTATGACGGACACGAATAAGCTCGTATTTTATACAACTGAATTTATATCACCATCTTGGAGTTTTTATTTAAAGCTGCTTGGGCAGGGAACCGTTTCTATGCCAAACCTACGATGATCGATTCTCTTTAGAGTTTAGAGTAACTTTTTCATAGTATCAATATCATAACACGTGATTACTGATTAGTGATTATATTACCAAATGAGCGTCCTAGCGTGAGGTCGGGTCGGGTCGGGGCTCGGGCACAAAGCGCGTGTGATTGGCAATTCCGTGTGAAGTCACTCCGGCTTACCGTGTCGCGCTCGACAACGGACGGCGGGCGGACTTAACCCGACAACACCGGTTTAATCATTCACACGTCCGACTTTAAACCACGCTCGGAAAGGGTTAAAAATACATTCTGCTAATTGGCTGCACAGTGCACTTTTGTCTGAAGTTGTTACGCTTTAAATACGAAGCTCAGATGTACAATATCATTCAAATCTTTTATTGGCCGTCCCTCAAGCTCTCTCGAATTATTCAAATTGGCTCGGCTAAACGTTACAAAAGCGACATGATACAAGTCCCTAGAGGCCGTCGAGTCTGCTGGAGGGGCGGAGCCCCGGGGCGCCGCTAAGTGAATTAAGTGTTTGGCCGGGGACGACTCATCCCGGAGGCGGGACAATCTCGACCGCACAAAAATTGTCAAACGGTTTGACTCCTCTTGAATATTTAATACGAGGAGCGCGTCGTATCAGCGTCTTCGTGAATAAGGCCGAACACACACTCTCGAACTTTCAATGGACTATAAGCATAGACTTATATATTACTCACTATAAGCACAGAATAAATAATAGTACTCCGTACTATAAGTGACCACTCGTAACGTCACTCGTTTTATTTTCTTTCTAAAAACTTTTATAGCTCTCGTTTTCAATAACAAAAAACATCAAACGAAACGTTTATCGCATCGCTGAAACTCAATTCGATATTATGTAACATTTTCTAAATACAATAAACTAAATAAGGACGAATATCATAATTTAACGGGGACAATATTTGCCTTTCCTGTGATGGTTTAACGAGAAAAACAGCGCGACACACTCGCGGGGAGCAAATCAAAAAGCGGTCGCGGGCGGCCACCCTTATTTGCACAGGAGGGTATATAAAGCGGGGGCGGCGGCGGTATCGTCTCAGTTACATCGGTGCGGGCTCGCGGGATGCTGTCGCTGTACCGCGCGTGGCTGGGCCCGGGGCCGTGCGTGGCGCGGCCGGCGCCGCCGCCCGGCGCGCACCGGCCCGTGCCGCGCCGCGCCCGCGCGCCCTCCCCGCCCCCCGCCTCACCCGCCAGCGCCGCCTCCTCCGAGCTGGATGTGGAGCGCGTGGAGACGCCGCCGGCGCCGAGCGGGCACGCGCCGACCGCGGTGGTGGACGTGGCGTCGTGCGACGGCCCGGTGCGCTTCAGCCGCGTGCTGAACGCCGCGTGGCAGGAGCGCGAGTGGTGCCGCCACCGCCGCCGGCCCGCGCCCCACTACTACCCCTGCAAGACGTGCGGCTCCAAGTTCCCCTCCTACTACTTCGTTCACAAGCACCGCAAGCGCTGCCACGCCGACGAGCCGCCCGCGCCGCCGGAGCCCGAGCCCTCCACGTCGGCGGCGCCCTAGCTCGGTCCCCGCCCCCCGCAACCCGCGAGACTCTCTCACCACATAGGTTAATTAATTTATCGTTGTTAATAAACTAGTTAAGTCAGAGTGCGTGTGTTTCATTTGACGGACACTTTTAGCCGATAATAATAAAATTTTCGATTTATTATCACCACTTTATAAAGTAAGTTACCTACTTAACTTAGTACTTTTTCACAACTTTTTTAATTTCATTCATATTGCAGTGTTTTTCAATATTTGTTTATGATACAACTCCTCTGGTAAGAAAAAATTTTTCGCTACCCCTACAGAAGCTTCACGACCTCACAGGTTGAAAACCACTGATATATTTGTAACGCTTTATAGTATTTTAATATTAATACATATTTACAGGAAACTTACATTACTTATTAATAAAATGGAAAGGAGCTTAATGAAATTAATGGCAAATATTTAAGGGCCCGGGTTACCCTCGAAATTTTCATACATTCTTAATACCAAAATCATTTCCTCATACGAAAATATTTAACATGTTTGAGTTATTTTTCAGCTTAAGATAGTAATTACCTAGGGTCCTGAACAATTTTTTTTACAAAATATTTAAATACAAAAAAAATTTTTTTTGTTTAAATATTTTTTAGTAAATTTACTACTAAATATTTAAACACCAAAAAATAGACAAAAACACTAAAAAATATATAAATAAATAGTAAATTTACTACAAAATATTTAAATAATAAAAAATATTTTTTAAAGTTTAAATATTTTGTAGTAAATTTACTATTTATTTATATATTTTTTAGTGTTTTTGTCTATTTTTTGGTGTTCAAATATTTAGTAGTAAATTTACTAAAAAATATTTAAACACAAAAAAATTTTTTTTAGTATTTAAATATTTTGTAAAAAAAATTTGTTCAGGACCCTAGGTAATTACTATCTTAAGCTGAAAAATAACTCAAACATGTTAAATACTTTCGTATGAGAAAATGATTTTGGTATTAAGAATGTATGAAAATTTCGAGGGTAACCCGGGCCCTTAACCGCTCACTGTTATTTATTTATATAAAAATAAAAGATCATTAAATATTCAGGAGCTACGAAATATATGAAACTTTATTTTGAATGTTAAATAAGAATTCCTATCCTTTGAGGCCAATATTTAGCACCTAGAATAAATTGCCTTACTGAGCATCACCAACACTAGAAACAAGAACACGGCTACTCTCAGATGACCTCTCACCAACAACAATCCATCTGCCTACTAAGCACGTCCACAGTGCCAACACCCTCGCAAGGCAGGTAGACTCACCCCAACGGAAGAAAGCACATAATATACCCTGGTGGAACCTCCATCGAGTCACGTCTACGTAGACTGAGTCTCGCCACAGGAGGCACCGCCTACTGCGTGACCAATACAAGACCAAGTATCCTTACTACAGCTACTTGAAGCTACTCACCGGGCTCTGGCGTGGGTGGCGGCTGTGTGGGCGTGGGCGGCTGGGCGGGCTGCGGCGTTGGCGGCTGCGAGCCCGCGCCCGACGGCGGGCCGGACGCCGGGCCGGGCGCCGGGCCGGCGGGCGGCGACGCGACCGACGCGGTCGACACGGCGACCGACACGACCGGCGCGACCGACGTCGTGGGTATACTCGGCGTACTCGACGACACCGATACCACCGTTGGAGCAGATGTGGGCGTCTGAAACACACAACATGTTAGACAACTCTAACACACAAACTAAAAAGTAAAAACTTTTCAACAGGGAATAACTTAGTTGATAAAAAAACTACTGGCTAGATCTCGTTCATTTGTGTGCTTGTACCTATGGGGACCCCTAAAATTTTGAATAATTTTTCCATTTTGGCTACGGAACCCTAAAAAGGACGATAATAATTAAATGAGAAGAACGAGATAAAATTCGTTGTAAAAATATGATCCTGTGTCGGGCAGTATTTTAAAAATACTGCCCGTGCCTAAGATAGTGCCTGTACCTATACTATTATTTATTCTGTGCCTATAGTGTATACCTAAAGCTGTGTCGGAGCCTGAACCTCCTACTTGCCCAACACAGGATCATATTCTTACAACGAATTTTATCTCATTCTTCAAGGTCATGTCAATAAGTCGATTCTATTGGTTCTCAAAAACACAACACATTCTGTGGTGGAAACGCAGGCTGCGTATAAAGTCATAGTTACCGTAACGGTGACAGTAGCCGCGGCAGTGACGGTAACCGGCGGGGGCGTAGGCGCCGGCGGCGGGGTGGACGCGGGCGTGCGGTCGACGCTGTCGGCTGCGCTGGGCACCGTCAGCCCCGAGCCCAGGGTGAGGGGACTCGCCCCCGGGGCGGAGGACGCGGGCGGCGGCGACGGGGGCAGCGGCGGCGTGCGGCTCAGGTCCGTCCTGCGAGATGCACACATGGTTAGAGGTTATGGCAGTCAGCAGCTCTGGATTTATATATAGGCAGTATAGGCCATGGCGTCCTAGGGGGGGCAGCAGCGTTCTAAGATGGCGGCTGAGTTCGCACATGGGGGCGGCGAAATTAAAGTGGCCTATACTCATGAAAAATATAAATTCGGCTCTGGCAGTCAGTGTGTTGCTGACAGAATAACGACAGCGCTAGTAATAATCTTGGTTTTACTGTAAAAATGAGTATTCAAATCAATTAGTTTATTGCAGACAACATATAGTCCATATGAATTCATTAAAATAAAATTGAAAATTACATAATACATAATACCAAAATTACACAATTACCTAAAAAAATAAAAAACAAAAATGTACCGTAACAAATAGATAATTTTACTAATAATTGCGTGCATGCATTTTGGTCCATTTTATCATGAATGGACAATCAGTGTCCATTCGACTCGCAATGAGTTTCAGGTAACTGTTGGAGCTGCCGCGTACTCTTCTCATCAGGGATGCAGATCTTTTTCTCATTATAGCTGCAAAGTCGTCCACTCCGGCATCCGCGACCATCCCTGACGCGCTACAGAATCGCGGCAGCCCCATCAGTGCCCGAAACCCATTATTGTATTGGACCCACAGGGTATGATGTTTTAGAAACTACTGTTGGTGTGCATTATATGAGTATAAGGGTGGTCGTTCTCTACAATATACATACTCGCAGTTTAAATATAGTACATAGACTAACACATCCGTCTAGTAATTTAAGGCTTACTCTCGACTGGCTTGGGAGATTGTGGATTCGATTCGAAAAAAGACTAGAGTGTCTAGCACGAGCACTTGGACATCATTAAAATGATTCCTGCATGGCTTGCTTTGAATTCAATCTGCTATACCGACGCCGAATTTGGCGTGTGTATGTAGTAGAAATACTGTATAGATATTAGACAGTTAATATATTTCTTTTATCGTCACTAAATAAAGTGGCTATAGCTCCATGACCAACAAAAAACTTGCCAAAAGACATACAGCATGTCATCAGCTCACAATATAAAGTATTGTTAATTGTTGCAGGCGAGTGCGGAGTGTGTACGGTGCGCGGGGGCGGGGGTTAATCCAACTAATGATGTTGACATTGGCGACTGGCGGCGCGCGGATCAAGTATTCATTAACACTGACAGACTCATTTTAAAGGATTTTAACATCACCAACATCATCATTATCAGCCCGGTACAAGCCGGTGTTGATATCTGATGACAAGTCGGATCGTAATTCGTATTTCGTAGTATAGTGAATGAAAGACAGCCAATAAAAAAAATCAAACAGATCATATCAGATGAATCCTGGAGATGGTGTGAGTCTTTCTACTCTACATTAATTCCAGTATGAATATTTTCAGATACGTTCAAAAACCTCATAATTTTAAATATTAATTAATGATAGTGTCAAATATCAATCTTTTCCAACGTCTGTACATTATTAGATAGAGTTTTAGAACTCTAAGTAATAAATTAATGTTAATATCATTCTCATTTCTCAATAATATTTGTGTCCCTAGACCTCTACATAATTACTAAAAATATTCTGAACTTTGAGACTTGCAGGTATGCCATGTTAGGTCTATAAAAAAGAAAGCACTGTAAGATCTACTATCACAAAATATTCAGGTAAAGTCACACCGTATCACTATAGCACAGTCGCAACGCAATTACCTACACCAGCGCGGCGTTACCATCAGCAGATCCGCAATCGGCCTGTTTATATTTGATCATAATTAAAATCCGCCCAATTAATACGGAGCGGGCGTTTAATTAACTGCCACCCCCCGGCACCCCCCAACCCAAGCACGGGGGGTCCGCAAACACCGCGCGATTAAACCCACTGTACCGACCCACCCGCTACTGTACTTAGAGCTCACCATTACAGCTTGCTATTGGAGATGGTACTGATTTGTTTGCAACAAAAAGTAAACTAATACCGCCTAAACACGTGACAATTTGGTTCTCTTGAGAAGACTTCATTGCCTTGAATCTCTTGTAAGCCGCTACAAACGTTTGGAAGGAATATCTATTTACTTTCCGTTTCGTAACTAAAGTTTAACAGGATCTTAACTTTGGTCATTTTAGTTTTCTAGACTTAAACCAGAAATTGCGTCATAGTTGCTTCTATGTATAACTTTATCATAATGAAAACTCTACAAAGTTAACGATTCAGACAAAATATTCCATGGGTGAACTCTTCAACCAACTTTATATCTCCAATAAACTACTCCATTTAAAAAAAAACAATTCCAAACACTGACTAAATGAAATCGTACAACAAACACACATTGTTTGCCGTATTCTCTGATCGTGGCGGGGGTGTACGGGGGGAGGGGGGAATCTTCTCTATTGGCGGTGCTTTTAATTAAGGCAATTATAAAGATGGGTCGGCCCGCTGTTTGCGTAAAAATATAAACAAGTGAATGGAACTAGGGTTGTGACTTGTGCCACGCGCGGATATACAATATATCGATAGAACTATCGATACTCGATACAAAGAGACAAATAAAGGAGGATATTATAACATCGAGAAAAAGTATCGATATAAAAAAGTACAAAGATGATAATGATGACAGAAAGCACCAACATTGAGCATCGAATCCGAAACGAATGTAAAATGAATGTAAAACTCTCTGCCAGAGGACGACGCTTCGTTTACATTTATTATTCATCGACGTTGGACAAAGTACTGTTATTTAATTTTTATTAAAATTGTATAAACTTTGCGAGGAACATTAAAATTTCTATGTCTTTGTAACATGACATTTGACTACATTGAGATTTTTAAACTCTTCAAGCTCTAATCGGCTTATTAAAATATAAGCTTTGAAATGTTAGGCGAATCGTTAAAATTATCGTTATTTTTTTAACTTTGACTACGTTTTTAAAAGATTTTTAGTTATACGGTATTTTCAATTTAAAATAAATTTTAATAAATCCAGCAAAAATACAACATAATATCGATAACACACGTCAATCTACATGAGCCCAACACTACCAATCCCGCGGGACTCCTGAGCAAATAATAACGGGAGTAATTGTCAACACGCACGAATATCGCACCGACCGCGACATTACGCAACGAGTCCCGGGTTCCGTACAGTCCCGGACCCACAGTCCCTTGCACAGGGGAAATCATTTATGGGTGCTCCAGGCTGGGGATGTGCCTCGGTTAAGCTGAAGCACCCTGGGGATATGTGGGACTGGCCGACGAGAAGCGCTAAAGATGTAATAGGTGTGTAAAATTTCGTTAGATTAGCTCAATTTTTTTTATAATTTTTGCTTCTGGACAACTCTAGGAATCTCGCACGGTCCCGGCTCCCGCACAGTCCCGGACCTCGCGCAGTCCCGGATTCCGCATAATCCCGGGCCCCGCGAAGTCCCGAGGTATCGACTACGCCTGGTGCCTCCCGCGGGACAGCAATCGGGAGTTATTGATAACTCATTCATATTAAAATCTCTGGGCTTACAGACGTTGTATTGTCTGTTTGCTTGATAGAATGGCAATCTTAGTTATTGAAAGTAATTGGTAAACCTCTTTAAATATACTATTGGTTCTCTATGAATTAGCCATCTGCTTCATCTAAAGCACTTTTAACACGGGCCACAAACGCGTTTAGGTCGTAGTGGGCCGCAAGCCGCAACCAATATTTAATTAACTTTTAAAAAACGCTCTTAAAAATTAGCGATTCAAAAGTGACCCGCGGGACGCTAGTAGTATTATCTGGTCTTAAGTGAAGCCTTTATTCAGTATCAAAAAAACATAATAAATAGAAGGTCCTAAATGATGCCTAACCATTCTTCTTAAACTAACCCGACAAGAAAAACCAGGTCAAGAAACGCGAAAAAATTAGTTGAAAAAATACAACAAAATTGAGTCAAACAGTGAGTTTCCATCAGTGGAGTCTGTGGAGTCTGTGGAGTCTGGTCAAACACGTAACGGCCACTCGCGGTCCCGATGGCGCGAATTTAATCTCCATAAAGCGGCCAAAAGGCGCGGGGCTCCTTTTATTTTTTCGTGCTCTCGTCTTGCGCTGTTTGCCCACCACTCCCGGTTATGAGTTCGCCTTTTGAATTATTGAACGTTTAAAATTCATATTTTATCAAATATCCACTCTCAGACGCCAGTGCTCTAGACGTAATTGATTGCTAATGTGGAAAAAATGTCTCGATCGATACCGCCCCCTCACTAGACATAATATGGATAGTTTTAATTTTACTTCTGTTAATAAATCTCACGTGAATCGAGAAATCTCATCAATTCACGATTAATGAGTGAAAAATATGGAGCCCAATATGAAACTTCTTTCTTTCGGGAAGAAACAGATAATATTTAGGATAGCTACAATATCATGGCTCTACATTTTCCGCTCATTAATCGCATCAATCGCATGCATGCATGACAAATCTACACTACTATTATAAAGAGGAAAGATTTGTTTGTTTGAGTCGAATAGGCTCCGAAACTACTGGACCGATTTGAAAAATTCTTTTGCTATTGGAATCTTACATTATTTCTGCTGAACATAGGCTACATTTTATTTTGGAAAAAAGTAGGGTTCCGTAAGATATTTGAGTTTTTCGGACGCAAGGTGTAAAAAATCAGCTAGAAAAGTTACTTATTTTGCGTACGCTGCCTAAACTATAAAAGATAGAACCATAAAATGTTCTAAGTAATTGTAGATCTTATAAATATCTACAAAAAAGTCCGCGACACACTATACCTATCTATGTCGAGTGAGGCACAATAACCATTTATTTATTTAAAAATCCTGAATTTTTTTTGGACTACATTAGAACGGATATATTTTACTCACGCTATTAATCCTTATCAAAATAAATTATTTTATCACTAAGTACAGTTTATGTAGATAATATTTGGTCTTTGAATGATTAAAATTGGACGTTTGGTTTTGAAATTATGGCGAAATTAAAAAATTACGATAGTGGGCGTCACCAAAGCGCGTGCGGAGGAAGACAATATTCTGTTGTAGAAATGAAAATTCTGTACATAAAAGATATGAAATGACACCCGAAATTACACCTTTGTCACTACATCGCTATAGAATACAAAAATGTGGTTAGTTTTTTGTCTGTCTGTCTGTCTGTCACTCTTTCTGTCTGTCTGTATGTTTGTTCCAGCATCACACGAAAAATACTGATCCGATTTGAATGTGGTTTTCGCAGATATATTTATCTTCTTCCAACTTAACATCTGGTGTATAAAAATCCTCCCCCCCCTCCCCTCTCAACCCTCTCTGGGGACCAAAGAGGGGTCAGATTTTGTATACAACTTTTTTCTTTAGTGGACTTACTTCATATTAGGTATTAACTGTGTTTTTCAACTTAACATCTGGTGTATGACCTTCCCCCCCCAACACCCTCTTAGGGGACAAAAGAGGGGGTAAAACATGTATTAACTGATGATGTAGAAAATATACTTTAAATGGCAAAACAACGTTTGCCGGGACAGCTAGTTTAAAATAAACTCAGTCAGTCATTTCATACTAAAGTTAAAAACCCTGGCCCTTAGCTCTAGCACTTACTAAATAATGTAACAATGATGCTAAGTATTATCAACTGACTAGTGACTATAACTACAGTAATATGGTTTTAATCTAGTATACGGACCCCTAACCCCATCTCAGTGAATAATTCATACAGTCGTGTTGACACAGCGAGCGACCGCGGCTCACGAGTCGCGGTACATTTTACAAACCAAATATTTCTTTCAATATCTCTGTCGTTTGTTAATTCAATATTCCATTGAGACTTTGTGTAACAAGCTTTTATATTAATAACAATAGGTTCTTATTTATATTGTTAATTTATTATATTTACTCGTAAATAAGAATGGGTATAGTTCTTAATTTTACTATACTTCATCAAGAATATCACAAATAAAGCTAATCTTGATGGGGTTCATGTTACATTCTGGCTGAAATATTTTAGTCCAGAAAATCCATAATGACAAATAAAAAGGAGTTATTCTGTTACTAAGAAAATATGTTCACAATGTCTTTGAACATGAGTATTTGATGGACATAAAAGACAGAAAAAATTTATAACCTTCAGGCTTCAACTGTGTATCAAATATCAGCAGATAAGTAATATGTAGGTATTATAAGATTCAAATTCAAATTCTTTCAAGATATTCCTTGCGTGGCCTGATACAATATTTATCATTCACAAAAGTTAGTTAAACAATCTTCAAACTTGAACTTACATCGCCCTCTACATTTTCTGTAATAATTTACCACAATTGGCTTTGCACTAGCTGGCACTAGCCATCGCCACTTCCGAATCGTATAAATCCAGTAGATGTCAGGTTTGTGAATCCGACGAGGACTTATTATAGCCACCACCCGGTAGAGGGCGCCACTATACAACTAAGTATGAAGCGCCCTCTCTGTCCACTCATTCTAAACTAACAGCGGATTTGGGATTCATGAAACGAACCGTGATTCAAAAATTGTATATCTAACATTCAGTTGTCATTAATATTTCAGGATTATTAGGTTACACGTCTAGAATTGTAAGATAATTTTTGAATGATTATCCTGCCTGATAGGGCATAAGGGCTCAATATTATTTCATAGTTACTATGCTGTTTGCAATTTGCATTTAGTTTAAAAGTGAGCAAGATTGTAACTTTTTATATAAACGAAGTTTTAAAATTGTTTCTGTGACGAAAGCGAAAGCGCAGAAATGTCATTTTACATGCTCATTGCCCGTCCAACGCTTGGGTTATCTTTCATGTCAACACTTTTTTCACACGAATCAAACCCACGATCTCTGAGTCTAGTGCCATACCCTATGAGTCTAAGCCACTGAGTTAAAGTGTTGTACAATTTACCATCGAAGAAATTGATTCATAGGCAGTTAACTGACCTACGTTAATTGGTCCAATTGTGTCAATTCAATATCATGAACTGTTGGCCGAGTTTGACATTACGCTACCAAATTACGTAGTCCCGCCATCTACCTATGAACTTCTCTGAACATTGTGGTAGACACTGACCTGTTGGGCTGGGCGGGGGCGGCGGGCGGCGCGGCGGGGGCGCCCTCCACCGTCATGCCCTCCTCCATAGAACCCTCCTTGTTGTCGATCACGCGCGCCGTACCTGCACCCAAATATTATTGTTAGTTACCACTTATCAGACACTCACGTCAAATTTGAAAAGAAGTTTACTACTCGTACGGTACGTCATCAACTTGGTCAACATTATTTGCCATGCCTCGTTATATACAAACCACGCTAACTTCTTCACAGATATTATCATCTCGCCCACGGCACATAACATCTTTTTGACAGAAAAGGCGACGATAATATAATATCAATATGTGCGTATTACGCTGTTTTAGTGATCAATTGATCCATCAAATTATGAACGTGTCGCATTAACGTATGTGCCAACGCGATACAATATTTGCTACAGCAATAATAATATATTCGTGCTCCGCAACTCCTCCTTTACCTCTCTTATCATTCTTAACTTTCTATCGGCTATCCCTTTACACACCAAAGGATATTGGTACTATAAGGTGACATACTCAATCCCTTTCACACCAATTTAGATTAGCACCATGATGTGACATACCCTGACTCCGCTGCAACCTGGTGGTGACACCTGGCGGCAGCTCGGGCTCCGGCGCGGGTCGGGGGCGCGCGTGCCGCCGCGGCCGGGGTTTCCGCAGCAGCTGCTTGTAGTTCTCAGCCTTCTTCGACAGGTAGTAGAATCTGGTAAAAAATAATGGCAAGTTATTATTGCGCTTAAGGTGACGCCATGTTAAAGTAAAAAACCGTGTTGGATGTGTTTTAGATTGCTTGTTTTCTATGCGAGGCTGGCCCGGCCTCTCATAGAAAACAAGCAATGGAACTGCAAAAAATGGAAAGGGCGTAGCGACAAAATGGTTTTTGTCGCGTAATTTAAAAACCATAAATACATTTCATATAAGCTATGAGCAAATTAAAGCGTATACTAGAAACAATTTATGTACAAATTTTGGAAGCTTATATCACTCTCCTCTGTTGGCAAAATAGGAATCCCTTTTTTTACAGAGGTCTTTTTGATTGATTATTCTGTGTTATAAAAGTTGACCAATCGTGTTATGCTATGGGTAATTCAAAGACAAAGACATGATGAATACTGACAGTGAACTTTAATTTCTTAGCTTTAGTCATTGCTGAGAAAAATGGACATCGCTACAGCCAAATTATCAAGGCGTCACCTTAAATTGCACACAAATCGGCACGGCCATATTAGATCGATCATTTAAGCAATCGGTGAACAGAATTCAATAACTTCAAATTAGTCAATAGTCATCCTACTCCGTAGTTAGTTGAAAAGAGATATATAAATTATAATGAATAGATATACTTAGTGGAAAAAGTGCACGTAAAATTGTATTTTGTTTGTGTTTAAAAAGAGATGATTCGAAAATAATAACTATGTAAACTATTATTTGAAACATTTTATTTTGAACATTGGGTGCACAGTGACGCGTTATACTTGTTGTGTGCTATAAAGTATAGTAAGAGAAGTTTACAAATACAGCGAGACTATAAAACAGTATTCCACAACTTGTCTGTTTCATTCGCACTATTTAAATAGTCTTAACATTTCAGCAAACACGAGGTAGGAGGGTAATGTGTTTTTTCGTGTATCAGTAATATTTTTTTGCACTTTTAAACAATCAGCAGTGCCAATCGTAACATTTTTCATTTCCTGCTTCTTTACGATATAGTATTTATGTACACAATCAAGGTGGCAATCGTGGTTATCTATCCTGAGCCAACGTGAAAATCTTTAGAGACATCTCATCACTCACCTGACACAGTCCCTGACGCTCTTCCGCGGCAGAAAGGAGGCGATCTGGCCGAAGTTCTTGGGGTGCTGCAGATACTTCTCCCGGAACAGCTCGCGCTCCGCTCGCGTCCATACGTTGCGCATCGACAGCTCCTTGTGCTCGCTCTCCATGTCCATGCACCGCTCTGTGGAAATAGACGGTGTAAGTGAACAGTTTAACATTAAATTATCTTCTTTAGGGTTTAAGGCTGGCAGCAGACATCTCGAAACCCTCTTTAGTTAAAAATATAAAATAGTTAAAATGAGACCGGCGACCGCTTGCTACATCTGTTTGTGGATACTTTTAGCTAGCCAGTAGCCTTTCAACTGTAACTATATACGACAGTGAATAATTGATACATTGTGTCATGCCCAGATATCCATTGTATCAAATTGTATGAGATATAATTATACTTAAGGTGACGCCATGTTAAAGTAAAAAACCGTGTTGGATGTGTTTTAGATTGCTTGTTTTCTATGTGAGGTTGGCCCGGCCTCTCATAGAAAACAAGCAATGGAACAGCAAAAAATTGAAAGGGCGTAGCGACAAAATGGTTTTTGTCGCGTAATTTAAAAACCATAAATACATTTCATATTTAAAGCTATGGACAAATTAAAGTGTATACTAGAACCAATTTATGTACAAATTTTGGAAGCTTATATCACTCTCCTCTGTTGGCAAAATAGGAATCCCTTTTTTTACAGAGGTATTTTTGATTGATTATTCTGTGTTATAAAAATTGACCAATCGTGTTATGCTATGGGTAATTCAAAGACAAACATGATGAATACTGACAGTGAACTTTAATTTCTTAGCTTTAGTCATTGCTGAGAAAAATGGACATCGCTACAGCCAAATTATCAAGGCGTCATCTTAATGCACTACTGACTACACAACAGCAGAATTACTATAAACCACTCCACTTCCGCGTAGCGCGTGTTTCTAAAGACTAGAGTCTATTTTGGTCAATCTAGATTCTAGATGAGTATGTACTGAGGAGGTGATGTATGGCTCTGTGTGTTTTGTACTGCAGCAGAATGGTACTGACTGTTGGTATCAAGGTGTGCGGGTCGTGGCGTGTTGGCGGGTCGCAGCAGCGGCGGCACCACGGTGAGGGACCTCATCTTCTTGTCCTCATGTTCCTGCTCGTGCAGCCCGTCAGCGATCTCCTCCAGCTCCGCCTCGGACTTGACCCGGGCTCCCAGGCGGTGGAACCGCTCCCGCTCCTCCCGCGCCTTCCGCAACTCGGGGAACACCTGGACAAAACAAAATGTTTACATACTGTGGGAATGTGCGTGGCGGCCACAAAGGAAGATCTTCTGACCGAGCGAGGTGTTATGATCGGTCAGGCCGGAGCCCACGTGATACATTTCAGCTGTCGTATATTATATTCCGACGTACTTAGAAAACTTCGATAGCGCGATGAAGGAATGTGGCGCTAATTGTGGGTACCGCCACAATATATCAATAATTGATTTATGATCTGAAGCTATGGGTCAGTTGCTGTTCAGTGTTCTTTAGGGAAGTGTCCACATATAAGCTATATCATCTACGTTAGTAAATTTAGTATCTATATGTGCCTCAATATTGAGCTAAAGGTTCCATGCTAATTCGGGCGAATAAACTTACTATAAGAGAAATTACACAGATAAACGTCACAATTACTCACAACGAACATTGAATAACCAAATGTAGGTACGTAGGTCCGTCATCTGCCTAGGAATCAATTTCTTCGATGGTACAAAGCAAGTAAAATAAAATATCTTTTTATTCAAAAAGGGTATCATGAAACATGATACACTTTTTGAAAGTCGTAGAAAGAACGAAGAAGCTACGTTGCCTACCACCGGTTCGGGAACTACCACGCCGAGAAGAACCGGCGCACGTAAGGCAAAATGACCTATTTACGACGACAAAAGTATCAAAAATAAAGTCGCCTAAATAAACTTATTTTGAATGCTAGGTGTTCTCAACCCTTCAATGGACACAAATCAAGACTAGATTTTTTATTAGCGAACGAAACCTGTCTACAATAACCCCTTTTGTTTGACTCATGGTTTTTTGCCAGGAGGTCTGCCAGTACTATGCTAAACTCGGTGCGAATAAGTTGTGGTGATATACAGTTGTTTTAAAGGGAATACTTGTTTTTTAGAATGGATGCTTTACCATGTTGTAAGTACTTACTTTTAAACTTATTATTAAGTTCTGTTTGCACTTTTTTGATAGATAATTTTTGCATTTGTCTATACACAAAAATAAATCGTATTTTGTTGTAAAAAAAACGTTTGTGAAGGGTTTAATAAAAAGTTCCGACGAGTACCGGTTCAAATCTGTTGGTTATGGATAGGTGTGAATGTTTTTTAAAGAAACAAATTAGTTTTACCTGCACATATTTGCACATTTCTGAGTATTTGTTGTTTTTGTTTCAGGTAGTCGAACTGATTCCGTGGAAATGCAAACTATTAAATGACTTGAGTTAACTTTAATTTTAAAAAGTGAAGGTTTTTTTTAATTTTCGTCATCAAAATGTGTTGAACTCTAGTTTATCTATATTTTGGAAAAATTTTATATTGATAAAAATAATGATAACGTTGAACAATCGGTCAAATTAAGAATTAAGGTGTTTGTGGCAAAAACCTATGGAAGGATTCAACGATGTAGTAATAAACATGCTTACGATGATGCCAACATAATATTTATGTAGCAAACACAATGAGGAAGAAGATGACGAAGAAGATGATGAAGGTATACAATGTTTTTTTATAAAATAAAAAGTTCCAATTATTTTTAGTTATTTTATTTCAATATAAACCCTCCTTTTTTGAAATCGGTTAAATACCCAATCATTATCTATTTGATACATTAAATTAATTTCAAAAAACAGCAGTACAATAGGGAAAATCAAGTCAAAGTGAGAACCTCCTTTTTTAAAGTCGGTTAAAAGCACTACATAATATTTAAATCAGGTAATAACTGCTCACAAAATTATAAATACATTAATTGTAATAAAATTTTATATTAAATAATTTTGTCGTCGTAAATAGGTCATTTTGCCTTACGTGCGGCGTAAGAAACTCGCACGGGGCCATCTTTTACTAAAAAAATGGAAAATTACAAAATAATAAAACTATACTTTTTCATTCTTTAAAACTAAAATCATTAAATTTTATTCATAGTCTAATAACAAAACTAAATCCTTGATTATTCATTTCAATTTTCTGCACTTGACCTTGTTATTTAAGTCACATAACGGGAAAACAATACACGTGAATCATGATACATGTGATTAATGTATCAAAACAATGTGTTATGCAAATTAAAACGCTCTTTAAATAACAGTACCTATTCAATGCAATGTCACTTATGCGTATATTTTTCCTTATTTGATTCCATCCACCATTATATTTTTACTAGATGTTGGCCGCAACTTTTCTTAGCGTTAAATCATTCCTCACACGTATGTGCCTCAAGAATAGATGTAAGATAGTTTCTACAACTGAAGATGAACATGAGATATAAAGGAATTTATTTTGTGCAAACGAACTTGTTAGAAACATCACAGATTAGTAAATTATAGTTGTTACTACATACTGTTAATTCTCTTTTTTGAACCTTACAAGTTATACCCACTAAGAAGGCCAAATAATCGGCCAAATGCGAGTCGAACTCGCGCACTAAGGGTTCCGTACCGTTGTAGAGAAAAAATATGCCAGTAAATTTTGGTTTCAGATTTTATTGTTATAGCATCAACAGATATACACAACCTGTGAAAATTTCAGAAGTCTAGCTGTAGCGGTTCTTGAGAATCAGCCTGGAGACAGACAGACGGACAGACAGACAACGAAGTCTTAGTAATAGGGTCCCGTTTTTACCCTTTGGGTACAGAACACTAAAAAGTACCACATATACACTGCACATTGCACAAATATGTACCTCTGATAGTAACACCACCCCTGACATCAATACCTTTTCAAAGAACTCTCTGTTCCGCGCGTCTTTCGCCTTCCTCTTCTGTCCCTGTTCTATCCTCTCCACTCGCCTCATCCACTCCGCCGCGCGCCGGCTGTACGCCTCCGCTAGGGCATCCTCGCGCTAAAATCATAACAATATTTACTAGAATGAGAATTAATAAGTAGCTTACGAGTCTTAATATTTTTAAACGAGCAATTCTTATATTATGTCTTATAGTACAGGGCTTCCCAAACTGTGCGTCGCGACGCCCTTGGGCGTCGCGACACTGTCCCAGGGGCGTCGCATGACAACACAACCAAATATTATGTTATTCTTAAATCTGAATACATCCCCGCTTTCAGAAGCTATGCTCAGAAAAGCAAGCGCATGACAACCTATGTAGGCTGGTTCTGAAATTGAAAAGTATTTTTGGGGGCTGGATTGAGGGGCGTCGTAAAAAATGGCAAAGTCCAGATGTCATTTTATTCGTGTTTTATCGAATAACGAGCAAAGCTCGCCACTCATAATTTGCCCATAGAGAGATGTAAATGGCATCCATGATTACTACATTTAACAGTGGCTCAATAAGAACCAGGAACGTTTAGTGTCTGGATGCCCAGTAACAAGTTGGGAATGTCCTTTGGCGGTGGCGATTGCTTAATATGATGCTATCCATGTGCTTTCTTGGTTAAATTTAAATTTTCGTTATTAGATTATTGGGAAATGAATAAATAGGCTACATATTTGGATTAACTATGGCATCTACAGCACCAGAGCAGTTATATATTCTGTCCATGAGCTTTATGGAAATAGGTGTAAGGACTTTTGCAGAAGACTTCGTCGCCATAATATTTAATTAAAGCTACGCAATAGCTTACTCTTCAGCCTTAATTCTTCAAAACTCATGCGAATTATCTAAGAAATCTGTCTAATTACCTTTTCAGCCTCCAATTTCAGCTTCTTGAGGTGTTCGCCCAGCCGTTTCCGGAAGAGGCGGTGTTTCCGGATGTTCTCGTGGTATCCGGGTACGTCCTGCGGCTGGTTGTACAGAGGGTACTGCACCGCCGGACCCAGGTGCGCCAGCGCCGCGTGCGCTTGACTCGCCTGTTGATGGTTTTAATGGTTCATAATATGCAACACTGACGATGATGTGGAAAGAAACTAACAGTGTAGTGGCCAGTGCGATTTGACGAGGTATGATTGGCTACCAAGGCCTTTGCCTTACCATCGCCACAAACCAGTACATACAGTTTAAGAGGTTAGGATCACAATTCACAAGCCTTCCTATATGATGTTAGACAGTCCTTTGGCTGGCACATAACTCCTTACTACAATTTTAGGTTTTAGGGGCTCTTCTAGGATACGTTTCTACCTTGTTTTAATAATTTTTAAAGATTAGGGGAGACCAAAGCAATATAGCACCTAACCAAGGGGTTGGTTTTGCTTACTGGACCTCGGTCCCCGATCAAGGTTACAAGGGGCTTAGATTATGTTAGGATACTGTAAGTGCCTCGAAGCTAACACGTGGGTTTAGCTTTCCTTTCTCAGTCTAGTAGTTATCAAGGTCACGACGAGCAAGTGTACCTTTTTCCTGTTATCCGCGTATATATACACTGCACGAGCCTGCTGTGTCATTATTAGTGGAGGACCAGCGATATTCGCTGGTACATACTGAAATAGCAGCGATATTGCTAACATATCGTGAGGAGCAGCTGTACCTTCTTCCTGTTATCCGCGTATATACACTGCGCGAGGCTGCGGTGGCGGGGCGGCGCCTCCTCGGGCACCTCGGTCTGCGCGGGCTTGGAGGCCGACTGCTCCAGCTCCGCCTGCTTCTTCTTCAGCTTCGACAGCGTCGTCTCCGACAGCGCCATCTCGCGGTCCACCTGGAATGTACATAATCACGGTTAGGGCTATGATAATTTGATCTCTCGCTAGTCGTGTCGGTCGTCCGTCTTACTGGGTTATAAGTTATAACTTATGAGAGTAAAGAAATAGAGAGTGCTCTTGTGAACTGCGCACACTCTTGGGCACTATAAAATTGCCGGCCGACCGGCCACCATCACCGAAACCGGTAAATAGGGCGTGTACCATTAACAATAGTTGAAACTTGAACACAGGCTTTACTCGTACTTATTTTGCAAAAGGTTGTCAAGAATTTAGTCCCATCTACGACCAATGATCCAGGTTGGACCATTATAAGAGGGCTACCATCCAATTGTCCACATTAGCTAACTTATTTATCTGGTTGGTTAGCTAGCTCAAAAGACATACTCTGCTCAAGTCAGTACAGTGAAGTGAAGGGTTATTATACCTTAGATATCTGCTGCAGCAGGTCATCCTTGGTGGTGCGGAAGGCCTGATCGTCGACGGTGGTGTCGGAAGGCGGGTTCGGCGACAGCACCTCCACGCTGCCGCTGTACGAATTCATCACGTTTTCCTGGAACACGCAAAATTACCGTTAGTTACACACTAATTACTAATATTAAGGGATAATATATTTTTTTACTTCTATTTAACGCAAAAAATAAACGGATTTTGGTTGAGATAGTAGTAGGCAGTAGCGAAAGCTCGTGATTAATACGTAGATTACGTAGATACAAGGTTAGGCTCTTGTAAAAGCTAATTTTGAAATTAGGTCTTCTCAAGACACTTAGTTTATCTATTTAAGTTAGTACGAAAAATTTCGTAATATTCGACAGATAAATAAAGAAACATGATTTTTATGGAGTGTAGATGGAGGAGACTGGAGAACTATGTTATATGGGGGATATTGAAAAATCCTCCGAGAGTGGCGCTAGCTGCAGCAAAGGGTATGGAATGATTAATGAATGTACAAAATATAAATTGAAGTTAGCCGAATAGCCGAGTCACAGAATTACTGGGTTAATACCAACATATTTGGAAAAATATAACCTACAATAGCTGAAATAAAAGCTGCTAAATGATTTAAAATTTACCTTGTTGCTACTGTAGCGCCACCCTAATTTGACGCATTTCAGCGGACACTTTTTACATACAGAGATAGTTCTCCTCCATCCTAATCCATAACCTAGGTAACACTGTAAAATGGTGTCCCAATATCTGGCGTGAGTGCGTGACTCGTGAGGACCACACAATAACGAACAGTGGCCACGTCAATTGATATAGATTTATTGAATATGCTTTACAATAGTTGTGCATTTGTTATGCTGTCATTTACAGCTGACTAGTGATTATCCTAGAGTAGGTCAGAACAATACTGACAATAGTAGAGTTTATGTAGACAGCCGTATTATAATCTTTATTTTTAGATTATTATAGATAATAATCGATGAGAGTAGAATCGAAATATCAATTTAATTCTTATCTATATGATAATGCAAATTATTGTATGACATATTTTGTTGATTAACTTTCATGTTAAAATTATTATACATATTTAACTTTTAAATACAGATGTTCACCCCTCAAACTAACTACTTACGATACGCCCACTTCTAAATTGAACAAAATTATTCAAAGCTAACTTATTTTCTGCTTGTAATCATTAAAATAATCAAATTTTAAGTTTGTAATTGGACATGATATAAATTTAAAACAGAGTTCAAGGTAACATACTCAATGTCAAAATACGTTACATTACATTATTATCTTTAATGTGTATGTTGACCCCAGGGTTTGCACCAGAAATACTACAGTAATTACAACCTTCATGATTAAATATTATAATTCCGTTTACTATACATATAGCTCAAGTTAGTAGTGAGTCGGCAGTGGCCAGTGCCCATACATCTGTGCATCTGTCTGTAGCATTATAGCTCCCATTGTCTGCTACGAGTACTTTAATCAAATTTTTGTGTTTGATAGTTTGATAGAGCCTGTTCTAAGCTATGTCATCATCGCCTGTGGACTGTCTTACTCGCAGTTTTGTTATTTTTTCAAACTACTAACTATAGCGTGAGTGGTAAGTGCTGTTTTATATTACTCTAGCAGGTTCCAGCATCACTGGAAAGTAGTCCAGCACTGTATAGAAACTTGTTTGCATTTATACAGCATTGGCTACCGCCGGAATTCAGTGATACTGGCACCGGTTTGTGTACTATAAATCAGCCTTTATTTCTATCAGTCCATGACTTACATCAGACCGTGACTCACTCTATAGTCTACTCTAGTCACCAGCAGCGGCGTTAGGGTGGGTGCGCCGTGCGACGCTAGGCGACCGCCCAGAGCGCCGAAGGCAGAACAAAAAGGGCACCTGCAGCGCCCGATTTTTTTAGCTCTACCAGCACCCTGGACGCCGAAGAAATTTTGCCCAAGGCGCTGGTAGTACCAAAACCGGATATGCTAGACGCTGGTCACTACTCAGTACTCAGACTCATCCATCATCTATGTATTGTCTACTCACCCGTGTATCCACCCGGAGCTGCTGCTGGGGCGGGCGGTCAGCTGAGAGGCGGATCTTCTTGAAGGGCGGCGGGTCGGCCGGCGGCGGGTGGTGCACGGGGGGCGCGGGCGGCGCGGGCGGCGGCAGGTACGAGCCCAGCAGGGACATGCGCGCCCCGCCCGCCCCCACCGCCCGCCCGTAGCTGTCCCTGCAACACGAGAACGATGGATGAGCGACTTGGGCCTGGTAAGTGCAGCCTTGAGCCTGCAGGTGAGCGAGTTGATGAAAATGACTGACACTAAACTTGTTCAAAAATTTCAAACATTTCGATGACATTCTGTTCTTTGTTATCCAAGTAACGTCCGGCTGCCAATTAAAATAAGCATGACGAAGGCAGGAATAAATAAGATGTGACCAAAAATTAGAAGGCAGTAGGCACTAGTTAGAGAAATCGGAGATCAGAAACATTCCTGCGTAGACCTCTACTAACAGCAGAAACTTCCTACCAATAACCAAACCAACAAATTTTATTTTCTCAGCGCAACCGGGATTTTATTACGTTTTAGTAAAATTTTGTAAAATCTTGGGCATACTGTACAGTTCCTTTTTAATTCCTGACTAAGCTACGCCCTACGGCCCTACTACGGCAGGCCCGGTAGGGCGTAGGCCCAAAAAATTTGATTCTAATATAAAAATCAGGTTGAGTTTATATTATATATTATTTTTAAAAGTTTAAACGTTTATTTTACGCAATACTGGCAACACGCAATATATAGGTGATTGCAGCTGTTCATCACGTAAACTACAATTACCCAGCTAAACCAGTATTTAATGTCTAGCATATACCGCCATGTCTCTTGAAATGAAGCAATAACAGCGGCCTCATCGGGTCATGTTGTTTTAATTATTATAAAACCTTGCGTTAGCGCTAGCGGCCACATTGTAATTGCTTGTACACGTTCGTCCGTTATTATTTTACCTCGCTTGCTACGAGAATAAACCTTATTTCGGCACCATAACGATCAGTAACAAACCAACAAAAGCTACATGGTGTTACACGAAATCGCTCGAGGGATAAACCATTATCCATTATAGAGTCAGAATAAATTGTGAGTTGTGACGTTTCACTCCAAACTCCTATTGAGATTCGCGGAACAGCTAAGCCTATTATAGATACTGGATACATGAATTACCATCATAATCATAAACGACTTGGATGAAACAGGATAAATTAAATTGACTCGGTAAACCAGTCGCAACATGTCCAGTGTCCACTTGGCAGAGTTGGCACTACAATAATTTACAAACTTCAAGTTACAAGTTACAACGGTTATGCGATTGGTGCACAAACACTGTTCTGAAAATTGCGATTTGCATTTAGTTTTAACTTCACTTGGTTATATTTTTATGTACAAAAAACTCAACGCAAGCGAGTAACTAGTATAGGAATAAGGAAATGCAAGCTGAGCACACTCTCCTACATTGTACTTAAGTAGATGTCCTGTTCTAGCACTAATACCACTTTTTAGCAGTGACAACAAAAAATGTTATTATAACCAACAAAAACTTTAAAATAAAAATTAACTTTAATTATTTTGAATTTTCTCTACTTTCACTGTCTCATGGAAAATGTTACATAATATTATAAACTATTTCCTCTATTAATTTACATTCGACGGAAAATGAATTTAAATAATGCTATAAATTATTAATTATTATCTCCAATTAATTACATAATATAATTTTACTCAGAATGGAAACGCCATTCCGGGGTGAATACTTTCCAACTACATAATGATATTATGTATATCTTACCAAAAACTATAATAACAACGTCGACATAATTTTATTTTACGCATTTCTTTTTCTCTGTAATTATACTTTACAAAAATACTGCAATAACAAACTACACAGGACTATGCAATTCGCGATCCCCCTGTTCCCCCACGTCCCCAGTCCCCACGTGTGACACATCGAGCGGTGGGGGCCGCGGTCAGTGACCGCACAGTAATCTGATAACAACTGTTATCTGCCACTGCCCATTAGCGACGCAAACTCGCTAAAATCGATGACAAACTTTGTCAAAAGCTGCCCAAAATGCAAGCGCGATGTAAAATAAGTAAGGCGATTCGAATAATTTTTAACCCCCGACCAAAAAGAGGGGTGTTATAAGTTTGACGTGTCTGTCTGTCTGTCTGTCTGTCTGTGGCATCGTAGCATCCAAACGGGTGGACCGATTTTGATCTAGTTTTTTTTGTTTGAAAGCTGACATGACGGTGAGTGTTCTTAGCTATAGTTCATCATCATCAGCCTGCTCATTGCTGAAATATCACGGAATATCTGGTTCGTGATACGACGATTAGCAATTTGCAGTCGTTTGATGGGTTTTATATTTTGCATCCTGGTTCGAGACACTTATGAATATATACACATTATTGGAAAGTTGACCTGGTGGTGCAGCATCACCTGGTAATCAATAGGATATCAACTCCTCACCAACTTAGAGCAGAGGTTTCGTGTTTGGGCTCATTTTAATTGCGACAACCAGTAAGACGTAGATAAACAGTAAATATTTGCATGCTGCTGCTGCAGCATCACCTGGATTCTATAGGAGCCAAGCTCCGTATGAACCTAAAGTGGAGGTCATGTTTGGGCTCATATTGATGGCCTCATCTAAGAGGACATATTTTATAGATGGTATTCATTGGGATATGATCCAGTTGATAGGAATTATTCTGCACAAGTTTAAAAAGCATAAAATTAAATTAAATTAAGAAATTTAAAAAAACCCCCGCCAAAAAACTTTAAAAAGTAATGAAATAACATTTCCTGACTTTAAGTTTAAATCATTCCTAAGAGTAAAGTAATATTTTAGTCCATTAATTGTTGTCAAGGTGTGTCGGGGGACCGCTAATGTAGATGTTTGATTTTACATAACAATATAAATTAAGGGTCTGTTCACAGCGACCCGAATCGAGAGAATCAGCGACTATTATGGCGATACAAAATGCAAAAGTCGCTGTTGTGGTAGTTTACTTAGCGGTCCCCCGACACACCTTGACAACAATTATGGACTAAAATATTACTTTACTCTTAGGAATGATTTAAACTTAAAGTCAGGAAATGTTATTTCATTACTTTTTAAAGTTTTTTGGCGGGGGTTTTTTTAAATTTCTTAATTTAATTTAATCATTTATAAAGAGTAAGTTATGTTTAAGTTAGAGTTTACATTGAGATAAGATATAAAGTTGTAAGTTGTAACATGTAGAATGTAGACAATAATAAAAAGTGTACAACTGCTTAAAGGGCAAAATTGAGGTAAGATTACATCACCCTGTATTAATTACTATCTAAGATGATATTATGTCAACAAGACAAACTTGAGACTTGAGAGAGAAAATATTGAAACCTCTCAACGCAACAACAGCTATAAACAAAGTCAATAAGCATTGTAAAGTGAATTAAGTTTAAAAACATCCTCAATAACTAAAGTAATAACACTAATTATAACTATTATAATATTATACAAAGTGGGCTTAGTTAAGATAAAAAATAAAATAAAGCCAATAACCATGGTAAAGAGAGATAAGTAGATATCTAAATTAAAACATCCCGCACAACTAATAACTATTTTACAAACAATTAAGTCAGCAAAAATTAAAACTATGCGTATACCGTTGAAGATAAAACCAATAACAGGTAAGGTACAAGTATAGTAAATTATTAACTGTAAAATTAATAGTTCTAATATAAACACAAAGTAAAATGGGCAACATCGCGATATTATATCGATGTTCAGAGGCGGCCGAGGCGCGGGCGGCGGGAAGGCCAAGGTTACCGCGCGGGGAGCGGCCGGCGGAGCGGGCAGGGGGGAAGGGGGGGGGGGCAACCGTTCGCTCTCGCTGTTTGTTTTTTATCATTCAGAGCGCGTCCCGAACACGTGGTTGCCAACGTGGCGCGCTATATTCGTACATTACTCGCGGATAAATCCGTGCTGGCGCTAGCGGCGTCATTATTTTTATATTTGACTTACGAACTTATGCTCGCAATCTCTCGAGTATCTCTAAATACCTCCGCAGTGAAATGAATACAACGATCGATACAAAGTACGAAGTACAAAATATAGTAGTAGCTATACACAATATTATTGATAAAAACTAGTCGATCTAAAAATAGAATTACACGCGTTTGGCGTAGTAATGGCGTAGATAGCGTTCAACGGCTCCGAGCTACAAATGCTACAATGTTATCGATTACTGCGTCGCCGTCCGCCGAGTTTCTCAACTCGGCTCAGCCAGCTCGTGACAGTTGCACTAGAATCTAGATTCCTAGATAATAAAAATAATCTTTTATAAAATTTTCTACATCTTAGCTTTATTCTTTAACTTTCTGTAAAATACTTTTCTATATTATGTGATAATATATTATTATGTATTATACATATAACATAATATTATAAATCAGTTTGTATTTTGTAACATTCTTCAAAGGAATAAATTGGTAGATCAACTGCACTAGACTTCACTAAAATGTTTCGTCAAGTTGTGAACGACATAGGATTACTACATCACCATTATTATACGACAGACATTGTTATTTTTTACGTATTCCTAACATAATTAATTAGTAATAAATATTATGCTTGGCTTAAAAAATGTAATTATACATTATGTACTTTAAAATTATAAAAATAATGAACTTACATAAAATTTTCTACATAGTACTTAGATGACATGATCAGGGCCCGGGTTACCCTCGAAATTTTCATACATTCTTAATACCAAAATCATTTTCTCATGCGAAAATATTAACCATGTTTGAGTTATTTTTCAGCTTAAGATAGTAATTACCTAGGGTCCTGAACAAATTTTTTTTACAAAATATTTAAATACTAAAAAAAAATTTTTTGTGTTTTAATATTTTTTAGTAAATTTACTACTAAATATTTAAACACCAAAAAATAGACAAAAACACTAAAAAATATATCAATAAATAGTAAATTTACTACAAAATATTTAAATAATAAAAAATATTTTTTAAAGTTTAAATATTTTGTAGTAAATTTACTATTTATTTATATATTTTTAGTGTTTTTGTCTATTTTTTGGTGTTTAAATATTTAGTAGTGAATTTACTAAAAAATATTTAAACACAAAAAATTTTTTTTTAGTATTTAAATATTTTGTAAAAAAAATTTGTTCAGGACCCTAGGTAATTACTATCTTAAGCTGAAAAATAACTCAAACATGTTAAATATTTTCGCACGAGAAAATGATTTTGGTATTAAGAATGTATGAAAATTTCGAGGGTTACCCGGGCCCTTAATAAACTCGAACCGAATTTCTAGTTAGATTTTTAAACAATAGGCTTATTTTCTGCAAGACTAGTCACATTGAGCACACAAAAGTATTTGTCTGTTTTTAGGGTTCCGTAGCCAAAATGGCAAAAAAGGAACCCTTATAGATTCGTCATGTCTGTCTGTCTGTCTGTCTGTCTGTCTGTCTGTCTGTCTGTCTGTCTGTCTGTCTGTCTGTCCGTCCGTCCGTATGTCACAGCCACTTTTCTCCGAAACTATTAGAGCTATACTATTGAAACTTGGTAAGTAGATGTAGTCTGTGAACCGCATTAAGATTTTGATGCAAAAATGGAAAAAGTATTAAAAATTTTAGGGGTCCCCATAGGTACAACTGAAACAAAAAAAAAATTTTTTCATCTAACCTATGCGTGTGTGGTATCTATGGATAGGTCTCCAAAAATCATATTGAGGTTTCTCATATCATTTTTTTCTAACCTGAATAGTTTGCGAGAGAGACTCTTCCAAAGTGGAAAAATGTGTGTCCCCCCCCCTCTAATTTCTAAAGTAGAGGCATGATAATTCTAAAAAAAATATATGATGTATATTACTATAAAAACTACCAACGAAAATTGGTTTGAACGAGATCTAGCCAGTAGTTTTTTTTTATACGTATTACGTCATAAATAGTAAACCTTAATGAAACAAAAAAAAATTTTTTTCATCTAACCTATGCGTGTGTGGTATCTATGGATAGGTCTCCAAAAATCATATTGAGGTTTCTCATATCATTTTTTTCTAACCTGAATAGTTTGCGAGAGAGACTCTTCCAAAGTGGAAAAATGTGTGTCCCCCCCCCTCTAATTTCTAAAGTAGAGGCATGATAATTCTAAAAAAAATATATGATGTATATTACTATAAAAACTACCAACGAAAATTGGTTTGAACGAGATCTAGCCAGTAGTTTTTTTTATACGTCATAAATAGTAAACCTTAATCAAAATTTCATTAAATCGACTGAAATATAAAAATAAATCAAAAATAATATAATTTCATAAAAATTAACGTTATTGCTGCTGCGGAACCCTCCATGGGCGAGTCCAACTCGCACTTGGCCGCTTTTTTTTTTTGTACATCGGTGCCAACCGCTATTGCCAAGCAGACAGACAAAAAATATTTTGACGTGGTAAAGTTGGTATATGACTGGACAAATTGAAAGATTATAAACATAAATTAATACTGCAAAGTAATAATAATAATAATAATAGCTCCCACACCGGTTTCGGTGACGGTGGCCGGTTTCATTGAAACCAGGCCAGCTACGCAGGAGTATTTTTATAGTGCCCAAGTGTGTGCGCAGTACACAAGAGCACTCTCTATTCCTTTACTCTCATAATCCAGTGGGACGGCAGACCGACACGATCGGCGAGAGATCAGGCGCAGGACCGACTTTTTACATGCCCATCCGACGCATGGATCATCTTACTTGTCAATTTGACAATCAGGTGATCAGCCTGCATTGTCCTAACCAAACTTGGAAATAACAAGTTTCCAACTCGGGAATCGAACCCACGACCTCCGAGTCAAGAGCCGCGCTCTGTACCACTAGACCACGGAGGCGTTCAATTAGGTACTGCAAAGTACAAAATACGAGAACAGCAAAACAGGAAAAATACATAAAAGCAATTAAACTAAGAACGTTGTAACTTGTAAGATAATATTTGTTTGAATCGCTGTTAGGAGATCAACTATGTATTCACAAACAAAAACAAGCCCATAAAAAGCCGACAATACCATAAAAGACAAAATATGGCTTTGAAAGTAATTTCTGTATGTTTTGGTTTAGCTTCGTACGTGATTCTTGAATAAATGAGATTTTTATCTTGCCGAATAAGAGATTTCAGATTTGTTAATACAACTACATTCTTTTCGAAAATAACTGCTTACTGGATGAGATTTCTCTTACGAAACTTATTTACCAAAATTTTAACCCTTTTTTGGTCAGTCCCGTCTTCGAAACGCGAAAGCAAAAAATCGGCTGCACATATTTCAAGGATTTTTCGACCTTTGCTTCTAAAACAGAATCTGATACCGAAAAAGAAAATCAATTTTCATGGAGCGGATAAATCGAGCACATGACAAAGTTGGCTCCGCCTCTCGCATTTCGCCAGAACCTCCGAGAAATTTCTTCATAAATCCGTAGACGCCTTTGTAGAGGGTAACAATAAAATTTACATAAACTCCCAGATGCCCAAGTTAGTTTCGACAAGCTAGACCTCTTCCAACATTTTTTATCTTTATATCTAAAAAGGGTAAAGGCAAGCAAAACCACAGCTCACTAACACAAAAAGCTTTTGTTTACGATTATTAAATTTAATTATTAAATTTAATTATAATATTTACTTTAATTTCGGGATTTTTTTAATAGATCATCGACGTAAGACGGGTCTGTATGAAAAGTGAGCTAAGTTAAAAAAAAAAGATACCATGAAAAGCTTTTTTTTCATAGGTCTGATATTGTTTCAATCATTCAGTTATGAACAGAATCCATTAATTGTTAGACTGTTTCATATTTATAAAAGCAACACTCAACAGGCAAAGATGCTCCAAATACTTTCGTGATACTGACTTTATAGTACGGAGTACTATTAAATATTCTGTGCTTATAGTATATCTGGGACAGACATAATACCCTACTTTGGTAGGAAGAAACATTTCTAGGCATAATAATGCTTGCAGCAGGCATTACATGGTCACCATAAAATGGTTTCTTTCTACAGAAGAATAGACAAAGTGTTTAAGTGACAGACAATGGAAATCCGCCATTTTGTCGATAAAATCTGTCAGTATTTCGATTCCTTCCGATTTCTACTGTTGTTATGCTAAGCCTGCAGAAGACTTTTTACGTGGGAGAGCCATGCTTCGGCACGAATGGGCCGGCTCGACCGGAGAAATACCACGTCCTCACAGAAAACCGGCGTGAAACGGCGCTTGCGCTGTGTTTCGCCGAGTGAGTTTACCGGAGGCCCAATCCCCTTTCTTATTCCCTTCCCTTCCCATCCCTACCCTCCCCTATTACCCTATTCCCTCTTAAAAGGCCGGCAACGCACCTGCAGGTCTACTGCACTACTGCTGCGAGTGTCCATGGGCGACGGAAGTTGCTTTCCATCAGGTGACCCGTTTGCTCGTTTGCCTTCTTATTTCATTAAAAAAAGACTGTTGTTTTGCTAAACGAGCGATTTCCATGAGCATTCAGTTTATGCGCATGCGCAGAATTATCAGTTACACAACGCCATTCACCGTCACCTAACCCATTGTGAACTGTTCACCTCCCCCGCCGTTCTCAGGGTTTCTCGTTACTGACTATTGTGTGTTATTGATGATGAGAACTCACTGTAATAACATCCACGTATATAAATCTTAACTGGTTTTTAAAAGTGGAAACCTCTTATATCAAGCTTGGTGGAAAGAAAAGCATGTGCTATCGAGAAATTTATTGAGGCAGATGTAGGAACGACGTGGTTTGATTGAGTTATGTCAACATAGGTCCTGTGATTAGTCCTTTATCTGCCTGTGAAATAATTTTGCTCATAGTTGTCTTAAAAAATTAAGTTGGGTCTATGAGATGAAACGGATGAGGGACTGATCTAGAAAGGATACTTTCAAGGCTCACTTTCTATCGTTTATGATTCATAAATTATTATGAACGCACTGCCCAGTTATATGCAACAATGAAATTAAGGAGGAAATAATATTTTAAATTGGCAATTTATTAAACCCGCTAGGAACAAATAAGCAAATACCTGCACGCAAGAACATTGATATTGTGAAACGTTTACAAAACTAATTTGTTTTGTTAGCATTGCATTGTAAGCAATATAGGTGTAGACTGTGGAGTGTAGAGTTGCAGAAATATTGCTGCCGCACCGCAAGTTGCGACTTGCGAAATGCTGACTCAAAAAAGTTTAACGGTCGCTCGTGTTGAGAAGTGTGCCGGGAAAATATTAAATAACAACTGCACTGAAACCTTAGTTAGCGGATATAAACATGACCAGTCGACCACCTAAGACGAAGAAAGTTATAGTGGTCAAATCAATGTTGGAGACTATAGGCATTTAAATGATGACATTTTAGCCTCGCAGGCGAAACCTAATTGTCATGATTATATCGCACTCTACTCTGTTTCTGTTTTTACTTTGGTGGCAAACTCTTCAATTTAATATTAATTAACGTGACCAACACAATAAACTATCTAATATCACACCATGGTGAACTAGGCTTATGGACTTGGCACTGGGTGGGCCACACGGCACTCCTGGCCACACCTGGCCGCCCAGGCTAACGCTTAAATATGACGTATTTTATTGTTAGTGTCGTACTTGCAGACTGCAGTGCAGCGTAAAACAAGTAATGCATGTGGACAAAACAAGAAGTTCATCAGAATTGCTTTTTAAACAAAGGTCTGTCGTCAGAAGTCTCTAGAAGTCTCTACCTAATGCATACTTTATTAGTTTTTTGTTATCCTACATAAGCTTTAAATAATAATTATTATTAGGCTTAGTTAATAGCTTATGCGTGGTGGTAATGGTAATAGAGTTTAGTTGGGAAAGAAATGGGCCCAACTCTAATCTCTAATGACTGTATAGTGTATATTTTATGCTTTACCTGTATGTGAGTGCGGCCGAGCCATAGCCAGGCTGGTGCAGACGGAGCTGGGCGGGCGGGTATGAGGGCGCGTAGGGCGCGGGGGGGCGCGCCGGCGCCACTCCCGCCTGCTTGCCGCCGTACGCCAGCGCCGCGTGCCCGTGCTCCGACTGCCCGGGCCTGAAACAATACAAAAACAACTCGTTAATTTACATGCCGAAGAAAAATAAAAGAAACATTCGTCGGGATTGCCAGTTGCCACAAATCACAATAGATCCACTAGACGCACAGTGACTGCAGAATATACTAAAAGTAAAAGGGGAACATAGCGAGATGCATCTAAATATATCTAGAGAAAGTGATAGAGAAAGACTGAAAACAAATAAATGGTCACGTAACACGTTTAAATATTAATGATAAATGATAATATTATGTATTATAAGTTATAACGCTTGCAAACCTATAATACTGTAGAGCTACAGACAAAATATATGACGCATATGAACAGCTCTGGAAAAGTCAATAATACACCTTAAAGTCTTGAAGAAGAGGATTTCTAGCTAATACCTGGTATGCGATTAAAATTGTTTACAAACGTTTAACACCACTACCAATAGCAATTATTATATCGAATAAGTACCGTAGAAAGTAAACGAAAGGTTTAGAAAATTATAGAGGAATGAAGGTCTGGTCGAGAGGGTCGCGGCTCGCGCCTCGGCCCTCGCATGCGCCCGCGCAATTGCCTTATCGTTTGGGCAATTATACCGCTCGGTCACTTGTAAGGTCACCTACACGGTCTGTTATGCCGCTACAAATTACAATTATTAACCGGTTTTTAAACGATCTAATAATTACACTGCCTTTGAGGTTTCTACGTTGATTGCGTTCAAAGCGGAGAGGAATCTTCCATGAAGACTGTAATTTAACCCGAAGACACACTCTCTAGTATACAAGTTACAACATGCAAGTGCTCTTAGAACGTAGCTTACAAGCCATAATGATCTTAAGCTGAATCTTGTGATAAGAGTATAATATATAGCCTGTACAATAACATGACCATAGCCACGGAATACATATTAGTACAAGGCTATAGCATACAATTTAAATTGATAAATGATAACAACAACGTACATTTTTAAAGTAGACAAGTTAATCTAAAGATTGATATTATAAGAAGTGGCAAATTTCCAAGACCATCAGCAAAAACTAGAATCAAAGATTAAAGCTACATTCCTAAGAAATAGCTGGTGAAGGCTACAAGTTACAATCTAATGAATTAAGTTAGCGTGACCGAGGTCCAAGGTCCAGTAGAACATAAACAGGCGCACCCGCTGACTCACGGCCTTAATATCAGTGGATGCCGGATGGTGATTTACCATATTTGACACAAATTTTTCCATGAGGAAATTCCAGAATCTTACAAACTAAGGGTTGCATGAGCATGGTCACGTATCGACAAACTTTCCTTATTGAACTGGTTTAGAAATTACGCCAGGCAGCGTTTCAATGATGCCGATTGCCGAGAAAGAAAAATATTGGTCTTCTTCTATCCACATAAGTTCACATAACACATTACCACCGATAAGTTATCAAAGCGCACGGAGTGCGCGGCCAAGTTCCAGCAGGCCGCGCGCATGCCGTGCACTATTTACACGAACGGTTTCGACGCACTTTTGACCCCCTTGTATCTCAGTGCCTATTGCGAGAGCAAAGATAAAATTTTACCTACCTAATTATATACTAGTACTTACGCAATATACCAAATTTCATACATATAGATTTGTTAGATCCTGAAATATTTCCTTGTAAAAATAGCTAATTTTGGCACTGACTCACTGACCGGTAATCAAAATTCCTAGGCCACTTCCAGTTGTCGTAGCGTTATGAAATTTGGCACACAGGTTGTTTGTTATATGTAGATTAACAAAAAATTAAGAAATTTGAGAAATTGGTCAAGCGTGAGTCGGCTCATCTATGAATTTGAGATAAAAATCGGTAATCAAAACCTCTAGGCCACTTCCAGTTGTCGTAGCGTTATGAAATTTGGCACACAGGTTGTTTGTTATATGTAGATTAACAAAAAATTAAGAAATTTGAGAAATTGGTCAAGCGTGAGTCGGCTTCAAAACCTCTAGGCCACTTCCAGTTGTCGTAGCGTTATGAAATTTGGCACACAGGTTGTTTGTTATATGTAGATTAACAAAAAATTAAGAAATTCGAGAAATTGGTCAAGCGTGAGCCGGCTCATCTATGAATTTGAGATAAAAATCGGTAATCAAAACCTCTAGGCCACTTCCAGTTGTCGTAGCGTTATGAAATTTGGCACACAGGTTGTTTGTTATATGTAGATTAACAAAAAATTAAGAAATTTGAGAAATTGGTCAAGCGTGAGTCGGCTTCAAAACCTCTAGGCCACTTCCAGTTGTCGTAGCGTTATGAAATTTGGCACACAGGTTGTTTGTTATATGTAGATTAACAAAAAATTAAGAAATTCAAGAAATTGGTCAAGCGTGAGTCGGCTCATCTATGAATTTGAGATAAAAATCGGTAATCAAAACCTCTAGGCCACTTCCAGTTGTCGTAGCGTTATGAAATTTGGCACACAGGTTGTTTGTTATATGTAGATTAACAAAAAATTAAGAAATTTGAGAAATTGGTCAAGCGTGAGTCGGCTCATCTATGAATTTGAGATAAAAATCGGTAATCAAAACCTCTAGGCCACTTCCAGTTGTCGTAGCGTTATGAAATTTGGCACACAGGTTGTTTGTTATATGTAGATTAACAAAAAATTAAGAAATTTGAGAAATTGGTCAAGCGTGAGTCGGCTCATCTATGAATTTGAGATAAAAATCGGTAATCAAAACCTCTAGGCCACTTCCAGTTGTCGTAGCGTTATGAAATTTGGCACACAGGTTGTTTGTTATATGTAGATTAACAAAAAATTAAGAAATTTGAGAAATTGGTCAAGCGTGAGTCGGCTCATCTATGAATTTGAGATAAAAATTAATATGTACAAGTAAATACACTGAAATAAGATGAGGAGGAAAGAAACAAATTGGTATGATTCCTTAAAAAAGTATTGAAATCTCACCAAAAACATACTTGTTAAAACGGGGCCAAGTTCCTATTCACTAATTGTTCGCCTTAAAAAAGAGTTGAAATCCAATTCAATGCCAAGTTTAGATGCACTTCCAAATCGATCATAATCATCTTCATCAACAGCCTGATCCTAAATACTTCTAAATTTGAACTTGGCAGGTTTTCATGCTAGTAGCACTTGATAATTATTGTATAATTTTTAAATTTAAATATAAGATATCTATGTGATTAAATTAACCTGCCAAGTTCAAATTTAGAAGTATTTAGGATCAGGCTGTTGATGAAGATGATTATGATCGATTTGGAAGTGCATCTAAACTTGGCATTGAATTGGATTTCAACTCTTTTTTAAGGCGAACAATTAGTGAATAGGAACTTGGCCCCGTTTTAACAGGTATGTTTTTGGTGAGATATATAACTACTTGGATCTGTTTGGTTAGTTATTAATTAACTATTTAAAATAATAGTTACAGTTTTATCTTTATCAAACGATATCATTAATTATGTTTTTACCTATTATCTACTTCCTGTTTGTTGTTATCGTTATGGATATTAATTTCTGGTACAAGAAATTATAATTTAGTACTTGAATTAATTGGAACAAAGATAAAACATTTACAGTCTAATAAAATATTCTTTCTAAACAATCAAAGTATTTTTCCGCTGGTATGTACCTAACTAAATTTCCTTCAAACAAGATTTCTTCTTATGTAACTGATAGAGGGGGAATACTGTGGGTTCTTGGTGGAAATTGATGATCAAATAATGAAACACAATTTTCTTATAAATATATCTTATATAAATAATAGTGGAAATAGAATATATACAAGCAAAATAATTAAATATAGTAGAAAAAAAGCACGCAAAAGTGTGTTTCATTAATGCTTTTCGATTACATAAGGCAATAACGATGCTGCTGATGGATGATAACAAGAAAACGCTCGGTCACTAGAAACCTAATTTACATCGCAGGCTCGGTAGCTGGAGGTCGAGCGATTGAAACCTACGCGATCTGCCAATGACTCAAGCCATACACAAAAATGGGGACAGACGAAGTTTTGCAAATAAATAAAAGATCTGACACACGACAGACCATTTATAATCACCTCTACGGATGCCGTTACGGATAAGGATTTATTTATTCTCGCTTTCAAAAGAGATTAGAGTTAGAATGTGGGTTTGAACAAATATTCTCTAGAACTTGTAATGCTTATTTAGTAATTTGCGATGTAGTAATTTATGATCTGAAGATAATTCAATAACTTATCAAGACGAAGACAGATAGAGATGGGTTATGTTTTTTGAAAGAAATTCTATTAACTGCAACTTTTATTACACCAATTTGTACATCACAAGACGAGAAATCATAATAAATTATGATCAAGAAACTGGTGAAGACGAACAGTTAACAGAATTAAGGCAATGAAAATTAGAAAGAGAAGCTAATGTCAACAGGTGAGTCCCTTCGCGCTTCCTATTGATGACATCATGTGACATACGTGGTTTATTCAGTAGCAGTAATGGGCTGTTCGTATGTGACTCACGTGGACACTATCGATAAAAAACATTTAAATACCACACCACTTCCAAGAAGGCTCGAATGTTGACTTTTGTGGAACAGGTAAAAAGTTATAGTGGTTGAACAGTGAACACTGACAATTGGCGAGTATTTTCGTATTCGTATTTCGTAGGACGATGCCAGGTAGGAGCATATTTTCTTGCCAATACCTCGATCGTGGGAATCGTAGACACAATAGATAATCAATTATTATCTTGGGGTTTGATGGGTTAAACCAAAATCTGGAGCTTGAGAAAGTTATTATTTATTAATTCAATGATCGTCACTATGTAGCTTGTATAAAAAACTCTGAAACGTTACTGCAAATACTGTAAGAAAACAATATATAAGGTATGATGTTCACCACATACCAACTTCGTCCGTTATAGCATCGTCAGCCCTTGGACAGTCAAACAATAGTAAATTAAGCCAAATACCAATGCGTTAATTAACAAGGATCGTCGTTAATCGTTACGTCTTGTGAGTCACATGTGAGTCATCGTCACTAATCAGTAATCACTAATTGTTTGCACATGATTGTGCGCAATACGCTAGTCTCGTGAGTATGGTTATTATGCAGTGTCAATCATTACACTGTTTTCTTCGGACCAATTAAGTATTAACTGAACGAACCTCACAAAGTATTTTTACTACTGCGCGGCGCGCGCTTTTCCTTTTTCCTATTGCTTTGTTACGTCTCAACCTGAAACTTTATTTAGTTAGTAACTTTATATTAATCTCAGTATGATTTAAAGTTTAACTTTATATTAATCCTATCCTCAATATGCTTTAAAGTTTTAACCTTAATGTTAATCCAGGGTTATATTATGTAACTTTTGTTCCTCGTATTTTGTGATAGAAAAGGTATGATATATTTTTGCATTGGCGCATCAATCTGTCGAATTAAAATGAGACATATTATATGTATATGTACATTGTACATCAGTCAATAAAAATATTAGTAATTATGTGTATGTTAGAAACAACTAATAACTTCATCCTATCTTATATTATAATATAAAAATACAATCTTAAATAAAAAAATACAATTTTTTATTTTTTTTTTATTTTAATCGGTCAAGTGCGAGTTGGACTCGCGCACGAAGGGTTCCGTAAACTTCCGTACCGTTATAGAGCAAAAATAGGCCAAAAATTGTGTTTTTTGTATGGGAGCCCCCCTTAAATTTTTATTTTATTTAAATATTATTATTAATTATTATTTATTAAAGTATACATACAAATTTCAATTGCCTACCTTTTGCCATTATTGATGTCGAGCAAAAAAGGCCGAAAAAATCACGTTTGTTGTATGGCAGCCCCCCTTAAATATTAATATTATTTTGTTTTTAGTATTTGGTGCTATAGCGGCAACAGATATACACAATCTGTGAAAATTTCAGAAGTCTAGCTGTAGTGGTTCTTGAGATACAGCCTGGCGACAGACAGACAGACGGACAGACAACGAAGTCTTAGTAATAGGGTTCCGTTTTTACCCTTTGGGTACGGAATCCTAAAAATGGATTTTCAAATGCGTTAGTCGTGCTAAAACTCGAAAACGGCTGAACGGATTGGTCTGATTTTAGTCTTAAAATATTCGTAGGAGTCCAGGGAAGGTTTTAAAGTGACACGAAGTTCACCGGGACAGCTAGTCTTTGTTAAAAAATCAGTTCGTCCAAAGTCAAAAACTCATCAAAACCAGTATAATATATATATATATATATATTATATCCTAATTCCTAACTAGTATCCGCTTGTATTTTTTACTCCATGACTTCACCAATGAAGTCATACTGGAACATTCATTGTATGAACAGCATTGTTACTTCATACAAAGTGCTCTATACAAAAATTCACATTGTCACACAATAGTCACTGTCAGACTCATACAGTCAAACTTCATTGACAGTTCACTACTAGAGCGTGAAGGTCGACCAGATAATACATGTGAACATATCATATTATACTAAAATGAATATTATAATATACATAATTTTATTAATAATTAGTACTGAATACTGATAACTGAGCAAAATGTCTAAAGTCTGGTCGTCAGATTATATATCGAAAACCGAAATTAGGACTTTGTGTGCGTGTGAAGATAACACAGACTAAGTACAGAATATTTCTCTGTATCCAGCAACCAGACTTTAGACTTTAGTAACAAAGTAACAACTATCAGTAAGATAAATAAGGACTATGGCCCAGAATGAGTAAATATGCTCCCGTATGATCCATTTCCTACACATGCGGGTACATTCGATCCTAGTAGAGAGATCCTAGACAATACAACTTGCACAAGCTGCAGACTATTCAACAGCACGCTTTAGCTAACATTCAATGCGAGCTATGTATGCTATCCAAGGATAGTCGTATATCTAGGTACGCTTCTAACAATACTGTGGGTTTTTTAATGAAAGAATTTTAAAGCAATAAGACTATCTATGGTCCAAATTTCAAGCCACGACACGACTCACAAAGATAGAACATTTGATAGTCAATATTAAGTTTCGTGGCACGTCTCTTGCTTTAGATCACACATAAGCCTGCAAAGTGAATAACCGACAGTACAAATATAGATCACCCTCCTCGCGACTGCGCCACGGGCAAAGAAAATATACATGCCACCGGCCCGGCCTCGGCCCACGGTCAAGCGGTACTAAAGCCGCCAACCCACCGCGGCGCACGCTGTGCACGGCCACGCGCACGCGTGGACGTGCACGAATGTATTTCTTTGACTTGAGTCAATTCGTGCGTAGCATGTCCGTGGGTTGCAGTGGACACAGTCACATAATATATTTTCTAACAAAGCGAAGCTTGACGCACGTGCGTAGTCTCTCCGTGCGCCGCGGTGGAATGGAGCCCTAACGCTCGCGCTAGCACAAACACTACATACAAACATACGTACACACATCAACTGGAGATGCAGAACTTGGTAACAAACTTTGTTGCATAAAGCCTTAGAACTTAAGTCTTCAATATCTTTTGACAAGTCTAGATATCGACAGAAAACATGCGAATGTTGCTTGGTCTTCTTATAGCAAATGAATATTATAATCTCGCATAACTCAAATCCAGAGACTAAAGTTATATTATGTAGATATGATCACCGGAAGCCGGAAGGTCCTATTCATGAAGAACAAGTTTGTCATCACTTATCACACAGACAGACTGACCTGACTGACAGAATTTATATTTAATAGCAATAAAATAATAACTATAAGTATGTAGTTAACTTCAAAGTAACATTTCCTGTAGAAAATACTGAATGGCGCATGATTGCAATTTGCAGCACAGCATGAATTAGTCATGTTGCCAGTTTTCCACTGAAAGTTTTAGCCAACCGTTATAGTTAATTTACATGTTTTATTGCGGAAATAGTAAGACTTGTACAAGCTACTAAATTTTAAAATGTTACCGAATTACGCTACAACTTTTTGCAATTTTAACTTGTTTTGTTTTGTAATGTGGAATAAACTACTTTTTTGCCGAATCTAATAAGAGGAACTTTTGATACTTATAATTATTGTAATTTAACCAGAATTAGACTGTGTATTAACATTTAAATGGAACTTTACAGATTAATACAATAACCACTAGATAATCAGTAATCACTAATCAGGCATCAACTTATCGGTTATAACTTATAAGTTATAAGACTTATATAAGTAATTTCTACAGTTTTATTATATGTATAGATCACGGAGCCGTCTGCTCATAAGAAGACGGATGATGATACGTCATATCAATATCACAATTCACAGGGCTGTCAGCGGTCACATTAATCACTAACAGTAGTATTTAACACTAAAATTCCGCAGGTATTATACATTGTTACGTTAAAAACTAGTTAAAAAGTAGCCTATAGCCTTCCCCGTAATCTTTTCTGACTATAACTGGACAAATCAAAATCTGTCAGGCAGTCCACAAGTCAGGCAAGTAGGGATTCATGTTTCAAATCCATCATCATTAAGTACTGGACAACAAATTAGGGAAAATAAGCAGTATAAGAGACAAGACTACTTTGATTATGATCATGGTAACCCTACCATATCAAAACACTTACTATGCTAGACGGTCACCACTCACCACCCACACAAAACGTGTTCAGCACTAATTGTGCTCATTATCGTCTCTTCATGGACTAACTCATCGATCTGTCATAGATACAAGCCTAAAGGAATGTATAGAAACTACTGTGAACCATTTCTCCAGCTTTCTAAAACATTTTAACAAGTTTTTTTTTACCAAAAATTTTGCATTTATATATCTATGTTTACAACAGGTTGAATTAATGAATATTTTATTTTAAAAAAAAACAACACATTTTACACTAGTATTTTTATACATAGTTCCACTCAGTGAATAATACTTATCATAGCATAATAGTCAAAATAACCATTACATAAGCCGGCCTAGCATACGCCAACGAGATATCTCACTCTCGAGATAATTAAACACTACTCGCCTCATAATGTCAAAATCTCGACATTATCTCGACAAAACTCTATAAAAATGTATTATTTCGATGATAGGTAGATAGATCTACGCGAGAAAAAATGTTTGTCATGCTAGGGTCAATAGAGATGAAGATACAAAGTCAAACTATCAAACATCGAGAAACATGTAGAGAGAGATATCTCGTTGGCGTATGCTAGGCCGGCAGATTTCATAAAATTTCGATGCAACAAAAATGAAATGGCTTTCAGCCAAGCTAGGCTCAAATCTCTAAGCACTCTCCCTCCTACGTAGTGCTGTCTGAAGCGGTGGGGAAGTGGGTTCATGTTCGTAATTCGTGTTACTACAAGTACAAGGGGAATAGTTGTAGTCTATCTACATGGCGCATCTGCAGATGAAGAATAACAAAAACAGGAGAATGTAAAAATGATGTCTAAGCATTTTACTGTAACAAACACGTTTGCTCAGCTGAGAAATATTGTATTGAGATAAATATATTTGGCTTTTAAAAAAACTAATAAAATTTCACGTAAATTGACTAAGATATAAATGTAAATAAAGACATAATTTATACAGAGAAAAACGAAATCTGAGATGTATAATCCAATAAAATATCTCGTGCACACCATAAATAAATATTTTGGAACGCTTTGCGCTGTCGTTGACCTAGTTAGTTGCACTGCCCTATCGGCAGTCATTACAGAAATAGCTGCTCCTATCTAAGTATAACCTGTTTTTATATTTCTGTACATTTCCTGTACCACTACATCATCAAACAGACGGATACAATTAATCACCGCTATAAAATCTGACACACATTTATTATCTTTTGTCTCTCTACCTTTTTTACCTTTAGTTTCTTTGTTTTCGTGATGTTGATGTATTACTAATGCTCGTGGGTCTCAATCAACTGTACGTTTTTTGTCTCCTCTTAATTATTAATTATCTTTGGAAGTTTTCTGATTATCCATCGAGATTCGAGAAATAAAATAATTTTTGTTGAAGTTGAAAGTGCCAGATTCCTATTTTCAGTTGTCTTTGAATTCTCCTTTTTCAGAGCACGGAGGTTTGAATCCAACGCGATGTGAGTTCCACATAGATAGAGATTAGAGAAGTATTTTATACAATATCTAAATAATGTAGGATTCTGTTTGGTTTATTAGGATGACTTTTTCTCAGCTAGAAGTTAGTACAGATTATACTTCCGAGTTCTGTGTAACAAAGAGTTTGCTGACATAACAATTTAGTTATCAGTTATCACGCAAAAAAATCTTAGGAAATAATTTGTTTCAAACCCAACACTCAAGCTCAGCGTTTTTCATCTCGAGCGTAATGGTCAACATAATCGGCTTATATCGGCCGAGGGAATTACTGTCCAAACTAGTTCTTAGCACACGCACACAAATGTCGACCTAACGCTTTCAAATTGAAGGCCTATTGTCGCCTAGCCGGCAGAAAAGCCCTTCCAGACCGCAGGGCAGTTTGCGGCAGTCGGCAGACGTAGTACAGAATTAGCATGAACAAGCAACCCTTTTAGGCTTTTACGACGAACGGCAGCCATTTTGGAACTTGTCCCTTTTAAAAAAGGAACACGTCAAAGAGATTTTCATTTATATTTAGGTAGTGAAGATAATATTTCTGAAACATGTGCCGACTTTATGGTTAAATAAAAGATAAGTAAAAAGTTCTTGAAGTAAGTATATCACCAATTTTCTGACTAGTCAGAATACTAAAGTAGTAACAGTCTCACCCCGTGGTGGTAAGGACCTGAAGAACTTGTGTTACGGGTACCAGGCACCAGTAAATTTAATACTTGAAATCCATGACCCAGGAACATTGAAAACGACTTTGAATGCAATACGCTCAACCACTGAGCTACAGAAGTCGTCAACTGAAGTTATCCAGCAATTGGCACACAGATGACGTAACGGAAGTGGCCTTTATCACGCGGCTGATAGCCCAGTGGCCGCCGCCAAGGTGACTCACCAGGTCAGCCCACGCCACCAGGCGACCAGACAATGTCAGAGAAAGTCACAACCATGTTCCTACCGACTGTGCTTTTAACAAGAAGCCGTAACAAGACATTCCACTCAAAGGAAAAGGGAGCAACAATGACATTATAAAACCAAAATATGTGATGACATATCCAAATGTTACGTTTGACGTTTCCGACGATAAAATATCATGTATGACGACATACTCTAGACTAGACGAAGACTAGATGAATCTTACTTATTATAGAATATTATCTTACTCAAAAAATTCAAAAAAACACCTCACGTAATAATTGTGGACACCGATTATAGATCAAGTGCAGTCAGTAGAGTAGTCTGAAAGAATTATGTTTTCTCTTTGCAATCGTGATTTGTGTCTTAACTGCGCACTCAGAGTGGAACATTAATCACCTAAATCTAATTAATTCAAAATGTTGACATAAGCCTCATCATTGAATCATAATTAAATGTCCGAGTGCGGCACTCGGCAGTAAGTCCCATTCTTGTCTAAAAAGGCCAGTTACAGTATTTTTGGTCGCGATCAAGGTTCACCTTCGCAATCTTTTCACCTACTGGCATTCTAAAAGATTTTATGTTCCTAAATTTATATTAGCGGACACTTGACGGATGGTAACAACAACATAGTATGACATATTATGCGCAGTAACAATAGGTCGTCGACCCCGGTGGCTCGACACGTGAACATGGATGTGAATAACAAGAACACGGCAAACTAAAAACTGACAGTAAATTATTCATACAGCCAGGGGAAGTGTTCTCTATTTGAGACTAGGACGTTCTGAACATAATAAATAGAATTCAGGAAACTGAAAAATATAAGGGAATAAAGTTTTAAACATAACTAGTAAGTAAAAACACCGTGTTCATAGATAAACATTGCAAAAGCACCAAATAAGGCATATATTAAGCACAATGACCTAAAACAATTACAAGTTTTAAAAAGCTATGGAAATTTTAAATACCTAATGGAATCTTTATGTCCTACAAATATAAAATAGTAGTTAAGTAAAACTGTTTATGTACTTATTAGTAATCTGTAGGAAAGAATCATTAGCATGATAAGTTTTAGACATCGACGGACTTTGTTATAAAAAAAAACAAATCTATTTAGCATATACACGTAAAAATAGAATGATTGCAATCTGTAACTTGCGCAAATCAATTCGATCATTAACTAGCTGATCAATAACAACAGTAAAATATAGGTCGCGGTATGTACACTAGAATACTCATTGCGCAATGGTTCGACACGTTTCAGAGTTTGATGAATGGTTGATAATAATAATTAGTTATGACTTGCAAAACGCTATCAGCTATGTATAGTATTCTAAACCTAGCTATAGCTTGAAAAATAAATCATGTTTAATGCAAACTGCAAGGTAGCTGAAGCATCTGATGGTTTGGAAGCTTATTGACAGTAGACAGTAACAGTCAACAATCTGTGGTCAACAACGACATTGAAAAGATAAACTTTTATTAAAACTCTGAGAAACCAGGCATACATAATATTATATTGACAGGACAAAACCTTTAAAGCTTAATTAAGTAGTTTGGATGCTTTATAACAAAACGCGTAACTTGGAATACGTCGATGACAACATTTGCAGCGGACTTCATTAAAAAAGATTATATCACAAGAAAACGTTTCATGCAAATTCGTGTACCGTAAGCGACCCCAAAAACATAACTGCGTCAGCCCACATTTCCGGTACAATGTAAATATACAATTTTACACAAAGGCCACATTCATACCAGCGAAATTATGTCGCGATGAATCGACGGAGAATTATTGGCAAGATCTCTATTTATTTATGTAGCATAATATATTCTGCTTTTATTCTTTCTCGCATTAAAAGCAAGAGACTCTCGCATCAAAAATAATAACTAGCTGGTAGAGTTATATTTTATGCGTCATTTTGTTTTGCAAAATTGGCAACTCTTGCATCTCAGCCAGAGTCATGATTGGTCTCTCGCTGGCGAGTGGCGCTCTGACCGAAGCGATACCAATGATAAACATTGGCTTGGCTACTTCAGCTTCATTACTGTCAAAACATCCAAGCTCATACATCTCCTGCATCGCAGTATCGTCCGTATAAACCATAAAGTTAATATACCTGCGTGATAAAAAGAGACGTCTGATACATGACAGCAGAACTCTTTTTTTGACGTCCAGTCGGCACGTATCGGCACGTTGACAATTTAATCTCATAGAATTCAAGTTCAATCATGCTTGTGTAAGTGTATAGTGTAATACGTACACATTCCGCTAGGTATATTAACTTTATGGTATAAACGTTCCCTTACTTGGCCAGTATTCATGTATTCCTCGTCACACCAGTGCTGACGACATTTTGTAATTCACAAGCCACATACTGGTGTCTTTTAAAACGATGTAGATGCTATCTATATTCTATAGTAGCACAGTATACTATACTAGCACTATCAGTCTTTGACAATCGATCTAATAAAGTTGGACCAGTATCCCAAGATACCAATTGCAATATTGATTCTGATAATGTTAGACGGTAGACCTCAAATTAGTCTAAAGCCTTTAAAAATGTATATTTTCAACGACAAAAACAATTTGAGCAATGACAAAAACGACAAAAATAATAATAGCTCCCGCACCGATTTCGGTGACGGTGGCCAGTTTCATTGAAACCAGGCCAGCTACGCAGGAGTAATTTTATAGTGCCCAAGTGTGTGCGCAGTACACAAGAGCACTCTCTATTCCTTTACTCTCGTAACCCAGTGGGACGGCGCGGCAGACCGACACGACTGGCGAGAGATCAGGCGCAGGACCGACTTTTTACATGCCCATCCGACGCATGGATCATCTTACTTGTCAGACAATCAGGTGATCAGCCTGCATTGTCCTAACCAAACTTGGAAATATCATGTTTCCAACGCGGGAATCGAACCCACGACCTCCGAGTCAAGAGCCGCACTCTATACCACTAGACCACGGAGGCGTTAAAGCAATGCAATGGTCGAACTACAACAGTCTAGATTCTAGAATCTAGATTGGCCACTGAAAACTCTATATGTAACTAGTTCTAAAATCTAAATAAACGGAATTCGATCCGACTTGTGTCCAAAATACATTATGTATAATGTAGTTCATATAACATTAAAAGAATACGAAAATAACTACCAAATGATACAGATTCCGGCGTCGAATCGAAATAAACTTAGAATTTCTTGGAACACAATGTGGTATTTTGGTTCTATGACGATACAGACGCGACGGAGCAAGTTTTGTTGCTGTGACTGACGCAAATTAATAGTAAACCGGACTCCGGAGTACCAGCTTGGGGGGAAAGTGGTTTTGAGAGGAAAGGAGGAATGTCGATTTACAAATTATGGCTGATGGAGGAGGGAAATTGCTAAGAATCGCCAAATCAGTATTGTACTGACCATTGACCAATCACACCAATGTGACGAATTGATTACCGGTTGGAATGTTTCCTTGAAGCTTTGTTAGATTGACATATTGTATTCTATGTAAGCTAAGCGCAGTACGTCAGTAACAATGCTAAAAGATAAGCCCACAATCCACACCTTAAGAGAGTGTATTAAAACAACAATTTCACTAGCCAAAAATCGGAAAGATAGTGGTGGTAAATGATGATGTTTATTATTGTTCAAAATTCCGAAAATAGTCGTAACTCGTAGTCGAGACTCGAGTGTAGCCTAGACTCTAGAGAGTGGAGTAGAGTAGATATTCAGGATGTTACAGACAAAACTGATGATGATTATGTAAGAAATTGAGTTTTCGCAGTTTCCATTGAGTGTTTACATTGACGTTTTCCAACTGGACGCCCGTCCGCGTCGCCATGTGAATAACCGAACGTCGCAACCGCCCGCCTCGCTTCTCGGAACACTGCACTTGTGTCTGACAACCTACAAAATAAATACACTTTCTACACAACCGTCGTCACTTATGCAAATGCGACTCTACGTTATAACTTTAAGGTTGAATATTGATCGAGCGTGCGGCAGTTGGGCTGTTATTCCGCTGAGGACGGATGCGTCACACAGCGAGTTCATCGTGCTAAGCTCCGCCGCACACTATAGTATAGTCTATAGCGACTATAGCGTTGTTCGACTATAACTATAGCTATACGTCGTATAGTGGACGTATTTGTGCTGTTGCCACTCGCCTGAAGGTCGCTCGCTCTAGCTATAGATATGGCGCGGCGCTAGTTCCTATTATGAGTTGGATTTAGCTTTTTTACGGTTTAATAAGCGTCGTGAAATTTATAGCGTGTTTCGATGTAGTCCGCGCTATTTTTAGAGTACTTACAGTTACATTTTAGTGTGTTCCCATAAAAATATATTTTAAATGTCTTTTATGGCAATACGCTAAAAGTCCCCAAACTTTATAAATTAAATATTTATTTCAAAGGCTAAACTGCGACTCACATAACTAAACCTCAAACCTACATAAAAAGCGAGAATCCCAGAACGATTTCACTCATTACAGTGAGAAAAACCAGGGTAATTTATCTGAACGAATGGACGTACCTAGAGGACGATAAGTAAGAGATGTTTGGAGATATCTTGGGATTACTATCGCCCTCTTCCCCCTCTCCCCCCTGCACCCACTTTCAAACACCCTGTACTGACCCCTCTTACTCTAAAACTGTTACTGCCTCAACAAGGTTTAAAGGATTTGGCCAATATTGAACTTGAGAAATATTACGTTTATTAGTGAAGAAATTATTACGATATTTGATTTGGTATTTCATTAAAACACACTACATATTTATTAATAAAGATCTAACTAGACTTTTGAACAAGACTATTGTATGTTATGTTAGTAAAAAATTAAAAGATAATAAAAAATGTAAAGGTCGAACTCATAAAAAAATAATGACAGCGTAAAAAGTTATGGTTACAAACTAAAGAAATAAAACTTCTTTTTCCTCGTGGAATTTTGGCGTATACGTAAATTTACCTCTCCACTGACGATATTTGAAATCTAAAGCTTGTGTGATCTGTAAGTATGACATCGACGATCCAAATTCCAACTCTCTCGTCTCTACATCTTACTTTCAAATCTGCGTACCTATAGGCTATAATAATACTTATATTTAAAGCATTATAAATATAATTCTGCTCTATGATTACTGATTGTTATTGTCATAACATAATTTGTATACAAATTACAACCAAGGAAAACCCTAAACCTACTTCAAAAGACAATAATATGTAATTTCCGACCTTGGCATGACTACGAGTCGTATGTTCTTACATAACGTACTATAATTATTGTGTCGGGTTAAAAATAACGTACTTCAACTGTAGCCAGTAACTACAGAGTATCACGAGACACAGTCTTTGCGAAGGATTAGATAATAACTCTATTATATGTAGATACGTAGTTAAATAGTAAAGTCAAGGCGTAAATACATGTATGATGTAACCTCTATATTAATATGTTAGGTACATATGAATTATGAAAGAGCAGACAAAATCAGATGTAGATTTATGCAGACCTAAAGAACCATTCACATAACGAAAATCATCGAAAAATTATCTCGACCTCCATAGAACCATTTACAGGTAGAGGTCGAATCATGGGGATATGCACTAACTAGCTTTATTTTGTAACAGAGCAACCAACAATTTAGGCACTTTATTTGCATAAAAATACTACAACATCTCTTATACTCTATTTAATTTTTTAATCTAGCTCAAACCTGCTCTATGTGTTGCTATTGATAATGCTGTCATATTTTTCGACCTACCAAATTACTCACTGGCGCAACCGTATGTTGAATGAATCTACCAGAAGTTCATAACTTTATCGAAGCTACTCTGGTCTCTGAGTTGTATGTACCAGAAATCCAAAAGTTTACAGAAGCTACACTAGACTCTGAGTTGTATAGTTATCAGGAGTCCAGAATTCTATGGTGGTTTTTAGTGGCAGTGGTAATTGACAGTGGTCAATGGTACTCACCATCGCGTGTCAGAAGTTAACTGACGCCACATGCTCCCGCCCCACACCCCGCGGCTGCCATGGCCTCACTAACACTACCTAAAAACGTGAACACTAGTATTAGTGCACATGTCTTTACTCTTTGCTCATTTTAACCTTTTTACAACTTTAGTCTATAACTTTGTTCAGAAACCGGAATTACGGATATTATTAGACTTTGAATCAAAAGAAATATAGTTATAAGGTAAATTCTACGTTAAGGCATCTCAGTTCTGTCCAATGTTAAGCTATATAAATATAAAAGTGGATTTTCAAATGTGTTAGTCGCGCTAAAACTCGAAAACGGCTGAACCGATTGGGCTGATTTTAGTCTTAAAATATTCGTAGAAGTCCAGGGAAGGTTTTAAAGTGACACGAAGTCCACCGGGACATCTAGTACTTACTAACTAAAGAAATAATATTTGAATTATTTCCCCGAATGACTGAGTGATGAGACATAGCTAATTTTACAGTAATTTTAGCTTTCATTACAACAGACTTCAACGTAAAACCTGGATAAAATAAAGAACCTTTCACCGAACAGGATATAGCCAGCAAAGTAGTAATGCCACGAAACAGGCGGCCTATCCAATTACAGTACTATGAAGCCATACACAGACATACAATACCCGCACTGTTGCAACAAACGGTTGCTCTGCATCCATTCACTTGTCATTTTAAAATAGAAGATAGGATCTACCTTTTGACGAAAACCAGCGGACCCTAAAACTTCTAAAAGAAATCCTAAACATTTCGCTCGGAGCACTAACAATGAGGAAATCTGCGTCGAAAAGCGCCTATTGTGTGTAAAAATCGATGACGACATCGGAGCACTTTCTATTTTCTAAACCTAGGTTTTGGACTTTTATGTTAACAGCACTGTTATTTGTTAAAATCGTCGTAAATCCCTATCAAAACCGATATAATAGAGACTTTAAATTTCCCATTACAATTAATATTATGTCCCATTCAGCAGAGATCTGACAAATTCCAACTACTATAATATTATGTTCAAAATCGCTAAAGTCTTTTTATGACATCACAAATCCCATGGCCCCCTGCAGTGATCTGACGAATGATCCCATCATCACGGCTGGCAACGACCCCATAAACACCTGACACCACCCACGCGACTGTCCTTGGTTTATATTAGACCCGGTCTTCAGTTTTACACACAATACGTTACGTCACGCCTTTGGAATTATGGGGTCCAGAAATACAATTTCTGTTATAAACATAAGGAAGCTTATAGAGCCTCAGGTTTTATTACATCAAAGACTTGCAAATAATAATAAGTTTAATGAATACTTTGATCCTAAATTCTACTGATAGCATAACTTTTTGTATTTACTGTAATATAATCAAGCACAAGACGTACCAATTTCTTACAACTTTTTGCCTCGTCTCCAGTTATTTTGTTTGAGTTTGGGGGACTGAGGAGTGAGGATGTTATCTAATGATTTTTCTTTATTTTAGTCATCCAAAGTCACCTTTCCAGTCTGAAGCATCTGAGTAAGCGTCTCCCAGACGGCTCAAAAACAGATTTCCGTTACCTCCGCAATAATATTGTTTTTGGAACCACTTGTGTTGGCTTCCAACCCACGACTTACAGAGAATAGAGATTTAATATGTCTCAGACATCGGAATTTATTCTTAATAAAGATTTATAAGGAAGTGCTTCGGTCGTTACAACTTCTCCAATTATCTTCTATCCAGGCCTTCGATAACGAAGAATAAGTTGAAACAAACTCGATATCTAAATGAAAGTTGCATCATCTATGAGTGAACTTTGTTTTCATTAATTTACTACTATTAATTGACCTGTTAAAGTATCATTCATTAGTGATTTCAGACACAGACTTAAAGGCTTTAATTTTAGACAATAATCTTTAGAGGCAATGAAGACCATTTTGTGATTTTTTAAACTCTTTGAAAAGCCGTAATTTGGGCTTATCTGGGTCTCACTTTTGGACCCTTTCTTCCCAGTTTATTAAATACAGAATTTATTTAGTCCTATAACAAATCTGGCCTAAGTTCGTGATCCCTCTGACATATTTTGGACTTTCGCCTGTCGTGCTTGCGGGGTATTTAGTGTCCGCTCGTCCTATTAGGCTACGATGAAAATTCTAAGGTAGACTTTAAGTGCTCTAGGTAAACATTAGTTCGGTTGCTTAATCTCCATCAACGCTTAATACATCGTCTTTTCACAGACTTTTCTGTGACCACAATGACCTATAATAGGAGTCCTATAGGTCATTGTGTAATGACTAATGGGTAACCACTCTAGATAAACGCTCTTGCAGATATCAAAATGCTTTATGCCATGTAATTAAAGAAAGATGTGAGGCAGGCATGGCACAGGGAGTAGAGCTAACAAATAAACAGAAAAGTCTGTGAAAAGACGATGTATTAAGCGTTGATGGAGATTAAGCAACCGAACTAATGTTTACCTAGAGCACCTAAAGCCTACCTTAGAATCTTCATCGTAGCCTAACTGAAAGTGGTTTAATATTAAGGAGAGGAAGTTGTTTGTTCCTCGGATCCTCTCCATCCATCATTGTCTTCGGATTGAATGTGGATTATAATTCCTAACGAATCACTTCGGATCCTGGAAACCCGCCAAGCGGCCGACGAGATAAAATTGTAACGTACAAAAATACCGCGACACTTATAAAATCGGAATCAAAATTAAAGGACATTTATTTTCACAATCCTTGTTATTCCGAACAAAAATACATAAAAGTTCTTATTTAGAGGTAAACGTGTCGATATTTTTTGTTGGCATTTTGCACAAGGCAAGTGAGAAGAATTTACCACAATATGAGGTTATCTTGAAATACCTATTAATAATAAGTCGTTCAGCTACATCCAGCTAGGTCTTCCCTAGAAAACCATTCGAGGACTACCAGTCTTTAAATTAATAATAATTCAAATTATTTATTAAGCATACAATAATATACACTACTCACTGCACTAGTATAAAAGCTAGGTAGCATAGTACGTAATATCTAACCCGTATCTGAAATTAGGTATAAATTACTATAAAGTAACATTAAGTATAGTTCAAGTTATAAAAGTATTTCACTCTAACTGTACACTGTATTAATTTACATCAAGATAATATTTTTTATCGTGAGAGAATAAATTGTTTTAAAGTAGTGTTTCCTGTCAATTCTGCTAGATTTTTGTTGCAGATATTTCTAAACTGGGTTATAAAAATTGTTGGATAACAATTTTATTTCTGAAGTGAAATGCAATTCTCATAAAATTAGAGAAATTGTTGATACTTTAGCAAACATATATATGCATAACAACAAAAACATTACTCACAGGATAATTTTAAAGGAAGGAAAACAAATTAACATAATATATTAGATAGATGGTCAGACAAGATAAAGTCAAAAGCTAGCAAAAGAATGATTTGATTGTATCAGTTGCCTACTAGCTATAATAAAAAGACAAACCTACACTATTTCTGCCGACTACTACATACTACTCCAGCGGACTGGATCTATAAAACTTTAACTAAAGAAAAAACTAGTCAGCCCTAGGAGAAGACGAGACGAGCACTTCGACCTTGGCTCTACCACATCCTGTATCAACACCGAGATGACGACAAGATACCGCCATTATTAAATCATTACGCGTTGTAGACTAAGGAATATAAATTAGCAGTCACCAACTCTATCCTATGACCTATCACAAATCTGGTAGTAATTTTGTCTACAATGTTACTACATATTAATATAAATCCTTTTCAGGAATCAGGCCACTACTTCTGACAATTTGCTTCATGAAATACAGGTGAGTAATATTTTTTAAGTCACATTTTGAGAACACAAAAAATAAATAGTTGGAGACAATCATGCCATAGAAGAAAAGATTTCAGATGGAAGTAGACGCCAGAGAAACTAAAGAACTAGTTTTACGAGCATTCCATATTCATGTTGATACCCGATATATATATTTTATGCACATAAAATAAAACCTAAAACCAAAGTAAAGTAAACTAGACCCATCCGACGGGTTTGACTTGAATACGAAATTACATCGACTTCCTTGCTTTTTGCCGGCTGAATTTTAATATTTTTATATCGATGCATCAGAAATACATTATGCATTTTGTGGTGGTTGCGGGAGTGGGGACAGAACCGTGGGCTGCGAGGAATATTAATACTGAAATCAATCACCATTCACCAGGGTACATAATGATCATCCGGGCTGTCTAGACTCTAGAGAATAAAGATACATTGTCGTAATAAGAACTTATTACTGTTTTAAAAAAGTATATTAAATCAGTTGTCAACGAGCTGGCGTTTGAATAACATAACATGGTGACAGCGGAAAAATAAAATATTTTAGAAATTAAATAAGGCGCTTACATTTCGGGCAAATTACGGGCAAAGTAATAAGAAGTAGAGTTACAAGTATGGAGCACGCTCGCCCGCCGCCAGAGCTCTGTTTAGGAGGCAACTCCGTCAGCCGAGCTGACGCGTGGAAAAGGTGGATTACCCAGTTCCACCTTTTCACGAAGGCTTCAGGGATGCAGAAGGAGGAGAGCGGAGTACAGGTCTGTCTGCTGTTAAACCTCATCGGTCCGGAAGGGTACGATATTTATGAAACTTTCAAATTTGCAAATGAGTCGGATCGAGACGATATTAAGATTTTGGAGAAAAAATTTAATGAATATTTTGGAATTAAGAAAAACATTATAGTCAAAAGATATAGTTTTTTCACGAGATGCCAAGAAACTGGTGAAACTATAGACCAATACATTACGGCATTGCGACTTTTAAGTAAACCGTGCGAGTTTAAGGACCTGGAGGACGAGTTGATTAGAGATCGTATCGTGTGTGGCATTAGCAATACGACGCTCCGCGATCGTCTGCTGCGGCATGAAGACCTGTCTCTCGATTCAGCTATTTGCATCTGTCAGGTCGAAGAGGTGTCGCAGGAGAGTAGCCGAATGCTGCAAGCGGGGCCATCTCGCGTGGACGGCGTGAACGCACGTATGGTGCGTTTCGGCAGCGGCGGCAGCAGTGGCGCTAGCAGTAGCGGTACCAGAGGAGGCCGCGGCGGACAGCGGAGCTATCCACAGCGGGAGGACCGGGACGCAGCCGGCGGTGCAGACGCCGGTGTGCCGCGACGACGGAGCTTCGCGAAGACGGCTACGTCATTGCGTTGTCGTCGATGTGGAGGCGGGTGCAGGCACGTTGGCGAGTGCCCCGCCATAGGTAAACAATGTTACATATGCAATAATGTTGACCATTTCTCGAAAATGTGTAAGTTACGGAAAGTACACAATATTGAATTAAAAGAGCAAATGTATGACCAACAAATTTCGGACGCGGAGGCTGGGGAAGAGTTGTTTACGATATCATCCTTAGATGATATTGCTGAAATTAATTGTGTATCGGAAGATTGGAGTGTAGTTTTATATAGTAAAAATGGGTCTGAAAGGTTTAAATTAGATTCGGGGGCTGACATAAATGTCATTTCTTACGAACGTTTTTTGGACTTAGGATTCGACTTGAGATGTATTAATGTCAATCATAAGATTAAATTGCAATCATATAGTGGTAACTTTATTCCTATAAAGGGTGTAGGTTTTTTAAGATGGTCTTATAAGAATAAAGAATATTGTTTAAGGTTTGCTATTGCGAACATGATCTGTCAAAGCGTGCTGGGATTGCAAGCATGCTTGGAGTTAGGACTTATTAGACGAATTCATGATTTGAGTGTCTCCAATAATGAGGATTTATTCAACGGAATCGGGTGTTTACCAGGCGAGTATCATATTGTTGTGGATAAGGGGGTGTCGCCAGTTATATGTGCACCCAGGAAGGTTCCATTAGCTTTGCGCGACAAGTTACAGGATGAGTTAAATAGAATGGTTAAGTTAGGAATCATAAGAAAAGTTACGCATCCGACACCCTGGGTTAATTCTATTGTTGTGGTAGCCAAGAAAAATGGTAGTTTGCGTGTTTGTTTAGATCCTAGACCTCTGAATAAAGCTATTCAACGTGCACATTTCCAACTGCCTACTTTAAATGAAATCGCTATGAAATTAAAGGGTGCTAAATTTTTTACTGTTTTAGATGCCACTTCAGGTTTCTGGTCTGTTAAGTTGGACGATGAGAGTACAGATTTATGTACATTCATAACGCCGTTTGGGCGTTATCAATATTTGAGGTTACCCTTTGGATTAAATAGTGCACCGGAGATATTTCATGCTAAGGTAAGACAATTATTGGAAGGACTAGAAGGAGTAGATTCTTTCATTGATGATATAATTTGTTGGGGAGCAGATGAGGAGGAACATAATAGGCGTCTAGGTGAGTTATATAAGAGAGCTAGGCAGATTAATTTGAAGTTTAATAAAGATAAGTGTAGGATTTGTGTAACTGAGGTAACTTATTTAGGTCATATATTTAATAAGGACGGAATGCGGGCAGATACTGAGAAAGTTAAAGCTATAGTGAATATGCCAGAACCGGGGGATAAGAAGAGCTTAGAAAGATTTTTAGGCGCTATCAATTATCTATCTAAATATGTACCCAACCATTCAGAGCATATATATCCACTGACTAGGCTGTTAAAAAAAGAAACAAGTTGGTGTTGGGATGCCGGGCATAAGATTGCTTTTGACAAACTAAAATCATTGTTGAGCTCGTCGCCGGTGCTTGCGCTGTATGATGTAGACGGAGAGGTACTACTGTCGGTGGACGCGAGTAGCATTGCGCTGGGCGCTGTGCTCATGCAGGCGGGCCGGCCCGTAGAGTATGCTTCTCGAACACTTACGCAGACGCAGCAGCGTTACGCGCAGATTGAGAAGGAACTGCTAGCTATTGTTTTTGCTTGTCAAAAATTTCATCAATACATTTACGGCAAGAGACACGTTGTTGTTGAGACGGATCATAAGCCACTTGAGAGCATTTTCAAAAAAGCATTAAACGATATCCCAGCACGCTTGCAGCGAATGATGTTAAAGTTACAGGGATATGATTTATTTGTTGTCTATAAGCCCGGCAAATATATGTATTTACCTGATACGCTGTCGCGTGCGCCTCTTCCTGAATTATTAGATGAGGGTATTAGTAACGCTATACTGTGTCAATTAAAAATGGTTATTGAAAATATTCCAATATCTAACAATAAATTAAGTACAATAAAAAAGGAAACGATGAAAGATAAAATGTTGCTTTGTTTGTTGAATTATATTAAGAACGGTTGGCCAGCCAACAAGTATGAGGTTCGAAATGATTTAAAGTACTTTTGGCCTATGAGGGACGAATTGTATAGTGTAGATAGTGTAATTTTTAAAAATAAACAGGTTTTAATTCCAGTTACGTTACAAAATGAAATGTTAAAGATTGTACATGATGGACACTTAGGAATTGATCGATGTAAGAAACGTGCTCGTGAGGTTTTATTTTGGCCAGGAATGACTGATGATGTGGAACAATATGTCAGAAAGTGTAGAGTATGTCAGGAGAATCTAAATAGACCCGGTAAAGAACCAATGATTCCAATTTCAGTACCGAATATGGCTTGGAATAAAATTGGTATCGACATCTGTGAGTATGCGAGAACTAAATATTTAATTTTAGTTGATTATTACTCAGGTTTTGTGGAAGTCTCTCACTTGAGGGATACCACGTCAAAGTCAGTTATAAATATAATGAAGGAGCATTTTGCTCGCTATGGTATTCCAGAAACTGTCATAAGCGACAATGGTCCGCAATTTTCAGGTCGGGATTTTAAAGTTTTTTCTGACGAGTGGGGTTTTGAGCACATAACCTCATCTCCATATTATGCTCAGTCCAACGGTAAGAGTGAGCGGGCCGTACAGATGGTTAAAAAACTAATAAAGAAATCGGTTGAGAGTACGACTGATTTTTATTTAAATTTACTTAGTTACAGAAATACTCCTAGGGATAATTTAGATTCTCCGGCTAAAATGATGATGGGTCGTCGACTAAGGTGTAGGCTTCCAGTGCATCCAGACCTTTTGAAGCACGGTTACTGCTCTGATCAATATAAAAATATTGTTAATAGACAATTAAAATATAAGATGTATTATGATCAGCACACTAAGCCACTGCCAGAATTAAGTGTTGGCGATGATGTAATAATGGTGGAAAATAATAATGAACGAATTCGTGGAAAGGTCATCGGAAAAGCTGAGACCCCTCGTTCTTATATTGTAAAAAATAAAAAAGGAAGTTATCGACGTAATCGCAGGCACTTAATTAGGCCTGTGACAACAAACACAACAGATAACTCTGTTGTGCAAAAGTTTGACAACTCGTGGGAGGAGATAGAATCCGAAGAGGAGAATAGGGACCATGGTTCAATCTATGAACCTTCTGATTTAGAATCAACGGTTGAATTTGATTATTCTCCTCCTCGGACGCGAGGTTGTAAGCAGTGATAGATTTAAAGCAATTTGTTTTATTTTGTTTTATTTTATTTTATTTTATTTAACATACTATTTAGTAATTTAGAATAATCATTTTTGTTTCTTTTATGTATGGGAAGATGTCGTAATAAGAACTTATTACTGTTTTAAAAAAGTATATTAAATCAGTTGTCAACGAGCTGGCGTTTGAATAACATAACACATAACGTTCTACTCATGGTATGTCTCGAGCCTCTGCTAAGCCCAAGCCTCTCCTATACAAATATTTCCGCTAGCTATTATTTTATAAAGTGTGTGATTGTAGTAGTGCATGTTATTTAATGATATTAACTCAATAAGTGTAACAGATATTCGTTGAAAAGCCCAAAAATATTCATAATTTCGAAAAATAAAACTATTGAGTCAAAATAAGTGAATCGTGTTTTCCGTAAGTTAAATATCAGATAAATATTATACAATGATTAAATAAAATATCTTAATTTCATTGGAGTCGTCTTCCGGGAGTGTAATACTTAGTAGAAAACACAGCAAAAAATGACAGCCCGGTCTTAAAGAAAAAATTTGATATAAAATCTGACCCCCTTTTTGGTCCCCTTAGAGGGGTGGGGGGGGGAGTTTATACACCAGATGTTAAGTTGGAAGAAGACAAATATATCTGCGAAAACCGCTTTCAAATCGGATCAGTAGTTTTCGTGTGATAGTGGAACAAACATACAGACAGACAGACAGTCAGACAAAAAATTAACCACATTTTTGGCTTCTATAGCGATCTAGTGGCACCCCCCGCTTATTATTTTTTGAATATCTTTAATGTACAGAATTCACATAATCACATTTCTACAGTTTTATTATATTTTTATTATATATACAGTATAGATTCTAGGAAATACATAATAATGCATTATCTACTGTCTTCCTGTTTATTGCAGGAAGTAAACAAATGACCACTACGAAAACCGCTGGCCCCAGTTTGACAAACTTATTAAAACTCTCCCCAAAACGTGCAAATTCCTCTCAAATGAATGCAAAACATAAATTTCAGCGAGAAGCTTCATTTGAGTGGGAATTCCATGACACAAAATGCGACAAGAATTTCGTTTAACAATTAATTTGAGAAGAATTCACGAAATTCATGCGAGAGATATTTCACCGAAAAAAATATTAATAATTCGAGAGAAAGTTTCGCGAAAAAATTTATTTGAGTATTACGTGTATCAAATTTTTAGAAAGTAATTTCGGTGGCAGCCAAGGCATAGGATTAGGTTGGAATTAAGTTGGGAGTTCTGATCCGCACTGTGCCTGTAGACAAGTGGCAAAACGCTAACGCTAACTCTAGCGTTACAAAATGTATGCGATTTGACATAAGTCATCGCTTCGCTAGCGAATACTAATGTCAAATCCCATACATTTTGTAACGTTAGCGTTAGCGTTAGCGTTTTGCCACTTGTCTACAGGCACTGCCCAGTGAATGCTGAAAACGAATACGATTGCATCATCATTCATCAGCCTGCAGCAGACAAAAGCCTCGAAGACAACTAACGCGGTGTAATTCCACAGTGTAAATAACTACGGTGGTCCAACGCCTTTGAAGTCGAAGAAGTTTGTATACAGTACAATACTAGGAATAACAAAAATAGATATAGAAGTATTATAAATAAGGAGTTTTATTGTAAACTAGCTGTCCCGGCAAACGTTGTTTTGCCCATATAAAGTATTTCTACTTCATCAGTTGATCCAAAATCTTCTAATCTTCTTTCAGGGGGGGGGGGGGGGGTTAGTCCATTGAAGAAAAAAGTTTGATACAAAATCTTACCCCCTCTTTGGTCCCCTTAGAGGGGGGGGGGGGTTTTATACACCAGATGTTGATGACAAATATATCCGCGAAAACCGGAAACAAATCGGATCAGTAGTTTTCGTGTTAAAGAAAAAAGTTTAATACAAAATATGACCCCCCTTTCGTCCCCTTAGAGGGGTGGGGGGCAACATTTTTATACACCAGATGTTAAGTTGGAAGAAGACAAATATATCTGCGAAAACCGCATTCAAATCGGATCAGTAGTTTTCGTGTGATAGTGGAACAAACATACAGACAGACAGACAGACAGACAAATAACTAACCACATTTTTGGCTTCTATAGCGATCTAGTAACACCCCCCGCTTATTATTTTTTGAATATCTTTAATGTACAGAATTCACATTTCTACAGTTTTATTATATGTATAGAAAATACAAATGCGTATACAAAAGCTCAGGGTTCGCATGATATACCTATATATCAATTATTATTAATATATATATATATCGGATATATATCATGAATCATGATATTATATAATATCAATTGATATTTATGCTTGATATTATAATATTATATCAAAATTGATATTTATATTTAAAAATGTAAAATAATGTTTTAAATGTAAAAAATCTTACATCAAGTCGTAGTCGAAATACACAGGTCTTATTTTCCGAGAGTTTCACAAGCCTAGGTCATCAAAAACTTGCTATTTGACACGACATTAACTAATCATAGCCGTCGACGCGGCTTGAAACTTAGGCTTATGACACCCACGTGACCCCCTGTTTTTCGGAAGAAAATTCCTTGTTTGTTATTATACTATTTTTATACCATTTATATACCACGTGTTAAGTTAATTCGACTGATAATTTTTCTTCTGGTTAAAAAAGCTGTGTTTCGCTAAGTGGGTGAGTTTACCGGAGGCCCAATCCCCTATCCTTTTCCCTATTTCCTTCCTTACCCTCCCCTATTACCCTATTCCCTCTTAAAAGGCCGGCAACGCACCTGCAGCTCTTCTGATGCTGTGAGTGTCCATGGGCGACGGAAGTTGCTTTCCATCAGGTGACCCGTTTGCTCGTTTGTCCCCTTATTCCAGTTAAGAAAAATTGTGATTTTTACTTTATTTGAATTAACTTTGAATATCGATGATAAATAAATGAGTTTAATTTTACTTCCCTATCTTCAATTATTTCGATTCAACTATTAGGAAAAAAACATAAGAGTATAAAATTTTGAAAATATCAAAAATTAAAAAAAAAAATCAAAAATATCGGATATAATATGTATATATTATGTATTTAAATAAGTACATACATACAACTCAAACGAAACACTATCGGTCGCAACCCACTTAAAACAATCAAATTAAAAAGCGACAACCCCGGCTGACGTGTACCGGACGAGTGTATGGCAGTCTGGTACCGCTACCGCGCCTCTCTCACGGGTCTCACCCCGCACGCCCCGCACGATTGCTCTGTCTAGACGTGTTCGTTGGACCACTGTAGTTATTTACACTGAGGTAATTCTACAAGTTGCACAATGATTTCCACTAGCGGACTATTAAATGCTGCGCAGTAGTTTTGCCGTAGGTACTTTACGAGACAGATTTAGGAGTTTCGTTGGAGTCATTAGCGACATCAGCACGGGAAGACGAATGCTGCAATAATACCTATATAGAAGTTTTATGGGAGTCTGACGAAATAATTCAAAACTAATCTCACAAGTCACAACATCTATCATTATTCATTAGATTCGTAGAAAATGTGTGAGATCAAATATTTCAAAACTAATTTTCGGTGAAAGTTGTTTACGTGATACGTGATTATATTTTATGACTCATAAAACGTAACTACATAGGAAGCTACTAATAATCGACATCGATAAAATATTCATACGTTTAACTAAAACATGTAGAACTGTCACTTGGAAGTTGGCACATCAATACTCTATATTCTAGACCCTACAGTTTAGGCTAGTAATTAGTGGAGTGTAGTATATAATCGATGGTCACTGATACCTGATAGGCTGATACTGATTAGTGATTACTAAATAATAGACGTATGTATGGTGAACCTTTAGTTTAGACCCCAGGACATTGCCAGTGGTTGCTAACTTTAATTTAAATGGGTTGTCATGAAACAGTAATGTGGAATTATGGAATGACAAAAAACGTCGAGTAGTGAAACTTTAATAAACACATAAAGATACGGCTTATCACTGTTATCAGACATCTGCGTGACTGATAAGTTGGGTAAATTAGAACTGCAGACCTACCTAAATAATATGTTATACCTATATTGTTCCCCTAGCAGCTAGCTTTACGTATGTGATTATTGATAAATGATAAATGATAACTGATAAGCATGTAACTCCCATATTGGTACTCTCATCTGAATACCAAAAGCCTAACACATAATATCTATATAATAATAATCCTATCTAGTATTCCTAAGTTCAATGTAAATTTGAGGCGCTCTCTAACTTATAATATTTTACATTACATTAACCAGGTACCCTCTTAAAAGAAAGGGGACTGAACAGGCTAGAAATGATCACATTGCTAATCATTATTATTGTCAGTTTATGGTCAAAATATCATGAAATCTGTATCTAACCATTACATTGCATTCAAATTCTAATACTTCAGGACTGTATTAAGTCAGCCGACAACTACTTGGTATTCCCATTCCCTACTGTCTCTAATGTCACCTATCTTGTATGCAGCATGACCTGAATCTATAAAACTGGTACAGTCAGTCTGATTGGTGTTCATGTACAGTTTGTTTAATATTATAGCTCTATAATTATGTATAACAAGCAGAGGCTATACAGCATCCCCTTGGCACACACACTTCGTCAAGAGAACCGAAAAATTAAGAGAAAATCTCGCCTGAGTGAGTGGTTTAATTAATGTACACGTGTCTCCGGTGTAGGTGGACAACGTGTTGTGTGGGTTTGTACTTTGTTATTACAAACAGGAAGCACCTAATCGGGGAAAAGAAATTGTAATGTTGCTAGAAGTTAGAACCGATAACAGAATATACGTCTATCGGTCGTGTCTCTCGCAACTTTCACTCCGTCTGGGGCCTGGGCCCGTCTCCAGACACAGCTAGCTGACTTACATTATACATAGCTACAGTTTAGGAGCCACACTAGATCACTATATTGCTATATTAACATTAATCTACCACCGACCACGAGGCACGAGGCAGGTAGAGCCACGTCACATGACACCGTCTGCACGAGCGAATAGCGATCAGAGTCGAATATACCTTGAAATGATGTCTATCAAGACCTCTCCTGACGGCGAAGACCACACCATAATCCACTAAAACACTGCACAAGGAATCCACGTAGAGAACACCATCACACGGATAAGGGTACACGTTCCCGAATGATAACGCGGCCAAACAAAAAAAAACCGGGGGTCCTAAGAAGGTCGAATCTGGTATTTTTTTGTGTCGAGCTGGCAACGTCGCGCCGGTTACCGGACGGACGCGCGTTCAATCCGCGCGCCGCTCATTGGCCGAGTGAAGCGGCGGCCATCGTTGCGCGCCGCGCGTTCACCCAATGACACCGCGTCCCGCACGCCCCGCCCACATCCTAGTCGCCTGTTGAATGGAACTCGCGGCAGTCGCGCCACGGACGAAGGATGTAGCGGACGTGCCCAGGGAAGACTGGCGGACAGTGTTGTGTGAAATTATATTATAATCAATACTGTTCCGTTCGAATGCCGTGCTAAATTACAATAAGTGCCCATAAGCAAATTGACTACCGATTAGAGTATGACGGCATGCAAGTATATATTTTAACAAGTAATGTTGAATAACCGTTTTTGTCGAAAATTCTAAGCCTGAAACGTAAAACTTGCTAAAGAGAAGTTGATATTTTCCATACCCAATGTTCCTGAAGAGTTTGTCGTTTTCTGGCGTTGTTGCATTACCTGTAATGATATATTTTTCTTTACAAATTTAACAAAAAAGTACCTAAATGATAATATTTTACCTTGCACATTGTGAAAAAAGATAGTTTAATGGTAATAATTAAACTAACCTTTTCAATTGTAAATATTTCAGCAGTTTTTACTATGTAAGTATTTACAATTTGAAACATTTTGTGCATTTTTCAAGAAAATCCTCAGTTTTACTGCAACCTGTTTAATTTTCAACTAATAAATCCTAAAATTATTCCAGATGGGATTTGTTAAATTTCAAGTTTATTTACTGTTGTTTACTATAAAATATAAATTGGTCATCGTTAATCTAACACGATCGAAGTAGGTATAACGATGCATGACCATTGACCACTAACGACGAAGATAACAGTAATCTATGAGTAACAAGACACGTTTATGTTATCTCCCTCAGAGGTCATTAGTGCACGGTGCTAATTATTGCATTCTTATTTAAAAGCTCAAACAACAGGAAACTGAGTTAATGTTTTTATATTATTTTAACACTCGTTGAAATTGTTGCCTCACGCGATACACGCAGCGTTGGCATTTATTAGGGTTCCAGCCAGGTAGCCAAAATGGCAAAAAAGGAACCCTTATAGATTCGTCATGTCTGTCTGTCTGTCTGTGCGTCCGTCCGTCCGTCCGTCCGTCCGTATGTCACAGTCACTTTTCTCCGAAACTATTAGAGCTATACTATTGAAACTTGGTAAGTAGGTGTAGTCTGTGAACCGCATTAGGATTTTGATGCAAAAATTGAAAAATTAATAAAAATTTTAGGGGTCGCCATAGGTACAAGGTACAACTGAAACAAAAAAAAAATTTTTCATCTAACCTATGCGTGTGGGGTATCTATGGATAGGTCTCCAAAAATCATATTGAGGTTTCTCATATCATTTTTTTCTAATATCTGAATAGTTTGCGAGAGAGACTCTTCCAAAGTGAAAAAATGTGTGTCCCCCCCCCCTCTAATTTCTAAAGTAGGGGCATGATAATTCTAAAAAAAATATATGATGTAGATTACTATAAAAACTACCAACGAAAATTGGTTTGAACGAGATCTAGCCAGTAGTTTTTTTTTATACGTCATAAATGGTAAACCTTAATCTAAATTTCTGAAATATAAAAATAAATCAAAAACCTTTTAATTTCATAAAAATAAACCTTATTGCTGCTGCGGAACCCTTCATGGGCGAGTCCAACTCGCACTTGGCAGCGTTTTTTAATTTTAGTTTCATCAAGAAACGCCCGTAAATAACAGCCTAACAGGGCTGTTAGGCTGTTATTTACGGGACATGTTTCGAAAAAAATCAGTTTTTGATGATTAATCAAACAGTATCTAATAACTATCCTAAATAGCAACTTGCTATCCCTGAGTTAAAAATAGTAGTACAAATGATTGTGAGTTAAAAAAAGCTCTTCCAAATAGGAATATTTAAGGATAGTGATTATTAACTTGGACTAAAAATAACAATCTTATTTATTTCAATTTCAATTTCAATTTCAATTTCAATTTCAATTTCAATTTATTTATTTGCATGAATGTACATAAAGTAAAGGTCTTAAAGTAATAATATTAGCTCCATACATTCTGCCAGTAATGTGGCGTGCAAAGTCATAATTATTATTAATGTTATAATATAAAGTTAGTTAATTGTAATTTTGATTTAAAAATTATATCCTACTTGATTTACTAAAACAATTATTACATGAAATGTCAATTTAAATATTATTTTTATGTTATTAATTAATGTCATTTTTAACAAATTTCAATTACATAATAATATGAGATTATAATAAACAATATATAAGCAATTAATAAATTAAGATTTAATAAGTAATAATTAATATGAGTTTTGTTCACGAAAGAGATCATCGACACTGTAGAAGCATTTTTCTATCAGATATTTTTTCAACGCATTTTTAAATTTTTGAATGCTGTTTAACTCTTTAATAGCTCGTGGTATTTTATTGTAAATTTTCGTTGCCATTCCGAAAATATTCTTTCGAACCAGTGAGGTTTTAGATTCAACGCAACATAACTTATGATCGTATCTTTTAGTGTTGAATCGCGTAAATAATGAGAGATTTGTTCTTACAAATACAGCTACTTCATAAATATAGAGACAGGGGAATGTAAGAAATTTATATTTTTTAAAATAAGGTTGGCAGCTCTCTATTGTTCGTATATTTGCGATAACTCTAATACATTTCTTTTGTGATTTGAATATATCCTCACGCATTGTGGAATTACCCCAGAATATAATTCCGTATCTGAGAGTAGAGACTACGAATCCATGGTACGCAGCTAGTAATGCTTTTTCATTAGCTACTTTGGAGATCATGAATAGGGCATAGGAAAACTGATTAATTTTTTTACAAATGTGCTCAGAGTGAGCTTTCCATTGAAGGTCTTTTTCTATAAATAATCCTAAAAACTTTGTTACTTCGGTATCATTGATTTTTTCTCCATTATAATTTATGTTTAAGGAATTTATTAACAGTTTTCTTTGTTGAAATTTCATTATTTGAGTTTTGCTTAAATTTATCATTAAATTGTTTAATTTTAACCAATTGACAATATCATAAAGGCTTTTATTTATTTCATGTTCATAGATTTTTATGTCATTACAAATAAAAACTACAGTGCTGTCATCTACAAATAGTGTCATAGGGTATTTAATGCTACGTGGTAAGTCATTTATATATATCAAAAACAGGAGGGGCCCTAAAATACTACCCTGAGGTACGCCAATGTCTGTTTTCCGGGGTTTGGACATGTATCTACGTTCTGTTTTTGTTTTTGTACATATACTAGTTAATTGAGTTACTTGGATACGATTGGTCAAAAAAGATTTTATAAGGTTTAGGACATTACCTCTTACTCCATATCTATTTAATTTTTCTAAAAGTATGTCATGACGTACATAGTCAAAAGCTTTGGATATATCCATGTAAAGGGCTGTAACTGGTATCTTTTTGTCAATATTTGAAACAATGGTATTTAAAAATTTGTATATTGCTAAATTTATAGTCATATTTTTTCTAAAACCCATTTGTTCTTCGGCAAATAATCTATATTTTTCGAAATATGAATATAACGCTTTATATATTACTTTTTCTATAATTTTTGACAGAACTGATATTATAGCGATTGGACGGTAATTTATGGAGTTGAAATTTTAGCAATTACTCTAATCACCAATGAGTAATGACTAATGACTGTAAAAACGTACCTCCAAAACTGGTTTTCTTTAACACACACTAACAAAAAGATGATTAATGTATTTGGATGTTTGTTTCATTAATATAATGTGAGGTTTTGTTCCTTCAAGGCAATCTTAACGACCTAGTTACTGAACTCAGAATATATATAAAATATTAAAATTTACATCCAGCTGGAAACTTATCTTTCAATGAGGTAAATATAGAGGACAATGGACGGACACTAATTGTACAATGTACATACACCGTTTCATTGTTAAAAGTCCGTTTACATTTTGGCTTTGCATTACTAAGGCCGGTATAAATAGTCAGTACTCAAGATGCATCTTGGTCTCAAGACACGGTTCAGGCTCTGTGATTGGTTGGCTGTCAAAATTTGGACCAATCACAGAGCCGAACCGCGTCTTGAGACCGGGTCGCATCTTAAGTACTGACTATTTATACCAGCCTTAAATAAACAGTACGTCACAAACAATAGTGCAATGCGATAAAAAGTACACACTCAAAATCTTGAGCTAAGTAAAAAATATTAATACACAAACTCAGGACTTTCATACTGAGTATGCGGCGAAACGATTTGAATCAGTTAAAACGTTCCAATATAAATAACAAAACATGTTATTAACAAAGTAGAACATCTCAATACAATAAATAATACAAGGGAATGTGGTGGCTAAATTAAACCGGGAGTGACAGAGGAATGCGACAACGTGCCAGAGCCGCCAGACACGGACGAGTCACCCAAGCCACACACGGCACAAGACGTAGTATGTAGATACTGATGATGATCAAGTTTGTGGTGAAAATGTGTCGCATGATCGTAATTCGTAAACCGTTTGGACCCAATACTGGTCTAATAAGTACGTCTTATTGACAGAATTTACTTTAATACAATAAGAAAAGGCCAAAAAAGAAAATTATCGAAAGTTCTTCAGCGAGCATATTTTTAGCTGATAACGACTGGAAACAGTCCAGAAGCTGGTCGAACGAACAGACATCGTATTTAGATAACACAAGTGGCGTGATTCCACTGCGTAATTTTAATGGTCCGTTTATTTCTGGAGGTCATGTGCGGGGAAAACCTTTAGTCTTTGCTCATCGTAAACATTACTATCAAGTTTCAATCGCAAAGAGTATCTTAACTTCTTAAGCACTTTCCTATAAAAACCACAAGTGTACAGAAGTTACAGAAAAACAAGGTATTTCGCTGCCTGATGAGGATGACTTGGAAAAAAGGCTTAGCTAACAAGAACAAATAATTGACAATGTAGATCTTTTTACTAGCAAGAGAAAACTGAAAAAGTATTTGGGTCGTTCTATTTTTTCGGTCCCATTTGCTTTCAAGATCAAAATTTGATATTTACGAAATGATTTTTTTCGATCAAATACTTTTAAAATGTTAAGTCTATAGTGTTCTACTTTGCCACGTATTGTGTATTTCCGTAAGATAAATAATCAAAAAGATATTTATCATCAAATAGCCAAAATTTCATTTCCCTAGCCTGTACACTCCCAGATTTCTTAGCTTAGACACAATTTTCTAGGAGTTTTCGTAATGAATCTTATTATGTTTTTTACTGGAACATTAGCTTAAATACTCATATTAACCTTTTTAAACATAAGAATGAACTCGGGTATCTGCAACATTGAGAGAACGCAGGTTTTAATTTTGTCACGCGAAATAATTCATTTCTTTTCAAGCAAATGGTTTTTATGTTTTTGACCAAATCTGCATCTGTAGATCAATGTGCAAACATGTTTCGCAACCACCGTGCCCATGTCTACCATACATTATAGGCGAGATAAGATGTGCGCATTGCTTCTCGGAGAAAATTTAATTTTTAGTTGCAATTTCTCGTTTTGTCACGGGTAAGCCTTCATTACCATTCGTTGCCTATTTTAATGACTTTTGTTACTAGTGATTTTTATAATACATTATGATAAAGGCTATTGAAATACCTTCTAAAGATATGTCGCATGGCTTTTGAAAAATACAAGAATGCAACAAAAATTTAAATTAAATGCCAAAACTTCATTTCCATCCACTTCATTTCCATCCATTTCTTCCGATTTTTTAACCAATTTTCCGATGTTTTGGTATTATTTAGTATTTTTATAACAGATTTTGTCCAAATTCTATCTATATATTACATTACATTTTTAATATTTCTTGCTGCGAGTCATTTTGTACCAAATTACCGGTAATCTAAAAAAACAGAGAATGGATTGCTTCATCATCAGTTGGTTCACTTGAACGGTTCTATTTTGGGGGTTCGTTGTCTGTCTCATCACTGTTATCTACTATTAGATAGAAAAGGGGGGATTAATTACGTCTGAGACAATATTTACTTAGGAGAAGTCACTGTCGTTCAAAACAAAGATTTTTACCTAGCTTGTGGATTGTGTAACTCTATATAGATATTGTAGATTTACGCCCTGTCAAAGAAATGCTTCTGGAGCCTTCAATGAACCGACTAGCACAAATTACTGACAAATAAATATGGAAAATATATCTTCGAATAGTATTATTCATGTTCATCTCATAATGAAACTAAATATGTGATTATTTTCAAATTCACGTCACACACGGATAACCCGGTATATTTTCCTTTTAATAAGTACCTATCTTCGTAGTACTAGTCTAGCTAGTACTTTATAATTAAGTGATTAAACTTAATATTTGAGATTTTAAAATGTTTTTTAAGAATTTAAGACTTTATTAGTTACTGGGACATTATACATATTTTTATTGCTAAGCATCACTATATCTAATGCTTGTTAATGTATAAAGTGGTGTGTAACAAATTGAGATATTATTTTCAAGAGTTTACTAAAGTTCACTAAACTTGTAGGCGCAAAATTACATAGAACTACGATTTGTGAGACTATTTCCTAAAATATTGTTTTCTTAAAAAATCTAGTAAGTTAATAGTTAGGTAAAGTACATGGAATGTTGATTGTATACGATTATAATATAGTAGAAGTAAAGATTGCTTGCATTTTTTAAATAAAATAATAATGTCTGACTTGTTTCTTACTTTTTAACAAAATTCTTATATTTTAGTTTATTCTTAGTAGATGAGACTTAAATTAAAATACTGATCTCATTACTCATATAAAAATAAAACAATAACAGGTATTCTGTTTATAACTAACATGAAATTCCTTATTTTTTTTCGCTTCCATATAACTATTTTTCATTTCCATCCAATCCTTTAAATTTCCATCTTATCGATTTTCATTTCCATCTGTTGCATCATTACCATCCATCTATTTATATCGTAAATATAAATAGCAGACTAAGGCAATTCAGGGATCAGAGTAAGTATACGTACACAAGCCTAAATACAAAATTTTGTCGTAATATCTTAAAAAAAAAACGATTCTACGAAAATGGTCAAATGGGACCGAAAAAATAGAACGACCCATTTACTTCAGAGTTTAAAACTGCTGGCGTACCCACTTCCCATAATCTAAAATTATTCATCCAGACACGATAACTGTCTTGAATGTTGATGATCATTTTCCTGTATCATCAAGATGATGGATGACAGTCAAGCTATTTTAAATTTTGATGGCTCTAGCCTCTATTAAATTATGATGGACTTGTTTAGCGAATGGTAGACTTTTATAATTTATTAATTAGATGATGCCCGCAACTCCGTTGCGACAAAATTAGTTTATCGCGCGGGAACCGTACGTTTTTCTGGGATGAAAGTATCCTTTGTCCTTTCCTGGGACTCAACTCTCAAGGTATCTCCATACCAAACAGCAAAATCGGTTCAGCGGCATGAGCGTGAAGAGGTAACAGACTGACGGACAAAATTTCGCATTTATAATATGTATTAGTATGGATATTGGATATCAATTGATTGCCGAATGCCGAGTGTGACAAGATGTGACAATGGGGGACAGGGGGTATACGGCAGCGTGGCGTTCGCCGTTCATTAAAAAAATTTACTGAGTATTAATTCTCTCGTAATTTTTTCCATTTTGTAATGATAGAAGTCGTTTGTTTCGTATTAGTAAATATTTTGACTTGGCTTAAGTGACGTTGCGCTCCATCACAATCGATTTCTTTGTTTTTCCAATACTTGAGAGAGTAACGTTTCTAAGCACTCTGCGCTCACGACTCAGTAACAAATGAAAATGAAGACGATGAAGTGGATGGTAGTTTCGAAGATGTAGAAGATCAAAGAGTACCAATTATAGACGTTTCGGAGCATTTATAGAATCCTTGGACTTCTGATAAATAGAAATAATATTATTTATTTGTTTGTTATTAAAGATAATATTTATAAATTTATTTTTAACACTAACAAACGCCCACGCGCACCAGGGCCTTACCGCCTTAGCCAACTGTTTCAGTTGCGACAGTCTGAATATAAATTATAGGTGGTTATAGTATGTATGGCATATACTATGTATAATATTCTTTTTATTTATTAGATTTTTTTGTAAAAATAAAAAAATATTTTCTAATATTATTATCATCAACATTTGTGTCAAAATTTATCATGTTTAGGGGGGGGAGGGGCCTTAGTTTTTGTGACGAAATACTTACAGGGGGGTCACAGAAAGTGTGACACAACGTGACAACCGGGGGGTGGGGGTCAAAAAAAGTTAATTTTAGTGTGACGTATTTTATGACGTATATTATGACTATTTAAATTGAAATTGATAGATAATAATGACCTAATACATAATATTATGCGGTATACAGGTGGAGTTTCCACTCCCCCTCTCACACATATGACATAACTCACAGAATCCCCCGGCCCGGGTATCCGGGGCTCATATTTCTGGCCCGGGCGTAATTAAGTGCCTCCCGGGCGCCCCTCGGATGTCGCACGCCGCAACTATATCCACGAATAATACAAAGGCCTATATTTTTATATGTTCATCTCCTGAATAGCATGTATGCTTCCATCTAGGTAGGCATTTGGCAAAAGCAATTACCATGGTTGTACAGTCCAGTCTCCCGAGTCCGGATAGATAAATACGGCCAGGGACCTAAAGCTGATTATAATATTCAAGGAACGCGTGGAAACGAGTGAAAAGCGTCAAGCGGCCAATATTTTTCGTGTGCGAATGAAGGTCACAACTCACAAGCATCAATAGATTCATGGACTAATTTCTCCCCGTCCTGACTACTGACTACTGAGACTGGTCTATACAGTCATGGAAGTTGAGAGATCTTCTTGTCTATTGTCTAATATTAATCAAGATAGATGAGATAAAGATACACCTAAACATGTTTGTTTCTCTTTGCGATCTGTTCGAGAAGGTTTTAATACAAAAACTATATAATTTGGTAAAAAAAAATCCCATCAAAAACATAAATGTAAAAAGGAAGAGCCAAGTTCAATACAAACATTATGCTTGTTTATGGACTTCGCCGTAAAAAGAATGGAGATCTAAATGAGTGCCAAGTTCTATGGAAAATTTAAATATGTATTTATTTATAAGAACCAAATAACATTATGAACAAACAATAAAGTATAATATTTCTTTGCTTTATTGAATATCTATAACAATTGCTGTTATTTAAATAATGTGAGATCTTAAAGTAGATTAGATTTAACTTAGGCAGTTTTCATTACATCAGTCATTTCATAAAGTTATTGAACATTTTAATTCTGATAAAAGCTGGCCAAGTCAAATCTAATCTAATTTAAGATCTCACATTATTTAAATAACAGCAATGGCTCGAAATGGTTCGTGTAATATTACACACGGTGCTGTTCGCCAGTTCTGTTTTACTTGAACTTGGCTTGACACGCGACCGCGTGTCTAGATATGGAGACAGAATAAAGTAATTCGAATTTCGAAGTATTTAAAAGTCGCAAAAAACAACTTTATGACATTTGGTAATTTACTGAGACATTAAATTGAGAATTGAATATTGATTAACTCGATTCAATGTCTCAGTCCTAAAATAATACTCAAGTCGTTTATGAGGGGAATGAAGATACTTACATATTAATAACTAATAAGTTTTGGATTGGATTCCAATTGAATCAAACATCTTTTCTACATAATATTTTTTCTTTGAGCTTCAGACGAAACATTAATTCTCCAAGTTCCAACTCTGGGGATGTGATGTTAATATCAATTATTAGCGAGGTATTTTTCGTAATGCTATTAGAAGTTACATGTAGACTGTGAGGCTTCATCCAGGTCAGTAAATAGTATCTGCCATGTCATGGAGCATAATCTGACTTGTGACCGAGACGTGGGCGAAATCAAGTTCAACACAGTCAAGGGCCTATAGCCGAATCTTTTTCGTTTTCGCTTCGTTATAGAATCGCCGATCAAAATATTGTATGGAATTGACATAAGACGAGACGAACGTCAACGTCATATTAACGAACGCTTATGTCAATTTCATACATTTTCATCGGCGATTCTATAACGAAGCGAAAACGAAAACATTTTGGCTCAGGGTCCCAGGACACACATCGCTAACTTATTTATAAGAATCTCGTTCAAATTATGTAGCAAGTTAGAATAAGGTAGATTCATGGCCGTTCCCTATATTCAATCTATCTCTAGTTTGACATAAGTACAACCGATCGCAGCTGACATAGAATTGACATAAAATATATGGAGCTAATGTCTAATGTGAGCTATTCCTATCTCAAGTAAGAGATAGATCAAAATTGGGAACGGCCGTTAATGTACATAATATTATTTGCATATAAACGACGCACATAATACGTTTTGTTCACTATTTTACACCAACTACCATAGACTTATATATGTGACTGTGCCAGGGAAAAGGGACCACTTAAGCGGTATGGAGTTATTGATATCTTCTAAAACTAGATAAAATTACCTATCGAGTAAAAAAAGAATCATTTTCTTAGATGCAACCATTATTTTTTAATATTTTTTTAAACTTGTAGTAGGCAAAATGTACAAGTTGAGAAAAATGACTTTGAAGTTTAAGCTCGTGAAAAATACACTTCTACTAGGAAGTTATGGAATGATTGGTACCAAGTTAATCTACTATCATCAAAGATTGAAAAAAGATATCAATGGTCTCAATAACTATAATGGTTTGAAAGGTTTACAAAGAAGAAACATGCAAGAGTGGAAAAAATGAAGTATCTTAATTACTGAATAATTTTAAGAAAATACGCTATACTCAATGGATTATTAATTATGGTTATATATTTGAAGTAGTAAAGGAACGGAAAAAATAAAAATACTATGTATCTTTTATGTTTTTTTAATCAAAAGTATTAAAATTATCATAAATTAGTTTTACACATTGTCATAACATAAAACAACTAAATTTTATGATTTTTTAAAGTAACATCACAAAATCAGCTAAAATATACATAAGCACAGAGATCCAAAGATAGTAATGATGCTATGTACTATGTTTTGTAGTAATTATCGTGTTTTAAAGTTTAGTGGTTTGATAGTGTTTTTCCTACGGAAATATAATTAGGGTACCACTTTGAGGACCTAGTAAAGTTTAGTGTCACAAGTAAAATAACTACTATTTAACATGATTAATATTACAGAAATCGTGTTATCACTATGTTAAATAGTAAAGTAAATGTATTTCGATAGTAAAATAAATGTTTTTCTGCGAATATTCGTTTGTAAGGAAATTATTCATTAATATTCTAAGTCAGGTACCACTTCACTAAACTTTACACTGGCTTACTTACAAAAAACTTTAAGTATATTATTTTGCTTACAAAAAAAACAGCTTGACAAACTAAAATAATTTAAGCAAAAAGAAATCATTTTTTTTTATTTCTTAAACTATTAACCAGATTCAGAGCGCTCATCAAGTTCCCTTTGTTTGCAAAAATAAACGTTATTTCTTTTTTGATTTCTGTGGCCCAGTTGGCCACAGTAGCCGCATTTGGGTGTTTTACGTCTTTGGCTTTCTATCGTGAGTACCGACGTCGATGGGGTTGCTGAGTCAGTACTTATGAGCGGCATTACCACGTCATGTAATGGATTTTCCGTAGCACTTGTTGTAATGGTTTATATAGCGCGTCAATATCGAGCCAAATGAAAAATACTTCACTTGTCAAATATTACCTCAAAGTGGTACCCTTGGTACTAAACTTCGTGACCTATTATGATACTGAAATATAATGATTATATTTGTATTATTATATACATAATGTTATTTAAGGTATTAATAACCGATTAGTAAAAAAAACTCAATCTGCATAGTTTTCGACAAATTTTAGAAAATCGCTTATAACTCGATAACTAAAATCCTCAAAGTGGTCCCTTTTACTAGACACAGTCACATATTACCTCCCAACTACTAAGCTTAAGCTGATAGTTGATACCTACTACATAATATTTTGTCCTGTTTACAACAACGATATCAATACTGTAAAGTTATAATTCTAAGGTTTACAATAATCCTAGACATTATTCTTTTGACTTCGTCTTCTTGCAAATTCCATAGTAAACATAATGAAGATTTCTGATCAGAAACCAGAAAAAAAAACAAGCAGGTTTAAAAACTCCACCGAAAAATTCCAGCACAACTCGAAACTAAATTCTCGAAAATACAAGCATCTATAACAAGTCACGCACAATATCTCCCATTGTTGGCTCGGCTTTTATCAGCGAAAATACCGAGTTATCCGAGGAAACATGTACCCGGCTGCGAACAGCTGATTCGCCCGGGCTCAAGGTCTCCAGGGGCCCCCGCGCCCCCCGGCCCGCCACCCCCCGACCCGCCGGGGGTGGGGGCGGCCCTCCGCCCCCCCGGGCACACACTTTCGCGTTCCCATTTCAGCCGGCGCTCCGGAGTTCCTTTATTTATACCCATAAAATACGGCGAGATGGATTTTTATTTCGAAATGTTTTAAGTTTGGCGCACGAAATTCGCAGTGATAAAATTTCCTGCAGTACCTCCGCGCCCCGGTATTATTAAAGTTTGAATCTGAAATGTTACCGTATGAAATGCGCATTTTTTGCCTTTGGCAAAAATACCATTAGAAAAATTTTAATTTTCCGACAAACATTGTTGGAACTTGGAGCCACTAGCCATTAAAGCAAAATAAGACCAGAAAATATTGCTTTTTACATTCGTTTAAAAGCTCGACATATTAATAGAATATTTGATTGGCACATAGAAGGAGGAATGTGAAGTTCTGAGGTACACCTCCGCCCTACCTGAAGGACCCTTGTTGGTTTAGGGACTGGGGTGAGTGCGAGCCCCGCCGCCTAATAATCCCCTTACCTCGAGTACTACCAGATACGTAGACAGGAGACACTCGTCTGCAGTCTACACATATCACAAGTACTACATGAGGGCTACAAGAGAAGTACACATTCTATCCCTATTCCCTCTATATGGGGTCTACCGTCTATCAGACATATTTTATAGAACTCATGTTGACAGTTGAGTTGAATCTAGAAGTTCTGCAATACAGAAAGAATTCATCTAAGTACGACAGTGTACACCACAGTATAGCAATATAAACTGTGGTGTACACCGTACAATAATAATATGAATAAAAATAAAACCGCTTCCTTTACAGCTACTCGTCTGTTTAAAAACAAACTTGATAAAATATTTTAAACTAAGCGAATACAGTCATATAGCATTTTCTAACGAAATACAGAAAATACAATATTATACTTTGTAGCACGTCATCGTTCCACACCAAACTAACATTTTCCAGCAAACTAAATTCCGTACGAAAAACCCATAGGAACTAAACGTACTCAAATGAAACCCATATTCATTTCCGTATTCGGTGGACGGTGAATGGTGACCCAGATGCGCTCGCATTTCCAAAGTCAAAATGTTCGCGAGCTTTCTTTTATTTTTCCCCGAAAACAAAACAGATGCGATGCCAATGTGCAGTGCGGAGTGGAGATGTAAAAAAAAGAAAAAAAAATACTTGACTGGCTAATTTCGTGCAGGTTCTACCGCACCAGCTAAGCCAAATTCAACTGGCAAAGCTATATATAGGTAGGTACCTATTATATGAAGACATTGCAGGCTGCAACCTTACTGCCTGACTCGTGAGCAACATTCCTACGAATTAGGATGTAGGAAATAGGAATAATGACCGGTCTCTGATGTTTCTTGACAAGAATTACATATTTAAGTAGTATTTTGTTACACAGACTACAGAGCTTCTGATTGGCTAACAGTTGACATTGACACCAATCAATAGGTAAAACTGATTAATAAAGCGTGCCGCTGTTGTTGTTGAATAGTTTCAGTAGTCCTAACTGATAGAGCTTTTCTTTACCATAATAAACAAATTTATCGAACTGGTAGGCTGGTCTGGACGTATCGTGTATCGATTTAAAGCTATTAGAGAGCAGATAACAATAATTATTGTGTGAAATATTTTTGACCTTATTTTCTCGCTATAAATTAGAAATGCTCGCAGACAGCAAATAAATATAATATATACAATAAAAGATATTTGGGCGGTTTTATAAAAACAAGTCCTGGTTACAAAATGGAATATAATAAATAAAAATACTTAAATTTATATTGTAAACAATCGATACGCTTGTTTATTCTTTATATTACTCAGTTATAACAATAAAATACTGAAAAACATGCGACATTCTCAGAAAATTATATTTTTTTGGGAAAGGGAGTAAATAATTTTTCCATTTTGTAACTATTTGTAAGCGAAATTAAATAATGACTTCGTTAGTTTTTATAAATCAAGTTTTATTTATCTTAATAAAGAAAATAATTTCTTTAAAAAAATATAATCAACATGTCTGAAAAGTTTATAATTATTTGTAATTTAATGAAAATTATATCCACTTTGTAACTTTTAGGTCTCAGTTCCATGTTGTTTTTTGTTTTTAAATTGTTTTATAAACAATTTTAATGTTCCTAGTCAATTAAAAATTTAATAGCTTTTATAAATTGAACGGTACAATAAAAAGTAATGCTAATTTTAAAATATATTCAAAACACAATTAAATTTTTCCGAAATTTAGAATATGAGACAGGTTACAAAGTGGAAAGGTACAGTAACGTAAGGGAAACATAAAGCTTAGTTCAAACTAACCAAAAAAATTAAGTCATAACTTCCAAATCAATTGACAGGTAATTTATTTAATTTGGTATTGACTATTGAATATAAAACATTTATCACAAATATAATCAAAACTGTTTTGTTGTTTACTACATTCCATACAAACATGGTTTGTACATGCCATGCATGTAGCAGTTTCACTTTTTATGAAAAATTTACGAAGTTTGCATAAATGACAGTTAAAATATCTTGTAACTACAGTCTTTAATGATTTGTAAACTTTTTCACTGGAAGAAGGCATGCTAGTAGGTTGTAGGACCTTTACTTTTTTTGGTAATACCATGCCTTTATCAATATATTTTCTTTTGATACTTCCATGTGTCATTATAGAAGCCTTTTCACTGCAGTTAGCACTAGACTTTTTCGGTCGGTACACTTGTTCTTTATAAAAAAAATTAACTTCACTATCACCTTTGTTGTGCTCTGTAATAAAAAAGTATTAACTTACATAAGGTCTATCTTTACCTTACTTTATAATTATAATACTGAGAAATATATAAATATTGTAATCAAACTATCTAAAACGCGTTTAACTGTAAGGCGACTACAACACGAAGTCAAAGTATTGTTTATACCTGGAGATATAGGCTCGGTAATAACAACGATAGGAAGTTCGTTGGAAGCAATGTCGTCAACAGGCGTCATTTTGAAATCTTTATTTTCAGAATAGTGAGAAGTAGCATGTAGTAGCTTGGGTTCATTAGAAATGGCTTGATCTATAACTTGCACTGTCATGTCTAAAACAAATTCAAATATTGTATAGGTACTCAATATAAATGTGTTAACTGTAACGCAACTATAGCACGAAGTCAAAGTATCGTTTATACCTGGAGGTGTAGGCTCCGTAATAACAACGATAGGAAGTTCGTTGGAAGCAATGTCATCAACAGACGTCATTTTGACGTCTTCATTTTCAGAATGGTGAGAAGTAGCATGTAGTAGCTTGGGTTCATTAGAAATGGCTTGATCTATAACTTGCACTGTCATGTCTAAAACAAATTCAAATATTGTAGGTATACGTACTGAAAATAAATGTGTTTAATTGTAACGCAACTATAGCACGAAATCAAAGTATTGTTTAATACCTGGAGATGTAGGCTCGGTAATAACAACAACGATAGGAAGTTTATTGGAAGCAATGTCGTCAACAGACGTCATTTTGACGTCTTCATTTTCAGAATGGTGAGAAGTAGCATGTAGCAGCATGGGTTCATTAGAAATTTCTTTAGAAATGTCTTGATCTGTAACTTGTATTATCACGTCTAAAACAAATTGAAATATTGTAATCAAACTATCTAAAACGCGTCTACCGTAAGGCTACTAAATCACGGAATCAAAGTATTGTTTACACCTGGAGATGTAGGCTCGGTAATAACAATGATAGAAAGTTTGTTGGAAGCAATGCCGTCAACAGACGACATTTTGACATCTTCATTTTTAGATTGCACGATTGGTGAGAAGCAGCATGTAATGATATGAAATTAAATATTAAATTGAAATGCAAATTAACAACTACTTTACCTGGTACTCGCTGATGTACCGGCACATGTAATAAATTGTGTTTCTTGGGGAGAAAACAAGAGCACATTCCAGGCACGTTTCCACAAAAACAGCTCAGTGGTCTATATAAAACTGCGTTTTCTTCATTGGTCGTAATAATTTGATGAACCTCGTTATTACCGGGGAGTGGCCGCAAGTTTTGAGGTATTATTTTCTGCATGTTTTCAATTTCTTCAAGAGGAATCAAAAATGATTTGACAGATTTCATAGCAGTACTAATGTTGGTGAAGACGTCTTCTGCATTTCTAAGGTCATGACCATAGAGGACCTGGCGGTCCAAACAACGCTTTACAGCACCCCCAATACCATCGGCTACCCCTTTTCCATGGCCGCTCTCAGTAAATGACCATGTTGCATAGTCTAAGTTCATTTTCTGAGTAAACATGTTCATGAGGAAATAGTTTTTTTTTTGACGGTATTGGCTGGTAGGGCCATCAGAGTAAATATGCACGACTCTAGTGTTAGGAGACTTTTCCTTAATGAACTTCATCACTGGCAATAAATGTGCCCAAATAGCTGCAGGCTCATGACATGGACTATCAGAAACTGTACAAAATGACTGGCATTTGTCTTTCCAATAAACCATTACGCAATGTAGGGTAATTTGCTCTTTGGATGCCCCAAAATGCATTGCTTGAATCTCTTCACTCAGTTTACTATTGTAATTTTCAGAGTAATCACAAACCATTAGAATTTCATGTGGTTGCAACTGTCGCAAGCATGCTTGATACTGGTTTTGCTGGGTCTTCATATTAAAATAATGTTTTTTAAACAATTTTATTTCTTTGTTGAAAGTCTCAATCAGTTCAGCTAAGGTTCCCGTCTTAGTTTGTTTCGTTGTTTTCCTAGTTTGCATTTCTTTACCTTCACCACCATTTTTATCTTTCTTTGTGTAAGTATGCTTTGCTGACTCCCACTTCCACCAGGTAGCCTGTTCATCTTTCCTGTTACCTAATTCCGTAGTTTTATTGACACAGTGTGAACATTTATTATGCATACAATCAAATGAGGTTATATCACAAGTGATTTGTGATAGTATGTCTTTTAATGTAGTTCCACGATTAATGAGTTTTTTGGATATTATGGCCTTCAACAAGTAGTTCATATTACTGTGTTTAATGCACAAGCATGTTTCTCTGCTTTGTGCTGTAGGTGATAGAACAAAAAAGGGTTTGTACTTGTAAAACGTGCTAAAGGAAAGCTGACCACCTTCAGACTTGTACATTTTGTATAAGTTACTCAATGTGTCTGTCATATATCGTATTTGCTCTTTATTCTTTTCCTTTGTACGACACTCTTTTTTTCCCGCCGTAATTCTACTAACATCGTCCCTGGCAAAAAATTTTTTAATTTCTTCTGACCTTTGTCTACTTTTAATATGTTTTTTTGTATATTTTCGTACTCGAGCAACTCCAAGGCATTTCGATACAAAGACTTTAGAATTAATATTATATCTGTGTGCTTCATTTAAAGCTACATTACGTACATGCCTTTTTTGAAGAGATTTCAATGATTTATATATTGCCTTTATTGTGCTCTCAAATATTTCATTCCGACACTTCAATTTATCGATCTCTTCATTTTTTTGCTCAGTTACTGCCTCAAGCAGCTTTTTTTGTCGGTAATTTCTTTTTCGCAGGGTAGATATGGTTGTGTGAAGTTTTTGTATGGTACTCAAAGATTTATTATAGCGAATATTTAATTTTTTAAAACGCAATTTGAATCTTGGCATATTTTTTTGTCTATCCATTTTTTCCGTATATTTTTCAGAGTTCTTTTTCTGCTTTTGATTTTGTTTTTGTTTTTGTTTCTGTTTTCGCCACTTTTTTCGAGTTTCATTTTTTTCCTCTTCCGTCATATTTTTGACTTTTTTTGTTTTTGTTTTAATTCTCAATAGATTTTTTTTTCTTATTTCTTCTTGTTTTTCTGGATTATTTTTAAGTCTCTCCCTATATCGTTTTTGCTTTTCAGCGTTTGATAGGGGCATTTTTAGTTGGATTATCTGAAAAATATACTAATTAGTTAAGTTAATTTTGAAATTTTTACTACCTAAAAATTAAAGGCGTTCGCTTCTCGCTTGTATGAAACTTAAATATTACACTTAAATGTGTCACTGCACAAATTCCAAACCGACCATTGACATGCAGAGGCATACCAGGTTAAATTAAAGAAAATCCTTAACTCCAAATTCAGTAGCATAATTATAAGCGGATCCACCGAAATATTAATCTAAATAACAGTAAGAAATATTGGACATGACCCGAACGAACATTCGTGAATTGACGCATGGAGCAGCCATCACTTTTCTCAGCCATATTAGAGGAAAGACGGTGGCCCGACCCATGGATGCGCGGGTAGGCAACGCTTTACACAATGAAAATGCCAACGCTTTACAGAAAGATACACTATTTGTAATCTCAATCCTCATGCTAAGCAGAATCCAAAATATATTATGAAAATATTTAATTCAATTGATTAACAACCCAGTTCATGACACCGAAACCGAAATACTTAAATAATAAATAAAATGAAAACAGCACCATGAAAGAACAGCTGAATGAAGTAGGTAACAATTTTTGATTTATAAATTTAAAAAAACACCGCAATGATGTTTAATTTTCCAAGCTAAACAAAAAAAAATTATTTCATGCATTCATGCTTATGTACTCGCCTTTACACTTCCATTTTGTAACTTTGAAGTTCCACATATACGTAACCAAACAAAATGGAAGTAACGCTTCTTTCATCACCGACATTAATCTGTTTATAATTCAAGTTCATTGTTGGTAATTATAAAAATAAACTAATGAATCGTTTTGAATTCGACTTAAGTTATTATGTAGCGCAATAATAATTAAGAAAAACACAAACTTACCAGCACAAATCACAATTACAAAATGGATAAAAAATTTGCGTGGTAACGCTGATACAGGTTTCGACACGAATATTGTGAAGTGACAGCTAATGTCACCCTGTACAAAATGGCGGAAACGACGAGTAATGTTGCCAGGAAACAAATTTGCAGTCTTATATTTGGTATTTTCGCTATTTTAATTAATATCACGGTTACAAAATGGAATTTCCGCATAGTTGCGAAATCGTATGACAAAGTTTAAATGGAAAAACTATTTAAATAATATAACAATAAAACACGTTTTAATGTTTGTTTATTACAGAACTCACCCATTTAAATATATTTAAACCTTCTTTGCTTTTGCGATGAATTGAATTGATCGATAAAAACGAATCAAAATTAGATTGGTCACAGTAGGACAAACATAAAAATGAGGAAGCTCACACTATAAATTTATCTTTTTTATTAAATGTGTATAAAACTTACTGTATATCAACTGTTTTTTTATCAAAAATATATAACTTATATTTTAAAAAATCAGGAAACATTATGGTAGTTTTTTCTTTTTAAAATTAAATTAAGTGTGGATTGATAGGACACGATAAAACTTGCATGGACATATTTAAAAAAAAACGCCCATTTCCTAGAAAGAAAAAAACAACACGATAAGACGTGATGTAATTCAATCGAATGTGTTTACTGTTTTGCATCCCATGCTGCGTATTGCTGAATCAGTGTGCGAACTGCGACGTTGCCGCTTCGCGTGTTGCTCTTGTGATAGCGCGACCGCGACGTTGCCGCCCCGTGCGGGCGCCACGTTGCCGTTCAGTGCGCTCGGATCGTGTCTCGTGATTCCAAGCAAAGCAATAATATTATCATTCGAATATCACCGACACCAACAATAGTTTGCGAGATAAAGAAACCTACTTCCCACAGGTGACAGGCCACAACCTGATTATTTACCTCGCTGTTCTCAATTCTGTAGTCTGTACAATATATCTAAATTCCCAACAAAGAATCAGCCGTTATCTCAGACCAAATATAAACTCAAGCTGAGCGCTGCGAACAAGGCGAGTGAAGCAGGTTTTTAGGGTTCCGTACCCAAAGGGTAATAATCGGCCAAGTGCGAGTCGGAATCGCGCACGAAGTGTTCCGTACCATTATAGAGCAAAATTAGGCCATAAATTGTGTTTTTTGTATCGGAGCCCCCCTTATTTTTTTATTTTATTTTAATATTATTATTAAATATTAAAGTACACATATTATTAACTAAGGATTTTGTGAAAAATTCAAGTGCCTACCTGTTGCCATTTTTGATATAGAGCAAAAAGGCCAAAAAAATCACGTTTGTTGTATGGGAGCCCCCCTTAAATATTCATTTTATTTTATTTTTAGTATTTGTTGTTATAGCGGCAACAGATATACATAATCTGTGAAAATATCAAATCTCCAGCTATTGCCGTTCTTGAGTTACAGCCTGGAGACAGACAGACAGACAGACAGACGGACAGACAACGAAGTCTTAGTAATAGGGTCCCGTTTTTACCCTTTGGGTACGGAACCCTAAAAACGGGACCCTATTACTAAGACTTCGTTGTCTGTCCGTCTGTCTGTCTGTCTGTACTCTGTCAAGCCAATTTTAGCACACCATCTCCAACATATCGACCGGTATTTCACGAATAAATGCTTAAATATTGGCTGTCAGTGCGTCAATCGTTGCTGGTTTATCCCTGTAGACATAAGCCTTAACATGGCCCCACATAAATAGTCCAAAGGCGTTAAGGCGCTATATATAGAAAGTAATTTTACCGCAAGGGCAATTTTATACTTAATTTGTATGACTATAAAGTTGTGAATACGCTGCGGCCAGAAGCTATCGGCTCGCTCGGAAAACATGCGAAAAAACGAAATTTTGTTTATTTAAAAAATAACTAGGAGCACTTAAGCAAAATGCTTCTATACGATTCTGAGTTGCAAAGTTGTCTATCAATTTTGAAATCGTGAAATCTACTAACATCTCTACTGACACACATTTTGCAAATAAAGAAATTATTATTATTAGATTAATTTCCTACAATACATCTATTCTCGTTTTAAAATAATCGAGAAATGTATCGAGGCAAAATACATTAATCTTGTTTCTGGTTCTTCTCAAACCTAGATAAGGCTATGAAGATAATACGGATATCTCATTTCCAGATTTGTTCCATTTCTGAGGGTCCTATAGTATTACTTCAAAAAGGACGTTATTTTCAATATAGCGCCTTAAATCACACGATCTTGGCGGTAAATTGACGACGGCCTTAAAACGTGAGATAAACTGTTCACCGAAGACGGCTCTCAATTGGGCCCTTGTTTCGTATGTGGCATCGTCTTGTGGAAACCACAGTTCAGACATGTCTAATTCTTCCATTTTGGGCAAAACAAAATGGTGCATCATAGCACGGTAGCGCTCGCCATCCAATGGAAGAAGTGCGCGATGCGCTCTCTTAACCGAGCATGAATTTCGATAGTAAAATTCAATTATTTGTAAGCGTTGTTCGTTCGTAAATCAATTCATGATTAAATTATAGACCAAACTGAACAATTTCACACACAACACAAGACACGATTCACGCGTCATCTGTGAAAAACAGTGTTGCCAAAAAGATACCAGCTAAAAATCACCCTATATAAGCTAAATGTGTCCTAATCCGATACTATTAGTAAGTACTTAATTAAATCTAAACCATTTCTAAACCCATAAAACGCACGCGAGCAGTAACGGCGTCGTACATAAGCCATAAACTATATAATAGCAACCGTTAAATTTAACTCTGTCAGACTCATGAAATATGCATACGTTAGCGCCATTACGTTCAACATTATACAATCCAACTGCACAAATAAAATTTACGTCCAAATCGGTATTTCAGTGGCCATTATTGGCGACGAATTCGGCATAGGTAGTTCACCTTGATAACTGAAAGGGATAAGTGTGGTCAAATGGCACAACTTTCGTTAAAGATGTGCTAAAAACTTTTTGACTGATTTAATTAGCGTGCTAGCAGTTGTAATATAATATTCTCATTTGTTTAACTTCGAAACGTACCCTGTACTTACAAGTAAAATCATCATCCCGTGGGATTGCAGTTCTAAATCCTTTAGCCTAAGGGCTAAGGCCACATTGCATCTGGGTTAAGGGCCCGGGTTACCCTCGAAATTTTCATACATTCTTAATACCAAAATCATTTTCTCATGCGAAAATATTTAACATGTTTGAGTTATTTTTCAGCTTAAGATAGTAATTACCTAGGGTCCTGAACAAATTTTTTTTACAAAATATTTAAATACTAAAAAAAAATTTTTTGTGTTTAAATATTTTTTAGTAAATTAACTACTAAATATTTAAACACCAAAAAATAGACAAAAACACAAAAAAATATATAAATAAATAGTAAATTTACTACAAAATATTTAAACTTTAAAAAATATTTTTTATTATTTAAATATTTTGTAGTAAATTTACTATTTATTTATATATTTTTTAGTGTTTTTGTCTATTTTTTGGTGTTTAAATATTTAGTAGTAAATTTACTAAAAAATTTTTAAACACAAAAAATTTTTTTTTAGTATTTAAATATTTTGTAAAAAAAAATTATTCAGGACCCTAGGTAATTACTATCTTAAGCTGAAAAATAACTCAAACATGTTAAATATTTTCGTATGAGAAAATGATTTTGGTATTAAGAATGTATGAAAATTTCGAGGGTAACCCGGGCCCTTAAGACTTAAGGTTAACCATTAAATTTAAGAGAAACGACAAAAATAACATTTAACCCCATTATTAGACTAGCGCAAGAGTTATTTCTCGTGCAAAAACACGGCCCAGCGAGCGTAATCGGCTCCGGGAGCTGTTTACTGTCAGATATAGAGTTGCGGGCCGCGGGGCTTCGTGAAACTTGAAAGTGTATACGTCCGGTGGTCGGCCGGTAACCCGACCCGTTGAGAGTCGCACGCTGGAGATAGAACCCCCTCTCCTCCATACTCCCCCGTCTCTCTTCTCCCCCCTTTAACCCTTTCCCTCCCCTCCGAGCTCGCCGCATCACATTTCACTGCGCCAATAAAACCATTAATAAGAGGATACACCAAGGGCTATAGAAAAAAAAGGTACTTATAATATCTAATGCTGTCTCCCTTACCTCAAGCCTATACCGCAGATCGCGATAGAGATAACTGCAGAAAATCAACGATTCGTTGTCCCATCATCCTTCTCCAAAACTTAACCGATTTAAGTACTTTTTTCAAGAAAGGCTTGAGCTGTGTTTATTTTGCTTACTTTAAATTGTGACAAGTGACAACATTAGGAATTAGGATTAAGGACATACCTACTTCATAGTGTATTTATTCCTTGCCTACTTACTCGTAAATACATTCTATGTAGGTACATTCAGGAGTTTCAAACAACGATTTCAAGTTCAAGTGTTCGGAACTTCGGACGTATCGATGCGCGACCGATTTCATGAGCAACAGCCGACAGCCATGTGATTATAAATAAATAATCAGTGAATACGTAGGTAGATAGCACAGTATAGCAATATATATCCCTTTGCTATACTGTGGTAGATAGGTACTTTACAAAACAATGTTTTTATTTTGAGATAGTATGGCGTAACGCTCTGAATTGCAAATAGCGCGGGGCAGCAACAGCCGGCGCGCGGACTGGCAACGTCGCACGCGTAAAATTATCACCGGATTCTTGTGTTATCTGTTTTTGTTATTTAACAATAAACAAAGTACGGTTACTCGTGAGTCGTGACGTCACCGCCGGGATTTAGAAATACCAAGCCTTATCCACTTAGCGTAATCATCAGTACTTAACAGATTAAGGGCCTGTTTCACCACTTCCTGATAAAGTGCCGAATAGGCTATTCACAACTTTTTTGACAGATTCTCCATACTCGATCTGTCAAGTTAATTGGTGGATCCATAGCCTATTCGGCACTTATCAGGAGGCACTTATAAGGGTGGTGAAACAGGCCCTAAATGGAATAGTATTAATTAGTAGCAAATAGCAATAATTTTCTATTGAAAATAATTTAAGAAGCCTACGCCTTTAATAATATCAAAGAAACTACGCCCGCGAAGCCTCTACTTCGGGCAGACGTGCTATGTAGGTATTTGTAGAGATGCAATGGCAAAATATCATTAACTAATTATTATAATATTACTCAAAATTTGCGATTATTTTTAATAGAATCTCGTTTCGTCGACTCGAATTCTTAAGAGGCCGGGGTACCCTCGAAATTCTCATACATACTTAATACCAAAATCATTTTCTCATACGAAAATATTTTACATTTTTGAGTTATTTTTCAGCTTAAAATAGTAATTACCTAGGTTCCTGCACAAAGTTTTTCTAAAAAATATTTAAACACAAAAAAAATTTTTTTTGTTTGAATATTTTTTAGTAAATTTACTACTAAATATTAAAACACTAAAAAATAGAGTAAAACACAAAAAAATATAAATAAATAGTAAATTTACTACAAAATATTCTAATAATTAGTTAATGATATTTTGCCATTGCCCATACAGCCCATTGCATCTCAAGGTCAACAATTAAAGGGCCGGGGTACCCTGCCCTTTAATTGTTGACCGATCACCGAATATCACATTTCAGAACTGCGCAGTTTCTTATTTGTTTAGTAGTTTCCTATGTAAGCCAGCGATTGTTAGCCTTCAACTTTCCAATTAGACCTTCTAAAGATAAGGAGGCCCAACTAAATACAAGACCATTACTATTATTATTGGTCAGTTTCGAAAGTTTTTGTACAGGAGTATTTCTAATCTCATTAGTCATTAACTCATTACCTTTTCATTAGTCATTAATCATTATCATTTATCAATCACCAACGCGAACGTAGTAATCGTTGGTGATGGCAATTGGTAATGAATAATAATTGAAGTTAGCCAAATAAAAGTGGGATTTTAAATATGTTACATATATCATAATTTATCATAATAACATGTTACCGTTAGAATGCAGAGAACGTTAATGTGCACATTACCTAGGTAATCTGCAGATTCCTTTACAGATTACACCATCCGTTAGAGTGTGAGATTTTTAAATAAAAAAAACTTTTATTTGTACTTTACCTAGTTAGTTTGCATTCTCTTCCTTCGTAAAAGTCCTAAAAACTTTGACCTAAGCTGGGTAGGTAATACGATTTGTTATGTTTTATTTGTAGAGTAACATTTCACTTGAAAATTTAATAATTTATTCCTTGGTTTATGTCTAAAAATTTTAAATAATATGATTCTCTACAACTAAATAATAATAATATGTTAAATTCAAACAAGTACCTGTTTTATGTAATTTAATGAGATTAGAATTTATAACAAATTTATTGCACTTTAACTGACTCACCCAGGTAATCTGCAGAATACCTTGTTAATGTGCAGTCTAACTGGTTTACTCACATTAGCAGTAACATACATAATATTCTCTTACAAAAATTTTGGCTAAAAACTCGTTTCACGGCAATTTAATTCCTATTACACGGTAGTGAATTGTATTAATAATGTTGCGCATAATATCTGTAATTGACATAAGCGCACAGCCCTTAGCCTTAGTAATGTAACTTATTGTACTGATTGTGTTTATGTTGTAGATGTGCCTCTGAAATAAATAAATAAATAAATAAAATACTTAGGTGCATTTTAGAACGCGGGGTGTATCGCCTGATAATGTTGGTATTCCCTGCGAGGGAGCATGAAGATGCAGATCTGACAATACACCGGATGCGCATTGTGGAGTGTGGAGTGTGAACGGACTGAATGTATATTGTATACTACAGTCATTGTAGACTATTTGCGCTAAGAAGACAGGGAATCATCGACGCAATGACCAATGCATGTACTTTAGGCTTGTACAGGTTGTACTATCAGAGAACTTGATTCATGACTCATATGGCAGATAGTGGACCCGCTAAATTGCACGTGGACGCGTTATGTGTACTTGTAACCACTAACCAGCCGAGTGCCGACACACTACGATTCACGACCAATTGTATTAATCTCTAAGCCCGAGCAAATGACGTGGGTCCGTCATCTGTGATCTGCCTATGAATCAATTTCTTCGATGGTACAATACATATATAATACGTACAACACAGAAGCCGTCCACTTGATGACTGATGCACCCCACGGGCCACGACGTCAAAAAAAAAAGATTGATACCTAAATCTAAATCTAATAAACATAATATAAGTTCTTAACAGCCGCGGAGTTATAATTATTATAAATTATAATTAATTATTAAATTATAATTTCTGTGTAACTGGTCAATGTCAAACCCACTTCTAAAATCTAAGTTCTAAAGAGTTCCTCAAAACCGGTGTAGGTAAGTACTATTATTTATTATATTATTCTGTGTGAAAATTGCAAAAACTAATCGTTTGAAGCATGTTTGAAGCTTGTTTCACGTACTGACTGACTACTGAATACTGATATCAGAAACTAAATTTACAGTTTCTGCTCTTGATGGATCCGGAGAGTTTTTATTTGGTCTGAGGATCCGGACTGGATTAAATCTGAACTAAAATGGTACTAAAGTTAGATTAAGATTGAATCGGAATAGGTACCATGCTGTTAATATTTTTCATTAAATATCTAAGAAGTTTTGAGCATGATGACTGATGACTGATGACAAAACTGATGGGGGTTCCGGCTGCACTTCTATGTTTTAAATTCCTTTCACGTCGAGGCCGTATGCATTTAAATCTGACCCGGGGGTTGTATTCTATTTGAATTTTAAACTATAAACAAACTGGTCATTTGGCAAGGTGAAAAAGGTCGTGCGCCCTGCCGGCTGCCGTAAGTGGGTCGAGCGAGCCGGCCGCGCGGCAGGCGGCAACACCGCATAGCGGTCCGCACGGAGCGGCAACGTCGCACTGCATACACCTACAATCTACATCAATACTGCCCTCACCTACACGAGTATAATAATTTAAAATTGGAATTCCAAATACGCTCATCCGTCAGCAATCAACAGACACGGCCCTTTACAGTTTACACTCTGTTGTGTGAAATATGTCCATTCCCTTGTCTCTAATGAGATTTGGAGAACTTGTGGTTCAGCAAATTTCGGAAACGCCCAATGCACTTTGCAGCCGGCTTGTCTGTTTTGGAAAATTTTAAAACCATTGCATATTTACTTCCCCTCAATCTGCCGTTGTATAATATGTTTAAAAAATAATAATATTTAAAGAAAAAATAGAAAATATTAACATACTCAGTAGGTAGGTACCTATGGTATTAAAAATTATACCTACTTAACATCTCAATGCTACATTTGCAAGTTCCGACTTCAGACTTCGAAAATATGTAAAGTTCACCACGAAAACTGTTGATGAGTGGAAGGAAATGCTGAGTAATATGGGCAAACATTTTTAGAGACGACTCGACGACGAAATACGGGAGCCCTAGAACAATTTTTTTTATTAGTACTATCAAGCAAATTTTTTGTAAGTAGCTTCATTTTAATAGGTACACGGTTGCTATAACATAATAATATGAAAAATTCGTGAAAATTAGATGCATCTTTGTGATATTTAACATTTTTCTATAGAGAAAATTTTAACATTATCGTGTTTTCGCTCAGATCTAATTCTTGGAAATATAATGTAGTAGGTATCTATGTTTAGAAAATGAAACAATTCGTGCGTATTAGTAAGTCCCGCTCCATATTTCCTCTTACGATTATTATTTTATTTGCCTTCTGAACTCGACCGAAATGTAACATTTTACATTACTGTGAGTTGCGACTTGCAAGTTGCAACCTTACACAGTACACTAGATACAGTACAAACTACAAAGCCAGACCGCCCGCCTTCGTGATTTATAAGTTATAACATTATTACAAAATAGTCACATAGGTAGGTACTCGAGAGTTGAAGGATCTCCATCATCATCATTACTAATTAATAATTATAATAACTAGCTGTCCCGGCAACGTTGTTTTGCCATATAAAGTATTTAAATACTTCATCAGTTGATACAAAATCTTGCCCCCTCTTTTATCCCCTAAGAGGGGTGCGGAAAAATGTTATACACCAAATGTTAAGTTGGAAAAGACAGTAAATAATAATATTATGAAGTCCATTAAAGAAAAATGTTTGATACAAAATCTGACCCTCTCTTTGGTCCCCTTAGAGTGGTGTTGTTGGGGGGGGGGGGGGGGGGATTTTTATACACCAGATGTTGAGTTGGAAGGAAACAAATACAGTGCAAGTTGCAACCATGTATGTTTAACTGCGCTGTGAAAACCGTATGCAAATCGGATCAGTAGTTTTCGTGTTAAGACGCTATATTGATAATAACGTCCTTTTTGAAGTAATACTATAGGACCCTCAGAAATGTAACAAATCTGGTAATGAGCGTGACTCTAAATATGTACATATTTGATATTACATAATATCTCTATAGCCTTAGTTAGGTTTGAGAAGAACCAGAAACACGATTAATGTATTTTGCCTCGATACATTTCTCGATCGAAATGACCTCTTAAAAATACGAAATTTGAAGATTATTTTTAAACGAGAATAGATGTATTGTAGGAAATTAGTCTAATTAATAGACACCTTTGCAATTGTTTAAATAAACAAAATTATGTTTTATCGCATGCTTTCCGAGCGAGCCGATAGCTTCTGGCCGCAGCGAATTCACGAGTTTATACTTTATAGTCATACAAAAAAGTATAAAATTGCCCTTGGGGTAAAATACTATCAATATAGCGCCTTAAAGTAAAAGTTTGATTCAAAACCTGACCCCGTCTTTTGTCCCATTAGAGTGGGGGGAATTTTTTAATACACCATGTTAAGTTAGAAGAAGACAAATATATCTGCGAAAACCGCATTCAAATCGGATCAGTAGTTTTTGTGTGATGCTGGAACAAACATACAGACAGACAGACAGACAGATAAAAAACTAACCACATTTTTGGCTTCTATAGCGATGTGACCCCCCGCTTATTATTTTAAATTTTTTGAATATCTTTAATGTACAGAATTTTCATTTCTACAGTTTTATTAAATACTTATAATATAATACTTACTGTACTTATACATAATATATATTATGTTACATAGATAAACCGACGAATCGCGCGCAGCAGACATACTGATTACTGAATGTACTCGTACCGATCAAAAAAAGCATTTTTTCAACATTTGACATTCAATTACCATAGTATAATACTATTTTGCTTATTGTAACTTCATTCTAGCAATAATTTCTGATTTCTAAAAAAATACAAACACAAACTAGGATGTAATAAAATTGTAGGAGACAGCCCTATCTGCATGTATGTATGTAAGCGGTAGGCATTTATTTTTCAGAAAATATGGACGAGACAAAGTACTGAATAGATAGTATTACGTGTTGAGTGCCCGTCTCGTTTCACGCACACATGAGCGTCGTCTACACGCCCGCTCACCGATCTTCCCGATACAAAATTATTCAGTCCCACGGCCGCGCGCCGCCGAGATCGGTCGGCACTCGGTACTCGGCGCGTTGTAAATTCCAATAGTGCTAAATGATAATAATTATAAAAAATTAAATTATGGCAACTACTTCAAACTACTGTAGACGCAACACTTCAAAATACTGCAGTGTGTACGGGTGCCTGAATACGTCGATGAATAAACCAGATCTGTCATTTTTTCAACTTCCTGCTGATCTTAAAAGGTGAAAGTTAGTAAAATTACTTTGTCACTCGTCATGTATTCATCCATGATTTAAATGTTTACGTGACTAGTGACTACATATCTACATGACTGGCCATAATGATACCAATTTAAATGTTACGGATTAGCCGCGCAGGAAAAAATCAATAATTTAATTTTTGCGCTAGTAAACAATAACGGAGTTAATAAACGTTGTGTAATCGGGAAAACATAAAAGTTAATACATTTACTTATCTGTGTATAATTATTTTTTCAGACGCAACGAGTGGCTTCGCATGATATGCCGGGAAGATTTAGCAGACAAGAATTTTATAAGTTACAAAGTTTGCGAAGAACATTTTAACGAACAAGATATTCTACCGTGTCAACAAGTCAAGAGACTGAAAACCACAGCAATACCAACCATTAATCTGCCGTACTTGCTGAGAGAAGATGCAGAGACCCAAACTACAGACAGCTATAACGCTGAGCCACGTAGCGAAACAGTGCAAACCGAAAAAATTTCCAATATCCATAAAAATACTCAAACAAATCAAATTCTTTTGTATCGTACTGCTACCGTGAAAAAGCTAAAGCGTGAACTCGGAGAGTGTCAAAGACAGCTTAGATTAAATGAAAGCAGCAGTAAAAATCCGAAGATCCAAAGGGCCATTTTACGCAAGATAAGCGATAATTTGCTATCGAAGCAACTTGGTATGATAGTAAAAGCGAACATCGATTTAAAATGCGACGAAGAGTATATTCAATTTTGTTTGAATCTATACGACGCTAGTCCGGCAGCCTACTGTTTTCTACGAAGTACATTAGCTATGCCGAGTCCAGTGACTCTAATGAAATTAAAAACTGAGATACCGAATGGGCCACAAACGACGACCTCGACGAATACAAATAATTTCACACATACCTTATATCCAAGTTTACTCGATTTCGCCGCAACTTCAGATGATATCGACGAAAGAGACGCCATGAATTTAGAAGATTTTGACATGAATTCAGGTGGTTACGACGCAACGACCTCCAACGTAATGTATGCAGACGCATCGACTTCCACGACGACACACAAATTGTTACTCGACACCAATTGCAATACGAGTAATGTAAAAACAACGACCACCACCGAAACAAATAATCCTGCCTCTAGTACTGAAGCCTCAAGTTTTCTACGAAGTGCATTAAATGCTGCTAAATCAAAAACTGTAAAAGAAAATAATTTAGAAGCAAAAACTTCCACTAGCACAAATAATTCTCTGGCAATGATCATCTGCGACATTCCGCCGAGCGTTCCGCCAGAATATTATGATCCATTAGAAAATATTATGTAAACTTCTACTAGGGCAACCACGTAACACGTAACAGAACATTCTAACACGGTAACGTTCCGCGCGCAACTTAAAGATCGCTCGGCTAAAATGGAAGGGGAAGGGAATTTGACATGACTTTCTTACCGAAAAGATAATATTATAATATAATAATATATATACAATATAAGATGAAAACAAGAAACACTGATGGTAACAGCCGCACTCAGAGATATTAAAATACATAATATAATAAATAATAATGATGAACTTGAATTCAATGAAGAGTTTATAATAAGTCAAAATCTTAATTTTACTTTTACTACAGTTGAGTAATTATTGGTAACAACCGGTGGTAGTCACCATGTAGGACTTTCTGAAAACATTTATTAAAAATTTATTCAGAAATAAAACAATTTTGATTTTAAATGTTCGTCTCTGACTGAATGCGGCAGATCATGATGATCATATTCTGTCGAAAAACAGTAGACGCTAAGCTAAATTTTCTAATCGATATAACTTTCGATTGATTAGTATATTATTATAATTTTTTTTTGTATTGCAATTAGATTTGAGTAAGTGGTAACGGAAAAAGTGGACGACTATTAAAAATAAATAAAAAAGTCAAAATAATCATAATGTTTTATTTAAATCACAAATTACAATCATGCACAAATCCTCACCATATATTATAATACCTAAACCACAATAAAATAGTTCTGCCGATTAAAATTTTTATGTCGCAACTCGCAGAAATCTGTTATCTGGTTCAATCAGAGAGGTATTATGATTTATTTTAAATATGTACAGTTAGATTCTAGAACATAAGTGGGGGCGTCCACAAATTACGTGAGGTGTTTAGGGGGGGGAGGGGGTCGAGTCAAATCTCATCTAATCTCACGTTGGGGAGAGGGGAGGTCTCGCCAAATCTCATGTAATTTTTTTCTGAACAAAATAATACCATTTTGGTCAATTTTATCCAGATTGTACGTACCTATGCTTAAGATTTTATCGTAAGCGATCATTCGAAAAAATTCGTTCGAAATAAAATCTACTGGCTCCCAACCACCAAATTAATTTTGTTTTATCCACCCGTACAAGTTTTTACGCAACATTTCGTAACGTACACCTATTTAATACTTATGATTAAACTAGACTATAATATTAATATAAGCCTTTTTCTCATACTAATATTTTTAATTAATTTAACAATCAAACGCGTTTACGTATGAAATCCACATTTTGAAAAATCTCACGTGAGATTTGGGGGGGGGAGGGGAGGTTGAATAAAATCTCACGAAATCTCACCAAGGGGGGAGGGGGGATCAAAAAGTTAAAAAAAAACACCTCACGTAATTTGTGGACGCCCCCTAACATATCACTGAGTTCAATCTGCTGTTTGATTACCTGTACTACTAAACTAGTTTTAGTACTAGACTAGCGCCGAGCGCGTCTATTGAATATTCAGTCAGACAGACATACATACAGACAACCTTTCGCACTTTTAATATTGGTATGGATTTTAGGGTTCCGTACCCAAAGGGTAAAAACGGGACCCTATTACTAAGACTTCGTTGTCTGTCCGTTTGTCTGTCTGTCTGTCTGTCTGTCTGTCTGTCGCCAGGCTGTAGCCTGTAATCTCAAGAACCGCTATAGCTATACTTCTGAAATTTTCACAGATTGTGTATATCTGTTGCCGCTATAACAACAAATACTAAAAACAAAATAATGTTAATATTTAAGGGGGGCCCCCATACATGATACAGCAAACGTGAATTTTTTGGCCCTTTTGGCATATTCTCTATTCTGTGCTTTTGGCTCGTA